>OY754962.1:26260695-28660695 GCA_963576555.1 Ferdinandea cuprea
GCCATACATCCCATGGGCACCCGTGATTACGGGTTTTATCGAGTTATTCCCCTCTAGATCCGTTATATTTCGTCTAAAGCAGTGGCACCTCGTGCAAGGGTGTGGTTTTTCACAACGTATAACGGCCTTGGGAACAACCCCTGGTTTCTTACCGAAACCTCGCCACCGAGTGTAGTAACAATGACGGGACTAAGCATAAACATCGTTAAACAAAGTTGATGATACCAACCTAAAAAAACGACAAGTACAAAATATCGAGCTAAAAATAAACAATAGGAACATTGAAAGAGGCGTAAAGTTCAAGTATTTGGGAACAATAATTAACAATGAGCTAACCCTAGCAATGAAATAGCGTGTAGAATAACAACAAGCGAGGCAGTCTTCTGTAAAATGAAAAAAAAAAATGTTTGCAGAAGAGAAATTAAACTTAAAAATTAAAACGAGAATGTTAATTGCTATATATGGTCGGTACGGTTCTATTACAAGGAAGGATAGAAGGAACACGAACGGTGGGCGGGCACAAATTGTTATGAATGATAAATATGCAGGAGTAGCTCAATCTTTCCGCCACAGAAATAACAGGAGGTGTCACAAACAAACACTAAGAACGATGATTTTCAACCTCGGTAGCGAAGATGAACCTTAAGAAGATTTTCAATCGCTTCACTGTCAATCTGATGAAAAGGATAGAAGAAAAACAATACTAGGTATTGAAATATGTTGATATTATACCTAATATTATTTTTTTAATTAAATTTTCGTATCATTTTCAGCTAATCTAGTCGAAACTGAAGAATTATTAAATGCATACATTAAAAATACTACGTATGTTAAGCTCATTGAATTCCGATCTTGACAGCATTCTTAAATGGGGTAAAACCAACAGAGTGGAATTTAATGCTTCCAAAACGCAATGCTGTCTGCTGTCATTAAAGCGAACCCCTAATTCTCTGCCATTATCTATGAATGGCACTTGCATCGCTGAAACCGAACGACTTTCCATTCTCGGTATGTGTGTTAATGACAACCTTCGTTGGAATGACCATATATTTGATGTCGCCAAGAACGCTGTCTAGGCTTCCTTAAGCGATGCAAGAAATATTTCACCCCTTCTGATCTGGCTAGAATCTACAAGGCGTTTATTCGCCCTAAACTTGAGTACAACGCTCATATCTGGTCTGGTGCACCAATAACATATTTGGAGCTACTTGACAGGATCCAAAAACGTGCGGTAAAACTTATTGGCGATCGAGACATTGCGAAATCACTTGACTCTCTTAGTCATCGTCGTAATGTCTCCTGCCTGTCATTGTTTTATCGGTATTTCCACCACAAGTGCTCAAATGAAATAGCCAGTTGCATTCCACTCCTACAGCAATTCAACCGCAATACTCGCCATGCTAGGAATGCACATCAGTTTACCCTTAAGCCTGTTTTCGGACGTACTGTGAAATATAAAGATTCCTTTCTCAACCGTACAATACGAATGTGGAATGCTCTGTTTTTCCTTTGCATTATAATTTACAAACATTTAAAACCAACGTGCATCGGTTTCTCCCTTTCTCTTATCCTTCATTTCCCTAATGCCCGCACTGTGTCACTTCACATATCCAAAGTATAAGGGTACATTATAAAAAAAAAAAAAAAAATTTATCTATTTTAAAGTTTGTGGTGCTTTTGGTTTTGATCCCTGGAACCTTGAAAATGGTCCTTGGAGCCTAAGAAAGGACTTTTTTTGGAAAGTGTCTTTAGAATAACCTAAATATTTTATGTTGCTATGATTTTTTACGCGGAGGTCTTTGGAACCTTGAAAGAGGTTCTTATAGCCTCAAAAAAGGGCTTTAATGGAAAATGTCTTTAGAATCGCATGACTATTTGTTGTTGCTACGGTTTTTTACCCGGAGCTCCTAAGAACCTTGAAAAAGGTCTTGGAAGCCTTAAAAAATACTTTTTTGGAAAATGGTTTTAGAATCACCTAACTATTTTATGTTGCTATGATTTTTTACCCAGAGGCCCTTTAGAAAGCTTATTGTAGCCTTAAAACAGCAGTTTTTTGGAAAGTTTCTATAGAGAATCACGTGACTATTTCCTGTCGCTATGATCGCGTGACTATTTCCTGTCGTTATGATTTGTTACCCGGAGGTACTTTGTTACCTTGAAAAATGTCTTTGGAGCCTTAAAAAGGACTTATGGATAATGTTTTTAGAATCATGTGACAATTTGCTGTTGCTATGGTTTTTTACCCAGGGGTCCTTGGAACCTTAAAAAAGGTCCTTGTAGCCTTAAAACATGTTGTTACCTTGAAAAATGTCTTTGGAGCCTTAAAAAGGACTTATGGATAATGTTTTTAGAATCATGTGACTATTTCCTGTCGCTATGATTTGTTACCCGGAGGTTCTTTGAACCTTGAAAAATGACTTTGGAGCCTTAAAAAATGACTTTTTTTGAAAATGTCTTTAGAATCACGTAAATAGTTGTTCTTATGATTTTTACTATATATTTCCACAAAATATCTTTGCAAACTTCAGAATATAGTATAATCAATTTAAGTTTCCTAACCAAAATCACAGCATTCATAAAAGATACAGTTAACAAAATTGTACCCTGCAACTCGAAAAATGTGTCGCCCAAACTTATTTACCAAACTTAATAAACATTCATATTTCTTTTACATCCATCTGTATTATTTAAAACAAAAAAAACTACAATTAAGACTATCACTTGTTAGTTGTGTTTTGCAACTGATATTTTACAACTAATTAGCTTTAGTTGCGCACCACAATTTAAAATTAATTTAGTTCTAATGTCAATTGTACTTCCACAACTAATGACTCACATATTAATAACTAACACTAATTTTGCAACTTAATGTTTGTAGCAACTTCATTTGGTTTAAACTTCGAATTATTTTAAATCGTTACAATTACAAATTAAATATAAAAATCCAATATCTTCAACATCATACTTATATGGTTTGATAATCCGGAAGAGTTATCCGGTATTGAATGCCAATCGAACATATGTATGTATTTCATTTGAATTTAAAGTTTATTTGTCGTTGTATTTGTGTATATTTATTTCCAACCGCCTCACTGCCAATGTGAAGACGATGAAGAGCATGGAAGAAAAAGAAATTTAGCTATTGACATATGTTTATATTATTCCAAACATTATTTCTTTTTTTGTTTAATTAAATTTGGTTATAATTTCCACCTAATATAAGAATTATTAAATGCATCAGCAACAACAATTACATTTATCGATTTCGATATGGTGTTTGGTTGTATTAGTGCTTCTGAGTTTAAAGTCAGCAGCGATTTTCTTCCAGGAAAGGAACTGTCATTTTAGTACCAAACGAACAGTTTTAGAAGAGTCGGGAAGACTTCCATATTATCAATCGAAAACGACATTAGAAATCTTAAAATGTTTTTATTACAACTAACATTACATCATTTGTTTAGTTAAAATTCGTAATAACTTTCAGCAAATCCCGTCAATTTTATTAAATTCATCAAAAATTTATCGACTATGACGTTTGTGCTGTGTTGGTGCTTCTGATTTTGTTTCTTAATTCAAAGCCAGAAGAAAATGTCTCTTCTTTCCAGTAGAGGAACTGTCATTTAAATACCAAACGAACATTTTCAGAAGAGTTTTCCGGATTAACAGGCGAAAACGACATTAAAGAATTAAAAGGAAGTCGACTGCTAACACTAGAAGTACTAAAACAAGTTCTTGATCTGGTCAGTCAAACTATTTACATGCATGCATTTGAACTGATAACATCAAAATACTATGGAGACCACAGTGGGAAGTCGGTAGTGTTACTAACTTTTTATTTATCCTGAGAGATATGGATCCTATTTGAGACCTGGGGTGGAATCGGCTAAGGTTATAAATAGTTGATTGTCGTTTTTGATTACCAAACTTTCCTTTGCTCTGCGTAAGGCAATCACTAAAAAATGTTTGATTATTGGCAGCACTCAGAATTTTAAAAAGCTACTTCTTTGCCGACGCCGTCTTTCCGAGCAGCTGATGCAATTAAAATCTAAATATTTACACCATGACCACACAATGATGCATATTGTGACGTGGGATGCACAATACTAAAATGTCTACTGCATGGAAGGGACAGCACTACCAAACATGCAAAAATACGTGACACGTATTTTGGTCGGTAATGTTAATTTGCGTAGTAGCAGCCAAATGTAGACTGTTTGATATCTTATCTCACTCTTACATCTTTAAAAACATTGACGGCAAATATCTCTCTCTAATCTCGTGCAAAAATGCATGCGTGGCCATGTAAACCAGCCCTTCATTGCAGTAGACTAGAAGTGAATGAAAGCAATTTGAATGGCGGGGAACGCTCAAATCTGAAACAAAACTAAATTTCTCTTGGAAAATTGAATACTTTTGTGCTCTCTAGTACCTGTATTCGGTCTTCGCTCTTCCAACACAAATCTGAAATGAGGATTTCTGTCGAAAGTGATATGGTTTGGAACCGAAACGTTTATGCCCACGCCGAGAATTCAAATCGAAAGAGGATTTTCGGTGGATCCTCTGTGAAATCTACCCTTTTCTTTCTAACTCACATAAAATCTACCTATCTCGTGCGGCATGACGATCATTCCCATTAACGTGTAGCCAGGCACTTAAGCATTGTGCATCCCACTTATCCTGCGTGGTAGACTTGTGTGACCATGTAAACCAGCCATAACATCGGGTTTGGAAGTTCCAAGATATTTGGTTTAATTTGTTATGTTTCTTCTTTCCAACTATTAGGTAATTTTTAAAAATTATTTTCTTTATTTGCCTCTCTGTTTGAGGCCTAGAAAAGTTCCAATGATGTAAACATTGCACTTCACGAATTTCAAAATATGACTTAAAGTTTTTTATTCTAATTTATTTAATATATTTTTTTTTCGCTAAAGTATTAAATTTATGTAGAGTTCAACCCAAGTTGCATACATATGAAAATGACACAAACATAAAATATCTGTCACACGAAGTCGGTATTAAAAAAGCGATTGTCAATTTGATAATCACCTTACAGGGAGCAAAAGTGTTGATTTTAATTGTGAACTATCAACAAACTCTTAAGCCGATTCCACTTTTATGTTTTTTCTTTGGTTGAAAGAGTGTAGACAAAAACTAATTTTACTTAAACGGCATCAGACCTGCGGAGTCTGCCTGAGACAGCCCATCATCCTCTAAGGTCCACCGCACATGCTACCAGTTATCAAGACCAAGCACTCTAACGTCGGCTCGTAAAAAAACAGTTGTAGGGCTTTTTTTCGTCTCGATTGTGGAAGCTGGGAGTCAAAGATCCACTTGAATAGAGATGGACTACTGTCCATTCGTTCGAAGTGGCCGAGAGTCGACATATTTGGGCTTTTTTGACTTGTTGTTATAGATATCAGAGCAGAAATGGCAGGATCATTAAAAGTGCTGGCAAGCAATTTATTTTATATTATTTTTATTTATTTAAAGAATTCAAGTTCTGTAACATAGCATGTCAGATAGCCAAGCAGCTATCAAAGCACTGGACTCCCTTTTCATTAAATCAAAACTTATATGGGAATGCCTACAAAGTCTCAACAAATTGGGAAAGAAAAACAGATTATCTGTCTGCTGGATACCAGGCCATGTGGACATTAGAAAAGAGAAAAGGGGCAGCAGAACCCTTCTGCGGTATAGGGGAACACACCCTACGCGAAGAATTCAGGAAATCGAAAAAGGGCTAAATATTCTTAGGAGATTATAATCTCAAAACCATAAACACTCCAACATAATTCAAGGTGAATTAAGTTGTGAGGGGGCTCTGGAGAAGGGAGCAGACCTCTCCAAGTTATAAGTAACGGGCACAACAGACCACAAGACTTAGGGTGATTAAGAGTCACGAGAATACACCTAATTTTCTCTGTCACTCAAGGAACAGAACACTTGAAAGTTACTTCTTCATAAATATTGAAGAACTTTCCAATGTCTCTATATCCAATCTTTTCAAGTTTCTGTGAACTTCGGGCTGGTTGGACAACATTAGCTGACCAAAGTGAGCCACGACATCGGCTATCCCCACAACTCGAGTCCGCCTTGGAATGTAAGTGCCATAAAATGCGGTAGTTAAAAAAATTAAATATATTATAGTTCGCACAACGTACTCCCTTTTCTTGTGATAGCAAATAACAAAATAACTGTATACGAAATATATGAGAGGGTTTTTATTTTAATATATTTACATTTTGTATATATGTGGAATTTTGTTTTGTGTGCATCGATCAGTTTTATAATTTTAACAACGGATTGACGATGACTGCGTAGCTTTAGGCAACGAATAATGTTTCTTTGTCGGGGTTTAACATGATTACAACAACGGTTTAGGCAATGAATTATGTTTCTATAGTCGAATCGACCTAACAATAAAATTTGAGATTTATTTTGTTGACTTCAACTACTGTAACTGTAATATTCCTTTTTTTTGTAACGAAATATCAAAGGGAATGCCAAATTCGAGTTAGAAGGATTCGACTTTTATACAATATATAACTATAACCATGAGAAGACCTTCGCTACTTTAGTGGGCAGCGGTGATCATGTATGCTAGAATAATCGCTTTTCGTAGGAGAACAGACCGTGGACATTTCCTTCGACTTGTGCGGAATGAGTACGTTTCATAAAACGAAGTTCGCCGTTGTAGATCATTTGTCTAAGAAAGATAAAGTAAAGTTAGTTTATTTGAAAATAAAATCCATCATTATGTGACTAAAAGTACCTTAGTTCCGTTATAGATCTGGCCCCAATGTCTTGACAACTGTGCTGCAGACCACATTCCAAGTACGGCAGGTAGCGCAAAACAGATCCTTTGTCAACAATGCTGCCACTTACACCTTGGGCAACCTTCAATTTATCCATTTCATTGTGGTAATACCGCGACATTGCTGCGCCTTTGGCATCTCGTCTTTCCATTGCTTCCAAACTTCCCATCCCGCGGTACTTTTTTAGTCGCACTCCATCTGAAAAGAAGTACTCACCGGGAGCTTCGGATGTGCCGGCCAACAATGAGCCCATCATAACAGCCGAAGCGCCCAATGCTAACGCTTTGACAATGTGCCCAATCGATTGAATGCCACCATCGGCAATCACTGGAACGCCAAATTGCTTTGCATATGTGGAAACTTGATAGACAGCTGTTGCTTGGGGACAACCACAGGCCATAACTTCTTGTGTAATACAAATCGAACCACTGCCCATGCCCACACGCAGGCCATCAACACCGGCTTCAATTAAATTTCTTGCTTGTGCCCGAGTAACAACTGTAAGAAAAAAAACCTTAAATTTATATTCTCTATTACAAGTATGATCTCTCACCATTTCCTCCGATAACTTGCAACTCAGGATAAGTTTCCTTTATGTACTTGATCATATCTATTTGGTAAATGGAATTGCCTTGCGACGAATCCAAAATAATTACATCCACCCCACTGGCAACTAATAGCTTTAAGCGATCTCTATCTTCAGGACGTGTCCCGATTGCTGCACCAACAAGCAGCTGCTTATTGCTGTCCTTCGATGCATTCGGATAGCTACGGGCTTTTTTCAAATCTGTACGTGCTATCAAGGCCACCAACTCGCCGTTCTCATTCACGATAGGTAGCTTTCCTTTTTTACTCTTCTCTAATATAGCATTAGCCGTATGTAATGTGATGCCATTTGGTGCGGTAATCAAAGCAGTAGTCATGATTGTGCCCAACTTCAAATGCGGTTGCTCTTCGCGAAAATCGATATCACGAGACGTTACAATGCCCAAAAGACGCTCGCCCAGTTTGCCATTTGCTGTAATTGGATAACCCGTAAAGCCATTTTTGCGTCGAGCTTCAAGAACATCCCCAACTGTATTCTCTGGCGACATCACTGAAGGATCGCGTATAAAGCCATGTTTGTACTTTTTAACTTTATGTACTTCATTGGCCTGGTACTCTGGAGTGCAATTACTGTGAAGGATGCCAATCCCACCGCCTAACTGTAATGATAAAACAAATAAAATTTAAAGTTCTGGTAGGAGATTATAAAAATAAATATTAGACGTAAACGGCCCATACAGGACCCAAAGCCTAGCTTCTTCTTTTTTGACACGAATGGAAACCGTAGGACCCAGTTTAATGCCGATTTCAAACAGAAATTTATTTTTGAGAAGACAGTTCTTACTCTTGGATGTCTCGACAGACTTTCACAGGAAAAAAAAAAACTTCTTTTAGATGGCAAGGATCGGATTTTTACTTGCTTAGTAGTCCAACGGACCCATATGGGAGAATACTGATGTCATAAAATAAAAAGACAAATAATAGGAGCATGAACGTAAAGATAACGCACAACATAGAGGCCATTCCCCACCAAGTACTGCCAATGCTAGGCCGAGATCACGAGCTTCAATTTTAGGCATCAAATAGTCGGTTATCATGGCACGATAACGGTCGCCATTGACGGTTCATTCGCACCGGCATAATTTTTAAAGAAATATGGACCGATGATTCCACCGGCCCACAAACCACACCAAACCGTTATTTTATCTGGATGAAGTGGCAGTTCTTCAATCTCTTCAGGTTGCTCTTCGTCCCAAATGCGGACCTCATCGCTAAACAAAATTTGCCTCGAAAACGTCGGATCTTCTTGGAACTTTTCAAGAGCCCATAGAGCGAAGCGATGTCTCTTTGGAAGGTCGAGCGGCTTCAGTTGTTGCACAAGCTGTATTTTGTACGCTTTCAATTTAAGATCTTGACGTAAAATGCGCCAAGTCGTTCCATACGTCAGTCCGAGTTGCTGCGAACGGCGCCGAATCGACTCTCTACGGTCTTCGTGTACACTCTCAGCTACGGCCGCTATATTTTCTTCACAGCGTGCTGGACGTGGTCTATTCGGTCTAATATTATCCAATAATGAATGCTGGGTCTCAAAATGGGTGATGGTGTTGCGAATAGTACGCTCAGTAGGCCGATTATGTTGACCATAAGTTGAGCGAAGTGCACGAAACACATTCCTCACAGAACGTGAATTTTCATAACAAAGTTGAACAATTTTTAAACGTTGTTCACGCGTAAATCTTTCCATTATGAAATGCCAAACAATACTAAACAAAAATAACATGACAGCATGACACGACTCACACGTGATCTGTCAAAAAAGGCTATTGAAAAAAGTATCTCTACTTGGATCACCCGTTATAATTAAGGTAATATTAAGACTTAAGTAAGTATCATAGATGGTAAATGACTAACAAAGGCGTCGCAGCATCTTCCGATGGGTCACTAAATAGCGAGTAAGACCCACTACTGCCGAAAACCTAGCAGCTCTGTTAGTAAGCCCTACTCTTACTTCCTCGTGGAGCCATCTGGTAATTTCTTCGGAAATTGCAAACGGGATGAGGACGAATGGCGAGTTAGTAGCGCCATAAAACAGGAAAAGTATCGGTTGGTATATGGCCCAGCCATAGAGCCATTACCGTATACAACTTAATTGCTCCGAAACGCAGCAACAAGCCTCGGCTAATGACAGATACCATGTTGACGATCTTTAGCTATCCTCAAAGGACAACGATCGGTTTCTGTATCGGTTCGCTGCATCATTAAAATCAGTTCGCCGAATGGCTTTCGCTACACATATGTTTCAGGCATAAGAACTCGTATTGTATTATATGACCTTAAAATAGGAAATAAAAAATACGGAAAAGCTACAGTCCGCTTAGGGCGAACAATATAATACTCTTTTCCTATATGCCCCATAGAAAAAAAGCTTTAAGAACATGATGGGTAGCATTTTATTTCATTCTATGAAATTTATAAAGAAAAGACGCCATCAAAAAATGGGCGCAGCCAAAAACTTTATACGACAAACATATGAAAGTTTTTCCAACATATCGCCCATACAAAGTTTTTGGACGCGCCCACTTTTTGGGGGTGTTTTTTCAAAAAATATATATATAGGGTCCGCCAAATAATTGCTCCGAAACGCAGCAACAAGCCTCGGCTAATGACAGATACCATGTTGACGATCTTTAGCTATCCTCGAAGGACAACGAACGGTTTCTGTATCGGTTCGCTGCATCATTAAAATCAGTTCGCCGAATGGCTTTCGCTACACATGTTTCAGGCATAAGAACTCGTATTGTATTATATGACCTTAAAATAGGAAATAAAAAATACGGAAAAGCTACAGTCCGCTTAGGGCGAACATTATGATACTCTTTTCCTATATGCCCCATAGAAAAAAAGCTTTAAGAACATGATGGGTAGCATTTTATTTCATTCTATGAAATTTATAAAGAAAAGACGCCATCAAAAAATGGGCGCAGCCAAAAACTTTATACGACAAACATATGAAAGTTTTTCCAACATATCGCCCATACAAAGTTTTTGGCCGCGCCCACTTTTTGGGGGCGTTTTTTCAAAAAATATATATAGGGTCCGCCAAATAACTTTTTTTTTAAACAGGGCGCAAAACATCGAGTGTAGCTTCGGGTGTGTGGCGCGTAGCGCCGTCCTGTTGAAATCAAATGTTGCATCAAAAATGCACAACCATTTACATTGTACTAAACAACTATTATTTCGTTTACATATAAATTTCTGAAATTTCAAACAAAATTTCCGATTCTTTGACCCTGTATAACTATACCCGTTTTTTATTATCAGAAATGATCTATACGAATCTTGAATTTGTATGCACTTAAACAGCTACACTTGATGTAACTATTTTTTGAGATCACGATTTGTGATCTGGAAACTGGTTTTACTATTCACCACCAGGTGCCTCAAGTGTTAATAGGAAAAAAAATATATCTACGATCCATGTTGGCATACTTAAACTGTAAAATCATTGATAATTCAAAAAGAAATGAGCCATTAATAAATAAAGATACAAATTGTGTTTTTTATTGATAAATGTAGCAATTTATTATATTGAAGTAATAGAAGAAGATTTGCAGTCAAATTGAATTCTTATTATGGGCTTTTTAGAATTGGTCGTTAAAAAACGCTAAATAAATTTTATTTTTAGATTATATTTTTTTAGTATGATAACGCTGCAATAGATATAAAAATTTAAATTCAACCAAGTGTTCAATATTATGCTATTTGAAATTCAACCAAGTGTTCAATATTATGCTATCTAACTGTAGCTAATTATTGAAATGTTTAGGATTGCAGAAATATTTTTGTTAGCGTAAGATAAAGAAGTACGGGAAAAAATACTAACTGCAGTATTAGTCGTTTATTGCTAGGTTATGCTGGGCAAAGCTATTAGAATGCTGCCAGTGTTAGATGATCCAGAGTGTTTTATTATTATCGGCTATAGCTTATTTTCGATAATAAAAAACGGCGTATGCAACCGTTAAGCGGTATTTTAGTGAATTCTATTAAATAAGGCTGCGTTAGTATATGAGGCATCGGATTGAATCGACGTAGCTATCGAATAGTAATATCGATATTTTTTATGTATCGATGTATTATGAACAACCCTACTGTTTGGTTCTGCCGACCTGAACTCGATGACAACTGTCATGAAAACTTTCTATTTCGCAAAAATACGCAATAATTGTTGTGTCGTAGACACTAACCTTGTTTTATCGAAAAAAAAAAAGAATTTTAACTACTCTGTAATACTCTTAATAAATGCTTATTTCCTATATCTAATAATTCAGTTTTTCATTCAGCTCTGTCTATACAATGTAGCAGTGTTTGAAAAAATGCTATCAGTTTAATTAGTTCTTTAAAATCAAATTTTGCTTCTGCTTCTGAAAAAATCGGTAGCCGCATTCGAAGCAAAAGCAGATATCAATCACTGATGAAATGCACAGCAGCTTTCGGTCAGCAGCACAAGTCGAAGTAATGTGCAAAATGCAGATTTTGCTTCAACTGTGGCTGTCGATTTTTTTAGAAGCATAAGCAGAAGAAAAATTTAATTTTAAAGAGATGAAAGCAGTCAAAGCTGTGAAAAGCAAAAATTATACAACTTTTGCTACTTCGACTAAAGCAATTCAAACGCTGCAATGAAGTATTTATGAATATTTTAAAGCTTCGTATGATAAGCCCACTAGATATGTTTACAAAAGGGGTAACTTTCGAGAAATAAAAAAAATGTATTAATGGTTTTTCTTAGAATCATGTTTTCTCCAATTTTGATTTCCTATAGCACTTCGCATGATTAATTAAAGGAAGCAATTGATTTATTCGTACCTATAGTTCATAAGCTAGGCCACCTTTAATAGATGCTTAATAAATCATTATAACAAGAAAAACAATTTCGCAAGTCTAATAATAATTTAACTTTCCTGAATAATATTTTGGAGGTACATAAACAGTAAAAAGTGTTCCAATTAAATTCCGAATTCTATGCAATATTTACAGGAAACCTCAAGTGAAATTCCCACTATTTGCAAATTTTTTTTGCAAATTTCTTTCAATCTGTTTACATTCCTTCGAAAGTCTCGTGTAACATTGAGATAGCCCTAGAAAATTTAAATCTCGATACCCAAGCTGGCCCAGATGGCTTTTCACCAATTGTGCTAAAACACTACGCTGCTGCTCTTTCGACACCATTAGTCATACCATACCATACCCAAAGTCATAATAAAAATTGTCTAAGAAACAATCTTAGTTGACCGGTTGGTGAGAAGAAAACTTACTAACTAAATACATGCATAATAAAATACACATTTGCTGCTGTAAGAAATTTAATATAGGTATACAAAAATTATACTGAAGAATCGCTACTTTAGTTGATGCATGCTAACTTTATAGATTTCAATGAGTAAAAATCAACATGTACTAAGGAGTCTATAAAAAAACTGGTAAGTATTTCGTTGCTTCCATTCAATGTCAATTTGAATTGGATTCCTCACCAGATGAAACAGATCAACAAATACAACGTCTAGTACCTACATTAATAGACTTCATGAGATGTTATTGCATTCCATAATATCGTAACCGCAAGACATGACAACCATTGTTTATATGGCTTTTAGTTGTTGCAATAATAGAAGCGTTCCTAATGTCTATGCTTTTATTTATGTTTTCTACTTTTTCTGTTGCTGCTTACATCAAAACCGCGACATTCCATAGGATTATAAAATAAGCGATCTATTTACTTACAGCCATTGCAATTGCCATATCAGATTCCGTCACAGTGTCCATAGGGGATGATACAAGTGGAGCCTTTAATGTAAGTTTTTTAGTGAGTTTTGAACTCAATTCTACTTCTTCGGCAGTAAAATCAATGTAACCAGGAAGAATTAGGAAATCACTGTAAAGCAAAATAAAATAAACACATTAGTTGTCATTGAAATGCCATAGAGATTTAAATGGTATTTTCAACTTACTTGTAAGTGAGACCTTCACTTTGAGCAAACAACGTTTCACAGGACAACCCATCCTTAAGATCCTCTACAATATGATCCACATTATTAGATTTCTGTTCAGACATTATAGTAAATGCAATTGGAAAACTTTATAACAGAAAGTCCAATTTAATTAATATTTATAATGATGATTTTCCACGAAAACAGATGAGACGGTTTCGGTTTTTCGACACCCGCGTGGCAAAGGCGATTGACAATAAAAATGTGCGACCGGGAATTATAATTTTATCACTATCACAAAATCAAAAGAATCTGTCTACTCACTCTTTCGCGTACACAACAACACAAATTAAAGTATTTTTCTCATTCTAGTATTTAAAGAACAAGCAATATGAGCTGGCAGAGCTACCACTTTACTGGAATTACAGTACATTTGCTTCATTTTAAACCAAGTTAATAGAACTCCAAAATAATATCCATTGCACGCTTTTGAATCCAATTTTATTATAAAAAATTATCGATATGGATCTTGAATTTGTACGCATTATAACACATACACATTATGTTACTATTTATCAAGATGTCTTTTGATTTTCATGCACTGAATTCAAACCCGAAAAAAAATTGGTGCTCCTTAATGTTTAAGCGTGGCCAACCCCCATGGATATACATATTCATATTAAATTGAAGTTATAGAAGAAAATTCGCAAACAAAAAAGAAAAGAAAATATCAAAATGGAAACTCAACCATGAGTTCATATAATGCTCTCTAACTGCAGATAATTATTAAAATGTCTAGCACTGCAAAAATACTTTTACTACTGAGACTTATATCGTTTTCGTTTGGTAATCCAGAAGAGCTCTCCGATCCGGCATGCCAATCGAACAAGCAAACAGCATTCGAATTTAAAGTGTATTTGTTGTTGTATTTGTGTATATGTATTTTGAACCTATCCTTACTGCCAATCTGATGACGATAAATTTGATGGAAGACAAATAATGGGGTTTTTTTTTAGAGGTATAGAACTTCGAATTGAAATAAAACACAAGAAAATCGTTTTAATGTCCATCAATTTGGTTTTATTGGAAGGACAATTTTAGCGAATTTCTCTTCTTTCCATGAGAGGAACTGTCATTGTAGTACCAAACGAATTGTTTCAGAAGAGTCCGGAAGTCTTCCGGATTACCAAACGAAAACGGCATTAGATCTGTGATCTCACTCTAACACTTTTAAAATCTTTGACAGCAGATAAATGTTCTCTATTTCTAGTCTTGTGCACATGATTAAATGCGTTACCATGTTAACCAACCATTGTAGCTAAAGCTGATAATTGTTATTTGGAAATGGCTTTTAATCTCTGGCAACAGACACTAATTTGATATTGGGACCAGATAACCTGCTACAATATCGGCCAGATTATGAAACAGGCTGATGTTTTCCTATTGAGAACTATCGTATTGTATGTGCATATGTATACCATCGGTTAAAAGCACAGATTAGTAATTAATCAGATAGTCAGCTCAGCATATCCCTGTCCCCTTGAACCCGCAAAACATTTTAAAAAATGGCCGCCGTCAAATCCTCTCTTAAATTTGCTATCTGTGAATGCGTGTGAACCACAGTGGGCTCTGTTTATTGTCAAAAATATTGTGTTTGAAACCCAGTTAGAACTCAATAAGTGGAAACGAGGCATAATTGTCATTATTATGATTTTTACAGGATACACAAAATTATAATACTCATTAATTGTATTTTGCGACATAAACCCATTTTTTGAATAAAATTATCTCCTTTTATCTGTTTTGTTATTTAATGAGTTTTACCTTTAAACAGACGATATACAATTATATTTGTTTATACCAAAAAAGGCCCCAAAACAACGTGGTTCATGTACATGTACATGCTAAAGAAAAAAGGAAAAAATGTCCACCAAATACCACGAACTTTGAATTAACGTTAATGTGGTAGAGGAGTTATTGCTTGTCATAATTCTGCCACTGACATTGTAGCGAACAACCTCATCAGTACTTGCGAAGCGCGTTCAGGTCTCTTTCACAATACCTGCAATCCGCTGTGTTTCTTACTCCTATACTAATTATAGCCGACTAACGCCGAATGTGGTAACAAATTCCGCATTTACACGAGTGATATGAAATGACTATACAAATTACTTCAAGAAATTGCAGCCTGAAAAATAATTGCAATCAAATCAAATGACAATCCGTAAATTTATGTTTTTGTTATAATTTTTTTAACCTTAGTCGTCATTTAATGCGAAGCTGTGAAATAGAAACATATGTTTAATAGAAACATTTAATGAAGATTTCTTTTCGATTTTTTAAAAAACAAAATAAAACACACATGGTGGACGGAAATTAAATTTAATAAATAAACTCTGTTATTTGCGGCTTGCCTCCTTTAATATTTTGTGTGTTCATAAAAACTTTTATTTTGTTAGGAATGAGTTATAGATCTATAAATGCACAATGAACATGAAAACTACTTTATTTAGTTAATTTTCAAATTACGCATACGTCCTTGTGTCATTCGTGTTAATTCGCCATAATGAATGTCAAGCATACATTCAAGCTCATTCAATAACTAAAACAAATTAACGCATAATAAAAATCTTACCTTAATCCTACGTCTCCACCGAACACTAAACCGAGATTAAGCACAAAAGATTAAAAATTTGTCTTTTAGAGTCTTTTCCGAAAAAAAGGAGATTAACATAGGGGTTTTCTTCCAACCCGCTTTCTAGCTCTCAAATTTGCGCACAAAATGTCCATCATTTGGTTGTCAAATTGCTTCCTCGCTATCAATTCTCAGCAACCAACGTCACTTTTGAAATATTCAGGTATGGTAAATTCGTATTTAGTGTGTTCACAAACCTATTCTTACATGCAATCCAAGTTTCTTTCAAGATTATTTTTTAATCTTGTGTTTAGCAGATTGAAATTTGTAAGGTAAATCTAAAGATTTATGGTAGATTAAGAGCGGATTAATCTTAATCTCGCTTTAGTGTTCGGTGGAGACGTAGCATAAGACCAGTTTGAAACAGATTTATTTAAAACAAAGTAATTAAATAATGTAATTGTTATTTTAAATATTCATTTCAGGACTTATACCTAGTTCCTTAAGAAAAATAAAAATTATTATGAGCACATACATATTAAATATGTATGGGGCGGGCGACTCTTCCCCCCCCCCTGCATACGCCAATGCATGTATTTAAGAAAAATTAATTTAAAATCAAAAGCTGAAAAACCTAATTTTTATTTTTTACTAAAGGCTTCATAACTTTTTTCTGGACTTAATAAAATATACGCCGATGTTAACATTTCTTGAAAATGTACTAATGTATTAAGTCTAAAGATGTATTAAGTAGTTCTAGTAGCTATATCAAATACTTCTGAAGTTAGATCATTTGGAATAGTTAGACCTTATTTATAACTCTAAACCTTGGCTTATAACTCTAATATTCGCCGGATCTCCATTAATCGAACCTGTGGTATTCTGATGTCCATGCATACATATATGTATGTAAGAAGGTATACTTCAAAGTAAAACAAATATTTACTTCATTTTGGGAGTCACATATTAGTACCTATATGTGATGTTTATAAATGCATAAAAAATTAATATTCATTATTTTAAACAATATCAAAGCATAAAATTATAAGCAAAAAAATATGTTAAAGGGTAACACTTATCACATCCCAACCAGTACACACACTGAAATTCACCACTCTCGCCCCATTACAAAGTTCTTTTTGGGGCAGAACGCTGAACAGAAGGAAATCTTCTCCCACTCCTTATTCAAGTTCATTTTGTCACGTTTTACTGGCATTTATCCATGAACACCAATCAATGGCTTCCATAAATGTAAACAAATGGCTGATGTCGAGAGGGGCACCGACAGAAGTCGGTTAGTTCCCCTCCATCATTCTTTTTAATTCTGTGGTCTTGTCTTTATTCGACAAAAAATGAAACAAACCCAATCAAAAAAATAACAAAGTTTAGTAAATCAATCCTGTTTGTCGGGGGCGGGTGGGCGATGTAACATTATTGTTTTTAATATACCGAGTAACATGTTTTGTTTTGTTATTTATTTATTTTAATAAATCTTAATTTAAATTACCTATATCTACAATTTGTGAATGATCTCAGTGAGTGTTACGCACATTTAAGGTGCAAACAATATATGTTTAGTTTCAATCTGTTTTAAGTGTTATGTTTGGAGAAACGAAAATAGTGCGATCAAAATGTACCTAATATGAAATTTCGTTTTCCTGAGCTCAAGTAGAATATACAGCAAACAAAAGGTAAGACTGGCTAAGAAGTTAGTCATAATATTTCATTATCATCTTTGTAGCTTAAGTAAGTTAATAAATCACAAATCTGGGGCTTTAATCATGCACACTCATTTTTTGTATATCACATGCCGCGGACACGTAAATTCGATATTCCTAAAAGTAATTCGCATTTACGATAAAACAAAAACAAACCACCAAACCATCGATATTTGACTGGAAAGTTTGAATGAGGTAAATATGTAGGTGGTGCGTATGTGCAGGGGCATATACATTGTTTGTACCTACTATATAGGTATATTGAATTAAAGTGTACTTGCGTATATCCAATCTAATGGAGTGTGTTGTGTATTTTATGTGTCTGAAAGCTATGAATAGAGACCGGGCGCTCTGGATCTAGAATTGCATTGCATCAGTTTCAAAATTATGTACAATGCAGTGAGTTCTGACAGCTATGCAAAGGGATTTATTTTTATTATTAAACGTTGCAGCTGTAGTTGTAGCTAAGAAGATGTATTTGTCATGTTTCACTCACTGAAAACTTGTTTTTAAAGGTAAACGGCTTTTGGAAAAAAAAATGACACACAAAATAGTGTTGGTATTGGTAAATAAGACCTACTTGGAATTTCGCATAAGAAAATCTTTAAATTGTTTTTTTTGTTAACCTTTTAAAGCAAGGTATTCCACCTTTTAAGTATTGTTTAGAAAAGCACTCTGTTACATCTTTAAACTATACACATTAGTCTGCGAGCAATATAAATAAAACTCGTATATCAACTTAGGTAGGTATGTAATGTTTGTATTCGTCTGACACTTAGGGATTGCAGACCAACTGCATTGCACCTTCAGCTATAATTAGGAAGCTCATCAAAAACATATTTAATTTACGAACCGCGAACCTTGTGAAGTTTTTTTTGACTCTTTCAAATCTAAGTTTGTGAACTGCATGATTACAGAATTATATTCTAAACTAATATTTTGAAGTCCATGATCATTTATAAAAAAGTTATGAAAAATTGAAGTGATATTACAAAATGCTGAAAATGCTTAGGAAATGTTAATTTCCAAGGCATTGCGATTGCACCACTCCGATAATCTCTTCATATCTGATTGAAAACGAATGCAGTCAGTAACATTATCTATCCCAGAAACAAATTTTAAAGCATCCTCGAAAGTCAAAGCCTTACAAAATTGAAAGATTACATGAACGTCATTTATAAATAATATAAATAGCAACGGGCTCAAATGACTGCCCTGTGGAACACCTATAACGCGAGAAGTCAAAACATAGACTTTCACCATTTGCGTTCTATTAGTCAGGTAAATACGAAACCATTTTAGCATTGAAGAATGAAAACCCAAGGACTTCAGCTTAGCCGAAAGAAGAGTAGGATGCACCCTGTCAAACACAGAAATCCCATCTGGGGCAGGGTTGCTCATAAAATCTACCTGTCTCGTGCGACATGACGATCATTCCCATGAACGCGTAGACAGGCACTAAGGCATATAAAACACCGAGCATATCCATGCATAGGATTTACAGAGAAGTTTTTCAAAATTCAAAGAAATTATTAAAGTGGAAAATAATTCTGAAAATGGGAAAATTATTCTTAAAATATGTTGTCATCTGCAGTCGGCACTTTAAGGCAGAACAAACTCTAGTTCCCATTTTTAGAGGGAAACGAACAAAGTGCAAAACTTTTGGAATCAGCATTTTCATCTTAACATTTGCCGTACAACTTATCCCCAATTCTGTTTCAACGCAGAGGGCAGGTTGAAAAGTTGTACCTCATGTGGCTTTTCATTTATTTGAGTGGTTTGCAGTACGTATCCCAATATTTTATTGAGAGCTAAAGGTGCAAGTCCCACTGCATATACCCACCCACCATCGACAAGATTTTTGCCTTAGTGTAGTGGTCTTCGGGTGCATTTGAAAAACTCTTCAATTTTATTCAAATACACTTAAAAAAAGGTTCCACTATCCTGGCTAGTGCGTATAATGGCGTGCACTGCAACTTGAAAGTCACCGGGTCTACCGAGTCTGGTCTATAATGTTGCAAAAGCTTAAGGAAGCAGTAATGCCTTGGGTGATCGTGATCTTTAGAAGCTGTATCCTACCAAATCATGTCCCACAGTCTGGGAGTCATGTTCGAGGAATTTTCATACCAAGCATTTCTTTGATCAATCCGCGGACATCTCGAATATTAACTTAAACAACATAATTTCTTTCCTTAATGCAACAGGTTGGTTTTAAGCTATACTTTTTTACTGGGCATTAGGGAACAACAACCCAACTTCCTACCTACCTAACTTTCCGGGACTCTAAGGGGTGAAAAATATAAAACAAAACAACTCAAAAGCGTGCTCCGCTTATGAGGGAATTATTTCTATAAAAAAAACACATGTTTGCCCGTTATTTGAAATTTTTCCGGTAACGAGGGAAACCCCTCTTATGAGAAGTATCCGAGAGAGTATGCTGTTTGTGGAAATAAAATCGCTATTTTGCCCTTATAATATAAAATTAAAAACAAAGAAAAGTAGAATCAATTGACATCATTTAAATGGTGGACTTTTCAACAAAGGTTGTATTTCTGCCACCATAACTTTTATCACATCGTACATGGTAAATAATTATGAAAGCCCATTACACTTATCTGTTGTGTTTATTTCGACATTTTTTGCTATGGACAGGTTATAAGAATTGATTTGTTTATCAAAATGTACAACAATAAGTAGTTCTTCCGCAACATGTGACGCATGACGGCGATTTGCTTTTCTTATTGCTATAAATATTCTGCTGCCCGTTAAAATGCCATTCATTAAATGACAATTGAACGGACTCTGGAGAATCCAGGAATTAAAAAAAAATATATATCTGCTTATGCATGCTGCTCACTCGTGTGTCGTCATATTTAAATATATGTAATCTTGTACTTGAATGTACATATATCTTACCTGTATTTGCAATTCACTATGATTTGTTAAATTTATAACTGCTTAATGCTAAATATGGTAAGTAGTTTTCATCTTTGTATCTATTACTATCTCTGGTAAAAGTTTTAATAAGAATCAAAGAGCCATTTCAATTATTAACACTGAAAGCTGTGTTTCTAAGTCGGCGCTCGCCACTGTTCTTGTCTTGTCGTGCATTTATTACTTACTATAGTTTGTATTGTGTAGATGAACCTAATTGATCTTTGAAGTGTTTTATTGATTTAATACGAATTGATTGCGTAAAAGATAACTCATATTGAATTATTAACTTAATTGATACTTCAATAAAAACAAACACATCGTTACATAGATATTTCAAAATAATGTCGTAGTAAGTCGTAAATTAAAATGAAGAATAAAAAAAAAAACAACAACGTAGCTATTAATCAGTAACAGTCATTGTACACCGATAAATAAGCAATAACAAATGAGTAGCTGGCGAACAAACGCGCAAAAGTAAAATTTACACTATTTTACAGGAGAGCAAAAAAAAACTGTTTTAAGTAGTAAGTAATTGACTTTATTTCATTATAAATGTTACGAAAAAAAGTCCATTTTGGTTTGTCTTTTGCCGTCTACCAGATTGGCAAAAAGTTAATACCAATTTTGTCTATGTGTATATACAAAGATAGGGTGCACTCCCTCCTTACGGACACCTCTCATAACCGGGCAGATTTTAATTAAAGGACAAAAATGTGTGTGTTTTCCATATTTTGTTATCCCTAAAAAAAAAACGACCTAAAACATTAAACAATCAGTATTGTCACTTCGAAAGTTAAAAATGTGGTAGATTAACAGTAAAATAAGTGGTAGATTACATTAAAATAAGATGAGCGATGAAGTTACAACAATGAATTTTTTTATTATAAAAGCCAAAGTAAGAATTTCTATTCTTGGATATGATAACATCAACCAAATGACGTAAACGACCTCTTTTGCACATTGCATTACATTTTCGAAGCCCTTTCGATAAATTAAGTCATTCTTCGATATGTTCTGTCCAAACCGGTAAGACGTTGTAGATAAACAGGCTTCTCGGAAAGTATTCCGTAGGAGAAGTAATTGAGGGATAATATAGCCACTATAAAGAATTCCAACAAAAGGGTCGTACAATGCCGTCTGAACAGCAGAGTTGTAAATGAATGGATTAGTTGAAAAGACTAAGAAGCAGTCAAAGGACTTAAAGGCAGTTAAAATACTTACAGTTAAATGAATACAGTCAAAAAACTAACTGACAGCAAAAAAGAATTAAAATATATAGAAGGCTTACAGCTGACTGATGCAAGCATTTATACAGTACTGCAGTCTTTTAACTTACAGTCAATTGACTGTCTGTGTTAACTTACAAGTCATGAATGCTTAAATGACTGGTGAATGTAGTTATCAAGTTAGAGTCATTTAGCTATTTATAGGATTTACACTATAAGTTTTTAAATTCAATTAACTGCAGTATTGAATTAAATGCATTCTTTACATCTCTGCCGTCCAGAAACAGACGCCATTTCGTACAACCCAGTTTTGCATTTTTTGCATTAACGGAAGCATAATCTTTGCAACATAAATCTTCCAAAAATTTGATACATGGCTAACTCAAAGACGTGGAATTTTCATGCACCATTGAGCTACAGTAACAATATATTTGCGGGAATTAGAGTTCTTGACATTATTAACTGGTTACGAAAATTCAATATCTTGATAACATTTTAAAATTTTTTCCACTTAATTTAGAGCTAGGGAGCTGAAATATTTTTAAATAAATTTTTCAATTTTAAAAAAAAAAATATACCATCCATACGATGCTGTTTTTTCGGGGACATTCTATATAGACTAAAGATTGGGTTTAATACTATTCGAAACGGGCAGACTGACACTCATTTAGTTCAATTTCTCATAAGCGGCAAATTCGGTGTCCGCTTTTTATATCAAAGATATACATTGACAAAATTGGTAGTTCGGTGCAGTATATAATCAGTAGCAAACCAACTTTCCCCTCGTTTCCCGGCTTTTGCACAGTTATGACCTCAGCTACTTTCCTGCTACATATGTCGTGGAGCGCATAACAACTTTAAAATATGGTTTCCAATTCTGACTTTCTATAAAGAAGGGTGAATTTCCAACAATAGAAAAAGCGCTTTTAAAAAGTGCAAAAACAACATTCAGAAAGCAAAGTTGTATCAAAGATTTATTTTCGAAATTTTTTAGTGAACATAAAAAACGTTTTTAATTAATTTTTTTTCCTCATAAATAGATTTCATAGTGATTTCTCTATGTATTATTACGTAGACAAATTGTACGATCGATTTAACGTCCACTGTAATATCACATTGATTTTGTTAGATTTGCATTAGTTATTTAGCCTATTTATCAGTAGGTGCATTCAGTCGACAGGGCGAGAAAGACAATATCATCTGCAAGCTTGAGAGCGACAATATTTGTTCGGTCAAGCTCAATCGCACATTTAACAGTGTCTGTTATGTAGTTTATGTATACGACATAAACAGTGACGTACTTCGTTTACAGTCTCAAAACTTTATTGCTCGCAAAACGTTTTTATGTCTATCCAAAGGGTATATTAATTTTGACACATAGTTTGTAACACCCCTTAATATTCATCGTAGACCTTTAAAAGTATATATATTTATGATCAGGACTAAGACTATTTAGCAATGTCCGTACGTCCGTATCAACTTTTGAGGCCTTTAAATTATGATAGGAAGCTGAAATTTAGAGAATATACTCCCTAGGGTCCCGAAACGGTAAAGTTTTTAAATCCGCCCACAATTTAGAAAAAAACATTTTTAAGGCTTAGAACCTTCACAAGATATGTAGGCACTGCCCTTTTTTATAAGTCTGTCATATACAATTTTTTCCCACGCCTACTTTTTGTGGGCTAAAATCCTGTTTTCTTAGAAAATTTTCATAGAAACCGAAAAAAAATGTTTAACAAGACATTTAGCCAATATTTTTTACAATATATCGCCCATAAAAAGTTTTTGGCCACGGATACTTTTTGGGGTCGTTTTTTTAAAAAAATTTTTTTTTATATATAACTTTCATAGAATGAAATAAAATGATATCCATCATCTTAAAGCTCTTTTCTTTGGGGCATATTGGCATATGGATAGGGTAACAAACTGCCCCAAGCGGACTGTAGCCTTTCCTTATGTTTTATTTTTGTAATAACAAAAATTGCCTCTCGAGATACGAAATCATATTGTAATATGAAATTTACAAAAAAAAATATAAAGCCTTTTTTGTGTTTCATTTTATAAATTTCCGCATATTCGTTAGTTCATAGTCCTGATTAGACTTCCTGATATGTTTCCTTAAATCACCACCAACAAACAAAACAGTCTTCCCTTGTGATGTTTTTGATATGGTTGTGGTAATCTATCCAGAAAATTTGCATAATGCTCGCACCTAAATTAGGGACAGGGTGTCCGCCGGTAAGGTATACTACTTTGTTTTGCTGCCATTTTGGTAAACATTAGTCTTGACAGTTCATATTTGGCAGTCGTGAAGTAGACACGTGGCAAATTTATTATGGAAAAATATTGTATTAATATTCGGTGTTTTAATCGTTAAAACATTTTATTAAAATCAATCATCGATTGCTGTGACGATGAGAAAGTTACGTGTAATTGGTAGATGGTAGAAACAACGTGCCAACAAAACGCTCTATTTATCGTGTAGTGAATGATTTCGAAGGAAGAGGGTCTGTAGGTGATGGACCACAACATCTGGCCTCCTGTCTGTCACTTCTAATCCAATCCATTTCTTTGCTGATGACAGTACCCTCAGCTATACATATTCGTTTCCTGGGCAACGCCCCTCATCTTCGGGCGTTGAACTGGAACGGCAATGTAAAGGGTGATTTTTTAAGAGGTTTAGAACTTTTTTTAAAAAAAAAACACA
The DNA here is from genome assembly GCA_963576555.1 of Ferdinandea cuprea. NCBI lineage: Eukaryota > Metazoa > Arthropoda > Insecta > Diptera > Syrphidae > Ferdinandea > Ferdinandea cuprea. Next base: position 26,285,264 of record OY754962.1, read on the forward strand.
AAAAATTCGAAAAAATGAATGAAATATTTATTTGAATCGATAGTTTGAACCTTGCAATTTAATGTTTAAAGATAATTTCATGCAAATGTTGACCGCGGCTGCGTCTCAGGTAGCCCATCCGCTGAGTCCAATTTTGGCATACTCTTTCACACATATCGGCCGGTATCTCACGAATGAATGCATGGATGTTGGCTTCCAGTGCGTCAATCGAAGCGGGCTTGTCCCTATACACATTAGCCTTGGCATACCCCCACAAAAATAATCTAATGGTGTCAAATCGCACGATCTAGGCGGCCAATTGACCGGCCCGAAACGTGAAATTAACTGTTAACCAAACTCGCCTCGCAATTGCGCCATTGTTTCGCGTGCTGTGTGGCATGTGGCACCGTCTTGTTGAAACCACATATCATGCAAGTCAAGAACTTCCATTTCGGGCAAAAAAAAGTTTGTTATCATCGCTCGGTAGCGTTCACCATTGACAGTAACGCTGCGATTCGCATCATCTTTGAAGAAATATGGCCCAATAATGCCGCCGGCCCATAAACCGCACCAAACAGTGGCTTTTTCGGGATGCATTGGTAGCTGTTGCAATGCTTCTGGCTGATCTTCACTCCAAATGCGGCAATTTTGCTTATTTACGTATCCATTCAACCAAAAATGAGCCTCATCGCTGAGCACAATTTTTCGATAAAAAAGCGGATCCTCGGCCAGCTTTCCAAGAGCCCATTCACCAAAAATTCGGCGTTGTGGTAGGTCGCCTGGCTTTAGTTCTTGCACCAGCTGTATCTTAAAAGGCTTTACGCCCAAATCCTTCCGCAAAATTTTCCACGTAGTGCTGTAACAAAGGCCTAACTGCTGGGAACGGCGCCGAATCGACATTTCGCGGTCTTCTGTCACACTAGCTGATACGGCCGCAATATTTTCTTCAATACGCACAGTACGTAAACGTGTTGGTGGTTTAATGTCCAACAAAGTAAATTTGGTGCGAAATTTGGTCACAATCTTCCGAATAGACTGCTCAGAAGGTCGAGAATGCCGATCATAAAATGGAAGCAGCGCGCGATGAACATTTCGAACCGAGCACGAATTTTGATAGTAAAATTCAATAATTTGCAAGCGTTGTTCATTTGTAAGACGATCCATGGTTAAATTGCAAACCAAACTGAAGCTGTTTGACAGTGACACAAGGTACTAAACACACGTCAGCTGTCAAAACCAGTGTTGCCAAAACCAAACCAGCTAAAAAATCACCCTTTATGTTAAGCTCATTAAATTCCGATCTTGACAGCATACTTAAATGGGGTAAAACCAACAGAGTGGAATTTAATGCTTCCAAAACGCAATGCTGTCTGCTGTCATTGAAGCGAACCCCTAATTCTCTGCCATTATACATGAATGACACTTGCATCGCTGAAACCGAACGACTTTCCATTCTCGGTATGTGTGTTAATGACAACCACATATTTGATGTCGCCAAGAACGCTGCGAAATGTCTAGGCTTCCTTAAGCGATGCAAGAAATATTTCACCCCTTCTGATCTGGCTAGAATCTACAAGGCGTTTATTCGCCCAAAACTTGAGTACAACGCTCATATCTGGTCTGGTGCACCAATAACATATTTGGAGCTACTTGACAGGATCCAAAAACGTGCGGTAAAACTTATTGGCGATCCAGACATCGCGAAATCACTTGACTCTCTTAGTCATCGTCGTAATGTCTCCTGCCTGTCATTGTTTTATCGGTATTTCCACCACAAGTGCTCAAATGAAATAGCCAGTTGCATTCCACCCCTACAGCAATTCTCCCTTAAATGTTCTATTTCTGAATACGTGTGAGCCAGCCAAATAAAGTACGGAGGCGTTGATGTGTCAAAAATATGTCATTAGCGCTGACAGTTATGCAAGAATTACAAATGGCAACAAAAAACAGCTGATTATAGCGGATGTGTTGGGGAAGAGCTGCGAAGTATTGCGTTAACGTAGTTGAATAGATATTTTAATTGAAAAGGTTATTAAAAAAAATAATAGTTATGCTTATAATAAATATGAAGTTGTTGCAATTACATGCGAATATTTTTTGTCTTTATAAGAAATAGTTCTCAATTTTTTATCTGCCTTAAAATAAAGATACTTGGGTTGTTATATTTTTTCCATTTTGGATAATAAAATGATATAAAATGTATATATTATTGAATTATTGCATGAATAGTACTAAATGAATATATTTTTTCGTTGTCTTATTATGTCTTTATTGAACATATGAAAGTTGAATGTATCTACATATTCCGAACGTTCGTGAAGAAAAAACTTTTAATGCATTTTTAGACAAAAAATTTAAACTTTATTATTCCAATTCAAAGATAATTACGGTATTAAATTTATTTCATCATGATTAGGATGATGTTGCGCAATAATAATGAATAATTTTATCATGATCAGTAAATTTAATAACGTTATTATCTTTGAATTGGAATAGTTAATAGCAGTGAATTAATAAAAAAAATGTGTTAAGTTATTGAAATGGTCAGTTAACTGATCACGCGTTACTAATAAATTTCATTCAGTGTGAATTCACTTATTTTACCTACAATTTGAATAATTTTACAGAATATTTAATTTATTCAGTGTTCAAATATTTATCTCACCTTCCGTTTAAAAATGATTTAATTTTAATTATTTTACTCGATGTTCGATAAATCAACCCAGAAAATTATTTTATAGTACTGACAATTTAAAACTGCTAAATTAGTTTAATTACCGGCAAACAAAATATGATGCTCCTTATTTTATGTTTAACTTGCTTAGCAGCCAAAATGTTTATGAAACTGCTTAAAAATGTTTACCCAAAATATATGTTTGTAAGGTAAAACTAAATTAATACATAATAATTGAAAACATTCAACGTAATTTTATTCTTTTGCAAATTCACCATAAACAGCACAGTTTGACTTTGAATATTTCAACATGAGATTTTTTCCAAAATGGATTCTTAGGCGTACAACTGCTATTGTGTGCATGAGCTGGCTCAATTTGATTTGCATGCAACAACATATACGAACACAGTACTACGTCTTTTGGAAGCAAATAAAAAACGATAGGCGGGAGAGCCAAAAATCCTCTCAGTCGACTATCTGTATAATTACTCATCTGTGATTGAAACGCTGCACTAACACCGGCTTTTCTTAAAAATGATCTTCGATAAACTGCTCTTGTTGCCGTTTTTTACCTCCTTTCATGCTTTTCCGTACAAATCTTTATTTCTTAAGTAGGAATAGATTACACTAAAACTTCCGGTTAGTCCCTCTTTTCCTAATAAATCGATTTAAGCTCTTTCAACCTTCTCCTGGATCGGTGAGGCAAATCAATAAATTCATGATGCTGATGAGAAAAAATTGCTGCTTTCAAACAAACACCAACAAGATATTGGTACCTTAGCTCTGAAATTGGCTGATCAGAACAGTAAAGCTGAAGCGGAGCTTCTAATTGTCCAGTGCACGATCTTCTTTTAATTTCGAAGCAACATTTGATTTCAGTATGCTCATATGCCCATTGGCTGAGTTAAAAATACTGAAACATTCTGAAACACTCAAGTATTTTCTAAACACTGCTTTCTGAACTTTACTTATTTTTAATATACTTCTTAATAAATGGAGTTATCTTTACTAAAATACTCTTCAAGTCCTTAAAATCATTTGAATGTAGCATAATTACATTGTATGGAAACGGGTCAAAACCTTGCATAGAATCAATCGTGCCCATTTCGAAAGGCACTTACACGGTTTTCTTTTTAACTTTCTCGTATACATTAGTATAAAAGAAAATTATTGTGATCTTCCGTAAATTTCGGAATCAAACTGAGTATGAGAAATAATATTACGTCTATAGCGAAGTCCACCAGAAGGATCCGCCGGTCTGTCTGTCTGCATATATGTGCACTGGAAAAACAAGTTTCTAAAACTGCCTTTAGATTAGATAAGCTATCGATGATCAAAAAATATCGTTTTCCATTCAAAGTCGGATATCTCAGAAAATGATGTACGTAATATGTACATACATATATATATCTACAGCCTTATTTCTAAACATATTTTAAGGCCAGCGTAACTTTACGCAATACTTAAACTAGCCTTACGCAGCAAAACATTATCAGCCGTATTTATTAGATTTCCTTAAAACAACTCTCAAAAGGTTGCTTAGTTAAACAACGCGTAAGTATTTACAACCTTTACACGCATCTTTGCTGAAATTCTGATTTATAAACGATTTTCCTCTGTGTTCTAACTAAACGAGGTTTCTGTCTAAATAAGTAAGAACACTCAATTAAAAAAAAAAAATTAGTACCAAAAGCATAAGATTCTACTACATTTTGCTTTAAGAGTGCAGAAAATCAGCTGCATTTGACAGATTTTTGTTTATTTATATTGCGTAGCGTGATGAACTCTTAAAGTAAAAGAAAACGGTCTGAAAATTGGGATTCCACTGATAAGGTACTACAATTTGTTTATGATATATGTTGCAAAGGCATACATATATATAATCAATTATACGATTTGCATTCATGTAGTAGAATCTTATGTTTTTTTGTACTAGTTTTTTAACTATACTAACTCAAACTTTGTTTAGTTAAAACACAGAAAAAAAACGTTTTTAAATCAGAATTTCGGCAAGGATGCGTAAAGGTTGTGTAAATACTTAAGCGTTGTTTAACTAAGCAACCTCTGAGAGGTGTTTTAAGGAAATCTAATAAATACGGCTGCTAATATGTATATGAAATTAAAACTGTAAGACCAAGCTATGAGCTTGGAATACCAAACAGAAAATGAACCGCCCCTATTAATTCCTAATCTAAATCAGAAAGAAAACCATATTGTTCTGAGCCTTCTAGTTTTTAAGAAAATTGAAATTTATGAAAACTCCTTATTTTTATTTAATTTGTATTTAGTGTTTGGTTTTCCAGTTCGGAAAAAATCAGCCCAAAATATTTTTTTTCAAAATATTGAGCTTTGAGAATTAACTTAATTAACGTTTTAATTGAAAGAAACGAATTCCTGGCATTCAAAGTTGCTATTGCACTCTTACGTAACTGTTGCCGTTATATTTTAATTAGTACTATTTAGATCCCCCTCCCACAAATGTTGCGCCATTTCGTTTCTTGAACACACAAGATGTCCAATCTTCCTTCTACCATCATCTCTTCCAGCCCGTAGCTTAGACCACTCATACTTGCAACGTTCCAACTCGCGACCCTAAATTGATGCATTATTTTACTATCCTGAGAAAACCAAATAGCTCATGACATTTCTGCCCGCGTCCCTGGATCAAAACCGTTTGTTACAAAATTAGTGCTTGGCGGGATAGTGCCTCCTTTTCTTTGTGCGTACTTTTCCATAATGCTTTAGGCGTTTCTTGTTTTATACGTAAATGCTCCTGTTTTTTTTTCTTTTATGACACCGGTCATCTCCAGGCGAGTTGCTATGTTGTCCTGGATGTTAAAATTGCCTATAAGTGACGTCACTTCTTTAGTCGCCTTTTACGAAAAGCATAATTTTTGGGGCTGTATATTTACCAAATAAATAAATAAAATTGTATAATTTTTGCCAACTTTCCGTACTATCGCTCAAGTGAAATCGATTTAAAACTCTGTGTCTAGGCAACAATTTTAATCAGCGAAGCGTAGCTCTAAACAGGCAGAATCTCGTTTTTTCGTAGAATAATTTGCCCCTATCGCGTTCGTCAGGGTGAAAAAGACAACATAAAATTTAATATTCAACAAAAAACCTATATACATATCTATATCTATATTTATATAATGTAGTTATATAATGGAGCCGATTTTTTACAATAAACCTTTACTATTTTCAATATTTTAAATATGAATTATCATATCCACTGACCTTGACACGGGTATTCTTCTTTATAATACGATAATATGTAAGGTCAAGTTCACCAAGCAAATGAATATACTATCTAGTTAATTAACGTCAGCTGACAGACAATAGTGTTTAATATTTTACTTACCTCTGTAAACAATAAACATGCGACTGGCATTGAAGCTTTACTCTCTTATTTTGATCACCAACCGGCTCTAGACGAAGTGGTTCCATAATTACTTTAGTAAAAAAATACCTTTCAAGCAAGTGACACCAGAACGTGTGTTGTAGACATATTCGCACCATTGAGACTTACTATAAGATATTCAATAGAAGTAGTGCATGTGAAATATGCATTTAGGAATTGTCAGGTAAATTTTTTTTTTTTGTTAACGAGAAATTTCTTTTAACGTAATAGATCATTAGTATATAAAAGCTAGTTTTGCAAAAAGAAAAAGAAAAAAATGTATGTATGTAGAAATGTAAGATTTTGGGTGCTTGTAGGTGAACGAAAGACCATCGAACACATTATCATATACCAAAACAGGTAGGTAATACATAAATAAATTATCGCATCATTGTTAAAATGTTAGCTCATTAAATCGAGGTTTAAAGTTTCTTTATAAAGAAACATTGAAGGCGAACCTTCGAGATTATTAGAGCTGAATTCAGTAGATAGATATACAATGTTATCAACTGCTGTCAACTGTGTCAAGTCACTCTTGTCGTCGCACTTTTTAACTCAAATAAAATAAATATAAATTGCATTGCTATTTTTACTGCTGATATGCAAAGATAGATAAGTTTACTGTACAAGTATGTAATTTAAAAGAAACCCATATCTTTCAGCTGGGTTTGTTATAACACACATCGTTAAAATACTTTCTTCTTGGCTATTCAATTCGGTAAAAAGCCTTTTTTGTAGTTACAATAGTTTAGATCTTGATAGATTTTTTGTTAGAGTATATAGTTTACAGACTTTCGTCATTTTTGTTTTTCGGTGTTGTTCATACTGAAGCTAAGAAGTTTCTAAGACAGTTATAGTACCATTTACAATCAATTAATTGATCGCTTTAAGTTTGAATTAAAAAGAAATATCCTTTCCATAAATGTGCTCACGTATCTTACAACACGAAGTATAGTTATATTCTTAAATTTATTAATTTTTTATTCCATTTGGTAGTGGTTCTTTGGTTTTTAAACCTTAAAAATTTTAAAATTATTTACATTTCGCAAAGTATACGTAAAGTTGCACATAGTTTACACATTTAATATCATTCCTTGGTTAATATCATTCTACAGTGATATTTCCATAGGATACTGGATTTAGTTTATATTAGCAATGATTTCAAATATTATGTAGAAGTGGCGGATTTGCCTTTTTTTATAAATTCTATCCATCATAAAGCTTTGTTTTTCCTTTGAATATTATAATTTTGCACCAACTCTGCTCATGAATAGAAAAATCTTTAACTTTGCAAAAGCCACATCTTTTGTACTGAATAACTTATTGGAAAGAACTACTAGAGGGCAAATCACTGGAAGGGATGTATGAATTGTTTAAACAAGTTTTGTTCTAAGGTATGCAGCTTTTCGTACCTGTTTTCATTTAAAAAAAGACATTTAAATTACCGTGGTTTAACAAAAGACTTGAGAACTTAGAAAATGCTAAGAACAAGGTTTTCTCAATTAACTAAGAGATTAGAAGACCTGTCAAGTTTCCTTCGGTTAGGAAATTAATTTGCCTTAAGTGTTTGTTAATTCTAAACGAAAAAAACTCGTTATTTCCGTAATGTATGGAGCATGGGGATAAGAAATCGAATGATTTAGAGTCTTCGTGTAATCTTTTTGCTGAATTTTTTGAAACTTCATTCAATAATGATACTATTCCAGATATTGATGGTCTATACTCTAGCTTATCCCAAATAACTGATTTTTCTCTATCTCAGTTTTCTGAGAATGATATTCTTAGGGGTTTGAATGAGTTGAAGATATGGATTATTGATCCAATTTATAAGAGCGGCCTCAAGCACTTTATTAAAAATTATAAACCAATTTCCAAGTTGTCCGTTATACCTAAACTTCTCGAGAAAAAGCAGACCTTTTGCAAAAATTAAGAATGTTAGAACACAAACTTCATAAAATTGTTGAGTTCTTATCTATCCAACACAACCCAAGTAGTTTACGTTGATGGTTACTTCTCGAACCCTATAGGTGTGTTATCGGGGAAACCATTTGGGTCCTCTTATTTTTATTATTTTTATAAATGACCTGCCAGTCGGGCTTAATCATAGCCTTTATTTGATGTACGTAGATAATGTGAAAATCTATCTAGATATATCCTCTCAGTTGGATTGCTTCCATCTGCAATTGGATATTAACATGTTTTTGAATTGAAGTTTACGTTGCTTCGAGATCACCTATATTGTTACATTTGTTTTTTTTGTTTTATTTTTTTTTCCGAAGGGTAGGTGGAAAATCTTCCATGAGATACTATGAGAACCGGCCGCGCATGCTCATAATAGTGTGAGATTCTTATCTTACCTACCATCAAAAAGTATTCATACTACAACTAGGCTAAGCAAGCAGTTTTAATATAAATTATTTAATAACGCGTTTCTTCTTAACGTGCGATTTCCATTTTAATTTTGCATCCAACGTCATTCTCATGTATTTAGACTCGTTTGCTTACCGAATTTATACCGAGTCAATAAAAATGGGTAGATCACTTACATTTCTGTAGGTAAAATTAACGTGTGTCTATTTTGTCTCGTTCAGAACAATACGCCAAGTTTTTGTCTAAGCGCATGTTTTGTAGATCGCCCGTTGAAGCTTATATGTCGCGGACTGAATCGAATCGTCTACGGCTAATATGGCCGTATCATCTACGAACGTTGCTCCAATAGTATCATCTTCTTGCGGTATATAACGATTGTATAAAAGAAATAAAATCGAGCCAAAAAAGCTTCCTTGTGGAACTCCCGCCGCGATTCCTTTATATACGGAATACCCATTCCCGTGTTTAACACTATAGAGTCTGTCCGCAAAATAAGAGCTTAGAATCTCAAATAATTGTTTTGGGTGATTTTTTTTAAGTTTATATTTTAATCCCGTATGCCATACCTTATCGAAAGCCTGAGAGACGTCTAGAAAACCACTAGAACACATTTATTTTTTCCTCCTTTAGTGCTTTTTCAATTTCGTTGGTTATTCTTTATACCTGGTCAGTGTTAGAGTGCTTCGCTCTAAACCCGAATTGCTGATCCGTTCTTCAATAATCGGATGCAATAGCTTCAATATAAGTTTTTCGAATATCTTCGACATTATTGCCAGAAGCGATATTGGTCGATAAGCTTGTTTGTCATTTGGCTTTTTTCATGCCTTTCATAGCTATTCAGAGCGAATAATTTGAACTTTTTCCGCCGTTAAGCTTTCAAGATACGTAGAGACTTCACGATTTTTAAAATCCCGAATATCTCTTTTCAGTTTGCTGCAAAGATTATTTAAAATTGTTTTATGCTGCGAAGCACGAGATTGTTGCCATCTTTTTGTCGCTCTTCGTCTTTGCTTTACAAATTCAGTAATTTCGCTCATTTTGATTACTCTCTTTTTTTGAGGAGTATTGTTTCACGCTGAACTTTGCAAGTGATCGATGAATTGATTCACTTCGTCTTCGAGTTCATATGGTGTTCGAAGGTATACTTTTAGATCGATTTTATTTATCCAGTCTTTTCTAAAGGAGTCCCAATTAGTTATTTTGCTAGTATGTTTTGCATAAATGTAAGTCCTTTTCGTGTAAACCTCCGCTGGTAATTATTAGAATGACCGTTAGAAGAGAGATCTAAACTTCAATTTTGACTGAGTTTTCAGATACTCTTTTTGCGATAAAAAAATCTATGAGGTCTGGTGTTTTTGCCATATCCGAAGGCCAATACGTGGGTTAGCGAGTAAAAGCCGACCCCAGACTCAATACTGGCTTCGAATAGAATTCGACCTTTTCGTGAGATACATCTGGAGCCCCAGAAGGTGTGTCTTGCGTCGAAATCTCCGCCAATTACAAAGTTCTGTCCTAATGAATCAAATATGCCTCTAAAACCATTTTTTCCTAACGTCGCTCATGGAGGACAGTAAATAGACGCAAAGTTATTACCTTATTTTCCGTTCTTTTATAATTTTTCCTTTCTTTCTTTAGATCGGTTTTCGAGTTGATTACAAATTTTACGATGAAAAATGTTTGCGAATTGATGTAGTCAAAGGCCATGGTAATTTTTTTTGACATGAAACTTGATTTTAGATACCACAATGACTTTGTTGTTGAAAAATTTAATTCCATGCTAGGTTTCTTAAAGCGAACTTCAACCGTATTTAAGGATGTGTATACCCTTAAGACATTGTTTATGTCGTTGGTTTTGCCTGTTTTAGTATACTGTTGCGTAGTTTGGTCTCGTTTCTATGAAAACAATAAATTAAGAATAGAAAGGATCCAAAAAGGATTTACGCGTTTTGCTTTAAGATTTACCAAATTATCCTTCAAGATGCGCTCTAATTGATTTAAAACGCTTAAATGTCTTAAACATACTCAATGCGTTCCATTTGTTAAAGATATTTTTGATGCCGATTGGATAAATTCTGATGATTTGCTTTCTCATATGTACTTTTATGTTCCCGAAAGGAGTTTAAGGAAACGTACTGAACTGTTTTATGTTATACAGTTCGGCCATTCTGACCAGTCAATCGACCTCGATTGTATAACTTAAAGCTGAAGATAAATGTTGAATTTTAATAAAATATCGCATCCCAAGAGCAGCGTTAAAAAAGTTTCATCGTCTGGAATTATAATAAACGAATGAGCCACGGTTTTTGTCCCGGAATTTAATCTTGCTATCTACGGTACCATACGTGGGGGAGAGTGGGTATATATGGGACACAGGAGGAATGGGACACAAGCATTTTGCCATCACTTTATCCTTTTTTCTATTTCTGTTGATGACAAATGTGTTCTTTAATCTCTATCCATCGGTCACCGAAGCAGGTAGTTCGCGTAGTATAAATTACGCAGTGGAGATTAAAAAAGGTATTTTGTGAGAAAAAATTGAAATTCTTTTGTTAATTTTGAGTGAAAAAAAATATGAGTGAACCTTATATGCGAAAAAGTGTTTTAAATAGATATTTATATTTATCATGAAGCGAATTAATTTCAATTTGGCTTACTGATGTGTTTTAAGTGATATATTGTTTCATCTATTAAATGTGCCCTACATGATGATTGCGATACTTATACGCAGGAGAAATGGGACACTGTCCCAATCCTCCTGTATCAATTTTTGGCAAATACATTTTTGTAATTTTATCTTTTTTTGATTTTTTAGTCCAGTATGCCTAGGGTGTGTAAGCGGAAAACTGCCAGGGAAAGAGCCACTGAAACCGAAATGGCCGCTTGCCATAAAGGAAGTTACCAACGGAGAATCAGTACGATCAGTGGCTCTGGCATATAAACTTTCAAACTCAGCTTTAGCTCGTCACGTGAGTGCGGCTAACTTGAACAGTTAAGAAATTTACAAATATACAGCAAACACCAAGGCACGCCAAATATTTTCATATTAACTAGAAGTGCTTATGGCTAAGTATTTTGTGACTTGCTCACAAATACAATACGGCCTCACTACCGATCCCGTGCTTGTCAAATATGCTAAAGCTTGCAAAATAAATATTCCAAAGCAATGAAATCAGAATGAAGCTGCGGGTAGAGATTGGCTATTTGGTATTTTTCGTAGGCATCCAGACCTCTCTTTAAGAACACCAGAATCGACAAATTTGTCACGATGCACAAGCTGCAATAAAACTAATGTTGACAAATTCTACACAAATTTATATGATGTTTATTCAAGACATGCATTCTGCCCCGACAGAATTTGGAATTGGGACGAGACTGGTTTAACAACAATGCATAATCCTCCGAAAGTAATATCATCCAAGGGAATTAAACAAATAGGACAGGCAACTTCTGGAGTACGTGGTCAGCTTGTCACTATATGTGGTGATGTGATTGAAGTTGTTTGTTTGGCATTATTTTTGTTAAAAATGCATTATATAGTTTTTGTTATGTTCTTTATTTATCTATGTACTGTTTAAGAAATCGAAATCTAAAACTATATTATATTTTATTGTTATGAAAAAGAGGCAATAAAGTTAACAAAAAGATTTTTTTGGCCACAAGGCTGTCCCATTCCACCACTTAGCTGTCCCAATTGTACTGGAAGCAGGACGAATGGGACAGAGGTAGGTGGTGCACGGAATGCATTATTTCTTGTATTCAAGAAAGCGGTTAGATACTTTTGTGTTGCCAATACCTTGCTGAAATGATAACTTATCTCAAGGAAATAGTTTTGTTCAGATACGATTTATAATTTGGAGTCAAATTGATTTTTTCTGAAAAGTGTCCCATACATACCCACTCTCCCCTACTTAAGAACTGGTTTTCCGTCCCTCTGAAGCGCGTTGGCATCTTTTCCCCGTAAAGAAACGGGACTCGCGACTTTTTAACAAAGCTACTTGGGCTGCCGGAGTCAAATAGACAAAAATAGGATTTATCCTCAGTGCACTTGTTATGACGATCGACAAAGGCAACACTTACCATCTGGAACGACTTCATTTTCTCAGCTATCTCCTCAAACTTCCTCATCCTTTCTGCCATCTCCTCGAATCCTTCAATGGCCTCACGGTCACGTGCATTTCTATCTTCGGGGTGCTGCTGGACTGCGGCAACGGTGGTTTTTTTCTTGGGGCAATTTTGATGGAAATGCCCCATCTCATAGCGAAACGGCCCTTAAAACAGGCGTTCATCGGTCGCTTCGGCTTCAGGCACTGACTTCTGACAGTGGCCAAACTGAGAACAAGTATAGCACCTCACTTGCTCTTCCGTGCCGACTGCGCTGGCTGCGGTCCTCGGTTTTGGGGTCATGACAGCGGTTGGGTTGACTGCGCTTTTCTTTGGGGCGTCGGAGGTGCGCTTCCTCTCGTATCTGTCCAGGAGGGCACTGTTGCTGTTGCATCGGCCTCCGGTATGTTGGCGTAGGCAATCTCCTGCATCTCCAGTACATACCTCTTGACGGTCTCGTTCGCTTTTAATGTCAGCGATTTTAGCTGCTGGAAAACATCGTGCATCGAGTAGGTGGTACGTAGGAACACTTTGGCTGTGCCTGTGAGTATGCGGTGCACACCAACAAATTTGTCTTTTTCGGTACAACCGAACACTGTAAAGGCGTCTTCCACATCGGTGATCCATTTTCTGATATCGTAGTTGTCGTCGCCACTAAAGGGGTGAACCATGGCTTCGAGAGCCGAGAAATCAAACCTCGTTTGATCGGCCATGCCAAGTTCCTCATTAAGCGCCTGCAACTCGCGCTCTTGCAGCAACAGGATTTCCTTCTCGGTTCTGGCCAATTCTGCATGTAGGTTCTGCACTGGAATGCGTTCATCGTCAGTGCGCTGGTTCCTCACTTTTTCGAGGCCACGAGACACGTTTGCTGGGGTTCCTCGGGTTAACAATAATTCGTCATACAATGGCCGAAGTTCCGCCATGGTGGCATTTGCTACGAATTCTACGTCGGCCGTGGTTAACGCTTCAATAATCGGTTTTCCCTTAACATATGACATTTTAACTTTTTATAAGTTATTTTTATGTCGATATCCCACTTATGAGATTGTAAACGTCTCTTGAATTTAAATTTAAACTTGGATTTATTAAAAACGTGTTCCTTTTGCTTTGACAACTAATCTCTTACTTCTCTAAAGAGAAGTGTTTGGAACCTTGTTACAAATACACCTCTTGGGAGTTAGTTCGTTTGGCAAAAAATTGCTTTTATCAAATTTTTTGGAATGGTAACGGGTTTAATTTTAAATCAGACAAATAAATACGGTTTGTAGATTTTTTGCAGTATATACATAGGTTTGCATTATCTACAAGACATAAACAGCGGAATAACTGCAACCACCCTGCTTGGAGTCACTGTTGAATTTGAGGTAAGTGCGAGATTGGGTGCATGTGAACTTTACATTGTAAAGTTTCTTTATCATGCGTAATAGTGACCCCAAGCAGTGGTCGGTTTCTCCTGGACTGCACGTGAAGTGTTGTTTTTGGTGACGAAACGAATGTTTTACTTGTCATTGTTCCATGCAAGCATATAATGATTTGCAGTGAATGTCATTTGAAGTTGCAAGCAGATATATATATATATCAATATATATCTGCCTGATATAGAGCAGCCTTTCATCCTCTACGGTTCCGGGCACGCTCCTTCCAGTTATCCTGGCCAGCGCCCTGGCATCCGCGATAGCTTGGTCTTTGAAACGGAGGTTCGGTTTTTCTTGTCGTCTCGAAACTGTGATCTGGGATTCGAAGATCCTCTTGGCTGGAGCATTATTGTCCATTCGCTAGATGTGGCCGAGACAAATTTAGTCAGCGTGTTTTGGCTTTCTGGACTACATCCACATCTTGATACAGCTCTTCAATTGTCTTAAAAGCACCTATCACGGCACGTTGTGAGCGGCCATGTCCAAATCGTCAGCATACCCTAGTAGCTGTACAGATCTGTTAAAGATAGTGCCTTCTATGTTTGCATTTGCCCTGCGCGCTATCTGTGCTAGAATATGTTCAGATGATAGTCCAGTCGTCGGGCATGGTTTCTTCCACCATACTTGGTTGATGGCCAGAGCCAGCAGACTTGTTGTTTTTCAGCTTTTTAATAGCCATAGCAACTTTTTCTAAACCGGGAGCTGGAATTTCTTCGACATTGACTGGACGCGGGTTCTCTGCTTGCCCTACCACTCTCTTAACATTATGCCTATTAAGCAGCTGCTGAAAATGCTGCTTAAAAACATCTACAATTCCCTGTACTTCGGTGACTAGGTTTCCATCAACATTTCGAAGAGCCTGCGTTCCGGGCTTGAAGCCAGCCGCCATTTGCTTGGCTTTCTTGTAGAACATCCGGATGTTGTTTCGATCGCTAGACTCTTCGATTTCATTGAGCTGGGAGACTGCGTATACCCTTTTCTTTCTACGCAGGGTTTTATTCTCCTCCCTTCTCCTGGTTCGATACTCTTCCCACGCTGCTCTTGTTTTGCGCTGCAGCGCCTGTATATGTGCACGTTCTGTCACCATTTTCCGGTGGACGCACTCATCATCATACCACGGACTCTTTATACCCTATCCTAAGGGTATATTAATTTTGACACATAGTTTGGAACACCCCCTAATATTCGTCGTAGACCTCTAAAAGTATTTATATTTATGATCAGGACCAAAACCTAAGACTATTTAGCAATGTCCGTCCGTCCGTATGAATTTTTGAGAGCTTTAAATGTATGCTAGGAAGCTGAAATTTGGAACATATACTCCCTAGGATCCTAAAATGGTAAAATATTGAAATATATATACCGCGGTCCAGGAGACACGTTGGATAGGTTCAGGTAAGCAGAAAAGAAATGCACACGACATTTATTACATTATTTAGCAGCATTTATTAGCAACATCAATTTTTTGAATTTTTTTTTCCCGTCATTTTGACTCTTGAAGTTTATAAAACTATGAACATTGTTTTATATAGTAAACAAATTTAATAAATAAAAGTTTTTTTTTTGATTTAAGCCACCAAAAGTGGTCAAAAAATTCGAAAAGGAGAGAAATTGAGCTTTGGAAGTTTGAGTGTTCTTATCTATGATAAATGGTCAAACATACTTTTTATATAAGTTCGTCTACGTCAATATTATTCGTATACCCTTATTTTGTAATTTTTGAAGATGATCTAGAATATTATCACTACAGGTCAATATAACAATATGAAGATATTTGAAAGGAGGCTTAATTATAGTATTATATACTTATATATCCTGATAGCACCGTTGTTTGATATTCTGTTTTCCTTTTTTATCATTTTAGGAAAAAAAAAAATCTTTCTAGCGATTTTTTTACATGTTTAACATGTGCATTAATGCATGCCATACATTTTTTAAGAAAAAACAGGAAAAATCAAAGACATTTATTCATTTCACAGGTTTTAATATTCAAAAAACAGTGTTTACACAGGATAAATATAAATGAGCAAATATTTAAATTAAACCAGAGTCTTCGTCAATAACATTCGTTCAGTACCACCGGCTTGTTCTTGAACACAAAACTTATCTTTCGATTTGATATTGCGCCGCATATCCGGCTTCGTTTTGATCCATTGATAAAAATCAATGCACGTCATGTTGAAGTTAATCTTAGTGGACAGAATGGCTTTTAACGTTTTAGTTTTTAGTTGCGATTTTTCATCCGTCCACGTCTTATTCATGGAAGCGAGTACTCGTTCAACAGAGGCGGTAGATCCGGGTAAACAAAGAATGTATTCCACTATTGCTGCCATTTCCTTGTAGTCGCAATATTCTGTTTCCAAATGATTAAATATTTCAACCGATCGCATCGATATCGAAATGTTTTCCTCCTTCCATTGTTTAATCTTGGCCTTAGAACACTAATTTTGACATATCCGAACTCTTTGTGCACTTTTGCGGAATTTTCGATCGCGAAGTAAAGTGTTGAGGTGTTTAATTTGTTCATCACAAACTCTACATCTTTCCATTCTGGCTCCTTGCGTAACATTGCCCAAGAATAAATCTTCAACTCCATGATCGGACCTGCCCACAAATAGATGTACTCGCACGCATCGTCTGAAGTATCAAACAGAATATAAGAAATATAAATTTGAAATTACCAAAGAATGCGTAAATCGTAGATTTTATAACTCCTTCAGAGTAACCATCATCAATTAATTTTTGTTTTTCTATCACAGTTTGATGCGAGTTTGATGCGATAAGAAATTATCGGCCTTTCGCATTTTCAATGTGCTTGCAAGCTCATCCAAATATTGAACGGCTTTGATAGCAGGAACTTTGTCGCCTTCGATTTTCAATACGGTCTCCGCGAATAACTCAGCCTAAACAAAGCGAACAACGATTTCAAATTTAAATTAGATTTAAAGAAACAGTTTATAAATTAAAATCTTTCAGTACCTGCTCCAGCACAAAATGCAACCAAAACTTTGACAGAAAAAAATGTTTTCAGCAATTGTTCCCCTTTCGGCAATCCAAAAAAAAGCATTTTCAAGCTGTAGCACGCGTTTGATAGCTGGTCCGAGTGCTAGAAATCTTGTCTTTGCATAGCCCAAAACTTTAAGATATTCGACGCCAGCTGTATCGCATAAATGCTGCAACACTGTAACGCGTGTCGTATAGATGTAAAAATAAAAAATATATTTTTACAATGGTCCACTCGACATCGAAAGGCATCACATCGCATGCATGTTTTAGAGCATTGTGCGCAACATGTGCCACACAACCAATGCCAATTAAATGCGGCAGCCAGTGCTTCAGCCTGTAGAACACATTGTTTTCGCCTCCTTTCGTTTCGCCACCAAAATTTACTTTATCATTGTCACCACAGAACGCAATGATTTTCCGTTCAAATCCGTAGTCTGCAGCGATTTTCTTCTACAATTCACTGATAATTATTGATGTCTCCCCGCTTTACGATGAAATATCCAATATTTTGACGGAAACTCCAGCCGTGAGATCGAAATATCGAACCAGAACAGGAAATATCTTCACAGAGCCATGGTTGGAAGCATCTGTATATATGGACACCTATCTACGCTGCGATAATTCTGCTTAGAGGATCCTGTTTGCCTCTGGTGCGAAAACGTTTACGACGATTGCTTGTTCGTTTTTGAGCAAGAAACATTTTTCATTTTAAAACAGGTTGGAAAAATTTGAGTGGCACAATCCGCCGATTTAAAACTGTGATTTGACTTGTTAACGTAAAAAGCCCATGTAGCTTCAATTGCAGCTGTGGCGCTATCAAATTTTGTAGTGAAAAAGTTCACAACTTTTTGGCTGAACGAATCTGCGGACAAAGCAATAATGTGTTTGGTTGTTTTTGTGTGTCAAACAATATCTGCGTTTCCACCGGATGCGATCGAAAAACTTAATTTACACTTTTTACAAAAAAAAAACACTTTTGCTTTTTCCGGCTTCCAAAAATGGATATTTTTCTATTAATTTGGCGTTGAGAACGCATTTGCCTTTTAAAGGATATGGCATATTTTCACACAATAAAAATTAAAGAAGAAACGAGTCTCAAAAGTAAGTACAATGGAATAGAAAAATGGCTTTCGAATTTCAAATGTCAAAACAACAACAACAGAGAGGGGATTCCCCTTTTGGCCTACAACTTTAAAAGCTTTAAAAGCTTTTAAAGGCTTTAAAAGGACACAACTGCTACTTAGGTTTGGTTCAATCGTTTAGTGTTTAGTTATATGAAAATTTGCTAATTAATGGGAATAAAATTGCATAATTACCTACAGTATAATTAGAGGGTTTTTCACAAAAACACAGAAGTCAAATTTCTACAGGATTTTAGTTTAAAATGCAGGGGTTTCCTTGGAATACAGGTTATATGCCATGCTTAGTTATTATCAATCAAGATTCCTAGGTAGTGTATTTCATCAACTATTTCAATTGGCTTATTGTCGATACAGATATGTACTTCTACCAGCATTGCTTTTGATTTGTTACTGCTTAGTATAAGTTTATTCATTTGAAACCAGCTTTGTAATAAAGACGCACGGTAGTGACCGGTCAAGTTCTTTAGCAATTTTGGCACTACACCCTTATTTTCACGAACCAACTCAGGCCATTTTGACCACCCGTCTAACTTCGCTTACAACAAAGCTAGAGACATAAAATTCAGGATTTATTAAGACGCACAATAGCAGGCTCTAAACCAAATTTCAACTGTTTAACATGAGGGTTCCTGAGTTATAAGGCCCCAAAATTAGCAAAATTAGTAACCACTAACTCACTGACAGATAATCAAAACTATGGAGAACTTGCAATCATCTTAGAACCTTGAAATTTGGCCCAGTAAATGATTTTCCATCCAAAGGGCGTGACAGCCGCCGACTTTTTTTAACGCAGCCGCCAAGAGATTTGGATTTTAAGAATAAAATCGGAAAAAAATAGAATAGAATACTATTTATTTTTCATTTAGGGACGTGGTAGCCGTCCCTTTTTTAATTCAGCCCCTAAAAGATCTACAATTATGATTTTTTACATGAGGCTTAGATTTTAAGAACAAACACGTAAAAAATTAAATACTGTGCGTGACAGCCGCCCATTTTCTTTAGTATTGAGATCTAAAAAAGAACACCAAGTTTGGATTGCAATTATAACAAATTTCACAAATAGTATTTAGGTACATTTTTATACCTGGCAAGTAAGATTTGTATAAAAGAACTTGACTATTCTTTAACATTTATGTTTTTGGTGTGATTCATTTAAGCAGACATATCAGACGTAAACAACAAGGCATTATCAGCAAATAACACTAACTTCGAATGAACAAAATTTTTCTATATCATATATATATATATATATATATGAGAAATGATAAAACGATAAAGTAGTGATCCAGGAAGGACTCCGAAATTAACATTGATTGCATCAGATACCATGTTATACACCTTTGTCTTATATCTTCTTTCCTAGGAGATATGATTTAAGTTCTGAATTTCGAATTCCATAGCTCTCTATTTCATGAAGTAGGATACCTCTGTTCACTGTCTGTCAAATTTAGTTGTGATTTTAATCTTTGGTATTGAAAGGCGTCGCCTGGGGCGATTACTTTTCATTCTATTTACTAATAATCTCCCGTCCCTTATTGAATCTTTAACTTGCTTGACGATTGAAATATGCCGACGATTGGAAAATGCTCATAAACATTTTTTGAGTAAGAAAATTTTCATAAAAATTTTTTGAGTAAAAGACTGTAAAAACTTCAAAATGATTTTCAAAACTCTTTGAAATTAAACGTAGAAAAGTTACATTTCCATACTCAAAGCTTTTCTGAAGCGAGTTATCGAAATTACAAATCATTTACATTAAGCTGTGTTCGGACGGTTCCCAGATTACAGCCGTCTGACATTTGTAGACTCATTTGCTATTGTCAGATGTGCTGTCAGATAAATATTTTCATATTTGAGCAAAGGTATTTGATAACAAAGTTTCATTGAAATTTTCCAAAAATTAGTAAATAAAATAATTCCGAATACGTGAATTTACTGCTCCAATGCATTTTTGACAATTCCACAGTTCACTGAGTAACAGCATGCTAGGTGTTATTGGCGTTTAGAATTGTGGAATTCTAGAAGAATTCTAGTTCATCCTGTCCAGCAAATTTTCGGAAATAAATATATACAAATACAATTAAAAACCGTTTTATGTGAAAATTAAATTAGTTAATAAAGGGTGATCCATTTCGAGGTTCCCTACATTTTTAAAGAAAAAAAGACAGAAAATTCAAATTTAATGGAGAATGTTTATTATCATTTGAAAGAACATTCTTTGGCATTTATTTTTTGAAGATTATGTCTATCAAATGTTGGCCGTTGCTACGTCGCAGATGGTCCATCCGTTGAGTCCAATTTTCGATGACTCGTTCGAGCATTTCGACTGGTAACTGGCGAATGACACGCGTGATGTTTTCCTCCAAGGCCTGAATCGAAGCGGGTTTGTCGGCATAAGCTTTTGACTTTACATATCCCCACAGGAAAAAGTCTAACGGTGTGATATCACACGATCTTGGTGGCCAATCGACCGGCCCAAAACGTGAAATTATGTGCTAACCGAAATGTTCTCTCAATAAGTCCATTGATTGATGCGATGTGTGGGAAGTGGCGCCGTCTTGCTGAAACCAAATGTCGCCGAGATCACGAGCTTCAATTTCAGGCATCAAATAGTCGGTTATGATGGCACGATAACGGTCGCCATTGACAGTTACGTTCGCACTGGCATAATTTTTAAAGAAATATGGACCGATGATTCCGCCGGCCCACAAACCACACCAAACCGTTGTTTTTTCTGGATGAAGTGGCAGTTCTTCAATCTCTACAGGTTGCTCTTCGTCCCAAATGCGGCAATTTTGTTTGTTTACATACCCATTGAGCCAGAAATGGGCCTCATCGCTAAAATTTGCCTCGAAAACGTCGGATCTTCTTATAACTTTTCAAGAGCCCATAGAGCGTAGCGATGTTGCTTGGGAAGGTCGAGCGGCTTCAGTTGTTGCACAAGCTGTATTTTGTTCGCTTTCAATTTAAGATCTTGACGTAAAATGCGCCAAGTCGTTCCAAACATCAGGCCGAGTTTCTGCGAACGGCGCCGAATCGACTCTCTACGGTCTTCGTGTACACTCTCAGCTACGGCCGCTATATTTTCTTCACAACGTGCTGGACGTGGTCTATTCGGTCGAATATTATCCAATAATGAATGCTGGGTCTCAAAATGGGTGATGGTGTTGCGAATAGTACGCTCAGTAGGCCGATTATGTTGACCATAAGTTGAGCGAAGTGCGCGAAACACATTCCTCACAGAACGTGAATTTTCATAATAAAGTTGAACAATTTGTAAACGTTGTTCACGCGTAAGTCTTTCCATTATGAAATGCCAAACAATACTAAACAAAAATAACATGATAGCATGACACGACTCACATGTGATCTGTCAAAAAAGCTATTGAATATTTAGAACACCCGTTAATATAAATGTACCTAAATATATTTTTCCACGAGCTCTATCTAGAACATCTGGAATGATGGACGATATCGTTGATACAGGAATGCAAACAAATGTTGAATAGATGTTGAAGTTAATTATTTGTAAATCATTATTTGTCTCTTTCATGATCTGTCGTCACTTTTGTTTAAAATTCAAGAACTTTTTAACTGCTCTTATCTCTTCTCGAATATTTTTGCCTTCTGAAAGTGTTTAAGCAAATTAAAACCTCCTCCAATAAATATTTATATAAAAATACTATAATCATTATTATTTCTAAGACAATTTAATAAAGATAATCATTTCCATCAATCGTCGAGTCAACATAAGCGTCTCAGCCGGCCAAATGCTCGGGTGCTTACTCGTTTCTTGCTTTTCATCACCTGCTATCGGCGGGCACCCAGTACAAACACGCCGACGTTTTGTGGCAATTCATCCTCCTCGCTTCCAAAACGCACCAAAAACAATCGCAGATGAATCTTTTTGTTACATTTTTTTAATTTTTCAACTCTTTCGCGTTTCTCAACATCTTCACTACTGAATGAAAAAAAAAATTAATTAGTCTAACAATGTCTGTCAACGGTGCCGCAAATATTTTGTAGACAAACATCTGCCAACCGTGTAAATTGGCAATTTTCAAACTGATATCGTTGCCAAACAGACAACGATGTCAACGATGTGTTGCCAGGACAACCATCTGACAACGAAATTGTCTGCGTTTGGGGCAATAAATAACGGCCGTTGTAACGTAGTTCGCCATTGTCAGCTCATTGCCAGTATATTAGTACATTGGAAATCAATATTTACATTATAATATAAATTCCAAAAAATACAACAATGAGAAATAGGTTCATACCATAATTTGTTAAATGCGTTACATCAAGAAAAAACGGTCTTGGCCTTAAGGATCTATTGGGATCATTAATATTTAATAAACTTAGTAAGAAAATCGATGGTACAACGAGAATATCACGAAGATATGTTTTGAAGAGACTGAAGTTCCCTGAGTTTCTCTTCAAAAATTCCAACATTTTATATGTTTTAGATATAACACTACTTACACGTGTCTCGAAGGTCGGTTTTTCATCAAAAATCACTCCCAATCCACTATTTGATTAACCCTGAACAAAGTGTTACAATCAATTTTATAACTAAACACAAAAGGATGTAAAAAACAAGTATAAGACAGATCATGATCGTTATTTACACACCTCATAGCAAGACAGTCATCTCAAATATTAATTATCTCCATACATTAAACAATTACAAGAACGGAAGGAAAGTCATTAGAAAGAAAATGAGACCTAAGTGACTTAACCTTCCTGCGATTTTGATGTCTATCATCCCTAATAACATGCAATGAAATAGTTATGTTTCCGAATCTCTGCTGAATTATGTAAGCTGATAACGCTAAATGATAAATGAAACAGTAAAAACATTACTTCTGGTTCACTTTCCAGAGTCGTCTATCCGTGAAACACACGAAAACTCAAACACGACGGAACCTAACGCTTTGATATCGAGAAGAGTTAATAGTTTATCTGGTAAAGTCTTTAGCCCAGATAAGGTTAGATGGGCAATTGGCTCATTTCAAAGCACCTTGTGGTCTTATCCAAAAGGTTATACACATCATAGTACCGTCAATTGTTGCTTTATATCAAAAGCCAGTTACAAATCGCATACCCTTTACTCAAGTCGATTTGCGTTCAGAAAGGGAAAGTCCGCAGTAGGTGCTTTTCACTATATTGTAAGAAAGATAGAAAAAGCACTTATATCAAAGGAAATTGCCTTATGTGCCTTCTTAGATATTAAGGGTGCTTTCGATAACACAGGTATCCGTATCGTATCGATGCGATTGCCAGATTCATCGTAAATATATCGAAGATTCAAGAAACCAATGGATCCGAGCCATGTTGGAAAGTGCAGAAGCTGCAGCGTATTGCATGTCTCGGCATTACAGGTGCGATGCGCATTGCCCACAAACCGCACGTGAGACAATTGTTGGGCTCACATCCATACAGATCTTCATTAAGAACACAGCTGTTAGAAGCGCTATTAAGTTGCAACTCGAATATAAGTTTATTCCGGTAGACCATGGGGGTCAACTTAATATACAAATCCGAAACATGGACATGTTTTACTGCATCCCTGATATGCTGCTTAGGAAGTACAAGTCTAGGAAACTATATGAGGTTGAAATACTAAACCGCTCTTAATGGGCAAAGGGTGTTCCGACAATAGATCTGTGAAGTCTGATCTGGCAAACCGATGGATCGAAAACGGATCTGGAATTGGAACTCAGGCCATTACGGCTTAAGGTATCATCTTAACAAAATGAACTTGTGCCCAGAGACTAGATGTAGGTCCTGTCTAGAGAATGATGAAACTTCGGAACATATCTTCTGCAAATGTCCGGCCCTTCATTGCTAAAGAAGACGAATCCTCAAAAAAGAATTTCCTGTATCAGCAGAATTTAGAAACTCTGCAAGTAAGGACGTTGTGGCATTCACGGAGTGTCAGACATTTGGGCAAGGAGGGAAAAAAAACTCTCAAGACATAAAAAAGTCGTGAATCGTAGTGATGATATTTCCATTTATTTATTAAAAAGGACTGCCTGGTATCTTTTATATAAGTATTGAATCGGCTATTTAATATGAGAGTCAGATATGGCTGTGTTTCTAGGTAATGCCTTGCAGTGCGCCGAAATTATTTCCTTTCTTGAAAAAAGGTTTTTATTCGATAAAAATCAACTTAATAAATATACTTTTAGGGGGTGTATATACTACTATGAATATTAAGGCGTGTTTAAACTATGTGTCAAAATTAATATACCCTTAGGATAGGGCATAAATAAATTTTGTATTCTCATTAGTATTCCTTTTGTTTGACATACGTAATTGAATTTTTTTATTTTATTTTTTATTGTACTGTACTCAACTGGGTACAGTTGTGGGCAATTGGACCCCAAAAAAAAATATTTTGTGTGGTGTAATTCAAAACATTTTTTTTCGATGCAAAAAATTATAATGTATTTCTTACAACGCCTTCTGACTCAAGACGAAGTTGTTTTACTATTATTTCGGGAAAAATACCGTTTTTGCTTCGACTGCGAATTAAGTCTGAGGTAGAACCTGGCAACGTTTCTTGTAAACCCAAGGTACATTTTGCATCACTTCACAGCACAGCCGTATAACATTTCTGTCGTTTGTAGTTATTCTCTCAATTTTCAGCCCATTTCAGTCCGCCTGCTATATTAGCGTTGGTTAAATATCGATAGTTTACATTTCCGATAGTGTCGATGGTTTTGGAAAACAACTATCGATTCTAGGTACAAAACCTAACGAAATCTGTAGAAAATCTAAATATTTTAATGTAAACCTAATTAAAAGTAATTAAAAATGTATTATTTCAGTTGTTAACTTGCTTTTTAAGATATACATACATATATCTGTAACAACAGAAAATAATGCGAACGTCGGCAAAACATCCAAAAGTAAGAAATGTGTTTTAAAAAAATTGCCGTTCGGTATCGGCATTAAACTGTGCGTCCCTCCATTCGTGTCAAAAAAAAAACTCTTCTGTGTAGGCCGATTACGCTTAAAAAGTTACGTTCAAAAAGTTGTATGAATATGGTTTTTGCGTTAAGAGGCATTATAACGAGAACATAGCGCTATGCAATCGCTATACCAGCCGATTGTAAAATTTTTAAAACCATCCCAAAAAAAACTTTAGATTAAAAAAAAAAAAATACAAAATAATATGTATTCATAAATATATTATTTAATATATAAAAAACCAAAAGTTTTTTAGTTCAGTTATAGGAACGTTTCTTCTCCCCATTTAACGATGAGATTATGATCAGGATTACAGGGATCATAAATCATAACCCTACCACTTCACTGCATTCCTACTGGTCCGCCTGTGGGGTTCGCCGGTTCGACCTCAAAAAATATCTGCAGGCATCCCGATATGAAGATATTCCTTGATATGCAAGAAATATTGAACAGCTTATGTGTATACTATGTAACAGCACCCTGACAGGAGGATGGTGTGAGCAGTTTACCCGAAGACTATATATATCCAACAATGGACGATTTGGCTGCGCAACTACTCTTCGTGATGTCACATCAACTTGAAGACCATTATTGGATTTGGTGTCGGCCCGGCGCCGGTGCTAAAATCTTACTTTTTTGCTCCGCAAAATCCCCAAAAAGTAGTTAAACTCTGTGTCATCAAATATGTATTGACCACCTCCGGCTGAATTGAATGGGGCTGGGAAACCCAACTCCAGGGCAGCAGCAAAATATAACCACCCTCAAGATGACAGTGATGAATATTATAGTATCTTGTCGCCCCATGTTAATGATACCGTTACCAATGGAGATGAGGTGTGATGCAGTTGGATTAGAGATAATTTATGCATTCAAAAATAAAATTCGAAAAGCTATTTGTGCAGTTTACTCTCTTCTTACGGACACCTCTCAAAACCGGACAGATAACAAATAACCAGAAAAAGTGTGCGTTTTTCCATAGAAATAATTCTTCCATAACCGGACTCATTAATAACCAGACGCGGACACAAAATCTTATAACCGCAGAAGATTTTCGGTCTTTCTTAAGCGGACAAATTATAACTGGAGAACGGTTTTGTGTTCGTCTAGAAAGCCGAAATTTGGAACATATACACCCTAGAGTCCCGAAATGGTTATATGCCTTTTTTTTTACCTTCTTAACAAGTTTGCCATACAACGTTTGAACCCACGCCCACTTGTTGAGGATGTTTTTTTATAATACTGAATGAGTATGATGATGTTCGACCCTGGCGGACTGTAGCTCAAGTAATCTAAGAACATTTTAAAATAATTCATTTAGCTAAGAGTCTCATAAGCGGAAACATTTCTTGGTACAATTTGAAAGAGTTCAGTGTATATTAAAGAATTGGTTTGACCAGATGGGTTACTGCCTAGCCAGTCGAGACATAAACATAATATTCAATAATTTATCGGGACGTTGACTCTTTTCAATAAAGCAACACTTACTTTACTTACCTAATGGGCTCCCGACCCGTGAAGAGTCCCTGCCTAAGATACGGCTGCATTCCACCCTCTGCGATCCCGAGCACGCTGCTTTCAGTTGTCCAGACCAAGCGCTCTGGCATCCGCGATGGCTTGGTCTTTAAAATGGAGGTTCGGTCTTCCCTGTCGCCTCGAATCTGGGGGCTGGGATTCGAAGATACTCTTGGCTGGAGCGTTGTCCATTCGCTCGATGTGGCCGAGCCAATGTAGTCGACGAGTTTTAGCTTTTCGGACTACTTCCACATCTTGGTACAGCTCATAGAGTTCGCGGTTGTATCTTCTCCTCCATTCGCCCTCCTGGCACACAGGACCAAATATCCGTCGAAAGATTTTTCTTTCAAAGGATCCCAATATTAACTCTCCTTTCCTGCTTATCGTCCAGCACTGGCAGCATAAGCGTTCTGTGGAGCATGCACTTTGTGCTTCGAGTTAGGAGTTTTGAACCCATTTGTTTTGCCAAACCGAAGTAGCAGCGGTTTCCTAGGGTAATTCTTCGACGGATCTCTACTAAGATGTCATTTGTGGAGTTGATGTTTACCCCGAGGTAGATGAACTCCTTAACTAGCTCGAAGTTGCTGCTATCAACAGTAACATTTTGTCCTAGTTGGTGGACAGATGATTGTTTGTTTGTTGATAGCATATATTTAGTCTTGTCCTCATTTACTTCAAGGCTAACTAGTTTCGCCTGTTCTTCAATAGCCGTGAAAGCCTCTATCACGGCACGCTGGGATCGACCGATGATATCTATATCGTCCGCATACCCCAGCATTTGGACTGATCTGTTGAAGATAGTGCCTTCCGTGTTGACACCTGCCCTGCGCACTATCTGCTCAAGAACAAGATTGAAGAAATCACACGCCAGCGCTTGTAAGAGTTCAGATGAGCTGCTGCCAAACTGCACATTGCATCGCGTGTTATCTAGTGTCATGCGACACATCTGGATCAGTTTTGACGGGATCCCGAATTCGGCCATCGCCACAAACAGCTCCTGACGATGAATGCTGTCATATGCGGCTTTAAAGTCGATGAAGAGATGGTGTGTCTCGACTTGAAACTCGTTGGTCTTTTCCTGGATTTGCCTTAGTGTGAAGATTTGGTCTACAGTTGATCTGCCGGGCGGAAGCCACACTGGTACGTGCCGAGTAATGTGTTGCAGAGGGACTGGTTCTTTATTGACTGGACGCGGGTTCTCTTCTTGCCCCATCACTCTCTCTACATGTCCGTTAAGCAGCTGCTGGAAATGCTGCTTAAATACATCTACTATTCCCTGCGCGTCGGTGACTAGGTTTCCATCGCTGTTACGAAGAGCCTGTGTTCCGGTCTTAAAGCACGCAGCCAGTTGCTTGGCTTTCTTATAAAACTTCCGGATGTTGTTTCGGTCGCGGGACTCTTCGATCTCCTTGAGCTGGAAGACTGCGTGCTCTCTTTTCTCTCTACGCAGGATCTTCTTCTTCTCCCGTCTCCTGGCTCGGTACACATCCCTTGCTGCCCTTGTTTTCCTCTGCAGCGTTCTAATGTGTGCATCTTCTGTCACCTTTTTCCGGTTTACGCATACATCATCATACCACGGGCTTTTTTTCTGGGGTGGCTGGTATCCTAGGGTGGTTGCCACTGGTTGTTGGCGTCTATGGTAGATGAATGCACGGTGAATGTGCTAAGGCGTCCAACGTCGAATTTCTTCTTTTGGGCAGTTCGCAACTTCTTCTCGTTGGACAGTCAAGCTCTGAATCTAGCTGCAACGAGAAAATGGTCAGAGTCGACGTTTGCTCCTCGGTAAATGTGCACCTTCAAGATGTTGGATGCGTGCCTCGCATCGATTAGCACATGGTCGATTTGGTTGGCGGTTCGCCGTCTGGAGAGCGCCAGGTTGCTGTGTGGATCCTTAGTCGCCGAAACCTGGTGCTACTTATCACCATATTACAAGCTGCCGCAAAGTCAATTAGTCGGTAGCCGTTATCTGTTGTCGTTTCGTGGAGGCTGTGCTTACCAACTAATCCGCCGAAGATGTTTTCCTTGCCGACTTTAGCATTGAAGACCTCGAGTACAATTTTGACATCGCACTCCGGACAGGCTCCGTAGGCTCGGTCTAAGAGGTCATAGAATTCCTCCTTGATAGGCTTCTCAGCCTCGTCGGTAGGGCTAATATTAGGCTAATATTTTGGAATGTAGCTCTGATGCGGATCACAGCCAGGCGATCACTTATCGGCTTAAAGTCCATTACTTAGGATCCAAGCCGATTTCCCACGACGAATCCGCATCCTGACATGTGCAATCTTTTGTTACAACTGCAATATGTGTCGCAATTTTGTCTTTTTATAGTACCTGATCCTATCCATCGTATCTCCTGGATCGCGGTAATGTCGGCCTTGTACCGCGAGAGGACAGACTCAAGTTCTTGAGTAGCACCTGGAGTGTAGAGTGTCCGCACATTCCAGGTACACACTCGCATCTCCGTTAAGGTTCCGGGTCTATTTTGCCTTTGAGGTTCGTTTATATCTGAGGCTGCCATAGTCTCTCCCATAACTAAATGTTTTTGACGTGGTCGGGAAGTTACCCCGACGGCACAACCCTCAACCTGGAGGGCCAGGGCCTGTTCTTGGCCCTAGGACAGTAGGCCGGTAATTCCGCAACAATCGTTGAAAAATATTAAACATTGCCTAATAAGAAATCAACTTTTAAAAATCTAAAATAACCGTGTTTTTTTTTTGGGTAAGTATGCATATTTCCGATTTGCATTTTATATACCATTTGCATCATATACGCTAACCTTAGTGGGTCTAATTATGAGGGCTAAGTACCTTAGCGGATATAGATCAGTGCTTCCATAATCCACATTAAAAGTTTTCTGTGAACTTTTGTGATGAATTCTTAAGGAATGTCAAATAATTGTCAAAAACAAATATTAGTTTGAACATCAATCAAATTATTTTGTTCTTTTTTTACCATTTGGGGTGGGAATATTAATACTGAATAGTACATATATATTTGATCCATATCGAATTAGTGGTTCAAAAATAGCTCGCACTGTTTGCTGGCTGCGCAAAGCAACGTATTTACCGTTTTGTTTTTCCCTAGGAGGGGGAACCACATCAGCTTCTTGATTGTGGATTTTTTTATATGAAGTTTTAGTTTACTCGAAAGTAGCAAGTAAGAGCGCAAGGTCGTTTATTTGTCGTCATTATTCAAAACGCTTCCGTGATTAGAGAGACTTTGTTCAGTTTATCTTATAGGTGGCGAGTTCGGTTTAATAAAGTGCATTTACTGAAAGTGTTAATTTTTTTGAATGCAATGAGATTATTTCCGTTTGTAAAGAATTTAATGTGAAAAGACACTATGAAACGAATCATAAAGACAAGTGTGAGCTGTTTACCGACGAAATTAGTCAAGAAAAACTGGTATCTTTCAAAACTGAACTCGCGAGGCAACAATTGTTTTTTTTAAGTCAAAAACTGGCAGCGAGAAAACAATGAAAGCTAGTTATTCGATCGCATTAAAGATTGCCAAAGAATATAAAGCTTGTAGTGACAGCGAAATTTTAAAAGAATGTATGCTAGACTTATATAATATAGACCTATATTTCATTCCCATCGTAGAAACAAGTCATTCAACCAATATACCTGAGTAGTAAAATAAATTGCTTCCAGGATAAAAGAGTTGTCAGAAATTTTGGACTTTCAACTTAAAGATAAAATTAAACAATTTATCAGAAAGTACAGATATCAGAGATACATCGCAGCATACAGTGCATACCTTTGAAGACTACTACCACAGGTCACGATATTTACTCAGCAATTTAGCAATAAGTACCAAGTTATTAGTTGGATTGTAGTAAATTCTGCAGTATTACCACAGATGGTGCACCGTCCATGGTCGGTATAAAAGCTGTTTTTGTGACGAAAATACCGAAACGAAATTAAAAGTTAACGACCAAAATTCGTTGGCATTTATTGTTTTATACATCAAGAAGCCCTGGCCTCTAAAGTGTTGAAAGTGGACCATGTGATGAATCCCATAATTAAAACAGTTAAGTGGAGGACTAAATCATCGCCAATTAACACGCATTTTAAAAGATCTTGATCAACAATTTTCTGAAATTCCCTACTTTACAAAAGTTCGGTGGCTTAGTCGTGGACGATTTTTCGAATTGCGTAAACATATTGTTACGTTTATGGCTCAAAAGCGTAAAGAGATGTATACAATGCAGATAAATTAGAAGATTTTTCAAATCGTTTGTTTGATCTTATTGCCAAATTTGTTATTGCCAGATTTTCGCGAGCTCAATAAGTATGACTTGTCTCTTTTTAGTAACCCAGTTATGTTCGTCGTTGGTAAAGCACCGACTTACTTGCAAATTGAACTAATAGATTTGCAGTGTGATAATACTTTAAAAAACAAATTCAATGAAGTTGACACTTTTACATTTTATCCAAATTGCTTATCCAAATAAAATTGCTTTATCCAAATAGCTAACCCAACTTAAGAAACCATGCTGCTCGCATTTTATGCATGCTTGGAAGTTCATATGTGTGTGAACAGATGTTTTCAACAATGAAGATTAATAAATCTAAATACAGTTTAAGACTTACAGATGAACATCTTCGGTCAGTTTTAAAAATCAATACAACATCGTTGAGACCAAACATCGAGGAGATAATGAAGCGGAAAAGAAGTCAAGCTGTTGGATCCTCAAAATAATATTAAGGATTAATACACCTCCACTTAAAAAAAATAACTTTTTTCTTTAATAAAATCATTTTTTGTATCTATACTTTTTACTTAGGTATACTTAGTTTAATATTTACATTTTATTTTTAATGTGGCCCGGTGTCATACTTGAGACAAGAAAATGGCACTTAATGAGTTTGACATCCCTGCCCTACATGATGGCAAATTAAGATTTTGCGTGCGGGTTTTATTTTGGAAGTCTGCTTTCGGGTTTAATACAAACTACTTTGACTGAAAATCAAAAAAACAGCAAAGCAAGTGACAGTTAAAGTGTCATTAGATTTCATAGATATTGGTAATGCTAAAGGTGCGATCAGACGGTCAACCAACCTTGTCATCCGGATGAAATGCTGACGCCAGAAAACTGTTTTTTATTCAGACGGGATTACCACTTTAGGATAAATTCTACGTCATAATGACGTATCATCCGGATGACAAGTTTAATGGCACCTTAAGTGGTTGTGATGAATTTTCCTTAGCGACGATGAATGTTCTTTTGACCTTTTACATATAGACCTTATACATATACGCTTACCAAAAAAACATGGCCAATAACTCTCTTCGTTGACATAACGAAAGCGTTTGATAAATCATTGTTATATAAATTATATTAAACTAGGTAATATAGTAAGATTTTGTCATATCTAAATGGCAGACTGTAGACTGGCAGACTAGTGGTAACTTCGGCAAATCCTGGATTTAAAGTAATGGTTTGCCGCAGCTTTCGGTTATCCAGAACAGACATGCTGATGACGTTACTTTTCTGTATCACAGAAATAAATTTTTTGAGTCACGTGCGACAATAATTTGCTTTTCACAAGGTACATATTATGCACTACTTACATTCCATTCAAGCGACTTTAAGAGGCTTTTCTTAACTATTCAAGCTAGTGTCTACAAAAGTTTTACAGGCGAAAAAAATCTATGCTCTTCAAATCGCTTTAAAGTTGAGTCACTTAAGATATTTCGGGTTTTTATTTGGCCCATGTCATGAACTGGAAAAAATTAAATTGTATCTTCCAAGACTTGTTAGGTTTTAGTATCATGAACTGGAGATGTCTTAACTGTATGACTTTTGGGTTTACGTTATAAGCGGAGACATTCATAACTCGATTAATTCGTGATGAAAATCGGTACGCTCATAGTTGACCTCGTTTTATATAATTAAATTGGCCACCGCTGTATGCACAGTGTGTTTCGAAACAAAAGCGGATATTTCAATGAAGAAGAGACCTACATATACATATAATATAAATACGAACCAAATGGAGATATTTAAATAATGCAGACGTGCAATTATTGATACAAAACCATTGCTGTTATAATGAGCCATTCTATTAGCCACCACTGTGTAGGTGGTTTTGTTCGTTACAAAAAAGAATACAAAAATAAATAATATTTCAGCTGGAAATGTCATGCTTAAGTCATCACTTTACACAGGTTCATCAATCATTCAACCCAATTTTTATATATTTTCTGAAAGAAAAGCTTAAACTGCGGCCCTGTTGAGCACTCTATTTATAGCTGAGTGTTGGGCAGAGCCGTAGTTGTTGTGCTAAACCACACATGGGCCCTTTTCTGTATTTGTTCCTAAACGATGGTTAAATGAATTTGAAAAAAAATTCTTAATATTAATTCGTGATGAAGTCGGTAAGCTCAAAGTTGACCTCGTTTTATATAATTAAAGTTTTTTTTGGGTCGCAGGTACCCGCAAATCTGATATGTAAATGTTAGCAGCAAAATGTGTACATTTTAAGGACTATTCACATGAGAGCGAATTGCGAACAAATCAATTTAGACGTATTTATGAATTGAAAATTTCTATTGGTTCTGCCACAAAAGCATTATATTAAGTTTGTCTAACATCTTATCTAAAAAAAAACTTAGTCTAAATTTGATTTAATCGGCTAAATTTAAGAGTATAACAATTTTAACAGCCAAAAACATTTTTTTCTAGCGTCCTTAACATCTTTTAGAGCCAATACTTTAAAAAGTCGAAAACAGTTGCAATGTTTAATTGCTGTTTCTTATTAAGAAAACATTAATCTTTCAATTTCAATCAACTTAACTTTTACATTATCAAAGACACAAAAAATATTTGTTTACTGCTCAAATAGATTATCTTGAATAGCTTGAAAATTTACTTCACCCCTAAAATATTATAAAAACGGGTCATCAGTCTATTTTTACATACCACTAGGAACATAATCCATGTTAAATCCACGTTAAGTCTGTCAAAAATCAATTCTACGGAACAAGACGATGACAGTACGTATCGATAAAATTAATTTCAACACAAACGTCTCCGCTGCGCAGAATATGGGTCATGCGGAACATTTAGGTGTCCCGGGTGCCCCATCCACTAGTCAGCGGAGTCCCAATCATACTTCCACCCCCAAAGCAATACCTATCTTTTTCGCACAACTTTGCATCCAACACCGTAACCGACCCCAGAGGTAAGGAATTCGAAATCTTCCTTTTCAGTGCAAATCCCAACCCACTTCTCGACACATAAGACATTGACACACATTGATTTGTCCTAAATTGTCCTAGAATTTCATCGGAAATTTTAGACGTCTTGGAGGGAAGCGACCATTTTCCAATTGTGACAACAATAGAGCTAGGATATCTATCCTTTTCTAAGAAAACGCACATGTAAATTTCAAACTGGCCGTGCCAACTGGGAATTATATATAAATTCAATACTCAAAACTTTGGACAATTATAGCCTCTCTTCCAACATAAACAAAGAAGCTGCTCGCAAAGTGGAGCTCAAACTTATCTAAAAATATCCCCCATGGTCTTCTGAGTTATCCATTCCCCGCAATAAGGAAAAAAAACTTTGGAAATTAAAAAAAAAACAATCCAACAACTTAGTTAATTACAGTAAAACTAATGCCATATTCCGCAGCAACAGTAAATAAGCAAAAAAATAATGTTTCCAAAAATGTACATCAAACATAAATCCAAACTTTTCAAGGAAAAAATGTGGGCGGATATAAAAACCCTAGCAGGTAATTTACACAATTTACAGTAAACAACCAAATAACCGAATGTTGAACACTCTATAACTCATCATAAATCTGTGATTACTTTGGCAAAACCTGGTCACATCTCACATCGGAATGCTCTAATGTTAATTATGAATGTTCATCACTTTTTAATAAAAAAGTGAACTACCTTTTGTCAACATCATCAAAAGGAAACATTTTTAACGTTTATAAACTATTACTCTCACTAAAACTTGACTCAATCAATATACATAGGGCTGTCAGGGACTGGGATACTCTCCATTGTACCCCAGTCGCTGGTCTGCAGGACTCTGACATCCGTATATACTGTTATTATATAATCTAAAACACTTATCGCAACCAGTTTAATAATTTCAATTCAAGTTTTATAATTTGAATGTTCATCACGTTTTAATAAAAAAATTAACTATCTTTTGTCAACATCATCAAAAGGAAACATTTATAACGTTTATAAGCTATTACTCTCACTAAAACTTGACTCTCTTTGTAAATCAATATACATAGGGCTTTCAGGGACTGGGATACCCTCCATTGTACCCCAGTCGCTGGTCTGCAGGAC
The DNA here is from genome assembly GCA_963576555.1 of Ferdinandea cuprea. Classification (NCBI taxonomy): domain Eukaryota; kingdom Metazoa; phylum Arthropoda; class Insecta; order Diptera; family Syrphidae; genus Ferdinandea; species Ferdinandea cuprea. The sequence continues at coordinate 26,320,169 of OY754962.1, forward strand.
TCTGACACCTCTATACACTGTTATTATATAAAAAGGGTCTTTGAAAAAGAATCTTACTTCTCTTTAAAATAAATATATATAAAATTAATTTCAATTATTTCTTCAGCACGAAATAGGCAACAATGCACAGGCAAAATCAGGAAATACTCCTCAACACATTTTTCATGAAAAGGAAACGCTATCGAGTGCTTCTAAATTTTGACACAATAATTTGGGAAAGAGAAACGAAGAGACACGGTAAGATAAATATAAATAACTAACGAATTTGTTCAATATTAAAATTTGTGTTTTTATTTTTTTGTCTAGATAAATCAGTTATCCCTGTGAGTGATGTAATTGCAGTGGAGCAGTCTGACGACAATCGAGGTGAAGAACGGCCCAATGTTAACGCACAGACCTTATTGCGGACAGCTGCATCCGTATCGGCAGAGACACCTAAACGGCTGAAGAAGCAATGTCTAACGATCCACTTTGCAAAACGTGTCATAAAATCTCCTCAAGACTGTAATCGATGGCGGCGGCAAACTATTGTGCTGTACAACTCGGATCCGAGGGTCGTCACTCAGTGGTATAGTGCGCTACAGAAAATGGTCAAGGAACAGAACCGCCTGCACAATGTTTTGGTATTTATTAATCCGTTTGGCGGGCAAAAACGAGGTCTTGTTACTTATGAGAAATACTGCAAGCCACTATTTCAATTGGCCAATATCGATGCTAGTTGTATTATTTCTCAGCGGGCCAACCAAATTCATGATATTATGATGTCACACAACCTGGATCAATATGATGCGGTGTGTTGCGTCGGCGGCGATGGAACATTTGCCGAAGTTGTAAATGGTCTTCTATTCCGATCAATCAAAGACCTGAATATGGATGCCTTAAAACCTAAGTTTATTCCGAAGCCAAAAATACCTGTTGCCGTTATTCCAGCGGGTAGTACAGACACAGTGGCGTTCAGTTTGCATGGTACACATGATGTCGTGACGGCGGCTATACACATGGTGCTTGGACAGAGGAGAGGCCTCGACATTTGCAGTGTGGAAAACTCCAATGGCCTCATTCGGTTTTGCGCTAGTGTAATGTCGTACGGATACTTGGGAGACGTTGCCATGCAGAGTGAGAAATATCGCTGGATGGGAACAAAGCGTTACGAATATACAGGTGAGGGATTTTTTTTCTTGTTGTTGAGCAATTTTTGATAAAGACATTTTTTGTAGGAATTAAAAACTTTCTGACAAACACTGGCTACCCTGCCGAGCTTCGAATTCTACTACCAAATTCAAATGGCGAAAATCCCTTCAAGTCCGACCACGATATCGACCAGTCTATAGACAGCAGTCAGGATTTAGACGATAAGAAATGCTTTGTAAATTGTCACCGCTGCATTAGTTCAAGCTTTTTGGCAAATGAAGTATACAAGGTTCAAGATACAAATCACTGCAGGGAGGAGAATGACGACGCAAGTGCTTCTTCCTCTTCCACAGCCACTTCAAGGGAGTGTGATAAACTTGATTCAGAGGATGATCGTATTCCAAAACCAACAATAGCGAACACAACGAACAAATTGAAAAATACCTGTGATAATAACCCATTTAAAGCAACAGATTCCAATATGAGTGTGATAGAAAAATGTAATGATTTTTCCAGAAATTCGTACAACTCCGATCCAGAAGAGCAGCTGCCTCAAAAAACAGAGCCCGCAGCATGGAAAGCGATCAAGGGTGGTTTCTTCATGATTAGCGGAGCCAATATAACCTGTGCCTGTTCTCGCAGTCCCAAAGGTATGTCCAAGTATTGCCATTTGGGCGATGGCTCCATCGATCTGATATTGGTTCATAAAACAACATTCCTAAATAACATCCGTTTGCTCATAAAAATGGTCAACAAAAATGGTGATATAGTAAGTTGAAACTTTATCTTTTACATACCTACCTACATTTATAAAAATAATTGATGAAAATATTTTTACTTTTAGCGTGACTTGCCATTTGTTGAAGTCTATCGTACAAAAAAATTTTTTTTTCGTGCCAATCAAAATGACGAATTTGCTTGGGATGGCTCCTGCCATCCCATCAACGATGAAGACCATTCGAAAACAAGTCAATGGAATTGCGATGGTGAGGTTGTTCATGATTTGGAAATTTCCATGAGGTTAGTCAAAAATGAATTAAGTTTAAACAGTATATACCTAGTTCGTCTTTGTTTTCGTAGCTCTCATTGCCAATTGTTGGATGTACTCATGAGAGGACCTTATCCCTTTCAAGCGGATATACCAAATAACACATGCTGTCCTGGATTTTGCAAGCCGTGAATAAATTAAGGTGCAAGTAGATTTTATAGCAGGGCTTGGTTGTTTGTATTACATAGAGTATATTTGACAAGAAGAGTTTTGGTATTATATAATTAAGGAGGGGTTTTGTTGTATATTTGAGTTTTTCATAGTATGAAACTATACGAAAGTGCCGACAAGTCACACAAATCTGAAACCATTTGGTTTGTATTTAATATTAAAAATGGTGGAAATCGGCGTGTGAACTTTGGGATTTTTTCTACCCTAACTCACTCTTTGATTGATTGATTAAATAATTGCACTTTTGCAGAACTGGTTAAAATTATTATTTGTTGGTTTAAGAAATAAAACCGTATAAGCACATAAAATGCATAGAAAGACTTGAGCTGCTCAATTATACCTTTAATACCTGTGTACTTTTATTTTCCTCGTTTATTTTCGTATTTACTATTCAAAGAACATAACTAACATACCTACATATATAATAATAATAATTTCCAAAACTTTATATAGAACCATAGGTAGTAATATAACACATGCAAAGCAAAATAGAAATATATTAGAATTGTTAAAATATATATATTTATTCTATTACAATTGTTACAAATGTTTAAAAAAGAGAGGATGTTTATCTTTTGTATTCACATTAATGTGTATTTATGGTCAGGAAAATGGAATAAGATTAACGGTGATGAAAAACTATATCAATAATGTAGTTGTGATGAATAAACAAATTTTTTTTTTTGTATACACAATTAAATGCAATATTTTATTAAAAAAGATGATTGTGAATAAGTGATTTCTTAGTACCCTTAGCGAATGTTGGACGACGTGAAGACATGTTTCAAAGTTTTTTTTCTTTATCATACGTGCCATAATGCTTTTACCATTACAAACCATGAACTGCCATAGAAATTTAAAACTGCAAATATGTATGTTGGTACGTCTTTTGAAAAAAAACAATAATGTCGTTTTCGTTTGGTAAAACTTCCTTCCGGACTATTCTGAAACTGCTCGTTTGGTACTAAAATGACAGTTCCTCTCCTCGAAAGAATACAATGACTAATACTATTTGTTTACCATCCCCTTTATCGTCATTAGATTGGCAGTGAGTCGGTTGGAAATACATATATACGAATACAACGACAAATACACCTTAAATTTAAATGAAATATGTTTGCTTGTTCGATTGGCATCCCAGATCAGAGAGCTCTTCCGGATTACCAATCGAAAACGACATAAGTGCTTACTCTGTTTTCCTATTTTCTGCAGAACTATTAAACGTATTCGGTGTATATATTCTTAACAGAAACATTTTTGAAAGTCGAACATATAAAACAAAGCTCATTTCTTAGCTTTATAAATCAAAAAAAAAATAATTTGAAATATAAGCCTGATAGATTTGTGGCTTTTGCTTTTATTTTGTTATCTTTTTGTATGCTATTTTGCCTGACTCGGTGCTCCAAAGCAAGTAGAACATCCTGATGTGAGTTGCAAGGAGCAAATTGCATTGGTTGGTTCCGTAATTCGGACATTTGAATTTTTGTTGGAATGGATCGATTACCGATGCGAGGTGCGCTTCATGAAGGAGAACACCAAACCATATAAGGAAACAAGTAAAGCGTTCATTTTTAAAAATATTTGGTATAAAGATTTGTTGTACCTTTTTATTGAAAAACATAAGGAAAGGCTACAGTATGATACCCTATCCTTATTCCTATGTACCCCAAAGAAAAAAAGCATTAGGAAGATGATGGATAGCATTTGATTTCATTCTATGAAATTTATAGAAACAAAATAATTTGTTAGAAAAAACGCCATCAAAAAGTGGGCGTGGCCAAAAACTTTGTATTGGCGATATAATGGAAAATATATTGGCTAAATATATTGTTAAACATTTTTTTTCCGATTTCTATGAAAATTTTTGAAGAAGACAGCATCTTAGTGAAAAAAACGCCCACAAAAAGTAGGCGTGGCAAAAAACTTTATATGACAAATTTATAACGGTGGGCAGTACATATCTTGTGAAGGTTGTACAACTTTATCTCTCTGGGCGTGGCAGTGGGAGTATTTTGAAAATTTTAACACTTTACCATTTCGGAACCCTAGGGAGTATATATTCCAAATTTCAGCTTCCTAGCATAACTTTAAAGGCCTAAAAAGTTGATACCGACGGACGGACGGACATTGCTAAATAGTCTTAGATTTTGGTCCTGATCATAAATGTATATACTTTTAGGGGTCTGCGACGAATATTAAGGGGTGTTACAAACTATGTGTCAAAATTAATATACCCTTAGGATAGGGTATAATTAACCTTTCGGTTGTGGTAGGTTTGGTGGTGTGGTGGTGTGGTGGTGTGGTGGTGCTCTTGATGAAGTTGAAATGCCATTTAAGGGAATGAGTTTTGCGATCTTTTTTTGAAAATAATTCGTATAACCATTTTCTTATTTTTGTTAAGCTAAAGTGAGGCGAACATTCTAAGGTGAATGTTAGATATTAGTATTTTTTTTTTACACATAGGGTGTGCGTAGAACGCCTGTGAACCAATCAATGAACGTCATTGGAATGCACTCATTTGCTTTGGCTGAACGAGTGAAATACTTCAGTGTACTCTATTCATTGTATCATACTAGAAAATTTACTGTACAAATGAGTCCTAATATTAAAAGAGACGATCACTGTACACTACTCGATCAACTCATACCAAAATGAGTACACTGCTTACATTCATGTACTCAAGTGGGTGCTTGTTTTGAACAAAACATGTACCATAAAAATACACTGAGTACAATGAGTATACTGAGTGCACCCATTTTAAATGAGTGCATCCATTTAAATGAATGCAATAGGTTACTACTTTCTAGCTTTCATGAGGTGAAGAGAATAAAAGTTTCTGATCCGACATTTACGCAGTTAATTTATATGACTTAACAAAATGAAAGTCCATTATGTAAGTTAATTATTGTTCCGAAATTAACATAAATCTAAAATTGTTTTAAAAAACAAAAAGAAAAAAAATTAAAAAGACGTATAATTTATTACTTGTATGTATTAACATCATTGAAACTTTGCGTATTATTTTATTTATTAGAATAAAACATAACCCACAAGTGCCGCCGCACTTCGAAATTCCTTCATATCATTTGCCCTACAATCATTAAAAAGTACTGAGTGGATTCATTCAAAATGAGTGGACTCATGTATTCGGTGTACTCAGTGTAGTGTACCCATTCTATATGAGTACACTGAAATTAATGTTCTATTAAGAATGGGTGAAATACTCTCTCAATAATCAAATGTGTGGTTATTCATTCATTTTCTTTTTCAAGATATGAGTTCAGTGAATAAGGGATCCAAAAAGTAATGAATGTTTTGGAACTGGTTTCAAGACATTCATTGCAGAGTCTATTGTATAATACAGCTCTCTCGGTCGCATCGCGCATACATCCGTACGTCTCGGTATTAAAAACTGGGCTGCTTATTCCTTGTGTTGTTGGTTTGACTCCAATCGACCATACAATATGGGCTGAAAGAGAGCAATTAAGCCTTCGACATGGTTGTGCTAATATTAGTTGTCAGGTAAGGCGGATCAAGGTTTGTGAGTATGAAAGTGTTGAAAGTGTTTTCAATTAGTTCGAAAGTATTCATGGGCATAATTTACCATTAAATGTTCCTATTTAAAAAAGATTTGAATTTGCAAGGAGTTTTGATTTTCCTAATTTCAAGACTATTACTTTGCAAAGTTTTATCTGGTGAAAGCGCTTCTGTTGACAAGACAAAAGTCGATGAACATATCTCAGAAGTTGTCAGAGGATTCAAAAGGGTTGATATTTTTAATGTCGATGAGACGGGTGTTTTTTTAAATGTTTGCCGACACGCACCTGATTTAAAAAAAATTAAATCTTTGCCGGTAGATTATGTAGCTAACCAACATTTTTGTGTGACAAAAGATCTTTTTACGAGTTGGGTTTGCATCAAGCTGCAAAATTTGGAATATCAAAGCGCAAGTTAATCATTGATAACTGCCCAGCTCACCCAAAGCAGGTAAAGGCTAAGTTAAAGTTCATAAAGCTTGAGTATATATGCAATTTTTATACTCTTTCCCACGGGTCTATACCTACTCCTTTTAACTTTCTCGTATACATTAGTATACTTGGGAGAAAGTTATTGCGCTCGTGCGGAAATTTCGAACTCAAACTGAGTATGAGGGATAATATTACGACTATAGAGAAGTCAAAAAAAGTGGATCCACCAATGATGTCCGTCGGTCTGTCTGGCCGGGCGCCGTATTGCGAAACGGTTCCACAGATTTGCTTTAAATTGCGTGTATAAGGTTTTTGGAGCTACATCTTGGTGCATCTTTTTTATTTTTTGCTATCGTTTGAAATAACGGTACCTGCCATACATTTTTTTGGGAAAATCACTTATCACTATTTTTCTAGAAAATGATTCCAATGGTTTTGGTCTTCTTTTGTACTAAGATTACTTGGAATGGGGCCAAAAATACAGCATAATCAGTTTTAGAAAAAAATCGATTCAAGATAATTTATAAAACCGCTAATGTCCCGAAAACTAATAACGGGAACTTCAAAAAAAACTGTTTTTTTTAAACTATAAAGTTGAACTAATTTGCATATTTTGATTTTTAAAATATTTTTTTTTTAATTTTTTTTTCATATAACGATTTTCTTAAATTTTAATTAAATTCGTTTTCTTAAAAACAGCTCTAACGATTTTGATAAGTTTTTGTATTTTGAAAAATTATGTTAAAAGGGTCCAATGTGAGAAATTACATCAAAATCGTAATGTGCCACTTTAGAGAAATTCTAATGTTTGAAAACCTAAAATGTGTTTTAAATAAATTTGGTATGTGATCAACGATTCGAAAATGTATTTTACGTCGCGAAAAAGTTTCGTATGACGCAGTCGTGCACTTTATTTTTAATATATATCCTTGACGCCACTGTGAGGGTAAGGAAAAGGCGGTCACTAAATACAAAAATTGAGCAAGATAATATGCAAATAATTACGATTCGCATGAAAAAGAAGGGCAAAACTTATGATATTGCGTCTATTTATATACCTCCAAGAAAAATGCTAGTGAACAATGATTTTAGAAGTATTTTTGACTCATTTGTTCAAAATTTCGTTGTAGGTTGCGATTTTAATGCAATACACACCTTTTGGGGATCTACACCTGACACCTCTGTTAAAGTTGACGAAAGTTTCGATCTCTCCTCTGACCATTTGGACTATTCTACAGGGCATCTACGGGGCACCCAGATTAACTACTTTAAAAACTAACTGGGACTCTTTTAGTAAAGACTGCGCAAATAAAATCGATCTCAACTTGTCTCTTCAAACACCATATGAACTTGAAGATGAAGTCGATCAATTAATCGGAATCATGCAAAGATCTGTCTGGTCTAATACTCCTTACAAAAGGATAAAAAAAGCAAAAAGGGTAATAAAATATTCTCGGTAAATAACCGAATTAGTAAAATAAAATCCGGAGCATGTTTGAAAGAGTTCAGACGAGCTGCTGCCAAACAGCACGTTGCACCGCGTGTTATCTAGTGTTACGCGACATATCTGGATCAGTTTTGACGGCATCCCGAATTCGGCCATCACCACAAAAAGCTCCTGACGATGAATGCTGTCATATGCGGCTTTGAAGTCGATGAAGAGATGGTGTGTCTCGACTTGAAAGTCGTTGGTCTTTTCCAGGATTTGCCTTAGTGTGAAGATTTGGTCTACAGCTGATCTTCCGGGCCGGAAGCCACACTGGTACGTGCCGATTAGTGTGCTGCAGAAAGGTTTGAGACGTTCACACAATACGTTTGATAGGATATGCTCGATAGTCATAGGATGGCCTTTCTTGTAGATGGAACATATGGAGCTGATGGTCCAGTCATCGGGCATGCTTTCCTCCACCCAAACTTGGTTGATGATTGGGTGCAAGCGCCCTACCATAACATCACCTCCGTATTTGAAAAGCTCTGCAGGTAGACCATCAGAGCCGGTGGCCTTGTTGTTCTTTAGCTTTTTTATAGCTAAGCCAACCTATTCTATACTGGGCGGAGGGACTGGTTCTTCATTGACTGGACGCGGGTTCACTTCTTGCCCCATCACTCTCTTTACATTTTGTCCGTTTATCAGCTGCTGGAAATGCTGCTTAAATACATCCTATATTCTTATATTCTCTGCGCGTCGGTGACTAGGTTTCCATCGCTGTTGCGAAGAGCATTCCGGTCTTAAGGCCAGCAGCCAGTTGCTTGGCTTTCTTATAAAACTTCCGGATGTTGTTTCTGTTGCAGGACTCTTCGATCACGTTGAGCTGGGAAACTGCATGCTCTCTTTTCCTCCTACGTAAGATCTTCTTCTCCTCCCTTCTCCTAGCTTGGTACTCATCCGTTGCTGCCCTTGTCTTCCTCTGTACGTTCGAACGTGTGCATTTTCTGTCACCTTTTTCCGGTATACGCATACATCTTCATACCACGGGCATTTTCTCTGTGGCTGGTATCCTAGGGTGGTTTCGGCTACCTCCTTGATGATGTCGCGATACTGAGATCACTGGTTGTTGGCGTCTGGGGTAGGTGAATGCACAGCAGTGAATTTTTCACTCAGGCGCCCTTTGTAGGCTCTGGCAACTCCAGATGTGCTAAGGCGTCCAACTTCGAATTTTTTCTTTTGGGCAGTTCATTGAATGGTCAGAGTCGACGTTTTCCCCTCGATAAGTGTGTACTTTCAAGATGTTGGTTGCGTGCCTCACATCGATTAGCACATGGTCGATTTGGTTGGCGGTTTCACAGTCTGGAGAGCTCCAGGTCGCTGTGTGAATCCTTAGTCGCTAAAACTTAGTGCTACTTATCACCCTATTACAAGCTGCTGCAAAGTCAATTAGTCGGTAGCCGTTATCTGTTGTCGTTTCGTGGAGGCTGTGCTTACCAACTAATCCGCCGAAGATGTTTTACTTGCCGACTTTAGCATGATGAGGATCACAGCCAGGCGATCACTTATCGGCTTGAAGTCCCATACTTTGTATCTAAGCCGATTTCCCACGATGAATCCGCATCCTAACACGTGCAATCTTTTGTTACAACTGTAATAAATGTCGCAATTTTGTCTTTTCATAGTTCCTGATCCTATCCATCGTATCTCCTGGATCGCGGTAATGTCGGCCTTGTACCGCGAGAGGACAGACTCAAGTTGTTGAGTATTACCTGTTAACGTTTCGGGTCTGGTTGCCGTTTGAGGGAAATTGTTATCCGAGGCTATCCCTGTCTCTCTCATAGCTATATTTTTTCACATGGTCGGGAAGTTACTCCGACGGCATAACCCCTAATCTGGAGGGTCAGGCCCTGGTTTTGACCCTAGGACAGCAGGCCCATAATTCCGGTGCCATTAACCCAGTTCGGGGATGTGAGTGCTGCCGTTGGCTCATCAAGGTCTCATCCGCCACCAACTCTTTTCCAACACCTTCTCTTAGTATTGGAGATCCCTATAGGCCTGGGCTTCAAATAAGTCGAAGTAGCTCATATAGGGAGATCACTTGTTCCACCTTACTGGAACTACGGACGCCGCCGTTGATTCATCCGTAGAATTTGTCCGCCGTCGTTGGAAACAGGAGAAGTGCTTTAGTGAGTTGGCACTCCTCCCCCACCCCCCTACCTCGTCAGCTGCCACCAACGATATTTCACAGGGATTGGTTACCCCAGCTCCAGTCGAGGTACTAGGCACCCAGCAGTCACCATGGGCTAAAGTGAGAACGCTTGTGTTCTCAAATAATCGCATTCACCATCCTTTTGACCACCAGAACTTTTTCTTAGAGGGGAAAAAATGTGTTCTTCCATTGTTCTTGACGTCTCCCAGGCTTTTGATAAAGTATGAAACATAAGCTTAAACTGGCCTTTCCAAGGTAGTTATATGACAAACTAAGTTCTTAATTAGCGGATGATCGTGCGAATGATCGTGAGTAATATGGTTGAATCAGCATCGAACAAGCTCCAACGGGATATTGACAGCGTTATTGAGTGGACAAAAACTTGGCGTATTGCGCTTTATGATGGAAAATCCACGCACGTTAATTTTACTTACTTAGGTGGCGCTACAGTTTGGGGGGAACCTGGGCCTCAATCAACATGCGTCTCCAGCTGGTTGAATCGTTGAGTCTCCTTCTCCTTACGCTCGAAACGACCAAGAATATCCTCATCCTGTTGTAATAGGGTCCATGCCTCAGCGCCGTTCAGCAGGACTCTGATAAGGGTCCCGTATAGGGTTGTCTTGGTATTTCGGAAGAGGGCCTTACTACTCAATTGCCGTCTTAACCCAAAGAAACAGCAGTTGGCAAGAGTTATCCTTCGTTTAATTTCTTACGAGTTTTTGTTGTCAGATCGTATAGCGGACCCGAGGTAGATAAAGTCACTGACTACCTCAAAGTTGTAGATTTATATTGGGACGTTTTTTTCCGATTCGTCGATGTTCCGATAATTGGCTTTTCCTCATTAACTGCCAATCCCATTTTTGCCGCTTTACCTTCAATACTCGCAAACGCACCAGTGAAAGCTCACTGCGTTTTGCCAACTATGTCTTTATCATCAGCGTATGCTAGCAATTACACGGACTTGAAATAAATTGTGCCGCTGCAGTTGACTTTTGACTTTATTACAATTTTTTTAATTATTATGTTGGAGAAGTCGCATTATAGCGCATCACCTTGTCGGAATCCTTTTTTGACATCGAAAACTTCTGTGAAGTCGATACCAACCCTAAGGAAGCAGCGAGAGTTTTCCATCGTCATCCTGCACAGACGGACGAGCTTTGGCGGGAGACAAAACCAGACATAGCTTTGTACAGGGTGTTTTTTTTAGAGGATCGAATTGAAATAAAACACAAGAAAATCGTTTTAATGTCCATAAATTTGGCTTTTTGTGTTTGTTTTTGTGGATGTAATGGCGTTTCAAGGCTCTCATGTGAATTCTCTTCACCCCAAATGCGGCAATTTTGCTTGTTGACGTAGCCATGAGCCTTATCACTGAACAAATTGCGATGAAAATCAGCATCGATATCAATCTCATTACACCAAAATCACGACGCATTGCATGGTCTCGCGGCTTTAATTCTTGCACAAGCTGGATCTTGTAAGGTCTTAAGAAGAGGTCTTTGCGCAAAATCTTCCATAAAGTTGATGGACAAAGCTCCGATTGCTGTGCACGGTGGCGAATCGATTCATTCGGGTCCTCTTCAACACTGGCAATTGTTTCTTCGGTGCGCACTGTTCGACGTCTCTGCGGATGCGTATTATCACATAGAGTAAACGTAGTGCGAAAACGATCCATGGTTAACCGAATTAATTGCTCTGATGGACGATTAATGAATGAACTTGGCTTGCCGTAAATTTCGCGAACTGAAGCATTATTTTCGAAATAAATTTGCACGATTTGCAAGGGTTGTTAATTTGTCAACCTGTTCATGATGAAATGGCAAACCAAACTGAACATAAATGATTAGACATTAGAGTTGCCAGATTTGACCACAAAATGTCAGTTTTATCTCTAATCGAAAAACCAACCTCTAAAAAAAACACTCTTTTTTTTTTATTTTATTTTTTAAAAAAAAACTAGCTTATAATTAAAACATAAGGAAAGGCTACAGTCCGCTTGGGACGAACAGTACGATACCCTATCAATATCCCTATATGCCCCAAAGAAAAAAGCATTAAGAAGGTGATGGATATCAGTTCATTCTATGAAATTTATAAAAAAAACATAAGGAAAGGCTACAGTCCGCTTGGTGCGAACAGTATGATACCCTATCCTTATCCCTATGTACCCCAAAGAAAAAATTCATAAGGAAGATGATAGATAGCATTTTATTTCATTCTATAAAATTTATAGAAAAAAAATTATTTTTTTGAAAAAACGCCCCCAAAAAGTGGGCGTGGAAAAAAACTTTGTATGGGCGATATATTGGAAAAAATATTGGCAAAATATATTGTTAAACATTTTTTTTCGATTTCTATGAAAATTTTCAAAGAAAATAGCATTTTAGTGAAAAACGCCTACAAAAAGTAGGCGTGGCAAAAAACTTTATATGACAAATTTATAAAGGTAGGCAGTACCTACATATCTTGTGAAGGTTTTAAAACTTTATCTCTCTAACTTAAGCCTTAAAACGGTTTTTTCTAAATTGTGGGCGTGGCAGTGGGCGGATTTAACAACTTTTAACACTTTACCATTTCGGGACCCTAGGGAGTATATGCTCCAAATTTCAGCTTCCTAGCGTAACTTTAAAGGCCTCAAAAGTTGATACGGACGGACGGACGGACGGACGGACGGACATTGCTAAATAGTCTTAGGATTTGGTCCTGATCATAAATATATATACTTTTATGGGTCTACGACGAATATTAAGGGGTGTTTATACCCTATCCTAAGGGTATATTAATTTTGACACATAGTTTGTAACACCCCTTAATATTCGTCGTAGACCCATAAAAGCATATATATTTATGATCAGAACCAAATCCTAAGACTATTTAGCAATGTCCGTCCGTCCGTCCGTCCGTCCGTATCAACTTTTGAGGCCTTTAAAGTTATGCTAGGAGGCTGAAATTTGGAGCATATACTCCCTAGGGTCCCGAAATGGTAAAGTGTTAAAAGTTTTTAAATCCGCCCACTGCCACGCCCACAATTTAGAAAAAACCGTTTTAAGGCTTAAGTTAGAGAGATAAAGTTGTAAAACCTTCACAAGATATGTAGGTACTGCCTACCTTTATAAATTTGTCATATAAAGTTTTTTGCCACGCCTACTTTTTGTGGGCGTTTTTCACTAAAATGCTGTTTTCTTTGAAAATTTTCATAGAAATCGAAAAAAAATGTTTAACAATATATTTAGCCAATATTTTTTCCAATATATTGCCCATACAAAGTTTTTAGCCACGCCCACTTTTTGGGGGCGTTTTTTCAAAAAAAATATTTTTTTTTTCTTTAAATTTCATAGAATGAAATAAAATGCTATTCATCATCTTCCTAATGCTTTTTTTCTTTGGGGTACATAGGGATAAGGATAGGGTATCATACTGTTCGCCCCAAGCGGACTGTAGCCTTTCCTTATGTTACAAACTATGTGTCAAAATTAATATACCCTTAGGATAGGGTATAAAAATATTTATTTTAAAAAAGGCCCCCAAAAAGTGGGCGTGGCCAAAAACTTTGTATGGGTGATATATTGGAAAAAAAATGTGGTAAATTTCTTGTTAAACATTATTTTCAGTTTCTCTGAAAATTTTCGCTGAAAACAGCATTTTAGTGAAAAAAGCCCACAAAAAGTAGGCGTGGCAAAAAATCTTATATGACAGACTTATAAAGGAGGGCAGTGCCTACATATCTTGGAAATGTTCCAATACTCTATCTCTCTAACTTTAGCCTTAAAATGTTTTTTTCTAAATTGTGGGTGTGGCAGTGGGCGGATTTTAAAACTTTTAACACTTTACCATTTCGGGACCCTAAGGAGTATATGCTCTAAATGTCAGCTTCCTAGCATAAATTTAAAGGCCTCAAAAGTTGATACGGACGGACGGACACTGCTAAATAGCCTTAGGATTTGGTCCTGATCATAAATATATATACTTTTATGGGTCTACGACGAATATTAAGGGATGTTACAAACTATGTGTCAAAATTAATATACCCTTAGGATAGGGTATAAAAATATAAGCTAGCTGGATAGCCAGAGTGGCAAAGGCTTTCAGCTATATGTATGTAGATCTGATTAAGTTGCATAATTCATACAGATAGTTATCACCATCTGTAATGCACACCTGCAAAAAATATCAACGCGCACAAACCTGTTCCCGCTGAATCAGCAGTCATTGGCCTAGCATGTGCATGCACCATTGTACTGTAGACTACGGTACCTGCTGAGCCATCGCTTCCCATGATAGGCAATGGGGTGACACCCGAGATCAGGGGATACACGCGCTGCGTGCAATTTGAAGAGTCAGCACTTCGAATGTGCAGGCCGACGCTACCTGTGGGGAAATTAGTTTTTAATAAATCAATTGTAATTTGGGTGCGGTATTGTGCAGTCGATTAAATATAAGAATAATTATAACGAAGTAGGAAAATCGGAGTTTTATTCATACGAACGTTGTGGACCAACCAAGAGAATATATCAAAAATTTGAGAAAAGTGTCGAGCCAATTAAGAACTACAATACTGACATATATATAATAAAGATATAAAAAAATCTTCAGTGCAACAACGGGAATAGAAAAGAAAAGCTTCAGTGCTACAGGAAAGGAAAAATTATAGAGCTGAAATACTAGTGATTAAGAATTTAAATATTACAATAATTGTGTTAATATAGATAAAATCCAATAAGGATATTAAAAAGGGAACGTGAATGGCATTAGAAAGTTAACCAAGCAGATAATACATATAACTACAATTTTTTAATTATTCATTCCTTCCTTAACTAAGTTACCCATTTATTTCGCGATATGGATGCTGTAAGTAGGTCACTAACCGAGCTAACAGGCGCAGTGAACTCTATCCTCGCCCAACTCAAAGCGTTTGAAACGCGTCTCAAAACGCTCGAGGACGGCCAGGTGCGGGAAGTTGTGCCTGTCAGCGATCAAGTTGAACTTTGCGTACCCCAAAACGAAACCGATTTGAAGGATATTAGTCGACTCCCTGACTGCGTCAAGTAGTTGCAAACGTTCGAAGGCGACCCAACCCAGTATATATCATGGGTTCATGTCGTCGAGTCCATACTGAGTGATTACGACATAATCAAGACAAAACCCCTACATCGTGCTATACTTCGGCACATCCGACAGAAGATCAGGGGCACTGCGAACGCAGCCCTTGCATCTTATAACATTTTTGATAATGATTGGGTGACCATAAAGCAATGTCTCTCGCTGCATTATGCAGACAAAGGAGACATGAGGACCTTGGAGCATCAGCTGAATCAGTTATTCCAAAGGAATCTCAAACTCGACGAATTTTATGCGGCGGTTAACCATCAGCTGTCGCTTATGATAAATAAGATCAAAACTGAGACTTTTAGTCAGGAAACAGTCACGGCCCTAGTCGAAACTTACAGAAATATTGCGTTGGACATGTTCATCCGTGGCCTGAACGGCGAAATCTCCAAGATGCTTATCATACAGAAACCTAAAACTCTTCCGGAAGCCTACTCGGCATGCCTGGATATACAAAATCTGAACTACCGTAATCACACGATACACCTTTCGTCGGTGTCGAACACGATTTCTGCTCCTATAAATCAGTTTTCCGCGGCCAGGGTTCAGTGGATACTATCAGCCACCACAAGTCACCCCCAACCGCGAAAACGGTATTCCGCCAAGGCCAAGCGGCCCTAAGCTACACGAAAGGATGGATATCGACCAGTCAACCCAGTCACGTAACGTGAACTATATGAATAGACCGCAGGGCAACAGGCAGTTCAAAAGGCGGGCATGGTCAGAGAACTACCCTCGGAAGCAGCAGAGGATGTTCAGCCTGCAAACCTTCGATGAAGGATGGCCTGAATCACCGAATGAGGTCGAGAGATACGTCGAGACAGCGAACGAAAACTTAGAAGATGAGGTAAATTTTATGACAGGCGGACATCCAGCGTGTCATATATAGGGTATCGCATAGGTAACGGAACCATACTGAAATTCCTTGTCGACACGGGGGCGAACAAGAATTTCATTAGTCCGTCCGTCTCCAGTAAAACCACGCGCCTCCAGAAACCATTTTCCGTGCACTCAGCAGCCGGGAACATCAAAATTAATCATTGCATTACCGGGAGATTCTTTAAGCAAGTCGGCAATGACGCGCTAACGTTCTATGTCCTGCCGGATCTGGTTTCTTTTGACGGTATCATCGGGGATGATACGTTGAAGGAACTGGAGGCGGTAATCGACAGGAAAGCAAATGTTTTAAGACTGTCTCCTAACATCGTTATTCCTCTTAGAGAAGAATTCTCAAAGGAGGTCAACATTGTTCTTGACAACAATCTACCGAGCGAAACCCAATCCAAGCTACATTATATTATTAGGAAATATAACTCTCTCTAACACCCATATGGGTCGTACCCAAAAAACCAAAGCCTTCAGGCGAGAAACAATACCGTATGGTAATTGATTATAAGCGCCTGAATGCTGTAACCATATCCGATGCCTACCCCATACCTGACATTAATTCAACGATAGCGAGTCTTGGCAAGGCGAGATATTTCACGACCTTGGATCTTACCTCTGGATTCCATCAAATCTCAATGAAGCCATCAGACATTCCTAAAACCGCATTCTCCACTATGAACGGGAAATATGAATTCCTCGGACTACCCTTTGGTCTGAAAAATGCTCTCGCCATATTCCAGCGGATGATTGATGATGTCCTTAAAGAATTCATGGGCCAAATTTGCTATGTATACATAGATGACATCATCATCTTTGGGGATAGCGAGGAGAGCCATCTAAGAAATATTGAAACCATTTTGACTCGATTACAGGAAGCGAACCTAAAAGTTAACTTAGAAAAAACTCATTTTATGAAAACGGAAGTTGATTTTCTAGGGTACATCATAACTCCAGACGGCATTCGGCCAGACACCAAAAGAGTCTCAGCTATTCAAGAACTCCTTCCCCCTTCGAATCTGAAAGAACTTAAATCATTTCTTGGTCTGACCTCCTATTACAGGAAATTTATTCGAGATTACGCCCATGTGGCTAAGCCTCTGACCAATCTCACTAGAGGAGAAAATTCCCAGGTTAGGGCTAATCAATCCAAGAATATACCTATAACTCTGAACGAGAAAGAAACTAGGGCATTCAGTGATCTCAAGACGTTATTGACTTCATCAGAAGTTCTGGCATTCCCCGATTTTAATAAACCTTTCAACCTTACGACGGATGCCTCCGATTATGCCATAGGGGCAGTGTTGTCTCAGGGGGAATCCGGAAATGACAGACCAATTTCATACATATCCCGCTCCCTTAACAAAACTGAAGAGAACTACGCGACGAACGAAAAAGCGATGCTGGCAATTGTCTGGGCCCTCGATAATTTGCGATCGTACCTCTATGGTGCAAAGAAGATAAAAGTGTACACGGATCATCAACCCTTAACATTTGGGTTAGGCAATGGCTAGATGACTGACTCAGCTAGTGAAAACAACTCCACAACGGAAACTGTGGCAGCTAGCGCGAGATCAGATTCATCAACGGAAACAGCTACAGAGTCGGAGGGCTCTACTGACTCAGCCAGCGAAACTATGCATAGCGCAGAGCAGGATGGCTCTGATCTTATCCCACATGTTGAGGCACCCCTCAATGTGTTTCGTAATTAGGTCATAATAAAGGCTGGGAAGGGTCTAAGTATATATGAAGAGCCCCATCCTGGTTATTCCCGACATTTCGTTGCTCAGGAAAATTTAAATGAGGCGGATTTAGTAAAAATTCTTAAAGAAAAATTGATAAAGATACCGGAACCGTATACTGGAATGCTGCAAAAAGTATATCTTAACAACTTTATAACTTACAAGGTCCGTATCACGCAGAGGATAGTAGAAGATGTGAAGAAAGAGGATAGGGTGTGGCAACTTATTAGCGATGAACACAGGAGGGCACACAAAAAGGCCCCCAAAAAGTGGGCGTGGCCAAAAACTTTGTATGGGTGATATATTGGAAAAAAAATGTGGTAAATTTCTTGTTAAACATTATTTTCAGTTTCTCTGAAAATTTTCGCTGAAAACAGCATTTTAGTGAAAAAAGCCCACAAAAAGTAGGCGTGGCAAAAAATCTTATATGACAGACTTATAAAGGAGGGCAGTGCCTACATATCTTGGAAATGTTCCAATACTCTATCTCTCTAACTTTAGCCTTAAAATGTTTTTTTCTAAATTGTGGGTGTGGCAGTGGGCGGATTTTAAAACTTTTAACACTTTACCATTTCGGGACCCTAAGGAGTATATGCTCTAAATGTCAGCTTCCTAGCATAAATTTAAAGGCCTCAAAAGTTGATACGGACGGACGGACACTGCTAAATAGCCTTAGGATTTGGTCCTGATCATAAATATATATACTTTTATGGGTCTACGACGAATATTAAGGGATGTTACAAACTATGTGTCAAAATTAATATACCCTTAGGATAGGGTATAAAAATATAAGCTAGCTGGATAGCCAGAGTGGCAAAGGCTTTCAGCTATATGTATGTAGATCAGATTAAGTTGCATAATTCATACAGATAGTTATCACCATCTGTAATGCACACCTGCAAAAAATATCAACGCGCACAAACCTGTTCCCGCTGAATCAGCAGTCATTGGCCTAGCATGTGCATGCACCATTGTACTGTAGACTACGGTACCTGCTGAGCCATCGCTTCCCATGATAGGCAATGGGGTGACACCCGAGATCAGGGGATACACGCGCTGCGTGCAATTTGAAGAGTCAGCACTTCGAATGTGCAGGCCGACGCTACCTGTGGGGAAATTAGTTTTTAATAAATCAATTGTAATTTGGGTGCGGTATTGTGCAGTCGATTAAATATAAGAATAATTATAACGAAGTAGGAAAATCGGAGTTTTATTCATACGAACGTTGTGGACCAACCAAGAGAATATATCAAAAATTTGAGAAAAGTGTCGAGCCAATTAAGAACTACAATACTGACATATATATAATAAAGATATAAAAAAATCTTCAGTGCAACAACGGGAATAGAAAAGAAAAGCTTCAGTGCTACAGGAAAGAAAAAATTATAGAGCTGAAATACTAGTGATTAAGAATTTAAATATTACAATAATTGTGTTAATATAGATAAAATCCAATAAGGATATTAAAAAGGGAACGTGATTGGCATTAGAAAGTTAACCAAGCAGATAATACATATAACTACAATTTTTTAATTATTCATTCCTTCCTTAACTAAGTTACCCATTTATTTCGCGATATGGATGCTGTAAGTAGGTCACTAACCGAGCTAACAGGCGCAGTGAACTCTATCCTCGCCCAACTCAAAGCGTTTGAAACGCGTCTCAAAACGCTCGAGGACGGCCAGGTGCGGGAAGTTGTGCCTGTCAGCGATCAAGTTGAACTTTGCGTACCCCAAAACGAAACCGATTTGAAGGATATTAGTCGACTCCCTGACTGCGTCAAGTAGTTGCAAACGTTCGAAGGCGACCCAACCCAGTATATATCATGGGTTCATGTCGTCGAGTCCATACTGAGTGATTACGACATAATCAAGACAAAACCCCTACATCGTGCTATACTTCGGCACATCCGACAGAAGATCAGGGGCACTGCGAACGCAGCCCTTGCATCTTATAACATTTTTGATAATGATTGGGTGACCATAAAGCAATGTCTCTCGCTGCATTATGCAGACAAAAGAGACATGAGGACCTTGGAGCATCAGCTGAATCAGTTATTCCAAAGGAATCTCAAACTCGACGAATTTTATGCGGCGGTTAACCATCAGCTGTCGCTTATGATAAATAAGATCAAAACTGAGACTTTTAGTCAGGAAACAGTCACGGCCCTAGTCGAAACTTACAGAAATATTGCGTTGGACATGTTCATCCGTGGCCTGAACGGCGAAATCTCCAAGATGCTTATCATACAGAAACCTAAAACTCTTCCGGAAGCCTACTCGGCATGCCTGGAGATACAAAATCTGAACTACCGTAATCACACGATACACCTTTCGTCGGTGTCGAACACGATTTCTGCTCCTATAAATCAGTTTTCCGCGGCCAGGGTTCAGTGGATACTATCAGCCACCACAAGTCACCCCCAACCGCGAAAACGGTATTCCGCCAAGGCCAAGCGGCCCTAAGCTACACGAAAGGATGGATATCGACCAGTCAACCCAGTCACGTAACGTGAACTATATGAATAGACCGCAGGGCAACAGGCAGTTCAAAAGGCGGGCATGGTCAGAGAACTACCCTCGGAAGCAGCAGAGGATGTTCAGCCTGCAAACCTTCGATGAAGGATGGCCTGAATCACCGAATGAGGTCGAGAGATACGTCGAGACAGCGAACGAAAACTTAGAAGATGAGGTAAATTTTATGACAGGCGGACATCCAGCGTGTCATATATAGGGTATCGCATATGTAACGGAACCATACTGAAATTCCTTGTCGACACGGGGGCGAACAAGAATTTCATTAGTCCGTCCGTCTCCAGTAAAACCACGCGCCTCCAGAAACCATTTTCCGTGCACTCAGCAGCCGGGAACATCAAAATTAATCATTGCATTACCGGGAGATTCTTTAAGCAAGTCGGCAATGACGCGCTAACGTTCTATGTCCTGCCGGATCTGGTTTCTTTTGACGGTATCATCGGGGATGATACGTTGAAGGAACTGGAGGCGGTAATCGACAGGAAAGCAAATGTTTTAAGACTGTCTCCTAACATCGTTATTCCTCTTAGAGAAGAATTCTCAAAGGAGGTCAACATTGTTCTTGACAAGAATCTACCGAGCGAAACCCAATCCAAGCTACATTATATTATTAGGAAATATAACTCTCTTTTTGGCCCCATCAGCAATCATGAAACAGTCCGGACCACTGTGCTCGCGGAAATAAAGACAAGCACAAGTGAACCAACATACACGAAAGCTACCCGTATCCGACGCCTCTTAGATAGGAGGTTGACAAAGAGATTGCCGAACTTTTGAAGGAGGGAATCATTAGACCCTCCAAGAGTCCATACAACTCACCCATATGGGTCGTACCCAAAAAACCAAAGCCTTCAGGCGAGAAACAATACCGTATGGTAATTGATTATAAGCGCCTGAATGCTGTAACCATATCCGATGCCTACCCCATACCTGACATTAATTCAACGATAGCGAGTCTTGGCAAGGCGAGATATTTCACGACCTTGGATCTTACCTCTGGATTCCATCAAATCTCAATGAAGCCATCAGACATTCCTAAAACCGCATTCTCCACTATGAACGGGAAATATGAATTCCTCGGACTACCCTTTGGTCTGAAAAATGCTCTCGCCATATTCCAGCGGATGATTGATGATGTCCTTAAAGAATTCATGGGCCAAATTTGCTATGTATACATAGATGACATCATCATCTTTGGGGATAGCGAGGAGAGCCATCTAAGAAATATTGAAACCATTTTGACTCGATTACAGGAAGCGAACCTAAAAGTTAACTTAGAAAAAACTCATTTTATGAAAACGGAAGTTGATTTTCTAGGGTACATCATAACTCCAGACGGCATTCGGCCAGACACCAAAAGAGTCTCAGCTATTCAAGAACTCCTTCCCCCTTCGAATCTGAAAGAACTTAAATCATTTCTTGGTCTGACCTCCTATTACAGGAAATTTATTCGAGATTACGCCCATGTGGCTAAGCCTCTGACCAATCTCACTAGAGGAGAAAATTCCCAGGTTAGGGCTAATCAATCCAAGAATATACCTATAACTCTGAACGAGAAAGAAACTAGGGCATTCAGTGATCTCAAGACGTTATTGACTTCATCAGAAGTTCTGGCATTCCCCGATTTTAATAAACCTTTCAACCTTACGACGGATGCCTCCGATTATGCCATAGGGGCAGTGTTGTCTCAGGGGGAATCCGGAAATGACAGACCAATTTCATACATATCCCGCTCCCTTAACAAAACTGAAGAGAACTACGCGACGAACGAAAAAGCGATGCTGGCAATTGTCTGGGCCCTCGATAATTTGCGATCGTACCTCTATGGTGCAAAGAAGATAAAAGTGTACACGGATCATCAACCCTTAACATTTGGGTTAGGCAATGGCTAGATGACTGACTCAGCTAGTGAAAACAACTCCACAACGGAAACTGTGGCAGCTAGCGCGAGATCAGATTCATCAACGGAAACAGCTACAGAGTCGGAGGGCTCTACTGACTCAGCCAGCGAAACTATGCATAGCGCAGAGCAGGATGGCTCTGATCTTATCCCACATGTTGAGGCACCCCTCAATGTGTTTCGTAATTAGGTCATAATAAAGGCTGGGAAGGGTCTAAGTATATATGAAGAGCCCCATCCTGGTTATTCCCGACATTTCGTTGCTCAGGAAAATTTAAATGAGGCGGATTTAGTAAAAATTCTTAAAGAAAAATTGATAAAGATACCGGAACCGTATACTGGAATGCTGCAAAAAGTATATCTTAACAACTTTATAACTTACAAGGTCCGTATCACGCAGAGGATAGTAGAAGATGTGAAGAAAGAGGATAGGGTGTGGCAACTTATTAGCGATGAACACAGGAGGGCACACAGGAACCCAAGGGAAAATAAGCTACAATTGTTGGAACGATACTATTTTCCTCGAATGAACAGTCTCGTTACGAAGTATGCAAAAACGTGTGAAATCTGCCTGGCAAACAAGTACGACAGGCACCCGGCTGGCCCTGAACTACAGGCAACCCCCATACCATCATATCCGTGTGAAATCCTTCACATGGATATTGTGGAGGTGCAGAACGAAAAATACATTAGTTGCATCGATAAATTTTCAAAGTTTGCCAAACTCTTTCATATAAAAGAGAAATCATCGCTTTACCTTAGGGATAAAATCACTAAAATCTTGCATTACTTCACGGTGCCTAAAATCTTAGTAACTGATAACGAACGCAGCTTTCTCAGCCCAATCATTCTTAATTTTATACGTATGTTGGGTATAAAGCTGTATTTAACGCCTGTTCACCGTAGTGAAGTAAATGGGCAAGTAGAGCGGCTGCACTGAACGGTTTTGGAAATTTATCGCTGTCTGAAAGCGGAATATAAGGGTTTGCGTCCGGAGGAAATAATGAACATATCGGTCGACAGACACAACAACACCGTCCATTCGGTCACAAAAAAGAAATTATCGGACGTATTTTTTAATAGGACCGCGAGAATAAATTTTCAGAACTTGGTTAACTTTCGTGCTAGGGTTAATCACGAATTGAGAGGGGAAATTAGGAAAAAACAGGAATCATGCAATGCCAAAAAGCCATCACCAAGAAAGTTTCGAAAGGGTGACATAATATACACGGCTTATAAAAAAAAGAGGGGGAATGAAAGTCGAAGTAGAAAAAATAAAATTCATTTGATCATTTTGCTAATTGCATGTATCGAATTTCTCCATTATACGTTTAAGAAAAATTATATAGTAGACTAATTATAACTTGTAATATTATCCTTAAGTCCATATAGATAGTTAAAATAAAAAGTTATAACGTTGATATGACTTCCTGTCATTTTTACTCAACGAGGAGATTCCACTCTTGCATCACTTAATATCTATTTCACAGACTCATGCTTCTATCCGTCGCCGAAGGATTCCAGATTTTCAACTACAAATCACCCATAGTCTCCTTGAAGGAGGGCCACGGATGGATCGTTGATGGCAGCTTCAAGCTAGTACACACCATTGACCTGGCACAGTTTCAGAACCTTGTGGACGGGGTAACTAACGCTATAGCGAACAACATCAAGGACAAGGATAGGAAGCGGATAATGGAATTTCATGTGCAACAGATAAGGGATCGCCTTAGCTTACTGAAAGGCAAATCACAGAGGAAAGCTAGGTCTATCGACTGGATTGGAACTGCCTGGAAGTGGGTAGCTGGCAGTCCTGATGCCTCTGACTGGAACGAAGTACTTAAAAGCCAAAGAAGAATAATTGAAAACAACGACCAACAGTACCAAGTCAACGGGAAACTCATTGACATTACAAAAGATATAACACGCAAGATTAACCTGGTGATTGACAGATACGAGCAAGGGGTCAAAGACAACATTTCTGGAAGATTCGAGCAAGACGCCTTGGACGAGATCATACTCATGAAAGGGGAAATAAACGTAATCGTTAGGGCCTGTCAGATGGCGAAGAGCGGTCTAATTAACACGAACCTACTAAATACTGAGGAAATCAACAAGGTTATTAGCGAATTGGAGACCCTCCCGTACGCCAACGAAATTGAGGTAATCGAGTATGGAACACCATCAATCTTCACCAACGGATCGATGCTGCTGTATGTTTTTTCAATGCCAAAAGTGGGACAAGAAAAATTTAACCTACTTATAACAAGGTCATCGGTGATCGAGGGAAAACAGATCGAGATGAAATTCAGGAAGATGCTAGTCAATCACGAAAAAACCTTTGGCATCGTAGCAAATTGTCTTTCAATTAACAACTCGACAATCTGCGAGGACAAATCGCTGCAGAAAATTCCTGAGGACGCTTGCGTCTCTAGGCTACTGAAAGGAGGATCAGCGACTTGTGTCTTCCAGACTAACAATGAGGAGATTATTGAACTCATCAAGGAGGACACAATTTTTGTCACTAATTTCAATGGTGATTTAACCTCTAACAACGTTTCAAAATTTCTTTCAGGTACATACGTAATCCAGCTCTACAATGAAAGCTTCCGGCTGAAGGGTAGAACATTTTCGAGCTCTACGGTTACAGCCTTACAAGCCCTTCCTCCCGCTATCATGAACATCACTAATCATTACCGCGAGATTGACTTGGGATACGTGCACGGCATCAGCGTTCGTTCAATCTTAACCTTTGTGGCATCAATCATCTTCATCATCTGGAGGAACATATACTCAAAACCCCGCCTTCCAACGGTTTCATCCATTGACCTATCGCAGGCAGTAGTCTGACCCTGAGGTCACCTAAGATCTACGGGCCGTAGATTTTCAAGGAGGGAAGAGTTATCACCATCTGTAAGGCACACCTGCAAAAAATATCAACGCGCACAAACCTGTTCCCGCTGAATCAGCAGTCATTGGCCTAGCATGTGCATGCACCATTGTACTGTAGCCTACGGTACCTGCTGAGCCATCGCTTCCCATGATAAGCAATGGGGTGACACCCGAGATCAGCGGATACACGCGCTGCGTGCAATTTGAAGAGTCAGCACTACGAAGACTACGTGCAGGCCGACGCTACCTGTGGGGAAATTAGTTTTTAATAAATCAATTGTAATTTGGGTGCGGTATTGGGCAGTCGATTAAATATAAGAATAATTATAACGAAGTAGGAAAATCGGAGTTTTATTCATACGAACGTTGTGGACCAACCTCAGGTTGGTGTTCGGTTTTTTTTGAGATATCCTCGACAGGATTTTCTAACTCAGACGAATTCAGATGATTTGTTTTTGTTTATGTAGTGTTCACGGGTGAGTTTGGTGTGGCCGAGTATAAGCCTAATTATATTTGTTAGTTCCATGGATTGTCTCCAGAGGGTTTTATATTGTTGGTGTTCTTTGACGGTCAGTTTGTTTTTATTAATGGTCCTGTACCACTCAGATGTTTTATTCCAATGGAGCAGTTGGTTGCGATTCGCTTGCTTTCTGATAAATTTGTTTGTGTCTTGAAGATTGAAGTTGGTGGAGAAAAATGAGGGGGTTCTTAAAGTCTTTGACGGTTTTGGAGCCGTCGGTCGGTAAAAAAGAAGTAGTGGTCGCTAAGACTATTTTTGAGCTCGCGGAAACGCTTCGAAATATCTCCGGTGGGGTGTGAGATTTTTGGTGGGTTCTAAGGGATGGGATAACGCAGGAAGGTTGAAAAGCCATGGTGGTTTGAAGGAGGGGTAGGGTTGTATGGGCTTGTGGGGAATGTTGATTTCGTCACAGAGGGATGAAGAACGTTCAATGCAGGACAGGGTTTTTCTTTTTGTTTTTGTATTTGGAATTTTATGTAGTAGTGTATCTTTGGAAAATAGAGTGGATTTGTATAGCTTTAGAGTGCATTGGTAGTGTTTTCAATTGTTTTTATTTTTTTGAAAGCATATGCGCAGAATTTTATCTCTTGTAAAGGGGAAAGTAAGTGGGAGAGCTTATTGCAGGCTTTAAGGAAGAGAGGAACGGTTAAGGGAGAGCCTTGAGGGATACCGTTGTGAAGGGGTAAGAAAGACGATAAGGCATTTCCAATACGGACCGAAATTTTCCTGTTTGACATGAAATTATAAATGTATCTAATGATATTGGTTCCTACTTTCCAAATTTGAAGTTGGTCGATAATGATATGTGTGCCAATTTTGTCGAAAACTTTTGTAAAGTCAAGTGAGATAAGAGAAAGATGTTGTTTTTTGATAGGGCTTCGGGAATATGACGGTCTAGGAATTGTAGAGAAACAGTTACAGATTTGCGTTTTTTGAATCCCATTTGATGACTGCTGAGAGGTTTGTTTCGGGAAGCCAACCACCAGAGACTGTTCGCTATTATTTTGTCGAGAACTTTGGCGCAGCAGGGATTTAGAGAGATAGGTCTGTAGGATTTTGGAAGGGATTTATCCAAATTAGGTTTTAAATTGGGATGACCGTACTGTTTTTTTAGAGTTGGGGGATATTATTATGAAAAATAGAGTTATAATATTTTAGAAGTCGATAGGTTTTTCTATCATGGGGTATGAAATTCTATCGTAGGCTGGAGTCCTTTTCCTTTTAACTTGTATAATGCTGAGTGTAGCTCCAAAGAGCTGATGTCCGCGTCGATGGTCACAGCATCTTTTGAAGGGTGGTATGAAATAGTAGGGGAAGTTTGTTGTTTTGGTAGAAAAGTTGTGCGAATTTAAATTGTCGGATTCTGTGGACCAAAATTCAGCGAAGTGTTTGGCTAGGCTGAGGGGGCTTGTAATGTCGACGTTGGAGTGATCTGTAGGTGTAATGGAATGCATGGGAGAGAAGGATTTGATGCCACAGAATCTTCTGATGGTGCACCAGATTTTAGCGGTAGCGGAATTTGTGTTAATTTCGGAGGTGAGTTTATGGATGGATTTAGTTTTATTAGTTTTTATTTGTCTTTTGAGTCGAGCGTTGGCCCTTTTGTAGTTAATAATGTTTTCCGTCGAAATATTGCGTTTTAAGAATTGCCAAAGTCTTGTTTTTTCTGGTTTTAATTCTTCCAGTTCCTTATTCCACAAGGTGACTTTTTGTCTTACCATTGAAACAGAGGTTTGAGGAATGGTTTGTTTGTCGCTTTGGAGTATAATTCTATGAATATTAGCTGCTTTTTGTTAAGATTATCACTAATGGGGCGTTCGATATTGTTTTTGAATTTTTTTGTAAATTTTTGGGGATGGAAACCGTATGGAACATGGAAATAATAATGGGGACGTGGTTGCTTCCACATAGATCATTGAAAACGTTCCATTTGGTGTCGACAGCTAGACTTGGAGAACAGAAGGAAAGATCGATGTGGGTGAGAGTGGAGTGGGGGCTAAAGTGGGGTGGGGGATCCATCATTAAGGAGTTGGTAGTCGGATTTAGTTATAAATTTGGAAATGGTGTTACCGCGGAGGTTGTTTTTGGGCGAACCTATGAATATTAGCTGCTTTTTGTTAAGATTATCACTAATGGGGCGTTCGATATTGTTTTTGAATTTTTTTGTAATTTTTTGGGGATGGAAACCGTGTGGAACATGGAAATAATAATGGGGACGTGGTTGCTTCCACATACACAGCTAGACAGCTAGACTTGGAGAACAGAAGGAAAGATCGATGTGGGTGAGAGTGGAGTGGGGGCTAAAGTGTGTGGGGGATCCATCATTAAGGAGTTGGTAGTCGGATTTAGTTATAAATTTGGAAATGGTGTCACCGCGGAGGTTGTTTTTGGGCGAACCTCAGTTAGAGTTCCAGCCGTTGAAGTCGCATAGTACAAAAGTGGGTAAATGTTGACTACCAAGGACGTTTTTTAAATTGCCTAGAATGAACGATTTTGTAGGGGGAAAGTACGCATTTATTATTGAAAACTTGAGCTTGGATGTTATTGTGATGCCAATGGCATCGAAGTCATTGTTAATACTAATCTGATTGTGTTGTATGGAAGTATGAATTAGGAAAACAGTTCCACCGTAGGAGTTTAAGGGTAAGTTTTGGGAGATTAGGTGGTAGTTCACTGGAATGGGGACATTATTTGTTGATGTGAGGTGCGTTTCTTATAAAGCTATTATTTTGGGCGAATTTTTTTTATAAAATTTAATATTTCGTCATAGTTGTTTAAGTAGCCTTTAATGTTCCATTGGATTATTTTTAATGCAGTCGTGATGAGTTGTTGCCCGCTATTCTGAATTGGAATGTTTAGGGCTCAATGTTGGGCCCGGGCTGAATCGTTGATATTATGATTTGTGTTGTTTGGTTCGTAGTGTGAAGTAGATTGCGATTGGGTGGGTAAGTTGTAATATGTGTTTTCGCGGATAAGTTTTTGGGTTAGGAATGAGATAGGTGATATTGTGCTATTTATATTTTGTGATGTAGATTGATGATAAATGTCTGTAAATGTCCCGGAGTTGAGTTATGGATTTATAGCCAGTGCTTATGCTGTCAATAGCTTTTTTTAGGAGAAAGATACTATTTTTTTTCATCCCTTGCGGCAATAGTTATAATTTTGGGGCCAAAAGTCCGATGTTAAGTCTGCGGAGTTAAAGGTATCACTTTTAGGATGAGCGTTTTTATTTTTTCTTTTAAATGTGGGTTCGGATAACACCTAAATATCGAGGCTACTATAAGTGGGCCATTATTATATATATATATGTTTAGCTTTGTTTAGATGTTGTAGTAACGGGAAAGAGAATAAAAAGAGAAAGAGATAATGCAATTGCTTAAACATAGCGGATAATTTTTTTTGCACGCGTGCTGAAGATCGATTAATGACAACTCGCTGATAGGTGTTGATCGTACCGAGGTTAGTCTACGACGAGCTTTGTAAGGTTCGTCTCTTTAAATGCTATCGTGCGTAGCCTTAAAATGAATTAAAAGGTGGTGAGTATCTGAAATTCATGGGTGGCTTCCAGTGTGCCACTTTCCGGCTTGAAACCGCTCTGATAGGGGCCAATCAGGTTATTGACGAATGATCTCAGGCTTTCACATATTACGGCAGATAATATCTTGTACGCGATGTTAAGAAGACTAAATCCTCTATAGTTGGCGCAATTAAGAGGGTCTCCTTTCTTGTGGATCAGGCAAACAATGCTGGGGTTCCATTCATCAGGCATACTTTCATCTGACCAGATCTTTGAGATGAGTTGATGTATGCACTACCAGCTCCTCTCCTGCTGCTTTGAATAGCTCGGCAGGTAGGCCATCAGGGCTAGTAGCCTTGTTGATTTTAAACTTGGATATTGCTGTTCTTACTTTATTTAAGTCAGGTGGACGTGATTGTTGGCCTTTATCGTCCAGGTTGAATGGGACAGCTCTTATCCTTCTTTGCAACGCCGTTTTGTATGCTGTTTGTTTTGCTGCATGAGCCTGCCTGCATTCGTCAATAAACCAGGGGTTTTGTGGTGGTGGTGGAGCGAAACCCAACACATCAGTTGCGGCTTCTCTGGTGTTGGCAGCGTAGCTACTGGTCTTCGGCATTTAATGCAGATGGCATTGGACTTCTCGAGAGGTTGCAGGGTATTCTAGCAGTGTCTTACGATTGCAGTCTTTCTACGTCATACTTCCTCATAGTAGTTCTCTGTTGTTGTAGGGTTCGGGATATTCGCATTCGTACCCTGGCTGCAAGTGGTCCCAATCAATGTTGGCAGCTCGGAAGGTACAAACATCAAGAATACTGGAGGCGTGTCTAGCGTCGATCGCAACGTGGTCGACTTGATTAACCGATTTTCCGTTTGGATGCCGCCAAGTCGATTAGCCTTAGTCCGTTCTCCGTAGGACGTTTTTCCTGTAGGCTTTTTAGTGTAGGCTATGTTTTCCAACAATCCTACCAAAGAAGTATTTCTTTCCTATTCTGGCGTTAAAGTCACCTGGTACGATTTTAAAAACGTGTTTAGGACTTCTTCTATGGTCGCGTCGTCTTTTTCTTCTGTGGGGGCATGAACGCTTATAAGGCTGCCGCGTATAACAAATCCGCATCCAAATAACCGCCGTCGTCTACCATAGTCACCGTAGTATATATCACAGCTTTTCATCCCTATTTTTCCCGGGCCATTTATGTCTGTTATGTCTGCCTTATAGCAGTCTAGGGCCTCGGCTAGTAGTTCGGCTGCACGTGTCCTGTTCAAAGTTAGAACATTCCACGTACAGATTCGAAGGTCATTTTCTTTTAAACGTTTAGCCGGGTCGTCAACAGTATATTCGTCCTTTTCCGAGGCTGGTGATTGTTTAGCAACAGTATTTTTTTCCATGGTGGGGTTGTTAGCCGCACTCATAACCCCTTAGTCGATTTTCAAACTTAGCATGCAAAACAAGTAAGTCCTATGGTATACGACTTTAGGGTTGTACCAAAACAAGTAACATAAATATTTAACAAACTTTTTAAAATACAGTGCTAATAAAAATTGTTAACGCCCCATGCTATCTCTATCCTACCTATCCGAAACGGGGATATCCAGCAAAACTTAGTTATGGCTACCATCGGAGACGAGATAAAAACATTTGTCCGAGGGGGGGGGGGGATATAATTCAGTTAATAGTTTATTTGCTTCAATTTTTATGACCACTTCCGCATTTTCATTCAGTAACAAATTTGCTTCTGATAAAAATTGTTAAAGAGTTTATTGATTAAATTTTTAAAGCAAAATATCAACAATCGAATTGTTTTTTGATATTGACGAAAAAAATATAGTGGGGGATGCTAATATACGAGATACCCATTAAAAACCCATGTGCCAAACTCAAAATGTTGATCAATGACGTGTAAAAGCTAATTGCATTCGTAAAATTAGTTGGTTTGGTTTGAGAATGTGAATGGTTTAAAATGTTTTTTTTATACCAAAGGTTAAACTATGGTTGGTCTACCAAAGGTTAATCAAATGTTGTGGTCACCTGTAAGGGCAAAGACAAATAATTACATGAAAAAAAGGAATAGGATTGTTTGCGAAATATGAAAAAGTCAGTGAGAAATCAGTGCGCAATCAGTGGCGCGGATTTTTCTAAGTAAATACAAATAAATTGGTAAAATTGTGTCGGCAAATTAGATTTTGTGTGTTTTGTTTAAATAATAATTTTATGTGCAAATCAAGAAAATGTGTAATTACCAATATAGGGTAACAAACAGTTTCTTAAATACACATATATGCAAACAAAAAGAAGCCAAAAGTGATATTCTGCATCCTCAATAGTGAAAAGAATTTTTATATTGATGTTTTTTTTTTTTAATTTTTGGTTGGGTGAAAGTAGTTTACATTGAACCGAGTACCCAACTTCTAAAACATTATTCCAAATAAAAATGTAGATGAAGGAAATTGGAACTTAAGAGTGAAAGATTTTCCTTAATCGGATAAATGGTTCAGAAGTTACATGAGTTTTAGTTCAAGGCTGAATATCGTACCGTAAAAAAAAAAAATTAGAGTAAAGTTAAAGATTTAGGCTTAGTTATATATAAACATATATATAGATATATATTAAAAAAAAATTATTCCCAAATATATATACGTCACATTCAATAGGTTTCTCATTTATTCCGTTACTTGTTCATTTAGTGCCTAGGTTAAGTTATATATCTGTTAATCTATTTATCCGATAGGTTTTGCTATTTGTTCGATAATTTGTACATAGTTTTAAGTTATTTATATATTAAATTATTAATTTTGTAAGTTATTTTGTATTTGTAGTGTAAGCAAAGATTTAATCTCTTCTTTTGTTATAATTATTTTTTTTGTAAATTTATTTACGTATAGTTTTAGTTTTAAATTGTAATAGATGAAGTTTTTTTGTCTGTATTATTCATATAGTTTTTTTTGTCATTTAATTATTTATTTTTATAGCATTTTTTTTATTTATTTATTCATAAATATTTTTTTTGTTATTTATTTATTTATTTTTCTTTGTTAATAAATGTTATTAGTTAAGTTTAATGTTAAATGTTGAGTTAATTTCTTTTTTCCCATGACATTGAGGGTCATGGTAGGGTTGTAAGTTGCAATTTCAGGGGTGCGGTAGGGTGCGCAAAAGACCATTCGGGCGAAATGGTCTAATCGTTGAGCAGCATCCATAGTCGGGGAGATCCACTGGCCGGAATTCCCAGGTTGGAAGGGTATGGCCACGCTGCACCAATACCAGCAGCACCCTCAAGTGTGGTGGACGTCCGTCCGCTTTCGGTGATTTTTAAATATGTTTTGTTGTAGGCTAGGTTGAGTAAGGGGGCAAGAACCACCCCATTTCCGGCGAGCGCAAGCCGTGCATCGCAAGGGTGCCGCGTCTCTCGCCCTCAACCACTCTCTTTTCCCATTCCCATCCTAAGCTCCTTTCCTTACCATCGTTTCCTGTCATTTTTCCAAACCCTAACTCCCTCTTCATCCTCAATATAATCATATAACACAAACCAACCAATTAAGTGAACATTTTCTTTTTTTTTTAAGCACTCAATATGGTTTGGCTACAGATTTTTGCAGAACTTCCGACTTTCGAAGGAAGAATTCGTAGATGTATTAGCCGACGTTGACAACGAACTGAAGACGATTAAAAAGACAGCAACTCTTACTGAATATTTTAAAAATAATTTGTGCTGTAAGTCCTTATACTTGTCCTTATACTAAGGAAGTTATCAGCGTTGGAAACGATTACAAAATTATCATGGTTGGGTTGTTCTTAAATGTAGAAAATTCAACTATACACGGGAAGCAGAACCACGTACAAAAATATTCTAAATAGAGCGAACACTTTTTTGTACATGAACGAAGTTGGTTTGAACATCTTTCATGACATTTATAATACTTTCGTTTTATGTTACCTGCGCCAACGTCTGCTTTTCTAGGAATGTCATTCGGTAGTTATCATTTTTGTATTTCAAAGCTGTTGCAGTTTTTCGGGTAGGCCTCAATGACTGCAAAGTGACTTCCATCTCGACAACTTCTGAAAGCGTTCAAAATGCTGAAGTTTTGAAAATCAACGTCTATCCCGAATTCAGCGGCATGTGGATTGCTTATTCGGGGTTGGTTAGTTGCTGTATACCACCAGTTTTATTTCAACTTTGTTCTGCGTCAAAGTACAAAATACTCACATTTATGAATTTATTGACAAAGTAAAGGAAAAGGAGTATGCTCAACTAACACTAACCAAGTAGAAAATAATATAATAATAATAAATAAAAATTCCAATATTCAAACGTTAAATGTAATTAACACCCATTCACAATGCCTTTTCCAAACACCATTCAGAATGGAAGTAACATTTATCAATTGACACTCATAATACCAAACTTTCGATTGTTATAAATCGTTTCGTATATCAAATATCAACCTTTGACTACCGTAATAAGGGTCTCTTGCGGAGTAGGTGTGATCAGTAGTCTCCTATTTCGACTACGCTAACAGTGTTACCATTCCTTGTAATACTACCTTATACTACATAATACTACAATGTGTAAGGCAAAAATATACATTACGTTTCTAACATAAAATTTGCGTGCGACTTTTGCATAGTGAAGACCTATTTCAAGAGAAAAAGTCGGATTTTTAATATTTTCGATGATACAGCATTCCGGGATATAGTTTACGAAGCGACAAGATTTGAAGATGCATTTTAATAGAACTCGATGAAATAATCACAAGTTAAGATTTAACAACAGCCTTGTTTTCGCTTACTTTAAGTGATATCCAGGTTTGGAAATCGAATGTTTAGTATGATAAAATCTCTATGCGAATACGTAACTTTTCTTGCCATTGCGGCATAGACCCGACGAAATTAATTAAACCAGAATCAAACAGATGTTTATTCCTGCAGCAGTTAAGAAATAGTGATATTTTCGTTAGAATCGAAAATCCAAATTTAATCGGCAGAGTATTTCAAAACGAATTGCTAAGAATTACAAACTAAATGATCATAACTAAGACTGATAGAAATGACAGAAATAAATGGTTCAGCGATACCTTACTACAGATGGAACGTGAAAAAATAATTAGATGCAACGAATTCCTCACATCAGGCTGTAAAATCACCTAGGATATATATCGTGTATCCCGAAACCAATATATGTCTGCGATTGTCAGAGCAAAGACCTGCAGTATCAAGCAACGTATAGCGAGAGCAAAAGACCAAAAATCTATTTACAATATAATGAAATAAAACTATGCCATCAATCGAAAGAGTATACTTTAATAACACCTGCGTAACAGATGATACCGCGATTGCCGAAGAATTGAATAAGCATTTTGTTAAAAGTTTATGATATTAATAAGTCATTACCTCACGTACCGTTTCATCGCAGACCCATATTGTAAACACGACAATTAATATAAAACTGTTAATATTGCGGACCTAAAAATTGTAGGTACTTTGGTTAATAAACCAAAAAAGTGATTTAAATTTTATGCGTGTCTACATATTGCTAACCTAAAAATTGTAGGTACTTTGCGTGCCAACATATTGCTTGGCGCTATAAACATAAAAGACCTTGTTAGCATTCCTGTTTTAAACGTTAAGGGATCACATAAATTTGATGACTACCGCCTAGTAATCTCTCTGCCAGTCTACGAAAAAGTACTTTAAAAAATTTTACAGATGCAATTTGAGGAATATTTCGAAACTAATAATTTGTTCCTCGGAAATCAATCAGGGTTCCGAAAGAAACACTCGTGCAAGTCTGCACTGAACAATATTTTAGTGAGTTGGAAAGAGGAGATCGCTGCCGGAAGCTGTGCGATTGCAGTATTTTTGGGTTTTGAAAGAGTATTCGCGACAACTGACAGAGACATTCTGATGCAAAAATTATTGGAATATGTCGTTAGAGGACATGAATTCAACCGGTTTCGATATCTTCTTCATGGTCGATCCCAAAGAACGAAGGTGAATGGAAGGATGTCCAGTAGTGTGGGAACAACTCTTGGTGTACCACAGGGATCCATACCTGGTGCATTGCCTTCCTTCATTTTTATTAACGACATACAACCTGAACTTAATTATTCCTTAAATTATTAAACATAATTATTGAAAATGAATCACTAGAACAAGTTCAACTAAATATCTGGGAGTGGTTATATATAGATACAAAATTATTATTCAACTTGCACTTAGTGTATTACATTAAAAGTATCTAAAATATCGGTAATGTGTGCAATACGCTTATATAATACAATGATTAAACCCCATTTTGAGTACTGTTCGTCTATATTGTATCTATAGGGTCCGCCATTTAACGTTTTTTTTTCAACTAGTGCTTATTTCGTGAATGATAACACTTCGCTCATGTCTGATTTGACAGATAATTAGTTTTATCCTTCCGCTGAACGAATATGGTTGCGTATACGCTTGAACAATGCTAGGAAATATTGCGACATAATTGGGCCATTTTTCTTCGGCAAACTAAAGGGTCCGACATCTAACGTTTTTTTTCAACTAGTGATTACTTCACGAATGGTAACAGTTAGCTCATGTCTGATTTGACATATAATATACCGCTATACCGCTGAACGAATATGGTTGTGTATACGTTTGAACAACGTTGGGAAATATTGCGGCATAATTGGGCCATTTTTCATTTTTTTTTTAAATGAGCAAGGAGTGGCCGTTACAGTCAATGGCCATCATTATCGGTCCATGTTAAACGAATTTTTGTTCACAAAAATTGAAGAGGAGGATATTGGCAACATTTGGTTTCAATAGGACGGCGCTACGTGCCACACAGCCGAAGCTATACTAGATGTTTTGCGCCCTGTTTCAAAAAAAAAAGTTATTTGGCGGACCCTATATGTTGTTATACTTCGTTACTTAAGTTACAGCGTTAACAGAATAGAGCTATGAGAATAATTATTAAATGCAATCGTTATACGTCTGTTACATTAATGTTATATATGCTTTTGTGGTTAAGGTAGACAGGTAAGTTGAGTGGCTGATCCCTATGCGGGGATACGCAACTAGCGCTGGAGCGCCGTTTTGATGCCACCACTCATGATGACCTTATGGTATGGTAAAGGTTGTAGGTACTCAGATCCACCCTGTGGTGTTGAGAAATGTTATGATATCGTTGAGACCCTTGTCCGGGATATCTGTGAGGTTATCAAAGAATGGTCTACCCAGCGCCCTTCGCCTAGCCTCGGTCAGTGCTGGGCAGACGCAAAGGAGGTGGAAAACCATTTCACTCTCATTGGCGTCATTGTAGCTGCGATAATGGGTGTTGTGGGGTTTGCCGAGCCTGGCAGCGTGGGTACCTACCGCCCAGTGACCTGTGCTTACAGCTACCAGTCTAGCGACATCCGCCCTTGTTCTATTTATGAGGCTCTGGGTTCTAGATTTGTTGTAGTGGCGCCAGGTCTTCCTGGAAGTGTCGCACTTCGTCAGATTCCTCCACCTAGACTCCGCCCTCGCCATGGAGTGTGAGGAGATTACTCTCTTCACGTAACCCTTCCACCGCGCAGGATTCCGGAAGGGAGGAGCCTATTCTGGCCAGCTCATCGACTTTCTCATTCCCCTCTATGTTCCTATGCCCAGGAACCCAGATGAGAGATATTCTAAACCGGCGACCTGCCCTAGGCAGTATCTCCTCGCACTCCTAGATAAGCTTAGACGTAGTCCTGGCTGAGGTAAGGGCCTTGATTGCGGCTTGACTGTCGACGAAAATTGATAAGTTTGGATTTGTTGTGGTGTTATTTAAGAGTATCTTGCCTGCTTCCCTAATCGCAAGGACCTCCGCCTGGAAGACGCTAGGCGAGTTCGGAGCCGGAAGGATAAGGATGTGTGTAGTACGTCTGAAAAGACACCCGCTCCCACACCACAGTCCATTTTGGACCCGTCGGTGAAGATGGATATAGCTGATTCGTCAATGACAGTGCCTGCCTCCCAATCTGACCTAGATGGGAAGGCAGAAGTGAAGGTTTTCTGGAAGTTGAGTTTGGGTGTTGTGCAGTCAGTGGATAGTACTTTTACATTCCTCGGTATAAAATCGAGTATGTTACAGTGCCCGTAGGGTCTTGCGAACCAACGGCCAGCTACTTGCAGTCTTACTGCGCTGCAGGAGGCGATTGATTTGATATGCAGTTCCAGTGGAAGGATTTCCAGAATCACATTGAGCGCCTCCGTCGGACTCGACCGTAGGGCTCCCTTGGTTCCAATTGCAGCCGTTCTCTGGACTTTGCTTAATTTGGTGATGTTGTAAGCTTTACTTAGGGCGGGCCACCAAACCAGTGACCCATAAGTGAGAATTGGGCGTACCACCGCCGTGAACATCCAAAGCACCATATTTGGTTTGAGAACCCTCTTTTTACCGAAAGTTTTGCTACATGTGTAAAATGCTATATTTGCTTTCCGAATCCAGTGTGCGATGTTCAGCTTCCAGCTAAGCTTGGGGTCCAGAATTACGGCACTGGAGGAAAGCGAGAGAGCCTGGTTGCTTAGACGGGGTAGTCTGAAGGTTGGTATTTTGGTTTTTGTGGTGAAGAGCTTCAGTTCAGTTTTGCTTGGTTTAACGCCCAGACCACACCTTGCGGCCCAGGCGCTAGTCTTACTTAAAGCCCTTTCCATGATTTTACGTCCAGAAACATCCCTGATACCAATAAAACCACGTCATCCCCATACGTAACTACTTTGATACCGTCGCTGTCTAATTTGACAGAATTTTATTGAGGACCATAATCCAGAGCAGAGGAGAGATAACCTCACCCTGGGGTGTACCCCTGCTGACAGATTTGGTTAAGTGGCTGTTGCCTAGCTAAGCCTGAGTTATCCTTGTACTGAGCATGGAGACTATCGATTTTACGATGAACTCCTCTACACCTAGCCCGATGAGAGATATTTGGATGGCCTCAGTATTGGCATTATTGAAGGCTCCTTCTATATCTAAGATGGTATAGAAGGAGTATATAGCGTAAATTGGTGGTATTTAATTGATTTCTCAATGGTGCGCACAACCTCGTGCAGTGCAGTCTCAGTGGACCTCCCTCTGAGATATGCATGTTGAGAATTGCATAAGGGCGATCTGATCAGGCCGGCCCTTATGTGAAGGTCTAGGATGCGTTCGAGTATTTTAAGTACGAAAGATGACAAGCTAATTGGTCTGAAGTCCTTCGCGGACTCGTGACTGCTCTTGCCAACCTTGGGTAGAAAAACAACTCTAACATGTCTCCAGGACTAAGGGACATGTTGGAGCAGAATTACTATTAATGACAAGAAGGCAAGGTATCACTACGTTTAGATGTTTTTGCAACATAGTGGGCAGGATGCCGTCCGGGCCCGGTGATTTGTACGGGTGTACGGGGAAAAACTGTTAATAGCCCAGGAAATCTTATCCGCGCTTATAACTGTCTTAACCTCATCTTGTACATGTTGCGACACTTGCATAGCGGTTGGGCTTCCGCCATAATTTATGCATCCAGGGAAGTGGTTGTTAAGAAGGAGATCTAAAGATTCTTCAGTCTGGTAAAAGTCTGGCAAAGTCCTTAAGTGTTTCGATAGATTGGCAATAGTCTGACCAAGCCTGTGTCTTGGCTGATCTTATCGATTTTTTGTAGAATTTTAGACAGTTGCCTAAACTTGTGCCGACGGCAGATATTGAAGACCACTCTTGTCAACTTCTAACGACCTTCGTTAGGTCCTCTGACGGAGACGGCCTGTCGTGCGCCAAATAGACCGAGAATAAGTAGACATCCTGCTTCAGGGTGTCTACCAGTTCGACCACAGTTGTGTCGTTTGTGCTAAGGTTGGGACAGAGGAAAGCGTTAATGTACTGTTACTCAAATGCATGATCTTGGCTTACCCGTATTATGGATGTAGAAAGGTTGTACTTCTTGTCTAGGAGGCCAGCTATGGTCGTCTTCCAGACCCACGGCTCCTGTATTATGCCAATGTCGATGTCTTCCTCCCTTAGGAAGACCAGAAGATTCTCCGACGCACAATTTGAGTGCTGGAGATTCGCCTGTATGACCTTCAGCATGATTAGTTTAATGTGTTTCCGATCGCCAGGTCCTCCAACAGCTTGTTGGTTGAGACAACGTCGTCCGCGTCGTCTTCTGGGCCCGTTGATCGAAATATCTTCAATTTGGCAAACCGTATGCCAAATCTCAGTTTGTGGTCTGCCTCCTCGAGTGCACCCAGGCACTCTTCGTTAATAAGGAGCAGGAATGAAAGGCTGGTTTTTTGGCGGTTCTTCCGCCTTTATGACAGCCCAGTCGTCCATAGGGATTTTGGGGTTCTGCAGTCTGAGTCATTTGATCAGGTTATCGGGTTCTATGTTCATTATAGGCAGCCAAATGCGGACCCTTTGTCTCGTAGGGAGTTCCTTGGCAGGAATGAGCTTAAGCCTTAAGCCCTCCCAGGCGTCGCTAACCTTAGCGATGCACGATTCGAGAAAATACTTGGAGAATTGGTCCACTCATTTGATGACCCGATAACCCCGAACGGTTTCCGCTGAAGGGAAGGATCTTTGCTTTGCTTTGTTTTAATTGTCCGGATTTTTGAAAACGAATCTTACTACTCTTTTTAAAAAAATGTATATAAAATAAAATTTCAATTATTTCTTTCCAGCACGAAATAGGCAACAATGCACAGGCGCAATCAGGAAATACTCCTCAACACGATTTTCAGGAAAAAGAAACGCTATCGAGTGCTTCTACATTTTGACACAATGTAATTGCGCTGGAGCAGTCTGACGACCATCGAGGTGATAAACGGCCCAATGAAAAGGCACAGACCTTATTGATGACAGCACCGAATCGGCAGACACCCAAACGGCTGAAGTCGCAATGTCTAACGATCCACTTTGCGAAACGTGTGCTGTACTACTCGGATCCGTGGGTCGGCACTTAGTGGCAGCGTTGCCGTTTGGCTTTATTAATATTTGATCTGAAATCCCCTCTTTTTAAGCTGGGCCCCTTTTTAAGCCCCTCTATGAAATTTTTCAGCGGCAACACTGCTCAGTGGCATAGTGCGCTACAGAAAATGCTAAAGGAACAGAACCGCCTGCACAATGTTTTGGTATTTATTAATATTAAGTATTATTTCTCAGCGGGCCCAACAAATTCATGATATTATGATGACGCACAACCTGTATCAATATGATGCGGTGTGCTGCGTCGGCGGCGATGGAACATTTGCCGAAGTTGTAAATATTCTTCTATTACGATTAATCAAACACATGTAAATATGGATGCCTTGAAACCTTAGTTTATTCCGAAGCCAAAAATACCTGTTGCCATTATTGCAGCCTTGACATTTGCATTGTGGAAAACTCAAATAGTCCCATTCGGTTGTGCGATAGCGTAATGTCCTATGAATAATTATTAGGAGATATTTTCATGCATAGTGAGAAATATCGCTGGATGGGAACAAAACAAATATACAGGTGACGATTATTTTGTTGTTGTTTAGCAATTTGGATAAAGAATTTTGTTATAGGAATTAAAAACTTTCTAACAAACCCTGCCGAGCTTCGAATTTTACTACCAAATTCAAATGGCAAAAATTCCATCATGTCCGACCACGATATAGACCAGTCTATGGACAGCTGAGGATTTAGACGATCAGAAATGCTTTGTAAATTTTCAATATACAAATCACTGCAGGGAGGAGAATGACAACGCATGTGCTTCTTCCCCTTCCACAGCCACATCAGGGGAGTGTAATAAATTTGATTCATAGAATCATTGTATTCCTAAAACCAACAAACGTGAAAACAACGAACAAATTGAAAAATACCTGTGATAATAATCTATTAACGCAAAAGATTCCAATATGAGTGTGATAGAAAAATGTAATGATTTTTCCCGAAATTCGTACAACTCCGATCCAGAAGAGCAGCTTCCTTAAAAAACAGAGCCCGCAGCATGGAAAGCGAGGGTGGTTTCTTCATGATTAGCGGAGCCAATATAACCTGTGCCTGTTCTCGCAGTCTGAAAGGTATGTCCAAGTACCATTTGGGCGATGGCTCCAACGTTCATAAAACAACATTCCTAAATAACATCCGTTTGCTAAGTAAGTTGAACTTTTATCTTTTACATACCTACCTACATTTATAAAAATAATTGATGAAAATATTTTTACTTTTAGCGTGACTTGGCATTTGTTGAAGTCTATCGTACAAAAAATTTTTTTTTCGTGCCATCAAAATGACGAATTTGCTTGGGATGGGATGAGGGTATATTTATTTTGACACACAGTTTATAACACCCCTTGATATTCGTCGTAGACCCATAGAACTATATATATTTATGATTAGGACCAAATCCTAAGACTATTAGGCAATGTACGTCCGTCCACACGCAATTTTTAGGCCTTTAAAATTCAGCTAGGAAGCTGAAATTTGGACCACCTATTCCCTAGGTCTCCGAAATGGTTAAGTGTAAACATTTTTTTAATACTGCCACGTCCACAGTTTAGAAAAAAACCGTTTTAAAGCTATAGTTAAATAGATAGAGTGTTACAACCTTCATAAGATATGTAGCCACTACCCTCCTTTATCAGTTTGTCATATAAAGTTTTTTGCCACGCCTATATTGTTTGCGCTTTTTTCAATTTTACCTGTATAATAATAATTCCAACACTTTTTATAGAACCATAGGTAGTAAATACAATTTTTATACCCTATCCTAAGGGTATATTAATTTTGACACATAGTTTGTAACACCCCTTAATATTCGTCGCAGACCCCTAAAAGTATATATATTTATGATCAGGACCAAAATCTAAGACTATTTAGCAATGTCCATCCGTCCGTCCGTATCAACTTTTGAGGCCTTTAAAATAATGCTAGGAAGCTGAAATTTGGAACATATACTCCCTAGGGTTCCGAAATGGTAAAGTGTTAAAATTTTCAAAATACGCCCAATACATTTTTTTAATACTGCCACGCCCACAATTTAGAAAAAACCGTTTTAAGGCTTAAGTTAGAGAGATAAAGTTGTACAACCTTCACAAGATATTTAGATACTGCCCACCTTTATTAATTTCTCATATAAAGTTTTTTGCCACGCCTACTTTTTGTGGGCGTTTTTCACTAAAATGCTGTTTTCTTCGAAAATTTTCATAGAAATCGAAAAAAAAGTTTAACAATTTATTATGCCAATATTTTTCTCAATATATCGCCCATACAAAGTTTTTGGCCACGCCCACTTTTTGGGGGCGTTTTTTGAAAAAAATATTTTTTTTTCTATAAATTTCATAGAATGAAATAAAATGCTTTCCATCATCTTCCTAATGCTTTTTTTCTTTGGGGTACATAGGGATAAGGATAGGGTATCATACTGTTCGCCCCAAGCGGACTGTAGCCTTTCCTTATGTTTTTAGTTTTGTTTTGGTAGTGCTGGTTCAGCTTGCGCAGGCTTGTATGCAAATTAATTTAAGTTAGATTAAAAACTCTTACTGGAGTTTGGCTGGTTGAGAGAGTTGTGCTGTCGCTGTGGTTTATATTTTAATGCTATCCATCATCTTCCTAATGCTTTTTTTCTTTGGGGTACATAGGGATAAGGATAGGGTATCATACTGTTCGCCCCAAGCGGACTGTAGCCTTTCCTTATGTTTTTATATAAATTTCATAGAATGAACTGAATTTCTATCCATCATCTTCTTAACGCTTTTTTCTTTAGGGCATATGGGGATATGCCCTATGTATTATACTGTTCGCCCCAAGCGGACTGTAGCCTTTCCTTATGGTTTTCTTTATCATACTTGCCACGGTGTTTTATTAGGTTTATCTTCGGCTGGAATTGTATTCCTTGTAAGCATTTGAGAGCAACAAAGGAACGTTCGATAGGGAACTAGATTGTAAAATAACGGCTCTTATTATAAAAATGTTCGAAAAAGTTTCCTTTAACTAAACTCGGTAATGATATGGAATAATATCAAAAATCGTTTTATGTCAAAATTGACGGTATCATTAAAGTCTTATATATTCGTTTCATATTCCAATTTTTTTTTATTGCATCTCTCAAATGGTTAAACATTTATAACCGAATATTACCATTACAAGCCACAGAAATTTAAAACTGCAAATATATAGCTACGTCTTCTGGAAAATAACAATAAGTGAATATCAGTGTCGGGAATTAGGATGTTTTTATTTTTGGTGCACTCAGGTATGTACCGACATACTATTTTGATGTAACATATTTATATACAAAATAAATAAACATTTTTGTCTAGTTATTTGTGAAATTTAAGATTAATTTTTGGAAATCAAGCTGCCCAGCAAGTTCTTTAGTAACTTTGGCACTACACCCTTATTTACACGCACTGACTCAGGCCGTTTTTACCCTCTCCTCTAACTTCGCTTACAACAAAGCTAGAGACATAAAATTAAGGATTTATTAGGACGAACAGCAGGCTCTATACCAAATTTGAACTGTTTAATACGAACGGTTCCGGAGTTAAAAGACTACAAAATTAGCAAAAATAGTAACCAGTAAATCACTGATTCACAAGTTCCAAACACTTGTCTTTAGGGAAGTAAGAGATTAGTTGTCAAAGCAAAATTAACACGTATTTAATTAGTCCAAGTTTAAATTTAAAATCAAGAGACGTGAACAATCTCAGAATTGGGATATCGACACAAAAATAACTAATTAAAAGTGAAAATGTCATATGTTCCAAGAAAACAGATTATTGAAGCATTAACCGCGGCCGACGTAGAATTCGACGAAAATGCCACCGTGGCTGAACCATTGAGCCATTGTATGACGAATTATTGTCAATCCTATTGTCCTGAGGCTACACAGTTCAGTGCAGCTCAGCTGGATACAGAATTGGCCAGAACCGAGTTGCAAAAGCGGCGCGAGTTGCAGGCGCTCAAGGAGGAGCTTGGCATAGCCGTTTAAAAGAGGTTTGATTTCTCGGGTTTCGAAGCCATGGTTTACAACTTTAGTGGCGACGATAGCTACGATATCAAAAAATGGATCACCGATGTGGAAGACGCCTTTACAGTGTTTGGCTGCGCCGCATACTCACAGGCACAGCCAAAGTGTTCCTACGCACCACCGCGGCCCACACGTACAAGGACCTGAAGGAGAAATTAATCGAAGAATTCGGACGCACCTACTCGATGCACGATGTTTTCCATCAACTGAAATCGCGGACATTAAAAGCGAACGAGTCCGTGAAGAGGTATGTACTGGAGATGAAGGAGATTGCCTCCTACGCCAACAAACCGGAGGCCGATGTCATCGAGTGTATTGTCGACGGATTGAACGACCACAGCAACAGTGCCGTCGGCCTTTTGGGGGCAACCAAGGCAGCTATATGCGTATGAGGCAGCTGAAAATGCTCCTGGACAGATACGAGAGGAAGCGCAACTCCGACGCCCCAATGAAAACCGCAGTCAACCAAACCGCCATCATGACCATGGCAGCCAGCGCAGTCGGCACCGAAGAGCAATTGAGGTGCTATAATTGTTCTCAGTTTGGCCACTATCAGAGCCAGTGCCTGAAGCCGAAGCGACC
Organism: Ferdinandea cuprea; assembly: GCA_963576555.1. NCBI lineage: Eukaryota > Metazoa > Arthropoda > Insecta > Diptera > Syrphidae > Ferdinandea > Ferdinandea cuprea. The sequence goes on from OY754962.1 coordinate 26,364,779, forward strand.
AATGAACACCTGTTTTAAGTGTATTGAGACGGGGCATTTCCATCAAAATTGCCCCAAAGAAAAACACCGATGTTGCAGCAGTCCAGCAGCACCCCGAAGATAGAAATGCACGCGACCGTGAGGTCATTGAAGGATTCGAGGAGTTGGCAGAGAGGATGAGGAAGTTTGAGGAGATAGCTGAGAAAATGAAGTCGTTCCAGATGGTAAGTGTTGCCTTTGTCGATGGTCATAACAAGTGCACTGAGGATAAATCCTATTTTTGTCTATTTGACTCCGGCAGCCCAAGTAGCTTTGTTAAAAAGTCGCCAGTCCCGTTTCTTTACGGGGAAAAGATGCCAACGCGGTTCAGAGGGACGGAAAACCAGTTCGTAAGTAGGGGAGAGTGGGTATGTATGGGACACTTTTCAGAAAAAGTGGACAATTCGAATACGTTCATATGCCCTTTGGTCTTGAGAATGCACCCGCGGTCTTTCAGAGATATATTTACTTAACGCTGAAACCGTTGATTGACAAAGGCAAAGTTATTGTTTATATTGATGACATCTCCATTGCAACCATCGACTCGGAGACGCATGTAGAAATTCTCACCGAGGTTATGCACTTATTAAAAGAAGTCGACTTGGAACTTAATATGAAAAAGAGTAAGTTCGCACTTAACGAAATCGATTACCTTGGTTATCGGATTAGTGCGGATGGGATCCGCCCTAACGGCAATCACTTTGAAGCGATTCGCACTTACCCGATGCCCCGCAATACTAAAGAGGTCCAGAGGTGTTATGGGTTGTGCAAAGACAGGATGACAAGGAGTTTTATCCAATAGCCTTTGTTTCAAGAAACACGACTGGTGAAAAATCGAAGCTAATTAGTTTTCAATTAGAGACATTAACTGTCGTACATGTCCTGGAACGGTTCAAGACGTTTCTTGATCGTTTGCCATTTACCATTGTTACTGAAGCCTGGTCGCAAAGGCTGAAGAAGAAATACGTAAATCCGCGGATAGCCAAGTGGGCTTTAGCTTTTATGAACTACAATTATCAAGCCATCGGGGCGATAACGAGTGAAGACTTGGATCTGAATATCCAAATTTCTCAGACATGCGATGAGAACGTACAGTTTATCCGAAAACAATTAGAAGCCGAAGAAGTATCCGGATATGTGCTAGAAGATGGGTTAGTTTTTCGTGTCGGTCCGCAGAACAGACATCAACATTGTGTCCTCAAGGAACTAGAAGTCATGCGTGTCACCCACGAGAAAAATGGGCATCTGGGTATTGACAAATGCGCAATTCAAATTCAGAGCATTATTGAGAGCGAAACGTATATAATATTGCGAAACGGCCACTAACCGAATAGACCACTTTGGCCCGCTGCCCTCCATAAGTTCAAGGAGTAAACATATATTGGTTGTCATAGATGGCTTGATGAAACATGTCAAATTATGTCCTGTCAACACTCCCGGAACAAGACAAACGATAAGCGCTCTGAAGCGATATTTTTAATATTACAGACATCCACGTAGAAATATTAGTGATCGGGGAATAGGTTTCATGTCACAGGAATTTGGTAAATTTCTGGAGGAAAATAACATTAAGCATATTATTTGCTCAATGTTAATTATTAGTTGCTATAGCGTCTCCTCAGTCGAATGGCCAGGTTGAAAGGGTAAACCGAGTTTGGAAGGTAATGATAGCGACATTGGTTGAGTCCTCCGAGTGCGCCGATTGGAAACAGCAGTTGACCAGGGATGAGTATGCCATAAATAATACTAACCATTCAAGCACGGGGTAGTCCCCAAGTAAACTGCTGTTCGGAGTAGAACAACGGGGAAGTGTCATCGACAAGCTGACTGAGCATTTGAATGAGAAATACAGTGATGACGCGCCAGGCTGCGACATGAAGCCTCCAAAGCAATCGAAAAGTACCAGCTATATAACTATTTAATGAGCACCATAATGAGCTACCATAGATTCAAGTAGACTAAAGAAATGGGTCGAGTGTAGTAAAAGTAGTATACTAAAATAGACGGATTCGAAAGGCAACATTTATTTTTAGCTTTAAGTTATACAATCGACGTAACTTAGAAAAAAATTCTAGTTCATTAATTCTGTAATGGAATAGAATTAAGTTGAATATTTGGCACCACCAAAAGGTAATGCCTTAGAGGTGTATTTGTAACAAGGTTCCAAACACTTGTCTTTAGTAGTCAAAGCAAAAGTAACACGTTTTTTAATAAATCCAAGTTTAAATTCAAAATCAAGAGACGTTAACAATTGTATATTTTCCTTTAACAGGCAGGGTAGCTGCCTCTTTTCGTTAACTCAGCCCCCAAAAAACTTATAATTATGATTTTTTACATGAGGTTTTATTACGCTGAAATTAAGATCTGTCATTTTGTCTAAGATGGAATATGGTTTAGCTGTATATGGTAAATGTTAGAAATCATCTACTCAACTAATAACAACACCTTACCCACGCAGCCATCAGGAGCGGAATGAGGGCCTTTGGCACAACCCCAATTCGGAACCTGCTGGCCTACCACAACTTAAGGAAAGAATCGAGTTTATTACACGATACAAAAAAATAATTTCTCCTACAGATCACCCATAGGATGTCATAGGAATTCTTAAACGAAAGAAAACCCGGAGACTTCAGTCAACACTAACCTCCGCTCTAAAAACTGTAAGCAATTTTGACATATCAATTGTCATACAGAATTTGAAGTCGACCTCCTGCAAAAGATTCCATACACACCGAACTTAGCAAATAACATCAACCAATTACAACATTTTTAAAACTATGTTTTTTTTCTAAAGCAGAAAGCCACAAGGTTCAAAATGGAACCTAATATTTACTGATGCTTCAAAAACGCAAGAGTGAACGTCATTCGCTGTTGTCGCAGAAGACTCAACAATAATTTCTAAAGGCCTTCTGCCAGCTTTCACATCGATATTCACAGCAGAAGCTTATTGACAAAACTAAAAACAAACATAAGGAAAGGCTACAGTCCGCTGGGGGCGAACAGTATGATACCCTATCCTTATCCTTATCCCTATGTACCCCAAAGAAAAAAAGCATTAGGAAGATGATGGATAGCATTTTATTTCATTCTATGAAATTTATAGAAAAAAATTTTTTTTTTTTCAAAAAACGCCCCCAAAAAGTGGGCGTGGCCAAAAACTTTGTATGGGCGATATATTGAGAAAAATATTGGCATAATATATTGTTAAACATTTTTTTTCGATTTCTATGAAAATTTTCGAAGAAAACAGCATTTTAGTGAAAAACGCCCACAAAAGGTAGGCGTGGCAAAAAACTTTATATGACAAATTAATAAAGGTGGGCAGTATCTACATATCTTGTGAAGGTTGTACAACTTTATCTCTCTAACTTAAGCCTTAAAACGGTTTTTTCTAAATTGTGGGCGTGGCAGTGGGCGTATTTTTAAAATTTTAACACTTTACCATTTCGGAACCCTTGGGAGTATATGTTCCAAATTTCAGCTTCCTAGCATAATTTTAAAGGCCTCAAAAGTTGATACGGACGGACGGACATTGCTAAATAGTCTTAGATTTTGGTCCTGATCATAAATATATATACTTTTAGGGGTCTGCGACGAATATTAAGGGGTGTTACAAACTATGTGTCAAAATTAATATACCGTTAGGATAGGGTATAAAAAGACTATCGTATCTGCAGACATTCTTTCATCTGTAACAGCTATTAAAAACATAAGGAAAGGCTACAGTCCGCTTGGGGCGAACAGTATGATACCCTATCCTTATCCCTATGTACCCCAAAGAAAAAAAGCATTAGGAAGATGATGGATAGCATTTTTTTCATTCTATGAAATTTATAGAAAAAAAATTATTTTATTTAAAAAACGCCCCCAAAAAGTGGGCGTGGCCAAAACTTTGTTTTGGCGATATATTGAGAAAAATATTGGCATAATATATTGTTAAATATTTTTTTTCGATTTCTATGAAAATTTTCGAAGAAAACAGCATTTTAGTGAAAAACTCCCACAAAAAGTAGGCGTGGCAAAAAACTTTATATGACAAATTAATAAAGGTGGGCAGTATCTACATATCTTGTGAAGGTTGTACAACTTTATCTCTCTAACTTAAGCCTTAAAACGGTTTTTTCTAAATTGTGGGCGTGGCAGTGGGCGTATTTTAAAAATTTTAACACTTTACCATTTCGGAACCCTAGGGAGTATATGTTCCGAATTTCAGCTTCCTAGCATAATTTTAAAGGCCTCAAAAGTTGATACGGACGGACGGAGATTGCTAAATAGTCTTAGATTTTGGTCCTGATCATAAATATATATACTTTTAGGGGTCTGCAACGAATATTAAGGGGTGTTACAAACTATGTGTCAAAATTAATATACCCTTAGGATAGGGTATAAACATTAACAATGGAAGCGAAATTATCGATTCCATTCGCGACAAACTTATTTCTAGGAACGGAAGATGATCCCAGGGCACATCGAAATTAAAGGCAATAAAGTTGCGGGTGCTGTAGCCAAGTCAGCTATAAAAAACCTCTTACCAGATTCTTCGGTTACAACAAAAAAGACATACAAAAACATCTACTTCAGTCTTGGAAATACCGGAAAAAAATTGACTGGTCAAGTTATCACCACATATACCCCAAATTTAACCCTTATGCTAAAAACTATCTACATATCACACAAAAAGATAAAGATATATATCAGACTGCGGATGGGTCATACTAATATAAACCACAAACACCTTATTACTAAAGACACTCCCCCGCTCTGCCACCCGTGCAACGAAAACCAAACGCTTACCATAAGTCATCTTATTTCATGCAAAACTATCCAATCTCTTATCCCAAGTCACATACGACAACATAAACGATGTATACGGGCTGATGTCAGCACTTATTTAAGAAAATCTTAAATAAGTATTATTTGTATTCCAAATAGCCGAAAGCCCCAGCAGCTAGTGCTACTTATCTTTTTTATAGTTATTATATTTGTATTTTATTATGGATATTATAATGTAATTTATTTTATTGTCAATAAATTTATAATAGATAATAATAATTTTATTTTCCAAGAGATTATGATTTTTAACATGAGGGTTGGATTTTAAGAACAAACACGGAAAAAAATAAAATGTTGTTTATTTTCTATATAGGGGGCGTGGTAGCCGCCCATTTTTCTTAACTCAGCCCCCGAAAGACGTACAATTATAATTTTTTTACATGAGGGTTGTTTTTTAAAAAATAAACGTAAAGCAATAAAATATTGTTTATTTTCTATTTAAGGGGCGTGGTAGCCGCGTTTTTTTTCTAACTGACCCTTAATGCCGTACAATTATGAATGAGGATTGTTAGCAGGTACGTATTACTTATCCGCTCAGTTATTATGTCCTGGAATAGGTTTGGATGAGCTTAATTTATAATTCCGTGTATTTATTTACACAAAAAAATGCTCTACAATATATGCTGCTGCATATAAATAACAAATTAAGTGGTTTTATGACCTAAGAGTATTCAGAAGCAATATTCTCCGCTTGAGGAAGGAAAATTCGGCAATTTAAAAAAGACTTTTTCTCTAGCGATTCGGTGACAGCGAACAGCGCAAGATGAAAAAAATTATTGTCCAAAATGGATTTGGGAGATAAGCGAATGACGCAGTTCCTTAAGGAGCTACAAAGTCTGGGTGGAGTCAAGCTCGAAAAAAAATTTCTGAAGACGCTTTGGTTGCAAATTCTTCCTCTGCCAGTGCGTGGTATACTTTTAGTTCCTGGCGAATTATTGTCGGGATTAGCAATATGGTCTCTTGATCGATGTCAAGGGAAATAAGCTGATAGATCCGGAAACTAAATTGGGATCTCATGGCATCAATTCACCACCAGATACGTTTTGCGTCAAAACATTCAATGTTAACGACCCTTTCGGACATCTCCTAGCAGATGGCGTCTTTGTGGGGACTATAGTGCACTTAACGCACAAACTGTCCCGGATAGATACCCCATACCATTTATTCAAGACTTTTCGACCACAATCTGTCGATGATCGATCGATTTAAAACGGGCGTACCACCAAATACCAGTTCATCAAGCGGATGTGCCGAAAACTGCCATAACGTCACCGTTCGGATTGTTTGAGTTTCGGTTTATGACGTTTAGGCTGAGGAACGCCGCTCAACCGTTTCAGAGATACATGCGCGAGGTTCTTCGCGATGTGGAGTTTGCTTTTCCTTACCTGGACGATATCTTCGTCGCTTCAGAGAACATCAAACAACTCGAACAACACCTGCGCCAAGAATTTCAACGCATGCGAACTTACGGGTTAGTCACCAATCCTTCCAAATGGGAGAAAAGAAAAAATCGTTTTCGTCGGCCATTCTGTATCGGCAAAAGGCATTAAACCCCCAGGAGAAAAAGTTGAGGCAATCAACAAATGTCTAGGCGACTAACACCAACACAGCAACGTTACAGTACCTACTATAGGGACCTGCTGGCTATGTTTAAAGGTGTCAAGTAACTATTGCGGGCACACCGTGGAAAGAAGTGATTTTTATATCTTAATTGATCACAAGCCACTGGCATTTGCGTACCATCAGCGGCTCTACAAAGCTAGATCGACAGGTGCGTCAATTGGATTATGTGTCGCAGTTCTCCATGGACATCCCTTATATTTCTGGTGCAGATAACGACGCGACGTTGCGGATATGCTGTCGAGGCTAGATTCCATCGTGACGAATTTTTTTCTTTTCGAGGGTAGGTGGAAAATTTTCCATGAGACATTACGAGGACCGGCCGCGCGTTCTCATAATAGTGTGAGATTCTTACTCACCAAAAACACCTTCCTACAAAATACTTTTATACTACAACTAGGCTCCTCCCTATCAAGCAGTTTTAATTTAATTTTTTAATTACGTTTGGCAGGAAGCATCCCAGCGGAAGCACCTGATTATACCGACAGTAACATGCGGTTACATTTTATTGCGTTAATTCAAAAGGTTTTATCCTTTGTAATCGCCGAACATGATTTCTCTGATCTAGAATCTGTAGTACAGCGTCATTGCAATGGACAATTAGGCGAGTGTGTTGTTTACGCGCGAAATTTGTTTTGCATGCTGAGTTTAAAAACTCTTCCAATCAGCCAATGGATTAATTAAATCTGAAAACGAGCTCTTCGCGTTTCTTCTTAACATGCGATTTCCATTTTAATTTTGTATTCAACGTAATTCCCAAGTATTTAGCCTCGTCTTCGTACGGAATTTGTACCGAGTCAATATAAATGGGTAGATTATTTATGTTTCTGAATGTAAAATTAACGTGCGTGGATTTTATTTCGTTGATAATTATCAAAATGAACCGCGAATGGTCAGAAGGGAGATCAAAGCTTTCTTCAATTTTGACTGAGTTAACAGATACTCCTTTTGCGATAAAAAAGGGCTATGATGTCTGGTGTTTTTGCCATATCCGAAGGCCAATACGTGGGTTTGCCAGACGAGTGATCAGTTGTGTATTTTATAAAAAAGGACGCTTCGCATCTAGCCCTTATTGATGGGTGATATGCGTGATAACCGCTGTAACCTCTAATTGTTATACCTGATTCTTTCCTCAAATGCGTTTCCGATACCAGGCATATGTTAATATCGTTTTTGTGAGGAAATGCTTCTAACCTCAATTTTTCGTACTGCCATCTGCGGTGGTTTGGACATATCCCTAGTCCTTGTTTTTCTTTCTTTAAAATGTTTTCCGTTTTATTTTTTAAATTTATCTTTGGATCGGTTTTCTATCGGTAAGGGCTTTTTCTTTACTAAGTCGCGCCTTTGCTGCAGCGATAGTTTGCCGGGTGTTTTCCCTTGCAATTAATGCAAGTCGGCATATCTTGTTTTTTAAGAGCACACTCTTCCGATAAGTGTTTACCCGCAGATTTAACGTAACGCGGTTCCTTTTGGCAGTATGCGTGTGTATGGTTATAGCCTTGGCAGTGTTTACACTGAGAGACAAGCCTTCTACTTTTGCGCGTAGGTTCAATTCTGACGACTATATTAAGTATAGATTTGATTTTATATATTTTATCTACGTTTTCTGATTTCTCGAAGCACAGCATGAATAACAGAAGTCCGCGCTTAACTACAACTTCGTCTTCTCCTTCAGTTTGTCGCTTTTCTTTCTTTATTAAATTGACGGCGTCGATTACCTTGAACCTTTAGTTTAAAGGTCTTGCACGACGTCGTCTTTGCGGCACGACGAAGGAAGTCCTCTGGCCACAACTTTCAGAATTATTTTCAGAAGTGTACCATTGGATTCCTTCTGAATTTAGTTTTTCTGAAACTGCGCGATAGCTGTCCGGATCGCGAACATTAATTTTCCAAATATTGTTATTTAGAGATGTTGTATTCAAATGTTGTTTTTAGAATAACCTTTAGAATATCATATAGTAAGGGTAGTAACGATGAACGTGACGATGAAGAATTAAAAGAAGTGTTGGATTCAGGTAACTTCTTACTTATCAAATCTTCCAATATTCCACAAAGTATTGTACCTGTATTCTGTGACTTATCGACAATTAAGATTAGACCTTGGGTTCCGAAGTCATTTCGCCAGAGAACTTTATCAAACCATCACCAGATGTCACATCATGGGGTACGAGCAACTATCAAACAATTAACCAGAGATGATAGAAGCAAAGAGATGCCAAACTCTTACCTCCTTTGCCCCTCGAAACCCATTTGCTTACATTGTTGTTGTTGTAATCGATTTCCAGTGACCACCGTGTCGGTGAATATATGTGTAGCAAAAAGAATCAATTCAGCATTCGAATTTTTTTGGTCTGGACGCACCTATTTATCAGTGGTAAGTATTTTGACATTTCTCTTCATAAAAGTAAACAATTGTTTGAGTTTTTTTGTGTTCGCTAGTTTTCTTAAGTGAAATCTGCATTTTCAGTATTAAATCTTTTCAGTATTGTATCTTATTTTGCAAATCCAACAACATTTTTTTGTTCTTGTTTTACTTTTCTATAATTTCAGATAAAAACCAAGGCCGCATTACTTGCCGTTGGTGTGAAAGCCGGTGCCGCGAATGACGAAATATCTTATTTTGCAAATCCAACAACATTTTTTTGTTCTTGTTTTACTTTTCTTTAATTTCAGATAAAAACCAAGGCCGCATTACTTGCCGTTGGTGTGAAAGCCGGTGCCGCGAATGACGAAAGCACGTGATGGTTGCCGAATGTAAATACATTGAGGTGTACTGCAATAAAAGATTGCTCATGAATACGGTACAAGACTATGAGAAAATGCAGTGAGTTGTTTGTTGATCACGTATTGTATAACCATGATATGTTTTCTTTGTTTAGAATATACTTGGCTGGCCCGGGGAAATTTGTCCTTCCAATCAATTTGACAGTTTGTGGCGACCTAATAGTGGTTCTTTACCATGCACTCAATGCTCTCAAAGGAATGGGACGGCCATCAGATGAAAATGGTCGACAATTTCGGTGAGTAGGCAATTGCTATAGGTCTCACAGTTTAAATAAAAAAAATATGTTGCCTTTTGTTTTGTAGTTACAAAACCAGCATCGACACCACGACCAGAGCATCGTAAAATCGCACCAGTGAGACCTGCACCACCGGCACCGCACATAGAAAATCAGTAAAAGAAAATATTGGTCTGAAGGTCATATTACTAATTTATTTGCAGTATGGGATACGAATTTTCAGAAATTTAGTACCTTTAAATGTATCTATAACCAAATTGAGGAAATGTATTAATACGCGAAATGAATTAAACTAATGATTAATTATTACAGTGTTGTAAGATTTCATAAAATAAGTCAGGTACATATTCTTAGTGGATTTTTAAATTTCGACATAATTAATCATTAGTTTAATTCATTTCGCGTATTAATACGTTTCCTCAATTTGGTTATAGATACATTTAAAGGTACTAAATTTCTGAAAATTCGTATCCCATACTGCAAATAAATTAGTAATATGACCTTCAGACCAATATTTTCTTTTACTGATTTTCATCTTTGAAAATAGTAAAAGTTCTATGGATCGTAAATGCACTTAATCTTTGAAAATACACTGCACAGATGTACAAAAATAATTTTTGCTTCGCTTTCACTTCAGAATTGTTATAATAATATTATATTTCATATTTTATATATTTGTTTTATAACTTTATATTTTTAATATTTCTATTATAGTTTTATTAATGTTGTTGCTTAAATTGTTAACTTTTCTATTTCTCTTTTATCATTTTAATGTACGCATTTGTAACCAAATTCAATTTAAATTTATCGTTCATGCTAACCTAAATCAAATTTTAAAAATAATAAATAATTGTAATAGATAAATAAATCATTCATGATAACATTTACGTCATTAAAGATACTTCATTGTTATCTTTGTAAATGTTTTAAACTAAATAAATTAATATCAAATATCAAAGTTCTGCGGGAAAAATATGAAACCAAAAAACATTTTGAGAAAATTATAGTTGTTGTTTTATTTAATTAGAGCTCATAAACTAATGCTTTCACTTTTCCCAGGCGTTCAGAAACTCTTTGAAATAATTCGTATTATTTAATTTTCCTTTTTAAAATTTTATTATTTATTTTTCAATCAATTTAAAAAAAAAACCTTGGCATAAAAATTCCGGCTTTTTTTTTCTCCTTAGGCGAAAAGAGAAAGCGGATATTCTAAAAATAAAGAATGCTTTGCGACCTGCCATATTCCATCTTATATTATAGAATTCACATCAGTGATTGTATGAAACTGGTTTCTTTACATTTTCGGTGAAGATTCATATTATTTTAGGATGAAAAAAAGTATTCCCTCAGTTATTTGTTTGAATATCGCCTAAAAATATATGTATTATTTTTTAATACAGCAATTATTATATCTAGTTATTTGTTGGCAACAACCATAATACATTTTTTTTATTGCTGGTACCTCAACAATTTTTGAAATTGTGTTATTTTATTTGTGTAACTCAAATTTAGTTCTCGCTTTCTTCGTTTTTGATTTGTGGGCGAGGCCGGTGAGGCGGCGGGGAAAAAAGTGGTGGATTGACGAAGAAATGGTGGTGAATTGACGAATTTACCCATACTTGTTTAAAAATATGATAGTATGGGTAAATTCGTCACTTTTCTGGAATTTTTCTGGAATTTAGCTTGTAGGCAGAGTGTTTTCCACTGGAAAGTTTGGTATCTCTTTGCTTCTATCATCTCTGCTATTAACTGAGCGGTATGTTTGGCCTAGGATAAGGAAGGATGTTTTTAAATTCGTGCGACAATGCGTGATTTGTCAGAGTTTTTTGTGCAGCCTGAACTTAGAAATTGCACTAACGTTTTTGTCCCGCATGATGCCATGATAACACCACTCCAAACTACCTTCGATGGACCGTTTGAGGTAGTCAGTAGGAAAGAGAAATATTTGGCAATTAAGATAAATCAACGCACTACATCAATTTCTATCGACAGTTTGAAGGCCGCGTTTTTGGCCACAGAACCAGCTGATTCGAATCACCTCGCAACTTGGCACCTGATATTCCAGCAAGTGAAGCAACCAGATCCGGCCTTAGGATTCAACTTCCTTCTCGCTATCGTTGAGGTTCTCCACTAAGGGAGTACTGTACTTTTTTTTATTGGCAATCTTTATTTCCTAAATTTCTATTCCTGGGAAAAATGTATTTGTGTTTTGCCTATAATAATTAAAAAATACTTTTAGGTTATTGTTTTTTATTGAAAAATTATGATATTCGTATTGTAGTGTTTAGAACGAATCCTTGTATTTCACTGTACGTTGATGGGCAAGCAAAATTAAATGTTTTTTTTTGTAGGTTAGACCTTCACAAATGGCAAGTCATGCTAAAAGTAAAAATATGTTCAGCAATTATTTTTGTAAATGTAGGTAGGTATGTAATAGAGGAAATTATCAACTCACTATATTATCACTTTTATGAGCAAACTTATGTTATTTAGGAATGTTGTTTTATAAACCAATATCAGATCGATGGAGCCATCACCCAAATGGCAAAACTTGGACATATCTTGGGACTGCGAGAACAGGCACAGGTTATATTGGCTGGGCTTATCATGAAGAAACCATGCTACGTACTCTGTTGTTGAGGCAGCTGCTCTTCTGGATCGGAGTTGATTTTTCTATCACACTCATATTGGAATCTGTTTCTTTAAATTATCAGAGGTGTTTTTCAGTTTGTTAGTTGTGTTCGCTATTGTTGGTTTTCGAATACGATCATCCATTGAATCAAGTTTACAACACTCCCTGTGGAAGAGGAAGAAGCACTTATATTGTCATTCTCCCCCCTGCAGTGATTTGTATCTTGAACCTTGTATACTTCATTTTCCAAAAAGCTTGAACTAATGCATCGGTGAAAAGTTACAAAGCATATCTGATCGTCTAAATCCTGACTGCTGTCCATTGACTGGACGATAGTAGAATTCAAAGCTCGGCAGGGAAGCCAGAGTATGTCAGAAACAACAACAACAAGAAAATAATCCTCACCTGTATATTCGTTTTGGTGGTCAAAAGAATGGTGATTGCAATTATATGAGAACACAAGTGTTCTCACTTTAGCATAACACCATCAACTCCTACTACTCACCTCCCCGTGGTGACTGCTGGGTGCCTAGTACCGCGACTGGAGATGGGGCACCAACCCCTGTGGAACGTCGTTGGTGGCAGCTGAGTGGGGGGGGGGGGGGTGTCAGCTCACTAAGGCACTTCTCCTGTTTCCGGACGGCGGCGGACGAATTCTACGGATGAATCAACGGCGGAGTCCACAGTTCCAGTAAGGTGGAACAAGTGATCTCCCTATATGAGCTGCTTCGACTTATTTGAAGCCCAGGTCTATAGGGATATCCAACACTAAGCCAGGGTGTTGGAAAAGAGTTGGTGGCGGATAAGCTCTTGATGGGTCAATGGCAGCACTCACATCCCCGAAGTGGGTTACTGGCACCGGAATTACCGGCCTACTGTCCTAGGGACAAGAACAGGGCCTGGCCCTCCAGGTTGGGGGTTGTGCCGTCGGGGTAACTTCCCGACCACGTCAAAAACATTTAGTTATGGGAGAGACTATGGCAGCCTCGGATATAAACGAACCTCAAAGGCAAAATAGACCCGGAACATGCGAGTGAGCCTGTCCGGAGTACGATGTCAAAATTGTACTCGGGGACTTCAATGCTAAAGTCGGCAAGGAAAACATCTTCGGCGGATTAGTTGGTAAGCATGGTAAGCACAGCCTCCACGAAACGACAACAGATAACGGCTACCGACTAATTGACTTTGCAGCAGCTTGTAATACGGTGATATGTAGCACTAGGTTACCGCGACTAAGGATCCACACAGCAACCTGGCGCTCTCCAGACGGTCGAACCGCCAACCAAATCGACCATGTGCTAATCGATGCGAGGCACGCATCCAACATCTTGAACGTGCACACTTACCGAGGGGCAAACGTCGACTCTGGCCATTTTCTCGTTGCAGCTAGATTCAGAGCTCGACTGTCCAACGAGAAGAAGCTGCGAACTGCCCAAAAGAAGAAATTCGACGTTGGACGCCTTAGCACTTCTGGAGTCGCCAGAGCCTACAAAGAGCGCCTGAGTAAGAAATTCCCTTCGTGCATTCACCTACCACAGGGAGGTACCATCAAGGAGGTAGCCGAAACCACCCTAGGATACCAGCCACCCCAGAGAAAAAGCCCGTGGTATGATGATGTATGCGTATACCGGAAAAAGGTGACAGAAGATGCACACATTAGAACGCTGCAGAGGAAAACAAGGGCAGCAAGAGATGAGTACCGAGCCAGGAGACGGGAGGAGAAGAAAATCCTGAAAGAAAAGAGAGCACGCAGTCTCCCAGCTCAAGGAGATCGAAGAGTCCCGCGACCGAAACAACATCCAGAAGTTCTATAAGAAAGCCAAGCAACTGGCTGCTGGCTTTAAGACCGGAACACAGGCTCTTCGTAACAGCGATGGAAACCTAGTCACCGACGCGCTAGGAATAGTAGATGTATTTAAGCAGCATTTCCAGCAGTTGCTTAACGAACAAAATCTAAAGAGAGTGATGGGGCAAGAAGAGAACCCGCGTCCAGTCAATGAAGAACCAGTCCCTCCGCCCAGTATAGAAGAGGTTGGCTTAGCTATAAAAAAGCTAAAGAACAACAAGGCCGCCGGCTCTGATAGTCTACCTGCAGAGCTTTTCAAATACGGAGGTGATGTTATGGTAGGGCGCATGCACCAAATCATCAACCAAGTTTGGGTGGAGGAAAGCATGCCCGACGACTGGACCATCAGCTTCATAAGTCCCATCTACAAGAAAGGCGATCCTACGTCTTGCAAGAACTATCGAGGCATATCCCTGCTTAATGTCGCATATAAGATCCTATCCAACGTACTGTGTGAACGTCTCAAACCTTTCTGCAACACACTAATCGGCACGTACCAGTGCGGCTTTCGACCCGGCAGATTAACTGTAGACCAAATCTTCACACTAAGGCTAATCCTGGAAAAGACCAATAGAAAGTTTATCCTGCCAGTTCTGCTATACGGCGCCGAGTGCTGGACGATTAGCAGGAAAGGAGAGTTAATACTGGGATCCTTTGAAAGAAAAATGCTTCGATGGATATTTGGTCCTGTGTGCGAGGGGGGCGAATGGAGGAGAAGATACAACCGCGATCTCTATGAGCTGTACCAAGATGTGGATGTAGTCCGAAAAGCTAAAACTCGTCGACTACATTGGCTCAGCCAAATCGAGCGAATGGACAACAACGCTCCAGCCAAGAGTATCTTCGAATCCCAGCCCCCAGATTCGAGACGACAGGGAAGACCGAACCTCCGTTTTAAAGACCAAGCCATCGCGGATGCCAGAGCGCTTGGTCTGGACAACTGGAAGCAGCGTGCTCGGGATCGCAGAGGGTGGAAGGCAGCCGTATCTCAGGCAGGGACTCTTCACGGGTCGGGAGCCCGTTAAGTACAGTAAGTGTATATTCGTTTTGTTCCGATCCACCTTTATTTCTCTGCATGACAACATCTCCTAAACATTCATACGATATTACACTAGCGCAAAACCGAATGAGATTATTTGAGTTTTCCACAATGCAAATGTCAAGGCAAATTTTCTGTCCAAACACCATCCGTATTAACGAATGGACAAGTTTTCCTGCGTAACCTGGTTGTCAAAATATTAATATGTAGCAACCTATACAAGTTTGACAGTCGTTTAATTTGTATTTGTATTGTAACCTACAGGAGTATTAGTTAAAACTCAAAATATTGATGAATGAACAACCTTAAGGATGTTAATACTCTAGGTGGTACTGGTAACAGCCAAAATCCATCCGTGGGGTTCTCGACTGCGGATGGGGCTCAGGCTTCAAGCGGAAGAGGAAAAGGAAGCAGCTGAAGAATCAGCGGCGCAAAGAAGCTTCATGGGCTGAAGACGCAAGCACTCCGGTCGGCTCTTCGGTTGCGTCTATGAAAAGGGATATGTCGGTGGAAGTCTCGCAAACAGAAGCTGACCTGACCCCTTCATCAGGCAATGCCTCTTGATCCTTCTCTTCTGCTGAACTGAAAACGAAGAAGAAGCGACCCAAGCTCGTTGAGAGATACAACCCACCTCAACCTCCTGTGTCTGCCCCAGCCCTGTCTCCAAATGATGTTGGTGATTCTACCAGCAAAGGTAGGAGCATTGATGGACGGAAATCGGTTGCAGTGGACTCACTCTTGAGTATGAGTAGAGGAAGTGCACCTGCTGTTGGTGCCGCCCGTGCACTGGTAATGGATGATGCTGGTGCTATGACCAATACTGGGTGCAGCACTAGTGGCCATAACTTTGTCGACGCGGACGGCTCTGATGGTAGGTGTGCGTCTAAAAAAATTACGTGTTGAACGCAAAACCGCTAAGGTGCGAGTTAAGAAGTGTTCCTACAAGGATGCTGCTGTCTCTTTTTTAGCAGTTCGCATCGGGAAAGCGGACAACCATAATAGCAGGTGGAGGGCTGTTTGTTAAAGGGCGGAACCCTCATGGTGAAGACCTCATCACAGAAATCCTCTGAATGGATTAGCAGTATGGTACCGAAAATCCCTTCGCTTAAGACTTCATATTTTGAGGTCTGCAAACCACCCCAGCTTACGCTCCCTAGGAAATTGAAGAAATCGGGGGATGTGTTAAAGCTTTTGGAAACCCAGAATCCTGGTCTCGAAACAAAAGCCTGGGCTCTCCGTTCACACAAGAAGAGTAAAAACCCCCACAGTGCAGGTGGTAGTTCTCTAATTGTGAGTATAGACATGGCTGCTGCCAAGATCATCAAATCTAGGTATAACATGCATCCCTATCTGCATCTTGGCAGGATTTATTTCCATTTCAATATCAAACAGTGCTAATAGTGGACGTAACCCCGAGTATTCATCCATCTTGTCTGCTCAAATTAACCTGCAGCACTGCAAGGCTGCTATCGCCCTTTTATGTAGCAGGCTTGTGGCTAGTAGAACAAAATCACACATATCCACACAATATCCATTCAGGAACCATGGGTGTGGAAAAATCGCATCTGTGGTCTTGGTTGCTTGAGTAATTTATACCACGTTTTTTATGATGAGCAATCCGGAAGACCTGTGACTTGGCTTATTGTATCGAAATCTTTAACAGCTACTACGATCAAAAGCTTTTGTAGCCAAGATTTGGTAGCTGTTTCTATAACTTACCAAGCAAATGATAATCTTTTTCGCTGCATCGACTTATTTCCCCTATGACTCTCTAACCCCCCCTCCTACAAAGGCTGTTTTAGAGCTCGTAGAGTATTTTAAATCCAAAAGGTTGGGTCTTGCCTTTGTAGGATTATTAAAAGACGTTTGTTGGGTTTCACGGTTTATTATCGACTGACTATGTAAAGAAAGCTATTGGTAGTAGACATCTTAGAATCTAAGGTTTATACATATATAAAGAGTGTATGTATATTTTATAAGAGAGCAATGTATATACATATGTATATATACAACACCTCCCTTTATATGTTATTAATTATGATATCAAATTAAATTTAACTTCATAGTTGTAATATTACACACTATTGAGATTATACAATATCTCTTAGAATATTTAGAATAAGAATTAATTCACTTTACTTTAACGAATTGGAAAACAGTTGTACCTAGTATTAAAGACATGTAAATATAATAATAATAATAATTAACAATTAAAATCGGAATGAGTAAATTTATCAGGAGGTTGTACTTGCTTTCCATAACGAGTTATAACAAAATTGTTATTCACGAATGCTTTTGGAGAACACATGGTTTCCTTTTGAAAACCCGATGTTTTTGGAGAACACATGGTTTCCTTTTGAAAACCCGACGTTTCTTCCGATGATTGATTGTTTTGTTTAAAAATAAAAAATAAATATTAGTCGTAAACGACCCATACAGGACCTAAAGCCTAGCTTCTCCAACCATTGTGTGTGCGAAGTTATATTTTTGAGACGAATGGAGCGACCTACAGTTTAATTAAGGGACCCTATTGACTTTGCTCGCTCGAGCACGATTTTGAGCGTCTTATTGAGCTCTTCAATAGTTGATCCCAATACTAGAAAATCGTCCTGGATATGAAAATATTTTGGATATCTTTAAAGCTTTCTTTCATTTGTGATTTCGGGAGCTACGTTATTGCCATATGGTAGTCTTAAAAATCGATATCTTCCGATAAAAGTGCATAGTGTTGAAGATTCTTCATCAAGACATAGAACCCAGAATGCTGAATTAGCATCAAGAATAGAATAGAATTTTGTATTAGAGACGCGAGCTCTGCATTCAACAATGTTCGGAAATTAGAAATGAGACCTTAGCAGCGCCTTATTTAAATTTCGAGGATCCAGGCACAATCGGAGTTTACCATTGGATTTTTTAACTAATACAATAGAACTTACCCATTCAGTTGGTTTCTCGACTTTTACAATTACTTCTAGATCTTGCATTCTGGTGAATGGTATTCGGCGCGGACAGTCAAACACTGGTTCGACATACGGTTTCAACTTTAAATTAATTTTCTTTTTAAGCAGTCGAGGCCATTGAATAAATCTTTAAAATCATTAAGAAATCCTATATTTTTGTTACCTGGATAAAAGAAATTATTTTCACCTTTACCTTCTTCCGAATCTAACTCATTCACGCGTCTAATCAAATTCATATTGATACAGGTTGGTAATCCTAATACTGTATGACAATCAATTTTAGATACATACAAATTTATAGCACTTTCTTCATTCTTTTAAAAACATTTGATTTCAAATGACCAAATGTTTTATTCGAAATCACGTTGCCTTGTGCACCGGTATCCAATTGACATTTAAGCTTTGTACGGTTGATGTTTAGGTATATATCCCAAGATACTGACGACGGTGACGTTTCAAGAAGACCCATGAACAGCGTATCAGACTCTGATGATGATGTGTTAAGGCCCCAACCCATAGAATCCGTGGCTGCGTGCGTCCGTTTTTGTTTGCCTGACAGCAATATAGAATACACGTAAACTTATGGAAGGTGATATATAAACAACGCATTGACGCAGGAAATTATAGCCCAATATTCTACTTTTTCATACCTTGACATCATGCTTTAACAGTCTGACGAAAAGCATTCTGATTGGTTGAAAAACACGAACGAAAGCATTTGTCATTGCAGTCAGCATTGCCATATTGGCATATTTATCGTAGCTAATTCTGTGGTAAATTATGTTTGTTTCAAATTAAAATTCATATTTCAACTAAAACAGAACTATATCAGTATTTTTTTTATTATTCTGGGTATATGTTTTTGGTTAAACTATATATATTTAAACGATTTATTATTATTTGACATAACATTTTAAATGTGAACGTATTATAAAAATAAAGGAAATCAGAATATTTTTTTGATATGGCAATATTGACAGAGATAACAACCGAAAGCTGCAATCGCCGATGTAAAAAGAACACAACAATCAAAGTTCGACCGGATTCCATAGGACGACGGCCCATGCGTTAATTTTAAAGTTTGAACGCACGCACGCCAGCGAAGGATTCTATGGGTCGGGCCCTTTAGGCTCAGCTTCGACATGGCGAATATATAGATTTGACCGACCTATTATGGTGTAATGGTTTTTTTTCGGCACTTGTTGCATGTAACTCCTGAAGCAGGGCACCTGTATTTGTGCGTTTCGCCGCAACTCGGACAAAAATTTGTGTTGTCAGCTTGATAATTTTGACGAGATGTCTGAGACGGTTGTGGGAGGAATCGAGATGACTGTAATATTTGGCTGCTTGTATGATTGGTGGTGTGCGTGTGACTATGGCTGCTGGTATATATTTTTTTGTTTAACTTTACCGTATTGTTTGTTGAGAGCACCTATGACTGTAGTGGAGCTGTTGGGTTGTAGAAGTTGTTGTGAGTGTTCTGTAGTTAGTTTACATGTTCTTGAGATTTCAACGCTTTCTTTAACGGGATGTCTCCTTCGTGGAGTAGACGTCTCGCTCACAAAGATTGGAAGAAACCATCGACTCATATATGACAGCTCTAAAAAATTTAAGCCTAACATGTGAGTTTGGGATTTTAAGAGAACATCTCGTACGAGATATTTTTGTATGTGGGCTGCACGCAAATTATACATACATAAAGCAACGTCTACTTAACGAAGGAGACATCCCGTTGGAGAAAGCCGTCGAAATCTCAATAAAATGTGAATCGCAAAAAAATTGTGTCGCTCCATCGCTTTGTTTTTTCTTGGCAAGAAGTAATCGTCGAATTTTTTTAATAAATCTTCGTATTTTACCCCCGCAGAAAATCGGTACCCTGGTGAAACCCTGAACTGCAGTGTCTTCGTAACGAAACTAAGAAGCTGCTAAATCGGCCTTAAAAACCAACTTAGTGGAAGACTGGAATCTTAACCGATCGAAAAAAAAAGTTTTTAAGAGACTTATTCGCAAGTCGAAAGATTACTCCTATAAAAAGTTTTGTGAAGAGGTCGAATCTGTAGGTGCAACTAGTAGGCTTGTTAAAGACCTCCAAAGGAACAGACCAATTAAACTGGCTTAGATCCTTAAACCTGGGGGCACGTACACTGGCACAATGGCGGAGACTTTCAGTCTTCTCCTTGAGACTCACTTCCCGGGAAAACAGGTTACTACGCATTCCTCAGCCCTTCAAACGACGATGGCTACATTTGAACTGTCTAATACCATGCGGGACAGCTGGTATATTTCATCGGGAGTGGTGACTGATGATGCTATCAAATATGGTTTTGCAATCAAGTTTCAAGTCACCTGGTCTGGATGGAATCTATCCAGTTTTGCTGAAACAAGGTTCAAGTCAGGTTTTGCGCCAACGTTGAAAAGAATTTTCACCGCGGGCTTGGCCTTGGCCTATATACCTTCCACCTGGCGTATGGTTAAAGTGGTTTTCATACCAAAAATTGGTAAGTCTGTCCACACTCTAGCCAAAAGCTTTAGACCTATAGGTCTGTCTTCCTTCTTGCTGAAAAGTTTGGAGAGACTGGTTGAGCTGCATGTGCGCAAAGTTGCTTTTCGACCACATCCCCTCTCTGAGATGAAACATGCATATCAGCACGGAAAATCCTGTGAGAGTTCGCTTCAAAACATTGTTCGTAGGATTTAAAGTGCTCTTGACCGGAAGGAGTACGCGTTGGGCGATTTCGTCGATATTGAGGGTGCTTTTAATAATGCGACCTTTGACAGCATGTGTAACTCTGCCAGACAAAACGGTGTAGATGAAAGCTTGGTGTTGTGGATTAAAGCAATGCTAATGTACAGGACGTTCGAAGCCGATGCAGATTGTGGCAAGTGCGTCATAACAGGGGTAAATAGGGGCTGTCCTCAAGGTGGTTTTTGTATCCCCTCTTAGGGTGTGTGGTGGTAGACTCTTTGCTTGCGACTCTTTATTTTCCCGGCAACTACACTCAAGCTTATGCGGATAATGTTGCCGTTCTATTTGTCGATTCAAATCTAGCGGCTATCTGCTCTCAAGCGCTCTCCTCTTAAAACCACGGCTGTTCTCTTTACGAGAACGACAATCATCACATGGTCTGTCCCATCTCGTGCTTAAAGTGTCACTATCCCTATATCCGATGAAGTAAAATATCTGGGTGTAATCCTCGATAAAATAACGTCGATGGTCCAAACAAGTCGAAACGAAAACCGATAAAGCACTGTCGACTTTCTGGCAGTGTAAAGGTGCTTTTGGTAAGACATGGGGCTTGTCTCCGAAACGGGTCCTTTGGATCTATACGGCCATGATAAGACCGCTACTCTCATACGCATCGGTTGTTTGGGGAACAGGCTTTCGCGGAAAAGTGTTACTGCTTTTTTTTGCCAAACTCCAAAGAACGGCATGTCTCGGCTGCACAGGGGCCTTTCCTAGCACGCCGGGCTCTGCTCTAGATGCTTTAATGAATTTTCTTCCATCGATTCATATATCATGCGGTGTACGCTAAAACCCATCTTTCGCTTAAAGAGAGATGGATTTTGGTACTATGCGCACTGGAACTTTGAAGAACTTGCTCGAGAATTATCCTTTGACCCCCGTCTTATGGATATGCCATCTGATGCAATGACACCAGAAATATTTCTGCGAAAAAACTACCGCGTCAACTTTCCACAGTTAATAGAATGGCTTCGGTCCGAATCTGAACCATGGATTGAATGCCATCGTATTTTCACGGATGGCTCCAAAACCGGACAGGGGTCTGGTGCTGGAGTCTTTGTGGAACGCGATGTCATACGACTTTACTACCCGTTGGGTAAACATGGCTAATGGCTATGCGCTATATTGTGAACAACAGATGGAGGGCTAGAGGCATTTGCATTTGCAGTGATAGCCAAGCTACATAAAAGTCATGTCTTTCATTGATTCTTGGGTTTCTCGTGAACACAAGATTTGGTGGCGTGATTAAGATGGATGTAGACCAAACTACTGCGCGTGGACATTTGCAAAAGGTCAGCTTCTTTTCTTCTATCTCTGAGCAGAATCGACTGTAGGCTGCTTGTAGGCGTCCTTTCGGGACACCAAGCTTTTGCTAGACACTTAAATGTATTGGGCTTAAGCGACACCACTACCTGTCCTGCTTGCGGTGAGGAGAATGACACAGTAGAACACTTTATCTGCAGTTGTCCAGCCTATGCTCGCATCAGGCGGTGGATTTTCGGGGCTGACGTTGTGAGTGTCGAACATCTAAGCTCATCATCACTGAAGCTTCTTCTCGTTTTTCTTCCAAAGACGGGAAAACTAAGTACATTAATGTAAGGTGTCTGAGTGGTAGTACAATGGACCTGTAGTTGTTTCTAAGAGCTTGATCGGATAGTAGCAACCTCTGACAAAAAAAAGATAAAATCTTAAATTTGTTTTCGTGAAAAACCAAAGTTTCAATGGAAGATATGACTACAGGCAGACTTAATACAAGTTCGGGTCCTGAGAAAACTTTTTCTGAACCTTGCCAAGCAAGCTTATTGGAGATCTCTATGACATGGGACCCAGACAAGATTCACTGTGTTCAGCATTCCGACCCAGTTCAGAGAGAGCTTGAGTTCTAGCACTAACTTGGGCGAGGTATGACGGTTTAGGAGTGCTTTAATACAGCTTGGCGATCGCTGCAAATCCTTCTAGCCTTCCACCTGTTGTTCATAATATAGTGCTTTGGCATTAGGATGGCGAAAACCTCAGTTTGGAAAACGGACACATGTTTACCCAAGTGGTAGTAAACTTTAACATTAATGTTTTCCACAAAGACTCCTACGAGCAAATTCAGCAAAATTCCAGTCCGGATGGTAACATGCCACCTCTTTTTAGCAAAATATGGTTTTCATCGATTTGACAAATATATCAAGGGGGTAGGTTCATCAAATCATATCGAGCAGAGCCCGGCGCGTTGGGTAAAGGCCCCTGTTCAACTGAGGCAGGCCGTTCTTTGAAGTTTGGCAAAAAAAAAGATTCGTATGTGACGTGTGGTCTAATCATGGCCATATAGATCCAAAAGAATTTGTTTTTATCGAGGAAACACAGAAGCGGGAAGAGAGAGAATCGTTCAAACCTCGGCCAAATCACGTAAAATGAAAACGATCCGACAATATCCTTTCGATATATTTTCTCAATCCTATCTGAAAAATATATAAAGTTTTCCATTAAAAATTAGATTATCTCCTTTTCAGTCTTTATTTAAATAATAATAAGAAATTTTCAAAAAAACTTGAAAATAAATTTAACAGAAAATAACTTTTTGAGGTTTTTTTATTTAAGATTAAAATTTTGTTTTAATTTTATTTCTAAAATAAAATGAAATTAGTTTTTTTAAAACTACATAAAATATATTATAATGGTTAATATTTTTCATATACATATATTATATTTATTTTTGTTGTGTTTTTTCTTATTATTTAAGAAAAGGAAAATTAAGCATATATTTTTAGCAAGGTTTTTTTTTTGTATTTCCTTACTATAAAATTACACTAAGCAATGTAATCTTTTAAAGTCAAAAATCTGTTGAGTTTCTGTATATTTTATTTTTTTTTGTTTTGTTTAAAGTCAAAAAGTATAAATAAAAAGTATAATATATTTTATTTTTCTTTGTTTGTTTGTGCCATTTTATGTTACAATTCTTTTGTAATTTTTTCTGTCACCAAAATTAAAATTAATAGATTAGGTATTAAAAGATAGATACACGTTATTCGTTTTACGTGTTGTGGGTGGTTCGATTCGAAACGATTTCTTCCTCTTCCACTTTTGTGTTTTTGTCTCAATGTCAACAGCATTATTTTTTCGTTATCAGCATTTTAAAATTACGTAAATTACAGGAAAATCGCATATTCTTCTGCTCGTATACTTAGGAGAGATCCATTACTTATACCAAATCTAAAATTGTTCACATTCCCAAGTTGATCTTAAAATGTCCGTGGTTCTCATAAATTGACTTATATGCTTAGTGTAGCTCGTGAGAGTAAAGCAACGGTCGAAATGCTAAATATCCACCAAATTTGATAATTAAATGGGCGCCCATTCGATAATGCATCTGTCTACTTCAGCAGCGGTTAGAACAAGAAGATGCTAAAGGGACGATACAATTGAAAGTATCCATTTAATATGTATGAAAACATATATCTTACTTACCCATTCTCGTTTAAAAGTTTAAATTTGAGTAAAACCAAGTTTTCCATTAAAATTAGATTAACTCCTTTTTTTTCTTTGAGTCTTTATTAAATAATAATAATAAGAAATTTTCAAAAATACTTGAAAATAAATTTAACAGAAAATAACTTTTTGAGGTTTTTTTTATCTAAGATTAAAATTTTGTTTTAATTTTATTTTTAAAATAAAATGAAAATAGTTTTTTTAAAACTACATAAAATATATTATAATTGTTAATATTTTTCACATACATATATTGTATTTATTTTTGTTTTTTGTTTTTTTATTATTTAAGAATAAAAAAATTAAGCATATTTTTTTAGCAATGTTTTTTTCTTGTATTTCCTTACTATAAAATTGCACTAAGCAATGTAATCTTTTAAAGTCAAAAATACTGTTGAGTTTCTGTATATTTTATTTTTTTTTGTTTTGTTTAAAGTCTAAAAGTATAAATAAAAAGTATAATATATTTTATTTTTCTTTGTTTGTTTGTGCCATTTTGTGTTTCAATTCTTTTGTAATTTTTTTTGTCACCAAAATTAAAATTAATAGATTATGCTTCATAGAACAGATTTAAAATATGTACATTGGCCTATGGAATCGATTAACAATATTTTGGTTAGTGTCCCAATAAATTTTGGTTTGGTTGGCGCATATATATGTATGTCCGGATTTTCGGGTATGTATATGTATAAAAAAAAACAAAAAATTGTTTTGGTGTTTGCAGACTAACTTATGGCGATTGCAATCAATTTAAACATAAATAGATGCCTAGACATTTTCAATAGCAAAAATTAGGTTATACACACATACACACGCACACACCTTTCCGTATCTCATTGTTGTTTAGCTGGGGGATTATGAAAAACAACCACGTTACATGCGTCTTAAATAAAATTCTTCACATATTAACCACCATTTAAAAAAAAAACATAAAATATAGAGACAAAAGATAGGAACTTACGCCGTCTATATACAAAAAAAATATAAAAAAATTAACTTGTGGTTGTGTGAAACTGCAAACTGAATCCAATAAATTTTTTCTGGTCGAAACGCATTTATAGCTCATTTGTATATGTATTTATTTTATACATAGTTGCGAATAAAAAATTCGCTAACAACAAAAACTACACATTTTGTTTAATACTACTCTGCTTACTCAAACAAAAAATTAAAAAATAATAATAATAAATAGGTCATAAGAAGAAATATTCATTCATTAATAACATAATGCTGCCTTTCTGTCGTTAGAAGATAAAGTTAAAGGTCAAAACAAATAGATTGATGTCAATTTTCAACACCTGGTTTTGAAACAAAGCAGTCAACATATTTTGACGTCTCTCAGTATGTTTGTTTCGAGCGAAGGAGTTTATTTTTGTTGGAATTTGTGTGGCATATCTCTAGATACTTGGTTGGTATTCTTCCTTTATGGTTGATTTTTATGACCACACAAGATGAGATGCTATGAGTGGGATGAGTCTACATTACCAAACATGAAAAATTGTGGGACACGTTTTCTGGTTGGTAACGTGGTAGTAGCACTTTCCATGTAAACCGACTATAAACCACTCTCTTGAATCATAATTTGCCAACGTTCTACATAGGACAATACAAAAAGTGCTTGTTCAAAAAGCGGAAGTAAATGCAAACATCTTTTTCACTTTCTCCTGTTCAACAACCACTTGTCTTGTTGTACTGCTTTATAGTGTTTATGTATTTGTATGGCATAATCTTTAGATTAGTGTAGCAAAAGTCCACACTATTTGAAAATCTTTTCCATTGTAGGAAATTATTTATAAATTTTGTGATGTGGAATGTTGTCTTTCTTTTCTTTAGTACTTCATACTCATATTTCCATTGTACAGTTCAGTTTTTTTTTAATAACATAATATATTTCTATTGAATGAAGAAATAAAGCAAATTTTTATAACAAAAATTTAAAGAAAGAGGAAGCTATCCCCTGCCGTGGGTAGTAACATTTATAATATATACATATTTTTAAAATAAAATAAAAAAAAACATATCAAAGAATATACCTATAGAAAAAAACTATTAGCCCGCACTGTGTAATCTTCTTTCATCTTTCTTTGCTCTTTGGGTGGGATGGGGTGTGTTTTTGCTTTTCGGGAAAAGTGCGGTTGGGGGGCATTCCTCTCATTCACATTATTTTTCTTCTTTTTTCCAACAGTAGTTGCAGTAATTATCATGCGACCATATCAATGTCACTTACCAGTGAGTCTGTATCAGGTGAGGACAAAATCGAATCCATATTTGATCGATGCGATGGCGATAGCAGGTTATGTGTTGATGGTAGTATTGAATCACTTATAATATTGAGCTCAACCGATCTTTGATGGGAGGATGAAAGTAGGGGATCACATCCGTGATTGTGATGCGAACGGGATACATCATTTCCCGGACATTCAGAGACACAACCGTTATTGCCATTTTGACTGTAATGCTGATGATGATTATTGTTGTTGTTATTTAGATTACTATTACTGTTATTGTTATTGTTGTTTCGTTGTTGGTCATGATGATGATGGTGATGGTGATGATGATGATTTGGATGGTAAATATCATCGCCTTGCATCATACTGCCATGTGTTCCACTAAGGCAATTACTGCTGTCGCTGAGACAGCTGCTATTTCCATTGGCATAGGCGCTGCTGCCATTTGACATTGATCGCTGCAATGTTGGCGAGTGTGGCGATGAAAGAAGATGATGCGAAAGCATTGGATCGCTACCTTGAACAGGATGTTTGTCTTCCATAAGATCCTCCATTTGACTTATGCTAAGACTTGCCTCGGAAACAACATCGGGAACCTAAAAAAAAAAAACAAAAAATAAGGATTATAGAATATTGTATATTTTATGTTTTTTCGACAAATTTTCTTTAAATTTTAAGTAAAAATATCAAGTAGGTTCAGACGAATTCAAATCTAGTCCATCCTGTAATCTTACAGGAACTCAAAACACACGAAATATTTGAAATACATCCAACGGACAAATGCTTGCCACGTTATAACTTTCAACAGAACTTCAAGGTTACATTCCGAGAACGCTTAACAGAACAAATCATCATTTACCAAGGATTCCTATGTATGGTTTATGGACGGATCCAAAACAAATGACGGAGCGGGAGCGGGAGTAAACAGTCCTCTCACTAATATATATATATATATATATCATAAGAAGCTTCGTATTTCATGAGAAAATCCGCGTAATAGGACTCTGCATCCGAGAGAGTCAAACAGGTAAGCTTTACTTGTAATTAACGCCTTTGAGATAACATCAAAACAAGTCTGGGATTGTCTTCAACTTCTCCTAATACTGGACGTCATAATAAAGTACAATTAATCTGTTTGCCAGGTCACAGTGGACATGAAGGCAATTAAAAAGCAGACGAACTAGCCAGAACAGGATCCGCATCCCAATGCATGATGCCAAGACCATTCTGCGGGATATCTATGAATACTACAAAAAGTTGTATCAAAACTTGGCTAGAAGAGAAAAAGCTACATTTCTGGAGAAGGGCGGAGGAAACAGACAATCCAAACAGTTCCCGCAAAAAAACCAAATATGTTGCAACTGCTTAATACAAGCTCGTCAACGTTATATAGATAAATTCTACCTTGAAGCAGCGGTTATAGTTGCCAGATCACCCAAAAAGCTAGACTTTTTGCCCAAAAAAACTGACGTACATCGAAAATTCTCTTTCGATATATTTACCTATTAGAACCCGAAAAGTTAAAAACCGTGTATGCGGATAGTAAGAATTATATATTCGTATATTCGTGTTTGTTAAGTGCACAGACAAATCGTAGGCTACAATACTAATTTTGCTTATTAAGTGATTTATATTAACCAATACCAAACACCCCACATTCTTTTCTCGACTACTCACAGGTAGTTCGTTGACTTCTTGTAATAAATTATGAATTTCCTCAAAGTTGTCCCGAAGTCCGAAGCTAGTCTCTTCCGAAAATAACGATATCGAAAACCACACCCGCCTAAAATTAGGCAACATCATTTGTTACGAAAGTAAGTTCTTTTGTGACATTTCCCGAAGTCGGCCTGGTTTTTTATTTCGCGTAAAAGTTATCGGTTATTGGTGATTTGTAAGTACTTTCTTGAATTTATTTTTGTTTGAATGAAAAACAAGTGTTAGTTTTGTGTTTTGTAAAATTTGTATATTAAGCAAAGCATAATTTATATTATTTCCTTTGTCCCGTTGAAAAAAAATATAAATTTCATGATTTCTTCTAATTTGTTTAAAACTTAAAGTTCCCGTTTCATTTAAATGAAAAGCAAGTGTTATTTTTGTATGTTCTGCAAGCATAATTTATATTATTTCCTTTGTCCCTTTTGAAGTAGATAGAGGTTTTTTTTATTTAGTGCATTTGGGATGTGGGATCTTGTATCTTGTTCGCTCCAACGCACTTTCAATAACGCATCCATTAGCTTCAAAGACAGAGTGATGTCGCTTTATGTTTAAATCATAAATTAGGAACAGAGCATGAGCAACAAAGGATTATGATTTTATTTTCCAATAGTTTTGTTCAATACTTATGAATATTAAAAAGGTTATGAATGTAATGAGAAACTCCACAAGTTTTCCGCTTGAAATACAAAATAAATGAATAAATATATATGGGCTTTAGGCCCTACATGGGATATTTTTTTAGTTTTATACGATAAGAAGGGGTGCAAGTTGAACTAACTACTGAGCCAGGTTAGTTTAACTCCGCTCTAGTACCTCCTGAAGTTGTTTTTATTCGCTGCTCATTTATCTTAGTTATGTGCGATATGATTTGTATACCCTATCCTAAGGGTATATTAATTTTGACATATAGTTTGTAACACCCCTTAATATTCGTCGTAGACCCATAGAAGTGTATATATTTATGATCAGGACCAAATCCTAAGACTATTCAGTTCGTCCTTCCGTCCGTCCTTCCGTATCAACTTTTGAGGCCTTTAAATGTATGCTAGAAAGCTGAAATTCAGAGGATATACTCCCTAGGGTCCCGAAATGGTAAAGTGTTAAAAGTTCTTGAATCCGCCCACTGCCACGCCCACAATTTAGAAAAAAACCGTTTTAGGGCTAAAGTTAGAGAGATAGAGTGTTAGCACCTTCACAAGATATGTAGGCTCTGCCCTCCTTTATAAGTCTGTCATATACGTTTTTTGCCACGCCTAAATTTTGTGGGCGTTTTTCACTAAAATGCTGTTTTCTTCAAAAATGTTCATGGAAAGTGATAAAAAATGTTTAACAAGGTATTTAGCCAATATTTTTGCCAACATATCACCCATACAAAGTTTTTAGCCACGCCCACTTTTTGGGGGCGTTTTTTCAAAAAATATTTTTTTCTTAAATTTATTAGAATAAAATAAAATGCTATCCATCATCTTCCTAATGCTTTTTTCTTTTTGGCAAAAGGGTATCATACTGTTCGCCCCAAGTGGACTGTTGCCTTTCCTTATGTTTTGTTTACACTTTTACAATTTGTAAGCCTCAGGTTTAAGTTGGAACAATTAAGAAAATGTTTTATGATTTTTAAATAATATTCAACGTACCTTATCAACAATATCTGATATTATTGGAGTCGAGTGATGACTATGTGACGTTGGACTTGAGCATTTGAGATACGAAGTAGGTGTTGGTGCGGAAACTGATGTTAAATTGAATTCCGACAGAGGTAGACCATGGGATTTTGCTTGTATTTCAAGTTCCTGAAAAAAAAAATTAATAAAATAATGAAAATTATTGAAAATTTATTCGGCGATGGAAAAAAGTGCCACGATTTATTTTATGTCTTAAAGGCAAAGACACAATCTTGAACGCCCTTTTTATTATCGCAAATGCCAGATGTACGCATTGTCTTAAATCAATCAATCGTATCTTACCTTGATTCTATTCATTAAGCGGCGATTTTGTACCTCCATTTGCCTTTGGCGGTATTCGTTTTGCTTTAAGCGGTTCACTTCATGTTTTAAGCATTTTATATAATCAACAGATGACTTAAGTATTGTGCCTTTGTTTGGCCGTATATCACGTACCACTTCATAGTAAGGATCATTTGTTTTTGGCAAGAGAGTGCCAAGTTCCTTGATCCGATCATTTATGTTGAAGCGACGTCGCCGTTCAACTGAAAGTGTTAAAAAAGATTGTAGTAAATTATGTATAATAATAAAAAGAATATTCTGCTTACTCATATTATGATTATCTTTCTTTTGGCGA
Source organism: Ferdinandea cuprea (assembly GCA_963576555.1). Taxonomy (NCBI): domain Eukaryota; kingdom Metazoa; phylum Arthropoda; class Insecta; order Diptera; family Syrphidae; genus Ferdinandea; species Ferdinandea cuprea. The sequence continues at coordinate 26,395,209 of OY754962.1, forward strand.
TCTTTAGCTAGCGCGTGCATCTCAGCATCAGTTAATGACTGCGGCTCTTGTTTAATTGATAAATCAGATGAATAATTGCTATCAAACTTAAACGATTCGTTTAGTGCACTTGAATCGTAATGTAAAATATCTTCAAATATGTCATCCGCCTAAAGAGGAAATGAAGAAACAAAAAAAAAAAAAAATAAAAACACACATTAACTTTAGTGACATAAATCTAGGTGTTAATTGTAATTGGTTTTTTTTCTCTTGCGAGTCCCTCAGAATCGTTCAGAGAAATAAGTATATTTTAAAATGTTAATAACAGACAAATGTCGCCCCGTGCAGGGACGGGAAGTAAGAATATCCCTGCAGCGGCCGCCAGTGCTTGTCGTAAAAGGCGACTAAGGCGGAGGTATCACATCTAGGCAATTTAAACATCTAGGTGAGCCTAGCAACACATTCAACACCTTTAAACTGCCCCACAAGTGTGCATGCAAATTCGTGGGTTGACGCGTCTGGAGATCACCGGTGTCATAAAAGTAAGATCAATCAAGAACTTATATCAGGATCATGTACTTGTTGAAAGTGCAGAAAGAAATACTACCCCGCCAGGCACCTCTAATGCTACGCATTGTTGTGATCCTGGGACGAGCAGAAATGCACGGGTCAGAGCTATTCAGTTTCCGGGGAATAGCAAAATAATGCAAAGACTAAGTCGAAACCTAAGGGTCGCTAGTTGGAACGTTGGAAGTATGAGTGGTCGCAGCTACGAGCTGGAAGAAATGATGGAAAGAAGGCGATTGGAGATCTTGTGTGTCCAAAAAGCGAAATGCGAAATGGTAAAGAAGAGGGTAAGAATGGTATCGGTATCTTCTTTGCGGGAGACTTACTTAGCAACGTATTGATCATTTCAAAGTCCAGTGACCGTTTGATGTCTCTCAAACTGGTGATTCAAGGCGAGCTGTGGAATATTGTCAGTGCATATGTCACCCAAATCAAGTGCGAGCAGAGGGAAAAAGATGCATTTTGACTTGATTTCCACAATCTCATCAAGAATATCCCAAAGGATGAGCTTTTGTTTGTTGGCGGAGATTTGAATGGACATGTCGGGAAGTATAACGAAGACTATGAAGACTGCCATGGAGGACAAGGATATGGCACCAGAAATTCTTCTGGTGAAGACATCCTAAGCATGTGCAAGTCATACGGTCTGATCGTTTTGAATTCAATGTTCACCAAACAGAGCCGGCACTTTGTCACTTATAGCAGTGGCGGAAATGAAACCCAGATTGACTACCATTTGGTGGCAAGTGTCATGAAGCCTAGAGTTAAAGATTGCAAAGTGATCTTGGGAGAGGCAATCACCCGGCAACACCGTCTCTTCCTGACAGAAATATTCATGCAGAAGAAGAACAAATATAAACAAACAACGGTTTCTGCGAAAATCAATTAGTACAACCTGGAAAAAAAAAATGCGAGTCATTTATTATCAACATGAAAAATTTCCTCCGTAATAATACCAACGAAGTTGAGGATGAAGAGTGCAGCGCACAAGATATGTGGGATTCCCTACAACGAGCCTGCTTAGAGAAAGCTGAAGTACTGCATGGAGCCTCGAAAAGTCACTACCAGCACGGAAAGGAAACTTAGTGGTGGACAGAGGAAATTCAAGCAGCAATAAAGGAAAAGAAAGTGGCTTTCAAAGCATGGTCAAAGTGCGCCGATAATAATATATTTGAAAAAGATCGCCTTGAAGCGCAATACAAAAAGTATCAAAAGTATCGCGAAGAAAAAGTGTGCCCAAGTTCAAGCTAAGTGTATGGATAGTCTGTATCAGGAGTTGGAGGAGGTATGTTCTTCGCCTGCTAGGAACCAGGTAAGCCCTGAGCTTCGACAAAACACGAACAAGGGAACAACAATTTTCAAAATTGCCGCACAGAGAAGAAGAAATGGTCATGAAATTCGTTCGTTGAAGTTCATTAACAATGCTCAAGGCCAACTACTTGTGGACGACCAAAAAATTGTACACAGATGGCCCAACAATGAAGAAGTGACAGTCGAAAGGTTGGAAAAGCGGTCAAGAACTCTAAGAGGAGAAAAGCGGTTGGGCCGGATGAGATACCTAGTGTGTTATGGAAAAAGATGGGAGATATAGGGCTCAAATGGCTCATGATTCTTATCTCCAAACTCATGAGCGGTGATCCAATGATTGGGCGATTGGTGGAGGAAAAGTTATCTTCTTCCCTTGCACAAAGGAAAGGGAGATACGCGAAACTGTGATAATTATCGTTCAATAAAGTTGATGTCATACACCATGAAGATTGTTGAGCTAGTATTAGATGGCCGCCCAAGACAAATAATACGGCTGTCTATTGACCAGTGCGGGTTTGTCGCGGGTAAATCAACCACTAATGCAATCCAAAGTATAAGGATCATAATGGAAAAGCATCGTGAATCCTTAAAGGATCTGCATATGATTCTGCTTGATTTTGAGAAAGCTTTCGATAGACAACGAAGAGATCTGATATGGGTAGCGCTAAGACAACGAGGAGTTCCTGAAACCTACGTACAGATGATCATGGACATGTACGCGGGAGCGAAGACAAAAGTCAGATGTTTCGCAGGGGTCACCGATTAATTCCTAATTAAAGTCGGTGTTCACCAGGGAAGTGTCTTAAGTCCTTTGCTCTTTATTACAGTCCTAGATTATCTGCTTGAGGGAAAAGTGACGGACCCTAAAGTGCATCATTTATTCTTTTTATTCGTTTTTCTGGAATATTCCCATATCAAATGAAAATTTTTTTGTTTAAATTGCATATAAAATGAAAACGATATGTCATTCATCATGTTCTTAAAGCCTTTTTGTTAGGGGCATATTGATAGGGTATCATACTGTTCGCCCCAAGTGGACTGTAGCCTTTCCTTAAGTTTTTTATAACTTTTTATTTTATTGTGCTTTACTGTGCTTCGTTGTGTTTTTATTGAACATTCTTAATGTGGGCTTAATGAATTTTTCGCCCCGTGGATGTTGTGACGGTAGCCCCATTATTCCTTTTAGCAATTTCCTTAAAGAACAAGTGCCTGTTTGTGACCTGAATTTTTTAAAAGCTGTGAAAATCACATCGCCGTTTTTAAATGATGTCTATTGCGCGTTTCGACGTTTTTTATGGGCTTTCTGTTTTTCTCGAGGCACTGTAAACTAATGAAGGATCATTGTAATTTTTGTTGGCTGTACCTCAGGGTTTACGGGGTACCTATCACATTTACTTACCAAACAAATTTGACAGGACCTTGTATACTGGGTGATGAGACTATTCATTCTGGTACAACATTTCTAGCAACTGTTCCTTGTTTTTATTAGCATTCCTTTGGGCTCTTTTGTCCTCCTCGTCGATAAGTGCACATATCCCATCTTTATTCGTATTTTAAAACTGACAAAGTCACCAAGATATACCCCTTGGAGAAGTCCAATATGGGACTTGGAAATTTGTATCCCATTTATCACATTTGGCCTTAGCTTTTTCTTAAGAATGTCAAGAAGGGCTTCCCTATTTGGGTATTTTGAAGCGACATAATGGCGTGCATATCCCGGATGGGGCTCCTAGTAGATCTCCAGAGCCACTCCAACTTTTATTATGACTTGGTTCCTAAAGACATTAAGCGGGACATCTACCTGCTACCCAATGCAAATGTTAAGGGCTAATGATTTGATACTATACACGCAGATTCCCAGGTTGTCTAATGTCCAAACTATCGGCAACATTTCTTTTTCGTTGGTTGCATAGTCCTCCTCGGTTTAAATGAGGCGTCGCGAATACAAGCGATTGGTTTGCCCCCAGAGCGAGGTTGGACGCATCTGTTGTAGAATGAAATAGTACCGAAAAATCAGGCAAGGTCAGTATTTCGGATGATACCAAGAGCTCTTGAGGCCTTCTTCGTCAAATACAACTGGGACCCGTCTTGACTGATTTTCTCCTCTAGTCATGTAAGTTAGAGGTTTTGCGTAGTAGCAAATCAATTTCCCGTGGTAGGATGTGATAAACAGAAAAGATTAAATATCCCTTAAGTTTTAGGGTTGTAGAAGGCTTTGTATTGCAGCTACCTTTTTCCGTGACTGGTTCGTACCTTCGGCGTTATGACATAGCCCAGGAAATCAACTTCCGTTTGAAAAAAATGGTTTTCTCAAGGTGGCTTCATATGTATAAAGTAAAAAATCTACAAACTTCGAAGAAAATATACATTTTTTTTCAGTCGAACTTCAATATAATGAGTGTACAATCAATGAATGTGTATTTGCGAAAATTGTTCTTGATAATTCATTGACTCACTCAGCGTGCAAGCTGTGTTTTATGCACAAAGGTTCGTAGTAGTAGGAATCAAGGTGGCTTCATATGTATAAAGTAAAAAATCTACAAACTTCGAAGAAAATATACATCTTTTTTCAGTCGAACTTCAATATAATGAGTGTACAATCAATGAATGTGTATTTGCGAAAATTGTTCTTGATAATTCATTGACTCACTCAGCGTGCAAGCTGTGTTTTATGCACAAATGTTCGTAGTAGTAGGAATCAAGGTGGCTTCATATGTATAAAGTTAAAAATCTACAAACTTCGAAGAAAATATACATCTTTTTTCAGTCGAACTTCAATATAATGAGTGTACAATCAATGAATGTGTATTTGCGAAAATTGTTCTTGATAATTCATTGACTCACTCAGCGTGCAAGCTGTGTTTTATGCACAAAGGTTCGTAGTAGGAATCAGGAGAATCAGTAGGAATCTACCGTGTACTGCGTCAAATATTTTTTTAATATCACAGCTCTTTATGAAATATATTTAAATTGATCCAGTTTTTAGTTTAAAAAAAACTTACAAAGGATCTCCTTTAATATGCTCTCAACAAGATAAAAAGTTGGGCAATTCGGTGTGGTCTGGGTATAAACCCCCGCAAAACTGAACTAGTCCTCTTTTCAAGGAGCCTTCTTCTATTAACGGCATAAGCTTAATTTTCTCTGAAGCAGCTGAATGTCAGAGTGTTATTCAAGGTAAAAAGTTGAGGTGGAAACCAAATATACTGAAAAGAATAAAAGCTACAGTAGCACTTGGGGTATTTTATCTCACCTCACTTACTGGCTATACATCTCGGTCATAAGACAGATACTTAGGTTAAGACTGGTTAGCAAATAGCTTATTATGCATTGGCGAAGCACTACTCACGATGTTGTTTTAGTAGACAAACGGCGGCCAATGGCCAATACGGCTGTAAAACCAACAAAACTATTGGCCACTTCCATAGTTAAATCGACTAAACCATTCCGTCAAGTCACCATCCCAACCCAGTTATACATGGGACGAGGAAAAATTGATTCGTTTTTACACCGACGGACCAAACATAGGTGATGGGGTGGGTTGTCGTGTCTGCTCTAATAATCTAAATCTTAGTCCCTACTTCCGTCTTCCTAATCACTGTAGCTCTTTCTTGGCTGAAATAAAGACGATTAAAGAAGTGGCTCAACAGAAACGTTTTATTTTCCAAGGTTATCGCTATTACCGACAGCCTGTTCAACCTAACCTAAACTTACCTAGTAATAAGACAGAGGCTGTTCTTATGCCTAGATCTCATCTTATAATACATATGTATTACTTTATACTTGTTTTGAGCATAATATTCTGTAGAAAATATTTACGAAACCGTCAAAAAGCTATCTACCTACTTAAATCAAATTCGAAATAAAAAAAATCCTAAAATCATACAACCAAATCGGTGCTAAATGGATATCATAGTTGAGTAAATAATAGAAGTGTGTTCAGTATTGGTTTGATAGGATAGCTCCAAGTGTATAGATTAAAATCTTGTTTAACTTTTACTTAACATCGAAGCTTTTTCACTCAGATCTCAAAACACTCAGATACGTACATATTTCAAGGCCCTAATTAAACAATATCGAAATCTGTAAGAATCGTGATGGAGTAATTTAAAAAAAAAACACACCAAATTGGGTGCGAAGTCTCCATGGAAATGTAAACAAATGATATAGTTTTAGAATGGAAGTAACTGGGTCATCCTTACCAAGGTGTTTGGTAGCTACTATGGCTCCTTTTGATTTGGAACAGTAGATAACAACTCGAATACCACCAAATAATTGATAAACATAGTCCCATAAAGACGTAAATTAAACAACAAAATTAATGTTTTTTTTAATAGGATTCCCTTGAGTTTTAAAATACAGTGATTTGGGAGATTCCCAATACTTCATTCCATGACTACCTCCAATTCCACCACGACACGAACCACACACAGCAATGATTTATCATCCTGGATTGTCATGAACACATACCCAACATTGTTTTTTTTAATTACAACCAAAAGTAATTATTAGAAAATCGACTGCAGTATTTAGATCTAAGCATTGAAGTTTCTTGCTTAATTACTGTCTGACCAGAATGCTAAGTAGCGACAAATAAATCCGAATAAACGTAAATTAAACACGTATATTTGTTTTTTTGATGTGCTTGTCTAGATAGATTTAGGTATATGTTATATAAAATAAAAACAAAATCGAGTGCGCGTATTTAGCAAAGCCATTCAAAGCAAACTGGTTTGTTTTGATTTTGTCATAACCTCCTATTCATGATTTTTGTTTACCTTTTCTTCTCCGAAATGTATCTACAATTGTGAGCATAACCAATTTAACAATTTAGTATAGAATGTGTGTGTGTGTGGGTGTGTGTGTGAGTGTGTAGTTTTTTATTATTTCTTCTTTTTTTTGTTTATGGTTTTTTAATATTGTATGGGTAAGTATCAAGAACGCTTGCACATGCACTAACGTCATAGAATTCTGATTTTTTTATCAGGAATCTTATTGGCGTTGTTGTAGACTACCTTGATTACGCAGGTAATTGGGTGATGGATGAAATGCTTCAAAAATGACGACAACTTTCAATTTGAGTTTGCGCATTCAGAAAAGGATACAAAAGGGTTATCTCTATGTATTTATCGTCCCCGACGAGTTACTTCAATGCTATTAAAGTGCACAGTATATCATCGACCGGTATGTGAAAGTTATCGGAAAGCTACATCATCATGATCCAACATCTGTGTACTAAATCGCGACTGCGTGATATGCATGTAAAGGATTTAGTTTAAGCACGCGATGGAAAAATTCGTGGTACGCGATTCGTATAATAATGGGGCATATACCCGTGTATGAATAACTGTAGATTTTCGCGTTATTCACTTTGCATAAAATGCCGACAAAAATACAATAAATATTCAGTCGATTTGAGTAGGTATGTCAATTTCACATTTGTTTTTTTTTTTTTTACACTGATCTTTGTTGTAGGAATTTAAAAAAGTAATTTGAGTGCCTTCACCGGCCAAATGATGCACAATGGACCCTTTGACACACATATTTTCTTTAAGTTCAATGCCCCGCAAGGTTACAGCTATAATTTCTAAAGCTATAATTTTTAAAGTTCCTTAAGCTTTATCAAACCTAGAAGGTTTTGAAATGTGAAAGCCCTCTTTGATCTCTTTAGTTTTCTGAATTGTTGTTGATTAAGCATCTATGGAGACGAGCAATACCTATCATGTCGACAATGTGACTCTTTAACGTAATATCACACCCACATCAAAAAGATGCGCAAAACTCACAAGGCTACATAAGATGCGAGATTGAAATGTCGTCCTCAAGGATACGTCGGCGATATTTTGTAGTTACCCAAAGACCGCGCTAATAAAAGAGTCTTATTGGTTATAGCCTAGGTTCACCCTAAACTGTAGCGCTGCCTAAGTAAGTAAGTACATGGTGGAGAGAAGCGTCTTGGGAGTCGATCTAAATGGGGATGACCAAAGCAATGGTGGTACCCACTGTAGTTAAGGCAACAATGGGAACTGATGAACGCATCTGCTAAGGAAGCCAAAATTATTAACAGAAAACTAAGACATTAATTTTTTTTACTATCTGACTTTCCAGCTCAATGCCAGCCTTACTCAATGAACGTAATATTCCTTCCATGTATGTATCTATATAATACCATATGTTTGCGTATTCAAATCTACAAAAGGGATTCACATTTTTGGCTTTATTAGACCGTTAAAGCAGTTTATTTTATCCATTTTTAATGCTTTACCAAATTAACATGTACTAAATTAGCTATATAGCTTTATAATAACTAATTTTTATAACCCTGAAAAGGTTGTATAAAAGCATCGATTCCATGCATGTATACCGTGGTATAGGATTATCAGTGGATTTCCATAAATCACATTTATTCCTATCCACTTTTCTTCTCGGTTTTTTTCTTGTCGATTACATCAATTTAATTTTAATTCAAACTTATACCACATATATTTTGTACAAATACGTAACCCTGGACCCAGACAACTTGAGCCAGTTTGTTTTATGTGTCAATATGACCTACAACTTTCATCCACTACTGTAAAAACAAAAAAATAAATCATTTATCAAAGTGTAATTCACTTATCGACCGATCGTACATAAATATGCATGTGTATTGTGCGTAAGCGTGCTTTGCCATTAGCCGCCATAGAACTCATTTTGAATGATTATTCTGTTGTAGGTTGTTTGTTTCAATTTTACTTTTTTCCAATTTAAACATCATTTTGTTGTTGCATGTTTGATTGAAGCTCAAACTGGATGGTTGAGGTTGACCGAGATATTGAACTCAAAGAGGATTGGTTTATCCAAACTGGATGCTGTTTTTTTTTGGTATAGCTTACCTCCACATGAGACTTTAAAGTTCACCACACAACAGCGAAAGCAAGCAGAAACTTAAAAAAGGTGATGAAAATTTGTCAAGAAGCAAGTTCTCTGCCGTATGGAATAAGTGCGTACTTTTTTGTTTCTGTTTTTGCAAATCAGTTTTTCTTCTTATTAATCTATTTTTCATGATTTGCAATGTGTTGTAAAAAATTTTATATAATAAAGGTAATATTGGATTTGAATATTTTTGAAGAATACAAATTTGGTGTGTTTGTGTGTGTGAACGGATTTTTATATCATGTAATAGATGGTGTGTTATATATTCTATTATGATACCCAAAACAGTTTCTGACGGGCTAAATCATGCTGACAACTACCATTACAGATGAAAATGGAAATACAGTAGCAGATTTAGTCGGTGCTGTGGATATGGAAAGAACACTTCTGCAGACTGTTAAACTCCGAATTTCAGTCTTGACAAAAGTCAAATTAAAGCTGCGGGAGGGGTGCTTTTCAAAGCAGCGACAGTTGAATTAGTAAGGAACACGTACCAACCCATAAGATTTGTAAGATTTGGTGGAACATGAACATGCTCGATGAATGAAATATAAGCATCATGTGCCTTATCTACAAGAAAGGGGATACTCTGAACTGCACGAACTACATATAAGATCATGTCGGCTGTATTATGTGAACGCCTTAAACCTTCGCCAACAACCTGATCAAATTTTCAAATCAACCAAATTTCCTTTGACAGATATTAGAAAAAAGCCAGGAATTTCAGATTGGCACACGCCTATGATAGCGTATAAAGAAACGAGCTATTAAAAGCCATGTCAAGTTTCGATGTCAAGCGATGTCGAAAAATGTTTAAGACAAGGCGTCAACGTGAATCTTTTCAAAACATCATCCTTGAAGTAATTGTATTTATTATATTACCTAGCGAACATTAGAGGTAAAATGTTCCGAAAGTTTGCTCAACACAAAAAGTAGTTCGTCTGAAAAGATGCCCGCACTCACTCCACAGTCCATTTTTGACCCGTCAGTAAAGATGTTTACAGAAAATACTTTAATAACAGTGTCCGCCTCCCATTCCGATCTGCACGGGAATACTGGAAGGACAATTTTCTGTAAGTTAAATTTGGGTGTAATGCTGTCAGTTATAAGCTTTACTTAGGGCGGGCCACCGTACCAGGGACTCGTAAGTGAGAATTGGGTGTACCACAGCTACATGCAAAGAACCATTTTAGGTTTGGACCCCACTTTTTACCAAAAGTTTTGCAACATGCGTAGAAAGCGATGTAAGCTTTCTGCACTCGGTGTTCTATGTTCAGCTTCCAGTAGAGTTTAGGGTCTAAGGTGACAGCCAAGAAATTCACACTGGAGGATTTGGTACATCAGTTTCGTTTTAATTTTGCTTACTCCAAGACCGCATCTTGGACAGGCAACATCCCATAACAACATACTTAACTACTTTTATACCATCAATGTCTAATCCAAAGCAAAGGTGAAAGTACCCCGCCGTAAGGTGTGGCTGTACTAACAGATTTGGTTGGCTGTTTCCAAGTTTATCCTGAATAAATCATTCATAGCATGAAGACGATCTATGATGAACTCGTCCACACCTGACGCGGTGAGAAATTTTTGGATTGCCTTAGTATGGACATTATTAAAAACACCTTCTATATCTAGAAAAGTGGCACCACTGCGTGCAGGGCTGTCTCAGTGTACGTTTCTCTAAGGTATGCATGTTGAGAATTGCATAAAGGCGACCTGACTAGGCCTCATCATTATGTGTAGGTTTAGGATACGTTCAAAGGTTTTGAGTACAACATATGTCAAGCTAATTGGTCTAAGATCATAGCGGACCCGTGACTGCGCTTGTCTACTTTTGGTACAGAAACAACCGTTACATGTCTACATGAATGGTGAACATGGCTAAGCAGGATACATCCGCTGTACGAGGCTGGAAGCACTGGTAGCACTTTACTAAGATGTTCTTGCAACATAATGCCTTATTACCTTAGCAGGATCTTAAACACGTTTCTCTAAATATAATTCATACTAGCTTATACCTATCACAACTCATTTAGGTGAATTCCGAACTGAAAATATGAGACGCTTTCTATGGAAGATCATACTCTTAAAGATTTTTGTCAGACTTTCGTTCGTGCTAGGAGGGATCTGAAGATCAGGCCACCTCTACGCAGTAATCCAATATACTGTAATTACTGAGTTTACTGCGTGGTTCTATCAGATTTTCTATTCTTCTTTTAATCATAACAAAAGTCTCTCTTTCTTTTCGTATCCGAGGTCACCTTGACATATTGTGTAAACATATTTTGAAATACATATCGTAATTAATTGTCAAGTGCGGTGTCATCTATAAATGGATAACCACACAGTTATTATTTAATCGTAATTAAGGGCAGAGCACAGTCAGATAAACGCGCTGGCATGTGAAGACAGCCTTTTATACAATGCTTATCTTGTAGTAATTAATTATAGTTTTGCGGGGTCTCAATCAATTCCAAAATCCCAAAATATATCATATATATCGCACAAGGCTAAGTACGTAAACAATAAAGTTGTCAAGGCAGTGTATAGAAAGTACCCTGCAAACTTTGTACCGCGACCGTCCCGCAACCCAACATCTATTTCCAATGTATTCTTTCTTATTCCCTACATGTTAATGTTTGTCTGCTATTTTCATTCAGATTAAGTGCGATTATTAAATTGGCGCAGTTACGGTTTTTTTTATCGGGCCTTGAAGAAGATTGAAAGCGAATGTGTACGTGTGCGTTCCTTGGGTGAAAGTATGTACGAGGCGAGCTGCTATGGGCCAACACGTGGTAGTATATTATATTATTCGGAAATATTTCATGTTTCGACACTGGTTAGTTAAACAAAAATTACGTTCAAGATACGAGATCGCTATAGAACGTGTATGACGTATGCAAGTTGGATGGCAAGTGGCATTATGAATGGATAATAAAAATTTGTTTTTTTTTATTCTTGAGATAGGAGATTCAAATGTTCCGATATTGGTTTCGATCGATTGCAAATGAATCCCTTTGATTTTGGACGGTGTTTCTTCAACTTTCTAATAAGAGTAACAAGTCCGATATATTTGCCAAGCATGGATGGAGTTTTTTCGAGTAGGATTTGCTTAAGGAAATGTTGGAGTGGATGCGAACAAAAAAGCAAATGAACTGGCCAACTACTGCGCTGATCTGAACCCAGTACTACCGGACAGACAAGTGCTAACACCGAAAAGCGTTTCATCGAAGGTGCCAATACAAATTTGTCTAAGGTACAATGGAGCTAGAGTAGAGTAGAATAGATTACGCAGGGGTACCTCTATCAGACATAACACGATTCATCAACAGATCGAAATGGTTTTCTTAGTCACATGTACAAAGGGTCAAATTTTTCTTGGTACAAAACAGCCCTCTTACCTAACCTAACCTATTGAGAGGTTGGGAATGGGAGATAAAGTAAACTTTCAAAGGTTAAAATAGTTTTAAGATTATAAAATTGATAGCTTAAGAGTAAGCCTCGTAGCCTTATTAATTCTATTGCGCACATATTTTTGTACTTTCCTGATTTCAACAATCCGAATGAAGTCACTAAAATCGGACTAAATCACTTCGATTTTTCCGAATTTACCATCGTTCGAGGGTGGTATAAAATTGCCATGTACCTTCGATGAAGCTTGTTAAAGTTATTGCCTTTAAGAATTTGTGCGAAGTGCAGAACTGATAAAGAACAACTTTTAAAATGTTTAAAATGTATTTATGTATTTGTATGAACGGATGGTCACCGTACTTATATTGCTATCACCAGAAGAGTTGGTGATACTTCCTTATGCGTGCTTATCTACCTCCGTAATCAATCATTCTATTTTATTTCGACAATGGATCTGATTACCAATTGAATTTTTTTTTTGTGAATTGTTTGTAAGTCATAATCTGTTCCGAAATGTGCTGATAATAGAAGTTTGTTTTTAATCGAAACACGTGGAAGGGAGTGCATGGAAATTCATGGTGTAGGGACATAAGTCCAAAATTTGATTATGAAATTATGTCTAACCTTTAACTGGTACCTGAGTGGAGCGCTTCGCGGGATAAGGTGATTTTAAGCCTCTTTTCGCAGGCGCAGTAAACAATGAACTTTTGTCCCGTGGAGTTATTCCTCTGCACCTACATTTACACCAGAAGTGTGCATAGGTTAAGTTGACGGGCTGATGAAGCAGACGAAATCCTACTTTACCACACATTATTTTTCATAGGTTCCATAACGATCCCCTCTCTTCGCGTGTCCCACAGTGGCATGTTTCCTTCTTATCCTCCACCCAATGTTGTCCAGTTAACCAAACGTTAACAAAACATGAAACGTTCTTCAATAGAACGTGGAAAAAGTAACTTCCAAATGTGTTCTGTTCCTCAAATGACAAAGACTCGGGCAGTCACAACGAAAATCATAGATACACTTATCATACTATGGCCGCATCCTTTTTAATGTGTAATAGGTCATCAATGTCTTCCACATTGTATTAACCTTCATTAAAATCTTGCATAACACTAATTCCAGAGATCTCTTATTGCCAATTCGTCGGTCTAGGAATCCAGAAGAGATTCGTCTTAGGCTGTGAGCCACGGGCCTCAAATTTTAAACATTATATTATTTCAATTAAACTCGTTTAAAACGTGCGCGTTTGTGAGGTAAAAATCGTAAAGAATCTCAATAGCCCGAGTGCATACAAACGCCATGTATTGAAATGCAAGTTGTTCATGTTTTGGCCGCATACGTTATACGACAAGGCTCACTGCACCAATTATATGTACGAATAGTAGATTACGCGTTAATGAACAGAATAGATTGGCGTTTAAGAGCTTTTTTTTGTGCAGATGGTGTACAATTTTAAAAAAGACTTGTACTTGCCCATGTATATTGAGTATGTATATCAAAGTGTAGTGCTCGCAATCCTGTTATATGGACAACGAAATATTTATGCATGTGTGGATGGTTTGGAAGGGTATCTCATTAGTTAAAAAATAAGTGGTTCATCAGAATTAGCATGCTGGAATGGAATAAGAATATTCAGTCCACAATAAATATCGCTTTCCGTAAAATAAGGGGAAATACCACATCTATGCCTAACAATACATTTACTCCGCGAGCGTGCATAAGTCAGGTTGACGGGCGGGCTGATGAAGTAGAGGAAATTAAACTTCACCACACGATGCCCGATATGAACGAGAACGGGGAAATAGCCGATGTTATGTCCCACTCTAGCGTCTTTCCTTCTCATTCGCCACCTAATGTTTTTTAGTTAGCTAGATATTAGCTCGGAAATCCAGAAGAGATTCGTCTTAAGCTGTGGGCCATGGGCCTTGAATTTTAAATGTTAAATTATTTCAATTACACCCGTTTAAAACGTGCGCGATTATGACGTAAATTTTAAAGAATCTCCACAGCCCGAGTGCATACAAACGCCTTGCATCGAAATGCAAGTTTTTCATGTTTTGGCCACATTACACGACAAAGCTCACTGTACCAATTATCTATTACCTATAGTAGAATACGCATTAATGAATAGAACAGATTGGCATTTTTTTGTGCAGATGGTGTATACGTAATTTTAAAAACAAGAACATAAAAGCAAAAATGTGGGCTTATAAAATGAACATAGTATTTTCGGTCAAAATATTGTACTTGCATGCATGTACATTGAGTATATCCAAAAAATATACTATGATGATAAATATTTAAATGAAATTGCGAGAAATAATGATGATATGTATTTGCGTCAGAAATAAAATTTGTATTACAAAAAAAAAAAAAAAGGAACAACATTGACTCATAAGATTTAGGATGTTTCAAATTACAAACGCTTGTCTTAAAATGAGACTAGGGCGAAAATCACTTGAGACAAAATTTAACGTAAATTTCGCGTAAGTGATTTTACGCAATATTTTTCTCTAATTGTAAGTACTCTAAGACCCCTGAGATTTCTGGAGTCTTCCCAAAAGCTTAGACTTTCAGTGCGGTGTGAATAGAGTATAAGTGTCAATTCGGAATGTTTTTTTTAGAGGAAATTCAGAATGAAAAGGATCAGTTCCAAAGACTCTAAGGTATCCGAATACATTAAATTTTTGAAAAGGAACCATCAAGGAAGGTTAAATAAGGCCATAAGGTCCTAGGGCTTCGTTCACACCACGTCCGTTAGATACGAGTTTTTTTTGCATAAACGGTTTTTTTAAATAAATACAAGACAGCAATTTACACGGGTTTTACCTATTTTTTCACGAATACAGTTTGACAGTCCACAAGCGAAAAACAACTAAAGTACCTACTTCTAATCGAATTTGAAAGAAAACTGTATTCATGTGACCGACGCACTATGAACGTTAGTTCTACAGCATTTGCGTATTCGATAATATAGATTTGAGATTTGGCGAGTTTTAGTGAACATTCGGGAATATGAGATTTTACCGCATAGTGTCTGTGGGAACAACTTAATACAATGTTCACTGCCACTGCTGTTTCGATCAAAGGACGGAAAACTAAAAAAAGATCATAGATCACAGAATGTTTCAAGTGAATATTTTCTGGACCACAAAAACACCTACAGGTATTCAATGGGATGCTTCTTCAATGCCCCAGAAATTCAACAGTCAATGGCTTCAAGCTCTTTGACCGTACAAGATGGCTAGCCTCAATAATTGCTGTTCCTAATATGTTGATGCAACGTATTTGGATAGAATTGGGATGAGATAATGCAAGTCCATTGTTTCTAAATACCACTCCGGGTCGAGTATAGTCCGACATCGCGATTTCACGAATTCTGTGATTCATCGGAATAGGCAGACGGAAGGCCAGTGTAGTCGGTCTTTCGCCTTGAATTGTGTGTGCTGGGGTAGTGCTTCTTTTACAACTCGTTTATTAAATTATTAGAAATTGTAACTACTAGCACAGTTGTAGAAACAAAGAATAGAAAGGAGAGCATCAAGATTGCTGACATTTAAAACTTTTTTTTTCGATTCTTAAATATATTCTTATGTAGGCTAGCTATATAATGTGACATATACATTGTCCAGCCTTAATCAGACGACTGCTAATAACATATCATTGGTAATTTCATGAATTAGCCGCTCTACTTGTCATTACTCTCAAATGCAGTTGAGAATGTGTGTTTTGTGTTTATTTGGAAAACAAACAATAAAATGCAAATGCATATGCAAATATAAATAAAGTAATTTAAGTTACTAAATACGTTAATAATTGAGTATGGTAAACAATAAATGAAAATGATAATTTGCACAGCCATATATATTATAATTAAGATAGCAATGCAGTTTGTGTTGTTTAATATTCAACTCGCTTTCGTAACTATTATAAATCTTCGTCTTTATGATTCGCAGGCGGCCGGCGGCGCCATCGAATTTGAAGAATATAAATCAAAATGTTGTACATACAATTGCCAAATGAAACATCTTATCTTGGTACATATAATCTGATTTGAGAACAAGCTACTGGCACTTATCGAAGAAAAATGATAATCACAAACTAATATACGGATCTCAAATCTTCGACGTTGACACGATGCTGCTCAGTACGTACTTTAATTAACTTTTGGATAAACATGAAAAACAGATCGTATATCACACTCCAATTATCTGGGCCTCTCACAAATTTTTTTTTGTTAATATTTGTTCAGCTTTTAAGATATTCGCTACCAAGCCGGTACTTGCACTGCATTCTGCGCTACTTTTACAAAAAACAAAAAAAAAATTTCTTCGTATAAGCTTTCTTATCAAATAAAATGTTTATTTAGTTAAATATTACCATCATCAAAAGTCGTATACGAAAATCCCCTACATTACGAATTTATTGTATGTGCGCAACTGCCTTGTCGTACCAGTCGCAGTTATTTTTAAATATGGCGAAATGTTTGCAATAATAATTATGATAATGTGACAGGTCAAATAAAGTGCTGCAATCAAAACGGAAGAGTGTATTGGTGTCTCCTCATAACCGCTTTGGTTTTTTAATCCAACCGAAAAAGAGAGCGGGACAGGACAACAAAGACGATAAATCATTTCAATCCGATATAGCGAATTGTGTGATAGAAGATACATATTAACAATATGCTTTGTTTTTTGATTCGCGAAACTTTAAGCCTTGTTATTTTTCTGAAAACTGGAATGTGTTGCCAAATCTACTTGAAAAAGGTTGTCTTTAGGTTAAGAACCTTGAGTATTGCACGACGATGAACTTTTTTTGTAATAAGATGAATTCATTAAAAAAAAATAAGGCGAATATCATAAATATTCTTTTTTTGGAGTCATCCAAAGACAAGAAAACAAAGGGAAAGGCTATAACCCGCTTGTGGCGACCAGTCTGATACTCTATTCATATGCCTATTGGTGCTGGTCTCTAAAATCTCGATCCCATGCCATTAAAATCTGCGCAAATTTTATATCTCGAAAAGGAATTAAAGATGCCAGAATTCATATCTTTTCGGACAGTCAAGGCACTTTCATCGAACACTGTAAATTCTGTGACAGGGAAGTGCTACTACTATGCTTTGCAAAACCTAGCCAAACACAATAAGGTGAAACTTGGATTTGTACCTGGCCACTAAGGTATTGCAGGCGACGAGCCGGCTAGAGCTGGATCGGAATCTCCGTTCTTAGGACCATAACCTTACTGCAGAGTTAATTGGGCTGCTGCTTTAAGGCTTATTAAAAATTGGGTACGACAACTTCGTCTTAATCACTGGGAAAGTGCCCCGGGCTTAAGACAATCCAAAAGATTAATTAAGCCTTACTCCTACATGAATGTCGTTTTTATTAAGTAAGGAAAATATTAGGAATCCAGTGTCCTTACAGACGCACGTATCATCTTAACAAAATGAACTTGTGCCCAGAGTGTGAATTTAAGTTCTGTCTAGAGGACGATTAAACTTTGGGACATATCCTCTGTGAATGTCAGGCCTTCATTAGTTAAGACGACGGATTTAGAAACTCTGCAACGTCCTTAGTTGTGTCATTCCCTAGGGAAGTCACACTTCTCTTAGGTTATCATCCCCTTTTGATACAAAAGACCTTTGAGGTCGCAGTGTCAGCCATTTGGGCAGGGAAAAAAATCCCTATATGCCCCCGAGAAAAACGTGATAGTCAGAACATGATGGGTAAAATTTTCTTAAATTACACCCCCAAAAAGAGGGCATGACTAAAATGTTATTTGAATCCTTCAACAGATTGTGTGTGGGCAACACGAAAATATTTTTTTATTCGAGTTTTTTTAAAAATGAAAACCACACGAAGATTCTGACGTCATACTGTTTGTGGTATATTTTATGTTCATGAGCGGTTTTTTTTGTTTAAGATCTGAAGTTGTTATTCAAGTACGCCAAAGTTTTAAAACATTAATTTATGAATCGGCAATGATGATTCAAACTTGATAAGTCATGCAAGCTCTGAGCAGAAGTACCCTTAGTTTTACAAAAGATAAAACAAAAATCGTACCCACGTGAAAAATGTAAAGGGGAAACCTTTTTCTCGCTAACAACTTTTAAAGCGAATTTAATAATGAGTCTTTAAAAGAAAATACTTTAGCAGGCTGACAAGCTACCGAATGCTCATAACAAAAATAAACAGGCTCACATTCCACCAGTTATCTACAAAACTAGAGAAGATAACTGATCGAAAAACAGCCAAGAAAGAGCATCAGTTTCATGAATATTTCAAAGGTGCCTTTCAACCGTATGACCATAAGTATTATCAAGAAACGGAAGAAACGTGTCAAGATGACAGGCCGCCTATTCGGTCATGCTAATATTAGAAGATGTAATATATATAAAAAAAAGGAAAGATTGTAAATGCTGCAAATAGTTTAAGATATTTATCAAGCATGTGGAAAAATTTCGACTGCATCTATTGCTTTCCAAGTTATTTAAAAAAAAGCTGGTAATAAGAGTGCAAAAAAAAAATAAAGTGAAGAATAACTACCTACCCCAAACTCAATCAATTTGGGTTTAGAAATAAGTACTCGACGATTGATCAGCAGGTGAATTGAATCACAGACAAAATTGAAGAAGCATTTGAAGAAAAGAAGACATGATCCATTATTTGTTGTTTTGATGATTCATGATGATTCTTATGACGATTCTTTCGAATTGAACAATATTAAGAGAAATTAAAGCTGTATACTAGAGAGTTTACTATGCCTAGTACTATGTAGCTATCTCTTTATACTAGCGAAGAACAAAAAACGATCAAATAAAACCACCCATTAAGACTGCCAATCGCTGTTTCTTTAGGCTTGGAAGGACCTCGTCAGAACAACTGAGGAATACATAATTCTGGTCCTACTCTATGGGTCGGAAGCATAGACTTTTTCTAAAGCGGTTGCAATATCCTTGGTCGTTTCGAGAGAACAATTCTTCGTGTTCATAAGTTCTGCAGAAAATGATTCAACGATGAACTCAACAAGCTATACAGCGACAACGACATGGTTTTTCTACTTTTCTTATAAAATCAAAACTGGGGATAAACATTTCAAATTATAGTTCTATGTCACATCCTTAATTCTCCGTCGTATTAAAAATAGAAGAGAGCAATACACATCACCGGCCTCGTAAAAGAAGAGCACATCAAAGGTCTAATATTTGCATTTGTTTGGCGTCATCCGAAACTAGAAAGCCGACTGAAACTTTTTCTTTTTGCTCAACCGGCGCAAATCCCAATAGGGACCCGAGTAAATGTAGGAATGTTACGATCCCCCAATTCCATTCGTGATCATAACCTCGTCAGAAAAATAAATAAGTTTTTAATTTAATTAACACAGTAATAAAAAAAATGTTTATGTATGTTAATTAGCACAATTATTGTTACTAAAATAAATGGCATTAATAACACGATTTGCAGGACTCAAGACGTACGCCCATGAAAATCTAATAAAACGATTGTTACTATCATTTACACATTCAAAATTATATTCCGCTAATCCTATGGATATGCTTTTTTAGTATCATTAGCCTCCTTATTTTTAGAATTTCTTATAAGAAACATAAACCGTGAATGGAAACCGTGAAAGCTTAACTTCGTGCGGTTCGAATAATTAGTACTTGCAAAAAACTTGCTTAGGAGGTTAAAATGAGGATGCTCTAGATAAAATTGGTAAACGAATTGAAATTCTGGGTTGGCGCCAGTTTTGAAACCAGTCCAAAGTATGAAGATGCTAAAAAAACGAACATTTTTTTTTGAATAAACTGTGGGGAAAATGGGGATCGAATTTCGATTTACAAATGTCGAAATTAGATCCCCCGATCAATACCACATATGATTCAAACGCCTCCGAAACTATAAGCCTCTAAGTCATTCTATTGACTTATCTATTGTTGAGCTGTGTAGTGTAATGTCATATAGTTTATGAGGACGATCCAACATCCAGGCGAGCATTAGATCAAGGAAGATCAAACAAACAAAAAATGATGATCAGAGGTTCTGGCTGTCCTCAGGGCAGCTGAGCTAATGCAGATGAGATCTGTATCCGGAAAGGATATAGCCATCTACATGGATAGCCAGGCCGCACTCAAGGCAACTGAATCAACTAACATATATCCAGATACAGTTAGGAGCTGTCGCACAAAGCTTAAATCGACTGCAGAGTGAGACTGTCCTGGGTGCCAAAACACTGCGGTATTAAAGGAAATGAGCAGGCGAATGAGCTTGCAATAATAGGAGGGCTACTCGTAATAGTGGGGTTGCAGACATCAAACCTCTTCTCTGCTTAATAAGGGATACTATTGAGGAAAAAAACATCTACCAATCTAAGGTGGTCAAGTCTTGGGGGTCACGAGTATCTAAGGCTCTATAGCCACTTTTCGATTGTAAAAGATCTATGGTGTTAATAAAATTGATCAGGGATAGGCTTAGAACAATAATATGAATTCTAAAAGGGCGCTCACGCAAAGATGCTGGGATTATCGGATACAGGAATTTGCAGATTCTGCGGAAATAGTGGGCTTCGTCGCCAATTGAAAAGAGAATGGTTTCTGAGGACGTCGATTCGGCTTAACAGCATTGGGTAACCATGAGGAGAAAAAACGTTACAATTGAGGAAGAACATTGGATTATCGCCCCAGTAAAAGTTGCATTATGTTCCGTGGCGAAGTAGAGACTGGTCTGATTCTCCAGCCCAAGTGAGCTACTTGCTTTCTTAGTAATATTCTTCTTTTACTTTTAGCATTACCAGTAAATGCTCCAATTTCATCGATTTAGCTTTAAGTAAATTGTGTGAAGCATGATACATGATATCCAAAAAAAAATTGGAGGAAACACGAGGAAATTCTCAAACTGGCACCTCTAGACTTATACGGGGAGAAATCTGTTAACAAAAGTGTTTTAAGGATAAGCCAAACTTAATCTACGAACTCAGGTAATTTTGGCCATGCACAGATTTGAGGTAAATACTTTCGGAAGTAGCAGGCGGAATATAAATATACACCGCTCAATCAGGCCTCCTGCGGAAGCTCTAGTAATCGTGGAAGCGTCCCGTAAGGTATCAATGCTGGCAATACCACGAAATGATATTACCATATTCATTGACAGCCAGGCTATCTGCTATTGAAATACTATCGGGTCATAACTTCCATAAAACTATATAATGAAATTAAATGTCATGGAAGGCGATATATGTAGGATACACCTCACTTCTTCTGTCACTGTTCGAATCTATGTCACATAAGGAATATAGCTTCTTAGAGCTATTTACATCGGGAAAGGGACATAAACCCTAACCATCTCTTACATCAACGGTTAACCGGCATAAAAGGGCATCATAATGGGTCGACGAGTATCAAAGTGTGGTACAGGAGCGTAAACATAACTTAACCTATGTGAAGCCGCAGAAGGTATTCTCTTATGAATGTTTTAATAGATAAAACTAGCAATGGCAGCCGCTATCATATCTAAAACGTGTCACTCTACTCATACTTCCAACTTTTAGAAAGCCCGCCACATCTCAAATTCTAGGCCACAAGCCTAGAACGGTGTATACAATTTTTTTTAAAAATATAAACATCATGGTTGCAAGCGGTTGCAGTGAAATCAAAATTATCAACAAATAATTTAAATATCCCTCCTCCCATCTGCGCCATTTCACTGTTGCAACACTCAAGTATATGTGAATCATACAAAAACTCTTTACTTTTACACTTAGTATTATTTGCTGAAACTTTTCCCCATCGTGATTTATCGTAACAGACTGTATTGCATAACTATGAACACATTTTTTTTTATTATAACACTGTTAATATGAAGAACAGTACAAGCTAATTTTAATGTTTGTTTTATATATATTCGTGTGACAACAATACGTACATGTTCAAGTTTTTATTGAGTCAACCACCACAGCATTTTGTTGGTCATAAATATTAAAAAAAAAATAAAAAGCCTAACATAAGAAGGACACGTTTCAAATCAAATAAAACAAATTGCACATTGATATAGCAGGCCTATCTAATAAAATAAAAGAATCACAATCAAGTATCAATTATTAGCACGTCTATGAAAATTTGTGAAAATTTGTCCATTGGTCTCATTTGATGGGTGTTTCAAATATAACATTATTTAATAATTTTAGGCTGCTTGTTTAGTATAAAAAAAAACACATTCAATTAAGGCTAACTAATATTCATTGATCGATCATGCAAATGTTGGTTTTTCGTAATTGGAGCGCGGTGCTTTTCAATTTACCGAAAAAAAATTGGTACGTGTATGGGCTTAGTTCGAACACATTCGTTCGTGAGAAACATATTTTCGACCTTAAAAAAGAAACTTAATGAAATTCCGCTGTGAAAATATTTGTACTTAGATATTTATATATGTAGAATGAACGAAGTAGGAATTAGGGCTTCACAAAAATGTCTATGCATACTTATTTGGCGCCACAATACTTAGTGGACATGGGCCCTTTGTAATATATGCGCACCAAAAAAGGTGTATACATATATACAAAGATTATTATAGATATTCCAATATACCTGAGGGCATGGTATGAGCGCTTAACATAGTCGTTGTGAGTTGGTCCTGTGAAAGTGTAAAATCAGTCAAACTGTTCTGTTTAAAAGGAGAAGAATCAGAAGGTTTTCTTGGGCACTCAAGTTATCTTATCTAGCAAATTAGTGTATTTGGGCATCAGTATCGACCCACAACTTTTATTTGCGGAACACACATGGGGCCACAAATAGAACCTCTATAAGGCCACAACAATTTTCTGGATGTTCAACAGAATCCGAGATCTTACTCCGAGACTATTACTTTCGATATATACATGTATTTTAAGACACGGGCTGCTTGCTAAGATACAACATCTTGCGTGAGATCAAAAGGATTATATAGTTTTTAGGAAAAAACAATTAAATGGCATTACCTTATTTATATGCACAGATAGCCAAGCTCCTATTAAAGCCTGATCTGCTACTACGATCACCACTTAAATTGTGGGGAAGGCCACAAGCAATATGAATAGATTTGGGTAGATGCAACTCTGTATTTGCTTTTGCCAGGCAGGGCTTATTATTACCATTTGTTAGCCCGCATCCATAGAATGTGAAATGAATGAGCTTTTATGTGTACAACAAACCGAAAACTGGCGTGATATCAAATCATGCAGGTATTCAAGGCTAGCTGTTGGTCTACGGTTAGAAAATCGGTGAAGATAACGAAACCACCTTACGATTTGTCTGTGAATGTCCATCTTATGCAAGAACCTGACTGACTGTCTTTGGCAAAAACTTCCTTCATGAATATGATTTCAATCAGATAATGCCTTTTACTTTGCCAAATGTACTGGCAGGTTTAGTAATTCAATTTCCGATGGAAACTAACAGTTCTGTTCTGACCACTAGGTCTAAGTGCTTGTAGTCTTCGGATAACCCCTTACTAAAAATTCAATACAATGCAATTGGTTCTTAAGTTCTCTTAACTATGTTTCGGGCTTGCAAAAAAGCTCACAGATGGGACGGCATACCTTCCAACTTGCAAAGGGACCGGCATACCTTCCAACATAGGCAGAGATACACTGTCATACTGTTATCAAACTGTGGCCGCAGCCTCGTTAATATTGCACAGGTGATCTATGTCATCCACCTTGTAGAAGCCTTCATTCGGATCTTGCATTTCCGAAGGTTAAATCTTACTGTAATATACTTCTTGGTCAATTGCAGTCACCTCATGCTTTTAGAAACCCAGCCGAGTTTGGGTCTATGCTGTTAGTCAAGTAAACAGTGCCTTTATTGCAAAACGGTTTTTTCTATATTGTGGGCGTGGCAGTGGGCGGATTAAAAAACTTTTAACACTTTACCAATTCGGGACCCTAGGGAGTATATGCTCTTAATTTCAGCTTCGCAGCATAAATTTAAAGGCCTCAAAAGTTGATAAGGACGGACGGACATTGGTCCTGTTCATAAATATATATACTTTTATGGGTCTACGACGAATATTAAGGGGTGTTACAAACTATGTGTCAAAATTAATATACCCTTAGGATATGGTATAAACATAAGGCCTCATTCACATACGACGGTTTTCGCTGTACGGAAAAAACGTACGGTTTTTATCCGTACGTACATTGATTTCACACACGACGGTATTTTTCCGTGAACTGTCTACGTTTGGTTAAATGTTTAACTCAGTTGGCTTCAACATATCGAAAATATGTGTGACAAGTGAACACAACAACAGACGGCAGACGAATAAAAATCGTCTTGTGTGAAAGCGTGCGCATAGTCACATGAGCATGATAAGAGGGCGACGGCACGGTCGCCGATTATTGTCGTCGTTGAGACGGCTGTTGTAAACCGTCCGTATGGAGAAAACCGTCGTGTGTGAAAGAGGCCTAAGGAAAGGCTACAGTCCGTTTGGAGTGAACAGTATGATATCATCCTATCTATATCCATATCCCTATATGCCCGAAAGAAAAAAGCATTAAGAAGATGATGGATAGCATTTTATTTCATTCTATGAAATTAAAAAAAAAAAATTTTAAAAGAACGCCCCCTAAAAGTGATCGTAGGCAAAAACTTTGTATGGGCTAAATATCTTGTTAAACATATTTTTTCGGTTTCTATGAACATTTTTGAAGAAAACTGAATTTTAGTGGAAAACGCCCACAAAAAGTAGGCGTGAGAAAAAACTTTATATGACAAACGTATAAAGTAGGGCAGTGCCTACATATCCTGCGAAAGTTGTAACACTCTATCTCTCTAACTTTAGCTTAAAAACGGTTTTTTCCAAATTGTGGGCGTGGCAGTGGGCGTATTAAAAAAAATGTTTGCACTTAACCATTTTGGAGCCCAAGGGAATATGTGGGTCGAATTTCAGCTTCCTAGCTTAATTTTAAAGGCCTCAGAATTGCGTACGGATGGACGGGCGCACATTGCTAAATAGTCTTAGGTTTTGGTACTGATCATAAATATATATACTTTTAGGAGACTAGGATAAATATTAAGGGATGTTACAAACTATGTGTCAAAATTAATATACCCTTAGGATAGGGTATACAAAAGCATTCTGGGTGTTCAACATTTTTTTTACTTGGGAATTAAAACTAACCCAATTACATTGTTACTCATAAGACTGAGACAAAGTTTAAGGTAATCAATTGAGTACTCTTGCTACAACATTCTAAAGTGTAACAAAAGTGATCAAGATGTTTACATCAATTCCTTACAATGCCACCAGAAATAAAATGTGTTTAACTAAAACATAAAAAAAAGAAAGCAACACAGCAACAAATAGAGAGCTGGCAATCATTTGGATACTAAATAATGACTTCATAAAGCCAACCATCTTTGCGCTCATTGACGTATGCACAATTCGGTTTAATCCTCTACACTTTAATATAATGTTAATTGTCATATAGGTCAATATTATTAATATATAACCACAAGTATTCTATACCAGTTGAAAGCAGTAAGCACAGCACCACTCATTAATTAATTTTATTGTTTCTCTTATCATTAAGAACTACGTTAATAATGCCAGAAATCGACCACTAGACCATCTGTATCAGCAGGCGCACAAGTCGCAAAAACATTGCAATTCTGCAGATAGTGAGGTCTTATCACAATGTCCACTTGCGTGAGCAGGTGCTGGCGCTAAAAATATAATAAATACAAGTTCACAGTTCTGCAATGACTAATAGACTGATGTAATAGTAATGTTCCATGAATTGAATTCAATTTAGCAGCATCAACCAAGTATCTTCTAGTTTACAGACATAATTAATATGTAAGCCAAATTGCGTGCAGTAAATCTGTTCCTTTTTTTTGGAAGAAGATTATTAATTTCACTTCGACTATAGCAGACCTTCTATTATATTATCCAATGACATTCGTCACCTTGAATAGTTAACAAACTATTATTAAGGCGCAACTTAACTATAGGTACGAGTTAGTTTATGACGATGAAATTGATTAAAAATTTAACGATGTAATTCAAATCAGTGAACCCTTCGGGGGTGACATGCGAATGACGATGACTGAACCGGAAAGTAAGCAAAAGTTATGACACCTTTTTTTATGTTTGAATGTTTATTTTTTGTTTATCCATAAAACATAAGAAAAAGCTACAGTCCGCTTGGGTTGAAAAGTTAAGAACCCGATAGAAAACAATTTCAGTTCATGTCTAGTGATAAATTCATAAAAATAAACTAGCAAGCTATTGAAAACATTTTTTGTTCATGATTTTTAGGTTCATAAAATACAGCTAATTACATGATATGTTTATTACACATTTAGTGTAGGAAAGTGATTAAAGGTGATGACAATCGCAAGTGGTTTTAAAATGTTAACTCCAGTAAGATATTGACAGTAATTTAACCACCCTACATTTAGTTATTTGCATTTAAGTGCGTCCTTAAAACCTCGATAACTGGGGTAAAAATTCGTGATGTACCTTTAAATCTAGCACAATTTTTTTTTCTAAGAATATTTCCTCGAATCGTATCCCAAAGTATAGGCAGTTGGTATACTTAAAGGGGTCTACGACAAATATTAAGAGGTTATATCTGATTATACAGCTAATTGCTATAGTAACAAGCATCAACAGAACGACATACGACTGGGGTTTTTTCCGCCGTACTTTTCGCAGTCACTATTTTCCCATTAAATGCTATAAGTGCTACTACTACAACTTCTGTTTGATATGTGAAGTAATGAACTTGAATCAGTTGCTGATTTAAATCAAGTAAGCCGCTGTATAAATAAATAAACACGTTTGTTGCTTTGTTAGGGAATTCCTTCTCATTTTGTTATAAATAAATATAAATTAGGGCTGGTTATAAAAATAACGAAGTAATGGGGAGCATTAGATGATATTACATTAGTGGAACACAATTGTTCGGTAAAGAGCTGTTAAATTTGTTCTTCATTGCAGCTCGGTTTCATGGGGATAGCTAAATAATGCATAGACGTGAGCTGATTTCAAATAGGGTATGAACGATTTTGGAATCATCCTTGCGCAAAGTTATTTACCAAGTAATGTAATAACCAATTCAAAGTTAAAGGGAATTATGAAATATTGACAGGACATAAGAAAAATATGCTTTCTGTCTAGATTTTCATAACGCAAAGACTCTACTCTTAGATGTTCCCAGAGACAAAGTTATGAAAATAATGAAATTCAACTTTAAAATAATTTTCTAACGAAGCTCAGCAACAATTTATGGACTGAGTAGCCACACAATAAAGTGGTATACAGACGGATCGAAAACTGATTCAGGAATTGCTGTAGGAGTGTATGGCCCTACGAATCGAAAATATGTGCCATAGAAAAGTGCGTTCGAATCAATTTCGACAAGAACTGCAGAAATTGTAACATAGCAATAGTGTCAGATAGTCAAGCGGGTATTTAGGCACTGGACTCCTTTGTCATTAAATTCAAAATTGTGTGTGATACTGGACAAGGGGTAGCAGAACCCTTCGACTCAGTCCCGAACCTTTCAGAATCTCCAAGGTCTGAGATTAGCCAAGAAAATTTTAGTAGACTATAACCTGAAGGTTTAGGATATGCATTAGTCTTAGCCAAACTAACCTACGTATCCTAACTGGTTTCCT
Organism: Ferdinandea cuprea; assembly: GCA_963576555.1. Classification (NCBI taxonomy): domain Eukaryota; kingdom Metazoa; phylum Arthropoda; class Insecta; order Diptera; family Syrphidae; genus Ferdinandea; species Ferdinandea cuprea. Next base: position 26,423,050 of record OY754962.1, read on the forward strand.
AATAAGGCATTTCATACTCAAGGAACACCAGATTAAGGTCTCTGCAACAATAAGACCAGTGCGGCGCACTGACCAAAAAAGGATAGGTTTAAGTGTTTGGAAAAATAACAAATTAAAGATAAGAATTTATCAACCACGGATCGACTATTAATTTTGATGAGCTCTAAGTGGACTTTTCTTGCCAAAGTTAAAGCCAGAGCATAGGCACTAAACCTAACTCCTAATGAATTACCCCGCGAGAGAACTCTGGAAGAGGGAACAAATCTATCAAGGTGTTAGTAGGGGGCACAATAGACCACACAAGGTCACATACAGTCTATAAAAAGAATTGTCTATGACAAAAAAATCTGTTTCTAAATATAATTTTTATGAAATTTTGCAAGGATAAAAAATTTCATAAACTTTTAAAAAATTTGTTAAGTAAAATTTTGAGCAAAATTATGTTGAGGTAGAAACATAAGGAAAAGCTACAGTCCGCTTGAGGCGAACAGTATGATACCCTATCCATATCCCTATATGCCGCTAAGAAAAAAGCGTTAAGAATATGATGGGCAGCATTTTATTTCATTCTATAAAATGTATAATAAACAATTTTTTTTTGAAAAAACCCTTTCAAATTGTGGGCGTGGCCAAAAAATTTGTATGGGTGATATATTGCAAAAAATATTGACTAAGTATTTTGTTAAACATTTTTTTTCGGTTTCTATGAAAATTTTCGAGGAAAACAGCATATCAGAGAAAAACGCCCACAAAAAGTAGGCGCAGTAGAAAATTTTATATGACAAACTTATGAAAGAGGACAGTGCCTACATATCTTGTGAAGGTTGCAACTCAAACTTATGAAAGAGGATAGTGCCTACATATCTTGTGAAGGTTGCAACTCTCTATCTCTCTAAATGGAGCTTTAAAACAGCATTATCCCAATTGTGGGCGTGGCAGTGTGCGTATCAAAAAAAAAAGGAAACTTTACAATTTCGGCTTTCTAGCTTTAGTTTAACGGCCTAAAAATTGGTGAAGGACGGACGGACGATCTTTGCTGAAAGGTTTTGGTCCTGATCATAAATATGTTCTTCTAGAGATCTACGACGAATATTAAGGGGTTTTACAAACTATATGTACAAATTTGTATACCTTAGGATAGGGTATAAACAAATGGAACAGCAAATTTTCATAATTTTGAGTTTAGCGAGCCATAATTTTTTTGTTGATGCACAGATTTACCCAATGCATTTAAGACTTGTATGCCCTACTAAATTATCTTTCAAAAATATCCAAAATCAATTTTCGCATTCCGTAGTTATAGCGTTTAAAGTGGTTACCTACTTTGATGGGGTGTAACTTCAAATGGAGTGAGAATAGAATAGAACCTAAGTTTTCTGTTTGAAAAAGAAAAAGAATACTGAAGTTCATTAGTTATTCTGGTGACGCGTTGACGATGGCACCACTACAAGCTGGTACTACAGTTATTTAAACTTACATATTGTTTATCCTGAATATACTCCATTGTTACCACAATAAGATAACGCTTTTTGAGGCAGAAATAAGATATGTAGAAGCCGCAATTGTATTCTTATTTGAAATCCGAAACTTCTATTTAAAGGTAGAAGTCAAAACATGCAAGATATATGTCTCCGAATTCAAAAACGCGATAATATGTTTCCGAATTCAAAAACGCGAACCTCACTCAATGCCTACTCAATTATAACTGCGTTTCAACAACCTCGAATAGCATATTCCTGCTAAATGTAGCATATGTGATTCTATCAAATCCTTAGTGACTAATCGGCCACTAAGGATCCTGGCTTCCGCACTGGACACAAGCCCGGTAAGGACCAACGAATATCATGTTGAGACACACCATTTTTCATCGACTTTAAAGCCAAAGGAGCTCTAGAGTGTAAGTGTTAAATTCCGGATCCCGCCATAACTGATAACCTTATGTCGTGTGCAATGTGCAGTTTGGCAGCAGTTTATCTGCTGATGAGTCAAGCAGATGCGTTATCGTGTGATTTGTATAATGTTTTCGATCACAGAAGAAAGTGCACCAAGTATGTGTGTACATGAAATGGACTTTCTTCAACATATCAGTCCAGTTACAGTTTGTGGACTGCGAATAGACGGTGGTCCTGAAGAGGTTTCAGGAAGACCGAATTTTCGTTTTAAAGACCAAGCCGGAGTGCAAGTAGCTCAAAACTGAAAGAAAAGGTGCCCGGAACCGCAGAAGATTTACAGCTGCATTATCTCAGGCAGACATCACTCCCCACGGCTCGGGAGCTCTTAAGTAAGTAAGTAAGTTTCTCTGTGGGTAAAATAAGATTTCTTCGGAAAATGTTTATGTTACAAGAGAATCATTAATTTGCATCTACTAAAAAAAAAAAAAAAAATTAAAACATAGAAATCCCCTTCTTCAATGTTGAGGTTGCTTCAATAAATAAATGAAACGACAGGTAATTGTTAAATGTTTGTTGCACATATTATTATCTAACAGCAGACTTATTTTTTAAGACACTGCATGTCTGGAATGATAATGAAGTTATTTCTGTAATACCACAACCAGCATCATCATATGTTATGTTCGATTGTCACGCTTCATAAGTATAAAACAAACATAACTAATTATTATTTTTTTTTTATCCAAAGGTCATCCCATATATATATGAACATGTAACACATACATATGTATGTCTACTATACAATTTTATTTCGATTGGAAGAAACAATTAATTTGCTTAAAGCGGAGAAACAAATGACAAGTACACCATAAATGTATTACTGTTCGTCAGAGCATTTTATTTGTATTACTAGTATCGGTGAATTTCTCGTACTCCAACCGAAATCCACAAAATGGAAAGAATAAAACGGTTTTTAGGTGTTTAAACTGGTTGCTGCCTCGATTACGATGTGGATGCTAAAGAGCAATCTACCGAAAAAATATATTTAAACGACCCGGAGGTAACTGTTATGCCAATATTAATCGTCTGAAATTTTGATATAATGATTCAAAGCCTGAGGTAGGGTTCGTTCTATCTATTTCCCTTTGTTCGGGGCTGTTTCAGCATGCAGCTTCTACAAAAATCTTTTGAAAATGCATCAAGTTTTGTTGCATGTTTTTCCTATAAGACAGTGTCCAGTAATGACATCTATTGTAGGGCTAATGTGTCGTCTGCTTAGAGCGTTTCAGATCTAGCTTAGGTCTAATGTTTTTTTTCTTCATAGCAGCCAGTCTTAGCGACAGTTTATAAGTAGCGATTTGTATGCCTAACTCTCATTTTTCATCAGGTGATTGAGATATTTTGGTTTCTATTCCCTATGCCCCGGTGCCCAGCGGAGCTCAATATTAAACTGTTTCGCCATCCCCTGAAGTGACAATCGAGGTGGAGTCGATTTTAGTCGGTCCACTGTGATGTAGCCCCCAGACGAACAGCCGCATTGGCCCCACCGTTTGCCTACTAAAATATCGTAGGGTGTCAGGTGAAACGGAGTGTCCAATGCACCAGAGGGAGTCGTGAGTAGGGCTGCACCAATGCATAAACAAGCTGATCTTTGGACTTTGCTAAGTTAATTGCGATTAATCGCTTTATTTATAGCAATCCACCAGACAAGCGATTCATAGGCAAAGAGTGGTGTGAGGTTGAATTCCTCAAGTGCTACTGAGCTTTTTTTTAATTTTTTCCTCGATATTTGGTTTCTAGCTCAACTTTTTTATATAACATCATACCCAGATATGGCGCTTTTTTAGAGAATGTTTAGCTTACTCCGCAATGAATGGAGGGTCAGTATGAGGATTTTTATAATAACTTGAGAAGATTGAACGTGAATTCCACCTTCAGGGGGTAGCTTTACTGGCAGTTCTTCTTGCATCGGGAATCTGCATGTTTGTTTAAGTTAATAATCCTGCTTGCAAGTCATAGACTAATGAGCGTCTACCTTCAGGGCTTACTGTACATCGCAGTGCGATTGGATATATTTCTAAATTGTTAAAAGTTCTTTCTATGTCTAGAAGGGCGATTATAGTGCGTACCGCTGTAACCCTTATAGTACGCATATTGTACGGTAGACACAAGTTCCCTATCAATACTTGTGCGTAAATGGGTAACAATAAATCGTTCTAGAGTTTAGAGTTTTAAGATATATGCCATGATCCCTATTATGTAAAAGGAAGAAGCCAGGAATGTCCATCGGTTCACCCTGAATGACAGAAATATGGAATGATCTGGCTTGCTCCTTTTTTCCTACACCACATAAGCAGTTCTTGTCCTCTAATCCCTAAATGTCCTGAACTACAACTCTGTGTTAATTCATCATGTATAAATAAAAATCTCCTTGGTGCGTGCGCATATTATAAACAAATAAACGTATCTCTTCTGTTTTGAAATTATGAATTTTTCATTTAAAATCGAAACGTCAACTTTCTACATCATCTGAATGACAGATTATAATAATTACCCCCATCGGTGTTTATATATATATTCGTTTTGGGACACAATTTAAACGTACCAGCTAAAAAAAAGATGCACATTTCAGGGTTTCCATATATAGTTCGTATTTTTTATGTTTTTTTTAGAAGGGAATTTACATTTCATTGCTCGCATTGAATGCGAGTGGGACACGCGTGCTTACACCACCCTATAACGCGGCGTGAGCGTGTAATTGTCATAATTGTATGCCAGTACAAGTGGGCCACAACGGCCACAAATTCGAAAATGATGAGGGTCGCTATCTTTTGTTCGATGCGGCTAATGAATTTTGATGAAACCTTGTGTTATGTATTATAATATGCTGGAATTATGTGTATCTGTGGTTGATATTTATTTGTTTATTTTTTTATCTGTCCGACGATGACACGGATAGAATGCGTCTATAAATTGCCTGAAACCGTCTTTGATTTGAAATATGGTGTGTTGCAAGAGTGTGCGTGTGGGCACGCAGAATAGGCGCAAGTAAATAGTTCTTATTAAAATTCAATTGTTGATTTTTTAATCAACAAAAATTGAGGTTTTTGGATTATTACGAAAGGCGCATTGTGGTGGTATGATCTGCTTAGGGCGGCGGCGGTGGGTGTTTAAGTCATGGAAAGGGAAATGAAAATTAAATTGTTTTATATTTAAACAAAGATGAGTGATGTCTACTAAATGTGATTCTAATGATTGATGTGTGTTGCAACAGCAAATTAAGTGTTTTGGGACGGTTTTTGATAAAGCGGAACTTGAAAGAAAATAAAACGACTTAATGCAATAAAGTTTGGAGAAGTCAATTGAGGCTAATTTAGAGAAAAGCCGAATACATTATTGCACCTTAATTCATTTAGAAGGGCCGAAACGAAAGAAATCGTTTGCATTTATCTTCGGCCGCAGAGAAGTAGTGGCGCAAACCACGTAAACGAAATGTAATAGGCCACGAACAATAAGTTCAAAAGGATTTATATGAAAAAGCATAGTTTATATTATGAGAATATTCAACGGCAGAGCTCGAAGAAGGAGTTAGTTATACAGAAATATCTTTACTAAATTCGGTTCCTGACCTTCTTACAAGAACCATTTTAGAGTACAGCTGAGTACCCGAAAAAAGCATATGAAGTGAATTTAAGGCTGACCACATGTTTTCCTTAATGAGCATCGCCGGGACGTTATCGGGTAAAGACTGCTTTTAACTACATCGGCCAGATAGTTAAACTGTGTAATCTGGAAATTTCAACGAAAGTTATAAGAGTGATCCTAAGAAATTTTACGAAGGTTACATAACCGCGGTCTGCGATGGAAACACCTTATCGAACAATTGTTGTTAACACCAAAAAAAGATTATCAAATCACAAGTGTACACGGTCCTTAAAACCAACATAATTGCCACTAGATGGCTTTCCGTATTGCAGAAATCGCCATATTGCATTGTTTACTTCTTTGATCTATCGAACTTGCTCGAGAAATTTTTCTTTTTCATTTTGTAAAGCTTGATCAATCAAAAAATAAAGTATTTGTAAGCCGGGGAAACATTTTTATCTTATCTTGAACTTTATAAAGGAAGATTCTCTTGATCTTGTACCGTTTAATTACAGCTAGCACCGAAGCAATAAAAATAAAGCTGGCTCCTAGTAAAGACCGCATCCCATATATAGAAATTCTTTCAGCTTACGGCAGTAGAAAAGTTTAGAAGAAGTGCCAAAAAGTTTAAGAAAGAGAGATGTTATGGACACAGCGAATTGTAGAGGAATTTCTTCAATGAATTCAATAATGAATGAGGTAATGAAGCGAACTCAGAGCGAGCTTCCGAAAAAAATAAAAGAGGGAACACGTTATTTTATACTTTCTCAGATTAGGCATGCTAAACACCATTTGGTGAACATAAGGAAGGAGGAAATACGACAAAGTGAGACACGATATCGATCCATAACGATCTAAGTGTGGTGAGCCTACATTACCTAAGCCTTAGACACCTCGCCATTTAGACACTGTTTATCTTATCGTTATTCCATAACAGGATCACCTTTCATTCATTTTTGGACTACTGTAAATTATTGATAAAACAAACTCACAATAGCCTTATTTCGAATAGAAAAACTTAATACGTTGTCCTTTCTTTGGTGACGAGGTATCGGTAAGAAACCAGTGGTTGTTCCCAAGGGGACTACCCAAGACCATTATACGTGGTGAAAAAACACACCCTGCACGAGGTGCCACTGCTTTAGACAAAATATAACGGATCTAGAGGAGAGTAACTCGATAAAAGCCGTAATCCCGGGTGAACTACTGTGCCCATGGGATGTATGGCACAATGTTATGTGTCTTTTAACAGTGAACTCTAGAAACCGGGGGACCTTTAGTTTCAATTTCAATTCCCCTTTTCTGTATACAGGGGGTGAGTACAGAATGACCTCCCTTCCCCCTTACTCGTGGGTCCAAAATAGAAAACCTTAACAAAACAACAAACAAAGGGACTGGTGTAAACGAATCGGGCACCAAGAACTTCAAAAAAACCGATTCTCAGACAAAAATGACGGAGGAGGAGAAAAACCTTTTACTCCAAGAACCGTCAACACATAAGGCTGCTTCGGTTAAGGGAAGCGAGGGAACGGTTGATCACAGACTTGAGAAGCTTTTTATTGAAAATGGTGACACCTGTTCCATTGCCAGCTCAGCCCAATTCTCCATATCGTCAACAGCCTCCATTAGGAAAAAAGTAATTAATTGCAAAATGACGATTAAAAAGCTCCAAAAAAGACAACACTTAGGAGACAATGACAAACTGCGACTTCAAAATGCTCTTGATTTTCTAGGAAGTCAATCTTTGGAAGGTGATGAGCCTTGTGCTAATAGCTCATCGAGGGCTGGCTTATCTAAAACCTCGAGCAAGGGCGCTCTGATGCAACCGCCCATGCCTATGATATGCCTTAGCCTATCGGGGCAAGGGTCTGTTACATCTGACCCCGCAAAAGAAATAGCGGTCAAGGAAAACAATAATGTTTCACCGGGAGAGGCAAACTCGACTCTGGACAGTGCAGTTACTGTTGTCGATAAGCCAAGTAAGCCAAAGGATACTGAATGTTTCGATCTAACCGAAACCTCAGTTGTCACCGCGGCGAACTTGGTGGAAAACAACAACACGTCCAATACAGTAGATAAGCAAACTGATCCAATAAAAATGCGCAGGAATGCACGTAAGCTGATTTACAGGCTAAAACGCCGTCACCCGAATTCCTTTACGGAAAGGGAAACGGCACAGCTAGCTAGAGCTCGGAAAACCATAGCATCGACGCACCAGAAGGACAGGCAGCAAAACCCAACTGGGGCAGGGAAGATGACTGACCCAAGGGAGGAATGCCTTCTGCCTTCCGCCTTGAGTAGGTCTAAACCCGGAAAACCAGGCGTTAACTCAGTTAAGGACTCGTCCAAGGCTGAGGAGAGGCCTGGCTGTTCTAGGAAGGTTCTGCCAGCTAGTAGCAGACTAGAGCTGAAGCCTAGGGCGCGTGTCTCTGTGACACATCCAAATCTGAGAACGCTCCTGAAGTCTCTAAAAGAGGCAGGCATGACGACACAATCTCCCCGGTTGTAGGTAGGCAGGCCAAAACACCGAAATTTGCTGAGAAGGTGAAGGAAAGTCTTCGTGTCGCAATTATCGACCTTGGCAATCCAAATCGAAGACTAACCGCTAGCCAATGGGAACTCATAGAGCAAAGAATCCTAGACGGTGTAAACGACGCTATCGTAAAGGCAGAGGATAAGCTACCACTTTTTGGACAGCTAATCATCTTCAAAGGATTCAAGATGATGGAATGTGACGATAAAGAAACGCTGGTATGGTTGAAGAACTTCGTCAACAGCACCAAAGCACCTTGGTCAAATGCCGATCTGCGTGTTGTTGATAGAAAGGAGATTCTCAGCATCACCAGACCAAAAGGAAGAATACTCATTCGAGGACTGTACCTACCCACGGAAAGGATTGAACGCAACCTGCAATTCCTTAACCCGGAACTTCAAAGCAGGGAGTATGGAAGGGTATGGAAGTGACAAGCACGACTTCAAGGTCCGTGTAGGCATTACACGCTGCAAGCTCAGGCTGGTAGCGAAAAAGCAGAAGAGGATAGGAGAAGTAGAAGCTGCCCGTGATGAAGATAATACAAATAAATCTTCATCACAGTAAGGCTGGCCGCCTTCTACATTGGCCATGTAGTTCTTTTTATGGAGACTAGAAAAATCGATGTTTCCCTAGTACAGGAACCCTGGATCTTCCGGGGTAAAATACGAGGGTTAAGCTTAAAAGACTTGCTGGTCTATAACAGCACATCAGACTTTGGTAAGTCTCGTACATGTATCGTCGCCAGTAAACAAACTAAACTTTTTCTCTTACCTAGCCTCAGCAAGACCGATCAAACTGTGGTCAAATGGGACAGGGTGGGAAAAAACGCTCTTGTACTGGCGGCAATATACATGCCATACGAATCCGTCAATCTACCTTCCGTCTCTCTTAGAATTTATTATAAAAAATAGACTACTAGTAGCCAACATTTATAACAAGGAATAGGTGTGAAGTATTAGATATTACTCTCTATAACAACTCACCTACTCTCTCTGTGCGGGAATGGAAAGTGTCCACAGAACCATCCTTCTCAGATCACAGAATTATAGAATTCCTCACTGACGAGAAAACTGCCACTTTGGGTAAATATAGAAATTCCAAATTGACTAACTGGGAAACATACTTATCAGAAGTAGCTAGAATAGCCAGAAACTGACATTACAAAAAATGGAAACGTTAGATGAAATCGATGCAACAACAGAAATGCTAAACACAGTTCTAATTAAAGCATACGATAAAGCCTGTCCTCTACGGACAACAAAAAATAGGAAGTCTCCACCATGGTGGATAAAGGATCTCAGAAAGAAAACCAGAGCGCTCTTCAAATTGGCAAAGGCCACAAACTCCCAAACGGATTGGGATACATACAAGGTCCGGGAGTGGAAGTTAAAAAAAGCCATAACTAGTGCTAAACGCACAACCTGGCGCACTTTCTGTAGTGATATCGAAAGCACCACAGAATCGGCTAGACTTCGGAAAATCCTGTGCAAAAAATCCTCAGTTCCCGGATATCTTAAAGGCACTAATGACACTTGGACAAAATCCAGTGAGGAGACTCTCAGTCTACTACTGCAGACTCATTTTCCGGGCTGTACAATGAATCCGACTAATCAGTCTAGTTTTAATACCACAACAGCGACAATCCCGGTAGAACTTGTAACCGAAGATAAATTAAACTGGGCAATTGATACATTCTCTCCGTTTAAATCCCCTGGATGCGACGGTATTTTTCCAATCATGCTCCAGAAAGCTAAGACCATTATTACACCGATCTTAAAAAGGCTTTCCATTCGGAGTCTGGAATGCGGCTACATTCCGAAAACCTGGCGAGAGGTTAGGGTCGTCTTCATTCCGAAAGCAGGGAAATCCGGCCACACTACCGCCAAGGACTTCAGGCCGATAAGTCTGACATCATTTATTCTTAAAACTTTGGAAATACTAATGAACGTCTTTATACGCAGTCGAAAAGGTGACAGTGCGATTTCCTCTGCCCAACATGCTTATATCAAACGCAAAGGGGTGGAAACCGTACTGCATGAGGTCGCTAACACTATAGACAAGTCATTAAAAGATAAAGAATATACACTGGCGGCGTTCTTGGATATTAAAGGTGCCTTCAATAATGTCAAAACATGCTCAGTCAAGAGAGCACTACAGAATTCAAATGTTGATGAATCTCTTGCTAATGTGATTATAAATCTACTTAGTGAAAGGAACATAAACACGAAAATAGGTGCCACTGAACTTAGAGTAACTGCTGCAAGAGGCACTCCGTAGGGAGGGGTCATTTCCCCTCTACTCTGGGTACTTGTCATTAATGAAATATTAATCCTAGGGAATTCACTAAGAACACTTAGTACATAGACAAAGCAATGCGGGCTTGGCGTCAACCGCCAAAAAACTGAGCCTGTCCTTTTTACAAACAAACGAATAATACCACAATTCCAGCCACCAACTCTTGAAGGAATACCTCTAAAGGTGACGGACAGGGCGAAATACCTGGGTATGATCCTAGACAGGAAACTTAATTGGAAGCCGAATGTCAATGAAAGAGTGAAAAAAGCAGCTAACGCTTTTTACGCATGTAACCGCATCTTTGGCAGGAGGTGGGGACCAAACCCCAAAATAATCTTGTGGATGTAGACGGCGATCGTGCGGCCAATACTCACATATGGCAGCGTAGTCTGGTGGCAAGCCGCCGGCAAGGCGACCAATCTCAAGGCAATGACAAAGATACAAAGTCTAGCATGTATAGGAACAACCAGCGCAATGAGAACCACACCTACGGCAGGTTTGAAGGCAGTTCTCAATCTAACTCCTCTGGACATATACATGGAAGAATCTGCAACCAAAGTGCCTTGAGGATTAGTCAAACTAATACATGGAACCCATCCAATTTCGGGCACGCACAAATTCTAGAGAAAAACGTTGGGAATAATGTCACTACTGACTACATGTATCCCCAACTGAACTTTGATAGACTATTCACCTACTCCTTTCTGAGCAGAGATGAATGGAGAGCAGATGAACCCACAAAGCGGAAATCGGTATCCATCTATACAGATGGATCAAAGATGGAATGTGGAACCGGTACTGGTATATTCTGTGAGGAATTGAATATACACTGCTCCATCAGGCTTCCTGATAGCAGTAGTGTCTTCCAAGCAGATATTCTGGCAATCGCGGAAGCGGCCCGAATGGTGTCATTGCTGGCAATACCACATAATGATATTACCATTTTCATTGACAGCCAGGCGGCTATAAGAGCTATTTCTGATATAGAAATTAAATCGAAGCTAGTTCACTGCTGTTGCGAAGAGCCTAACGTTCTTTGCTCACAGCACTCCACGAATCTCCGCTGGGTTCCTGGACATAGTGACAAGGCCGGCAATGAGATAGCTGATGAACTGGCGAGAAAGGGGTCAGCAATGGATAAAGATAGAGCACTACAGTCGATCAAGCCTCCACTATATAATCTCAGAGAACGAGTGGAAAACAAGATACGTATGAAAACCAAAAACAGGTGGAAAGCACTAACTACCTGTGAAGTATCTCGGAAGCTATGGCCAGCATATGACAAAGGCCGAACATTTAAACTTCTACAGTTCGACAGGCCATCGCTGTCTAGGCTGGTAGGGGCTCTAACATGTCATAACTTCTTAAGAAATCACATGATGAAACTAAATCTCAAGGACGACGATAGTTGTAGAGGTTGTGGAGACGAAGAGGTCCATGAGGACACACCTCACTCCCTCTGACACTGCCGAGCCTCTGTCACTTGAGAAACAGAACACTTGAGAGTTTTTACTTCCATGATTTACGAGAACTTTCTGATGTTACACTTTCTAATCTTTACAGGTTCTTGAGGATGTCAGGATGGCTTCTCGGAGTCGGGTAAATGCAAGAAGGATGACACAAGCTGACCATCAACAACACCGACGGTCAACCCCCAACAAAAGGGAATCACAATGGGTCCACAAGGACCTGAGTGTGGTATAGTAGGGTCTACCCTGCTCTACCAACCCACATACCTAACCTAACCTTGTCCTTTCTTTTCACACTAAATTTGCCATTTACTTTTATAGGAACAGGACACCTGGCAAATTCCAATAAATTATATTCTTGCATCAGTTTGTAACAGAAGCTATATTTAGTTTGAATGAATTTAGGTTTGCTCGATTTTTTATTTCAAATTAATTTTAGTTTTTTGTCAAAATGTATAACTGAATCGCTATAGATCCAATCCTTATTATCCAAAACCATTTCCCACTGATGACACAACTCAATTGATTGCTGTGTGTCGCTCATCATGTATTAAAAAATTAAATTAAAACAAAGCTTCTGACAGGTAAAAATGAAATGATTGATTAATGATTTGTTTCCTTTTTAGTATTTTTTTTTATCTGCACCATTCATTATCGAAGAGAGTACACAAAATTATATGAAACTTAAAGCTCTTTTCCCTTGCTTGGGCATGCTTCGAAATTTGCAATTGTTACATTAACCCAGACTTTCAAGAAAAAAAAAATATGGACAGTATTTTTTTTTTCAAAAACTTCGTTCACAAAATTGTAATTATGGGATAATGACACTAATTGAATGGCTATTGTTGAGATGACTCTACATGCCAAGGTGAACATAATTTAGTGTAGTCGGAGATTTAATTTTGCATTTCCGTTCCAAAGTGACGTGAATTATCATTAAATAAACATTTTCAAGAATCACAAGGGCATGGGTGGAATTTCGATAGAAATGATCTCTCAAGATAAAAATAAATAAATAGCAGTAGTGGTTATCGGACTGTGTGCTAAAGTGCGTGCACTTTGTAACATGTTTGGAGATTGCTTGAGAGATGGGATTGATGAATATAGGAATTGGGATTGCTTACTTTCTATAAAATATATGAAGATCTAGAAGTGGTCTAGAACAAGATGAATGGATGGATCAAAAACTGATGAAGGGGTTGGTGATGGCGTTTTCTCTGATAGACTAAATCTAAGTGTCTCGTTTCATTTACCCAATCATTGCAGTGCAGACATGGCGATTAAAGAAGCCTTATCTTGGCTGCAAATAAACGTGATATTCGAAAGTTCTCTGACAGCCAAGCGTCCTTAAAATCAATAGACTCAGTTTCTCTAAACTCTATAGAGTCCCTAGAATGCCGATCTTCTCTAAAGGAGTACATTCAATTTTGCTGGGTGCCGAGGCATAGAAATATTCCAGGGAACGAACTCGCAAAGCATGAAACTACACTGCCTGCTATTTCACCTGATAAGCATTCCAATTGTTACATGCAAATTAATGCTAAAATTGAAAGCTATTTGAGAAAACCGACCGTAAGTCGACAAGTGGCACAACTCGTCTAGTGACAAAGCGGATTTGGCCGAAGCTGCATCTGAAACGCTCTAAGTGTTTGCTATATCTAAAAACACTGCACGTCGGCTCTACAAATACTACCATATTAAATCTCCAAAGGCTACAGCGTCTTTTAAGCTTGGGACCGGAGCTTTTCGGAACTGTCTTAAGGATTAGATACTGTTTCAGGGATTAGATTAGGTTGAGGGATGGTAGAAACAGTTTTGCCTGTCTGTTATCTACAGTTTCAGTTTTTTATGCGGAGTTTAATGGAGCTGATGGGCACGCCACAAAATTGTCTACGCATCGTAAATGGTGCCACAAATACTTTCCAATCGAAGCCACAATGTCCAGGCACCCAGATTAATTGGACTTTTTTGGTGCTAGCTAGTGTTGTAAGTAGTTGGAGACAGTCCTAAACTAGTTAAGAAGTGATTTCAAAGGCGAAAAAGCAATAAGAACCTCTTCTCTGTCAGATATAATATAAATGTGCTTGTCAGTGACGTTCCTGTTTGAACTCTCTCTCTGATTTGGCCTGAAATACGGAGTAATTCTCTTCTATGCTGGTATAGAGGGAAGATTCTGTTTCTACGATTTGATTCTATTTATGCTTCCACAAAGGTTTACTTACGGCGATCCCATGTGGAAAAGAATGAGTTAGTAATAAATGCATCAAACAGCCAAAACGATATAAAGTGATGTGCGAATGGTCTGAACATGAAATCGGGAGTGGATATTGGTATACACGTCAAGCGATATAAACAGACAAAAATCGAATAATTCCCTATAGCTGGCATACTATTGACTCCACAACAATGCGCTGAAAGAGTAAACTATTGTGGATTCCTTAGTAGCATTCGGGTCAGGAGGGACCTAAATCTCCATTCAATGCATCAACAGTCAGTTGGAAAAACAGCTCTGGACTTACACAGGCCAAGCGATGCATCCAGCTCTCCAGATGTCTAAATCTCAGCAAGATAATATCAAAAACCTTAAACTACCTCAACGGTCACAAAGGTCACAAAGCTCTGAGAATTTTCATTAGGGAACAATTATTTCAACCGCTGAATTGAAATATTCCTCTGCGTCAATTCTAACAAAATTTCAACGTATCCGCATCTCAAGCGACATTTGTATATGGATCTCTGACTGGAACTTCCTCCAATTTATGTACAGGCTATGCCTTCAAAAGAAATCGCCTCAAAACTTCTGGTTGTACAGAACTCTTAACCTGCCAGTTCTGTTATACGGAGTCGAGTGCTGGACAACAAGTAAAATATGCAAGTACGAGAAGGGAGAGAAAGGGATACTCTTGTAAAAAAAAACTTCTTCGATGGATATTTGGTCCTGTGTGAGAAGTGGGAGAATAGATGAGAAAATACCAAGATGTGTATGTTGTCAATTCTAAAAAAACCAAGCCAAAGCCCTTGGTCTAGCCAGCTGCAGGGGATGGAATGCTGCCGTGTCTCAGGTGGGGACTCTTCGTGTGTTATAACTTCAATATCGAAAACGGCAGAGTTTTAAAGAATATGAAAACCTTTTAAATTTTTTAGCGAAAGTAATTTTAAGTACTGCATCATTAAATGCAAAATGTTTTCTTACCGTCTGCGGATTTGGATTTATTCGAGTCGTCATGGTTAGATGGGTTGCTGTATGGCTTGTTGTAGTTACTCTAGCAGTCAGCTGACTCAATAACTTTAACAACTCCAAGGCTTACAACTTAAGCCATGGAATGAGTTAACCTCAAAATTTAATATTTACGTAATAGATTTCCGAATTTCCAGATAAAAAAACACCAACAAGAAAAACTATTCAAGACATGTGTTACTTCGAATTTGTTACTTAATATCTCATATCTCTTTTAATTTTATAGTAAAATATTTTTAAATGATATCCCGACATCAAGTTTAAGTGAATAAAAAAATCTCCTCGCGTTTCTAACCTCCCCCCCCCCCACTCAATTACCTTATATTGGACCCAATTAACAGCGTAATCCATGGCGCTTGATAGGGTAAGAAGAAACGTGATGTAGTGAGTCATCCTGACGTGTGATTGGTAAAATGTTTGCGTTTTCATTGAACAAACATTTTTCTCTTAAAAAGTGTATCACGGGATTAGGGAAATGTACTGACGCAAATTCTGCATGTGACTTTGATTGATAAAGCATAATCTTTAGTATGGCTTCTTGTAAATTGGATGATAACGCATTGCAAAAGTCACAAGCCATTAGTGGGTTTATTTTTCTCAAGACGATGTACATACAAACATATAGGTAAATATCCTAGGATTTTGTTTGCCAGGTTTCGAAATTGCGAATTCCATATACAATGAGAGTTAACATGTTCATTCTTCAGCAACTTAGCAAGTCGTTTCATATACATTTTTTTTATATTCCAACGAAAAATGTAAATATGTTCTCTTTAATAAATTAATATGAGTACCGAGTGCTGATCAAACAAAAAAAATCTCTAGGAATCTATACAGTTTTCAATGCTTTTTAAGGAGCTATCAAATTTCAGAATTCTTGGTTTCATTTTCGCTGACGAGAAGACCGAAGCGACGCGAGGGTCCACATTATATTAAGTCTACAATCTTGTGGGCCATACTCAAATGATATATAGTGATCTATCAAATGAAACCGATCATGACATTCATTTAGTCAGAGATTGTTTGTTCAGGACTAGAACAACAACGAAATCGTAAGATAAATTATTGTTTTTTTTTTTTTTTTGATTTAATTAACTAATAACACTTTGCCACATTTGTATAAATATGTCTTGTTTATCTCCTGATTGCGGATAAAGTGAGCATTGAATGTATTTTTTTTAAATTTCCTATCTAAGAAGATATCAAATTTGTTTCTATGGATTTCCCAATACATGGATTGCATACATCTACGTACAAGTTGTAAGAACAATTTATTATATAGTTTTGATCTTTGTGAATTTTTAGAAGCATGGTTTTCATAGCTGAGAGTTTTTGCACGGGTACATTCTTGCAATACTTATTTTGTGTCGAAAGAAAGTGTTAATAAAAGGGAAAAATTGTGTCGGGACTCTAATGGAATTCCATTGTCACTGTGAACGAACCCTTTAACCAATAACCGAACTAACAATGTCAAAACATTCAGTAAAAACAAAATTGTCATCATGGTAGAGTTCACAAAAGAAGAACGTTTACAAATAATTAAAATGTATAGCCAAAATCCCGAGTCGCTGAACTGTGTTATTGGATAACCTCTTTGAGGGGGTGTCTTTGTCCACTTGATATAACGATCTTTACTGAAATATTCAACTATAAGAGTATTAACTCTTAATTTTGGTCGTAATTCTCGTCTCAGTAGATAAGCAATTTGTAGTGTAGTGACTTAATTTTTATCGCGCATATTGCTGCGGTTTAAGCGTTCATCGCAAACGAACCAAAACAATTGATACGATAGCGTTCTCAAGAATTGGGCATCGTTAAGACCACACTATACCGGATTTTGTGAAAGGACTCGACTAGACTAGACTTGGATAAGACATTAACAATATATGGTTACAACACTACGGTGCCATATAGAAGGCCCACAGCAGGTGTAACAATCGACTTCTTGCAAACTCTGTTCGATGAACGTGAAATATCGAGAAATGGTCCTCTGAGACTCCTGTAGGCCTTCAACCGTATAAATAGCCATAAAAAGGACCATCCCATGACTTAAACCAATGTTCCTAATCACTGCCAAGAATTAAAAAAACTTTCTTGAAAACATTAATAATACCCGCATTTAGGGAACAATCTTGATACTTGATGGTTCTTTATGTTAATAACACAATATGCAAGAGCAAATCTAAGGAAATCGCGCTACACGAAGTAACCAAAACAAACTAAGAAATCTATACAACATAGAAAGTTACCTCCTGACATTTTCTGACAGTCGTGGTTTAATTAAGAAAAGCATCTATGGTGGAAACGCCGAAGGAGGAGTAAACGCAGAGAGATAATCGCCTACGAGAATTGCATAGCTGCGTACTAATATTAACAGGGAAATATCTTGCAACAATAAAAACATAGAACTTTATCAGAACTATCAGAGGAAAAGGGTGATAACGGCTTGTGGCCCGCCATAGTAAGATATCTTAGCCTCTAGTTTCCTTTCATCGAAGCCAAATCCAGGTGCTGGTCAGGATATTGACTGGACGGGGTAGGCTTAGGGCTTATGGTGCTTTATGTCGTGGGTTTAAAGTCGAACAATTTCAAATTTCGGTGCAATTCTGGCCGTGTATTTTCTTGGCACTCCAAGTCTGTTTCGACATATTTAAAAGAGCTACATATAGTCGGCAGTATTCATTGGAAGCTTTTACTAATATCTTTTGCAGAATCTGTAGAAATTGATAGTGGAACATCTTCTACGCCACTGCCCAGCACCCCAGAAATGTTGCTCATCATGCATTGTGGCACGGTTTCTCGACAGGAAAGACAGAATACCAGAATACCCCTTCCAAGTCTCAATAGATTTAACTAACTGGATATTCACAATATGTTTTTCTCAACCCTAGCCCCTAAAAGCTTAGGGTGCATCTCTCTCAAGTTCTAGTGATGTAGGTCTTATGTCCCTGAAGAAAATTGGCAAACAGAATCTGTTTATTCTATTTACAAGACAAACCAGAATTGGAGCTGAGCCCAACTTCAATTTCAGTTATAAAAACAATCTCATAAAGTCCTTAAACTACCGTTAACGTCTTTTGGATAAACCCATCACAACCACCCACAGGTGGGTTCAAATCGGCCTCTTGCGAAAGTCTGACAAAGATCCAAGAGTTTTAGTTCTTAGAAAATAGCTTCTCAAAAACTGTAGGTCGCTATTATTAATTGGAGAAAGTAGACTTTCTATTTTACAACCACCCCCGCAAGTATTTATATTTGTTTTTCTAAGGGGTTTTTTAGACTCCGCAGAATAAATAATTCGAACTTGAACCAATTTCAACCTTGACTTTTCTGTCAAGGCATACACATAATTGTATTCTTAAAAAAAAACAGTATTGGTTTACTTTAAACAAAAAAAAAAAACAATCAATTGACATTTAATTAATTATTACTCAATTTTCAAGTTTTTCAACTTCTACCGCCACCGCCGCCGCTGCCAGTTGTTAATTTGCAAGTGCAACAACTGCAACAACCGCCTTAAATCTAAGTAAATATTTATTATAATGCAGATATGTTTCGAACAATCGAAGACTAAGCGATTTGTATTTTCTTCGATTTTTTTTGTTCTTTTTTCTTCGCAAATTTAAAAAAGCCATCTGAAAAAAGAAAAAAAAAAAAGCCAACCAGAAATACAAACATGATTGTATCTTGTACAAATTAATCAGCGGATATTCAACTTAAACTCATTTCACTTCTCTCTTATTTCAACCGTGGCGCGTTGCCTTATCTGTCTCTGACTTCAGGTTTAAGATACAAATACGTCACGTCTCAAATTTATAGTTGAATTCTTTTGAAAAAAAAACCCCAATTTCGGGGATTCAATGCAAATTTTTGTTGTTGGCCCGTGTTAATTGGTAATGCGATGCTTTCGCGTTATCTGACTCTGGTTTTGAGGTGCCTATCATTACAATAAAATAAAAATATTCGAATCAGGTATAATGTGTAGATGTATGTATGTCAACAGGTAGGGTAGTGACACATCGCAGGTTAGGTACATTAAAACGTGTGCCAATTGAATTAATTTCGTGGTCGTTAACTTTTCCCATAATATGTGTGTTACATTACAGTGTGTAATGACCAAACGATATGTTCAATGGATAGATGTGGTACATTGCGTCAAATGTTTAATGGACCTAGGTATCTACAAAAAAAAAAAAAAAATTTTCATTTGAATTAAAATCATGATTAGATCCCTCACTCTCGCGTTTGCTGCTAGAAACTTTATGAAATTCATTAATCGTTTCTTTGAATTCATAAATCATTTTTTCACCTTATTCAAGTTTGCAAATAAATATGTATGAACGAGATGGTAGTAATAATGAATTATTAATTCACAAGACCGAGAAGTAATCGCTTGTTATATGTGCATAGGTACTAGGCACTTACCTAGTCTGAAACGCCAAAGGTTAGGTAATCCACATTTAAATTGCAAAGAGTTGCGGGGATTTTCCCATCGCCAACTTTAAGAGTTACTTAAAAATTATAAACAAAAACTTGTTGATGCTCAATGCGAAGCTCCCAAAAGCAAATCGCGTTAATCCAAGTTTTTGTTTTAATTATCGATCCATTGGTTTAATGTCAACTTGTATATAGACGCACAAAACAATTAAAAAATTACTCTATCGAAAATTTAATATTAAGAAGGAAGATTACGAGTATACCATTGGGATGCAGTGCTATCTAAAGTGCTATCTAAAGTGCTAATACAGATTGTTTGTTTATCTGGAATAGTTTAATTTTATAGTTTTCTATCGAGAGGGAATAGACATGACTATGCATAATTTCCTCACAAATTGTTTCGTTTTCGTTTCATTATAACTTTTTAGGACTGCAAGTAGTACACTAGAATCTGAAGGTGTGGGGGTCTGCCTACTCGATTAGGGGGAAGAGGAAATTATTAGATATAGAATTTTAATTCGAGGGGTTTGGCTTAACTTGTACTAAAATATTTCACATTGAAGATATGCCGGGAAGATTGCTCCAGTTAAGCAGCTTATAGTCGGTATATTAAAGGCAGAGTTGTTTACAATTTAGTAGCGCATACAAACTCCTTCACTTCGGGTGAGTCTGTGCAGCTACAAGAAAGTTAACTTAGAAATAGTATTTACATTTTTATACTTGACAAATATTTCAATTTGAAGTTTTGAAGATATAAATATATATATATAACCAATTTTCACAATTTTGAAAACTTGCCAAGTATAAAATTATATCAACTATTTGTAAAATTTTTAATAATTACAATACAAACTTGGCGTCCTTTTTGAGATCTCAGTGCTTTTCGTGGCAGACTTGTTAGACAAGGGCGATTTTGATATAAGATAACTTGGCTACTATTCTTTAACCTTTTTGGTTTTGGTGTGATTTCAATACTTTTTGTAAAGATTGTAAGAATTTAGGCGAACGTAAGCGCCCTTCTTTCGAGGAAAATACGATTTGTTTTATATTGATCCTTGTTTGCCTTAAAAATTACTACCGAATTGTAAAAATTCCATAACTGTAGAATAAATTGGATATATTGGCGGTTGTCACGCCTCTTTTTGGAATATACACTGTTTTTTTATTTGTTTCGGTCTTTTGGTTAGAGAGTTAAAGAAAAGGGCGGCCTCCAAGCCCCCTAAATGGAAAATAGACAATATTCTATTTTTTCCCTAGTTTGTTCTTAAAAGCCAACTTCATGTAAACATTCATAATTTTACCTCTTTTGGGTGCTGAATTAATAAAGGTGGGCGGCTAGCACGCCTCCTGGATGGAAAATCATAAATGTTAGATTTTTCGCTGGCTTTGTTCCGCAAATCCTATTACTACTCCAAATTTTAAGGTTCTGTGATGATTGGAAGTGCTATAGTTTAGAGCATCTGTTAGTGAGTCAGTGAGTTACTATTATTGCTAATTTTGAGGCTTTGTTACCCAGGAACTGCTCATGTTATTTTTGGTATGGAGCCTGCTACTGTGCTTCCCAACAAATCGTAATTTTTAGTTTATGACTCTTGCTCTTGCTTTGTTAGAGGGGGGTCAAAATTGCTGAGTTGGGTGTAGTGCCCAATTTGCTTGAGAACTTGGCTAGGCACTACCGTGTCCCTTAATTGAATCAACGACAATACCAAATAGTAGAACACCATGTAGCTGGCTAATGCTTATGCATATCAGCATCTTGTTGATACTGGGTCAGCAATGAAAGGGGACACCGTTATGACACAGTGGTGGCAGAAGTTGAGGTTGGGATTTTGCGGACGAAGCGCAGTTTTACAGAGATGGGGTAACAAACCATTGGTCAAATTTATTATGTCTTATGGAAGAGACGTCTAAGCAGAGAGCGCTTAATATGTATTCTTGTAGCTATTACAAAGTAAATAAATGTAAAGTCTGAAGTGAACATCTGAGATACTAGCGGAGAAGAAGGATATTGTCCATTTTCTCGAATTAGATTCAAGGTTTTATAGTTGTTAGTGCTTAACATCATCGATTCTTATCACTTAAGTCGGGTAAATTAGTTCAGCATACTGTCTGAAAGTGCAATTTACCAGTATCTGAGCCTGAGAGAACAAAAAAATGCTTAGCGGATGTTCAAAGCTATAAAGAAAAACCAGTTGAACTCACTAAATTGCACCAACTATATAGGGAAGCATCAGCCTCCTTAACTTCATAAAATATCATTTGTCAACGATCTGACTGAAAGAAGGGTCACCAATAATCGAGGAATGAGCATAACTTCATAATCGACAGCTATAAATTTTCCATAGTAAGGGTCCTGCTGTGTGGACTCTGTCTGAAGCGGATTTATAAGACATTTAGTCGCCTTTGCGTTGAAGGGTTCTGGAGGAGATGATTTAACAATGAACTCCTACGAGCTGTACAGCGAAATCGACTTAATAAAAAAGAGTGACTCCATATAAAATCTCGGCCTTTCGTAATTTTAAGAACGAAATACTTATCTATCTATCTTGTTCTATATAGGTATGCGATCTCTAATTTAATTGAAGGTGAGATTGCATTAAGATTTTAACAATGATTCCGCGATATTTAAAATAATTAGTGACTTAAATTAATAAGACGCACATCATTAAATATCCGTTTTGTGTCTGGAACCTTGAGTACTAGGCAACCTGTAGGTCAAAATGAACGCCTATATTCTACAGAACGATAAATATCTGATAAGACGATAGACATAACTTGACAATTTATCATTAATGAATTTAGACGGGAATTTTAAAAAAGTGCGATAACCTGTAAAAGATAAACGTAATTTATCAAATTAAAATATGTCGAGTGGAAGAAATTCGTAAAATGTTTTTCCATACGCACACATCTGTAACATACCTAAACAAGTGCATACTTCTTTTCGTGTTGCTCAATTGTTTATTTTGGTTGTCGTCGATATCTCGCAAGATAACATTAGTGAAGGTGGCAAGGTGGAAGTTACTCTTAGAGGTCATTAAGCAAATGAATCTCTCGCTCAAAGAACTTAGGAGGCTGGTTATCAGACTAGCGTCATCTTAATCCAACACGAACCTTGACAAAAGCAAAATAAGTCTAATTCCAGTTTTAAATACACAATAATCTTAATTAACGAAATGGAAAAGAAACAAATGTAAAAATGTATAAAAGCTATACTTCAGAAATAAATTACCCCAGTGAATTGTATCACTGTATCCTTAAAACGAATCTGTATTGGCAACAATGCCTGTAACGGTTTCATGAGAAATTATAAGAGCAAATGAACGTGGCAAATATGTTGGAAGTTACACAAAACGTAACCGTTCCCAAGAGGAAGTCAAGCCCGAATCTCAAAAAAGCAATGTAGTCAAGTTCTCAGCCATTCGACGACATCAGAACCCAAACTGATACGAACTGTTTGTTAGGAGCTGTCAGAGACGACCTCCAAGTCGCACTGGTAGTCGTCTCTGCAGTTGGCAAGGCAGTAAGCGATAGTAAACTGCTATCGAAAGTCTTAAGAGGGTGCAGAGGTGGATGCCTTCTCATACGAATTTCTAATGGGCATTCCATCCAAGCTGATCCTAGCCAGAGAAATTCTGTGCGACTCCCAAACATAGTCATTGATAACAAAAAGAAATTAATCAGCTGTCTCAAACTCTACGCTCAAACTCAAATTCCACGGATACCATGGATGGCTGGGAAGTTATAAAAGCCGAGGAATCTCACCACAAGATATGCAAAGACTTAACTCAGATAAAGTCGACGATGCCAACAAGTGAATGGGGGCCATGAGGATCGAGAACATCTAACACAGAACCCAAATCACCGAAAGCATAAATGCTGAAAGTCGAACTGTATTTTTCTTCTATTAATACATCCCGAAATACTCGACAAAGTAATGGAAAACAGAGCAAAAATGGCACATTTTGCTTGGGTCAATAGCAAGTGTACGCCAGGACTGTTTTACAAGTTCAAGGCAATCATTCGTGCCGAAATCACTGCTGTACATGACGAAATACTCGAAAAAGTAATGGAAAGCAAAAAGGGGTACATTTTGCTTTGGTCAATTGCGGCGGACACAATTGTTATCAATTGGTAACTGTAAAGGACCCCCTGTATATAAAGCAAAACTGATAGCATTACTTGGAATTTCGCACAGAAAAGTTGCGTATTCGACATACACGATTTCAAATTTTTTTCCTGCTCGTTTCCGAAAATTTTTCTTATACCGAAGAAGGCATCGTTTTGAAATAATGACATTAAACATTAAACAAAAATAACACAAGTTGATTTTTATTTAGAAACAAAACAAAATGTTGGCACAAATTTATTATGTGTTTTTGGTTTTATTATTATTTAGTTATTGTTTTGTCTTGTTTTATTTAAACCTCAATTTTGTTTGCTTGCCAATAAAGTAATGCACACACATACATATCAATCCACCAATTTAACATATTATTATAAGTATATCTGATGTACTATATGTACGTCGTATTACAAAAGATTACAAGATAAGCTGTCAGCACTCAAGTAAGGTGGGTTATTGATAAAGAATAATAAGATTTCATTGTACGAAATGAAATGAAGATAGGCAAGTAGGTAGGTAGAGGTACCTACACTATATCTGGGGCATCTTATGCGAGTCGAAACAAAAACCAAATACACACAATGTAAACAAAGTCATATAGCTATGAAAATAAATCAGTTTAAGGTTTCACTACTCACTCACCTTATGTTGCCGGCGAGATATTATATTAAACACCGGCATATTTTGAGATTTTTTATTAGAAGTAATCCGTTTGCAGCGTACTTTCGGCAGTTTGGCGGCTTTTATTTGATCAGGTTGTTCACAAACGAAATAATAAATAAAATTAAGATATCTTAAGCTACTCTCTTTGTTTTCTTTTCACAGCCTTAGAATAGTATTGTTATTAGATACTTAATATATCTCACTCACAATAACAAGAAGAGAGGTAAAATTCATTTACACAATCTAATTATGTAATAAAAATATTAACTAAAAACTCATTTTAATTATAACCCGTATTGCTAATTAACTAATATTGGGAAGGGCCAATACAAAACAGCATCGAAAGTATCTCGTTTTCAGTTAGAACAAAAAAAAATGTAACTATATTTAATTGAATTCATAAATTCAATATGTCGCGTCGTCGCTGGCTTATCCAAAGATTATGCTCATTATTATAAATCAAAAATGTAGTAACACTCTTATCTGACACACTTATAACCCGTGAATGGGAGGATTTAAGTTATGATAAAACAAACAAATGTCGTTTGTGTTCCTTTCCTTAAGTCTTATTGTATGCACTGTGTGAATAAATTACGTACAACAATTTTAAAATTAGACACTAAAAAAACTATACACCGTGATAAGAAAGTGAGGGAAGTTATTTATTTGAAAATTTGAACAACTTGCTCAATCCTTTCGTCGGTTTCGTGCAGTCCTGGACTGACAACTTAAGCAAATATCACGTTCTTTCAACTCTCAAAACTTTATCAAGTTACATCACACTTCTGGTTGTAAATCAAAAGTAATATTTATCATCTTAATGCATTCCTTTCCACTTATGCACATGAACTACACAAAAAAGAATTATATCTTTCAAATTAAAACGTGAGAATGCATTTATCCGAACGTGTATCTCAGAATGAACCTTGCTTATTTCAAAGTCACATTCACATTAATAATGTGTCACAGACGAAGTCGTTTTTTCTAAAATCATAAAAAAGGCAGACACACACACCGACATCCAACAATCTCCGGCGAACGTTACGTTAATTTAAAGAAAACCAATTAAACCTAAAGGTATCCACATTCAATATTTTATTTTCTGTCACTAATATTTCAAAACACTCAGGTAAAATTTATCGTCGATCGTTTCAAGAGTACTTCTCGCGTAAAGAACAATTTGTCTTCTATTATTATTATTTAAATTTTTTTGTTTTTTTATTTCGACTGGCCAAAGTCAATAGCTTTTAGGAAATACAAACTACAACTGATTTGCAACGTGCTACCACTTGTTACGCTTAGCTTCACTAGCAATGAATCGCAATCTATCGATCCAGCCAAACAAACATACAGACGATACGAACCCGCCAGCGCTAGTCAGTCGTCAGTAAGACCAACGTCAAGCAGCCAAAAGTAAGTGACGTTCGGCTGACACAGTGACGATATAAATTGTATTCAAACCAAAAGACGAAAAAAAAACCTACAATTAATAATAATAACACGGTGAATCGTCCGCCCCAGTGCGAAAGGAGGACGACAGCGGAGACAAAAGGCACAAAACAAAATACAAATAATAAAATAATAACAAGTCGACGTCGTCGTGGTCGTGGTCGCGTCAGCGTATGACAGAATCAAACCGGGCCAAACGATTTCCAACCCAAACTCACCAAACACACCAAACGAACGACAAAAACGAGGGTTCGCCGTGCCGACCGTAGCCGTATTCAGTAGTCAGGGGAGGCCCAGAGAACGGAACGAAATAGCAATGGAATTGGGGATTTCACATTCTCAAATGTGCAACATCTACACGCACTCTGTGTGACTTTGACGACTGGGGCTGGGGCTCGGACTGGGCCCTCAACTGCAACATCAGCCTCAACCAACCAACATCAACAACAGTAGTAGAAAAGTACCAGATCAGTAGTACTCGGTATCCGGCGGACCACCACCACTACACCATCATCAGAACTTCATTAACAACTGCAAATGATCTTATACCATTACAAAGTGGCGGCGATGGGCTATAATATTATTGGATTAACATGAAAAGCTGCTTTATTGTTTATTAAATGTTTTTTTTTCTTTTTCGGTTCTACTTATGAACGAACGCTTTTCAAGCTTGTAACGATCATGTTCGGTTGATGTTGAAGGTGGTGGGAGGCTTTCTTCCAAGATAAATTACTGCGGGTGTAGTTGTGCAATCGCGTCGTCGTGTTGTGCGTGCGTTACTCACACTGTTTGTTCTGAGTGATTTTATCAGCACAAAAGAAAAAAGCTCTCTAATAGAGATTAAATTGATGTTTGACATGCAACCAACCATTTTTAATCCGTCAAGACGATAGAGCACAAGCACAAGCACACTAATTGGTTGTGGTGTTTCGTGTTCGTTGTCGTTTCGATATGTTCCATGTTCAACCGATTGGTTTGATAGCCTACTTTATATCAAACATTGTACTAATTATGATAGATGCATTTAGTTCTTTCTTAATTTTCAATGTTTTATCGCAGAATTAAAAATTTTTTTTTGATGAAAATAACGGAAACACCCTGAGGTAGAGTTTTGAAGCTTAAGGAGTATATTTTTCAAAATCTAGTATCTAGGCGCAACTTACAATTTTTTTTTACGTAAATCAAATAGATTTTAAATTTTGCACATTGATTGAGAAGAAAATATTTTTTAATTTTTTGTGTGGACCTTTAACCTTCTGACCTTCTGAGTTTTATCAAAAACTTAAGGACTTAACTCGAAAACTGCTGAACATAATTATCTGTTGTTTTACATGCTGATATGGAATGAAAAATAATTAGGTGCATTGGGCGCATTTTGCCCATTATATGAGGGTAATTATAGAGGATTCTGGCTAACTCTACAACTAACTACAGCTAACTAGCGTACAATTTCGTACGCCAAGTATACATTTGGTGGATGAGATCGAGCTTAAGGCGGGAAGCACTTCAGTTTCAATCGAACATTTTAATGTTCAAGTTAGCCATAAGAAGTGCTTTGGGTCGATAGGTAAAAGAGACGAGGACAATGCAAATTTGAAATTGGTTAGTGTTGAAAAAAATTAACCTTTTGAAGCATACGGTATATTGGTTTGGCAGAATTTTTTAGTGAAGTGTGGAGGGTGGACAGGTAAATAAGAAGGAAATCGAGATGTTAAGAGACGCGCAATCAACAGAACCAGATAATTAAATAGGATGTCAGCTACATCTTCAAAGTAAATTAGCTTCAACGTTGATCTCGAAGGGCGAAACAAAGAAATCAATTCTCAAACCCACACCCATAAGTAGACACCACGATTAACTGACACACTTTAGTCTTTAAAGATAAAGTGAAGCGATCTGATCAGGTAAAGGTTGGAGAATTCTTTGGATCACCTTTCAAAAAAAACCCTAGTGATGAGTTAGCTAAGGTAAGGTACCAACATAAGGCTTTTATCCTCAATGAGAGAAAGGAAAGTAAACTCTCTGTCATTCACAATACCAAGGTCGCGAAGAAATTGAAATATAGGTTGGCTGTGGAGAAAATAAATTCTGGAAGCGGACTGGATGCATTTACGCGATAGGGTTATAGTTAGTCACTTGGCAATGCTGAGTACTAAACAATTACTCTGACACCAAATAGGAAAACTATACTATCTATCAAGATCTACTTAAAGAAGGCTAGAGTCTTCCTGTGAGAAAATAAGCTTGACAAATTTCATATATTCGGCATATAGGGACAGGAAGGAATAGACAATTTATGAATTATGAATGATAAATAGATTTCGTTACCATTCTCGAAGGCGAGAGGGCGGAGAACACAAAGTCGACAAGATTTGTGGTAGTTGATGAGCCTTTGAGGAAGCCATGTTGAGTGGAAGAAATAAAAGGCTTACATTGAAAGCTCAAAGCATCGTGCATAATGATTTCAAATGCTTTAGAAACATGAGAGAGCAATGGGACGATTATTGGTCAGATCTTTTTTTAACCGTCTTCCTTCTCTTAGGAAATTCACAAGGGAAAGACGAAAGTAAAACGAAAGAGACAGTTAATGATTTCGAGAAATTTTTTTTCAAGAAATAGAGCGAAGATATTAACCTGGTCCGGGTATGAATCCATTATTATGGTTTAGAAATCTTGTTTCGACAATCAAAAATTTGAGACTGAAGGTGGCCAGTCAGCGTTGCCGCTTGGCCCCTTCAGGGGCCAAATTCCTCCTAAGGCTCAGAACCCCTGGCCACCACTTTTTCAAATATTATCAAAATGGGCCCTTTTTCAGTTTAAGTCAGATTTTATTTTTTATTGAACGAAAAATGAAAAAAATAAGAAACACCAATAAATATCTTTAAAAAAATAAAATGTACTTAGCGCTGCCCGTTTTCTTTTAGACTTGATAAACGCACCCGCGTTACATCACTGAGATCGATTTGAAATTCTTGATCAATTAAGATATTACTAAGTTTATTTATTTTTATACTATTATTAAGTTTTGCAAAGATGTTGCTAAAATTGCTAAGCATTAAGAGTAGAAGTAGACTAACATGTAGAAGTATAGTATTGGACTTGAAATATGCGTATTTCAAAGCTCTAAAAACTGAAATTTATTTTGTGGAATTAGGGGAAGGAGAATTTCACTTTTTTTTAAAAGTCTAATTATTAATTACTTGGTCTTTCAAACTCAAAATTAAATATTTTTTAGTGCACGAACCTACTTCTTGTGAGTAAAATAAATATTAGGCGTATACGGCCCATACTTAGCTTCTAGCCAACCATTGTGTGTGCGAAGTTATATTTTTGACACGAATGGCGGGACCTACAGTTTAATGCGGATTCCGAACGGCAAATTATTTTTGAGAAGCTTCTCATGACATTTCTTACTCTTGGATATTTGTCAGACGTTCGTAAGAGGTGTGGCAGCGAATAAAAACATTCAGGTGGTACAGGTCGGGATTTGAACCGGCGACCTCACGCTTAGTGGTCCAACGCACTCAACCACCAAACCACTGCACCGCACCGCTTCTTGTGAGTAACTCATCATAAAAATACTAAAATCCATTCATCCAGTCGTTCCGTAGGTCCAGTCAAAAGAACTACAACTTTGTTTTATATTAGTAAATGATTAGTGATACGTTTTTGCTGTTCTTTTTTTTTGCTTTATTAATATTTATCTGAAAGCCCCTTTTTTAAGCTCGGGCCCTTTTTAAGCCCCTTTATTAAATTTTTCAGCGGTGAATAGGTAACTAAAGTAAGTGGGGTCTGGGATGAATGTTGTAAATAATGTGGCAAAAGAGTTTGGCGAATAGTGGGAGTCGGCTGATGATTTATTTTCAAAAAAGGGGGAGAAGGGTTCATCATTCGTCGGTACAAAGGTGAAAAAAATGATGATGAAATGGAAAGTACAAAATTTGTAAAATAATATAATTATTCACGTTCTATAAGTGGACAAATTTAACGAGGCATAATTGTCATTATTACAATTCTTACAGGATACACCAAATTATAATACTTAAAAAGTGCAGGCATTTATAGACATAAAACTGTCTCTAAATTGAATTATCTCCTTCTGTCTATTGTAAGTATTAGTTAATGAGTTTCACCTTTGAACAGACGGTTTGTGACATTGTTTTGTGCAGTATTTATGTAGCGTTCGCAAAGGGAATTACAGTTGTTTTTTTTTAGAAAAAGAATTGATGCGAAGGTGCCCATAGATTATTCTTTTTATTTCTTAAGGAGCAAAGTGTGTGATTATACCAAGGCGGGGTTGTAGATGATATTTTACGACGAGAAATAGAGAATCGATAATGGGCATAGAGAATTTCTATTTCTCCATAGAAAATAGATAGGTCATCATTTTGCGACAGCTGATAGAACCCTTTACATACTAGGCACCATAATGGACCCGTCGCGATCCCTGGGAGAACTAATTTTTAAAAGCTCTAACCCTCACATGGGCGACAATTCTTGCCCATTAATCAGTACCTTATTAACCCAGGTTAATATTTATTATTCCCCATTAGTATGGGGAATCCCTCATTGGTATGAAAATTATGGAAAAATTAATTTTTTTTTTAATTTTTAAAAATTTACCAAATATTTAGAGACTGGCTCCCAATAAAAACCAATTTGGGTAAAAAGTGTCCAAGATATGATAAAATAAAAATGCTCATATTAACCCTGGTTAATAAAGAACGTGTGAATACAATGAATCCAGTATTGAAGAGAACTGGCATTTAGCCATGTTTGAGTGAATTATAAGATGTCATGTGAATGGACTTGGAAGTTAAAATAGATTTCGGTGGGTTTTGAGGGGAGACAGCTTATTATTTGGTAGTAGAGGGAAAATGTGGTAAAGAATCAAAATGATTTGTAAAATCTTTGACAGGACCATAAAGCGATCTCTGCAGAATCAATTATATCTAAAATATGCACTTGTCTATATAAGGATTCTGATAATTTTATCCAATATCTTGGATAGACTCCCGTATTTAGAATGGTATCGCTATTCTATTACATGAGGTCAGAATGGAGGACTTACATTTTGTGCACCAAGCCCAGCTTCTCCAACCACTGTGTGTGCGAAGCTATGTATATTTTTTGACACGAATGGAAGGGACCTACAGTTTATTGCCGATTCCAAATGGCAGTCAATTTTTGAGATGCTTCTCATGATAGTTCTTAGTCTTGGTTGTTTGTCAGACGTTCGCAAGAGGTGGGGCAGCGAATAAAAACTTCCAAGTGGTACGAGTCGGTCACTTGCCTGAGTATTCAGGTTCCAGATATTGTCTGGCGCTGTCGGCTAGTGTCAACTCGAACCCGTACAGGTTTGACATTTTTAAGGTAGGTATTTTGCAACTTCTGGTAAATGAAACTAGTTTCTGCTGGTTTTACTTTAAGTTCACAATCCTGAGCGCAACTTTCATTCATTGTGTTGAGGAGTTTGCATAGGCTTATGCAATATATATCTTCGACAGCAAAGGCCCAGAATAATGACGATTTGCTTATTGATGCATTTTCTGAGCACATATATATAACCAATTGGTAATTCTTTGTTCAACATGTAGGTTTAGAACCTTAACGAAATACTAAAAGACACTAACTTCCTTTACAAGATTGCCAAACGAATTTTTTTCCCACGTCTACTTTTTGTGCGCTTAGTTTAATTCGGAAATTTACATAGAATACAGAAAAAATATTTAACAAAATATTTAGTCAATATTTTTCATTTATAAAAAGATTTTGGTTACGCCAATTTTTTGGGGGAGTTTTATTTTCCAAAAATTGCTGTTATTTTATGTAGTTCCTAACACCTTCTTCTTGAGGGCATTTGGAAAGTATATCATACTATTCGCCCCAAGCCCACTGTAGCCTCTCTTTATGTTTTTTTTTTGTTAAATTCAGCTAGTTACACAATCACTTTAGTCGATAATTTTGAATAATATTAACACACTAATTTTCCCACAAGGTCATCCAAAGTTTAAACCTCTCTTTTAAAAGGAATATCCTTGGGTATACGACAAGTGGTAGTAAATGGTAACAAAGGAAAAAAATACCACACAACTATTCTAAGGCAGAACACTCCCTAATTTCTTAGCTTATTATTCGAATTATGTACAAAAAATGTACCTATGTATACTTATTTATTTATTTGGAAAAAGAAAACATAATAATTAATATATATGAAGGCAAATAGTACTCTTAAATGTGTGAATTAAACGTGCATGCACAACAAGATTAATTTTATTATCGTGACTGCCACATATTATCATAATATTTGTTTATTTTAAAAATTATTCATATTTTTCCTTGATTTAATATAAAAGATATATATATATATATAAAAAAGTTATTCATCATAGAAATCGATATTGAAAGAACAAATTGCTGAGTGGAATTTTTGAGGGTGGAGACATAAAACATCAAACTCATAGACACGTTTACCATGAGACTTATTAATTACCACCTATTTTTGTTCTATGATTTATTCCCGATACCTAATTTTTTGGTATTAAAGCCAAAATTATAAGACAAAAAGCAGACAAGTGATATCACTTTGGGAACAGAACTCGTTTGCTTAATAGAGACCATTTTAATTTTTAATTCAGTTTTTTCAACCCTCATAAAATAAAGTGCACGACTGCGTCATACGAAAGTTTTTCGCTCCATGATGTGCAGTTTTATATCGCCTCAAAAAGAATGGTAACATTTGATCACATACCAAATTTATTTAAATCACTTTTTAGGTTTTGAAAAATTTGATTTTCTTATAAACGGCACCAACGTTTTCGATATCTAAATCCATCGAGCAATTTTTGAGAAAACGAATTTAATTTAAATTAAAGAAAATCGTTATATGAAAAAAAAATTAAAACTGAATTATTTCAAAAATCGAAGTATACAAATTTGTTTGTTCAACTTTATAGTATAAAAAAGCAGTAAATTTGTTTGGAGTTCCCTTTATTAATTTTCGAGATATTGGCGGTTTTATAAATTACCATTAATCGATTTTTTTCATAAACTAAGTATGCAGTATTTTTGGTCCAATCCCAAGTATCCTTAGTGATCGTAATAAAATCATAATATCAAAATTTACTGCTATCCGATACTACAGAAGGGCCTGTCCTGCGGCCATGAATGAGCACAACGTCTTGGAAGACTATGCTTAGGATCTGGCTGGCGGTGGTGATTCAATTCAAAAACTAAGAAGACTTAGTCCATCCTGGATGGACTGGATGGAAGAAAATGGCCTAAGCTTGACGGAAGAAGAAATAGTCCTCTCGTTAAAAAAGTAGGATTTTTAGAAACATGAAGTTCCAAAATATGCATTAAAATAGCTGGGTTTAATCATCAAAACGTCTTCCCTAAAATGATGGTAGGTAGATAGATAGATAGATATATTTTTTTTAATAAGACATATGTGTACAATTAATTATTAAATTATAAAGAAAAAAAAAACAGTTAGATAAAACCCTTCTGCCAAGGATTGACGTTAATCTACAATAGGTAGAAAGAAAATTTTGTTAAAATACTGTCTTTATATTATATAATTTCAATATTTAAGAAGTTATAATTTGTTTGTATATTTTTATTATGAAAGAAAAAAAAGGAAAACTAAGCAACAAGTTTAGAAAATCTATAGTTGTGACATTTATGATTGGGTTCCAATTAGTCCACGAAACATTATTCTAAGGCTTGATTGGAATATTTGAACAGTAGATTCCATCCAAAGGCAGCATTCAATATTGATTAAGGTTCTTTTTCTAGTCAGAGCACTCTTAGAAAAGTAAAGAACACGAAGTTCTCATAATAAGAGGTATATTGACAGAAAATGGAATACATCCTCCATTTCATTGAGATTGCATAGGCTACAGATTCCTCGAAGGTCTTGTTTATGAGGCGCATAGTTGAGACATTAAATCTCCGTTCTTGCTTTACAAACCATGCTTATTTCATTGCATGGAGACTGTCATTAAAATAGTTGCTAACACCTAAAGCATGATCCATATATTTATACATATTTCTGGATGGAGATATGACCGCCCTATTTAAGTATTGTTGGAAAACACGTCCACTCTTGCTAACATTCCTTAGATTAAACTCCAAATTAATATCGTGTTTTTCTGCAAGTTCATATCACTCCTTAAATAGCGTTAATTTGCAACGAAATGCAAACATCATAACCTTCTTGTGTCGGATTTTGCACAAATAACCTGCGTTGGCTTTAAGGTTTCTAATGTAAATCTGCTAAACCAGACTCCACATGAATAGCATAGGTTGGCAGAACAGTTTATAAATTCGTTTTAAAAAAGCCGCTGAACAGCTTCAAAGTCCTGCAGATACTTGAAACTAAAGACTTAGTAAGAATGGCAAAGGCACGAGTATACTGTAGCATCGTAAACATTAATTTTAAGGGATTTGAGGGTTTCATATATTTTTTAAGAAGAAAACTACTCCACATTAAGTTGATTGCCGTTTTCGGAGTAGAACATTTCTCTCTTCCATGTGAACGAATCTAGGTTGTGGAACAATAGAAAACGCAAATATTTAAATTGGTTCCCGTTCTAAAGTCAGATGTTCAGGAGAGCTCCTTTGAGGTGTTGCATCGAAAACCCAAGATTCAAAGTCCCACAGGTCGCAATGCTAGCTTCAGTTTGTTGATCATGAGTTGCAATGTCACAGAATTATCTGCGAGAATTACAAGGACATCTGCATACAATAAGACCTTTATTGCCAGATCCCCAAACTGTATACCCCCTACTTGCACATATTCACATATATCTTTAATGAACAGTGCAAAAAGAATAAATCTCAAGATGCAGCCTTAAGGAACCCCGCTTTAGTCTTCAAAAAAGTCTTGACGAGGGACTGTCATTACTATCAGCAGCGTAAGTGTTAAAATAAACTACTGTTAACTTAGTAGACAAACCTAGAGCGGGTAATTTGTATAGTAGCGATTCAAAGTCAATAAAAAAGGACTGTAATTTTTTTTCTTGTCTATTTGTCTCCTAGCAATACTTGTGAGAGCGTAGATTTGAACAACCTAAAAAACCGGGGAGAAAACTAGCCTGAGCCTGATAGCAAGTAAAGACTGCTTGCAAATTGCATAATGACGATAGTCTGGAGAAGTAAAGACTGTCCCG
The DNA here is from genome assembly GCA_963576555.1 of Ferdinandea cuprea. Classification (NCBI taxonomy): domain Eukaryota; kingdom Metazoa; phylum Arthropoda; class Insecta; order Diptera; family Syrphidae; genus Ferdinandea; species Ferdinandea cuprea. The sequence continues at coordinate 26,457,970 of OY754962.1, forward strand.
CTTAGTCTAAACGCAGTAAACCTAATTTTGTTTGATGGAACATTACATTCATTTTGTTGGAATTAGTTGGAATTAGTCGGAAGTCGGAGTTGGAATTAGTCGACGATGGCGATTGATCCCTTTTCTTCGTACATATAGCTAGCGAAAATGTAGGTTGATGACTTTTCTTGTTTGTTAAAAAATATCTCACTGATGACTTCTTAATCCAATTCAAAACAACGTGCTTAAAATCATATTTGTATACATCTTTAGATGCTTGAGTCACCTTCTTTAAACATTCAACTGGATTAAATAATGAAATTGGTTCATATACAAACAAAAAATTTTTACTCTGCTCAATCTACACGATACTTGTCATAATAAATATTTGATTCACTAGTCTCTTTTTTTCTATATTTGTTTAAACAATATTAAAATGTTTAATAAATTGTTTACAGTTTTGCTGCTTAAATTTCGGCTTTAGTGAGTCACACAAGCAGTAATCATACTTGCATGTACCTTTTACTGTGTGTTTTTTTTGTGTTAACATGATATAAACTCGCCTGTTGTTTGCGTCTTTAATTTAATTTAAAGGGATCACGTTTTTACTCGTGTAGCTATGGGTTTTATGGCGCAGAGTGTCGTTCGTCATCTGATTTGCATTGATTTGAATTTAATTCAGTTGACTTTACAACAGATTTGTCTATCTCAAAGATACACGTTCTTTTCTGCAAATCCTTGAAACTATCTGTCAACCAAGCATAATAAGCCACAAATGTATAATATTAGGTTTGTTGGACAGAAATATTTACGAATATTTATTAAAATCGGCATAGATTAGAAGAGCCCAGTGGGATAAGTTCTAGATACTCGAAGCTTAGAAAGAGAACGACATAAACGGGAAAGAAGAGAAGGAAAGGTAGTTATAGAGCAAAATGGGGCATTCAAAGATTGGTCAATCTGCCCTACTCTAATAATAAAGATGATATAGTTCGTCTTCAGTTCAAAAAAATCCTGTTTGGTGTTCTGAAACAAGGCTATCTACGACAAAACAACTCGAACAAGTCCCATCTATTAAAGAACAAGCACACTGCGCAATTATGTTGGTTAATTTTGAAAAAGCATTCGATAGACAACCACGAGATTTGATATGGGTAGCCCTAAGTAAACACGGAGTTCCTGAAGTCTACGTTCAGAGGATGTTTTCTTAATCAAAGTCCGTGTGCAAAGGAGAAGCGTCTTAAGCATGTATTTTTCTTTTTGGATGTCATCGATTATCTGAAGTGCATCATTTATTCTTCTTTGAAAATGAATACATTATAACGAAGGATCCAATTTCCCTGCAGCGAGCACTTGATGTTTATACTATACATTTTCTGTACATTTGATGTACTATACATTTTCTGATCTACTCCGTTCTTATTCAGATATGTAGGTATACGAATGGAAAAGTGATTTCCTAGTGCAAATCAACAGGGTAGATAAAGTGGCAGGATAACTTTGCTATCTTCTGTGACCAAAAGTGCTTCTTGTCCGTCGTATCAGAAGCAACCCAGCTTTATCGAATTAGAAGCTCAAAGATCCGAGGAAGCCTTCGAGTCCCATAACCCATTTCGTAATTTTCACAATTAGTATTGATGTTCAAATATGGACCGTACGAACAACCATAGGTAAGGTTAAGCTAAGACAGTGGTATGATGTGAGAGTTACCACAGAATACCAGGCACCAAATCGGGCCCATCACGATCCCTGTTCAAAGTAGGACCAATACGAACCACTTTAGATTAGGTTGAGTTATGACAGGGGTGTTATGTAAGAGTCATCACACAACACTAGGCACCGAAGCGGACCCATCGCGATTCCTGGGGAACCGGTTTGTTTGTACTCAAACGGTAGACAAAAAAACTAAACACTTTCCCTTTTAAAGCAAGAAGGCCTTTGAAAGTTGTACCGTCTATTTTCTCTAAAGCTTCAAGATATCTGACAGTACAAATCTCTTTGCATGTTTTCGCAAGAGGCAATGCCATGTTAGGATTCCTACTAATATTCTAAGCTTATCCCTGATAAGTTTTATTAATTCCTGGAACTCTTACAGTCGAGAAGTTGCCATAGAGCTTTTGACACCGTGTGTACCCCAAGACTTGACCGCTTTCCGTTGGCAGTCCTTAAGGTTATTTCCTCAATAGAATCCCTTATTATGCAGAGGGGAGACAAGCTGATAAGCTCATCCGCCTGCTCATTGCCTGCAATACCGCAGTGTCCTGGTACCCAGCACAGTCTCACTCGGTTCAGATTGAGCATTATTACGCAAATAACACAAGTGGACCACTGTACAATTAAACACTAATGCTCTATTTTTTCGATAGCTTCAGGTTATTACAATTCAACGTCTTCAAAACACAATTCAGCCGATTAGTACCAACCATAACATAAATCAAACCTAATATTCTGCTGTTCAAACAGTGCGCCCACGAGGACTTTAGACTTTACTTTTATTTTATATATTTTGTGATAGCTAATGAATGATCACTCTCAACCATATTAAAATATATTTTTGCCGCACAAATTTTAAGAAAGTATTATTGTTTTTATAACTCCTTTACCATTCTACTTGTCAGAATAAAACAAAAAAACAATCAACAAAACATTTCCAACAATATGATAAACTACTAATAAAGCCCCACCTGTTTCATTCAGAAGTAGTTTAAATACTCATTTCATTTTCGAAAAAGAGATGTTGATAAAATAATAGAAGGTGTGTGAAACAAGGCCACTTCTAAGTCTTTTTCAGTGTTTATCTTGACATTTGTAAATATTACAAATGAAAAACGAGTTAGTGTCGCGTCGAGGGAAAAAGTTGTCACATATTTGCAATCCCAACGATTTTGTTTGCCTACAAATGTCTCCTACTAAATCCTTATAAGAAAGAGCATTAAAAATATTCCTTCAAATGTGTGTAGAGATTAAGTTTTATCGTTGAACTAGTATTAACTTTTCAAAAAAAAAAAAAAAATATTATATGCCTTGTCTCTGTTATCAATTTGAAGTGTACAATGATATATAATAGATTATTTGGGGCTTGGCATTTCGGAAATACGCTTCTGTATTATGGCAAGACTTTTGTCGGGGCGAGTTCATTTGATATGGTAGGTCCGGATGGACTCGGGCATACGTTTGTATGAGTTTGTCTACAGTGACTAACTAACTCATCGCAACGCTAAGCGTAAGGTGAGGGTTGTAATCCCTGTAATAGTGGGAATAGGCCGCCTTTATGAGAGCGGAGGCCAACAAATCGCTTACTCAACAGGAGGCAAGTAAGGGAGATGCAAAGGAGAGAGTGGCCTCTGGCTCCAAAACGAAAAAGCTGTACAAAGGGGCTAGTGTCTCTGAAAGGAAGTTTTAACAGCAAAGTTTTATCAGGGGACGTCATGAAGCCGAACGATGTGAAAAAGGTGAAGGCTGGTTAGGCTGGCTTTTTCGCAAAGCGTCGTAAGTAAATTAACCCGAAAGATGTTTTTCCTGTTGCTTTGATAAATGAGCTGAAATATTTCAGTCGTCTGCCAATCGATCGTAGAAAAACGTAGAAAAACGTAGAAGTTCCTAGACGCCATATGAAAGGAATAACCCAAAATACTTGACAAAATATATTTCACCTACGGTATTCGTGTCCTTACATGCACCAAGAGAAACTCTTGAGATTGGCTCACCATGTGCCATCGACAGCTAGCAGCCGGTACTACAGGCAGCATTTTTTGCTGTTCCAAAACACGGATATCTTATGATACCGGCAGAAACCTGGATTAATGGGAAAACTTAGGGAATGGGAGGACCCATTCTAACATAATAATAGTGAGGGTGCTGGCATCAAGACTCTATTCTGCATAGTAAAGGGCACTGCCAAGTCTTGAACGGCACAAGGTATCGAAGGCTTTTTGACCACTTTTCGATGATATTAAAGGATTTAATAAAATAAAGTAGTGATAAGCTTATAAGGACATAACGCACGCACGTACTGTTTACATGCGATGCTATATCACGTAGTCGGAGATACGTTTTCGAAAAAACGACGGCACGAACTTTAAATTCTGGTACCTGCCGGCCCTATTTATATTAACAAAATACAGAAAAAGGGCCATATTTGGACAATTTAAAATAAGTTTTCTCATTGGGGTCAGCAAGAGAAAGAAAGGGAAAACATGCAAAAGCAGCATCTTTTTTCCAACGAATTTCAAGTAGAGTTACACTATCTTTTTATCGACTTTAAGCCGTAGCGTTGATTGTTAAAGCCCTACATGGCGATGTCTGAGTTCGGGTTTGGCAAGCACGCACCGGAATTTGGTTTAGTGATCCGTTATCATGTGACTTCTTTATTATTGTTTTTGATCGTAGATCTTCTAAAAGGGACCAACGAGTGACCAATGCAACATGCGGATATAATTTCAGTTTAAGAAAATCGTGATAAATATATGAAAAAAAAAATTATTTCAAAAATCGAAGTATGCAAATTTGTTCGAATTTATAATATAAAAAAATCTGTAAATTTATTGAAGTTCTCTTTATTAGTTTTCGAGATATTGCCGGCTTTATAATTTACCTTTGATAGATTTTTTTTTCCAAATATTGAATATGCAGAATTTTTGACCCCATCCCAAATATCCTTAGTACAAAAAAGACCAAAATCCTTGGAACCGTTTTCTAGAAAAATAGTGATAACTGATTTTCAAAAAAAAAATTGTATGGCTGGTACCGGTATTTCAAACGATAAAGCAAAAAACGAAAAGATGCCTCGAGATGTAACCCCATAAACCTTATATACGAACTTTGAGAAAATCCGTCGAACCGTTGCGCCGGACAGACAGATAGACAAACCGACGGACGGCATTGGCGGACCCACTTTTTTGGAAAAATTAAAATTAAATTAAAATTTTTATTTAACTTCTCACTTCCACTTGAATATGAATATATTCTATTGAAGCCACTATTTACCTCTGAAAAAAAAATTAATTTTCAAAGCCTGCTACCCCTTTGGAAAGTGGCCCCAAATAGGCTGGAGGAGGAATCTTCTTCGCCTGCTGATACGTACGTAACCCACGAGCTTCGGAAATTTGTTCGCCGAATTTCATTTGCAATGCTCAAGGGTAACTACTTGTGGACGACGAAAAATTTTACACAGATGGCAAGAGTATTGCGAGCAACTCTTAAACGAACAGTTTCCCCGGCTTTATTTTCCAGGAGCCGCCCCCAACAATGAAGAAGTGACCGACATAACAGTCGAAGGAGTTGGAAAAGCGGTCAAGAACTCCAAGAAGAGAAAAGGGTTTGGGCCGGATGAGATACCCAGTGAGTTGTGGAAAAAGATGGGAGTCATCGGGCTCAGATGGCTCATGATTCTTATTTCAAAACTCATGAGAGGTGATGCAATGCCCAATCAGTGGAGAAAAAGTTGTCTTCTTCCCTTGCACAAAGGAAAGGATAATACTCGAAACTGTGATAATTACCGTTCAATTAAGTTGATGTCACACACCATGAAGATCATTGAGCGGGTATTAGATGGTCGCCTAAGACAAATAATACGGCTCTCTGACGACCAGTGCGGGTTTGACGCGGTATATCAACCACAGATGCCATCCAAAGAATATGGATCATAATGGAAAAGCATCGTCATTTCTTAAAAGATCTGCAAATGATTCTGGTTGATTTTGAAAAAGCATTCGATAGACAACCAAGAGATCTGACATGGGTAGCGCTAAGACAACGAGGAGTTCCTGATACCTACGTACAGATGATCATGAACATATACGCGGAAGCGAAGACAAAAGTCAGATGTTCGGTGTTCACCAGGGCAGTGTCTTAAGTCCTTTGCTCTTTATTACAGTCCCTAAGTGCATCAGTTATTCTTTGCTGACGATGGAGCCATCATAAGTGATGAACAGACTTCCATGCAACGAGCACTTGATGTTTGGGTAGATGCTTTAGAAGGGAATGGATATCGTATTAGCCAAAAAAAGACAGAGTATATGTACTGCCCATTCATAAATGGAGCTGTTTGGTACATTTTAAGTTGTAAGTCGAATTTTTAACATAATCCCTCTGAAGGTCTAAATTCGTAATTCTAACCCTCCTAAAAATGTCAGCAAATAATTTAATTTACAATAGCGGAAACAAAAAAAGCACACACCTACAATGAAAAATCAATGCACCCACTACTAATTTAAGGAGACATTTACCAAATTCCCATACACTCCATACATTTAATACAGGTATACAAGCTGAGCCCAACCTGTAACCACTACCTAAAGTTTTCAACATTAAACAATAACAAATTTGGAAAATAAATATTTTATTGCATTGCTTATTTGAAACGCATGAGACACCCAATTAAATTAACCCTTTCATGCCCAAATTAATTGGGCCGTAGCTAAAATTTTTTGGAGTTTATAGAGTCGTTAGTCTAGACCTAAATATGAACTGATATTAATTTTAAACTCCTAAGTATCCTGGTATAGCCGTTATGAAATGTTGCCTATAGGCAACATTGGGCAGTAGTAGACAAATTTTAAAACAAACAAATATTTAATTTTTATTTAATATTTTGTTCTTTATTAAAATTTTTATTAATTTTTAGTACAATTTAAGTGTGATAAGAAACGAAACAATTTTTTTGTGGGTTTGAACAAAAATTAACCTTGCATTTAGAGCAAGGTACAACTAGGTACAAAAGGATCTCTGCGGTACAACAGCCAGCTATTCACTACTGATGAGCTTATGCACCAGTAAACGATTCGCATATACCACCTCTTTGAGCGGTGGTTGATCTTATATAACTCCAACAGCATGTCGGCAAGATCAACCCCTCCCATATGCTTGTTATAGCATTCAACTATACCTGGACGATGAATGTTTACAAACTTCTTCTCTTTTCGACACTATCGTTTACACTCGCTCATTGGGTTTTTACCTATATAATTCGAGACCAGTTACACACTTTTGTTGTCGTACCATCGACAAGCAATTAAATTATTTGTTGCTTCAAATTTAAAATCGTGATATCTTCTTCCTTTTTTAGAAAGATCCTTTTCGTCGCTTAGAACACAATTTTTTAATCGATTGTTTCGAATGGTTCCTACTGCTAATATACCCTTTTGTTTCAAAGAAATCATCAGGCTTATGGACGTATACCAGTTGTCAAAAAACAACTTAAAATTTTGATTTTCGGGAATATTTGAAGCTAAGTGTAAGACAATATCAGACGATATGCCCAATCCAAACGATTGACACGTTCCTTCTCCAGTGTAGAGGCAAAAGTCGTATACAATGCCAGATACACCAGCCCTAGTAAACATCTTAAATCCCCACTTGTGAGGTTTTTTTGGTAAATATTGCTTCAAACTGTGCCGACCTACAAGGAAAAATAGAAAGATATTTACTATACCCATTATAAGACTATATCACTAAGTTACCTTTATAGGAAATCATTTGTTCGCCTACGCTCTGGTATTCCTCCTGTGCTATTTCGTTAAATTTTTCTTTGATTTTCTTCAATAATGGACGTATTTTATATAATTTGTCGTATGTAAGTTGTCCTTTTTGAGGTTGCTTAGTGTTATCATTTATATGAAAATTTTCCTTTATTTTTTCGACGCGATTTCGTGATAATGCATCCGCTACTGCTGACAATTTGAAATTTTTCGACCATGCCATTCGCATATTTGGAATATTTATTACGTCAACGTATAGTAATACACCTATAAATCTTCTTATTTCGGTAGTTTCACATTTTAATTCAGTACCATTGGTTTGTAATGCATATAAATTCGTTTCATTGCATATCTTTTGCACTATCTCGTCATCGAAAAATTGAGTAAAATATTCGACTGGTTGTTTGACTCGGCCGAAACTAAGTTTATTTTTTCAGGTCGTATCGCATTCCCCTAAATCTGCACTCCTCCATCTCAAACTTTCCAAATTGACTTTCTCAAAAATCTCTTGTACCGTTTCTTCATCTTGAATTCTATTTTCAACTTCATTGTCATCACTTACAATCCTCTCAATCAAATCAACCTCAATATTTTCACATCTTCCAATTGCACTTTCTAAGCTCTCTTCTATAATGTTTTCCAAATTTGTGGGAATTGTGTCCTCTTCATCTTCATTGTCCTCATCACCAGAATCATTCCAATCGAATTCGCAAATTTTTTGAATTTCTTGCTGGGTTAAACATTTTGGACGCATCTCTAACGCAAAAAAATGTATTATGTGATTTGAAACCATTATGGGCCAATGTTGCCTATAGGCAACAATGTTTTCAAAAAATTACTGACCCTAAACTAAAAGTTTTTTTCGAACTTTTTTTTTTTTACTAATTTGCTTACCTGTGTTTAATAATATTTTACACTTAGTTATATGCACTTTAGTTTCTTTATATATTTTTTTTAATTATTTGTAAACCCTTTTTTGTTGCAAAATAAATTGTACTTGTGCATTCACCGAACATCTGTTACAAAGTGGTCATTATCAATTCTAAAGACAAAACATTCGCCAATAAACTTGCACAATATATCAAGCTTTTCTGAGAAAAAAAGCTTTCAGCGAAAAAATTACCGTTACATGACTTAGAAGCTAAAACATACAATGTTGCCTATAGGCAACATCGGGCATGAAAGGGTTAAGAAATCGTTCATTTAATTTATTCTTATAACAACGTAATTCCATTAACAAAACAATTTGAAGTTATAATTCCATAGTCATAAATTTCTCCAACTAAATCCAACAATTTGCAACCAAAAACCGCGACACTCGAATTGCACGGAAAACATTTTTTTCTTATGCCAAACCAATTATTTATAAACCTCGCATAACAATATCTACTGCACTGTTGCAAAACTCTAATTACACAAAATATAGGTATTTCTACGAGAATGCAATTCCTTATTCCGAAAATTCGAATTTTAAAAACGACTGACGAATATTTTCTTGTTTTGCCAAACTCATACATGTGCACGTGCAGTAATAAAAAATATAATTCGACTAACGCACGCGCACTCGAATGCTAAGAACTGAGTGTACACGCGAGTAAAAAATTAAACCTGAGTTGTTTGCGTGCGCACACAAGCGTGCGTTTTCGTACCTTGATTTAAAGTAAGTATACGTTGATTTATGTCGACCACTGTATATACATGTTATATTCGGAGGATATTGATATCATCGGAAGCTGCCAACGTGTCGTGATAGAGGCTTTCACGGCTATTAAAAAAACAATCGTTAGGACAATATTAAACTATTAATAGCATCAAATTTAGAGCAGTTAAAGCCCTACATCAAGCTTAAGGGAAAACATCAACCCCACAAATGACAAGGGGTTACCCGGCAAGGAATTGCTCCAGAAAAATGCTCCAACATCGCTTGGAGCCCTTACCCTGTCAGTTCTGTAACACGGCGTTGAAAGCTGGATGATTAGAAGCAAATAAGAGTTAATTTGGAGTCTGTTAAAAAATGTAGTTGATTCAACCCAAAACGGGCTGGCGCTTAATATTTTGTTATGGAACTGGAAATTCTCTTATTCACACAATAATTAAGGGAATAATTTAATAACCCATATACGGTTTGCTTTATATTACGCTTTCGGGAACAAATTAAGAATGCGCCTAAAACTAAGCAAACATATACGCATGTATCGAGCTTTTTTTATTTATAACTATAAAGTAGCACATTCTACATATGTTGTATTTATGATTTAAGAAACTAACTTGATTATAGTTCAAATTAAAGTCCTGTCATTAACAATAACATCGCCCGTTGGATACCTTGTAAGAATTAGGTAATAGGAAAGAGTATGTATCTATACTGTAGTCACACGAACCGCTCACTGCTACTAAGGCCAAAACATTTAAACATTAGGATTGCCCATAAAGAAAAAAAAACATATTGTTACTAAGGCATGCTTTGGAAAAAAATTAGCACTGCGCACATTGATAACATTCATGTTTTTTATACTATTCTCTTTCATTACTTAAATACAAATATTTGGCTAACTCAACAAACGCCTCCAATGATAATTAATTTTATTTGATCCAATTCTTGATTGTATACTATACTAGGTGTGTGTGCATACTACACGTACTGCGGCGGCTATTAGTGGTAGTTAAGGTATACAAATGAAGACAGCGAGTGTGGTGAAATGTTTTCGAAAACAACTACTGTAATATAATTTACAAATAGTCTCAAATTGTTTAAGTCAACAGAGGAGATTTTTTTCCCCCTGAAGCACATATTTAGAGAAATCTTCTTTTTCTTATCATATCACTGACGTTTTATATTGTTTTTTTTTAGCTTTCTTATATACGTAAGTATACTAATAATAATAGTAATAATTTATGGGGTGTACTACAGTGTTGGCAAGAAAAGCCCACTCAGTGCACATCACTCAGTCCAGTATCGGTGAAAGGTAAATCCTCATCTTGAATTTGGTATTTTCGTAAATACTGCAATGCCCCGTAAGAAACTGCCGATAATATATACCTTACATCATTTAGGATTAAAGTCCCCTTAAAAAATTGTTGGCTTGAGTCACACCTTGCAGATTTTAAAAGATGCTGGCCTTATTTTTGTTTTACAATTTTCTAAATTATTTGCATGTGGGTATGTTCTCCTATCCCGCACGTTAGTATACTAAGGGCAAAGTCATTTTTATATTTATTTTCCAAACGTTCACGAAAAACAACGCTGAAAGGTCGACGATTCTGACGACGTACGTACAAATGTTATTGGATCAGCCGAAAATGAGGGACATATAAGCAGTATAGCTTCCTTAGTTTGGACACTCGTGGGTGCAGTGGCTTAGTGGTTAGGTGCGTTGGACCACTAAGCGAGAGGTCGCCGGTTCAAATCCCGACCTGTACCACCTGGAAGTTTTTATTCGCTGCCCCACCTCTTGCGAACGTCTGACAAACATCCCAGAGTAAAAAATGGCATGAGAAGCATCTCAAAAATAATTTGCCGTGGGACGTGGCGAATGGCCGAAGTCTTTTAGGGGAGTAGTACGAAGTGGAACATTCATGCACAGAAAATCTATTCGCTGAACATTGTTGAGTTTGTCGCAATGCCTATAGGTGCGATCAGACGGTCATAGTCAGAGTAGACTAGGCTGGTAATTTTAATAGAGGGACAATAATAGGGATTATGTACTTACAAGTTAAGAGAACAATTTCAAAATGGTCTGTTCAGCTTGTAAGCTTGTAAAGAGCATTCTGCAGGAGTTCTTTTAAGTTATGTAGACGCGTTTCCTCTGCAGACCAATAGTAAGAACTCTTATGAGAAACTTCTCCAAAATTTGCCCTTCTGAAAATGTTCCCACACAAAATAGTTCGATAAGCTAGGCTATAGACTCTGCTCTGTAAAATTCGTATGTAGTGTTAGGAATTTTGACAGAACAAACGAATGATGATAAGAGCTCGGGTAAGTCTTTACTTACAAAACTGCGTCAGAAAATTAAGTTTACCTCTATACAAATTGCGAAACGCAGAAAAGTCACATATAAGGCCATGTAAGTTACAATTTTCAAAAATGTCGTAACTTGCGCCTACATGAGCAGTCGAAAGATTTTTTTGATGACAAGTTGTTGAAGCCCAAAATACTTAATAATGTTTGTCCAAAGATGATAGTTTGCACGTTTGCAAGCAACTTATATGATGTCACCATTTGCGGATTTGGTATTTGGTCAACTTTATGGAAAAAACCATCGCTTGATATCGTCGCCAGCCCGGCCTAGCCAGTATCTCCCTATAATCCTCGATGAGGAACTAGGACGTTGTTTTGGTTGATATGAGAGCCTTAATCTCTCTTAATTATTTAAATTTATCTTAGCAGTGTGCCTAATCGTTAGGGCCTCCACTTAAAAGAATCTAGATGATTTCAAAAGTCCAGATCCAGTCACTGGTCACTCAGACAGCTTGCCATTCAGATCATTTTCTGGAAGTTAAGTTTCGGTCCTTTAGGCTCTTCCACACCAGCAGCATGCTACTTGTAATTTGCATATGCAGGTGCAGGGGTAGAATGCCGCCAAGATACACATTGAGTGCCTCGATCGGGCTTGACCTTTGGGCTCTTGTGATACCTGCTTAGATCAGTGATATTAAAAGCTCTCTTTAGAGTGGGCCACCATACCAAGGACCCATAAGTGAGTATCGACCGTACCACAGCTGTGCATGTACATCCAAGGAACCGTTTTTGGTTTGAGTCCCCTCTTCTCACCAAAAATTTTCCCACATGCATAGAAAGCGATATTAGCATTCCACACCCGTACGGTGTTCGATATTGAGCTTCTAGGTGAGCATAGGTTCTAAAATAACATCTGAGTATATAGCACTCGGAGATAGTGAGAGAATCCGGTTAGTAAGACGGTTAGTAGTTAGTATTTCGGTTTCGATTGCGAAGAGCATCAGTTCTGTTTTACTTGTATTTATTAAGAATTGCTTAATAAAATGTGAATGTTTTGTGTTACGCGTAGTCGTACACTTTGTTTAATCTTAATCTATAACATTCACCTATCATCATTAGGTGAACGCTATTTTTGTAGATCAAAAGTTGATGAAAAACCAAATTTAAAGCGGTAATTTCCAGTAGTTACTTGGGTTTTATTCATTAATGATTAGCGATGTACTTGAAGCTCTAGGACTAGTAGTTTCCGTGTGCTAAATTTTGAATCGTCATAATTATAAAAAGAACTTGAGGATCATGCCAAAAATTTGACAATCATGAGTATGGAAAAAACCCTAACGTATACGTCGACATACATAATTTGTTATATACGTGTTTGGTTTTTTTAAATACATCTAACGCAAATTAAGATTTAACACAATTTGATTGATAGCTTAAGTGGTGTAAGAAAAGTAACCCATTTATACTCGTATGTTCGAGTTGATATTTTTTTTAATGCAATCCATCAAGACTTCTTTGTCGGAATGTTTTATCTGCATAATTTTGGGAATATCCAAAAGAAATGCCTACAGTTTTAGCGTATAGGTAATGACGGAAGCATTTGATAGATTCCTGTTTTTGTGTGCATTCAATGCTACGCTTTTTTTTGTGCGATAACATACGGGGTTTTTTTTTCCTAATGAAATTAATGACTAATTAGGATGTCGTTTTGATAGCTTTTCAGACGGGTAGACATGATTTAAGGTGCCAGGCGCAGCTTTATTTATTTGTGTTAATTTGTTTTTGAGCACGTTTGGTGCCTGCTTAAGAAAATTGTGTATACAAACTGGTTGTGGCCGCTGAAAATAAAATGAAAAGGTGATAATGAGTAGGACACTGTAATGTATCTCGATTTGTCTTCATTAGAATTAGAGAATTTGATTAAAGAATAGATATAGCAATTGTACATTCTTGAAAAGTGTTGTTATTTGAAGAAGACACGTTCGTGTCAAATCGTGAATTACGATGGTACTACTTAAATCTTGCCGAATGTTTAAAAAGTATGATAAGTCAGGGGCTCTTAACGGTGGAGACACTGCTGTTTTTTTTCCCGCAATAAATGCGATTACAAATGAATAAAGTATTTTTGTAGGAACAGTGCTCAATCCAACAAAAAAGCGCAACTAGATACAATTCACTTCTAAGGTGGCAAGGTTTCTTCGGATCCAGAAAAGTAATGCCCGTGACACCTTCAATTTCAACATTTGTCACTTCTTAACACATAACAAAAAAACAAACATATGGTAAAGCTAAAGTCTGCTTAGGGCGAACAGTATGGTAGCCAATCCATATTTCTATAGATAGAAAAAAGCGTTCAGAACATGATGGATAGCATTTTACTTCATTCTATGAAATTTATATAAAAAAATATTTTAAAAGCAAAAGCGCCCCCAAAAAGTGGGCGTGGCAAAAAAACTTTATATGGAAACTTTATAAAGCACTCTTCATCTCTCTAAATTAGGCCTTAAAACATTTTTTTCTTAACTGTGGACGTGGCTTATCAAACAATATTTTACACATAATCATTTCGGAACTCTAAGGAATATGTGGTTCAAATTTCAGCCTTCTAGCTTAAATTTAAGAGCCTAACAATGGCGCACCGACAGACGGACGTTGCTAAAAAGTCTTAGGTTTTGGTCGTGATCATAAATATATAAACTTTTAGGGATTTACGTCGTCGGCAGCTCCATAAAGACTCAAACGTATGGAGGAGACTTTTAATAAAGAGAGGCTCTGGGTTAGTTTGTCGTGGCTGTTGGTATAAGACCGATACGCTTAGACCAGTACTGGCCCGATGTAATAAAGACGATGATGGCAGACTCTGCATTAAATACAATGACAGCCTACTGGCTAATTTCAAAAGTCTGCCGCTGTAGCGAGAGACTCGCGCATCTCAGAAATTCTAGACTGGCTTTGCAAAAAGTCGAAAAAGATGAAGACGATAATGGCAGACTCTGCATTAAATACAACGACAGCCTACTGGCTAATTTCAAAAGTCTGCCGCTGTAGCGAGAAACTCGCGCATCTCAATAGTTCTAGACTGGATTAGCAAAAAGTCGAAAAAGATGAAGACGATAATGGCAGACTCTGCATTAAATACAACGACAGCCTACTGGCTAATTTAAAAAGTCTGCCGCTGTAGCGAGAAACTCGCGCATCTCAATAATTCTAGACTGACTTAGCAAAAAGTCGAAAAAGGAGTGCAGTCATTCGGACTTGCACCTCTGGGCAAGGGAAATTGGTTTACAATTTTTCGACGGAGACACGAAAAACAGCCGGCCAAACGTCGCTTAAACGGTCCCTTAAACGGTCCCTTAATTAAAAAGAGCTTACCCCTCTCTCAGAAATATCGAACTAGGTTAGTCGTCATCGGTTTTATGTTGGAGATGGAACTCACTCTAAAATGACGTAAATCCCTTGGTAATCCCTTCTTTATGAGGACGAATGTTATAAAGATAACCACACCCCAACCAAAAAAAAGCAAGGAAAAAGTAATAAAAATAATTTGAAATTTTTTGTTGGGGCCAAAATTCATTATAAAAAATAACCCCAAACTTTGGGGAAAAAAGTGAAAAATGGGCCCATTGAAAATTCTTATTTGACTGACTACTGCAAAATGAAGGCCCGCCAAGATTTATTATTTTTTTAAAATTGTTAATAATTTCGTTATGGTAATTGGAAAAGTGTCCTTTTTTCCCAAAGTTTGGGGTTATTTTTCATAATGAATTTTGGTCCCAAACTAAAAAATTAAAAGTGGCCCCTAACAAAATGAAATATGGCCCCAGATCACCGACATTTTCTTGTTGTTTTTGGGGCCATTTTTCATTTCTAAGTTTGGGGCCAAAACTCATTATGAAAAATTACCCCAAACGTTGGTTTGCTACCAAATTTTAATGGGGGGCAAAATTTTTTATAATAATTTAATTCATATCTAAGTATAGATCCTGTAAGAATCTTAGTTTAACCTAACAGTTAATTTTAATTCAACTTTTGCAAACACAAAAGACATTAAACATACAACATTTAACTGATAAAATAAAAAAATTAATAAGCAGAAAATATCTGGAAAACTCACCTCAGAATTACTGGTTGCAACTGAGCTCAAACTCGGAGACATAGCACCCGCCGATTGTCCGGGACTCGCGTTCGTTGTCGTTATTGTCATATTACCGGAAAAATTACTAGCACCGCTACCGCGTCCGAAATTGTTATTTAAACCGCGATTATTATTGGTATCATTGCTACCGCACATTGATCGGCAATGACTGCCCAAAAGTTTCGAACCGATGTTACCGCTATTGTTGCTGAGCGCCAAATTATTATTGGAATTCTTAAAGCCACTGCCGCTGTTAAAGCCACTGCCACTAAACCCTTTATTGCTCATTGAATTGGGATCTCCAATCGATGCTGATGCTGAAAAATTACCAACACTAAATGGGGATGATTGCATACCAATACTGTTAGTTGTCATCGGCGAACAATTGTTATCGTGCCTATGCTCCTGCTGATCGGCAAATGAAATTCCACCACCACCACCACCATTAGCACCACTGCGCAAGTTGGTTGACGATGGTGAGGCCACAGAACTCTTGCTATTCTGCAACGAGAGAAGTTAAAAACAAAATAACAATTTAGTTCAGTCTTTGGCATCAACAAAAAAAATATAGCTATGATACTTTGTTGTTGTCATTAATTTGTTTTTGTATCCAAATGTCTTTATTTGAAGAGATAAAGCTTGAATGTCACGTACTCATTCATATATGTACTTACTACGTGCATGTGCATGGAATAAGTTTGTTTCTTTTAACCTCTTCTAAAGCCTTTGAAAATCTCTTACTTAAGAAAGCTCTTACGATAACGTTAGAAGATAAATTTTCTTACCTGACGAAATATCTGTTCGTCCCATTCTCCAGATTGTTTAAACGATTCACTTAAAAACTGACGAACTTGACTTTTTTGTTTCTGAATAACATGATAACGTGTTGGATTCTCTAGTACAGTACGAACCTTTGTTTGGTAAAAAAAAGAAAAACAAAACAAAGACATTAGAAACGCAGCGCTATAAATTTGGAGCACATATTAATCTCCAAACACTTACCTGTAGCACTTGTGGTGGAACATCCACTCCAATACTTTGAAGTGGAACCTTAAGTGTTGGCGTAGTGCTCTGTCCACCCAACTGATTGTGCTGCATCGGTGAAGAGCTGTTGAGGTATGGCGATATAATGGGCTGCATATGAGTTGTTTGTTGATGCGGGTGATGTTGTTGACGGATTTGTGGCATAAGTTGTGGTTGCGGAGATGTATCCATTCCAATTGCTGTACCTTGAACGGCAACAGCACGCTTTTCGGCCTCACGTCGTTCCAGCTCCTGTTGTTGCTGTTCACGTTGCAACTGCAGTTTGAGCTGAGTCCGAGATGTTGGAGTGGCCGTTTTGAACGTGGGACTGAATTAAAAGAAGATAGATTCTATTGAGTAATTAAACTTGAATGTACTGTGTCATCAAAGTTATGGTGCGTACCAATTTGGTTTTTTTTTAAATCACATTTTGAGAATAAAAAGTGTCACCCAAGGCTTATGCTTCATACTGCTAACGTTAATAGGTGTTCATAATATAAGACAGAAGTGTCTGTCAGCACAAAAATTCAGAAAAAAGATGGTTCCAAAATGGAGAATCTTTCCTTTTTTGGATATAGCAGGACATATACAAAACTGTTGGAGTGTAGTTTTTTTCCCCCTTCATCGATGGAACAATCGTTTGTAAATACGCTAAGCTTTGTTACATACTTGCCTCAAATGCTAATGTTTAGCCTGCCAAAGACGCTAATTAAGTCGCACTGATTTAAAATGTTGCACGTTCTTGGCGATTTCTTATTCAGGAGTAATCCTGGGGGGTCCTACAAGTTAATTTTCCTAATGTACCTAACCCCTAATCCCATCAACTTTAGCTTTTCACATAAGGAAATGCAATAAGCAGGGATGATAAGCAGCACTCGGTTTCCAAGACTATGAATCCACAAAGCAACATGGCGCTCTCTAAATGGTCGAACCGGCAACTCACCTGCTAATCGATACTAGGAATACATCTAACATCTTAAATGTGCTAAAGGGCAAATGTTAACTCTCACCACTTATTTAAGCAGCTGTATTCAGAGCTCGACTGTCTAACGACGAGAAGCTGCCATCCGCCGGGAAAAATAAATTTGACGTTGGACGCTCTAGCAAGATTGAAGTAGTCAGAGACTACAAAATGCGCCACTCACCATCCACGAATGCGAAAACCATATGAAAACAGTAACACAACATCATCCAGGAAGTAACCGAAAGTCCGCTTTTAAAACAACAAGCCTGCTGGATCTGATGGCCCACCAGCGGAACTCTTTAAACATGGTGGTCATGTTTTGGTAGGGAAGTTTGCACCAAATCATCAAACGAGAAAGGACTTTCAGCTCCAAGTGCCTACACGAAACACGATGCTATTTTGTACAAAAACTATCGAGGCATAACCCTGCTTAATGTGGCATATAAAATCGTATTCAACATACTGTGTGAACGACTTAAGCCTTTTTGCAACACATTAATCACCACGTATGGGTGTGGCTTCCGGTGCGGAATATTGAGAATAGACCACAAATTTTCACACTAAGGCAAATCCTGAAAAATACAAATGACTTCAAAGCCGCGTATGATAGTATTCATCGTCTGGAGCTCTACTAATCCACCTGTTTCGCGTGATGCTGGAGAATATGCGGTGCAATGTGCAGTTTGGCAACAATTAATCTGAACTCTTCAAAACATGCACCACAAACAAGGAGAGGCGCTATCAAGTGACTTTCTTTAATCTTATTCTGGAATGCACTACCTGTTCAGGGCATGTGCATATACAGTCTTTGTTTGAACGAAGAATTACTTAACGAAACCGCTGCTACTTCGGTTTCACTTTAATGAAGAAGTGAAGCTCTATAAAGCACTGATCCTGCCAGTTCTGCTCTATGGTGCTGAGTGCTGGGCTATTATCAGTAAAGGAGAGCAGATACGAAATTTTTTCTGAGATATTCTTCGAAGAATATAACGGCCTCCTGTGCGAGGTGGGCGAATGGTGGAGAAAATGGAACCGTGAACTCTATGAGCTGTACCAAGATGTGGATGTAGTTCACAGACTGAAGGCTTCTCCATGGGAGTCCGTTAAGTAAATAAGTAAAATAGAGCATCAAGCTTTCTGATGCTACGCCCGATGTTTTATAATAATTTTTTTATGTTGACTACTTAATTTCTCCAGAATACAATCTTATTTCCAAATATTTCAAATATTTTAAAGATTAGGTTGTCATATTTCAAAATGTGCATGAACATTGCGGACCGCTAGAGATTATAACGTCCTAAATTAAAAAAAAAAAAAAAAAACAAACTAACTGGCGAAAGCGTAAAGTGGTGATAAAGATTTTGGCATATCCACATAATTGCTTTCGATGCTGATATCATTTATATACATTTTTAGAGATCTGCCAGCATGTCACAAGCTGCGAATAAAAATAACCACTTGTTAACCAAACAACTGTCCAGACACTCATAAAACATTTTGACAGAAAACAAATCGGCGTAACAAATTTAGATTTCAAAAGCACCTCAACCTCAACAATAGGTAGGTAGGATGACACATCCAAAATTAAAATAGTTTGTAGCAAAACAAATCACAATAGAAAAATAATTACCCTCCTGTAAGCGGTGGCAAACCAATAACTCTGGGCTGTTCTACTACCGGAACATCCCCCAAATCCACAATACTGGGATCCATTTCTAATATCATTTCCAGATCCTTATCAATTCCGACTGTAACGCGAATATTTGTCATTGGGGTTTGTTGTTCGTTGCTGACGCTGTGGGGATTTTGCACTTCTGGTTGTTGTTGTGTCCGCGGCAACTCACTAGCATTGTAAGGGACTTGTTTAATATTTTGTGATTGTTCCACATCCATATCGTCATCAATGTCTTCCATAGCGAGAGCAGTTGGCTCTACGCCAACTTCAATATTATTGAAATTTGCGCTCACCATATTGTCCGGCGATAAAGTCAAAATATTGTTTTTACTGTTGCTATTGCTATTATTGTTGGCCATTGGGGAACTATTTCTATACGTATTACTATCTCCAGACATTTGTAATGTTCGTACCCGTCGTAGAAATTCATGGAACTCCTTCAAATTATCCTGTGATCCTAATCGACTAAGTGGTGTAGGTGTAGGTGTACCACCCGAACTACTTGCAGCGTCGCTTTGTTTTTGATACTGCTGAAATTGTTGTTCGAGTATTGCTGTTGCAATTGTACTTTGCTGCTGACCATTCGATGCCGATACTGAAAAACTCATTCTGGCTGAGGCAAAAATGTATGCCGATGATGTGGATGTTCAGTAGGAAATACGTACGTAAATCCCAAATTCTATTTTAAAGGATAACATTGAAGTCGCAAAACTCACATTAACCGCACTTATGAAATCTAAATCTAAAGAAATTCCTAGAATTTCCTAGACAATTATTTTGTTATTAGTGAATCATTTCGAATACGCACACTGTAAGAAATCACTTATTTTTTTTGTTTGATTTAAAAGCTGCGCGCTTTTCTCACTTAATTAAGTACCACAGGGCGCGTTTTATGACCTTCCGGAAAGTAGAAAACAGGAAACAATATCCTTTTTTGTGTTTGTTATGAATTTTAGAGAAATAAAAACAAAAAATTTTAAGCGAACTAGCGGATTAGATGCCTTTCGATCGAGAATTCGTTTCACAAAAAAAAAAAACAATAAATAAATAGACACAACAACAAATAGGCAAATTCAACTAAACGCACATTTTGTAAATGAACCAAAGAAAGATATTAGAGGGAAAACAAAACGAGATAGAGATACAGAATGAAATTTTTTTTCGCCGATCTAAAAAGTTGCCAAATTAAAATATTTCCGTAGTCCCTCATGATCGCGTTCTTCGCCACGTTCTCCTACCTATCACAGATCTCAATATATGCTCTAGCTGTCAGTGTTTTACCATTAAATTTTTTTTTGTTTAATAAAACGATTTATATAGAGAGAAATATAGTGACCAATTTTTGGCCTTTTTAAACGCATGCGTTTTTCTTTTTGCTTATTTATAATTTACAGTGGGGAGTGGAAAATAGCCAACGGCTACGAAAAATTGCTAATTTGAACTTACATCTATTTTGAATTGCATCTTTAGAAATATATGCTTTTTCCAATTGAATCAAGAGTGCAATATTTCATTTTAGGTAAACAAATTACATACACCGCAATTATAAATATTGTTCTGAATCATTGAAAAATGATAAATACAATACAATACAATATCCGGAGATTGAGAACAACTAAGCCACATAATAGTCTAAAAGCTATGGAAAGTAATTAAAATTTTAAATTTTCCTCAAAGTGATTTTAAATATAAGAAAAATGACTTTACATAGTTCGGTCCTGATTAAGAAGGTGTTTTTTTAATGAGCGTCAGAGTCCCACGCTACTTGGTAACCGAGAACTATCATAACTTTGCGTAGAAAAGTGCGTTTTAATCCTACTTTTGTACTCTTTCTCTAGTTTCTTTAACATATTTTTGGCAAAGCTAGGCAAAGAGGAGCGATAGTGATTCAGCCATTCCGTCATTATGTCAATAGTCATCCATGCCTCCTTATTGTAATTAAAGTACAATGACAATTCATTTGGCTGTAAATTTCGAAAAGCTCTAAGTTTCGCAGTTTTTCCTATGACGAGTAATTTGCGTGTTTCGAATATATTATAATATAGAATATAATTTCCATGACTTTTTAAAAAAAAATACCATTAGCGAGAATTAAGGGCTTCCCAGGAGTTTACATTTCTTAAAACTGAAACAATATTGCGAGGATTTCATATAATCATTATTTATCTCAGTGCTAAGGCAATCCTTCACCAGTGAACAGACTATTTTAAGCAGTTTGCATTGGAAATTTACGCTAGGTTGTATGTTGTATTGTATGATAATTGTTCAAAATGTCACTTGCTTCCTATTCAGTGTTTGTGTGCTTTTACGGTGGAATTTACGGCAAGGTTATTGTTACAAAATCCAATCCCAGTAACAGCAAAAGCCATCCAAATCAAGTGAAACTTGGCATACCCACTGGATGGAATCAATTGAAACTTTTTAAGCCACATTTACTGCACCCATCAAGTCAAGCAGCTTAAGTTGGATGAAAAATTGTGATAATTAATAATTTTGTTTGAAACATTGAAGAAGTTCCCATTTTCAAGCTATCTTTGCCTGCAATTTCTAACCAGTACCTTAATACACACCTATATCCAAAATGAATTTGAAGAACAATTGCAATGTACATAGGCTATTGGACAACTGGAAGCAGCGTGCTCGGGATCGCAGAGGGTGGAAGGCTGCCGTATCTCAGGCAGGGACTCTTCACGGGTCGGGAGCCCGTGAAACACAGGTAGGCATTGATTCCGATTTAACGGAGTTTAGTCTGCCTGGATATAACTTGGTGCCATTATTCTTTTCCCATCGTGGTATCGCCGTTTTTATGTACGCAGTGATGTAGCATACCAACTTCTACCTCAATATGGCCAATGTTCCAATCCCGGATTTAATTTTATTTGGCAAAAATTCCATGTCCGTTGGCAATTAATTCACTACTGTTTTATTAACAGAAGCCCTAACCAGGACAGGCATTCAACTTATAATGAGTTTGATGCACTGTCTGCTTCCATCACCAGAATTGTAACTTATTATCCTCGTACTGAAATCGTCATTGCGGGCGATTTCAATATACACAATTCAAGTTGGCTTCGACATTCTGGACAGACAACACCCGAAGGAAGGTATGTTGAGATCTTTTCTGATAATAATAATATTAATTTAACCCAGATTGTAAATGAGCAGACACGGATACCGGACCGGTCAAAACGCAAAAACTCTGGACTTGTTTCTTACCTCTCACTCTGAGAAATACACTTTAAATGTATTATCGCCTCTAGGTTCGTCAGACCATTGTATCATATCGGCGAATTTCTCGTACTCCAGCCACACAGTTAAAAAACAAGCTCCTAAAAGAACCGTATGGCAATACGAGAAGGCCAATTGGGAAGCTTTAAACGGTTTATTTAGGAGTTTTAACTGGTCGTTGTGCTTCCTCAACAACGACGTGGATGCCACTGCCGATATGACTACAAACTTAATTCACCTGGGTATGAAACGCTTTATCCCTAACAGGATAAAGTGTATCAAACCTAAGAAAAACGCGTGGTGTGACTTGAGCTGTAAAGAAGCTATCAGGGCTAAAGAGGTAAGTTTTCGGTCATTTAAGGCTGAGAAAAACCGAAAAAAGTTCAAACGATCCAGAAATGACTGCAACGCCCACATTAATCGTGTCAAATTCTCCTACGACCAAAAGTTGAGGCAGAAAATACTACAAAGTCCCACCGGTAGTAAAAACGTTTGGTCGTTTGTTAAGATTATTAAAAATTCGGCCTAGTCATTTATCCCGACACTCATTTGCAATGACACCCCAGCTGTCAGCTCCTTGGATAAAGCCAATCTGCTCGCTGCTCATTTTGCAGCTAGCTCAACGCTGCCAGATTGTACTTTATCTCCCCCTGTACTCGAGCGCGTAGAATCTTCTATGGGACCGATACATTTTTGCACTCGTACACTGGCA
Source organism: Ferdinandea cuprea (assembly GCA_963576555.1). NCBI lineage: Eukaryota > Metazoa > Arthropoda > Insecta > Diptera > Syrphidae > Ferdinandea > Ferdinandea cuprea. Next base: position 26,481,122 of record OY754962.1, read on the forward strand.
AGAGTTCTTCGAGATCTCAACATACATAAATCTGCTGGTCCAGATGGTATTTCCCCTATCGTTCTGAAGAGGTGTTCTTCCACAAATGCGTAAGTTTTTTTATCTGTCCTATTCTTCAGGGGTCTTTCCGAGAAGATGGAAAACAGCATTCGAAAAAAAGTGTTCCAAAAAAAGGCGAATCTTCCTCTGTCTCCTCCTACCGACCAATTGCACTAAAGTCCCTTCTTTCCAAGGTCATGGAAACGCTGATAAATCGTCAGCTTATGAAATATCTTGAATCCCGAAATCTTCTTAATGACCGGCAGTACGGTTTTCGCAGCAACAGATCTACTGGTGATTTGATGACATATCTAACTGAAAAGTGGAACCAATCTATTTACCGTGGTGGTGAAAGTAAGGTAGTTGCGCTTGATATTTCAAAGGCATTTGACAGAGTTTGGCATCAAGCTCTCTTGTCGAAAATGCGAGCATTTGGGATCGATGATACCCTTCTTCAATGGATTAGAAATTTCCTTTCGGAACGTTCAATTCAAGTTGTTTTGGACGGTTTCAAGTCTGCAACTTACCAAATAAATGCTGGTGTTCCCCAAGGCTCGGTTTTGTCTCCGACTCTCTTTCTCATTTTTATCAATGACCTCCTGTCTGTCACTTCTAACCCAATCCATTCCTTAGCTGATATCAGTACCCTCAGCTTTACATATTCGTTTTCTGGGCAACGCCCCTCATCTTCGGGCGTTGAACTGGAACGGCAACGTATGTTAAGCTCATTGAATTCCGATTTTGACAGTATACCAATAGAGTGGAATTTAATGCTTCCAAAACGCAATGCTGTCTGCTGTCATTGAAGCAAACCCCTAATTCTCTGCCATTATCCATGGATGGCACTTGCATCGCCGAAACCGAAAGACTTTCCATCCTCGGTATGTGCGTTAACGACAAACTTCGTTCAAATGACCACATATTCGATGTCGCCAAGAACGCTGCGAAATGTCTAGGCATCTAGCGATGCAAGAAATATTTCACTCCTTCTGATCTGGCAAAAATTTATAAGGCGTTTATTCTCCCCCAACTTGAGTATAACGCTCATATCTGGTCCGGTGCTCCAATTACATATTTGGAGCTACTTGACAGGATTCAAAAATGTGCGGTAAAACTTATTGGCGATAGAGACATCGCGAAATCACTTGACTCTCTTGACATTGTTTTATTGGTTTTTCCACCACAATACCCAGTTGTATTTCAACCCTACAACAGTTCAACCGCTTTACCCTTAAGCCTGTATTCGGACATACAGTGAAATACAATGATTCGTTTCTTAACCGTACAACGCGGATGTGGAATGCTCTACTACTCTCTCTTTTTCCCTCACATTACAGTTTACAGACCATCGTGCATCGGTATCTCCCTTTTCCTAATCCTTCACTTAAAAACGGAATGCCCGCACTGTGTTACTTCATTATAAGGGTATCCAAAATCCCTTTAAAGTTTCCCCCTACTCGTTGAACCAATTGGAGCTTCTGACGAAGCGAAGTAGACGCTTGATGTCAATGTTTGCTTGGATAAATCCAATTGCAGCTTGAAACTCCAACTGACTAATTAAGGAAAAAACATAAGGAAAGGCTACAGTCCGCTTGGGGCGAACAGTATGATACCCTATCCTTATCCCTATGTACCCGAAAGAAAAAAAGCATTAGGAAGATGATGGATAGAATTTTATTTTATTCTATGAAATTTAAAGAAAAAATTTTTTTTTTGAAAAAACGCCCCCAAAAAGTGGGCGTGGCCAAAAACTTTGTATGGGCAATATATTGGAAAAAATATTGGCTAAATATATTGTTAAACATTTTTTTTCGATTTCTATGAAAATTTTCAAAGAAAACAGCATTTTAGTGGAAAACGCCCACAAAAAGTAGGCGTGGCAAAAAACTTTATATGACAAATTTATAAAGGTAGGCAGTACCTACATATCTTGTGAAGGTTTTACAACTTTATCTCTCTAACTTAAGCCTTAAAACGGTTTTTTCTAAATTGTGGGCGTGGCAGTGGGCGGATTTAAAAAATTTTAACACTTTACCATTTCGGGACCCTAGGGAGTATATGCTCCAAATTTCAGCCTCCTAGCATAACTTTAAAGGCCTCAAAAGTTGATACGGACGGACGGACGGACGGACGGACGGACGGACGGACGGACGGACATTGCTAAATAGTCTTAGGATTTGGTCCTGATCATAAATATATATACTTTTATGGGTCTACGACGAATATTAAGGGGTGTTACAAACTATGTGTCAAAATTAATATACCCTTAGGATAGGGTATAAAAATACCACTACACAGAGATAATATTGACGAACGAACTTACGTACTTACATTCCTTCAACGCAATAACAAGTAGGTGTAGGTACTTGTCCACTATCTATTATTCTGGACAGTAAATATCCTTTTTAAACACGATCACGCACAATCACTCAAAGTGAACGATTTATGATCCGAACTTCTTTTCGGTGTAAATGCGCAATATATTCATATATATTTATATTTCAATTTAATTTTTACTTTTAATTTTAAATTTATTGTCGATATCTCATCTCAAGTGCTAAACCTCAACAACTAGAGTGAACAAACAGAAATTGAACAAAATCCAAAACTTCCACTATACCGCATATGTGATTCATAGAAGAACGTATATTGAAGCGTAAAGTGGCTGTCATAAGAAAACATGATTACCCCTCTTCTCAACGCTGCAGTATGTTTGCAACCATACTGCGACCATACTCTGTTGTACCTCCGAGTGGGAATTGAAAACGCTTAGAACTGGAGGCTGAAGCTTAAGCGTTCTAGACATCGTACACGACTAAAGTGGTTTCGTAACATCTCGTTCACCAAATATCTGCAAGAATTGTGCGTCTTAGGGACTTTATGTCGATAAGGCTAAGGTATTAACTGCCCTTTGTGACGTTCTATTCAATACGTAAATTTTGTGTGTCTTTTCTGGTAAGGATCATACTTTCATTCATCCCATTCATAGCCTAACTCCTGTATTAATATCTGCAAATATAACACAATTTTGTAAACATTTTTTAAAGTTCGCTGTACCCTGCCAAAAAATGATAAAATCATAAGCGTGTTATAAGTTAGAAAATTGTAACTTTGGATTTTATAGAAATGCGATGCGATGTCGAATTTCTTTTTCTAGTAATTTAGATTTATGAAACGTTGTTAAATATGACACTTAAATACTTCGACCCTGAATAACTCTGAAACCATTTAGAGGTGCAGGGAAACCTCCAAATTGGGACGCTCAAGGGAAACAATTAATTGTGGACCATTTCGCAGGTGTCCTAATTTGAGAGACTCTCTGATTTGGGGCAAATACTATTTTGTCCCAATTACACAAACCCTGAAATTAAAAGTTGTCCAGTTTAAATGGATAAAATAAAATCATATATATACATGGGTTAGATTAGATTTATGGGTCGGCAGAGCAGGTCTGTCCTTGTGGACTCATTGTGATGCCCTTTTGTGGGGGGATGGTTAGAGACGGTTAGGCTTCTTCTCCATTTACACGAGCCGTCCAGCCATCCTGATATTCACAGAAACCTATTAAGAAGATAAAGTTAATTTTATTGCGTGATTTCTTAGGAAGTTATGTCCCGTTAGGCCACCTACCAGCTTAGGCAGTGATGACCTGTCAAACTGTAGAAGTTTGATGGTTCGACCACTATTGTATTCTGACCAGAGCGTCTCACAGCGTCCTGTGAGTGATACTTAACAGGTAGTAGATTTTTTCCACCTGTTGTTAAATTTAATACGATACTTGTTTCCTACTTCGTTTCCTTAGATCGCAGAGTGGTGGCTTGATCGACTGAAGTGTTCGATCATGTTCCATTCCATTTAAGGTGTTCTAAGTAAGTTTATTTTGCGTTTGCCTATTAGCTTAAGCCAAGAGAGCTTCTCAGAATTTTTTCGATGTCCCCAATCATTTCGTAGTGTTAAGGCAGATTGTTTTAAACAACATAAGAAGCTATGTCATTTAAGTATTCAAGTGCCCGAGAAGAAGAAAATAGAGGATATTCGTCGTCAACAACTGGGTTAGCAATTAATGCAAACAAAAATGTTTCTTCCCAGTTTGATGACAATTGCTCATAAACCTGCATTTCTTGATCAAAATTAATGAATCCCGCCAGGACATCGGATAAGGTTACATCTTGAATTGTTGTCTCAGCAACTGACTTAGTTGGCGTTGGAAAAACACACGATCGGAAACATTTTGAAATGGTTTTCATCCTTTAACTACCGGCAACTATCGTGTACTCGATTGTTTTTGAAGTCATATAAGACAGGTTCTCCGATTCATGCATTGTGGATATAAGATGATCTAGCATAAACTTTCTGTAGTGTACCGTCAGATTCTCTATTATGCCTCCGTCTAATGGTTTGAGGTAAAAACTTCAGCTGAATATATTTTGGAGGATGTTTGCTTAACATGTTAACATGTGTTATTACTCTTAGATAACGCACCTAGCCATCAAGCTGCGTTCTCAGAGTAATAACATATTTTTATTAACACTTTTTAAGTACTGTTCAAATGCATAAGGCCAATTTGAAAATATGACCAATGTCATCCATGTTTTGGCGGATTTGCTTCAAAGTTCGCATATAAGGTTATTGGGGATGCACCTCGGGTCATCTTTTTAGTTTTTGAAATGTTTTGAAATAACGGTACCTGGTAATGGTAATTTATAAAATCGCCAATATCTCGAAAACTAACAAAGCGAACTCCAAAAGTTGAAGTCGAACAAATTTGCATACTTCGATTTTTGATATAATTTTTTTAATTTTTTTTGTTCAAATAACGATTTTCTTAAATTTAAATTAAATTCGTTTTGTCAAAAACCGCTCAAACGATATTGACAATTTTTTGTATTTTGAACAACTATGTTTAAAATGTCAAATGTGCGAAATTACATTAAAATTGTAGGTGCCGTTTTTGATAAAATCTAATTTTTTAAAACCTAAAAAGTGATTTAAATAAATTTGTCACCATTCATTTTCGATTCATTTTGCGATTCAAAAACGCATCTCATGAACCGAGAAAGTTTCGTATGATGCATCCGTGCACTTTTTTTATTATTTCTCCAATCGATCTCTAAGAGCTGCTTTCGGCATTCTGCAAAGCACTACAAACCAGAGCAACGTAAGCCTTTCTTGGAAATGTTTTCCTCCGAAGTACTTTTCTGATTTGAATGCCAAAGATTTTGATAGTGTGGCAAGAAAGAATAAAGAAGTTTCGGCTAGGTTGTAGACGTTGTTGTAAGGCATGTAATTTTGGCACAATGTGACTATTGTTAGGTTAGGTTGAAATAGGGGTGTGGTGAAAACGAAAACATCGCACAAACACTATGAATAAAATGGTACCATCCCTATCCCTGGGGAACAAACTGAATTCTGATAAAGCAACCAATTTCCCTGCAAAAACCTGGAAGGACTTTGAAGTTTTTGTCCTCTATTTCTTGTAAGTTTTCATAGAAGTATTTCCATAAAACTTTTCTTCGACAGCGCGCTATTGCCTCACAATCACACAGTATGTGTTATGTTCACAACAGGATGCAGATTTCCGCAGTATTTGCAGTACATATATCTGCGTTTGAATCGCTTCAAAAAAATGCTAACTTTTAATATATTTATATTATATATTTAAATCACTTTTTAAATTTTAAAAAACCAAACTTGCACATGGAACACTTTTAGCATAGTTGTTTAAAATACAAAAATTAATCAGTATCGTTATATCTATTTTTAAGAACACAAATTTAATTATTTAAATTAAAATCGGTATATAATAAAAAAAATATTTAAATAAATTATTACAAAAATCGAAGTTCACATTAATATAAAAAAAATTGGATTCCCTTTTTACCTTTTTTTTGATTTTTTTTTAAAACAAAACTGAGTATGCAGTATTCTATTATAAATATATGTATATTATTAGAAGCGTCGAGGCTCAGAAAAGTCTTATCCAAGGTACCAATACCGGTATCCTCGCTTAGGAACTGCGACGGTAGTTGGACCGAGACTCATGAAGAAACGCTGGAGACACTGATAGAGACCCACTTCCGAATGGAATGGACGAGAAACAGGTCAGGTCGCTAATCGACAACAAGAGACTGACCTGGGCGATCAACTCCTTCGCTCCCCTCAAAGCTCCAGGAATTCATAATATAAAGCGTATAATGATTCAAAAAGCAGAGGAAATCATCATTCCATGGCTGAGGATCATTTACAACGGCTGTTTAAGGCTTTGCTATGTTACCAAAAGAGAAGCCCGTGTGATTTTCATTCCGAAGACCTGGAAGGCAAGTCACACTACAGCAAAGGACTACAGGCCGATAAGCTTATCCTCGTTCTTATTAAAGACTTTGGAGAGGCTTATTGACAGACATGTCAGAGATGTGATTGGCGATAATTACCTATTAAAATCACAGCATGCGTACATGAAAAGTAGATCCGTCGACACTGCCCTGCATAACGTGGTATCAGTGGTAGAGAAATCCTTAGAACAAAAGGAGTTCACCCTATGTGCATTCCTAGACATAGAAGGACCATTTAACAACATCAAAGCCGATGCAATCATGCACAGCCTGAGAAATGCTCATCTGGATAGCAGTCTATGCGACTGGATCGGGATCATGCTAGGTGCACGTCAGATTAAGAGTTACCTAGGTGATATATATCATACGGAAAGTCAGTAGGGGAACACCACAAGGAGGTGTCTTTTCCCTGCTCATATAATTCCTGGTAATGGATGTCCTTTTAAAGCAAGCAAGGAAGGCTTCATCGTGAATGCGGATGAATAGACCATGCGGATGAATAGGCGAACGACTCAGTAATGCGCTCCATATTGTCGGTAATTGGGTCGTGGACCGAGGGCTGGCAGTAAATCCATCCAAGACAGAAGTCCGGCTATTTACTAGGAAAAGGATGATTCCAACATTCCATGCACCAAGGATAGAAGGGGATGATCTAAAGATGTCCAAGTTAGTAAGACGCCTGGGTGTTATCTTAGACTCTAAACTTAACTGGAGAGAGAATGTAGACGACCGTTTTAAACGGGCGTACGTGGCATTATATAAAAAAAAACATTCCGCATAAAATGGGGGCTAAACCACACTTGGTATACTGGTTGTATACAACGGTTGTAAGACCCATCCTGGTATACGGTGCAGTTGTTTGGTGGAAAGCCCTGGCCGGCCTGCATGGGTCTCTCAGGACGACACCCACTGAAGCTCTGGACGTCCGTCAGACATTTGGTTTCAACAGGACGGCGCTACGTGCCACACAGCCGAAGCTAAACTCGATGTTTTGCGCCCTGTTTCCAAAAAAAAAAAGTTATTTGGCGGACCCTATACAAAAACATTCCAAAATTCTTCGAACAAAAATTCGCTATACGGCTCCCGGACAGACACACCGATGCAGTATGTGACCAACCAGCCCATATCCTCTCAAAAATCCATACTTTTTTGGTTTTTGTGATCAAACGGTGAAACTTTGCGTACATACTTTTGAATATTTTGGCTTTTAGATAATGTTCATATCTACATGTATATATATACATATGTATTAACATTGTAATAAAAATAGTGCACAAAAAATTAAATGTCAGTCAAATTTCTAGACAAGACTCGAGGCCTTCGACGTCATAAATTATTAATAAGCCTAAATAAGGGTACTCATTTTTACCTCCAATGGTAGTTAAGTTTCGGTGTTTTCATACTTGACATATTCATGGATCAGATGTAAATGGCAAAGCATGGAAAACGTCTTCATTTGTTGCTGCTGTCGAACATTTTCTGACATATTGTGAAAATGCTTAATAATGGGTTCACCACGGATCAATATTTTATGGCGAGAGGGAGCATATAGTACCAATTATATTTTTTAACAGACAACTGTGAAATGTTAACTCTCATTTTTAAATGTGGATAATTTTACGATATTTTCATTAAATTGTTTTGCTATTGATACATGTTTTTGCATTTATCATAAAACCTCTGGGTTTCTACGTCAACTTACGAAAACTTTTTTTTTAATGTTATTATGTTCTATTTTATGAAGTTAACATTTTGAAATAACTTCAAGTAACTTCGTAAATTTCGAGTAGTTGGGATAAATTATCTGATATTCTCTCAGCAAATGCTCAAGTTACAAAAAAGTAAAGGAATGCTTTTGCAGTAAGTTGAATTAACCATACTACTTGACAGAAATAATAATAATAATATAAAATCGATTGACAAGACAAAATTGAATTTGCTTCTTTCAAGAGGGCTTTTTAACTTGCACCTTAGCTTATCTGCGCCTTACCATACCATACCATTGAAGACATCCACTTCGACAAAGCCCTGTTCACTGGTGTTGCAGCATCATCCATTAAAAGTGCACGAGCAGCACCAACAATTATTGCGCTTCCTGGGCTCATACTCGTGGGTAAGCCCACGACTTCCAATTTCCGTCCGTCAGTACTACTATCATTGCACTTTTAATAATTGTTCAAAAAATTATCAAAATCGTTAGAGCCGTTTTTGAGAAAACGAATTTAATTTAAATTTAATAAAATCGTTATATGAAATTTTTTTTTATTTCAAAAATCTAATTATACAATTTTGTTCGACTAAATAGTATAAAAAAATTACTATTACCGTGGCACCGTATGGCGAAACGGATTTGCTTCAAAGTTCGTATATAAGGTTTTTGCTGTTACATCTCGGGGCATCTTTTTAGTTTTTTCTTTATCGTTTGAAATAACGGTACCTGCCATACATTTTTTTTGGTGAAAATCACTTATCACTAATTTTCTCGAAGATGGTTCCAAGGATTTCCGTCTTCTTTTGTACTAAGGAAACTTGGGATAGGGCCAAAATACTGCATACATAGTTTTTTTAAATTTTTTTTTTTCATATAACGGTTTCCTTAATTAAAATTAAATTTGTTTTCCCGAAAACGGCTCAAACTGATGCACTTTAGGGTCCATCACTTTTTCCTCAAGCAGATAACATAGGAGCGTAATAAAGAGCAAAGGACTTAAGACACTCTGGTGAACACCGATTTTTATCGGAAATTCATCGGTGCCTCCTGCGGCATGTGACTTTTGTATTCGCTCCCTCGTACATGTCCATGATTATCTGTACGTAGGTTTCAGGAACTCCTCGTTGTCTTAGCGCTACCCTTATCAGATCTCTTGGTTGTCTATCGAATGCTTTTTAAAAATCAACCAGAATCATATGCAGATCCTTTGAGGAATCGCGATGCTTTTCCATTACGATATTTATATATGCTTTGGATTGCAACTGTGGTTGATTTACCCGCGGCAAACCCGCACTGGTCATCAGATAGCCGTATTATTTGTCTTAGGGGACCATCTAATACACGCTCAACTATCTTCATGGTGTGTGACATCAACTTAATTGAAACGTAATTATCACAATTTCGCGTATCTCCCTTTCCTCACTGATTGGGCATTGGATCACCTCTCATGAGTTTGGAAATAAGAATCATGAGCCATCTGAGCCCGATGTCTCCCATCTTTTTCCACAACTCACTGGGTATCTCATCCTGCCCATCCGCTTTTCTCTTCTTGAAGTTATTGACCGCTTTGTTAACTTCTTCGACTGTTATGACGGTCACTTCTTCATTGTTGGGAGCGGTTTCTGGAAAGTAAAGCCAATACTCTCGCCATCTGTGTAAAATTTGTTAGTCGTCCTCAAGTAGTTGGCCTTGAGCATTGTTAATGAACCTCAGCGAACGAATTTCCTGAGCGTTTCTTCTTCTCTGTGCGGCAATCTTGAAAATAGTTGTTTCCTTGTTCGTATTTTGTCGAAGCTCGTGGGTTACCTGGTTCCTATCAGCAGGCGAAGAAGATACCTACTCCAGCTCTTGATACAGACTCTCAACACATTTAGCTTGAATTTGGGCACACTTTCTCTTCGCGATACTTTTGCAATGTCTGTATGTCTACATGTCAATATGTCTACAAATTGTATTAAACAATAAGTCGGTAACACCCTGCATATTGGTGCAAATTTTACTTTATTAAGCTGTGATTAAGTGACAAATTAATAGGTTTAGAATGCGGCACTTTTTTTTATTTTCCTCATAATTACTGTTGCACTAAGAAATAAAACAGTCTCTCTTTACACATTAGACAACGGACATTTTTTAAATCTTTTTTTATTTTTTAAAGGAATATATTAGAATTTCCCAGTTGCTTTTATTTAGAAAATAGAACCTAGAACCTATAACCTTTTCAAACATATGTAACACTTATCTGGTTACATTTGCGGTTACAAAAAATGAAGGTGTTAAAAAGTTACTTCACGAAACTGTTGTGATATATTTTCTAATACTAATAATTTAAACACAAACTTTTGAAACGATAAGCGCTGGTTGGTCCCATACTGCGACGGACCGACGGACATCATTGGCGGAAACACTTTTTTGGACTTCTCTAAACTTATTACTCCGATTGAACTAAGGTTCGAACGCTGTTTTGATTTTTAGAATATAATTTAATCCTCTTGCACTAGCACAAATCCAAGTGACAGATGCCAGTTTTCAATTTGTTTTTGAACAACTGATGGTATGTTGCCTTCGTAACTTTAAAATGGCAATCAAAAAAATGATGTGTATAAAAATATAATTCTGTATATGCTTAACATATTAAAGCAGACTTGAGTCGAGTCATGATTGCAAAACAGAAAAATAAATTAGACAGAAGTGGAAAAATGTCACACAAACAGAACAGAAAAATATTTCTTCGTAGTGAATTCAGCTTCAGTGGGTGCAGTGGGTTAGTGGCTAAGTGCGTTGGACCATTAAGCGAGAAATCGCTGGTTCAAATCCCGCCCTGTACCACCTGAAAGCTTTTATTCGCTGCCCCGCCTCTTGCGAACGTCTTACAAACATCCAAGAGTTAGAACTGTCATGAGAAGCTTCTCAAAAATTGATTGCCGTTCGGAATCGGCATTAAACTGTAGGTCCCTTCCATTCCAGTCAAAAAAATATATATTCGCACACACAATGGTTGGAAAAACTAGGCTTTGGGTCCTATATGGGCTATTTACGCCTAATATTTTTATGTTTTGAATTCAGCTTAACAAAGCAATATGGCTGCCACAAGAGCAAACGATTTTAGAATTTTGTCAGAGAATAAACTTGCCAGTCGTCATTTTTATTTAAAAATGTATGTTATGTTGGCCTGTTTGCAAAAATTAGCAAAAAATTTGGAAATTAAATACAAATCTCTTCGCTGAAGTAGAAATTTTGTAAATGGAATGCTTACGGAAGGGTAAATATTCATTTCCATGCTACAAGGAAATTTCTTTTTCTCTTGTTGTTCAACATGTTCGAGTACTAAAATACCGCTGTTTTTTATTCAATTTATTTTGTGAAATGCAAACGTAGGTACTGGTTTTGTGTTTGTGGTTTGCAGGTGAGTGAAATGTCAGTTAAATTAATGAAAACGGAAATGGACATTAGGAGCACGTTTTGTTTTGACGACCGTACAAAACCAGTACAAAAACTTGCCCAATTAATAATGAATTTTTAATTTAAAAATAATTCTTCAACTCTGTAAAGTTTAAAAAGCCTTAGACTAAATTTGCTTTGACAAAAATTTAACACAATTTGCTTTGTAAAAACTGTAACGTACCACTTTGAATTGAAAATTCAGCTCAATACCATAAATATACCAATACCAAAATAAGGACAGAATATGTTAAGCTTTATTCTGTGAAGTGGCACATCGACATTCAGAAGCAATAGTTAACGAATTTCTTCCCATCGCCAATTGGGGACCTGCGTCGAATACAACTAGGCAAGTATTTTGAAGTAAACATATTTTTTTCAATTCATAGGGCCATTCATTTTACGGTTTCGAAAGTAAAGCTAAAAAAAAAAAACACACATAGCGATACATTTTTGATGAAAACTTTATTTCATTATAAAATTTGGACTTTGCCATTAAGTGTGAAAAACAATATCATTCAAATGGCCGCTTATGGAAAATTCGCAGCATGCGATTCTTTTGATGTAATTTTTAACCATTTTTCGCAGATTTCGAGCGGTATTTCGGCCATAATTTGAGAAATTTTGGTTTTTAATACATATAGAGTTCGGGGATTATTCGTGTAAATACGGTTTTTTGCGTAACCCAAAAGAAAAATATCGAACGGTGTCAAATCGTATGATTTTGTGGCTAATTTACATCGCCAAACGACAAAAAAACTTCTAACACAATAAGGCCAACTTGGTCTGGTATAGCCGACCAAAAAAAATTGGTTAGCATTCGATCACATCGCTTTGCAATTGCTGTGAACAGCGTTTAATCGATAAATTCGGATAATCATTTCTTTCGTCCGTCCAAGTGTATGCCTTTACTTTTTTTTCATTTTTTTTCTGTATAGAAATGTGTATATTTTCCAATATATTTAACTATTCAATAAATAATACAAAATGTGTACGTTTTTTCGTTGCTACTGTAGCTCAACGTATACAAACCGTGTCTACTAGCGGATAAAAATCATTTCTAATTCTATCTGCAATATCTCCGGACTCATAGTGGATGACCCCCTCTCTACTTTTCTTTATTTCCTATTTAATAACTTGGTGAAATTTTAAAATTGTACCTGGAGTCGAGAATTAGGAACAACATTTCATTCTGTAATATATATATTTAAAAACAAACAAGACATGAACTTGAACTTGTAAATTTAAGTATAGGATTTACTGTAGTACTACAATAGCACGAAGAAAAGTCGGGGGTACTTTACTCTGTCTAATTCTAAATATGTTCGGTCGTGCAAGATCGACATTACACGTTTGTGAATGTGCATTTTTGTTTTTAGAAAATTCTTTGGCATTGACATTGGGTTCTTTAAATAGTTGGTTTTTGTTTGTTTGCGTGAGGGAACATTTTTAAAACTGCTGGTATGATGTTGGAAAGGGACAATATTTGACTTTGAAAATTATTTTTCAGCTATGCTTTCTGTTGAACAGCGTGATAAGATGGTTCTTTTGAGTGCTAAGATTTTTAAATTATTAAATTAAATTGATGATTTCGGGAAATAGCGATATAATACGGAACCTAAGATTCGCGAGTGATCGCAGCCCTACGGCAGAAGAGATGATGTCAAGAAGGCGATTTTGCATATTAAAATGTCGATTGCGTCTCTTAATAACAAAACTTATAAGATGTTCTGCTACGGAAAGAAACAGAGTGTCATTCTTGCCGCAGAGTTGCGAAGCAACGTTTTACAATTTAAAAGCGCAGTGTGAGTTTAATGTCTCTCAAACTGGTTATAAAAGATGAAGTGTGTGTGGTTATAGTCAGTGCTTCCGATATTGGGTTCGAGCAGAGGAGAAACTGAATGCATTTCACTACCACATGAAGAACAGCGGTGATTTGAACGAACATTGTCGGATGGTTTAGTGAGGACTACGCACAGACATACGGGATTAGGAATTCTTCTGGTGAAGACAGCCTCAGCAAGTCATATGGCATTTTCGTGTTAAATACCACGTTCGTAACCATACTGTCCCTTATAGTGGTGGCGGTAATCAAACAAACTCATTGTGACCTGTTTCAAGGTTTAAGTGATGCAAAGTGATCTTGGGAGAAGCGATCAGGCAGCCAAATCGCCTCCTCTTGACAGAATTGTAATGGAAAATAAAGAAAGACTAAAGGCTTTCGCCTTTACATTAGTTAGTTAGCCACTTCTTGCTATAAAGAAATCGCCGTTAGGTTGAATCGTTTCAAAAAACGAAGAGGTCCAGATGATTAGGCAACCCAAAGTCTAATCGGTGAAAGAAATTGTCTTCTTACTTGCCCAGAGGGAAGGTATAATATCAAACCAAGGTTATCGACCAATAAAATCGTTAAAAGGGTACTAGTCCGACCGATTGCGGCAGACTATAAGTCTATCCATACATGGTGATTCCTTGCATATGGTTTTGGTTAATTTTGAAAAAAAAATCGTTCGATAGCTGGACAACAAGGAGTTCCTGAAACTAAGGTGCAATTAGGAATCAATTACAAGAGTAAAATGCCTCTCTGGAGGCATCGAAAATTTCCTTATCAAAGTCGGTGTGCAACAGGAAAGTGTCTTTGAGGTAGTAAGGGACTTTTTCTACCTCGATCCTGCTATCACATGAAAACGACATCTTCTCAAAAATTAAACGAATAATAACGCTTGCCAATCGCTGTTTCTTTAAGCTGAGAAGTCCAAAAAAACTACGCAATAAAAACCCCCCTTTCCCGAACAACTAAGGAAACTCTATAAAGGACCCTCATAGTACCAGTCCTGCTCTATGGTTCCGAAGCATGGACTCTTTCTAAAGCGAATGACTATATCCTTGGTCGTTTCAAAAGAAAAATTTCTTCGTTAGATTTTGTTCCCTTTATGCGTTAAAGGGTTATGGAGGAGACGATTCAACGATGAACTCTACTAGCTATACAGCGACATCGACCTGGTCAAAAAATTGCGCATTGGGCTTTGAGATGGCTGGGACATGTAGAGTGAATGAATACCAATGCTCCAGCTGGCAGAATCTTCAACTCCAACCCAGTGGGACAACGCAGTAGAGGAAGGCCTCGTCTGGTGAAAATGGACCCTCATCTAACTTGGAGTGTACTACTGGAGAGAGTAAACCAAAGACCGCGCTAATTGGTGAGGCTTATTGGTTGAGGCCAAGGTCCACCCCGGACTGTAGCGCCGGGTTCAAGAGCCATTTTTTTAAGTTCACATTTTGGAAGATAGACGATGGATGCTACTTCTTCTTATGAACTTCTTAAGGTTTCAAAGTCCATTTTTGAAGTTTTAATGGTAATATAATTTCCTAAAGGTCCTTGACATCTTAGGAAAATAATGTTTCTCAGAGACGTCCGTCTGAATAGTTTAAAGACATGCTGAAAAGCTGAAGAGGAATTTATCTAGGAGTTGCTAGAAATGTTTTATTTGTTGAAACGTTTTATTCATGTTAAAATATGTTTGCAGGTCCCTTCCATTCGTGACAACAAAAAATTATTTCGTACACACAGTGATTGAGGGAGCTGGCTTTGAGGTCCTATATAGTCGGAAGCTCTTTTCGAACATGATAAAAGTTTTTTTTATTTTTATTCCAAAAAAAATTGGTCAAACAATGCAATATGCATTTAAAATATTTTCATCTTCACATTAAATTGGGCAATGCGGCTGGCTGCTGATGGTACCATTATTATCGTGCCTAAGAGTATGCTCATTTTTTGTTATTAAAATAACACTATGGTGCCTAAGTAAAAGGTTGCAATTTTGTATGTTTGACGACAAATTGTGCAAATTATTTAGTTGCGAGTTGAAAGCAAATTATTTTAGTTAGAAATGAGGGTGCAGAATTTCTTTGTAATTGTCTTCTGTAATTGTCGCGACGATAATCCATCGAGTCGCCATAAAAGCATTTAGCTATCTGATAAATTCCAATAATAAAAAAGGCTTTGCCTAACATCCATTATTATCTAACACGTACCTCTTCACGAATAAGCCACATACAAACTAAGTAGTTCTTATTAAGACTATTGACTTTGTAATACATGTACATAATATGTACGTACACTCTCATAAATAAATAATTCCTGTTGATAAAATCAAAGAAATATGTACTATGTATTATTTTTTTTAGTTTGCAAGACAAACAAGCCCGCAATAAAACCGACTTTGAAACGGATGATGGAATCGTTATTGTAATCTTGGAATTAATCCACTTTATAAATCATTTAGATCAATATCGCTCGTTTCAATAATAACAAAAAAAGAAAAGAAAAATCAAATTGAAATGTGAAAATAAAGTTATTACGGACAATCTCCAAGTAAAAGCTTTCATAAGAGGGGTATATAACGGGGGAGAGTGGGCTGTGGTTCTTTGCAATGAGTTAATCGCTGTACAAACAGAATTATATAGAGTTTTATGTTATCTTTTCTTATTCATCTGATAAGATACGGTCGGAATTGTACTTTAGTGAATTTTATTATTAGGGCTAATCGAATACAAGTGGTCAGGAGTAAATATCACCTAAAAATTTCTTTAGACTCTCCATTAGACACGCGCACCTATGAACGTCATTTTGGAATATAAAAGTGTTTTTTTCGAGATTTTAAAATAAAAAAAAAATTTAAACGTTTTCTGACATGGTTTACTCGGTACTGTTGTAATTTAAAACCAACGGTATTTGTAAAAGGGTTGAAATCTCTCAATACCAGCCCCCTATACGGGATATTTAACACCAGGGGCGGATCTGGGTAATGGTTTTTAGGGCTTAAAACCTTACTGGAAGAGGCTAGATTTCGAAAATTTATTTTCCCTTTAGATACTTTATAATATAAACTTGAAAACTTAATGATGAAGAGTACTGAATGCTCTAAGTGAACAACAATAACAAGTAATTGCTTCCATGTAAAGCGAGTTTTAGAGTTACAGCGCCGATTATAAGATTCCTTTTTGAAGTTTCTACCAAGTTTGGGATAATAGCCGAGTGGGGTGACTATTAAATCCCAAATCCCAAGCTTCTTGTTTTGGAACGTAGTCAGATGAGATGCTGTTTGAAATCAATCTCAGCCTGTTCCTTAACATTTTGTCGAATCGGTGGCGGAATGATGCATTAAAATCTCGGACATCTTAGTCGAACTAGAGAGGTAACTTATAATGGTTACGAACCGATTGCGAGGCAGTTACCCAGAAAGGGTGTTGTGATTTCCTCTTCCTTGACGTCTGCTTGTGGGTGTAGTGGCGTTGTGGTTAAGTCCATTCCACCCTAATTTTTTTATTCGCTGCCCCACCTCCTGCGAACGTGTGACAAACATCAAAAATAAAATTGCCGTTCGGAATCGGCATTAAACTGTAGGTCGTTCGTGTCAAAAAAATATAACTCGACTAATATGAAGTTAATGTGAATATTTCCGAATTTGAAGCATAACTACTGAAATGATATATCTTCAGAACTATTGCAAATAGCTACAAAAACCGCTTAATGCATTTTGTAGCACGAAATGCTAATTTTGTTGCGCAGAAAATGTTAAACATTTCATGTGATTTTATTTACCTGACAGAAAGTTACATGGCTCATAGCTCTTAAAACAAAATTATGTTTCTAAAACTTCTTAAAATTTACTCCCGTCATATGATTTAAAAACTTTAGCTACAAGATATTTATGAAGTAAAGGTTTAACAAAAAGGTTTTTTAAAAATAAAGCTACAAAACATCCACCACGATCTTAACGCATTTTTTTTAGGAGCTTATAGTGATATGGATAGGCATCATATTGTTTGCCTCAAGCGGACTGTAGCCTTTCCATATATTTATTTTATTTAATTTTATTATATAAATATTACCTTAATAAATATGAAATGTAAGGTTCTAGAGTTGAGGTCGAGACGTTAATCCGAACTTTCCATTCGGATGACATCCTGATGTTACTGTGACGTAGAATTTGTACTAAAGTGGTCATCCAGTGTAATCGCCTGACATCTGAAATAATATTGAACACGTCATCCGAATGACATCGCTCGATATTATACAGTGTCAATTTACAAAGGATGACACGTTTGCATCGTTGAAAGTTCATGTGAAAATACTTAGCTCGGAAATAATGGAGCACACCATGTGATTAGGTGTCATATAGAAGATGACAATTCGATTCCTACGCGTTTAATAAAAACCTCCGCGTCCGCCGAACAATCAAATATCGATGGGAATATTTATTCCGAACCGAATCACGTAGCATCATAATGAACCACGTGAATACTTTAACCAGATGAATTAGTATTTTATTACACCGTAATTATTATTCTCAAATATATATAGATATATATATCGAATCGCGGCTTAAAACACTTAAACTTATTTATTAACACACTTTAATGGACTGAATTTCCGAAATACACATGTTGAGACTGCTAACAAATTGTTTGTTTGGCCACCACGCTGACTGGGCAGCGGGTATAAAGCTCTATTATATAATAATAAGAGTTTGTATTTGAAAACGTTATAGTATATGAGTAATAATAAAATATTTGCTCAAGATTGTTATAATTTCATGAGTTAAGCTTTAAAGTGTATGGAAGTCAACTAATCTAAAGATAATCTAAAAAGCAAAATTTACCTTTAGAAGAACTATTAAGGTCCGAAAAATTGTTCGAAAAACTCCCAGAAAATTCCGGCTTTTTTCAACAGAACTCTATCTTGTTTGATACTCCGCTTATTTGGGAGAATTAAAAGGCAGAAACTCTAACCTTAATAAACTCAGAGCTTCATAACGTTTCCCCATTTGAAGTCGTCGAAAAAAAGTTTTGTGGTAAAGATGAGAAACGTGGTGAATCATGGAAGTCCAGAAATTTCTATATGCTCTGCGAAGTGGAAAAGCTGATTGCAGAGTACTCTCCGAAGTGTCATCAAAGAACCTGTGTGAGCATGAAAAAGCCGATTTACTCAAGGGTAAAATGCTTGAGAAGGAAATAGTAGACAAGCCTAATTGCTGGCCCTATCGTACTGCGGCTTTATGTCCTTTTTCCTTCAACTAAGTCGGCATTTCGATTATAGCGGCAGTACTCGAGTAACCGTATGATGTCGAGGTCTATTCTATCTTGGACGTTGTTCTCTATGATCTCTCGATGTGCTCCCTGTAGTTACGGTTTTGAAAAGACATCTAATTCCTTGGGTTGCGATTCGAAATTTTCAGCGACCTCAACGCATTCAAGCATTTATTCGCAATGACCAGTGGAGCTCTTCAGCTAGATGTGATTAATTGCGAAGTTCATCATCATCCGCTACAGCGATGTGTCGTGTTGATATGCTAAATAATAATCTGATTCTTATAAATGCTATCACCTGAGGAGAATTGAGAATATTATAGTTCACGAGACGATAGATGAAGCATTTTCGTCTCGGAAAGGTTCCTTAAATAATTAAAGGAGAATTGCCCTCTCTGCAAAGAAGGAGTAGTTTTTTCATTCTATTTTCAACCGTTATACGGTTGGCCGAGTTGCTCTCGATATCTTTTCGTGGTTGTAGTTGCATTCTGTAAAATTATTTGAAACGTCTCCTGAATTTGACGTATCAATGCGGCGAATTACACAATTTAAGCTGTCGAGAGTGACAACCCTTTGGTAAATATTGAAATAACTTTTTTAAATACCCAGTTAGCTTGTCAATATAACTAATATATTGTTACATAACATTCTATGTAAAAGAACTTATATCTTTTTGAAATTTCATAAACAAAAATAAATATAAGGCGCAAACTACAGGACCTTCAGCCTAGCTTCTCCAATTATTGTATGTGCGAAGATATATTTTTAACACGAATGGAGGAACCTGAAGTAAGAATCTTCTTTCTCTTGGATGTTTGTCAGACTTTTTCAAGTGGTGGGGCAGCGAATAGAAACTTTAAGGTGGTACCCCTCGCTTAGTCCAACTCACTTCACCACTAAGCTACTGCACCAAATTGTAAGTGAGGTCCTTAACGTCAGTAGAAATTATACCCCTTAATAATTTTCCATGTTTTTAAAATAAATAAATAGGCGTAAACGGCCCATATAGGTCCCAAAGTCTAGTTTCTCCAAACACTTGTGTGCGAAGATATATTTTTTTGACACGACTGGAAGGGACCTACAGTTTAATGCCGATTCCGAACGGCAATTGATTTTTGAGAGTTTCTCATGACAGTTCTTACTCTAGGATGTTTGTCGGACATTCGCAAGAGGTGGGACAGCGAATAAAAACTTTTAAGTGGTACAGATCGGGATTTGAACCAGCGACCTATCGCTTAGTGGTCCAACGCACTTAACCACTAAGCCACTGCACCCACTGTTTTTGCTGGCAAAAAATCTAATGGAAATTCAATACATTTTTTTCATTTCAAAAAGAGTTCCATTTATTTTGGTCCAAGCCACGCGGAGCCAACGGACAGAATATTTTAGTATTCTCCCAACTATAATCTCTAAAGAACTATTTTCATGCATTTGCCACAAACCACACGAAACGGGTGTAAAATTTCAGTTCAATTAAGCTTTCAACGCTTAAGTACCTATCTATGGAACTTTATAAGCTGCTTGGGCACTGCTAATTTATTATTCAAAGGTTGACTTTATTACTGCCACCGAAATCAACAGTTAGAAAGTAACTATCTGCCTACTGATTCTTGTTTTATTACACATCTCCGCTTAATTTACATACGTAAACAAATCTCTGAGAAGCGATTAGGTAATTTATTAGGAGAAATAAAGAACCCTTTGTTCTGAAAATCAAAATTTTATTGTGAATAGATGGAAAATATCTTTAAAGCTTTTCCACCAGCTCCTCGGACAAGTTAATTTGAACGTCGGCTTTGCACGCGAAAATTTAAAGCTTTAGCATGATCTGTCATGACGACGACGACGACGACGACGCGCGACGTGACAACTGCGGTGCGGCAGTGGAGCTGACAAACCACAGACAATTTCAATTAAGCTAAATTTTTTTTCTTTTATTTATCTCGTTGTTGATTTTTTGCGTTTTTTTTTTCTTTTCCTTTCATTCAACCCCACCAAATCGAATGTGTATGTTATTTCCACACGTGATCAATTTGATTTTGCAGAAAAAAAAATTATTTTTTTAAGAAATTGTAGAAAACCCACTTTTCATCTTTTACCTGCAATAAAATACCTTAGCGACTTACACTTCATCTGGTGGAGGGATTCGGGATTTTAATTCATAAAACTCCAAGTTCGGTGTATTGATGTAATTGGCTCTTAAAGTTGTCATTTCTTCGAGGTAATCGATATCAAAATCGAAACCCAAATCAATTCCGGATTCTGCCATGTTGCTGGTTTCGCTAATTGTTTTATTCCTATATGAATTATTTATTATTTATGATGAGAACAAACAATGTTGACTTTGATTTATTAGATTTATATATTTTCAATATCAAAGCCTGACAATGGTAGATGTCAGGATGACATTTCACTGAACATTTTTAACACACTCACACACGCGAAAAGGATAATTCACCACCTGATCTGTGCACAAACAAATTTAAAACGAAATAAAAAAAACACGGTAAACTCCAAACAAAACTTTAGCTCGCCAAACGTCACTCTCTAATTTTTTTTTTTTGATATATTTTAATTCCCTTAATTTCGCGCAGGCAACCGCGATCATCAACAACCAACTAGAAATCGACTCCCCTGGGTACCGATGGTGGTCGGTCATCAGTTTTGACTCTTTAACTCTTTAGATTCACTTAACGAAGGGAGAAAAAAAAGCGACAAAAAAAAATACCCAACAACTACACTGCCAAACAAAAACCACCGCGCGAATACAGTCCAATCAGTTAGATAGCTAAGCGGTACGCCGCGACGCGTTCAAATTCGATAAAGCCACAAATGTAGAATATTGGCAAACGACTGCTGTTATGGCCGGCCGCAAGTTGGTGCCAAAACAGCGCCATCTATATTTACGAAAATTTATCCAGCTGCGACATGCCACACAAAGAAAACACAATCCGCAATGATATATTAATTATTATAACAGCGTAAGCGAAAATAACAACAACAGAAACAACAGAAAATTGTTTCCAAACGAGAACCACCACGGTGAATACGACCGACGACGGAGGTAAAGGAAAATAATTATAATTATAAATAAATAAAACTCCGCTCCTTACGCATATTATATTCGAATTTGGTCAACTAAATTTCTTTCTAGGCCCTACCACCCCCGATTCAAATTATTTATTTTTTTGTTATAAAATTATAGACTTGCTAACTTTATCAGTCTTCGTCGTTTGCCTTGCTTAGCGATTTAGCTTTTCTTCGTCTTAAAAGAAACTAGATGGTTCAACGAGAGACTAATAACGCCGACGGGGCGCGCGTCGCATCAGTGTGGGGCATACTATTTAAATTGAAGAGAGAAAACTTATCTAGTACGAAGAGCTTTTATTCATTTCTGTATGTTATTATAATTTTTTTTTATCTTCTTTTTTTTCTGTTTGTGCAAACTCGATTGGGATGACTGTGTACTGCTCTGCCTCTCATACGCGTAAATTCTTGTATCTACATGCGATGAATGTTTTGCTTAGTAACTTGTTTTGGAGCTTTTGTTTTGAAACTTTTCGTAGTTTAGAAAGTCACTGCAACTCTTGAAAGTGGCTGATATCTCTGTATTTAACTGATAATGTTTTATTTTTGTTAATTATGTATATGGAGTATGAATATAAATTGAATTATAATTTTATTGGTCATATTGAGATAGGTAAACGTTTAAGTCACTTCCATTGTGGTGGTTATTCGTTTGATTTTTGAATGTAAATAAGAAACGGGGGCGGTAAAGAAATGGATCAGGTTCGATGTTGTGGTGGTAAGATTTTATTATTCCTCATTCCTATTTAAACGATTCGCGGCGTCTCAAATCAGAAGGAACCTTAAAAAATTATCTCTTCCGGCTTGAGAGTTATTTACGTAGATATTGATAAGCAAAAGAGCTTGGCTCACAGTTGTAAAGGAAGTCTTCGGTGTCATAGTTTGCGTCGCAAATGACGACTATATACACTGAACAGAAAAGATAAGAAAAAAGAACAACAAAAAAAACTTGCGTTGAGGCAAGTTGGCTCAGAGTTGATTTCTGTAAAAAGAGTACAGTAACTGCAGAAGTGCAATTGCAAATACAGAACTACCTCGAGCTACGACGTTTCATCCTTAGTCATTTCAAATTACGACTCACGGTGGTCTATTGTACTACCATTCAGCCACCTTACATTAATGTACTTAGTTTTCCCATCATCGATGAAAGATGAGATGATGGTGATAAGTGATGTTCAGCACTCACCACGTCAGCCCCGAAAATCCGCCACCTGATGCGAGTAAGGGACGGACAACTGCGCAGAAAGTGCTCTGCTGGGTCATCCTCCTCTCCGCAAGCAGGACAGGTGGTGGTGGCGTTTAAGCCCAACTGCCCGAAAGAACGCTTACAAGCAGCCTGCAGTCGCTTCTCCTTAGAGATAGGAGAAAAGACGCAGACCTTTTGCAAATGTCTGGGCGCAATAGTTTGGTCTGTCTGTATCCATCCCAGTCGCGCCACCGAAGGTTCGGGTCCTGAGAAAACTTTTTCTGATGCCTAGCAAGTTCATGGATGCCAGTGTGACCTGGGACCCATACAAGATTCACTGCGTTCAGCCTTCGACCCCAATTCAGTTTGGCAGCCCTTTTAATGCAGCTTGGGCGTCGCTGCAATTGCTTCTAGCCTTCCACATGGTGTTCACAATATAACGCGTAACTATTAGGATGCCGAAAACCTCAGATTGCATGTTTACCCAAGGGGTAGTAAAGTCTAATATTAACAATTTCCACAAAAAACTCTAGCACCAGACTCCTCCGGTCCGGTTTTGGAGCCATCTGTAAAAATATGAAGGCATTCATTCCATGGTTCAGAGTCTGACCGGAGCCATTCCATTACCTGAGGAAAGCTGTCTTTGCATCAGACGGATAATTCTCGAGCAAGTTCTTCAACATTTCAGTGCTCATGGTATCAACAACCACCTCTCTTTAAGCAAGAGATGGTTTTTAGCGAAAACCTCATGATTTATATATCAAGCGGAGGAATATTCGTAAATGCATCGAGAGCAGAGCCCGGCGTGCTAGGGAAGGCCCCTGTGCTGCCGAGACATGCCGTTTTTTTGAGTTTGGCAAAAGAAGCAGTATCACGTTTCCGTGATAGCCTGATCCACCAAACAACCGATGCGTATGAGAGGAGTTATCTAATCGTGGCCATATAGATCCAAAAGAGCCTTTTTGGAGACAAGCCCAATGTCTTGCCAAAAGCGCCTCTAAAGTTTCAGAAAGTCAACAGTGCTTTCTCGGTTTTCGAGTCAACAAGCTTGAACCATAGACGTTTTTTATGGAGGATTACACCTAGATATTTGACTTCAGCCGAGATACGGATGATGACACCTTTCAGCACGTGCTGGGACAGACCAGTGACGTTCCTTCTTTTCGTATAGATAATAACAGAGGTTTTAAAAGGATTCAATTAAAGCCCACTTCAGGTGCACCAAACATCGATCGAACCTATGGATCTATGCGCCTGAGAGCAGAGAGCTCCTCTGTTTGAACCAACGAACCTCGACTTCATCCGCATAAGCTTGAGTGTAGTTTCCAGGAAAATTGAGAGCCGTTGCATAGAGTCTACCACCTATACACCTTAAAAGGGGAGACATCTTGAGGGCAGCCCCTATTTACCCCTGTTATGACGCACTTGCCACAATCTGCCTCGGTTCCCAGCGTTTTGTACATATGCATTGCTTTAATCCACATCACCAAAGTTTCATCTACACTGTGCTGTCTAGCAGAGTTGCACATGCTATCAAAGATCAGATTATCAAAAGCACCCTCAATATCGATGAAAATGCCCAACGCATACTCTTCCGGTCAAGATCACTTTAAATCCTACGAACAAGGTTTTGAAGCGCACTCTCACAGGATTTGCCGTGCTGATAGGCATGTTGCATTTTAGAGAGGGGATGTGATCGAAGACCAACTTTGCAAACTTGTGGTGGGTTTCAGAAAAAAAATTTCACAAGGCGTTCACAATTTGCTGCCAAAATAAAAAGTCATCCTACTGACTAACATAATTGTTATTTATTTAAAATTTCAATTTCTAAAGTAATCTGAGTGTAATATAAGTAAAACAGTAGGCAAAATACATTTTTTTTATTAAGTGATTTTTCTGGTGAACAATATCGATTACAATTGCAGATTACAATTCGAATAGCGGAGAAAAAATTAAGGTAACAAAAATGTACATACGAACATTAGATTTCTTGGAAATTGTCATCTAAATCCGTGGTATTGCGTAATAAACTTACCATTTACGGACATGATGATGATTTCACATATTTTTGGATTCTTAAATGTCTTAAGAAAGAAATAAGTAGATCCGTTGAGATTGCTATCATATTAAATATATAAGTATACGTATTTTGATATCTATTTATCCTGTACTCTTAATTTTTGGACTATTAGGCTTCTCCTGACAATTCTTCAAGTGGTAGTGATTGGTGATTGCTATTGATGATATTTTGCCAATAAACCAAAATTTTATGAAGTATGAGTTGTTTCTCAGGGTACTTTTGTTTCAATGACTTTTCAGTTTAAATGACTCCAGTTATTTGAGCGGTTGCCAAATCACCTTAAAGTTTTTCCAGCTATTTTCAAATCTTCGCTTTGGTTTATCCATGTCAAGCCTTGTTTTCTTCTTTGTCTGCCTCCTTGATCTTAATAGACTTATGAATTTCAAAAGAAACTCCATGCCCCTAATTCTAGCATGCAATTAAGGGATTTCATATTCGTAGTAATGTTCCTCATTCTTTGATTCATCCGGATTATTGAAGCTTTATATGTATGTCTTTAAACTCAATACCTAATATTCTAATTCGTATAACATTCAAATTTTATGACATCCCAATAAGATTATAAGGCACCAGGTACAAACGGTATCTTTCCAACCCATATACATAAGGCTTTTATTTATTACTACCAACAATTATTGCCTTGTTTAAGTTCAGTTTTAATTGGGGATATATACCACAGACCTGGAGGGAGGAGAACGAGATATTTATCCGTAAACCTGGAAAACTCCAAGCCAGTTGCATTTCACCCCTACAGCAGTTCAACCACAATACTCGCTATTCGAGGAATGCACATCAGATCACCCTTAAGCCTATATTCGGATCACAGATGAGTAATTATACAGATAGTCGACTGAGAGGATTTTAGGCTCTCCCGCCTATCGTTTTTTATTTGCTTCAAAAAGGCACAGTACTGTGTTCGTATATGTTTTTACATGCAAATCAAATTGAGCCAGCTCACGCACACAATAGCAGTTCTGCGCCTAAGAATCCATTTTGGAAAAGATCTCATGTTGGCATATTAAAAGTCAAAACTGGGCTGTGTCCAATAACATCGTAATAACATGCGACGATTTATAATAAATTTGCAAAAGAATAAAATGTTGGTGAATGTTTTTAATTATTATGTAAACTAAAATAATAGTTTTACCAAACAAGCATATTTTGGGTAAACATTTTTAAGCAGTTTTGTAAATATTTTGGCAGTTGTGCAAGTTAAACATAAAATAAGGGTTATCATAATTTGTTTGCCAGTAGTTAAACTAATTTAGCAGTTTTGTCATTGTTAATATAATAATAATTGTCATTAATAATAAAATAATTTTGGTGGTTGACTTATCTAATGTCGAGTAAAATAATTAAAATCAAATAATTTTTAAACGGAAGGTTTAATAAATATTTCAGCAGTGAATTAATGAAATATTCTGTAAAATTACTAAGATTGTAGGCCAAATAAATAAAAGCTCAACGAATGAAATTAATGAGTAACGCGTGATTAGTTAACTGACCATTTCAATAATTGAACATAGTATTTCATAAATTCACTGCTATTTTATTCACCGCTATTCACTATTCCAATTCAAAGATAATAACGTTATTAAATTTGTTCAGCATGATGAAATAAATTTTATAACTTTATTATCTTGGAATTGAAATAGTCAAGTCTACAATTTGTGTTTAAAAATGCATTTAAAGCTATTTCGTCGCAGTTTGTCAATTCGCTCGCTCTCATATAAACGTTCCGAATATGTGTATAAATATATTAAATGTTCATATGTTTAATAATAACATAATAAAACAACCAACGAATTTAATATACATGAAACACTAATCCAAAACTATTAACTATAAATATTTTACACCCAAACATTACTAATTTAGTAATATTCATGCAATTATAAAATAATATATACATTTTATCTCACTCTAATAACCAAAATGGAAAAAATACAACAACCCAAGTATGTTTATTTTAAGGCAGATAAAAAATTGAGAACTATTTCTTATAAACACAAAAATTATTCGAATTTATTATACAACTTCATTATTTATTATATACCTAACTATTTTTTTTTATAACCATTAAAATATCAATTAACCTTGAACTACGTTAACTCAATACTTCGCAGCACTTCACCAACACATCCGCTATAATCAGCTGTTTTTTGTTGCCATTTGGAATTCTTGCAAAACAGCTCGCGCTAATGACATATTTTTGACACATCAACCCCTCCATACTTTATTTGGCTGGCTCACACGTATTCACAGGTAGAACATTTGAGAGAGGATTTTTTCTCCATTTTTAAAAATTTTTTGCGGGTTCAAAGGGACAGACGTATGCTGAGTCGACTATCTGCATAATTACTCATCTGTGATTCGGATGTACAGTGTAATAGAAGGATTCCTCGCTTAACCAAACAATACAAATGCGGAATGCTCTATCACACTCTGTTTTTCTTGCGAATTATATTTAGTTTACAGACATTTAAAATCAACGTGCATCGGTATCTCCGTTTGCCTAATCCTCTACTTCCCTAACCCCGCACTGTGTTACTTCATTATAAGAGTATCCCAAATCCCTTTAGTAAGCATACATTATAAAATAAAGTGCACGACTGCGTCATACGAAACTTTCTCGATTTTGAGTCGCAAAATGAATCGAAAAACATAAGGAAAGGCTACAGTCCGCTTGGGGCGAACAGTATGATACCCTATCCTATCCTATGTACCCCAAAGAAAAAATTCATAAGGAAGATGATAGATAGCATTTTATTTCATTCTATGAAATTTATAGAAAAAAAAATATTTTTTTGAAAAAACGCCCCCAAAAAGTGGGCGTGGCCAAAAACTTTGTATGGGCGATTTATTGGAAAAAATATTGGCTAAATATATTGTTAAACATTTTTTTTTTGATTTCTATGAAAATTTTCAAAGAAAACAGCATTTTAGTGAAAAACGCCCACAAAAAGTAGGCGTGGCAAAAAACTTTGTATGACAAATTTATAAAGGTAGGTAGTACCTACATATCTTGTGAAGGTTTTACAACTTTATCTCTCTAACTTAAGAATTTGATGAAATTTCGCACATTGGACACATTTAATATAACTGTTCACAACACAAAAATTATCAAAACCGTTAGAGCCGTTTTTTGAGAAAACGAATTTAATTTAAATTTAAGAAAATCGTTCTATGAAAAAAAAATTATTTCAAAAATCGATGTATTTGTTCGACTTAATAGTATAAAAAAAGCGGTACAATTTTTTTGGGATCGCTCAATTAGTTTTGATATATTGGCAGTTTTATAAATTACCGTTAATCGAATTTCTTTCCTTAATCTAAGTATGCAGTATTTTTGGCCATATCCCAAGTATTCTTAGTAAAAAAAAACAAAGTCCTTGGAACCATTTTCTAGGCAAATAGTGATAACTGAATTTCACAAAAAAAATTGTGGGGCAGCTACCGTTATATCAAACGATAAGGTAAGAAAAAAAACAATTTAAAAAAAATCGTTTTAAAGCTAAAATTAGAGATAGAGTGTTACAACCTGCGCAAGATATGTAGGTGCTTCCCTCCTTTATAAGTTTGTTACACAAATGTTTTTTGCCGAGCCTACTTTTTGTGGGCGTTTTTCACAAAAATTCGGTTTTCTTTGAAAATTTTCATAGAAACCGATAAAAAAATGTTTAACAAGATATTTAGCCAATATTTTTTTTAATATTTCGCCCATACAAAGTTTTTGGCTTTGCCTACTTTTAGGGGCGTTCTTTTTAAAAAATTATTTTTTTTTTTAATTTAATAGAATTAAACAAAATCCTATCCATCATCTTCTTAATGCTTTTTTGTTGCGGCATATAGGAATGTGGATAGGGTATCATACTGTTTGCCCCAAGCGGACTGTAGCCTTTCCGTATGGTTTTTTTTTGTATTTACACAGTTCTTTGTAATTTTTGTTGGCTTCCAAATATAAAGGCTTAAAAAAGTGTTTTTCATTCCTTTAACAGCTTTAAAAAAGAAAATGATTTTATTATGAGTCTAATACATTCTTTGTCATACCATTTCACTAAAACCGAGTGCTTAATATGTTGTAGATACTTTCACATATATTTTCCAAAAAAATAATTACATAGCCTGGTATAGTAAGAAATATAAACAGATTTACCGTGCATTTAACAAATATAAGACCCAAAACCCGATTGTTGCAAGGTCGGGGCTCTGGAACAAAATAAATCACCTACATTTGTTGCTGATGGAAATGATATTATCCTTAATTCACCAGCATCGGAAAATTGCAACGAATTAAAGTAGTAAGCAGAATTTTCCAGCCAATTGGCATACCCCTTGGCATAGATGTATGATTGATTTTGTAGCTCTCCCGATATGGGATTGTATTGACTGCAACGAGTTTTCGCCAAAATACATGATGTGACATTTGTATAAAAGTTAATTCGATCAGTATCAGATCCAAGCTCCCGATTTCCTAGGCTTTCTGTGTAACATGATAGAATCTAGAGAAACAGCGAAAATAAATCAAGGGTAACATATATCTTATCTAATCTCCTTACCAATTTACGAGAGTTTATCCTCCGAACACATCGAACAAATTCACAATAGCCAGTATAGCAGAATCCGGGCACAATTGTTTCTGATGCACGAACTCCGTCAACAATCGACTGCAAATGGTTTAGTGCGGGGGTGGAATTAAAACATATTTGCTTTTTCCAAACGCAAAAAATACCTGTAAATTTCTTGCGCATTCACCATAATCCGTATTATTTATATACAATTTGGCACAATCGTTCAGTGATGTTAACTGCGTTGGCCCATTTACCAAACTTCCAGCACGAAAAAAACATCCATAGCACGCATCTCGCATTTGCAACGAAGTGGTTTGCGTTGTGTTACAAAGCAAATTTAATAACGATAACAATTTAACACTAAAATAATTTTTTTATTTATTGAAAATTCGGATAGCAATACTTACTTTTGTACTGCACACGCAGTGTCGCCTGCAGAAAATTTATTCCAAGCACCAAATCCGGCAAACACTTTTGACTGACCACTCTATAAATAAATTTAATTATCAAAATACACTACCTTCTAGAATATAAATAATGATCCATCATCCTACTAAAAATAACAACGTTATTCCTATTAAGAGAAGTAACTGCCGTGCCAACTGCATACTGAGGGTGTTCGTTACTATCTGGGTTTGCTGGACATGAGGTTGATGGCAAAAGTTTGGCCAAAGTGTGATCAGTTTTGTTGACACATAAATACATAGTTATAACGAGATGTGGAACAAAAGATAGTTCTGTTCTAATGACTGACCCCTTGCTCAATTAGTTTTCAATTATAAATAAATGCGCACCAAACCGGCCGGCGGCCAGAAGTATTTGTTATATGTGCGCAACCAATATTCACTGAACATGAATAGAACATACATGC
Source organism: Ferdinandea cuprea (assembly GCA_963576555.1). NCBI lineage: Eukaryota > Metazoa > Arthropoda > Insecta > Diptera > Syrphidae > Ferdinandea > Ferdinandea cuprea. The sequence goes on from OY754962.1 coordinate 26,511,529, forward strand.
GAAAAATGGTAAATTGCTTCCTGCTTCCTTGCAGCAACGTTGTGTTTCATATCGCTGGTTTTATAATGTACATAAAATAAAGAACATAGTAAAGCAATGCACATGTTCGTTGGTAGTTTTGGTGAGCAATTATTGTCTTTATAAAATTTATAGAAAAGCTTATTGAACTCGGTAAAACTTAAACGTTTTGAAGTGTTGCATCATTTCAGTAATTATTGAAATTATATCAAGCTATTTTTGAAAAGCCGTTTATGGTTTACATTTAGTTTGGCATTTTTTCTGTCTTTTGATTTTGGTAGATCTTGTTCTATCTTTAAAACTCGCTGTTATATTTAATGGGGGCAATGGCTTTTGGGTAAAATGCGTTGGACCACTTAGCGAGAGGTTCAAATGCTGGCCCGTAGGTATGTACATAGGTAGCTAGTCGATGTCTGGCACTAGCCAGGACACGCAAATAGCGCTATAGCGCCATTTTGAAATCACAACTTCTGGGAAGCTATGGATAAAATGGTGAGGGTGGATAAAGGGAAAGCACACTCAATTCCAACCAATGCAGTTGAGGAATGTGATGATATCGTTAAGGCCGATATCTGAGAATTCCGAAAGGTATTTGAAGAAAGGTTTTCTAAGCCACCAAGCCAAAGCCGGGCACCCGCATAGAAGGTGAAACAAAGTTTCTCCCTTATTACCGTCATCACAACTGCGGAAGTGGGTATTATATGGAATACCGAGTTTTGAAACATAGACATAGACTCTGCTTTACCGTGAAGTGCGAAGAGATTATCTCCTTCACAAAACCCTTGGGGGTAGGTAATCTCCTCACATGATTCGGGAAGAGAGGAGCTATGTTTGGCCAGCTCGTTGGCTTTCTCACACCCGTCTATGTTCGTATCTCCGGAAACCCAGATGAGAGTGATACCGGCGGCTCGCCCTGGCCAAAGTCTCCCTACACATAAAGGCCTTCATCGTAGCCTGACTGTTGTTGTTTTTGGTTGACGTATTATTTAAGAGTATCTTACCCGCTGGAACCCCCCCGGGACCATCCCATTGAAGACGCTGGATGAGTTCGCCAGTCGGAAAGATAAGTGATTTGACGAAAATCGAAAACCACTGTTTTCTGTTTTCGAGTGCGCTCCTTTCCGTTGTGGTGGTTAACATTTCTTATTAAAATCGCGACATATAACTTAGTTGTCTGAACTAAAAATTTATTTTTGGTTATTTCTATGTCAAAAAACCAAAATAAATATTTTTTTCTGCTTACACATCTTATTTACATCTTGCCAACAATTCAAACAGAGATGTCAAAATTGCGACATCTGTGCTTTCATAGCGTAAGGAAAAAACGATCGAACAAAGCCGTCTGGGCGATACTTCTTCTTCGTGTAACGATCAATCGTCTAGGTAAGAAAATCAACTGTCAAATGTCGTCGAGTCCAACTGAGCAGATCGAAATTTAGTTCGGCTATTCGGTGGCAACATTTTTTTTTATTACCTTAGAACCTGTGGAGAACTGCTACCCTTATTGGATGCAAACAAATCCATTGTAAAACCACATCCGGCGAAACCAAGTCTACCTTATTAAGAACGAATAGTGTGCTATATTAAAGTCTCTAAAAAACACAATTTCAAAACTAGACCGAAGTAAACAATTCTACATTTTTTGAAATATTATCATCTCAAAAAATTTAAAATTCTTTGGTCAAATAAAAGATTGGTTAATTTACGTAATGTAAAAAGGAAAGCTTATTCGCGTTATCTATCTAAAAAAACTGATTCTAACCGTGAACTTTTTTTGAGATTATGAGGTTTTAAATCGGGTTTTATACAGGCAATATATCTTCTCTTAGAGTCGTCGCTGTAGCGTAACAGCGAATCGTTTTGGAATTATATTAATTTGAAAATAAATACCACAGATTTGCCTAAGGTAATAGAATTCGAAGATGTAAGTTCAACAGATTTAAAAATCACGTGTAACTTGTTCGCTGATTTCTTCGACCCAGTGTACAATAGGGGTGCTTTCATAAAAGCATGTCATCGTTGCTTTGTTTACATGCAATCATTTGCAATCAGTTTAACGTCAGAATATGAAAGCGTAAGTGATATGAAACGTTTGCGTAGCTGCACTGCAAATGATGGCAATTATGCATTTATGAAAGCGATACAACTGTTGATTGCAATTATGATTTTCATGCATTGGTTAGACTTGCGCAACCATGCTTTTGTGAAATTTTATGACATTATGTTATGATTCCTGAAGTTTTAGACATCTTACTTTTTTACTTAATGGGCTCCCGACCCGTGAAGAGTCCCTGCCTGAGATATGGCAACCTTCCACCCCTGCGATCCAGAGCACGCTGCTTCCAGTCTTTAAAACGAAGGTTCGGTCTTCCTTGTCGTTTCGAACCTGGGGGCTGGGATTCAAAGATCCTCTTGGCTGGAGCGTTGTTGTCCATTCGCTCGATGTGGCCGAGCCAATGTAGTCGACGAGTTTTGGCTTTTCGGAATACATCCACATCTTGGTACAGCTCATAGAGTTCGCGGTTGTATCTTCTTCTCCTTTCGCCCTCCTCGCACACAGGACCAAATATCAGTCGAAGGATTTTTCTTTCAAAGGATCCCAGTATTAACTCTCCTTTCCTGCTTATCGTCCAGCGCACTGGCAGGGTTCTGTAGAGCATGCACTTTGTCCTTCGAGTTAGGAGTTTTGAACCCATTTGTTTTACCAAACCGAAGTAGCAGCGCTTACCTAGGGTAATTCTTCGACGGATCTCCACTAAGATGTCATTTGTGGGGTTGATGTTTACCCCGAGGTAGGTGAACTCCTTAACTACCTCGAAGCAACTTCGTCAGTGACATTTTGTCCTAGTCGTTTGGCAGATGATTGTTTGTTTGTTGATAGCATATATTTAGTCTTGTCCTCATTCACTTCAAGGCCAAGTAGTTTCGCCTGTTCTTCAATAGCCGTGATCGCCTCTATCACGGCACGCTGGGATCGACCGATGATATCTAAATCGTCCGCATACCCCAGCAGTTGGACTGATCTGTTGAAGATAGTGCCTTCCGTGTTGACACCTGCCCTGCGCACTATCTGCTCAAGAACAAGATTGAAGAAATCACACGACAGTGCATCTTCTTGCCGAAATCCGGTGCATGTATGAAAGAGTTTAGATGAGCTGCTGCGAAACTGCACATGTATTGCGTGTTAACTAGTGTCATGCGACACGTTTGGATCAGTTTTGACGGGATCCTGAATTCGGCCATCGCCACAAAAAGCTCCTGACGATGAATGCTGTCATATGCGGCTTTAAAGTCGATGAAGAGATGGTGTGTCTCGACTTGCAATTCGTTGGTCTTTTGCAGGATTTGCCTTAGTGTGAAGATTTGGTCTACAGTTGATCTGCACTGGTACGTGCCGATCAGTGTGTTGCAGAAAGGTTTGAGACGTTCACACAGTACGTTGGATAGGATCTTATATGCGACATTAAGCAGGGATATGCCTCGATAGTTCTTGCAAGACATAGGATCGCCTTTCTTGTAGATGGGACATATGGAGCTGATGGTCCAGTCATCGGGCATGCTTTCCTCCACCCAAACTTGGTTGATGATTTGGTGCATGCGCCCTACCATAACATCAACTCCGTATTTGAAAAGCTCTGCAGGTAGACCATCAGAGCCGGCGGCCTTGTTGTTCTTTAGCTTTTTTATAGCTAAGCCAACCTCTTCTATACTGGGCGGAGGGACTGGTTCTTCATTGACTGGACGCGGGTTCTCTTCTTGCCCCTTCACTCTCTCTACATTTTGTCCGTTAAGCAGCTGCTGGAAATGCTGCTTAGATACATCTATTATCCAATGCGCGTCGGTGACTAGGTTTCCATCGCTGTTACGAAGAGCCTGTGTTCCGGTCTTAAAGCCAGCAGCCAGTTGCTTGGCTTTCTTATAGAACTTCCGGGTGTTGTTTCGGTCGATCTCCTTGAGCTGGGAGACTGCGTGCTCTCTTTTCTTTCTACGCAGGATATTCTTCTCCTCCCGTCTCCTCGCTTGGTACTCATCCCTTGCTGCGTTGTTTTCCTCTGCAGCGTTCTAATGTGTGCATCTTCTGTCACCTTTTTCCGGTATACGCATACATCATCATACCACGGGCTTGTTTTCTGGGGTGGCTGGTATCCTAGGGTCATTTCGGCTGCCTCCTTGATGATTTTCTTTGGGGCATATAGGGATATGGATAGGGTATCATACTGTTCGCCCCAAGCGGACTGTAGCCTTTTCTTATGTTTTTTTTTTCATTTTAAAATTTAGATCAAGTTCCCACGAGCAGCGGAGAAAGAATGGTCCATCTGTACAGAGATCCGCAATGTACAGTTAAGGCTAGTTGTATTTTTTACGATGATGTTAAAAGTGTATATTTACTTACTTACTTACTTACTTAACGGGCTCCTGACTCGTGAAGAGTCCCTGCCTCAGATACGGCACCTTCTGCCATTCCGGGCACGCTGCTTCCAGTTGTCCAGACCAAGCACTCTGGCATCCGCGATGGCTTGGTCTTTAAAACGGAGGTTCAGTCTTCCTTGTCATCTCGAACCTGGGGACTGGGATTCGAAGATCCTCTTGGCTGGAGCGTTGTTGTCCATTCGCTCGATGTGGCCGAGCCAATGTAGTCGACGAGTTTTGGCATTTCGGACTACATCCACATCTTGATACAGCTCATAGAGTATCTTCTTCTCCACTCGCCCTCCTCTCACACAGGACCAAATATCCGTCAAAGGATTTTTCTTTCAAAGGATCCCAGTATTAACTCTCGGTACTTGTGCTAAGGCGTCTAACGTCGAATTTCTTCTTTTGGGCAGTTCGCAGCTTCTTCTCAGTTGGACAGTCGAGCTCTAAATCTAGCTGCAACAAGAAAATGGTCAGAGTCGACGTTTGCCCCTCGGTATGTGTGCACGTTCAAGATGTTGGATGCGTGCCTCGCATCGATTAGCACATGGTCGATTTGGTTGGTGGTTCGAGCGTCCGGAAAGCGCCAGGTTGCTGTGTGGATCCTTAGTCGCGGAAACCTAGTGCTATTTATCACCATATTACAAACTGCTGCAAAGTCAATAAGTCGGTAGCCGTTATCTGTTGTCGTTTCGTGAAGGCTGTGCTTACAAACTAATCCGCCGAAGATGTTTTCCTTGCCGACTTTAGCATTGAAGTCCTCGAGTACAATTTTGACATCGCACTCCGGACAGGCTCCGTAGGCTCGGTCTAAGAGGTCATAGAATTCCTCCTTGATAGGCTTCTCAGCCTCGTCGGTAGGGCTAATATTATGCTAATATTTTGGAATGTAGCTCTGATGCGGATCACAGCCAAGCGATCACTTATCGGCTTAAAGTCCATTACTTAGGATCCAAGCCGATTTCCCACGACGAATCCGCATCCTGACATGTGCAATCTTTTGTTACAACTGCAATATGTGTCGCAATTTTGTCTTTTTATAGTACCTGATCCTATCCATCGTATCTCCTGGATCGCGGTAATGTCGGCCTTGTACCGCTAGAGGACAGACTCAAGTTCTTGAGTAGCACCTGGAGTGTAGACTGTCCGCACATTCCAGGTACACACTCGCATGTCCGTTAACTTTCCGGGTTTATTTTGCCTTTGAAGTACATATATATCCGAGGCTGCCATAGTCTCTCCCATAACAAAATGTTTTTGACGTGGTCGGAAAGTTACCCCGACGGCACAATGCTATGATGAATATGCTAAAATGAATAAGTAACAACCTGACTAATAGAAGTCAAATTGTTAAAGTCGATTGTTTGACTTTTCGCGTTATAGAAGTTACTTCGGGTGTTCCACAGGGCAGTTATTTAGGCCCGTTTCTATTTATATTATTTATTAATGACGTTCATAAAATCGTTCAATGTTGTATGGTTTCGACTTTCGCGGATGATTCGAAATTTTTTTCTTGGATAGTTCATGTTAGGTACTGATTGCATTCGTTTTCAATCAGATATTAATATAATGTCGGTGTGGTGCAATCGCAATGCCTTGGAACTTAACATTTATAAATGTAAAGTTTTTTAAGTATATCATATTAGTACTTAAATTTTGCATAATTATTTAATATATGATCTATGACCTCATCGTTTGGATAAAGTGAAAGATCTTGGTGTCTTATTTGACAATAAGTTAAGTTTTTCTTTTCATTATGATTATATCATTGCCAAGTCTAACTCCTTGTAAGGCTTCCTTAAATGTAAAAGTCAATACTTTCGAGACATAAAGACCCTTAAATTTATTTATTGCTCGTGATTTAAACTTTATTACGATGCAGTAATTGCCTATTACGGTTCGTAAATGAAATATATTTGATAAGCTTTATAACTATGGTAGGAGGTGTAATTTAGTCGGTCTGCAAACTCTAAGTTTCAGACGCGATGCAACTTTCGTCATGTTTATTCGCGATATTCTTAATTATCATATTAATTCACCAGAATTGGTAAAAAATAAATAGATATTAGTCATAAAAGGCCCATAACGGACCCACACCCTAGCTTCTCCAACCACTTTGTGAGCGAAGATATGTTTTTTAGCACGAGTCCAAGGTCCAAGAGCTAGTGAACGATTTGACTAACGTGTTTTTACAAGGATGACATTTTTTTACTAGTAATTTTTTACCTATAAATCAAGAAAATAATGGTTTGGCAGTCATTTGATGGTTGCGTCACTATGTACCGGATTTTTGAAATTGCAAGAAATAAGTGAAAAAAAAGCTATTACAAGTCTACAATTTTAGTAAGTTTTAGTTTACGCAAGTATTTAAAAATATATTTAGATATTTAGATTCTGCTAGCAGAATATTCTTATCAATTATAAGAAAAGAAGTAAAACCAGAGTTTTCTAATTTGTTCATGTCCTATTTTAAGGTCCACAAACCTGACCGTATTGTTTTAAATACATTACTTAGAAAGCTTGTCCTAACATCTGTAATTCGATATGTTTTAGGTATCTCTACGTTAATAAATGTCTGAGATATCCCACTTTCAATGGAAAAGCTTTTTTTATCATCGATAGCTCAGTTACGAATTATCGCACGGTAAATCTAAGGGCAGTTTTTTTTAAATATTATTATTTACAGTAGCTCACAGGAATAATCTGACAAATCTGCCCAACTCACTTAAAGCATTTTAAAAACAAATATAATAAAACGTTTGGTGTTTGGTGGAATTCCCTTCAGCTTGTAGGACTTCCTGAAGGCTTTTGGTCGTTGACCTGGGATTCTATTAAATTCCATGGCTGCAATTTTAGCTGATTAGACGTCCTTAAACTTTTATAAGGTCCGCCAATAACTTTTTTTTTTGAAAATGCTATAAAAAAAACTACTAACTATTTTCTCAAATTTCTTTTTTTATTTGAAAGTACAATCCTTCCGGTTAATAATGGAAAATAATTTCATTCAAATGGCTGCTTCGGCTGGCCATGCAGTAGCCAACACGATCGGTCCAATTTTTAAGCACATTATCGATTGTGTGCTGCTTTATTTCACCAATGGCTTCACGAATATTGTCCTTTAAAGCGTCAATTGTCTCTGCCATGTCGGCGTAACACTTATCTTTTACGGCACCCCCCAAATAATAGTCCAACGGTATCAAAACGCAGCTCCGCGGTGGCCAAATGACATCAGCTCTGCGGATGATAATGCGATCTTCAAAAACAGGGCGCAAAACATCGAGTGTAGCTTCGGCTGTGTGGCACGTAGCGCCGTTCTGTTGAAACCAAATGTTGACAATATTCTCCTCTTCAATTTTTGTGAACAAAAATTCATTCAACATGGCCTGATCATTTACGAAGAAATATTAAATAAAACAAAATATAAAATTTTGGTTTTACTCCGTTTGTTATAATTACGATAAGCATAACATATAAGTATATACTGCTAGCTGATTTAAAAACTAGCTTAGGGCTTTAAAACGGCGTTTATTTCATATCGACAGGGTAATTATTCACAAAGATATTGTGCTTCAAAAAACAGTGCTCTAGTACTCCCATCAATTAAAGCAGTAGCTATATGCTCGTCTGGCAAGCACTTGCAACCGCCAGAACCCTGCCAGACGAATATTTTTAAACACTTATTTACGTAAGCTAAAACATACTAAAATTTTAGCCTTGTAAAAGCATTTTTTTTTTATGAATTTTTTACAATTTCAAAAATACGGCACATAGTGGCGCAACCACCAAATGCCTGCCAAACCGTTATTTTCTTGATTTTAGTAAGAAATTACTAGTAAAAAAAATGGTCATCCTTGTAAAAACACGTTAGTCAAATCGTTCACTAGCTCTCCTACTACAGTTTAATGCCGAATCCGACGGGAATTTATTTTTGAGAAGCTTTTCAAAACAGTTCTAAATCTTGAGTGTTTGTCAGGTGTTCGCAAAAGGTGGGGCAGGGAATATAAGCTTTCAGGTGGTACGCTTCGAGATATCAACCACTGACCTCTCGCTTAGTGGTCCAACGCACTAAACCACTAAGCCACTGCAACCCTTTTAAATATAATTGTCCCCCAAAGGTCACTGCGTGTTATAAGCTTAATTTACACATATAATAAAGAGCCCATTGCGAGGTGCATAGGCACATTTGATGAATTTAGCAACGAAATTGATTTTTGCCGAAATGTAAGTAAGTTACACTTAGAAAACGTAGTGTTTTGTGTTTGCTCTGTGGTTAAGAAAAATAAGTCTCTTTCAAACTGTTCATGTTGAAAACGATAATTGTCGTCCATACATCGTTTTATTAAATCGCCGAGACGATGATAGTCTGAAAAGTTACGCGATTAGAGCCCTGGGCGTTAATATGACGTTAAACTTATTTCAGATGAATATATGAATATGACTCTTCTGGTCGATGAAATGCAGTTTTTTATTTTCTTTTACGTTTTCGGAAACCTTATAGGTAAGATATAATCTCCTCTTTTGTATTATCTTCAGCAGCATAATGTCCAAGTTCTGTGGCAATGGTGGAACCGGTATTGGTTAGTTTTCGGCATGAGAGACAGGTCGTGCTTTCTTTTTTGTTTGAAAATTCAAACACTTTGTCATACATAAGTAGCATTCGGTGGTATAGTTTATCCAATCCCAACATATCATCGGAATTGAAAAAAAGCATTAAACATCTATTTTCATTATTATTCTGTGACCACGGCGCTCGTAGAAAGTATGAGTAGGTACTTGCCCTCCTTTTCTGAGGTATCTAGCAAATAATCTTTTTACTCAAGAGATAATTTATAAAATAAAAAGCCATTCACACGTACTCATTGGTAAATTGTTTTAATTAACTTGGTAATTTATTTTAATATTTAGGTGTATATTTAATTAGTTTTGTAAAAATTTATAACAAACAAATTGTTTATTGGCATATCTAGTTATTAATTATTAAAAATATATAAGTATGTGTGTGTTATTTCTTGAATACGCAAATAAGGAATAAATATCATCTTACATTATGTATACCTAAGTCGCATAAACAATTGAATAACATTATTTAAAATAAAAACCCAACAAATAATAATAAAATAAATATTTTTGTTTTGTTGTAAATATTGGAGGCACTTTGGTGTAATTTAACATATATAATTTTACTTATTTTTTTGTATATAAAATCGGAAGGTAGGAATGTTTCACAAAAAAATTATTTCATCTCATTTTGTTTGTCGAAAACTGTTTTATTTTTATTTATTTTAACAACAATTTCTGCTCCATCGTTTCACTGGGATGTAGGAAACTACAATAAAAAAAAACTAAAGAAAGTCGGGATGTTTTTTTATGTATTTTTAATATTCTTTGGCTTTGATTCCCTATTTATTTTTCTGAAAAATGTAGGCTGTTATTATTACTGATTAACACCGTAGTTTTGTACACATTCCACTTTCCGAACGATCTATTGTTGCTGTTACACGATTTTAATTTTCATTTAATTATATTTTTATCCATTTCAGACTTTGGTCTCGCTCTGGCTAATACCGCCTGCAACTCCGTTGTTCTAGCTGTCTTATACTAAAGAAAAGAATGTAAGTTATGAGCATTTGAATGAGAAATAACTTTATGTAAAAATGTTATATACTGCGTTCCCACTGAATATTTCCTTTTTCCAAACTAGGTTTCATTGCAATACAAAAATTTGTCACTTAGCAACTTCACTCTGTTGCAAAAAATATAGATAATATAGACATGTTTCAATGTTGTCAGATGATTGTTATTTCGGAGTAGTCATGAGCAAGGGGTAGTAATTTTGCTAGGTAATAAATTTGGAGTTACGGAGCTATAAAATTAATTAATAAACCATCATATTTTTCCGAACTTAGAGTCATGTATAGAGGAGAGCAAAACTGTTCAGATGTTTAGCATTTCCATGGTGAATATTTTCGATGTAAAGCTATTGAAAAGAATTTAAAATGAGAAACAAAAAAACATTATTCTGTATTATACATTTATAAGTTTAAACCCAAGTAAGTTTCTTTACCCGAAATAAAAACTTATATTTCGTTTTAAATTTTTTGCGTGATTAAATTCGGTCTACAAAATGTATTAAGAGCTGTATAGAAATATATATAATATTTCTGAAGTTATATCAAATAGAGTTGTTTTACCTCAAAACCGGAAAAATAACTAGAGTTGGGGTGATGGTAGATCCTACTGTACCATGTTTTTCTCGTCTGAGTTTAATGAATATCTATATTCATTGCTTTCAGATTAATTAAACACCACCTAGACAGATATGCAAAATTCCTGGACAGTTTTGCTTCGCACTATATGAAAGTAGAAATAAGGATCGATACGCCAATATATTTTCGTTACGAAATTCTGCTTCACTTATAGCTATAATAGTGAATATTGTTGCAACAGAAATTAAAAATGAGGGTATTCTATTAATACTTATCACTTGTGAAGTCTCCTCGTTAGTTCAACAAAATTCAAATATAAGTTGCTATGCGGTTAATGACTCAAGTGAGAACGTAGCATTTAAATGGAGCATTAAATATCAACCTACACCTGATACGCTCTTTTGCAACATCACTTGTGATGCCAAGCGTCTTCCCTCTTTTAATCCAAAGTATTCTTCCATTTTTTCTGGCGGCAATGCAAACAACTCCTCACCGCTAAATCGATGCAATCGTTTTATAATTTTCTCGGAGAACTCCTTAGCCTTGAGCCATGCCTCAACTTCGGCCGGAGTTGACATCTGTTCAATGTAGATTTGTGGAGTTTTCAAAATATCCAAATCACGACGTTCTCGCGATCGTAGGACTTGCTTCAATTCTTCTTGCATAACATCTGTGGATACTGCTGATGCCGGATGTGAGGCATCATTAAGCGGTGAAGGTGGTGTTGGACGCATTGAGGCTGAACGGGAAGAGATTAGAATAAGAAGCGAACTCTACGAAAGTTTTTTTTGGTTTTTTTGTGGTTCGGAAATTAGCAAATTTTTAAATTACGATAGAGTGTAGTAGCAAATGTGGATAGACAGAAGAGTGGTAGATAGTAGTAGAAGAAGAATAGATAGTTACAGGAAAGTATTCAACATGCATAGGATTGCAGATTATCACTACCAGAGCTAGTATTTTTCATTAATGTTTGATTGTATTGAGCAAGCACGAGTATGCCGCCAACAGCTGGTAATGGCGGGGGTGGTGGCGGTGGTTGCGGTGGTACGGTGCTGAAGTTATGCGAACGGTACTGTTGTTGTTGTTTTCTGTTGAACAGTCGCGATTTTATTTCGCTATAGATGTAACTAGTTGCCGACGACGACGATGATGACAACGCTTGTCGTTGTAACAATCCGGACTGTCGCGAACAATTTGTTGGTATGGCATATCTAACTGGTGATGAAGTTGATCCCTTGAAATGGTGTTGTCCTTTTTTTTTGATTTATGTTAGTTTTGTTAGTAGGAGAATAGCAGTTTTTGAAAAGAAACAACAAATTTGAACATATATTTTATTAGTGGTAAGATATTTGGTGGTGGAAGGAACATTTAAGGTCAGTTATTAGGACATTGTGGGGTGTAATTGTGAGTAATGCATGCAAAAAATTTGTTTTAAAAGTTCTCACCAAAAGATAGTACTTCGCCGAAGAAATACACTCAAACAAAGACATACGTTTTTATAAATTGTTTCGAGAGCATGTTGTGGTAATAGGTTCTTCAAATAACTGCAATTTCTAGTTATTTAATCTATGGACTTGACATCGTAAGCTTGAAAGTGGGATTGATTCACTTTGTGATTTGACTTGACCACCGGTGTTGTGAAATAGAGATTGACGAAAGAGCCCTCAACTATGTTCCTATAAGAACCTATAACTCTCGGAAGTGCGTTCCTAACTCCGGAATATTTAACTGGTTTTGTTTTTCATAAACCTCAAATAGACTGCTCTGAACGCTTAACAACTATCCGCATCCCGATTATGCAGCTAATGAGATTTTCTACTAGCTCAAAGCAAACACATGTCCAAGATATGAAGCTATACTATATCTCCAATGACCTCAAGCACTAAACCGAAAATTGAACTGCCCTTAATCTCTGGTTAGGTTTGTTGGACTACTAAGGAAAGGGATTCCAGACTAAAATCCGATCCAATATTATAAAGAGTGTTTTTTTAGAGTTGGTTTTTCGAATAGAGATAAAACTGTCATTTTGTGGTCAAATCTGGCAACTCTAATATCACTTATGTTCAGTTTGGTTTGCCATTTCATCATGAATAGGTTAACAAATAAACAACGCTTGCAAATCGTGCAAATTTATTTCGCAAATAATGGTTCAAAAAAAATTTTTTTTTTTTTAAATTTTCAAAACTTTGTTCAGTGATGAGGCTCATGGGTTGAATGGCTATGTCAACAAGCAAAATTGCCGCATTTGGAGTGAAGAGAATCCACATGAGACCCTTGAAACGCCATTACATCCACAAAAACTGACTTTTTGGTGTGCTCTGTGGGCTGGTAGAGTCATTGGGCCGTACTTCCGACATGATGCTGGAGAGTCAGTTACCGTTAACGGAGGCCGGTATAGAGCCATGATAACCGACTATTTTGTTCCCGCTTTGGATGGCATGAATGTGGATGAGATGTGGTTCCAACAAGACGGCGCTACATGCCACACAGCGCACGTCACAATCGATTTATTGAAGGAAACATTCGATGAGCGCCAAATTTCACGGAATGGACTTGTCAATTGGCGACCAAGATCGTGTGATTTGACACCATTGGATTATTTGGGGATATGTGAAGTCTCTCGCCTACGCCAACAAACCAGAAACGTTAGGGGACTTGGAAGCCAACATTCGTGGCGTTATTGCCGACGTACAGCCCCAAATGCTTGAAGAAGTGGTTGAAAATTGGACCTCTAGACTTGTCTTTATTCGAACCAGCCGCGGCAGCCACATGGCCGAAATCAAATTTAGACATTAATGGCATAAAATTATTCTTCCAATAAAGCCAAATTGATGGACATTAAAACGATTTTTTTGGTTTTATATCAATTCGAAGTTCTGTACCTCTAAAAAAAACACCTTTTATTAAAGTTTTAATTCGCAGCCCCAACTCTTGCGAAAGTCTTAAAAACATCCAAGAGTAAGAACTGTCATGATCACAATTAAAGAAAGCATCAGAACGAGCCTCCAAAGGAACAAAATCACTGAGCAGACTGATAGCAAACATTGGTAGAATCATTACCAGTAAGAGACGACTTTTAAGAAGCATGCCATAACACATGTCATTCTACTATAAACATAGATGCGAAATCAGGGCTAATGCCCTGAAACATAGAAAGTACAGAAAGCAGATGGCAGCTTTACATAGATGCGGAGCTCTGCGAGGGATCTCCTATTGACCTATTCAACTCCTAGCATCGGGGAAAAACATATCCACGATAGAAAAGCGAAAATCGGTAATAACAGTGATATTCAGAACAGTGTTGTAACTTCTACCACAATATGGTAGATCTTCCACTATATCGAAATCTTTGTCGAATCTACCACACCTACCGCTCAAAAATTTACCATTATTAATCATTCCGCTTAAAACAACTTTGTACATATTTCTCAATCTACAAATGGAAATTAAGCACAAAGCCACTGTGATGCCTATATGCATTTTTATTAAACATTTGTGATGTTCATCAGCCTAAGATACGAGTGTGCCTTTGTGTGTATTGGAATTTTAATCATGAAAATTTTATCAAAATATTGAATTTTCAGTTTCTGTAGCTAATTAGTACATGAAAATTTGTCGATTCCACTTCGTTGATTTAGCTATGTAACAAAGTTTTGCAAGATTTGGGTTGTGAAGATTATGGTTCAGTTACTGCAAAATAACTTCAACACTTGGTTGCACGAAACGTTCTGTCTAAGCGTTTATGTGTCGTTTTTGAAACACAAGCTAATATTTTAGAAGAGATTAAATTCACTTCGCTTGATTCTGAGATATTAGTATTTTCATAAAGTAAACGTTCTTTGAAGAAACTGGGTACGCAATTTCTTACACCGATCAATGGTCTCTAAAATACAAAACATCAAACAAAATCGGAGCAAGTATTCCCAAAACTTTAAATACGAACTTTGAAGCAAATTCATCGAACCACGCAATGGTTTCTGGACAGACGGAATTGCAGGACCCTCATTTTTGGAGTTATTTAACCTGACTTCGCCTTAAGTAATGCAAATAGCAATTGCAGGGTGCACCCGAGGGCTTCCGGCACTTAAAAGTATTCTCTCCTCCCATATCACTTCCATAGTTTTGTTTCTCTGCTCTTTTCCCATCAAATGTATTTAAAAAAAAACTAAACAGACGAATTATAGATGTCTTACAGCTATTTTTATGAAAACAACTACCTCTCAAAATAATGCATGCGAATAACATTGTCAATGTGTATGCGCAATGTGTAGTGCTGACACGCATTTACAAAGCTTAAAACAACTACTCATATTACTCGTACGTAGAAAAAATCAAATGATAGAAACACTCAAAGGAAGAAAATTGCAAAATAGAACACAAAACACAGAAAAGCTACAAACAATACAAAACAATAACAAACACTATAATAGAAAAATATTGAAAATAATCAATATAACAAATCATTAAATTTTGTTTTATTTAATTTCTTTTTCCGTCTCTACGGAAATCCTAAATCTAGTCGCAAATGTACCATAGATATATGTGTATATGTATTTGTATATATAAATCATTTTCGATTTGTATTTTGGTGAGTCACTCAATTTCCAATATCAATTCCTATAAATCGCACAATTATAAATTAGTATATAAAAAAAAAATATGTTTATTGTTGGTTTACAATCATTTTTATAAATATAGCCGAATAACGGTAAACATTATAAATTTTTTAGATATATATATATATATATATATATATATATATATATATATACTTATTCTTTCATATATACATATAGATATTGGTATATTCGATATATATAGTTTATTGTCAGTAGGTATAAATTAAAATAATATTCTTCTTTTAACTATAGTTTTTGGTTACATTATACATTTAATACATATATTAATTTTTTTAAATTTTAATATTTTAATTTTTTTTCTATTCTAAACAGATTCTAATAAATATTTTTTTACTTTTTTTTAATAATATTTTAATTTGAATAATTTTTGTATGGACTGTTTTGTCTAATATATTACACATTTTGTTTTTTTTCTTAGATTCTTTATATAAATACTTGCCTTATAAGATATTTTATTTATTTTACTATTTTCAAAAATTTAGTGTATGCTTCGCTTATTGATTAAAAGATTTATAATTTGTTGCTTGTATTTAAAGGTATTATTGTTGAGTTTGTGTACAGTGAGATAAATTGTTTAAGTGCAGTGTGCTGTGTAGGTTGTCAAATATAATAGAAGAAATACAAACCAAAAATAGTGTACATAGGTACATTCTTGAAAGTGTAGAAGAATTAATTAAACTGAACTCAATATATTAACAAACAGAAAAATATGTAATACTTAATATTAAATAAAGCAAAATTTTTCTGTTCATATTTAAACAATTTGTCTTTTTGGCTGTGTTTTTTTATTCTGCTACTTACGCAAATAGGACTTAAGAAGGCGTACAAAATATATTCCACTTCGTAAGTGAAACTGAGCCCGTTAAATTTTTAAGGTTTTAACTAAATATATTCTGCACTGTAGCGGTTGGGTGTCTTAACTATCTTAAAAGTTTTTCTTTGCGCACCAAATTCCCAAATCCTGTTATCAGTCGTCTTGGCACTGTTAGTTGGCTGCCTCGGAGCTGCGATTTAAACACTTTGGACTTTTTTTTAATGGGGAACAGTGAAGAGCCGATACTATGCCAACAATCTGGAAATGATTTAAGCACTTGAGGCCAATATTATCCTAGCGATCCGTGAGCTACAGCCCAAAACCAACAACAAGGTCTTCGAAAATTGGAGTGACAGAAAGCGCTTCGGCGAAACCAGCTGATGCAGATACTTGAAAGACGTTGTGTTCCATAATTAATGGGAACTTTTACTCTTACTAATAAAGCCGTAATACATGGAAACAACATTTTGGTGATTTTATTGCATTTTAAAAAAGGAACTTATATTTGGCTCACCCTGTATCTTTATAAAATATTTTATTAATGGTATGGATAGCAAAACCTGCTAAATAGTACAAACATATGTAACACCCCTTAATGTTCCTCTGTTAATGTTCCGTCAATTATTTGTAGGCCTTACATTTTTGAGAGACTGACTTCCACTCAAAAGTTTGTCATAGGAAGGTTTTTTTCCAAACTTACATTTTTGTGCTTTTTTTTTATTTAAAACAATCTTCTTTAATAAATATAACCAATATTTTTTCTAATATATCACTTTTTTCAAATTTTGCGCGTTTTTACAAATCAAACCCGAGTTTAGACTTTCTTTATGTTAAGAAGTGCATTCAATTTCTAATTGCGGTGTTCAGTCAGCTGCACAAGGCAATAAAAAAGAGCAACAGATTTGAGAATTCCTTCATTATGTTATAATCTGTTTGTCACGCAGTGAGCGACGATTGAAAAATTAAAGCAATTAGTTGACAGAAAGCTTCAAATTTCTTCCGTTTTTTTTTATAAAAATAGTTACAAAATTTCTGGGACAAAAGTAATTCATTTAATTTGGAAAGTGATAGCCAGCAAGTTACAGGTATCTTCAAAGCTTCTTGAGAAAGTTTAAATAAAAACCAACTAGACTCTGAACATAAAACTAAACAATTCGCATACAAAGAACATTCGGTAAGACTTAAAATTTGTATATGTCTAGTTAATTTTGCGTTAAGTAAAAAAAATGATAAAGTGCTGAAAAGAAGGACTGTCCTTCCAAAAGGACAAGTGCCACTTATATTACATAGCAGCAAATTTCAAGTTAGCCAGGAAGTTCAGCTACTTCAGTAAAGGTAAACATCAACTCTACAAATGACAAATTGGTGATAAGCGGATGCTGAATAACACCAGCAAACCGCTGCTACTTCGATTTGGTGAAAGTGAAGGGTTCAAAACTGGCTCTGATTCGAAGAATACGTTAGTTGCGTTCCGTGGTCCTTTTCCACTGAGTGCGGTATTCAACACATGATTGCTTATGGCATCATATGCGAACTTAGTCAACAACAGGATCGGATCAGAGTAGTTACACCACCATTGAAAGCTTTTTAAATTTAAAAAACTTTGATTGGTGGAAGTCCGAGTTGGTTGGAAAATTGGTGCGATGTACTTTACTTGCAAAGATTTTTTCAGTGTATAATTTTAAGGAAGAATCGTGGAAAATCGGAATTGCTGAAGGAACGTGAAAATGTGTCTGATTATAATGGGTGATTTATTAGAAAAAGTATTGATATTTCTTTATGGAATTTTGTTTCTATGCAAATTTTCAAAGAAAACAACATATTGGTAAAAAAGTAGGCATGGCAAAAAAAAACTTTATATGATAAACTTTGCCTCTTCAATTTTAGCATAAAGTACGCTTATTAAAAAAATTCTAACACTCATAATTTCGGGACTCTAAGGGGTATAATGGTAAAAAAATGCATAAAATGCATATGAAATGAAAAGTTATATCATTAAGAGTAGTTATATCGTGAAATCGAAAATATTTGTTTAATGTCTATCATTTGGGTTAGGGCGACCCCTCTATCATAGCATTTTTATTCCGTTGGAAACCTAGGAGTATCGCCCTAGTACAATCTACTATTTTCCTGGTACACCCTGATGTAGGGGTATGGCGTACTGGAAAACAACATGTATTTATATTTTTGGCTTATAGTTTTTTTTTTATCGCACAAAGTGAAGTAATTTGAATTATACCAACAAAATTATAACTATCCTTTAAAACTACAGCACCCTGCAAAATAGTTTTGTTTTACTTTTTGAGGTATATATCAAATTTTAAAATATATATAAAAAAACACTAAACCCGATACTGTCTTTCGAGCTTTATGGAACATTTTTGTAACAAAAAAATAATAATTTCCATGCATAAATAATAAAGCAAAACAAAAATTATGCGTATACAGAACAAATTATACAAATTGTTTACATTTTTCTTAACTATGAAAAATTTTCTACTTTATATTTTGTTTAAATATTTTGTTGTTCAGTTAGCATACATGTGTAGCTGCGTGTAAGTAAATGTGTAACTGTGTGTGTGTGAGGATTTGTGAAAATATAAAAAACAAACATTGATGTATATATGTAAACATTTTGTTTGTAAATCAAAACAGAAAGTATACAACAGGATATGGAAAAAAAAATTGCAAGACAATAACTAAGCGATTGTGTGCTTTGTTTATCAAATTGATTTAGTTTTTTTTTGCAACTTGCTCAAAAATATCGAAATTCGCCTTTCTTACCAATGTGCTTGTTACGAACCCATTCAGCTGAGTTTTGTGGATGTGTATCTCCAGATTGTGAATTTGCATCCTTAAAAGTATTATAAAATTTTGTTTGTTTTTAGATATTCAAATTTTGTTATAAAAATCAGTCCCATGGAAACAGTCGTATTCGTACTACGACGGATTTTATGGGAGAGCTAACAAACTTACGGTCGATTGACGAGCATTCGTTTTGTAATTATGAGAATAAAATTGATTATTGAAGTCATTTTCATTGTAATTGTAAGGTGTTACTATAGTATGTGGCACATGGGCAACTTGTCCTCGACTATTTCGTGCTTTCCACCATTTTCGGCTATCATCAAGAATCTGCAATAAAAACTCATTGAAAAAAAATAAATTTATATGCATTTAGTCTGACCTCTAAGTATTCTCCCCGAACCACGCTGAGTTCCTTATCATTATTAGCTGTTCGAGGATATGTAACAAGAACAATTTTGGCACCAGTAGCTTGTAAATCATCCAGCCAAGCTTCAATCATCTGATCATCACCATGGGCACCACCACCACCACCACCGCCCCCGCCACTAGTACCCACTCGTACACCAGTTAAAATGCCAATATTATCAGCAGGTCCACCACCTGATCCTGACCCCACTGCGTTAGAGCCACTGTTGGTTCCACCTCGAGAGTACAGATTTTGCATTCCACCAGTTATCGACTGAATTGCAGCACTTTGCGCTGCTACATTTGAACCCAAGTGCGAATGTGTTCCGTTAGCCATACCACCGCCACTGGACGGACTGTTGCTTAGTGCACTACCACCAGGCGCTGATGTCACTCCACCACTCCGTTCGATCGAGTCGAGTGAAATATCACTGCGGGCACTAAAGTCTTTCATATCACGATCACGATCACCTCCATTGCCGAGACCTATTCCTATTCCTCCGGGGCCGCCACCCTGACTTTGATGATGGTGATGGTGGTGTGCGTATTTATCATTCACCAAACCACCTGGTGGAGAGTCGTAATCGTAGTCACCACCCATTACCGCTCCTCCACTGCCATTCATACTACTTGCGTTGCCAAAATTGTGATGTGCCTCAATGCGTCGTTTGATGTTCGTCGGCGTTGCT
Source organism: Ferdinandea cuprea (assembly GCA_963576555.1). Lineage (NCBI taxonomy): Eukaryota > Metazoa > Arthropoda > Insecta > Diptera > Syrphidae > Ferdinandea > Ferdinandea cuprea. The sequence goes on from OY754962.1 coordinate 26,531,522, forward strand.
AAATGATCTAGCTCATCGATGACCAGATAATCTGGAGACCATCCGTCCAAGAACACCGGGTGATATGATCCGACATCCTCTTTCCATTGGTCGCGTGGCACCGTCCAAGCATCGCCCAGCGATCGCCATAGTTCCGTCTCTTTACTGGTTACACAATTGATCAACAAATTGATTGCCTCTCTGGTCAGCAGAGGATTCACAACTCTGACCGGAAGCTGTGACTCAAAGTACGTATCCGATGACGCCTCCACAATAAGTGCTAACGGAGTGAATAAAAAATGCACCAGCTCTGGAGCGTTAGGATCATGGATATGAGCTTTTAATTTTGCCAACAAATTGAAGGAAAGCTTGAATTTTGCGAAAATGTCTATGAATTCTTTTTCGTGCGGAGGTCGGGTACGCAGAGTTAACAGGCCCTCGCCAGGATCTTTTTTTTTTGACTTTCGACTACGGCGTCGTCGTTCGAGTTCACGTGATGCAGCCGCTGCATGCTGAAGGCGTGCTATAAATTTCTCGATATCATCGAAGCAATGATTTAGCACTGTGACATCTCTCTCGTATTTGTCACTCGATGTTGAGCTTGTTTCGTCATTTGCACATCCCAATTCGGAGTCAGTCTCATGACCCCCTCCGCCTCCTCCGCCACCACCGCCGCCTCCTCCACCACTAACAACACTACTTAATTCTCGCGACATTCCGTACGAATGTTCTGCTGTTGATTCACCAAGACCGATTACAGCACCACCGCGGATAAGACCGCCACTACCACCACGATGTTGAATCGACGAAGAAGACTTTATTTGTGGCGCTACTGCTGTAATTATTTCACGGTGCTGCGTTACAAGCTTGCCACTTCGCAGGTGTTTCAGATCCTCAACCAAGTGTACAGCGGAAACGCCCTGAGACTGTAAAAAAAAATTAAAAAATTACTCCTCCAATCACTCTGACCACTTCCCCAGCACTGATCTGACAAAATTTCTATTACATATCCACCACCACTGTGTACCTAGTTCCTTATCATATCACTTCTGGTATTTACCCAATAGATAGTTTATTTGGAATTTGTGGGAAAACAGTTGACACTGCTCTATTTGTATTTTGCTAATAAGCATAAATGAATGATTGATTAGATGAACCAACAGAGATTGTCTGTTAATTTTTGTTATAAATAATATTCTTATCACGTATTTGGGCTTATTTGGGCTGCCCTTGTCACTTACCTGAAAAATGTGCATTTCCGATCTAGAACCCGATCCGCCTGTGACAATAAATACCAAAATATTGTTGTACATTTCCATAGGATCATTGCTAGTAAATGCTGTTGGCTCTTGTATCAGTGACGCTGGAAATCGCTCAATTATGTTCTAAAAGCAAAAACATTTCAAACAATTCTAGTTCGGATTTCAAATAAATTTATGCTTAATAAAAAATTTACCCCAGTCTCATAGTCCATTATGAGCACCCATTGGTAGTCTAGGCACAATTGCATTTTCTGTGACCAAATTCCAGTAGTTTTCTCCAGTTGCAGCAGACGTCGCATGCCATCAGCTGGTGAGACAATGCCTGTCTCTTTGTTGACTGTGAATGTTGCTAAATGTTCGAGCAGATATATTGGTTTATCACTTAAATCATTATCATGGCGGTCATCGCCACCACTTCGAGATTCACGTTCATCACCGGAGTATCCTCCATTTGAATGATAGGCCATCTTAACAAAATGTGTTTTATCTTATAAAGTATCTATTTTATCCGATAATTTTTTTTTTTGTAAAATGTTTGTAAAAAAAAGTTAACAGTAAACAGTATTTCGTGGCAATTGGGAGATTCTTGTTTTCCTTTAATACATTTACATTTGTGTGTTTCAGAAGTTTCTTTCAACAAGTTGTGAGTTTCAGTAGCTGCAAGAAAAGTTAAAAACAACTGTTTATTATGTAATTTGATTTTGCGTGACATCTATGCAAATATTAAAACTTTTATGGAGGGAGGGGAGGGTCGAGGTTACAGGACTCTGATATTTTTTTGTGGCATATGGATACAGCCCCGACTATAATCCACCCTCCGACCAAACAAGAAAAGAAAAGTCGGTTCCTCACCAGTAATAGAGATTAGTGAAGAAATTAAATATAAAAAAAACCATAAGGAAAGGCTACAGTCCGCTTGGAGCGAACAGTATGATACCCTATCCCTATCCCTATATGCCCCAAAAAAAACCTTAAGAAGATGATGGATAGCATTTTATTTCATTCTATAAAATTTAGAAAAAAAAAAAACATTTTTTTAAAAAACGCCCCCAAAAAGTGGGCATGGCCAAAAACTTTGTATGGGCGATATATTGGAAAAAATATTGGCTAAATATCTTGTTAAACATTTTTTTTCGGTTTCTATGAAAATTATCGAAGAAAACAGCATTTTAGTGAAAAACGCCCACAAAAAGTAGGCGTGGCAAAAAACTTTATATGACAAACTTATAAAGGAGGGCAGTGCCTACATATCTTGTGAAGGTTATAACCCTCTATCTGTCCATCTGTAGCTTTAAATCGGTTTTTTCTAAATTGTGGGCGTGGCAGTGGGCGTATTCAAAAAAATTTTACACTTAACCATTTCGGAGCCCTAGGGAGTATGTGGTCCAAATTTCAGCTTTCTAGCTTGAATTTAAAGGCCTAAAAATTGCGTACGGACGGACGGACGGACGGACGGACGGACGGACATTGCTAAATAGTCTTAGGATTTGGTCCTGATCATAAATATATATACTTTTATGGGTCTACGACGAATATTAAGGGGTGTTACAAACTATGTGTCAAAATTAATATACCCTTAGGATAGGGTATAAACATAAAGCAAAGAACAAAAAGTAAAGAACAAAAAGCAAAGAAAAACATAAGGAAAGGCTACAGTCCGCTTGGAGCGAACAGTATGATACCCGATCCCTATCCCTATATGCCCCAAAAAAAACCTTAAGAAGATGATGGCTAGCATTTTATTTCATTCTATAAAATTTAGAAAAAAAAAAAACATTTTTTGAAAAAACGCCCCCAAAAAGTGGGCATGGCCAAAAACTTTGTATGGGCGATATATTGGAAAAAATATTGGCTAAATATCTTGTTAAACATTTTTTTTCGGTTTCTATGAAAATTATCGAAGAAAATAGCATTTTAGTAAAAAACGCCCACAAAAAGTAGGCGTGGCAAAAAACTTTATATGACAAACTTATAAAGGAGGGCAGTGCCTACATATCTTGTGAAGGTTATAACCCTCTATCTGTCCATCTGTAGCTTTAAATCGGTTTTTTCTAAATTGTGGGCGTGGCAGTGGGCGTATTCAAAAAATGTTTACACTTAACCATTTCGGAGCCCTAGGGAGTATGTGGTCCAAATTTCAGCTTTCTTGCTTGAATTTAAAGGCCTAAAAATTGCGTACGGACGGACGGACGAACGGACGGACGGACATTGCTAGATAGTCTTAGGATTTGGTCCTGATCATAAATATATATACTTTTATGGGTCTACGGCGAATATTAAGGGGTGTTACAAACTATGTGTCAAAATTAATATACCCTTAGGATAGGGTATAATGAATATAGATTTCTCAAAGAAATTTTAAAATCCGAATTCAAAGTAACTTCCATGAACAATAATGCATGGTAAATTAACAATACCGATGCCGAAAACTACCGTTCAGTTTCTCAAAAGCTTTATGCTGAGAAAATACAACGGTTTACGTCTGAAAACAAGTCCAAAAGGTCGCATCGAGTAATAGCCCAAGGTCTGCATTCTTCGTGCTGTAGAGAAGACATTTTGTAAGAAATTGAAACGACAAGCTTGCAAATTATAGACGCAGTAAATGTTTTAAAAAATGAAAAGCAAAAAAAACCAACGAAATGAGGAAATCGTAATAAAGCGTGGACTTCCACTTTTCATGATCCCTCAGTGTAAGGCCAAGATTACAGTCACACTACCGCGTATTGCCAAAAAGAACCCCGTTGCGTAAAATGTGCTAGTAGACACTTGCCAAAAGAGTGCGGAATAGAAACGATTCGCCAACTTACATAAATTGCAAAGGAAATATCCCGGCGAACATCGCGGCTGCGAAGTAGGTAAGGATCTACAAAATAGGCGAGATGTATTAAAGAAATCATCTTTACCGGTCGCTAAAATAACCGAACGGCGGAAAAAGGTTAATGCACTGTCCAACAGGTGAAAGAAAGACTTCTTAAAACAAATTCTTTTTGGACCAAAGGCTAAGGAATAGTCCAAACATTGAAAAGAACAGTTGCAAGCGAATTAACAAAATTAAATAACGCCTGATCCAGTCGCTCAAGTTTTCTCCTCAATTCTTGCCAGACTGGCAGAACAGAGCCGGATAAATAAACGCATGTTTGAAAAGTTAGATGAGCTTGAACACAAATTTCGAGGAACTCATCATTCAACTTAAATATGAAAGACTTAACCAAATTAAAAATACTAACCTAGGGAGTATGTGGTTCAAATTTCAGATTCCTAGCTTAATTTTAAAAGCCTAAAAATTGCGTACGGACGGACATTGCTAGATAGGCTTAGGATTTGGTCCTGATCATAAATATATATACTTTTATGGGTCTACGACGAATATTAAGGGGTGTTACAAACTATGTGTCAAAATTAATATACCCTTAGGATAGGGTATAAAAAGGAAACTCAAGGGTCCAAGCGGTCATAACCATCGTACCATCGGGGTAACTTCCCGACCACGTCAAAAACATTTAGTTATGGGAGAGACTATGGCAGCCTCGGATATAAATGTACCTCAAAGGCAAAATAGACCCGGAACGTTAACGGACATGCGAGTGTGTACCTGGAATGTGCGGACACTCTACACTCCAGGTGCTACTCAAAAATTGGAGTCTGTCCTCTCGTGGTATAAGGCCGACATTACCGCGATCCCGGAGATACGATGGATAGGATCAGGTACTAAGAAAAGACAAAATTGCGACATATATTACAGTTGTAACAAAAGACTGCACATGTAACGATGCGGATTCGTCGTGGGAAATCAGCTTAGACCCAAAGTAAGGGATTTCAAGCCGATAAGTGATCGCCTGGCTGTGATCCGCATCAGAGCTACATTCCAAAACATTAGCCTAATATGTGCACACGCCACTACCGACAAGGCTGAGGACCCTATCAAGAAGGAATTCTATGACCTCTTGGACGGAGCCTATGACCTCTTCGACGGAGCCTGTCCGGAATACGATGTCAAAATTGTACTCGGGGACTTCAATGCTAAAGTCGGCAAGGAAAACATCTTCGGCGGATTAGTTTGTAAGCACAGCCTTCACGAAACGACAACAGATAACGGGTACCGACTTATTGACTTTGCAGCAGTTTGTAATATGGTGATAAATAGCACTAGGTTTCCGCGACTAAGGATCCACACAGCAACCTGGCGCTCTCCAGACGCTCGAACCACCAACCAAATCGACCATGTGCTAATCGATGCGAGGCACGCATTCAACATCTTGAACGTGCACACATACCGAGGGGCAAACGTCGACTCTGACCATTTTCTTGTTGCAGCAAGATTCAGAGCTCGACTGTCCAACGAGAAGAAGCTGCGAACTGCCCAAAAGAAGAAATTCGACGTTAGACGCCTTAGCACAAGTACCGAGAGTTAATACTGGGATCCTTTGAAAGAAAAATCCTTTGACGGATATTTGGTCCTGTGTGAGAGGAGGGCGAATGGAGAAGAAGATACTCTATGAGCTGTATCAAGATGTGGATGTAGTCCTAAAAGCCAAAACTCGTCGACTACGTTGGCTCGGCCACATCGAGCGAATGGACAACAACGCTCCAGCCAAGAGGATCTTTGAATCCCAGTCCCCAGGTTCGAGATGACAAGGAAGACTGAACCTCCGTTTTAAAGACCAAGCCATCGCGGATGCCAGAGCGCTTGGTCTTGACAACTGGAAGCAGCGTGCCCGGAATGGCAGAGGGTGCCGTATCTGAGGCAGGGACTCTTCACGAGTCGGGAGCCCGTTAAGTAAGTAAGTAAGTAAGTAAATATACACTTTTAACATCATCGTAAAAAATACAAATAGCCTTAACTGTATATTGCGGATCTCTGTACAGATGGACCATTCTTTCTCCGCTACTCGTGGGAACTTGATCTAAATTTTAAAATGAAAAAAAAAACATAAGAAAAGGCTACAGTCCGCTTGGGGCGAACAGCATGATACCCTATCCATATCCCTATATGCCCCAAAGAAAATCATCAAGGCGGCAGCCGAAATGACCCTAGGATACCAGCCACCCCAGAAAACAAGCCCGTGGTATGATGATGTATGCGTGTACCGGAAAAAGGTGACAGAAGATGCACACATTAGAACGCTGCAGAGGAAAACAACGCAGCAAGGGATGAGTACCGAGCGAGGAGACGGGAGGAGAAGAATATCCTGCGTAGAAAGAAAAGAGAGCACGCAGTCTCCCAGCTCAAGGAGATCGACCGAAACAACATCCGGAAGTTCTATAAGAAAGCCAAGCAACTGGCTGCTGGCTTTAAGATCGGAACACAGGCTCTTCGTAACAGCGATGGAAACCTAGTCACCGACGCGCATGGGATAATAGATGTATCTAAGCAGCATTTCCAGCAGCTGCTTTCCAAAATGTAGAGAGAGTGAAGGGGCAAGAAGAGAACCCGCGTCCAGTCAATGAAGAACCAGTCCCTCCGCCCAGTATAGCTTTTCAAATACGGAGTTGATGTTATGGTAGGGCGCATGCACCAAATCATCAACCAAGTTTGGGTGGAGGAAAGCATGCCCGATGACTGGACCATCAGCTCCATATGTCCCATCTACAAGAAAGGCGATCCTATGTCTTGCAAGAACTATCGAGGCATATCCCTGCTTAATGTCGCATATAAGATCCTATCCAACGTACTGTGTGAACGTCTCAAACCTTTCTGCAACACACTGATCGGCACGTACCAGTGTCGCTTCCGGCCCGGCAGATCAACTGTAGACCAAATCTTCACACTAAGGCAAATCCTGCAAAAGACCAACGAATTGCAAGTCGAGACACACCATCTCTTCATCGACTTTAAAGCCGCATATGACAGCATTCATCGTCAGGAGCTTTTTGTGGCGATGGCCGAATTCAGGATCGCGTCAAAACTGATCCAAACGTGTCGCATGACACTAGTTAACACGCAATACATGTGCAGTTTGGCAGCAGCTCATCTAAACTCTTTCATACATGCACCGGATTTCGGCAAGAAGATGCGCTGTCGTGTGATTTCTTCAATCTTGTTCTTGAGCAGATAGTGCGCAGGGCAGTCAACACGGAAGGCACTATCTTCAACAGATCAGTCCAACTGCTGGGGTATGCGGACGATTTAGATATCATCGGTCGATCCCAGCTTGCCGTGATAGAGGCGTTCACGGCTATTGAAGAACAGGCGAAACTACTTGGCCTTGAAGTGAATGAGGAGAAGGCTAAATATATGCTATCAACAAGCAAACAATCATCTGTCCACCGACTAGGACAAAATTTCACTGTTGATAGCAGCAACTTGGAGGAGTTCATCTACCTCGGGGTAAACATCAACTCCACAAATAACATCTTAGTGGAGATCCTTCGAAGAATTACCCTAGGCAACCGCTGCTACTTCGGTTTGGCAAAACAAATGGGTTCAAACCTCCTACCTCGAAGGACAAAATGCATGCTCTACAGAACCCTTATCCTGCCAGTTCTGCTATACGGCGCCATGTGCTGGACGATAAGCAGGAAAGGAGAGTTAATACTGGGATCCTTTGAAAGAAAAATCCTTTGACGGATATTTGGTCGTGTGTGAGAGGAGGGCGAATGGAGAAGAAGATACTCTATGAGCTGTACCAAGATGTGCATGTAGTCCGAAAAGCCAAAACTCGTCGACTACATTGGCTGGGCCAATTCAAAAAGATTTTACACTTAACCATTTCGGAGCCATAGGGAATGTATGGTCCAAATTTCAGCTTCCTAGCTAAATTTTAAAGGCCTAAAAATTGCGTACGGACGGACGGACAGACGGACGGACATTGCTAGATAGTCTTAGGTTTTGGTGCTGATCATAAATATATATACTTTTATGGGTCTACGGCGAATATTAAGGGGTGTTTCAATCTATGTGTCAAAATTAATATACCCTTAGGATAGGGTATAAAAAGCATTAGAAAGATGATGGATAGCATTTTATTTAGTTCTATTAATTAAAAAAAAAAAAAGTTTTTTTGAAAAAAAAAGTCCGCAAAAAGTGGGCGTGGCCAAAAACTTTGTATGGGCATCGTTGGAAAAAATATTGGGTAAATATTGTGTTAAACAGTTTTTTTCGCTTTCTGTGAAAATTTTCGAAGAAAACAGCATTTTTGTCAAAAACGCCCACAAAAAGTAGGCGTAGCAAAAAACTTTATATGACAAACTTATAAAGGAGGGCAGTGCCTATATATATTGTGAAGATTGTAACACTCTATCTCTCTAACTTTAGCTTTCTAATTTCTAATCTAACTTCTAATTTAGCATTTCGGAGCCCTAGGGAATATGTGGTCCAAATTTCAGCTTCCTAGCTTAATTTTAAAGGCCTAGAAATTGCGTACGGACGGACGGACAGACGGACGGACATTGCTAGATCATCTTAGGATTTGGTGCTGATCATAAATATATATACTTTTATGGGTCTACGGCGAATATTAAGGGGTGTTTCAATCTATGTGTCAAAATTAATATACCCTTAGGATAGGGTATAAAAAGCTGTTCAAAAACAAGCAATCCCCGTCCAGGAAGAGCTAGAGGTGAGTGAAGGCGAACTCTCGACTTCATCCATCACCCACCTGGTAGGGAAATTGGAAGAGAAGAAGCTATTAGCTAGCGATAGTCATGAATCCGAAAGGACTCTCACTTACAAAAGCGTCTTCACCGGTGCGCAGGCTGTCACTCATACCGGTGATACTCAGGGTAACCTGGTCGAAGGGGCAGCCAAGGCGGCTTGAACATCCGCAGCCGAAGCTACCCCTATGACCCTATACAATCACGGAAACGCGGTAGCTACGGAAAGCGCAGAAACAGCCCGCTCAGCCGTTGTGATTGCCGCCTCCATGACCGCCGCTAAAAGTGCAAAGAACCCACATCTCAACGCCAAACGTAAAGTCGCTCGTTATACCAAGGTTCGCCCGTTATGCCAATGTTCGCCATCTTGGCCAAAAAAACGCTCTCTCAAAGGGTGGCAGGTAGCTAGCACACCACTTTCTGCTGTCCCTAAATAGGGAATGCTTACCATACTTAGCGGAAGCAAAGGGTATGGGGAGGTTGATGGTCAAGCCGTCAACCAAGAGCAAGGAAGAGGAAGAACCCCCCAAGATGATGGAAGTCGTGCAGGTAAATCTACACTACAGTAGGGCAGCGACGGCTTGTCTGGTGGAATTCATCACCAAACAGGACGCTATAGCCGTACTCGTACAAGAGCCCTGGATCAATAAGAACAATGAGTTCCAGGGACTCCGGCTAATGATTTATACGTTGTTTTACAAGGCAGAAGGTAAAATGAGGATTTGTATCCTAATTAAAAACCAAATGAAGGACTTTCTTTTCAGCGAAGTTGACCTGACGGTGGCAACATGCGAGAGGGAATGGTGAAAACCACAATGTCTGACCTCTGTCCAGCTCCCATACGACTCTGTGGAGGTTATCTCGGAGAAGCTAATGGACCTGGCAAGTCAGAAAAATCGGATGGTGGTGATAGGCTGCGACGCAAACGCCCATCATACACAATGGAGAAGTAGTGACATCAACACAAGATGTGAGTGTTTGTATGATTTTATTATTTCTTCCAATCTAAATATTTATAACAGTAAAAATTCACCAACTTTTGTGCTTAAAAATAGGCAGGAGGCGTTAGATATAACCATTGCCTCAAATTTAGAAGGGCTATAAGTAAAAGATTGGACAGTAGTTGGCGATGCGTCTGTGTCGGATCACCTATGGATACGTTTCAAGGTGAACTTTCAAAATATGGTATGTAAGTGGTAAATATACACCTGAATACCTATTCGATCACCTGTGATGATATTGTAAACATAGATAGGGTGGTAGAAAATGTCAGTAAAGCACTAATGATTGCGTTCGAAAAAACCAATCCGGCTAACAGAAAGCCCAACAGGGTTTAGCCCAAGTGGTGGAACGGGGAAATCAGGGCAAAGAGAAAAGAGGTTAAAAAACTCTACAATAGGGCGAAACTTCCCAGAAGTGATAGCACATGGAGTGAGTACTATGAAGGTAAGAAACAGTTCAAGTAAGGAGGTCAAAAAAGGCTACATGGCAGAAGTTCTGCGAATCAATTAAGGTAACAGATAAGGCTTCGAGGTTACGCAAAATGTTCTCCAAAGAGGTTAGCGTTCCTAGTTATCTCACAAAAAATTAAGGAACCTGGGCTGAAAGTAGCCAAGAGGTTCTGATGATATTGATGGAAACCCACTTTCCTGGATCCACATTATCAGATGAATCTGACTCACTAATGCATATAGAGAACATGAATCTCTCTCTCTCTCTCTCTGAAGAGGAAACATGTTCTCTCATAAATAGGGAAAAATGACGGTGAGCAATTCAAGTCCTTCAAGCCGTACAAATCTCCATTAATCAGATCGAACGAAATTGCGATTTTTCTAAAAGTCTTGAGGGACACAGGATATCTAATTTTTATCAGCCAATTTTCGATAGTAAAATATCTATACAGTTTATATAGATTTAATAGATAAAATTGAGCAGGGTTAAGCTTAGAACATTAACAGGAATTCTGACAGGGTAGAATTTTCCTACGGAAACATGGAAAGAGGCTAGGATTACGGGATAAAGATATCTGTAGATACTGCGGAGATCTGCATGCTGCTGAGGACATAACACATATACTGTGTGAATGTGAGGCAATAACGCGCAGTCGAAGAAAATTCTTGGGAAAATACTTCTTCGAAAACTTAGAGGAAATAGATGGCAAGAAGTTTAAGGGCCTCTTAGGTCTCTGCAGCGAAATTGGTTGCTTTACAAGGGAAATTGTTTAGATGGTTCCCCCAGGGATCGCGATGGGCCCGTTTTGGGAATTCCCTTTCTTAGTTCTTGAGATATTGACGGTTTTATAGATTACCATCATTCGAATATTTTGGAAAAAATTTAGTATGCGGCATTTTTGGCCCATCCCAAATAAACAAAGAACAAAAAAAAAATCCTTGGAACCATTTTTGAGAAAAATAGTAAAAAGTAATTTTTACAAAAAAAGAAAACATATATGGCAGGTATCGTTATTTAAAACGATAAAACAAAAAAATAACAAAAACGCCGAGTGATTTTACCCTAAAACCTTAAAAAAGAACTTTGAAGCAAATCCATGGAACCGTATCGCCATACGGACAGACCGACTTACGGCATTGCCGGACGCACTTTCTTGGACATCTCTATAAACGTAATATCTTCCCGTCATCAACCCAAATAAATATATTGTTATATATTTTTTAGTAAAAACAAAGCCCACAAAAAGGAGGCGTGGCAGTACGCGTTATTTTTTGGTGTCGTTTTTTTCATATATTAAAAATTTTCTTATACTGCTTTTTGTTGGAGGCATATAGGGATGTGGATAGAGTATCATACTGTTCGCCCCGAGCGGATGGTAGGCTTTCTCTATTTTTTGAGTGTTTTTACAGCTAGCGGCTACCTGCTGTTGCACTTGTGTCGTAAATTTTGCCATGAAATACCCCTTGACATATTCAGTAGACAAACATTGGTAACCACAGCCATTCCCTATTCTGAATATATTCATGATCCCTCCTAGAAACATAGACTACACCATACCCCAACTACAGTTTGATAAAGCCGTTCAGTTCACTATCCCTTCCAGTTCCTCTTGGGAAGATGGTGGCTTCCTGGAGAAAGAATCGATCCACTTCTACAGCGACGGATCAAAAGCTTATGTTATGAACGGGTGGAGGCTTCTTCTCAGATAGACTATATTTTAGTTTCCGTCTCCTAATTAAGTTGAAATTATGGCGATAAAGGAAGTATTGTAGCCTGGCTCAATAATAACGTGATATCCGCCAAGGATATCACATTTTTTTCGGACAGTCTCTATAAACACCTTAGTAGCTCTTACTTCTAAGTAATAGAGTAACTTTAGACGGACAGGCAGCACTACTTGGCTGGCAAAGATACAGATTTGGCCTTATCTATCTATAACGCTCTTGTAGTTTGACAGGCCTTAAAAGATCGCACATAAGTGCTACAACTGGTGTCATCACTGAACACCGTCTGATAGTCAGGCATGCAGCCAGGCTTGGCGCTTGACCGACATCCACTTCAACCTAACCTAACCTTCACTTTTTATCGATGGTACTGTTGAATACCAAGGAGGATATTATTAATATTATAATCTACAGACGACATAGCCATTTTATTAGGGGCACCTCAAATAACATAACTTACGATTTACAAACTGTCTTGGTATTGAGAATATGGAATCTTCAAGTGAAGATTGCCAGACAAGATAAAAGTGTACGTTGGACAGAGATTGCTTAGCAACGAAAGAATAGAGAAAACACATAAAATATCCGCCAGCAACTTCCTCAAATTAAAACAAAAATGCAAGATATTCGCCAACCTCTTCCGCTGCTGGCACTTGAATTTTTTATGAAAATAGGCAAAACAATGAATTTTAATTAAATTAACCAGTGACGACATTCAACTCATATTTAAGTGGTGAGACGTGGTAAACGTGTTGTAGGTGGGTATTGCAATTTTATACTCGATTACTCACTCAGCACGAAGGGGGTTGAACCTTATTCTGATGAATTTTTTTTTTTATTTTGTACGTCTTCTTACATACTGCGGCTTCATAAACTACTAATCAATACCTGCTGTATCCATGTGTCGCTCGCGTTCCATATCTGCGCACCGGCCATGTACACACATAGTGGTTTAATTTTTGCATTTCTCTTTGATCGAAAAGTATTTTGGATGGACGACCGACGCATGGACGTAAAAAATTGAATTACATGAGGATTATAGCAGCACACAATTGGAATCATGCCACCGACAGACTTACATATTTTCTTGGTTGCACATATAATATAGTTCACTGATCTTATTATCTGTACATGTATGAAAAATATTAAGTACGACCGATTTCTGCTCCGTGGCTGCTAGTAGGTGTGTGTACTTTTGTATCTACATATACATGGTTATCATGTATAAGGATGCAAATTATTATTGCAAAGCAAACGTATTGCGGCACAATATATGCTTTAAATGAAGGCACTAAGTATGCTGAGCACACCTAGTTTTTTTATCTATTGAAAAGCTCATTACTGAATGGAGAACCATTTTGGTCTTTGGGTAATTATTATATTTATGCTTTGTAGATAGATTTCGTTCGAATTTGTAATATTTAAGCCATTATCTAATAAAGGGTGATTCATCCCTTGCTTCGCTTCGCTAAACTAACTTTATCAAAAATGGACCCAACCAAAATGAAAAATGGCCCAATGGGCTTTGAAACCATAATGACATCAGCTACCTTCCATTGTCGTGGGAAGTACAGTAGTCTAAACAAAGCATTGATTAGATAAAACAGCATGATTACTGCCTTCTTAGACAACTCTTTAAGGACCTGCCCCGTAATCAAATCGTATCCAGGAGCCTTGTTTAATTTCAATTTCTGTATTTCATACCACAGTTCAGCCAAGGATACAGTTTTTATTTCAAAATTGCCTGGTATCCCGTGTCTTCGATTAGCTCTTGACCGTCAAAGGGCTTAAATAATTCTTCGAAGTGCTCGGAAAATATGTCAGCTTTTTCTTTGTCTCCTTTCGCCCATTCGCCATTATCTGTTCTGAAAGGAGACGCTTGCGTTTTTAGCTTTTTATGCTTTTCATAGCTTTCCAGAGTAAGTGGTTCAAACTCTTATCCGGAATGAGAGCTTCAAGAGACATCGTGATTTTTAGGGTCCTGCATCTTTTTCTTTAGAGTGCTACATCGTTTTATGCTGCGGAGCGCGAGATTGTTACTTGATATACTAATTCGGTTACTTATTTTACTAATTAGTTCTAAAAGGCTCAATTAATTGCAATAAATGGCTCTCCCCAGAAATCCTCCAAAGAGTGTGGATTTTCAAGTAGAAGTGGGCTGCCCCCTGGGGTACTTGATCGTTTTGTTTTGTCCATTGAATATTTTGTACACGCTGCAACTCGGTATACGGAGGGTGAACTTTAGTCACCTCTTACGACAGGCATGCTCAACTCGGGTATATTGTAGCCCTTAACCGAAGGAAAAAAATAAAAAAATATGGATTTTTCGTTAAAAAGTGAACCCAAACGTTTTTGAAAGTTTTTTTTTTGTCGGCGGTTGCTACTAGCCGATGGAGCGCTCAGACACAACTACAGGTCCATTGTAATACCATTCAGACACCTTACATTAAAGAACTTAGTTTTCCCGTCTTTCGAACAAAAAGAATAAGAAGCTTCAGCGATAAAGGCCTTAGAAGTTCGGCTCTCACCACGTCAGCCCCGAAGATCCGCCACCTGATGCGAGCATAGGCCGGACAACTGCAGAGAGGACCGCAAGGACAGGTAGTGGTGTCGCTTAAGCCCAACACAATTAACTGTTAAGCAAAAGCTTGGTGGCCCGAAGGGACGGCTACAAGCAGCCTACAGTCAATTCTCCTCAGAGATAGAAAAAAAGCCTTTTGGCAAATATCCGGACACAGTAGTTTGAAACTTGTCTTCACGAGAAATCCAAGAATCAAAGGAAAACATGACTAAAGATGTAGGCAGAGCCAACACAGGTTCGGGTCCTGAGAAAACTTTTTCTAAACCTTGCTTAGCAAGCTCATACGAGATCTCATTACACTGGTTGCCAGTGTGACCTCGTACCCAGACAAGACTCACTGTGTTCAGTCTTCCGACCAAATTCAAAGAAAGCTTGAGTTCTAGCACTAACTTGGACGAGGTAAGAGGGTTTAGCAGCGCTTTTAATGGAGCTTGGCTATCACTGCAGATGCAAATGCCTCTAGCCCTCCACCAGTTGATCACAATATAGCGCATAGACATTAGGATGGCAAAAATCTCCGCTTGGAAAACAGATGCATGTTTACCCAAGGGGTAGTAAAGTCGTATATCATCGCGTTCCACAAAGACTCCAGCACCAGACCCCTGTCCGGTTTTGGAGCCATCCGTGAAAATACGATGGCATTCAATCCATGGTTCAGAGTCTGACCAAAGCCATTCCGTTACCTGTGGAAAGTTGACGTTGTAGTTTTTTCGCAGAAGGATTTCTGGTGTCATTGCATCAGACGGCATATCCATAAGACAGGAGTCAAAGGATAATTCTCGAGCAAGTTCTTCAAAATTCCAGTGCGCATGGTACCAAAAACCACCACTCTTTAAGCGAAAGATGGCTTTTAGCGTACACCCCATGATATATAAATCAAGGGGAGGAACATTCATCAAAGCATCTAGAGCAGAGCCCGGGGTGCTAGGGAAGGCCCCTGTGCAGCCGAGACATGCCGTTCGTTTGGAGTTTGGCAAAAAAAGCAGTAACACTTTTCCGCGAAAGCCTGTTCCACCAAACAACTGATGCGTATGAGAGTAGCGGTCTAATCATGGTCGTATAGACCAAAAGGACCCGTTTCGGAGACAAGCCCCATGTCTTACCAAAAGCGCTTTTACACTGCCAGAAAGTCGACAGCGCTTTATCGGTTTTCGATTCGGTTTCAGAGTGTCGATCTGCCACCCGACGCGTGCACACACATTTTTTGTAATCGCTCCGCGGTTAGTTTTCGCACAAATTAAATTAAAAAAGTGTCAAAAAAAAAAAAAAAATAACGCTAATCGCGCGCGCGCTGCTAAAAAAACCAAAACAAGTTTACAGTGCAGTGCTAGTGAAAAAAAAAACAACAAAAAAAGTGTATTGTGGTGATGATCCCTAACAGGATAAAGCGTATCAGACCTAAAGAAAACGCATGGTGTGACTTGAGCTGTAGAGAAGCTATCAGGGCTAAAGAGGTAAGTTTTCGGTAATTTAAGGCCAATCCAGCTGAGGAAAACCGAAAAAAGTTCAAACATTAATCGTGTCAAATTCTCCTACGACCAAAAGTTGAGGCAAAAAATACTACAAAGTCCCTCCGGTATTAAAAACTGTTGGTCGTTTGTCAAGAATATTAAAAATTCGGCCTCGTCATCTATCCCAATACTCATTTGCAATGCCATCCCAGCTGTAAGCTTTTCGGATAAAGCCAATCTGCTTGCTGCTCATTTTGTAGCTAGCTCAACGCAGAATATTCTATGGGACCCATTCATTTTCGCACTCGTACAGTGGCAACAGTTCTTCAAGATCTCAACATACATAAATCCGCTGGTCTAGATGGTATTTTCCCTATCGTTCCAGAGAGGTATTCTTCCACGCTGGAAAAACCACTGCGTAAGCTTTTCTATCTGTCCTATTCTTCAGGGCTCTTTCCGAGAAGGTGGAAAACAGCATTTGTACAGCCCGTCCCAAAAAAAGGCGAATCTTCCTCTCCCTCCTCTTACCGACCAATTGTACTTACGTCCCTTCTTTCCAAGGTCATGGAAACACTGATAAATCGTCAGCTTATGAAATATCTTGAATCCCGAAAACTTCTTAATGACCGGCAGTACGGTTTTCGCAGCAACAGATCCACTGTTGATGACTTATCTAACCGAAAAGTGGAACCAATCTATTCACCATGGTGGTGAAAGCAAGGTCGTTGCGCTTGATATTTCAAAGGCATTTGACAGAGTTTGGCATCAAGCTCTCTTGTCGAAAATGCGTGCATTTGGGATCGATAATACCTTTCTTCAATGGATTAGAAATTACCTTTCGGACCGTTCAATCCATCCAATCGTTTTGGACGGTTTCAAGTCTGCAACTTACCACATAAATGCTGGTGTTCCCCAAGGCTCCGTTTTGTCTCCGACTCTCTTCGATGTCGCAAAGAACGCTGCGAAATATCTAGGCTTCCCTAAGCGATGCAAGAAATATTTCACTCCTTCTGATCTGGCAATAATTTATAAGGCGTTTTTTCGCCCCAAACTTGAGTATAACGCTCACATCTAGTCCGGTGCTCCAATTACATATTTGGAGCTACTTGACAGGATCCAAAACGTGAGGTAAAACTTATTGGCGATCGAGACATCGCGAAATCACTTGACTCTCTTAGTCATCGTCATGATGTCTCCTGCTTGTCATTGTTTTATCGGTATTTCCACCACAAGACCACAAGTGCTCAAATGAAATTGCCAGTTGCATTCCACCCCTACAGCAATTCAACCGCAATACTCGCCATGCTAGCAATGCACATCAGTTTACCCTTAAGCCTGTATTCGGACGTACAGTGAAATACAAGGATTCGTTTCTTAACCGTACAACGCGAATGTACCACGCTCTGTTTTTCCCTCACATTACAGTTTACAGACATTTCAAACCAACGTGCATCGGTATCTCCCTTTTCTTAATCCTTCACTTTCCTAATGCCCGCGCTGTGTTACTTCATTATAAGGGTATCCAAAATCCCTTTAGTGCGCGTATATTATATAAAAAAAAAACATGTTTGGATTGTTTCGAGGATTACACCCAGATATTTGACTTCATCGGTTATAGGGATGGTGACACCTTTAAGCACGAGATGGAACAGTATTCTGAGCATTAGCATCACAGCACAAGACAAGACCCAACCTTTTGGATTCACAATACTCTACGAGCTCTACAACAGCCTTTGGTGGAGGAGGGGTTAGAGAGTCATAGTTGAAATAAGCCGATGCAGCGACAAAGGTTTCCCAATTCTCATTTGCATGGTAAGTTATAGAAACAGCTACCAAATCTTGACTACAAAAGCTTTTGATCATAGTAGCTGTAACAGATTTCGATACAATAAGACAAGTCCTAGGTCTTTCGGATTGCTCATCATAAATAATTTGAGTAAACAAAATGGATGAATACTCTGGGTAACGTCCACTATTAGCAGTGTTTGACATTGAAATGGAAATGGATCCTGCATGCAGATAGGGACGCATGTTGTACCTAGATTTGGTGGTCTCGGCAGCAGCCATGTCGATACTCACAACAAGAGGACTACCAACTTCATTGTGGCGGTTTTTAGTCTTCTTTTGTGAACGGACAACCCAGGCTTTTGTGTCGAGACCAGGATTCTGGATTTGCAAACGCTTAAGCACATCCGCCGACTTTCCTAGTTTCCCAGGGATCCAGCAGACAGCCCGCGTAAGCTTGGGTGGTTTGTAGACCTCAAAAGATGAAGTCCTAAGCGAATTGATTTTCGGCACCATACTCCTAATCCATTCAGAGGTTTTCTGTGATGAGGTCTTCACCATGAGGGATCCGTCCTTTAACACACAGCCCTCCACCTGAAATCAAGCATTTGTTGCAGCAGCCAGCTCCAAAAGATGAGTTTTGCAGTGTTCGGACTCTGCAACGCTCATGCTATTATCATTGCCCGCTTTCCCAATGCGAACTGCTAAAGAGGAGACAGCAGCATCCTTGTAGAAATGCTTCTTTACTCGCACTCTAGCTGTTTTGCGGTCAACACATGGTTTTTTAGACGCACACCTACCATCAGAGCCGTCCGCGTCGAAAAAGTTCTGTCCACTAGTGCTGCACCCAGTATTGGTCACAACACCTGCATCATCCATTACCAGTGCACGGGCAGCACCAACAATAGGTGCACTTCCTCTACTCATACTCAAGGATGAGTCCACTACAACCAATTTGCGTCCACCAATGCTACTACCTTTGCTGGTAGAAGCACCGACTTCATTTGGAGACACGGCGTGGGCAGACACAGGAGCTTGAAGAGGGTTGTATGTCTTAAAGAGCTTGGGTCGCTTCTTCTTGTTTTTCGGTTCAGCAGAAGAGGAGGCATTGCCTGATGAAGGTCAGGTCAGCTTCCGTTTGTGAGACTTCCACCAACCTATCCCGTTTCATAGGTTCATATCTGTGGAGCTTCTTTGCGCCGCTGATCGCTCAGCTGCTTCCTTTTCGTCTTTCGCTGACCCTAAGTGAGGTGCACCTCAAACCCAGCCACTTCAGGAACCCGTTCAACCGTAGAGATATCACGGGTCAAGCGGGGCCTCCAGAATCCGAGCCCCAGCCGCAGTCGAGAAGACCACGGATGGATTTTGGCTATTGCCAGTACCACCTGGAGTATTAACATCCTTAAGGTTGTTCATTCATCAATATTTTGAGTTTTAACTACTACACTAACGGATTATTTTACAGAGGATAGGTTAAAAACCGTTGCCTCCAACACCACCTCCTTTATCCGGGCTTGGGACCGGACTACTGGCGTAACAAGGCGGAGTTAATTCAAAGAAAAATATCGCCAAATTTTAGTTTTTGTAATAAATAGTAAAAACTTCTGATTCCTTTGCTGTTAGCAATGTGTTTGCTGACTAGTAGATCATTCAGTGAAATTTTTTTAGCTAGTTAAATAGCTGTTCCCAAATAACAATTTCAAAATTTGTTTCTCCCTTGCATAGCGACTACTCATCTGGAACCAATGGCATTGCACCGATTGTCCTTAACAAATGCAGTTAAGCCCTTAGTCCCTATCCTTAGTCCCTAGCATTTGTTTGGATTATCCATTAGTATCGGAAAATTACCCACGCTATGGAAAGTACCTACATCATCCCATACCAATAATTACAGACCAATTTTGAAGCTTTCATGTATTCCTAAGATTTTTCAGCAAATAGTCTGCGAAAAATTAATATTTCTATATCGTAATTTGTAACGAACAGCATGGATTTGTAAGAAACAGGTCCCCTGTTACAAGTAAATTATGTTTTTTGCGTGTATTTTCAAATTCCTTCGAAAATATACACCGGCGTCTATAAGGCTGTCACGTGAGATAATCAGACTTAAACTCAGGGCGTATGGTTTCCCACCTGGCTTTATAAAATATATTAATTCATACTTAATAGGTCGGGATTATTGTGTCAAATTTAGAGGTTCGTATTCTGAATCTTTCACTGCTTAGTCTGGAGTTCCTCCGAGAAGTCACTTTGGTCCCATTTCTTTTTCATACTAGCTATAAATGATTTTAAGTAATGTATTAATAGCTAATATTCAAATGATAACGGTTCGTGTAAAAAATAATAGACGAACTTATGATATTGCGTCTATATACATTCCTGCAAGAGAAAAGAGAGAAAAGCTTGATTTCACAAGTATTTTTAACTCACTCACACGGAACTTTGCTGTCGGAGGTGATTTTAATGCAAACACACCTTTCGGGATTCACGATGCATTTCACCAAAAGTAAAAATTCTCTATGAATCCTGTATGCAATTTGGAGTAGACTTTTACTCGTCAGACAAACCGACGTATTGGCCAACGGATACTGCAAAAATTCCAGACCTTATAGATTTTTACATTTTAAAAGGGTCTTCTCTGTCTTCTGATCACTCGCCTGTCATTTTGACAATTAGCGGCTCCCTATTGAAAAAGGAGGACCCACTCAGACTTACTAGCGTATCAACTAAGTGGGACTCCTTTAGAAAAGACTGCGAAAATAAAATCTATCTTAACGTGTCTCTTCAATTCGACTTCGAAGTCGATCAATTTATCGGAGTCATACAAAGTTCAGCATGGTATAATACTCCTTATAAATGGATAATAAAAACAAAAAGCGAAATAAAATATCCGCAGGAAATAACCGAATTGGTAAAGGAGGAAAAAAGCGCGTAAAAAATGGCAACAATTTCGCGCTCCGCAGCATAAAACGATATTAAATAATCTATGCGGCACTTTAAAAAAAAGTTTTAGAACTTAGCGAAGATTCTTCATATCTTGAAGGTTTTACCGCGGAAAATAGTTCGAACTACTCGTTGTGGAAAGCTATGAAAAGTATCAAATACCAAAATCGCAAGCGCCTCCTATCAGAAAAAATAATGGCGAAAGGAGACATAGAAAAAGCCGACATATATGCCGATCGCTTGGAAGACACAATTAAGCCCTTCGACGGTTAAGAGCTAATCGAAGATATGGTCTTAGCAGAGATACCTGACAATTTTAAAATTAAAAGTGTATTACTGGCTGAACTGTGCTATGAAATTCAAAAATTGAAACTTAACAAAGCTCCTGGATACGATTTAATTACGATAATCCTAAAAAAGTTGCCTAGGAAAGCACTTATTATCTTTGTTTATCTCATAAATGCTTGGTTTAGGTTACGTTGCACGACAATGGAAAGTAGCTGCGGTCATTATGGTCCTAAAGCCGGGAAAATTCCCATATGACAAGAAATCGTATAGACCAACATATCTTTTACCAATTATGGCAAAAGTATTTGAAATTTTTTTACTAAAACGGTTGCATCCGATTATCGAAGAGCGCCGATTGATTCCTGATCACCAATTCGGGTTCAGTATTAAACACTCTACAATCGACCTGGTTTATCGAATAACCAATGAAATTGAAAAAGTCCCTGAGGAGAAAAAAAGTTCTGCGTTTTCCTTGACGTCTCCCAAGGAAGTATGGCATTCGGGATTAAAACATAAACTAAAATTAGCCTTTCCCAAACAAATATATGAGATATTAAGTTCTTATTTAGCGGACAGACTTTTCCGCGTTAAGCACAGAAACGAATATTCCGAATTCAAAGAAATCGTCGCAGGAGTTCCACAAGGAAGCGTCCTGGGTACGCTTTTATTTCTAATATTTACTTGATATATTCCACAGGAATAAGGCAAAACTGTAGTGACGTAGGCGGATGATACACAACAATTAAGCTTCAGCGGGATATCAACAGCGTTTTTGAGAGGACAAAAACTTGGCGTAATAAAACAAAATCTACGCACGTTAATTTTATTTACAGAAATGTAAATACGTTACCCATTTTTATAGAATCATTACAAATTTCGAACGCAAATGAAACTAAATATTTGGGAAAGACATTATATGAGAAACTTAAATGTAAATTGCACGTAAAGCAGAAACGGCAGGAACGGGACTCGTTATTAAATATAATCAAATGCATTGGCTGCTTAGTCGGTTTTCCCAACGCAGCATGCAAAACAAGCTGCTTTTATAGAAGCAAGTTCTGAAACCGGTTTGGACGCATGCTATACAACTTTGAGGTAGTACCAAAGCAAATTACATCAATATTTTACAAACTTTTCAAAACAAAGAATGGTAAACGCCCCGTGGTTTATCCGAAATAGTGATATCTACAGAGATTTGAATGTTGCCCGTAAGCAACAGACTCGCCTTTGTGGTCGTCATTGCAATAAACGAAATTATATATGTATATTCCGGCTTCATCGGATAAAACCATTTGAATTAGCGCAATCAAATTTAACCGCGTGTTTTTGTCGGTACAATCAGGTGCCTCCGATCGGAAGCTGCGTGGTAAACGCGAATATAAATTATTTAATCTAAATAATATAAATTAATTTAAAGGGAGGTGTTTTTAGT
The DNA here is from genome assembly GCA_963576555.1 of Ferdinandea cuprea. Lineage (NCBI taxonomy): Eukaryota > Metazoa > Arthropoda > Insecta > Diptera > Syrphidae > Ferdinandea > Ferdinandea cuprea. The sequence goes on from OY754962.1 coordinate 26,554,012, forward strand.
GAGTCAAAATCTCACACTATTATGAGCACGTGCGGTAGGTCCTCATAGTGTCTTATGGAAGATTTTCCACCTACCCTCGGAAAAAAAAATTATTAAAACCAGAAATATTTTGCTGATGATTTGAAAATTTATAAATCTTTCAACAATCAGGATGACAAAAGTCTTCTCCATGGGGACATAAATAGTTTTCCCACTTGGTGTGATAAAAATAGGTTAATGTTGAACATATCTAAACGTCAACATATGACAATTTCAAGAAAAAATATTCTCTCCATTTTTCATTAGTCTTTATCCAATTCGCAGTTTGCTTTCACCCCAAACTTAACTTTATTGTTAATAAATCAAACTCCATGCTGGGCTTTATTAAGGGTTTCATATCTTCAAAGATTCGATTTTTTCTATTATCTTATTAATTTCTAAAACATCTAGAGAATATTATATTAAATTTTCAAGTCATTCCGAATAAAAGTTTCGGAGATACAGCCTTGGGAAGGTGCACACTCAATTGAATCACGAGGTTTATTTAAGGTTATAAAAACTTTAAACGCGTTGTTCCCAAACTGTGTTTTCAAAGTCGGTTGTCAAAAGTTCTCGAAAACCACACAACCGATCTTGATGAAATTTTTCACAGGTCTTCGAGATACAAAAGATATGCGAAGGATTTTTTTTCAATCACAACTATTTAGCAAAAAAAAATGTTGAGCAAATTTTACCAAAATTAGCATTTTTTTATAAAAAGGTCTGCTAAAAATCCAATTTTCAATTTTTCAATTTTTTTTTCCCTTCGTCCAAATTCTAGTTTATGATCTTAACTAAAACACTTTTTTTTTTACTTCTGATGATCCTGTCACGAGTTCTACTGTAAAAATGGCCGCATTTTTTTCCGAGAGGTCACCGGTGGGGTTACAATGGCGGAGTTTCGAATATTTTCCATGGAAAATTTCAGAAATTCTTTTTCAAAAAAGTAAAGACAGGTAAAAAGTTCGAATAAAATATTTTATTTTCTATATAAAAAACAAATTGTTGAAAATATACATTTTTTTTCCTCAAATAAACCCTTAAGAGGTGGTCTAACGAACATAACGCAATGACATTAGATTAAAAAAATATTTAAAAAACATAAGGAAAAGCTACAGATACCCTATTCATATCCCTATATGCCTCAAAGAAAAAAAACATTAAGAACATGATGGATAGCATTTTATTTCATTTTATGAAATTTATAAAAAAAAAATATTTTTTGAAAAAACCCTCCCAAAAAGTGGGCGTGCCCAAAGATTTTTATGGATGATATATTGGAAAAATATTGGCTTAATATCTTGTTAAACATTTTTTTTTTGGTTTCTATAAAAATTTTCGAAAAAAAACAGAATTTTAGTAAAAAAACTTTATACAACAAATTTATAAAGAAGAGCAGTGCCTACATATCTTGTGAAGGTTGTAACAATCTATCTCTCTAACTTTAGCTTTAACACAATTTTTTCTAAATTGTGGGCGTAGTAGTGGCGTATTCACGTAACCATTTCGGAGCCCTAGGGAAAACGAATTTAATTTAAATTTAAGAAAATCGTTAGATGAAACAATAAAAAAAAATTATTTCAAAAATAGAAGAACGCAAATTTGTTCGACTGAATAGTATCAAAAAATCTGTAACATTTTTTGGAGGTCGCCTTGTTCATTTTCGATATATTGGCCCGGACATGCTGACGTCAAAAAACTTATTTATTGCAGACGGGATGACCACTTTAGGATAAATTATACGTCACAGTGACGTCAGGATGTCATCCGGATCACAAGATTGGAAGACCGTCTGATCGAACCTTTAGACTAGTTCACCAGACACCAATACAATAAAAACCTATATACATAATTGCAGTACTTGTGCATACATATATCTCAAACTATTTTTTGCAACATAATTTTAGAGGGCTCATTTTGCATTACAAGGAACAAAAAAAGATGGTTAGAAGACTTTGAAAAAAAGAAACACAGCACACCCTAACGAAAAATCGTGTAAGACCGAAATCGTCTTACAAACGAAAATCGTAGAAGACCTAACACAAAGAGAATTTCAAGCCAGCCAGGAATCCAGCAATTTAATAAAAAAATGATTAAAAATTCCGATGGTAAATAAGTGATATATAAAAGGCTCATGCTTACTTTTGACAATAAAGAAAGTGTCGATAAGATATACACTATTAAATCAATTATGGGAATATTTGTAAAAATTGATCCACTTCGAAAGTCCAAAACTGTCCCACAATGCAAACCTTGTCAAGCATTTGGACACATACAAAAATACTAAAACTGCGACTATGCTTGTATAAACTGTAAAGGTAAGCGTGCAACCAAAATTGTTCCCTAAATAACGAACAGGAAGCTAATTTGTCAACTGGTAAGGCAATCACTCTGCAAATTATATAGGATGTCTAGTTGCAAACAAATTCAAAGATAGTAAAAGTAAACGCACTTCTAATAGAACTAATTCCCAAAATGTAGCAAATAAGAAAACAACTATTAAAAATAAAGCTAAAAACCAATCGGCCACAGAAATCGTTCAGAATTAAAGTATAGAAAATAGCAAATCCTATTCCCAAATTGTTAAAAATGTACGGATAGATGAGGAAATTCCCATAAAAGAAATGCTTATCTTGAAATGAAAAGACAATCAAAAACAATGTAGGACAGAACATGTAAACGGTCATTCTCAGCACACAAGTTGAACATCTTTAGGACATGAAAAATATAGACATTTGCCTAGTGACGGAACCACATTTCCCCACGCTAAAAGACTCAATATTAAAACACCAAAATATACCCGCTACAAAAAAAAGTCCGGAACAGTCAACCAAAATGGCGGGAAAACAAAGTACTATACCTTCCCGGCGGACACCCTGTATTTTGCCATAAAATGCGAGTATGGGTGATGCCGATACTTATGACCAGTTTGTTGAGTATTGTCTCCTGAAGCTCAAACTCGTAAGTGTACTTTTTTTTTTTCAAAATAATTAGCCTGAAAAATGTTAAAATAAATATTACAAATGTTGCTTTCGGTTAACCCAGGAGGAAAAGAGGAAGGTTTTTCGCGGAAATAGAAAAGTAACGAAAATCGTCGGCCACACCGAACTGCCCAACTCACTAGCTTGTTAAGAGCGTTTTGGAGGAGATCTTTAATGATCCGCATAAGCAATCACTTTGCAACCCTCCTCTTCCGGGCATATTAGTAGTTCATCTACCACCAAGTTTTAAAGAATGGGGGGATAGAACAACACCCTGTTGGGTTCCCATTGACAGCCTTTCTCGCAGATGATCCATCTAGCTTTGAGTTGATTATCCTACTTGTAAGTAAAAGATTGATTAGCTTTCAGGGCCAACAGTACATTTGCAATCGCAGATGTCGTCACACTGTTGATAACCGTGAACATTGTTCGCGTAGAACAAACAGTTATTAATGGTGGCATTGATAACCCTGAAGCAGGATCCATGTTCTTATCTGCAAGGAACTTAGACCACATGGTGTTAATTGCTTAAATTAAAATAAATCTTTTCTTTCCTTAATATGAGGTCTGACGTTAAGATTGTATGTTAATAGAAATCCCATTTACTAAAGTGATAAAGTAATAAAGGATAAAGTGTATGCTAGCAGATAGGAAAATGAAAACCTCACTAGGCAGTACCCAACTCAGAGTATTACCTACGAAAGGCTATACTGAAAGTGGAGTTCTCTCCCCATGCACTATGGTCAATCGTAGTAATGATGGTTTTTACGTTCTAGGGTATGCTAATGAGATCGCTATCCTTATGAAGAAAGAATCTCAGATCACCTCCAGAGAGCTCTTCACATCGTTGCTGACTGGTGCAAAAAGGTTAACCTCAAAGTTAACCCTCAAAAAACACCATAGTAGCCTTCACCAAAAGAAAGAAACTGGACCGCCTCAAAAACCCAGTCCTCTTTGGTGAGACTATAGAGTTCTCCAGTGAAGTAAAATTTTAAGGAATAGTCGTGGACCGAAAACTCACTGCAACTCTTATATCAAAAAGACAATAGATAAATCTAGAATTTACCCCTGGAACTGCAAAAGTCTACTGGGCAAAAACTGGGGCCTAAGCCCCAAAATGATACTATGGATGGATGTACACTGCAATCGCTAGACCCATCGTTGCATATGCAGCACCATGTTGGTGGCAAATGAAAAAAAAATCACAGGCGAAGCTGCACGAACTGCAAAGACTAGCCTGCGTGTAAACGTTCGGTGCAATGAGAACAGCACCAACCGTGGGCTTGACGTCCTACTATACCAACGACACTAACAAGCACATTTATATTGTGTCTTCGATAGGAATAAAAAGACTTATGAACTAGCCAGGAAAGGATCTGCGGCACTATTTAATATGCCTAGACCATTAAGCTCGATTAAACTCCACTTAAAAAACTGGTAACACGCAGGCGAAACTATTTCTACCATCCCCTTCTCCAAAAAAAACTAGGCAAATTCTCCAACTGTCCAGAGGGAAAATACACAGTTACCGGATTCTTGACAGGACACTGTAGTGGAAAACAAACACCACATGGCTATGGAAATTGCTCCAGACAACAATTGTCGAATGTCCCACGAAGGCGAAGAAACCGCAGAGCGCATTCTGTGACACTGTGATTGCTTAGCAACAACACGTCTACGGCTTCTAGGTAGTATCTTTGTGCCTTAAGGCAAATAATATTACTGCCTCTTCGCCCAAAGTCTTAGCCGAATTTATCCAGAAATACTGCATCTTAGGCGAATTCTAAACGAGAATATCGCAGTAGGCATACCCACGCCGCCGCGGTAATATGGGTACCAAGTCCCACCTCATTTCCCAATCTAATCTAATCTAATAGAAATCCCAAGTACTAGCACTCATTTACAGCGTCAATTCGAGCACCACATAATGACCAAACATGTTCTCTACCAGTACGGTATTGCGCTCTCCCGACAAGATTTTTTTTGATTTCATTGTGTTAATTTTTAGATCCCAAGTATCGCAATATTTCTTTAATTTATTAATTTTCAGCTGGATTGTATAGGGATTGTCAGAAATGATGACAAGATCATCCGCGTAAAGCAATACTTTCGAATCTAGTATATCTCCGAACTTAATGCCACCTGGGATGCTGTTGCAGACGTCATCACTGAAAAGGAAGAAGATTAAAGGACTCAAAACACACCGTTGTTGAACACCAGATTCTGAAGGGAAAGAGATAATTTTTTTTTCTTTTTACAGACGTATTTTCAAGAAGTTGCTCGTAAATCCTGATAATTTTTGATGATAGGCTTAACGCTGCTAGCTTAAATAATAATGACCTTTTGTTAACGGTGTCAAAGATCCACAAAAAATGCGTGTAGTGTCTTTCTTGTTTTCTATAAAGCATTTCGCGATAGTAGTTAGTGTAAAAATCTGATTCTCGTCGACAAATTGGCTCGGAACCAGCCTGCAAACTAACCTATGGTAAATAAGTTGAGTGAACAGTTTTCTCAGAAAATTAAGCACTGATATTGCTCTATAATTTTCTGGCAGCGAAGGATTACATTTGAAAATGGCACATATACAAGAGGTTTTAAAATATTCTGCGAAGGCTTCAACACGAAAATGTATATTCATGATATACGACCAGTGTTTTATAGGCTCAGTCCCAGTGCTTACTGGCCCACATGGTTCTCGTAGCTTGTTTTGTGGTACACTTGATATGTTAATACCCAATTAATTCTTTTATCAATTATTATTCCCTAATGTTAGACATTACTGAACTATGACTACTGAGCTTTTTGAGCATTTTAAAATGGTTTCCATTTCACCTTAATTCCCTTAATTGTTTTGAGTAATATGGAAAAGCAATACAGGTACTTACTAACCGACAGCGCTTCAACAGTTTAACTAAACTTAATTAGCCAATTTATTCAAACCATTCATTAGGAATTATCATGTTTCTTGCATGAATCTGTACCTTAATACGTTATATCATATTTACCAGAGCGGTGAGTTAAATGCGCATACACAAGTCTGCATTGCTAAAAAGTTATAAATTTGGAAAGCAATGCAGTTTCAACGGCTTTCTTTAGAAAGTATTTGGACATAGGCGATGTCAGTACCTTCCTAGTTACCTGTTCGCTCCTACATAGGTATCTTCCACCTAATACTAATAGAAATAATATAAAGCGGCTCAAATTTTGTGACCTGAAAACTTTTCTCAGATAAGTATCTAAGCAGCAACATAAATTAATTACTGAACAAACAATTAAGATAAAATTCTACAAACTCTCTTCCTACAAGTACGTACCTACATGCATTTTCACTCATTTAATGCCAACACAAACTGTGCCAAATATGTAGGTAGTTACGTGACTAAAACTGTTAATATGTAACTTATTGACTTCCGGTAAACAGGAAAAAACGTAAAAATTCAAAATAACTGAAAATCAGATATGCCTCAAACAAATGGATTTTTGTTGAAGAAAAACAAGAAATCATTTTCATATTAAAATTCCATCATGAGGTAAATTAAAACACAAATTCCGGTTGAATTGTCCAATACGATTCATTCATTTGTAAAACTAATGACCCAACGAAATAATTTCAGTTTTGTTTACAAGTTAATAGCAATCAAGACGATGACGACGTCTCATACATATTTACCACATACTTATGGATATAGGTTTTGTTCTAAGGAAGATATTTGTCACACATTCTTTCAGCTCGTTGAGTGTGTACGTGTGCACGTGTATCTGGGTACCTACCTACCTACATACCTTGATTGGCAAGCTTCTCTTTTTCATTAAACAAATTCCATCTGCATTATTCTCAACACTCCCACAAAACAAAACAAAAAAATACCAACAAAAATGTACATTATGTTAATAGCAACCCGCAACAGTAAATTTTACTGAACATTGGTTAAATCGTTGTCGAATCTCAGCTCAGTCCCACATACGAGACTCTACCTACCTATTTACGCATTAGCGTAGAATCTATTCTGAATGTATCAATATTTATAAGATACACGGCAAAGAACAAACTCTCTGAATGGTACTAGTTGTTCAATCAATGGCATTGGCATTCCAGTGGACAACACGTATTTTATTTTCATTTATTTCTCCACCTCACACCACACCGCGCCCACAAACACAGCTGGTAGGTTAGGTTCATCATGAATAGCGAACGAATAGTATGAACACTTTTTGAAAGACGAGATTTAAATTACGTACTAAATAGTTTTGTCAATAATATTGATGAATGCTTTTAGGAATATGTGAAATAAACTTCGCACTTACTTTACTTATCTGCTCAGTATTTGTTAAGTAAAATAGGTTTTGCTTGCATGCATACTTCTTTGAATACTACAATTCTATGAGAATTCGTTCAGGTGAACCTGACCTTGAGACAAATCAAGTTAGCCTTTGGGCGGCAAAAAAAAATATATCAACCGGACACACGGTCTGTTTGAGCGCATCCTAGATACATTTTTAATTTACATGCCCACAGTCGCGCGATGACCATTATTTCAAGTGATAAACGGTGAAATTTATGTGATTTGTGGGAATGCGTAGTAATTTAACTACCCAAATACGAAATTACCGTGAGTACCTATTTGACGTTAATAAATATGTAACTGGATTTTGATTGAAGGATAACAGTCAAGTTAGCTACAGAAGCTTTAAAGAATTGCCTGCTAGATATTACAACTGCCCAACTGCAGCACTAGAAGCTATTGTTGGGTATTCGCCGATATTTACCTTTACAGCTGCTAGATGCAATATATTAAATTTATTTAAAAAAAACATGTTTTTACAATCCCGGACACTATTGTTAGGGAAAACTGTTAGTTGTTTAAATATTGAACCGTTTCGACTCTGGATCCCAGAGGTCTGGTTTGGAACAACGATGGATTCTGTAATTGGAGCTGGCGTCCTTGCACCCAACATCAAGGTTGTTATACCAATGGGAATGTGTACCATTTAGGCTTTCAGCTTGGAAAGCCATGCCATCGAGGCTATATTAAACCGTGAAAATATTTCGAGATCGTCCAACACAATAAGCCCCATAACAATGAAATGCTTCTACGATGCGTTGAAAACTCTGCCCAACCTTTACGACGTTAAACTTGGATGAGTCCCTGGCCACCAGCCCAATTGCAGGCAACGATTTAGCAAGAGCTGGTTCAGAATCCTCGTTTTTGGACCAGAACCCTATTATAGAGTCAAGTCGACTGCTGATTAAAGGCAGATTGACGTTTGGGAGCAACAACTTCGTCTGGCGTAGACAATCCAAAAGACTAATCAAGTATTAACCAACAAGGAAATATTTATGCTAAATAAGAAAAGTATAAGAAAGTTAGTAAGCGACGCACTAGTCATCAGAAAGCCGTATTATATATCTATATCGGCTGTTTACTACCCACTCGACGATTTTCATGGTGTTTGACATTGGTTTAAAAGAACGGCGATTATTACAGTTTAGCAATATAATACAGAGGGACCTAAAACTCCATTTAATGGACTCTACCTCTCTGGTATACCCCCAAATCAGTGGCCATATTGGAAAATCATCCTAAGCGTAAGATAGGCCAAGCGGTCTACATGCTCTTCAACAACTATGCCAATAGATGTCTAAATCTAAGTCGGCACGAAGAAAAAGAGCAAACAGTGCAATTAAACGTGTGGGTTGCTGAGCCCTAGAACAAGAGAGACAGCGCCTGAAGTTATGAAAGTAAATACAACCAGAGGAACTACAATCAACTGTTAGACTCAAGTGATGGTGCGTTTGAAGCAATGCGCTGGACTCAATAGTCAAAAAATGGCCAATAGTTCTGAAGTTATATCAATCAGAAGAGTTATACCTCATCACTTTAGGTGAATATAGATTGTGTTGGGGTAATATTAGACCTCACTTCCATACCATTTTTCTTTTCGTTGGATTTTCACATATAACAACCTGTTAACATTTTTCTCTTCACTTAAACACGTAATTGTACTGCCGGACTTATTATAATAAGAGAAGATTTCATACTTATTTCATTTTGATTGTTATTTATTGATACTTTTGAAAGAATCTTGCGAATTTTTTTTACATCCGCACCTTAACAGAGTTTTTTTTTAATTTTTTTTTTTCGAATTATTATAATGACAATTCTCCTCCTTATATGTAGGTCGTCGTCATATTCAAACACTTTTTTCCCGCATTCCATAACTCTCATGCGTAGCTACAATAATCATCGGTTGGTTACGTAGGCTTTTGTAGTGTGTGGCCTATCCACTTCCGTTCCTTTGATTAATTTTCTTTAACATTACTTTATACGCTGACCAACGGTGAACGTGCGATCGTGACCTGCGTAACTAAGAATTCCTTACCTAATTCCCTGGATGCATTCTTTTGTTTCCCAAAGTTGGTTAATTTGTGGCCTTATAGATTTGAAAATTATTTTTTATGTGAATTTGTTGATTCTTAGATTGATAGACTTGCAATATATTAATTTTGAAGAAGTTGCTGCTATATGTGTGTAGGGTGTGATCCAGTCCAGTATTTGAAGAGTTTCCAAAAATTCATTACACACAAAAGAAAAGTACAATTTTGACTGAAGGAATATTATATCTGGTAGCGAAGTTGGAACACCTTACTTGACCAAATATATTGATGATGCATTTTTTAATATGAACAAGTATGCCTGGCTAACTTTGTGGCTACACACACAAAAAAGGGGCTATTTATAGCTATCATTGAAACGCATCATTTGAACAAATCAGTGGAACAAATATTTAATTTCTTTGACAAGTCAGCAATCATTGAAAAAATTCTGTCAGTGAAAGGCCACTGGTATTAGTTTTTAGGTTAGTGTTGATCATTGAAAGCAAAACTGACAGATGAAAATGGAACACATCAGTGGAACGATTGTGTTCCAAATTGTAAAAACGATTTCAATTAGTGAAATAATAAAAATAGATTTAAAGAAAATTTCCAAATCGTGTTATCAGCCGTCTTGGCGATGTCAATTGACCGCCTTGGCGCTGCAGCGGCAATCTTTGAACTTTTTTTTTGTGGGGAACCGTGGACCGATGTTATGGCAACAATCCGGAAACGATCAAGCACTTAAGGCATATTTTATCCAAGTTATCCGTCAGCCCTTTATCCCAACTAAAAATTTACCTTCTATGAGGTCCAATTTTTTTAAATTTTTTAAGCTATTGCTTCTATTATATTGTCATAAGCCCTATTTATAGATGTTAACTATTTTTCAAGATATACTTTCAGAAAATGTTTCTTTAAAGCTTTTGGGAGAGATATTCTTATTTAACGAGGTGGCTAGAAGGCCTTTCGAAGTTAGTTGGTTGAGGTCTGAAATGTAATAGCTTCTTTAAAGCTTGCTATTCCAAGTCAATAACATAATCCTCTACAAGGCTTGTGAATAGAAGCATAACATACAATCAATATAGTGGAGATTTGAACCTGGGTTTATTTATTTAAGTCAAAGAAAAGTAAAGGAAATAATTTATCATTATTAATTATTTAGGTATATATTTTGTGGATCAGGGAAAGCTCTCATAGACATAGATAAAGACTATAAATAAGAAACCAAAAATATAACACAAATTTTGTGAATGATAATAATTTTATAGGCAAATAATATTTTTATAGCTTCAGTGGTAGTTATTATAAACAGTAAATATATCTACTTAATTAAATTTCTATCCGTTAAGTTTGTCAATTTTTACTAACATGCAGACCTACTTTTTTACATAAGATGAAATTATTGTCGGTATCAAGGTCGTAACATCCTATATAACTAGGTACATCTACGAAGTTTAAGATGATAAAATAGTATCAACTTATCAATTATAAATCTTCACTCTGTATTAATCAGTTTGACCCAGTGGATGCGTTTTGGGTTGGCACGCGAATGGTTTCGAGTTCGAATCCTGCACAAGGCCAAGTAATTTTTCAACTTAATTCATTATCTCTTCAGATAAACTTTTAAGCAACTTGACGCCTTTAAATAATGAAAAATATTAATACGAGCAAATCAAAAGGAAATATATAATAAAAAGCTATGTAAATATGTGCGAATTTTTTTAATTTCTTCTGTAAGTTCTTAAAGTAACATATAAGAAGAAAATATTACTTTTATAGAGCCTGTGAACAAAGGTCTTAAGGAAAGTAAATAACTTCGCTAAAGTGCGCAAATCGTTATCCATAATATCTCTTACAGTGATTATGGAAATAAGAAAATAGCTTTCCTTAGCCCTTATGGAAACTAAATTGTTACTTGGGGTATAAAGGTGTATTTATTGGAGCCTACGATACTGTCGTGTACTTAGGAAATCCGGATACCCAGATACCTGATCATTCATTTTGCCAAATAAAAATCCGGATTCTTAATATCCGGATACACGGATTTTAATTACCCGGATTTTAAGTATGCGGATCTTAATATACGGATTCTTATTGTACGAATTTTAAATACAAAATACGTCCAATGTAACAACTGAGTATTTTCGATATATTGAGCGCTTATTAGAATTGCATTGTATTGTTATATCTTAAAAGCAGAGTTGGACATTAGTTAACTAAATGTAGATTATGTATTGCATTACAAAGTCAACATAAAACGTTTGTAAAAACCAAAACAAATGTTAGACAGTGAACTCAGAACAAAAAAGGGAAATTTTTAATGCTGAATAGTCCGAATATTTTAAGAACATTTTTTTTGAAATGTAGCTTTCTTGGAGCTCGAGGGACCATTTTCAAAATCATTAAAACCGAAAATAGTCTTGTGATTATAAGGACATTTGACAAAAATGTAGGCTCGAAAAAGGATATTAGTCAGAAATGTCCCTAGAATCCCACGACTATTTTCGGTTGTAATGATTTTTTACCGTCAGGTCCTTGGAACATTGAAAAATGTCGTTGTCGTTGTAAGCTCGAAAAAGGACATATTACAGAAATAGTTTCGGTTGTAATCTTTTTTTTTTTCTTAAGGTCCTTGGAACATTGATAAATGTCCTTGTAGGCTCGAAAAAGGACATTTGTCAGAAATGTCCCTAGAATCACACGACTATTTTCGGTTGTAATGATTTTTTACCGTAAGGTTCTTGGAACATTGGAAAATATTGTTTTAAGCTCGAAAAAGGACATATGACAGAAATATTTTCGGTTATAATGATTTTTTACCGTAAGGTCCTTGGAACATTGAACAATTTCCTTGTAGGCTCGAAAAAGGACATTTGTCAGAAATGTTCTTAGAATCAAAAGACCACTTTCTTTTACAATGCTTATGAACCAAAAAGTCATTTAATCCTTTAAAAAAATTTATGGCGCCTTTTATTAACCATCCAAGGAATCGACAGTTTAATTACACGGATTATCAAATATCTAGATCATCAACTACATATACGGATGTCCGGATATCTGGGAATCCGTATAATTATAATTTTACGGATTTAAATCCGTATTCTAAATGAATATCCGTGTTCTTAATTATCCGGATATATCTAGTATTTATCTTTGTGGAAACAGCGGTATTCCACTGAATGAAACTTCTGTCAAAACTGTTTGTTTATATAGTTTTGGAATTGGCTAGTTTATTAATTAATACCACCCCTCATGGGAACTATGGATAAAATGGTGAGGATAAATGGAAATGGTCACGTAGAACACAAAATTCGGAAGATTTCGGCTAAAAAAAAAACCAGCGTGCGTTAGTTCAAAAATCAGTCGATTCTACACGGGTAACAGGAATTGGGAATATCTGAGTCCAAATTTTGGCGAATTTTACGTGAAGAACCTCTGAACCTCTGCAAAAGATTAAAGAAACTCCTGAAAATCATCTTTCAGAATGAAGCTCTTAATGGTTTTGTCAATAAGCCAAATATGCAGACTCTATTGCATCCACAAAAAGTGACTGTGCGGCGTGGATTTTATGCCGAATGGATTGGATCACTTTTTTTCATCCAAGATGCAAATGGTCGTTAATGGAGTTAAAATTAGATGGACTTGCCATCAGTGTGTTTCCAACAAGATGGTGCCACATGCCACACAACTAATCATACAATTGATGAATTGAAGGGGAAGTTCGGTAAAGGTTTAATATCGAGATGTGGTCCGGTTGCATTTCGATTATGCGATTAAACACCATTGTATTTCTTTTGTTGAAGGTAGGTTAATTTAAGGGTAGTTCCGACACAATATAGACCGATATATGGAGCGGAAGAGTGGTTCCAAAGAATGCTTTAAACAAGCTCGTGTAACGATCAATTTTATAACTTAACTTAAAAATTTCAGATACAGAGTATATATGGAAAAATAGATTTTCTAAAAAGAAGCTGCATAATATAATTTTGATTTTTTTTTGTTTTTGCTTAGAGCCATGTAGCTGTTTGTTGGACGAATAAAATCACATTAACATTTTCCGCGCAATTAAATACAGTCTACAAAATGTATTAAGCGATATTTGTATGTCTTAAAGTTTTGAAGTTATATAATTTAAAGTAATTACACCTTAAAATCGGACACTTTAATTTGAGTTGGGGTAATGGCAGACCCCATTGTAATTGGGCTCTGAGGCAGAGGTCTTTTATTTATGAATAGTATGTATTGAAAGAAGATTTGCTCTTCTACTTTATTATATTGGTCACTACTGTAGCACCCAAATCCAAATAGACTTAATCTGATTTCAATCTGGATTAGTAAAGAAGTCTTAGATTGCAAATCCCAGGGTAAATGACCAGCATATAACATTCTATTATATATATAGACATATACGTTTAAAATTGCAACTGATAGCCGGGTGGGTATGCTCTACCCCGGAGTTCTATAGCCAGGTTACATACTCAAACTTTTCATGTGAAAAAAAAGCCGGGTGGGCTGGCTAATACCTATGTCGGGAATTCTATAAACAGTTTCAGTATTCAAGCTTTTTATATGAAAACAAATGCTTGTCACTGCGATAAATGCATGAATGCAATCCATTCAGACTTTTTTATAAAGAAATTCATTCGTTACCTTCACATATTGTTCGTTATATAGGAACTTTTCAAAACAGATCATAATAAAGTTGCTAATAAATTCCAGTGCAAAACAGGTGTTTTCACATGTAATGTTCCCGTCCTCTAAAAATCTATTCGCTTCGCTTCACCTAATTACATATGCAAGTACTGTATTTCAAATTTCTATTCTATACCCCTATACGTATGTATTTCCTTCTTCTCCTACTTCTCTAAGGACACAAACACACAATCCTCTTATATTTTAATCACAAAAGCACCCACCAGAAAGACAACAATCCCACTCTCACTCGAATTCAACATTCCAAGAACCCAGAACCCCCCCCTTTATAAGCACAAAAATCCCTAAGTCAAATTTGTGTTGCACAGAAAAGAAAAAAACAGCAATTCTCCCTGCTATGTTTGGCTAAAGCTTTCCTACATCGGCATTCTTTTCATTTTTTACATTTTATAGTTGAAATTTGTTAGCATACTTTCTTTTCGATATTGCTACGGTATATTGTTACAGTTGTGTTGTTGTTGCTGTTGCTTTTGCTGTTGATGTGTTGTTCTTGTTTGTATATTTTCATTAATCATTTATAGTTTCAGTTTCGGTGATTATTATGCGTAAATCCAAGTTTTGAAAGCATACAGATTCTACTTAATATATTTTTGATTGATATCTGATTTCACAACACAAATTCTTTTCAGATTTAAATAACTTTTTTTTTTATTTTAACTTGCTTCGTTCAAATTTTATATATTTTTTCTTTAATAAATTTTACTTGCTTCTGCACTTTTGTCAAAACATTTGATTTTGAGAAAAACAAGGGATTAAAACTGAACTGAAACTGAATTTTATTATAAAAAAATTGAACTCGAGAAACTGAATTAAAAACGAAAAAACGTAGAAATTACAAAAGGAAACGTCGACCACGACGACTATACGATACTACACAATACAATATTAGAGAGAAAAATCCCATACAACAAACTCAAGCAAACTGGATAAAATATTCACGTACTCCGTCTGTGATATCAGTATGGCTGGGCTGGCTGGTGGACTGGCCTGGTCGTAGAAAGACAGACAGAGACAGGCCATAAAGCAGCTAGAAGGAGCACACATGAGAGGTTACATTAGGCTAGGCCTGGGTTATGAGAGCAGCAGCTAATATAATGAAATCCATTTCTTGTCTGTCATACTAAAGGCTGATTTACCTGAAAACCGACGACAACGACGACGACGTCTAACAAAAGAGCGCGCTTACACTGATGACGGAACGACGCGACGATGAGTGAATAAAGCATAGAAACAAACAGGTAATAAAATACAGGTGAATAGCTGCGCGGCGTATCTGTATATGAATGGAAAAGACCTACTACCCGCTCGCAATAAGTAAGCGAGTTAGCTAGCAGGTAGGTTAACACATAAATAGCTGCGTAGTGTAAACATAGTACTTTTCTTTTCTACTTTGATTGTACAGGTGTGCTGCTGTTATTTACCTATGCTGTGTGACTCTTCTTAATGCACATATAGTATAAATTAAACTGGATTTAGAGGTGAGGCAACCAGGCCCAGCACCAGGTTCGCTTTGAATTTGAATTCGTTGTTGTACTTTTAACGATGTAGAATAGAAAAAAGGTTTCTCTTTTCTTTTTTTTAAATACCGATTCCTAAAGGTATATTCATTTGGCAGATAGTTTCGAACAAATAATGATTTTGGCTATAGTATCTTAAAAAAGCAAAATTTAAGGGTATGTCGATCTATCTAGAGACAAGAGAGAAATATAAAAGTATCCAAGCACACTTTTGTGTCATAAGAAAATCGTCTTGACCAAGTTTTTTGCCACGCCCAAATCTTATGGTCATTTCAAAACTGATATATTTAACTTATGCAGCTAAATATAATAAAAGTATGTTACAAAGGGAACAAAATCTATCAGCATCACTTGGGCGGAGATAGAGAAACAAAAATAGGGTATCAAAAAGTTCGAACACGTGGATTGTAGCGTTTCCTTTATGCTTCTGTTTCTATCTTTGTTTTTTCTGTTCTCACATTTTTCATACCAGTGTTTTCTGGCATAAGTTTCTAAAAAGTATTAAATAAGGTTGTGTTTTGGTATTGTAGAACCTGGTGATAACAAGTGATGTTACTATGTCTAAACTACGCTACTATGGTCTCGTTCAACAGGACTTGACTTGCTAAGCCAATTATAACGCTCTGTCTAAGATGACTGACTGAACGAGCCTTAACAGTTAATATGAGAGCACCGCAGAAAGCTGTCGTACCTTTTTTGGTAAAATTTGCTTAAAATTTTTTTTTTAAAAAAAGATGACGCTCTGTCTAATATGACTGACTGAACGAGCCTCAGCAGTTAATATGAGAGAACCGCAGAAAGCTGTCGTACCTTTTTTGGTAAAATTTGCGTAAATTTTTTTTTTTTTTTTTTTTTAAAAACCTTCGTCCAAGTCCTCGTGAATTGTATCTCGAAGCCTGTGTAAAATTTTATCAAGATCGGTTGAGTGGTTTTCGCGAACTTTAGACAAATGACTTTGAAAACACAGTTTCGAGAAAAACGCGTTTAAAGTTAGGATAACCTCAAATAAACCTCGTGATTCATTTGAGTGCGCACCTTCCCAAGGCTGTATTCCAAACTTTTATTCGGAATGACTTGAAAATTTAAAAAAATATTCTCGAGATATTGTAGAAATTAATAAGACAATAAAAAATATTAGATTTTTTGAAGCTGTGAAACCCATCTAACCCCTTAATAAAGATGCTTTGACATATTTGAAAATAAGATGGTTGCGGATGAGCCGTTAATAAACCAACAGAAGCGTTCCCGTTTTCGTACTGGAGGACTGGCAACTTGTCGGAATATTATTATGTATCTAACCATCCATGTTAAGGGTTGCGTCCTTGAGGTTACTTCCGTTACACGCAAAAAGTTTATAAGAGAGACACCAGCCTCGGACTTAGAGCCGAGGGTTGTTTAACATTACCGAGCCGAGAGGGTTGTTTAACATTACCTCACGACCCGGAAGCATAGGTAAATTCTGTTGAAGGATGCTAATCGAGTGTGGTATTGAAGATGTTAATTAAATGCGTTGCGTATTTGTATGGAGGGGACGTTCCGAAGTAGCTTTTCTATATGCGTGACCTGGAATGATAAAGTCGTGCGTAACTTAAGTTTGAGAGTAAAGAGGATAAAAAGTGCAAACATGGATGATCCGTAAATTCCCATACCACAAACGGTAACAAACATCCGTCCGACAAACATCCAAGAGCACACACAATGGATGGAAAAGCAGTTTTGTAAGAGCGCAGATATCAAATCATCAATCAAGTATGGGTGGAGCATATTTCTGATAGTTGAACTATTAGCTCCATATGCTCAAGTAAAGGAAACGCGTTCATATGCCTTTTAAAAACTATCAAAACACTTCCCAGAAACCCTTTTGCAACATTTCCACAAAAATGCAAACCCTTGAAATAGACCAATAAACTTCAAGTCGAGACTTTTTTCATGTTTAAAAGTGCAAATAAGGAGCTTTTCATGGCGATGTCGAAATTCAAACATTCATCGAATTTCGGCTAGACCATACTGGTCTTAAGATTGTTCAATTAATCTGAGAAACCGTTGTTACCTCGGGTTTGGTAAAACGAATAGAAAACGAATTGTTTTTAAAACAATTTTCAAGAAAATATATTACATTTTAATACTAATAGTGACACAAAAGTATGATATCAGACTGCCAGATCGACAACACTTTCTCCGAATATAACTTAATTAAATAAAATATGCAAAATAGTTACGCGGATGACAACACAAAGTAGCATCTGTTCTTAATAACTTACTAAAAGCCTCCTCATGATTCATTCATCGAGTAATATATAGTGTGTTACTTTGACTTAATCTTCAATACTATGGAATATGATTTGTGAACATATTCTAAGGTATAAAGTGCACTACTCGCTACATAAGATGCATTTTGGAATCACCTCAAACGTAACACATACCAATTCGACTCCAGCTTTAATAATTTTGATTTAATTTTGCATGTTGGACACTTTTAAAAATCTAAGGTCAATGCCGACACATTTTCCAACAGGAAAAAACTATAAAAACATTAAGTTTCGTTTTACACAAACCATTAAACTAAATAGGTTAAAAAAAGGCACTCATCAAAGCAAAACAAAAAGAAATACGAAACAAGATAAATAGAACCTGGAAAATGCAAGCAAATCCTTTACCCAAGGCAACATTTGAAACCGGCTGACGTTACTTCACTCATACTCCCCTTACCAACGACAAAAATAGATCAACAAAGCTGACAGAAAGTATAGACCAAAGTGTAAGTGCATTTCTCATGCAGTTGTATTTCCATTAGGTACCGAGTAACGAAAAGCTTAAAAGTCGGCAATGAAAGTTCGACGTATAAAGCACTTTGAGGATTAAAAATATGCAAGGGCGCTTTTATTAATGCTGAACGGGAAACTATATTATTTACATACATGAACAAAATAAAAACAGAGCTATGCCAAATGTGCCAAATTTAAAGATTTTGCGATGCGATGTTGAGGAATAGTTTTATGTCTGATAGAGGTACCCTAGCCAAGTCGTCCAAACTTTCGAAGAACCGTGCTCTCATACAGAAGAGTTCCTGTAGAGCTGGGCGCTGGCATAGTAGATCTTCCACTGAATCTATTTCCTCTTCGTCTCTGCAGCTTCTAGCCTAGCCATAGCCTTCTAGCCTTAAAATTATGTTTCTAATGATACAGTGTTCGGTTAATACCCCGACGAGCATCCGGATTTGACTTCTGTTCAGAGGGACTAGGGACTAGGGCAGAGTAGAACTTAGTGTTGGTTAAACATCGATAGTAAAAAACTATCGCTTACATCGATAGTTTTAAAAAAACTATCAAAAAACTATCGATAGTTTCAATGCTTCCAAAATCAAAATTATTTTACCACAAACCACAACAGGGCTATTTTTTTGAACGCACCCAAGCCACTGTTCAACTAACTTTCAACTAAAAAACATTGGAAATATATTTTTATCTAGGCAGGCCCGGTGATGACTAGAAACAGAAAGTGCAATAAACTAAAGGGTATAGGCTTAACATTGAATTGAAATATTATTCATGAAACATAATGACGATCTCTTTATATTCTACCTTTTAAGGTATATAAATCTATTTAAAAATATTTAGCGTTCCTATAACTGAACCAAAAACTATAACTTTTGTAAAAAAGGCTAAAGGGACTTAAAAGGCTAAAGCTTTTTTTGGGATGGTTGTCAAAATTTTACAATCGGTAGGTATACACGTCCAGCCTTATTCATATTCATAAACGAATTATACCGAGTGCATAACACTATGTTCTCCTTATAATGCCTCCGAACGCAAAAACCTTATTCATCCTTTTGAACGTTGAATAAAAATGAAATATATATTCGGC
Source organism: Ferdinandea cuprea (assembly GCA_963576555.1). NCBI lineage: Eukaryota > Metazoa > Arthropoda > Insecta > Diptera > Syrphidae > Ferdinandea > Ferdinandea cuprea. Next base: position 26,573,481 of record OY754962.1, read on the forward strand.
GTAATCGGCCAACACAGGTCCTAAAGCCCAGCTTCTCCAGACATTGTGTGTGCGAAGAGTTATTTTTTGACTCGAATGGAGGGACCTACAGTTTAATGCCGATACGGAACGGCAATTTTTTTCAGAAGCTTCTCATGACATTTCTTACTTTTGGATGTTTCTCAGTTGTTACAGATATATATATGTATGTATAACTTAAAAAGCAAGTTAACAACTGAAATGATACATTTGTAATTGCTTTAAATTAGGTTTAAATTCAAATATTCATATTTTCAATAGATGCAACTAGAACATTTTTTTAAGGCTTTTTAAAAATTTGGTAAAAATATCGATAGTTTTTTTTTCCAAAACCATCGATATTATCGGAAATTGAACTTATCGATGTTTAACCAACACTAGTAGAACTGAATAATGATGTATAGCCCTGAGTGCCGTGAGGGAATCTGTAACACATTTCGCATTTACAAGATTGGACCCGATTGCTTTAAGTGCTGCTTGACCACACTGATTGTTATTTCCATTTATAATTGCATAGATCTGAGCTTGAAAGGCACTGCAGTGAGCAGTCAGTCGAAATGACTGGTTAATAGCAAGTGTTTCTGAGAAGCTCCTGTACCTTTTTCTGTTTTTGAACCATCCGTATGGACTGATACACCTTTTATGATGGCACTGGGTGAGTCCCAGTCCTGTCATTCGGGTGTAGTGATTCTGAAATTTCTATCAAAGTCAAACCTGGATTTCTCGTAATTAGTAAGTGACACGAGTCCCTTCCGATCAAAGATTTAGTATGCTTGAATGTCCGCAATAGCCAGGCTTCTAAATTTTGTTCTCTCTTAATCTGAGAGCGGCTTTGGCCGAGTTTTTAATAAATAGCTCAATGGGTTGCATTTTCAATAGCGTTTCCAGACCTAGTTGCGGTATGGATTTAATTGCGCCTGTTATGCCCAGATAGGCACTTCTCTGCAGCTTGTCAGGTTCTTATAGAACATATAAATAGAACTCCCCCTCGCGGTGTTACACGCTTAGCGGTTTTCTTAATCGCATGGTCCGCTAGGCTGCTGTTTGTGACCCTAACTCCTCGAGTTATAATATAATGGTTCTAGTGTTCAGGTTATTGAATGTACCTTCTATGTCCATAAAGGCTTTGTTTCCAAGGGATTTCTTGATCGTTTTCGTTACTTTATGTAGCGCTGTTTCTTCAGATCTGCCCTTGACATATAAGTGTTGTGAACGAAACAGTTGTTTCGCGAATTTTCCTTAGATGCAGGTTCAATAATGGTTCTAATAAGCTTTCTAGTGTTCTCAACAGAAAATATGAAAGGCTAATTGGCCAGTAATCCTTGCGTGTAAAGTGAATGGGTTTCCCAGCATTGGAAATAAAGACCACCCTCACATCTTTTCAGCAATCAGGAACAATTCCAAGTGTCAAAAAACCACGAAAGATTGCCTGGAGCCATGGGACTGTCCTTTTACTGCTCTTTTGTAGCATGGCAGGTATATTAAAGAACCCATGTTATTCTGTTTGTGTTAGTACAGTCTCTGATGACAGCCAATTCTTCATCCAGAAATGAGGAGGTGCTGCCGTCAGGACTGTGTAGCAGCGCAGATAAAAAGAACGGTGGGAAACTGTTACTACCACATTACATAGTTCCTGTCTGCCCACAGCGACTACCGGGAATACCTCGATATCGATAGTACGTCCCTATGTCCAGAATGTGCAAACGAGGAAGGGGATGCGGAGAATGCGGTGTTCTACTGCAGGCGCTTTGCACATGATAGAGTAAATCTGCTAAATCCAGAAAACATCATAAATCATATGACCCAATCGGAAGACAAGTGGACGGAGACTTTCTCATTTATAGTGTGTGTGCTGAACGCGCTGCGAAACGTACGCACAAACTAAGAGACAGCATGATTACTTTCACTACGACGGTATTAAACGTACCATCTAACATCTCCACCATTGCTTTGCTGTAACGAGGCATAGCTCGGAGCTGTATGTGCGGCCGGTACAGATATGCAGAATGGTGCTGAATCTGGCTATAGCAGCCCAGTCAGTCAGCTGCAAAGAACACTCCTGCAGTAGCAGTAGATTTGCATTGAGAGGATTAGGTTGTCAAGACCTCTACAACATTCCCCCCTTTCTTCAGCTTATTGATTTACCTAGGCTTGAGAGTAGACGGTTATATCTTAGTTTCAACTTTGTATTTTAATTAATTGAAGACCAAATTGAATCGAGGTATCTTTTGTCTCGTCTCCTTTTTCAATATTCCTCAAAGATCGTTCAGATCGTACACGGTAACCTTAAATCCTCTGCGATCCCGACCACGCTGCTTCCAGTTGTCCAGACCAAGCGCTCTGGCATCCGCGATGGTTTGGTCTTTAAAACGGAGGTTCGGTCTTTCTTGTCGTCTCGAACCTGGGGGCTGGGATTCGAAGATCCTCTTGACCGGAGCATTGTTGTCCATTCGCTTGATGTGGCCGAGCCAATGTACTCTACGAGTTTTGGCTTTTCGGACTACATCCACATCTTGGTACAGCTCATAGAGTTCGCGGTTGTATCATCTCCATTCGCCCTCCTCGCACACAGGACCAAATATCCGTCGAAGGATTTTGCTTTCAAAGGATCCCAGTATTAACTCTCCTTTCCTGCTTATCGTCTAGCACTCCGCGCCCTACAGCAGAACTGGCAGGATAAGGGTTTTGTAGAGCATGCACTTTGTCCTTCGATTCAGGAGTTTTGAACCCATTTGTTTTGCCAAACCGAAGTAGCAGCGGTTTCCTAGGGTAATTCTTCGACGGATCTCCACTAAGATTTCATTTGTCGAGTTGATGTTTACCACGAGGTAGATGAACTCCTTAACTACCTCGAAGTTGCTGCTATCAACAGTGTCCTAGTCGGTTGACAGATGATTAAAAATCGAATAAAACACTCAAATTTGCATTAAATATTCAAAAATTGTATTGTAATTGATAAATATGCCCTTGTCATTTACGTTTTAAAGACAACTTCATGTAAATATTATCCGCTGCTCCATTTCAAATGGTCCATTCGGATGGTACAATTTTGCGCCACTTTTTCGGGAATTTCGGCCTGTATTATGTTAGCCTGTAAGGCTTCAATCGTGTTTGGCTTGTCCACATAGACCAACGACTTTACATAACCCCACAAGAAATAATCAAGAGGCGTTAAATCGCATGATCTTGGCGGCCAACTCACAGGGCCATTTCGAGGGATAAGCTTCTCACCAAATTCATCCTTCAACATTTCCATTGTTTCACAAGCTATGTGGCACCGTCTTGATGAAACCACATGTCAACCGAGTTCAACTCAGCCAACTGGGGCAAAAAAAAGTCGCGTATCATAGCTCGATATCGTTCGCCGTTGACGGTACCGTTTCTATCACGGTCGTCTTTAAAGAAAAATGGACCGATGATGCCACCAGCCCATAAACCAAACTGTCGTTTTTTCGGGATGCATCGGTAATTCTTGTATAGCATGTGGCTGTTCATCACTCCAGATGCGACAGTGTTGCTTATTTTCGTATCCGTTGATTCTGCCGCATCGGTTAAAATAAGTTTTCGATAAAACAGCGGATTTTCACATTGTTCACAGACCACGCATTTTGATAATAAATTTCAACAATTTGCAATCGTAAAAAACTCCTGACGATGAATGCGGCTTTAAAGTCGATGAAGAGATGGTGTGTCTCGACATGAAACTCGTTGGTCTTTTCCAGGATTTGCCTTAGTGTGAAAATTTGGTCAACAGTTGATCTGCCGGGCCGGAAGCCACACTGGTACGTGCCGATTAGAGTGTTGCTGAAAGGTTTGAGAAGTTCACACAGTACGTTGGATATGATCTCATATGCGACATTAAGCAGGGATATGCGTCGATAATTGGTGCAAGACATAGTATCGCTTTTCTTGTAGATGGGAGCTGATGGCCCACTCATCGGGCATGCTTTCCTCCACCCAAACTTGGTTGATGATTTGGTGCATGCGCCCAACCATAACATCCACTCCGTATCTTAAAAGCTCGCAGGTAGACCATCAGAGCCGACGGCCTTCTCCTTGAGCTGGGAGACTGCGTGCTCTCTTTTCTTTCTACGCAGGATCTTCTTCTCCTTCCTTCTCTTGTATTGGCACGGTACTCATCCCTTGCTGCCCTTGTTTGTGACATTAATAAAGGATATGCCTTCATAGTTCTTGCAAGATAGGATCGCCTTTCTTGTAATAAGGGCATATGGAGCTGATAGTCTAGTCGTCAGGCATGGTTACTTCCCCAATACTTGGTTGATGATTTGGTGCATCCACCCTACCAAAGCATCACCACCATGTTTGAAGAGTTCCGCTGGTAGGCCATCAGAGCCAGCATTTAATAGCCAAAACAACTTCTTCCAAACTGTGAGGTGGAATGTCTTCTACATTTACTGGACGCGGGTTCTCTTCTTGCCCTACCACTCTCTTAACATTATGTCCATTAAGCAGCTGCGGGAAATTCTGCTTAAACACATTTACAATTCCCTGCGCTTCAGTGGCTAGGTTTCCATCAACATTTCGAAGAGCCTGCAGGCTTGAAGCCAGCCGCCAGTTGCTTGGTTGCTTTCTTTAAGAACATCCTGATGTTGTTTCGATCGCTGGACTCTTCGATTTCCTTGAGCTGTGAGACTGCACATACCCTTTTCTTTCTACCCAGGGTTTTCTTCTCCTCCCTTCTCCTGGATTGATACTCTTCCCTCGCTGCTCTTGTTTTGTGCTGCAGCGCCTGTATATGTGCACGTTCTGTCACCATTTTCCGGTGGACGCACTCATCATCATACCATGGGCTCTTTTTCTGGTTGGTAGCCTTCGCTGGCCTCGGCTACTTCTTTGATGATGTTGCGATGCACAGATGGTGAGTGCACTGCCGAGAGTTTCTTGCTCAGGCGCTACGCTGGCTATTCCAATTGTGCTGAGGCGTCCAACGTGAAATTTCTTTTTCTGGGCGATTCGCAATTTCTTTCCATTGGTCGAGCTCTTAATCTAGCCAGTACGAGAAAGTGGTCAGAGTCGACGTTTACCCCTCAATATGTGTGCACATTGAGGATGTTATATGCGTGCCTTGCATCGATTAGCACGTAATCAATTTAGTTGGCGGTTCGACCATCTGGAGAGCGAGGTTGCTTTGTGGATCCATAGCCCTGGATACTTAGTGCTAGGTATTACCCTATTACGAGCTGCCGCAAAGTCGATTAACCTGAAGCCATTGTCTGTAGTCGGATCGTGGAGGATGTGCTTTTAACTTATCCGCCAAAGATGGCTCCGTAGCCACCTTCCAGGAGGTCATAAACCTCGTCCTTGATTGGGTCTTCAGATTCATCGGTAGGGGCGTGGGCACACATTATTCTGATGTTGTAAAATGTGCCTTGGATACGAATTACAGCCAGGCGATCGCTTGTTGGTCTAAAATCCATGACCTTTGATCTTAGCCGATTTCCCACGACGAATCCGCATCCTAATACGTGCAACCTTTTGTGGCAACTGTAATAAATTTCGCCTGTTTTTTTTCTCCATTCCTGAACCTATCGAACGTATCTCCTGCACCGCACGAGGACAGATTACAGTTTTTGAGCAGCACCCGGGTACGTACGTTCCAAGTGCATGCTCTTTAAATATAAGCCTTTGCCGTTTCGGGTCCCGAATTTAAAATAGGGGGGTCAGTATACGAAGCTGGTGTCTCTCTCATAACATTCGTTTTTTTACGTGGTAGGGAAGTTTCCCCGACAGTACAAACCCCAGCCAGACCCAAAAAGATTCCACTACAGGAATGCGAGCATTGCCATTGGCCCATTAAGGGCTCATCCGCCACCATCTCTTTTCTAACACCCTGACTAGTGCTGAAAATCCTCAATGACCTTAGCTCCAAATGTGTCGAAGTAGCTCATATAAGGTATATTCCATAATGATAGTTGACGTCACCGTTGATCCAATCTAGTGAATTCATCCGTCGTTCGTCTCTTTCGCTGTGGTGCCTATATAGCCAGCCTTCTAAGTCTCATTCAGTCAGTCATCATAGACATAATAATTATAGTGTTGGTATTTTCTTTCTCTTCAATACTGCTGACTGCAGGCATAAGTCCGGAAAATGTTGCTTCGGCCGATGGTTTTTTGTGGTCGAAGATCCTCAAGAGAAAGTTGACTTGCCGGGCGCTTGTTTGGAGGCCGTGTATGCGGTGAACAACCCTGTTCGCCGTAACCACGACACTGAGAATAGGGCCCTGGTGAGTCACTTCTATCTGCACACTGAGCTCGTGAATTGGCGATATGAGAATAACAGTTTTACTGTTTTCAGTGATGAAAACCATGCGAATGCCGTTGTCGCCAATATGTGAGGAACACCTCATTTGTTCGTGTCGACAGAAGATCTATTGGAGATCTTTGATTCTCTGAAGAACAAAAAATCGGTGGGAGTTGATGGTATCCCAAATGTCGTATTGAGGCACCTGCCCCTAGAGGCTGTGGAGATTTTCACAATGCTGTTTAACAATGCACTGAATAATGCATATTATCCGGCGTATTGGATAATGACAGTGGTACATCCAATCCCGAAAAAGGGAAAGGATAATACTAACCCTACTACTCTTCGGTCAATTAGTTTGCTTCCGAATATTAGCAAGGTGTTTGAGAAGGTTGTTAATAGAGCTCTGCTGAAATGGCTCGAGGACAATAAAATAATTCCGGACAACCAATTCGGTTTCAGGGCACGGCATGATGCTATTCATACCGCGTCGAAACTGGTTTCCGACATTTAATGGAATAAATGCAAGAACCAATGCAAGGGTGCTTGTCTGGTTGACTTTGACAAGGCCTTCGATACCGTATGGTTAGAGGGACTTTCCTACAAGTTGATCAGACTGGGAATGCACAAACCCTTGATATAATTTATAACATGCTTACGGAAAAGTAGTTCGTGGTCATATGTGAATTCTCCGATCCTGTTTAATATTTACATGAGTTCGCTAAGATACGCTATAGCGTATGCCGCTGATTTGGTCGTATGCAGATAGGGTCCTAAGATCGAGGTCATCAACATACTTCTGCAGCGTGGGACCAGTAATCTAGTATAAGTATCCTATCAATTTTAAGTTAGATTTAAGTATTTTTGTCTATACTCTGTCAAACATAAATTGGCAGTACACGTCTTATAGGGAAGCTTTTTAAAAATCAGTAGCGTGCCAAATTTTTCTATAAATACTAAATTGAAAGAAACTAAATTGAAAGAAACCCCTCATGAAGTGTTTGCCCTTCAGTGAATTTCCAATTGCATCTGTCGCAGATCCATTATGTCTTATTCAGCGCACATGTGAGTGTGCACTGATCGGCTGTGGCCTGTGGCGGCTGCTATTCAACGCCCATTTAATTGATGTGCATTCAGAGTTACCAATATCCGTTTTGTAACTCGTTCAGCTTTTTTTCCTTGGGTTTCTGTTGAATAGCTTTAGGTGCTTTCAAAAAAAGTTTGTTATCGTGGAGGTCTTGTTTTGATCTTTGACATTTCTTTAAATGTGTGGAGAAGACTTTAAAATGCAGTTATAAAATTTTAATCTGTTATGCGTCAGTCGTCTCTCAGGAACTCTACACTCTGCAGCCGATATGCAGAGCACAAGCCAACCTACTTAAGCAACTTAAAACTGAGAGGAGTTACCTAAGGAAACGCACCGACCTGGAAAGGCAATCCTACCTCTTCCAATGTTTCCTCCGCAAGCCACCAATATTCGGTGAATTGCGTGTCCGTATAAATATGATCCCTTCCACTTATCGCGGTACTAAAACGAAGGAGCTCGGGAGCATTAGCGACGTCCCCGTCGTAGGTGAGCCGCTCTGCTGTAGCGGTGGTATAGTACCGGGATAACATCCCTCGTCTGTAAAAGCCTTTGGTAGAACAAACCATATCCTAAGACATTGCCTCTCGAAACCCCGAATCCTTTCCATATACGACGGCACTATATTGAACCACAATGGACAGCCATAAGCGTTGATTTTCACCTTCCAGTCGTCGCAATATCCCTTAATTTTCTCGAAGTCACGCTTCAGAAGAATGCTGATGACCTCGATCTTAGGACCCTATCTGCATACGACCAAATCATCGGCATACGCTATAGCGTATCTGAGCGAACGTACCAGATCACTCATGTAAATATTAAACAGGATCGGAGAATTCACCGCATCCTGTTGCAAACCGTTTAGTCCCTCTAACCATACGGTATCGAAGGCCTTTTCAAAGTCAACCAGACAAGCACCCGTGCATTGGTTCTTGCATTTATTCCATTAAATGTCGGAAACCAGTTTTGACGCGGTATGAATAGCATCATGCCGTGCCCTGAAACCGAATTGGTTGTCCGGGATTATTTTATTGTCCTCGACCCATTTCAGCAGAGCTCTATTAACAACCTTCTCAAACACCTTGCTAATATTCGGAAGCAAACTAATTGACCGAAGAGTAGTAGGGTTAGTATTATCCTTTCCCTTTTTCGGGATTGGATGTACCACTGTCATTTTCCAATACGCCGGATAATATGTATTATTCAGTGCATTGTTAAACAGCATTGTGAAAATCTCCACAGCCTCTAGGGGCAGGTGCCTCAATACGACATTTGGGATACCATCAACTCCCACCGATTTTTTGTTCTTCAGAGAATCAAAGATCTCCAATAGATCTTCTGTCGACACGAACAAATGAGGTGTTCCTCGCATATTGGCGACAACGGCATTCGCATGGTTTTCATCACAGAAAACAGTAAAACTGTTATTCTCATATCGCCAATTCACGAGCTCAGTGTGCAGATAGAAGTGACTCACCAGGGCCCTATTCTCAGTGTCGTGGTTACGGCGAACAGGGTTGTTCACCGCATACACGGCCTCCAAACAAGCGCCCGGCAAGTCAACTTTCTCTTGAGGATCTTCGACCACAAAAAACCATCGGCCGAAGCAACATTTTCCGGACTTATGCCTGCAGTCAGCAGTATTGAAGAGAAAGAAAATACCAACACTATAATTAATATGTCTATGATGACTGACTGAATGAGACTTAGAAGGCTGGCTATATAGGCACCACAGCGAAAGAGACGTACGACGGATGAATTCACTAGATTGGATCAACGGTGACGTCAACTATCATTATGGAATATACCTTATATGAGCTACTTCGACACATTTGGAGCTAAGGTCATTGAGGATTTTCAGCACTAGTCAGGGTATTAGAAAAGAGATGGTGGCGGATGAGCCCTTAATGGGCCAATGGCAATGCTCGCATTCCTGTAGTGGAATCTTTTTGGGTCTGGCTGGGGTTTGTACTGTCGGGGAAACTTCCCTACCACGTAAAAATACGAATGTTATGAGAGAGACACCAGCCTCGTATACTGACCCCCCTATTTTAAATTCGGGACCCGAAACGGCAAAGGCTTATATTTAAAGAGCATGCACTTGGAACGTACGTACCCGGCTGCTGCTCAAAAACTGTAATCTGTCCTCGTGCGGTGCAGGAGATACGTTCGATAGGTTCAGGAATGGAGAAAAAAAAACAGGCGAAATTTATTACAGTTGCCACAAAAGGTTGCACGTATTAGGAAGCGGATTCGTCGTGGGAAATCGGCTAAGATCAAAGGTCATGGATTTTAGACCAACAAGCGATCGCCTGGCTGTAATTCGTATCCAAGGCACATTTTACAACATCAGAATAATGTGTGCCCACGCCCCTACCGATGAATCTGAAGACCCAATCAAGGACGAGGTTTATGACCTCCTGGAAGGTGGCTACGGAGCCATCTTTGGCGCATAAGTTGAAAAGCACATCCTCCACGATCCGACAACAGACAATGGCTTCAGGTTAATCGACTTTGCGGCAGCTCGTAATAAGGTGATACGAAGCACTAAGTATCCAGGGCTATGGATCCACAAAGCAACCTCGCTCTCCAGATGGTCGAACCGCCAACTGAATTGATTACGTGCTAATCGATGCAAGGCACGCATAAAACATCCTCAATGTGCACACATATTAAGGGGTAAACGTCGACTCTGACCACTTTCTCGTACTGGCTAGATTAAGAGCTCGACCAAGGGAAAGAAATTGCGAATCGCCCAGAAAAAGAAATTTCACTTTGGACGCCTCAGCACACTTGGAATAGCCAGCGTAGCGCCTGAGCAAGAAACTCTCGGCAGTGCACTCACCATCTGTGCATCGCAACATCATCAAAGAAGTAGCCGAGGCCAGCGAAGGCTACCAACCAGAAAAAGAGCCCATGGTATGATAATGAGTGCGTCCACCAGAAAATGGTGACAAAACGTGCACATATACAGGCGCTGCAGCACAAAACAAGAGCAGCGAGGGAAGAGTATCAATCCAGGAGAAGGGAGGAGAAGAAAACCCTGGGTAGAAAGAAAAGGGTATGTGCAGTCTCACAGCTCAAGGAAATCGAAGAGTCCAGCGATCGAAACAACATCTGGATGTTCTTAAAGAAAGCAACTGGCGGCTGGCTTCAAGCCCATTTAATTGATGTGCATTCAGAGTTACCAATGTCCGTTTGGTAACTCGTTCAGCTTTTTTTCCTTGGGTAAATAGCGGGTCGCGTTGTGTAGATTTTGTTGGCAGACCAAAGCAATTCATTGTATGGGCATAACACTTGCAGTGATTTTTTTGGAAAGCTGACGTCAGGATCTACACGGTACGGCCCAGCTTAGTTTGCGTCGGAGTTGAGTTTTTTGTGTTTGTTTTTTTGTTATGCGTGGGAATTTTAGAGTGGACGTGAGTAACATTCGTGGGTTGAGATCCAATTTTTTTTCATTGTATGCCCATGCGATTCACAATAAACCAGCTGTTTTTGCACTAAGTGAAACACAGGTCAGCATTGATTCCGATTTAACGGAGTTTAGTCTGCCTGGATATAACTTAGTGCCATTATTCTTTTCCCATCGTGGTATCGCCGTTTATATACGCAGTGATGTAGCCTACCAACTTCTACCTCAATATGGCCAATGTTCCAATCCGGAATTTAATTATATTGGGCTAAAATTCCATGTCCGTAGGCAATTAATTCACTACTGTTTTATTTACAGAAGCCCTAACCAGGACAGGCATTCAACTTATAATGAGTTTGATGCACTGTCTGATTCCATCACCAGAATTGTAACCCATTATCCTCGTACTGAAATCGTCATTGCGGGCGATTTCAATATACATAATTCAAGTTGGCTTCGACATTCTGGACAGACAACACCCGAAGGAAGGTATGTTGAGATCTTTGCTGAGGTTAATAGTTTAACCCAGATTGTAAATGAGCCGACACGGAAACCGGACATTAGCGGTCAAAACGCCAACACTCTGGACTTGTTTCTTACCTCTCACCCTGATAAATACACTTTAAATGTATTATCGCCTCTAGGTTCGTCAGACCATTGTGTCATATCGGCGAATTTCTCGTACTCCAGCCACTCAGTTAAAGAACAAGCTCCTAAAAGAACCGTATGGCAATACGAGAAAGCCAATTGGGAAGCTTTAAACGGTTTCTTTAGGAGTTTTAACTGGTCGTTGTGCTTCCTCAACAACGACGTGGATGCCGCTGCCGATATGATTACAAATTTAATTCGCCCATATTAATCGTGTCAAATTCTCCTACGACTAACAGTTGAGGCAAAAAATTCTACAAAGTCCCTCCGGTAGTAAAAACTTTTGGTCGTTTGTTAAGAATATTAAAAATTCGGCCTCGTCATCTATACCGACACTCATTTACAATGGCACTCCAGCTGTCAGCTCTTTGGATAAAGCCAATCTGCTCGCTGCTCATTTTGCAGCTAGCTCAACGCTCCCAGATTGTGCTTTATCTCTCCCAGTACTCGAGCGCATAGAACACTCCATGGGACAAATCCACTTTCGCACCCGTACTGTGGCAAGAGTACTTCAAGATCTCAACATTCACAAATCCGCTGGCCCAGATGGTATTTCCCCTATCGTTCTGAAGAGGTGTTCTTCCACGCTGGCAAAACCACTGCGTAAGCTTTCCTATATGTCCTATTCTTCAGGGCTCTTTCCGAGAAGATGGAAAACAGCATTTGTCCAGCCCGTCCCAAAAAAATGCGAATCTTCCTCTCCCTCCTCTTACCGACCAATTGTACTTACGTCCCTTCTTTCCAAGGTCATGGAAACACTGATAAATCGTCAGCTTATGAAATATCTTGAATCCCGAAAACTTCTTAATGACCGGCAGTACGGTTTTCGCAGCAACAGATCCACTGTTGATGACTTATCTAACCGAAAAGTGGAACCAATCTATTCACCATGGTGGTGAAAGCAAGGTCGTTGCGCTTGATATTTCAAAGGCATTTGCAAGTGCCATTATCCATGAATGGCACTTGCATCGCTGAAACCGAAAGACTTTCCATTCTCGGTATGTGTGTTAATGACAACCTTCGTTGGAATGACCACATATTTGATGTCGCCAAGAACGCTGCGAAATGTCTAGGCTTCCTAAAACGATGCAAGAAATATTTATTCGCCCAAAACTTGAGTACAACGCTCATATCTGGTCTGGTGCACCAATAACATATTTGGAGCTACTTGACAGGATTCAAAAACGTGCGGTAAAACTTATTGGCGATCCAGACATCGCGAAATCACTTGACTCTCTTAGTAATCGTCGTAATGTCTCCTGCCTGTCATTGTTTTATCGGTATTTCCACCACAAGTGCTCAAATGAAATAGCCAGTTGCATTCCACCCCTACAGCAATGGGGGAATGCACATCAGTTTACCCTTAAGCCTGTTTTCGAATGTGAAATGCTCTACCACGCTCTGCATTATAATTTACAAACATTTGAAACCAACGTGCATCGGTTTCTCCCTTTCTCTAATCCTTCATTTCCCTAATGCCCGCACTGTATCACTTCATTATAAGGGTATCCAAAGTCCCTTTAGTGCTCGTACATTATAAAAAAAAAAAAATTTATCCAAAGACTTAAGTGCCGAAAAAAAAAGAAATTCTTGACACGACAAAAAAAAATTCATCAAAATTTTAAAACAGTAACTGCGAATCGGTGTTTGAACGAACAGTTTACAGACTTCTTAACGAAAAAACTACCAAAGACCACAACTCGCCACCAAAGAAGAAAACCCAAACTGTTTTATAAGAAAAGTAGATGATTTCGATAAGGGTGCCATCAGGCAAATTCTGCATCAGTTTTTTCCAAATAACGAAAGTACTACGCTAAATCAAATACTGCATAAGATAGGAGGCAATGCAAATATCACTTAAATTTATAGGTCTTCTCTGCATACGGTTTAACAAAAAAAAAACTAGGTCTTAGATTTACCATCACCAGCGAAAGAGTGTTCTTTTGGAAAGAACTGACATCAAAACATAAAGATAAATTTGTTTTATTTTTTATAAATAAAATAATTCAAATAAAAATTTAAATCTAAAAAAGACATGGTAACCCGACATAATATGCTTTCAGGTTTTTGCAGATTTAAAATCCTTAGAAGGGAACCCTGAAAGAGCTTTTGTTAGAATAGCACTTTACTGAAAACAAAAGAGTGCGAATGATAGGCAAACATCCCTATCTTCCCTGTACTGCCAATTTATGTTGGACAGAGTTTAGTATGTAAGATCTTTTGAAAACATAAAAATTAATTTAAAATTAAATTACAGCTGCCAGCTCACCGAATTATGCCATTCTGCTTGCTGGTCATTTCTAAGCTAGCTTAGCGCTCCTCCAGTACTTGAGAGCGTAGAATACTCCATGCGACAAATTCACATCCGCACTCGTATACAGTGGCAAGAGTACTTCGGGATCTCAACATTCATAAATCTAACTTTAATTTATAAGGCGTTTATTCACAGAGTGCAACTCTCATATCTGGTCGATTGCTCCAATTACATATTGGGAGCCAATATTGAGGATCGAGACATCGTGAAATTCCTTAACTCTCTTCGTCTCGTCGCAATGACTCCGAACGAAATAGATAGTTGAATTCCACCCCTACAAAAAATTAACCGCAATAATCATCACGCTAGGAATGAACATCAGTTCATATATTCGGACGTACAGTAAAATATAAAAAATCCTTTCTTAACCGTACAATACGAATAATACGAATGCTCTTTGTTTTTACTTCACATTATAGTTTACAGACATTTAAAACTAACGTGCATCGGTCTCTCCCTTTCTCTAATCCTTCTGTTCCCTAATGCCTGCACTGCCCCACTCCCTTAGAAGGGTATTCATATTCCCTTTCCTATATCTTCCTATTCATATCCTTCTATGTCCCAAAGAAAAAGGTGTTAAGAACATTCATTCATTTTATTTTCTATGAAATTTATAAAAAAAACATTATATAACAATATATAAAGTGCACGACTGCGTCGTACAAATCTTTCTCGATACATGAGATGAGTTTTTGAATCGAAAATGAGTGGTGATAAAGTTATAATCGTTATATGAAAAGAAAATTATTTTAAAAATCAAAGTATGGAAATTTGTTCGACTTAATAAAGGGTGATCCATTTCGAGGTTCCCTACTTTTTTAAAGAAAAAAACACAGAAAATTCAAATTTAATGAAGAATGTTTATTATCATTTGAAAGAACATTCTTTGGCATTTATTTTTTGAAGATTATGTCTATCCGTTGAGTCCAATTTTCGATCACTCGTTCGAGCATTTCGACTGGTAACTGGCGAATGACACGCGTGATGTTTTCCTCCAAGGCCTGAATCGAAGCGGGTTTGTCGGCATAAGCTTTTGACTTTACATTTCCCCACAGGAAAAAGTCTTACGCTGTGATATCACACGATATTGGTGGCCAATCGACCGGCCCAAAACGTGAAATTATGTGCTTACCGAAATGTTCTCTCAATAAGTCCATTAATTGATGCGATGTGTGGGAAGTGGCGCCGTCTTGCTGAAACCAAATGTCGCCGAGATCACGAGCTTCAATTTCAGGCATCAAATAGTCGGTTATCATGGCACGATAACGGTCGCCATTGACGGTTACGTTCGCACCGGCATAATTTTTAAAGAAATATGGAACGATGATTTCACCGGCCCCCAAACCACACCAAACCGTTGTTTTTTCTGGATGAAGTGGCAGTTCTTCAATCTCTTCAGGTTGCTCTTCGTCCCAAATGCGGCAATTTTGTTTGTTTATTTCGTCAATCAGGGAAGGCTCACATATAACCCAATGTTTCTGAAGGTTTGTTATAATATATGAGGTTTTACTTCTTAAATGAAACAATTAGCTGGGCTAAATAATATTTTTATAGCTGAATAATAAATAGTAAATATATCTGCTTATATTAAATATAAAATAATTAAATTTTTAAATTTCTGCTAACAAGCAGACCGTCTTTTTCACATAATATGAAATTATTGTCGCTCTTAAGGTCATGCTATATAACTACATCTTCGATGTTTGAGATAAAATAGTATTACCTTATCAATTTATAATCTTCACTCTGTATTAATCGGATAGTTTTGAGTTGGAATCCTGGACAAAGCTATGTAATTTTTCATTTTAAATAAAATTTATTTCCTCTTCAGAAAAATTTTAAAGAAACTTGACGCATTCAAATGATGAAAAATATTAATACCAACAAATATAATCAAAACAAAAAATATATTAAAAATTATTTTGAAATATGTGCGAATTATTTTAATTTCGTTAAGATTTCCGTAATAACTTCTGTAAGTCCTTAAAGTAACATCTAAGAAGAAACTATTGCTTTTATAGAGCCTGTAAACAATTAAGGAAAGTAAATAACTTCGTTAAAGTGCGCCAAATCAGTTTCAATAAGATCTCTTACAGTTGTTACGGAAATAAGAAAATTGCTTCCCTTGGCTCTTATGAAAACTAAATTTTTACTTGGTGGGTAACTATGCACAAAGTCATCTCCGTCGATTACAAGTAGAAGTAACACAAAATAATAATATTGAACATGACTTTAAATGATCTGCCTTTGTATTTTTCAACTGCTGAATTACACGTGACCACAATTTAAAAGGTAACTGAAAGACTGAACAAGCAAGCGCTACAGCTGGTCGTTCGGTTCATCGGACAATCAAATGATTTCAGGTCTTCTACCAAATAGAAACCCTTAAGGGTTGTTGTTGATTGCCTTATCACTTATTTATTTATTTAAGTTAAAAAATCTTTCTTCTCCATACTTCTTTCCACCATTTGCAAGATTTTCTGTCGATTTCATATATTCCATTTTATCAGCCAAATCAACCCCTGCCATCATAACCCTATAACATTGTATCATTTGCGGGCAGGGTATAAATTTGTTCCATTTGATAATGTTTTTGTAAAAGTTGTTACAGCATTTGTGTGGCAATTACTGAGAAGCATTACCTCTTTAGTATCTTGCCACTTTGTGCAAATGATTCCCTGATCGTTAACGAGAAATTTCGTATTCCCTTCTTTTTAATTTTCCTTCCGCATTTTCTTTCGCCTCTGATTGACGGTGCTTACTGCCGCAAAAATTCCGTTTTTAAAATAAGTCGACACTTGTAAAATAACCATTGAAACAAATTGTAACATCTTTTTCTTCTATAGAGCTGGCCATCGTCATCACCTCACTCTCGCCTAAAGTTCCTTCAAAAGAACTTTGCTCAGTTTTGTGGGTTTCAGGAACATATATAGTTTCATTGATTTTACTATATGATATTCGCAGCTTTGCCTGGGGTGCAAAATAAATCTTAAAAGAAAGTAGAATAAAACTATCTCTAGAGAATGCGTCCTTGATACACTTGTTTTCGACTGACAGTTGGTTTAACCAATAATGACTCATTGTATGATTGTATGCCATATTGAACATGCAACCGATCATTTAATTTATCTCACCAGCATCAGTATTTGGAACAAAACACTAGACACGATATATATCCAAGCGCTTGTTGGTGCATTGTGCAATATACATAATAAGACTATGACGATGGGTGGATGTCCTTGATTTGGCCGACTTGATTAGCCTGACTTGTAGACCATATCTATTTAGGTTGAAATTCACCGAAAGATTAAAGCCAAGTGGATGTATCTATCTCTTGAACTAGTTGTTGTTCTGGACTTTGTTCTTCTTCAGACTCAATATTTTAGTTCGATGACCCCTGTGACTCCTCAAGAGTCATGTTGTATTATATCTGGAAGATTATAATCCGCACTTGAAATCTAACGATACTGCTGGGACAAATATGTCCCACTCAAAAGCACGAACGCGACATTTACGTCCAGGAAACACATTATGAGTTCTCACAAACAAAAAACCGTGCGTGTGCCAACATTTGAATTTCCTACAAGATTTTATAGTTTCATATACCAAAAAAATATTAACTTTTGATTCGAAAACTTCAATATTTACTATTTAAAATGAAATTGTATATTAGTCAAGAACATTATACATTTTCGGTACTAAGGTAGTAATAACCAAATCTCTGTAAATTGTGCAATACTAGTTATTAAGAATATATATTTTCGCTGAAAATAAAGATACTTACTTTACTTACTTAACGGGCTCCCGACCCGCGAAGAGTCCCTGTCTGAGATACGCCAGCCTTCCACCCTCTGCGATCCCGAGCACGCTGCTTCCAGTTGTCCAGACCAAGCGCTCTGGCATCCGCGATGGCTTGGTCTTTAAAACGGAGGTTCGGTCTTCCTTGTCGTCTCGAACCTGGGGGCTGGGTTTCGAAGATCCTCTTGGCTAAAGCGTTGTTGTCCATTCGCTCGATGTGGCCGAGCCAATGTAGTCGACGAGTTTTGGCTTTTCTGACTACATCCGCATCTTGGTACAGCTCATAGAGTTCGCGGTTGTATCTTCTCCATTCGCCCTCTTCGTACACAGGACTAAATCTCCATCGAAGGATTTCTAGGGGATTCCTAGGGTAAAACTGCACATTGCATCGCATGTTATCGAGAGCCATGCGACACATATGGATCCGTTTTGACGGGATCCCGAATTCGGCCATCGCCACAAAAATCTCCTGACGATGAATGCTGTCATATGCGGCCTTAAAGTCGATGAAGAGATGGATTAAGCAGGGAAATGCCTCGATAGTTCTTGCAAGACATAGGATCGCCTTTCTTGTAGATGGGACATATGTAGACATGGACATATGGAGCTGATGGTCCAGTCATCGGGAATGCTTTCCTCCACCCAAACTTGGTTGATGATTTGGTGCATGCCCCCTACCATAACATCACCTCCGTAGCTCTGCAGGTAGACCATCAGAGCCGGCGGCCTTGCTGTTCTTTAGCTTTTTTATAGCTAAGCCAACCTCTTCTATACAGGGGGAGGGACTGCTTCTTTATTGACTGGACGCGGGTTCTCTTCTGGCCCCATCACTCTCTCTCTACATTTTTCTGTTTAGCAGCTGCTGGAAATTCTGCTTAAATACATCTATTATCCCCTGCGCGTCGGTGACTAGGTTTCCATTGCTGTTACGAAGAGCCTGTGTTCCGGTCTTAAAGCCAGCAGCCAGTTGCTTGGCTTTCTTATAGAACTTCCGGATGTTGTTTCGATCGCGGGACTCTTCGATCTCCTTGAGCTGGGAGACTGCGTGCTCTCTTTTCTTTCTACGCAGGATCTTCTTATCCTCCCTTCTCCTGGCTCGGTACTCATCCCTTGCTGCCCTTGTTTTCCTCTGCAGCGTTCTAATGTGTGCATCTTCTGTCACCTTTTTCCGGTATACGCACACAGCATCATACCACGGGCTTTTTCTCTGGGGTGGCTGGTATCCTAGGGTGGTTTCGGCTGCCTCCTTGATGATGTCGCGATACTGAGACCACTGGTTATTGGCGTCTGTGGTAGGTGAATGAACGGTGGGGAGTTTCTCACTCAGGCGCTCTTTGTAGGCTCTGGCGAATCCAGATGTGCTAAGGCGTCCAACGTCGAATTTCTTCTTTTGGGCAGTTCGTAGCTTCTTCTCGCTGGACAGTCGAGCTCTGAATCTAGCTGCAACAAGAAAATGGTCAGAGTCGACGTTTGCCCCTCGGTAAATGTGCACGTTCAAGATGTTGGATGGGTGCCTCGCATCGATTAGCACATGGTCGATTTGGTTGGCGGTTCGACCGTCTGGAGAGCGCCAAGTTGCTGTGTGGATCCTTAGTCGCGGAAACCTAGTGCTACTTATCACCGTATTACAAGCTGCTGCAAAGTCAATTAGTCGGTAGCCGTTATCTGTTGTCGTTTTGTGGAGGCTGTGCTTACCAACTAATCCGCCGAAGATGTTTTCCTTGCCGACTTTAGCATTGAAGTCCCCGAGTACAATTTTGACATCGTACTCCGGACAGGCTCCGTAGGCTCCTCCCAGGAGGTCATAGAATTCCTCCTTGATATGGTCCTCAGCCTCGTCGGTAGGGGCGTGTGCACATATTAGGCTAATGTTTTGGAATGTAGCTCTGATGCGGATCACAGCCAGGCGATCACTTATCGGCTTGAAATCCATTACTTTGGATCTAAGCCGATTTCCCACTATGAATCCGCATCCTAACACGTGCAATCTTTTGTTACAGCTGTAATAAATGTCGCAATTTTGTCTTTTCATAGTTCCTGATCCTATCCATCATATCTCCTGGATCGCGGTAATGTCGGCCTTGTACCGCGAGAGGACAGACTCAAGTTTTTGAGTATTACCTGGAGTGTAGAGTGTCCGCACATTCCATGTATACACTCGTATTTCCGTTAACGTTCCGGGTTTATTTTGCCTTTGAGGAACATTTATATCCGAGGCTGCCATAGTCTCTCCCATAACTATATGTTTTTAACGTGGTCGGGAAGTTACCCCGCTGGAACAACCCCCAACCTGGAGGGTGAGGCCCTGATCTTGACCCTAGGACAGTAGGCCGGTAATTCCGATACCAGTAACCCACTTAGGGGATGTGAGTGTTGCCGTTGACCCATCAAGGGCTCATCTGCCACCAGTAACCCACTTAGGGGATGTGAGTGCTGCCGTTGACCAATCAAGGGCTCATCTGCCACCAACTCTTTTCCAACACCCTGGCGTAGTGTTGGATATCCCTATAGACCTGGACTTCAAATAAGTCGAAGCAGCTCATATAGGGAGATCACTTGTTCCACCTTACTGGAACTGTGGACTCCGCCGTTGATTCATCCTTAGAAATCGTCCGCCGCCGTCCGGAAACAGGAGAAGTGCCTTAGTGAGCTGACACCCCCCCCCCCCTTTCAGCTGCCACCAACGACCTTCCACAGGGGTTGGTGCCCCATCTCCAGTCGAGGTACTAGGCACCCAGCAGTCACCACGGGGAGGTGAGAAGTAGGAGTTGATGGTGGTATGCTAAAGCGAGAACGCTTTTGTTCTCATATAATCACAATCACCATCCTTTTGACGACATAAAGATATCTATTGTTTTAGAATGCTGATCATATATACTTGGGGTGTTACAAACTATGTTTTAAAATTAACGTACCCTAAGGATAACTATCCTGCATTAGAAAAAACAATAAAGTGCACGACTGCGTCATTCGAAACTTTCTCTGTACCATAGATGCGTTTTTAAATTGCAAAATTAATCGAAAAGGAATGGTGACAAATTTATTTATATCACATATTAGGTTTTGAAAAATTAGATTTTGTCAAAAACGATACATTCGATTTTGATGTAATTTCGCAGATTTAACATAATTGTTCAAAATATAAAAACTTATCAATATCGTGGGAACCGTTTTTGAGAAAACGAATTTAATTTAAATTTAAGAAAATCGTTATATGACAAAAAAATTATTTCTAAAATCTACGTACGCAAGTTTGTTCGAATACTTTTGAAGTTCCCTTTGTTAGTTTTCGAGATATTTATGGTTTTATAAATTATTGTACTCGAATTTTTCCAAAAACTGAGTATGCAGTATTTTTAGCCCTATCCCAAGTATCCTTAGTACAGAAGAAGACTGAAATACTTGGAACCATCTTCGAGAAAATTAGTGATAAAAATGATATATGATAAAAAAATAAAGTAAAAAATAAATATATGCCCCGAGATGTAACCCCAAAAACCTTATAAACGAACTTTCAAGCAAATCTGTCAACCCGTTTCGCCACACGGCGCCCGGACAGACCTTTATAACTTTATCAAAGCCACGACAACAATAAAAAAAATAGTAACCTTTTTTTGTACTTTTATATTTTTCTAGAAATAAATTTTTTACATGATTATGTACATACTTATATTATATTATTTTAATAATTTAATCTAAGATTGACTGAAAAAAATAAATTAAACTAAGAAATTATGTACACAGTTCTTAATTAATTAATAATATCCCCGGAAGTACGCAAAAGCAGATCATACGTTTTTGTGCTTATGGGAAGCAAGCTGTGCCCGTGACAGGACGCTGACATCGCATACCAAGCAGTGGTAATGCGTTTGTTTCTGACTGTAGCTGCATTCGATTGTTCCGGGTACTTCGTGTCCGTTTGTGGGCACCGTCGCTTCAAAAGTCGAGTTGCATTTTTCACTATTGGTCACCTTTCGAAATCCAGCCATTCGGATGTATTCCATTTTGCTGTGCTGTCGCCTGTGCGCCACAACTTTGTTTGTATCGGAGCAAATGAAATCACATTTAAGGCAATGGAAATGTGATGATTTATTTGCTGATCCTGAAATGAGAAAAAAAAACAGTTCAATCAGTTTGCAAGCAGAGCGTAGAAGAAACAAACTTACCCAAGTTCTTGAAATATGGACAATTCTCGTAGCCGCAGTTCATGTTTGCCCGGTACTGGCGAAAGTCATTGCCCATCAATTTGTCCAAACGTTCGTGACGCGCCGTATGCTGAACAAAACGTGTCTTATCACAGAAACTATAGTGGCAATCGTTGCGATCACAATGGAAGTGTGACTGATGGTTGCGATAACCGCACTTGGGGAAATAGCAGTCCTCGTTAAAACGAAATTTTAGATAGCCTGTTGGTATTTGTTCGTCTTTGATTTTAAAATGCTGACCATGATGGTCGGTAGTGCCAGACCGGCTAGAACTACTACCTGTGGCGGCGGCTGCTGCAGCTGCTGCAGCTAGCCCCGCTGCAAATTGCATTTGTTTTTTGGTCGCTGGTGACAGATTATCAATGAAGGCACTGAAATCCTCGCCGCCATTGGCAAGTTTTCGTTTCAGCGTCTTTGTTGCTGCTCCTAGAGGAGTAGTCTTCGGTAAAGTTGACGGGATTATAGCAGAAGGGGGTGTTTGATTTACCACAGCAGTCTCAGCTGATCGAGCCAATAGCAGAGGGCTCAAGAATGGAAAGTGTCCGGGAGCGGATGATGATGAAGACCCAGCTGTTGCAAGGGGTGGTATAAGTGGTGGAGGTGGTGGCAAGAGACATTCAGCAGGTGCTGGGATATATGATTTGTCGTCTTTGCTCGGAATCAGAAATGACTGCGACTGGCGATGCTGCTGATGTCGCGTTAGCGCGGCTGCATTACTTAAAAATGGATAAAGATGCTGGTAGTAGTAGGGGTTCGTTTGGTAAAGCGTTGCCAATTGTGCCAAATGAAAATTTTGCATTGATAAACTGCACATTAGATCTTGTGGGAAAAGGTTTCGAAACTGACCAACCTCGGCTTGCGTATGAAATTGTTCGCAGTTTGACTTTGTTCCGTCCTTCTGAATGGAAATGTTTGTTGTATTGGGCGAAAGGCTTAAGTCTTGCGGTTGCTCATCATATGTTGAAGCTATAACTGCGGCCAATTGAGGCTCGTCGGCTGAGATTGACGTTAGTTGATTACCTTCTCTAGTATCAGTCATTAGATGACTGGGTGTGGGTTTCATGAGGGCGTTAACATGTTTAAATCGATGTGCTTTACTTCTAGCGGCGTCAACAAAGGCTTGATCGCAGAACTCACAATGCTCATGGGGCTTGCGCTTCAATTTGCAATACGAAGTTGAACAATACGATAAATTTGAAGTTGTTTCTTCAGTTGCAGTTGAGACTGGTGGCGTTGGCTTCTGTTGCTGTTGTGATACAGTCCCAATAAGCTCACTTGTGTTTTCCGGGAAATATGTGCCAGCTGCACGAACAACTGTAAAAAAAACACAGCCTTACACGTGTGAAATACATTTAGTTTTCTTAACTTACCCAAAACTTTCTCATCTTCATTGTTCCGCTTAAGAGAAGATGAGCTTGCTTCTGGTTCCATTTCCGAGACTTTTTTTCTTAGTTCATTTAAGGTGGAAAATGTCACTGGAGGTAAACGCGAGAAGTTTCTGCTGGGATTCTTATCTAATTGAGTCGTTAATAAATTGTCACTAGACTGTTCGGGCTGTTGTTGTTGTTCCTGTTCACTTCGACAGCAGACTGAGGAGCTGTATAACGGTGTCATTTTTCTTGTCGGTGATAAGTTCAACGATCGCTGTTCTAAATTGCCACAAATGTGCGTTTCCAAATCAAAAGGTGATATTTGACGAAAGCATTGCCGACAATGTAAATGGGGACGAGTCTGTGTAAGGAAAACAATTTTTATTTTTAAAAAAAACCTCGATATTGGCTCCATCTAATTTTCGAAAAAAAACCCAAGCATGAATTGTATCTAACAATAAATTGGGTTTTTCGTCGAGTTTAGACATAAACCGGCAGAATACAACCTGGAGAGAATACACAGGTTCATGACTTGGGTCTATCTACATATCAGAAGTTTTTATATAGTAAGTGCCCGAACCATTTAAAGTTCTATAAAAGCATCACAATTGAGCGGTGTTATAAATTTGAATTGATTTACCTTTCTCAGCCGGCAGTCAGGAATGTCGCAATCTAGTCCAATTTGCCTATCGAATCGCTTAAATTTCTTGCTTATTGTGTCGGCAAACGCCGGAATTGTATGCTGTCGCTCTAAATGCACTCCCAAAAGGTCTTGCTCCACAGTAACAAATGTACAATCTGGCGTACAGTTACAATGGAAGTGATGCTGCGAGGCCAATGAACAATGTCCACCAGAGCCTTTACAAGATTCACTAGACTTGTAAGTTGTAAACTGTGATGGAAAGTGTTTTTGCATTTGAAACAAAGATTGCGGCGATGAGAGAATGCGCTCACTATAAATGCCTGTTGGTTGAATGTTCGAAGTATTTGGAACAGTATCGCATGTCGGACTACTAGTGGTTTGTTTTTCCAGTTTGAAACTTGTGAAAATTGCTTGTGGTGACTGTTGGGCCTAGGCAAAGAAATTTAAAATCAAGTTCCATTACATATTGTTGCTAAGGATAGACTTACATTTTTGTAAACCTCCACAAAACGGTTTTTCGGTGGACGTCCTCGCTTTCGATTGAAAAATCCATCAATTGTTGTGATTTGCATAGGATTGCTGGATGTGCCGCTATTTAAAAGCGTTTCCGAAGCAGCAGCCGTTGTCGCATAAACATCACGATTGTAACCGTGCATACGAATGTGCGCTGTCATGTCGAGAACATTCTTTGGTATCACAGCCTCACAATCTTTGACAATGCAGTGAACATGTGGGTCTGAGCATTCCCTCCACAAACATGACGATCTTTGTACCTTGCCATCACTTGGAGGAAGACTTTTTAGGTTAATCGGTTCGTCATGATCAAATTTTTGTGACAAACATTCTGTAGTGAAGAATTGCTGAATAACGGAAGGTGTCAGTTGATTGTGATCCAATCCCATGTTGTATCGATGCTGGGGGCTGATAGATTCTTGTATCACAGGAAACATTGAAACTTTCAAATCACTAGCATCGACTGCTGTTGAATCGGATTGAGGCGGCTGTTGTTGCTTTTGTTTTAAGAGTTCATCATGTCTTTTTTTCATTTGTTGAAGAAATTCCATGGAAAGTGATGACGGTGGAGATTCATTAAATAGCTCCTTTTTTGGCGATACTAGTGAAGGCTCCGCACCAGCCGCTGGTGGAATGAATGGATTAACTTCTAAGTCTCTTAGCTGCAGCAGTGAGCTGTTTAAATTGTATGGTGATGTTTGTGAACTGACTGCCGAAGTGTCAGTAGCATTACCCATTAAAGCGGCCTTAACAGCAAGCATCTTATAGCGGCAATAAGTTTGTTCGTTATCCATTCGTTCATGCTTACGCTTATGGCTAAGCAATTGCCCACTCGAGTGGAGCACATACAAGCAGTTTTCTCTCGCACAATGGATGTGGTTGCAAACTTTTGAAAAACGGCATTGCTGATAAGGACATGGTTCATTTTTGAGGAATTTTTTAAAGCCATCCCGAGCTAGTTTGAGGTCTTTGATATGATAGGTTTTGTGTTTTTCTAAATGAAATCATAAGTAAAGCAAATCGGGTATCTCTTATATCTTAAAAACTTTAGTGACTTACCCATATCCGCTTTGTTTTTGAACGTGTACCGACAGTTGTCCCGCCTGCAATGGAAATGTGTTGTTTTTTGTCCCGCAAACATGCAGTAGTCTGCGCTACATTTTTCATTTGCACGAAATCGCTGAAATCTGTTAGCTTAATCTTAAAATTTATTTTCTTTTGTAATTTGCAAAGATCTTGCCTACCCTTCTTTGTGAATGGCCGAGTCCTTTCGATGAAAATTCGAGTGCATTTGCACGTCACTCGTACTAATGTAGACTCGATCACAATTGGGTTGAAAACAATGATAATGCGTTTGTTTCCGATTGTGCTGGCAATTACTTCCGAATGTCGTACTACAGTCATCGGATGATGAAAACCGCATAAAACCATGGTTGAGACTTTCCATACGTTTGCGATGCCATTTGACGTGGCGGATTACCTCTTCTTTTTTGGAAAAGATCTTCCCAAAACACGGAAAATCGTAGCAGTGATAGTGCTCGCGCAGGTTTTCCAAGCGACACATTTCATTTTGGCACTCGAGATAGGACGTAAATTTGCTCATGTTTTGGAGAAAGTCTAAGAGAATAAATAGAGGCGTTGTTATTTGGTTGCATTAATTGTCCTCAGTTTTTTTTTACTTCTATTCTTGATTAAAACAATAATGCAGGTAAACCGTACAAGCTCGCAACCACACTTTTGCTTTTAAAATATTAAATGTGTCTCTGCGAACACCTGGAGGTAAATACTTGCCTAGAAGTAGTGAATTTCTTTTCACGAAAGTGAGATTTGTAGGCCAAAGTTTTAGTATTGTTTCTTTACCTACATATCTAAAGAAGACTTATTTTAACGGAATATGTGAAAGAATTCTCCCTTCAGGCAAGGGAGTACCCTTTACGTTCGTAGAAGAAGTCAATGACGTATGGGTCCATGAAACTTTGACAAGCAACGTCTGCGCGTGTTCTTCGGAAGCGGTTCTGTGTTTTATATTTTCTGTATTTGGACACATCTTCCTAGAAATGAAGGCCACATCAATGCTCAAAGCCTAGTTAAACACATCGATGAACTGAAACATATTTTTAACAGTGGGAAAGTAGTCTAGATTTGGGTCTCTGAGACGTGGTTTACCTAAAGTATTAATAACTTAACGGCTAATATAAATGGTTAAAACTCTTCTATGACTTACATCTTAGTAGGGCGTAGATACCTATGTCATCTATTGAGGAACAGGACGAGTTTTTTACCGCTACGATAAACAATATTAATGCCCATTGTGTAACATTAAATATTTTACTCTCCGTTACAAAGTGTGTAAGTTGTTTTCCGGCAGTATAGAATTACTCATCGATAGTAGAAATAGACCTTATAAGAAGTGGAAGGGGTTTAAAATTCCCAAACTATTCGTTGAATATAAGATGGCAAGGAACAGAGTCAACATGGAGATAAGGAAATCTAAAACAACTTTCAATACAAGCAAAATGTGGAAAAATTTAAGAGAACTAGGTATTGGAAAGCAAAAATCGTCCGACTCTGATCTAAGTGAGATAAATACAGATGAGGTTAACACTAAGTTTGCTGCTGCAACTGTTCCTTACACCCACTTTGAAAGAACACATGATGGATCCGCCTTTCCGCGTTCCCGCATAACTACAGATCAAAATCAAATCAGATGCCATTTTGGTGTGGATTGCAGCTGCTAAACACAGCTCTGCTAAACTTAGTAGAAGACTTATACTGTGCTATAGATAAAGATTATGCATGTACACGACATGTATTGCGAAAGCTTTCGCCACACGATATACAGTGGCCGGCATAAATCTACATACGCTTACTTAAAATTGAAGTATCCCCGCTTGTATTTACATATAAGTCACATCAGAATATCTCAGCATTGAAAAAACTTTTTTAGGATGAAATTAATGGGAATCCGAGGAAAATAAAATAGTATGGCAGTGGGGTCTACTATCACCCTAACGCAAGTAATATCCAGTTAAAGTGAATATGCCCGATTTCGAGGTATAACTACTCTAAACGATATAACTTTAGAACTGTTAGATATAGGTACAAAAACCACTTCAAATATTTTGTAGACCTAATTTAAGTAGTGTAGTGTGATTTTATAAGCCAAAAAAATTTTATAAGCCAAAAAAATTTTATAATGCTTTAAGTAAAATTAAAAAAAACACGATTTTTAGCTTTTCATTTCATATCCTTTTTTTCACCAAAAACCGTATTTAAGTTCGAATATAATAGCATATTTGAGTCAGCAAACATTCCTGAAAGTTTTAAAAAAGCAATATAAAAAAAGAGACTTCAAGTACCCAAATAATTATAGAGGAATATATTTTTTGAACACAACAGCTAAGCTTTTTGTTGCCCTAATATATAACGGCTTGCTTAGTGACTTAAAAGTAACAAGGTTTTATCGGAATTTTAGACAAAACTCAAATCAAATACTTGTTCTTACTTATATAGAGGAAATTTACAAAAAGAACCATAAGAAGTTGTACGTGTTTTTTGTTTAATTTCGAGCGGCTTTGACTCAGTATCACGTGAAGCACTTTTTTACAAACTGTACAATATTGGGATCTCGAGTAAAGTCATTTGTTTGTATGGGATGGCGAATCGATATCTGAAGAATTTTCAACAACTATATAAGGAGTGCATTTTGAGCGCTAAACGAGCAATTACTTTTATCTGGGGGCGTTGCATTACAATAATTATGTGTCGCATAGTTTAAAATATAAACTATTTTGCGCAACCGCTACGTCAATATATGGAGCTCAGCTATGAAAAATTTGCAAATGAAGCCCAATCATCTCAATACAGGATGTACTACAGAAAATTAAAATATCACAATACATATATTTTAAAAATTTATTCAGCGCAAAAAAAAAAACACAATATTTAAATTTGGAGGAGAGCTGATAAGCCTAAATTTTGTACCACACCGCGCAGAACTTTCAAACATGTGCAATATGTGCAATCTTAACGTAGAGAAGATATCTTTCATTTGCTTGCCATTTATCCCATCTTAGTTTCGCCTAAGTTACTTTGCGTCAACTACAATAGATGAATAAAAATCAATCCACATTTTGAACGGACAATGGGATGGGATTTATATTGTACAAATATACACTGACCGTGCTCCGCTATAGAAAAAGTATAATCGAGGAGAACTTTTATATAATATTTTCATATAATATGTATTTTATAGATCTAGTTTATTGTTATACAAATAATCGTCAATCTGGTAGACGGCCATACGCCATGCCACAATAAGACTTTTTGTAAATTACTTAAATTGCAATAAATAAGAAATTTATCAATAAATAAAATAATAAATTCACATATAAAAAAAAAAGTCCAGAATATAATAGGAGCCGAACTAAGAAGCTCTGTGTCAGAGCATCATTGACTAAGCCGATATGTGCCCTAATTGGTCACATCTTCCTAAGAACCCACATGATGAAATTAAATCTCAAGGATGACGACATTTGTGACGAGGAGCTACACGAGGACACAGCTCACTATATCATCCACTGCCCGAGTGTCTGTCACTTGAGAAGCAGAACGCTTAGAAGTTTATTCTTCCAAGACTTTGTAGAATTGTAAGATATCTCACCCTCTACTTTTTGCAGGTTCCTGGAGACATCGAGATGGCTTAATAACATTGGGTAGTAACCAACGTAAGGAAGGAACCACAGCAGAGGCCAGAACATCGGTTTATCCGCCACTGAAGGGTATCACAATGGGTCCATAAGGACCTAAGTGTGGTAATAAGGAGACAGTTCCTTATCGCCAATCCAACTAACCTAACCTTCCCTTGCTTTTCGGCCATATTGCTGTCAACAGCGTTTGTTTGATCTTGTTTGTAGTTGCGTAGAAGTCCTCAAATTAAACTTTTGCAAAGCATCAAAAGTCGCTGGTCAGTGTGAATTCGCTGATCTCCCTGTCTATCAAAATCACAAAGATTTCTATATGAATCTCAGAAGTTTCTTAAGCTCAACATTTCTCAGATCGTTCTGTCTGACCAAGGCTGAACAGTCGCATAGAAGGTGACGAATGGATTATATTTCTTCAACGTCTCTGCCTTACCTTTACCTTTACAGTATCCTCAGCCGCTTTGCATGTTTATGCGAACATCTTTGCGGCTTCACTTGTAACAGAGCTTTTGCGTGCATGCACGTCTCGACATTGGTCCTTCTTAAATTAATTCCTCTCGTGGACTCACTGTCAATCTTGCGTAATCTGTGAGAAGATTTCGCAAGTAAAATAATATCACCAGCATAGAGCAGCACATCTATGGCATGTTCAGCAATTCGTACACCTGCAGATCAGATGTATCTGCAGAGTAGATGATCAGATATATCAAAGCAGATATATAAAGCTGTTTGACCATCCCAGGCTGTTTGATGCGTGTTATTATAGACATTTTTGGGATTCTTAGCACTTTTGTTGATGTGCTTTCCTGTAAAATATTATAGATAAAGTTCATTGCGATCAATTAAATCAAATGCTATACCACCAAAAAAACCCTTAGTTTTCTTCTATTAATTATTGTATTGTTAGCGTGAATATGTTTTCTAAATATCTCTTGCGAAAACCTGCTTGAAGAATTGATTCTATCCAACAATATTAATCTAATGGACTGAGTTCATAAAAGACGTACATACATACCTTGCCTGCCCTTTTGTCACATGCATGATTCTGTTATTGATTTATGTTTCAACACCAACCACCAAGTGTTTTGGGGGTGACATTCTTTGACTGTCTCCGTACACTGTACATGAAGCCGTCTCACGCCAAAGCATGCGTCTTACTTCGATTTACCATGCTAATCATAAAAACAAAACAAAAATCGTTCGCAAGCAACAAGTTGTTGGTTTCACATTACAATTAATTTTTCAACTTCTTTGTTGATACGCGGTGTGGATACTGGACTCCCAAATAACAATAAAATAACAAATAAAAAACACACAAACCAGAAATTCAAATACACATAATATTCATCCACTCAAATTGTACTTTGCCCCCTGGCTGCGCTGATGCCTACCAACCCAACAAAATGCTAGAAAAGAAAATAGCACTTACATTCAATTTGCTTCAATTGAAAAAATCAAAGTTGGGTTAATATTCCCACGATTTATATATTAAGCCTTTATTGGCTTAAATTGGTGGATAAATTCTGAGGTTTTGTTCATATTTTTTCTCCATATTATGGAAGTGCCTCTGAATTTATTCTCCACCATCATCAGCAGCGCATACACAATTATGATGTGAGTCCCCCAAAAAGACACAAACACACAGTGAATATCCATCCATCCATCCATTCATTTTATTCCATTCGGATGAATGGGAAGCGGTGGTGATTGCTACTCACAACTCAAACCAAATAGGGGTTGCGGTTGTGGCCGTACACTATGGGGAGGGTAATGTTTGTATAAGTAATGCCAGCGCACTTGACGGAATATAATTTATTTGTTGTTTAAGGAGATGAGAAAACTGTGGAAAAATGCCTTCCTTATTATATGACACATGTTATCGTTTTATTTTTATATAAAGTTTATTTTTGTGTTAAAAAAAAATCATGAGCCAATGTCACTCTGTTATCAGTTTTGCCACAAATTATTCTTAAATTATCACTTAATTCGGACGCTGTACACCCCTTGAACGAGGAAATCTTCAAGAAATCCAAGTAACTGACGTACGGAACTCACTTCATCGTAACCGAAGCGCAGAAAATCATAGACGTGTATAAGCAACATCTGCAGCGGCAGCTAAATGTGCATCAAGCTGTGTTTAGGTAAAAGGAAAACCTGCGTCAATTCAATGTAGAAGAAGTTTCACCTCTCGGTATAGAACCCTGATAATCTGCCAGCGGAAGCTATTAAACATGTTGGTGATGTGTTGCATGGGTGGATGCATCGAGTCTCAACTAAGTTTGGGTGGAGGAAAGAGTGCCTTATGACTGGCCTATCAGCTCCAAATGCCCCATATAAAAGAAAGGTAATCATATGGCTTGCAACAGCTATCGCGGAATATCCGTTTTAAATGTCGCATGTAAGATATTATGTAACACACTGTAATATCAGTATGGTTTCTTTATCGGAAAATTAGTTCTGGGTTTAGCGGTCGATATTGGCATCATTGGTCGCTCCCAGAGTGCTGTTTCACGGTTATTGAAAAACAGGCAAAACAAATTCATCTTGAAGTAAACGTAAATTTCTGCTCCGTAACTGTTGATAGTAGCATCTTCGAGGGGATAAAGGAGTTCGCCTTTCTAGTGACAAGGTTACTTTTGGGACACCCAAAATGAAACGAAAGCAATCGCCCTTTCTGCAAACAAATACTCAAATCTCGGATACTATTTTACCTCTAAGCCACCTTTTTGAACACTTTATATAAAAATTACTTCCACAAAAATGAAAAATCTTAGTCACCGAAGCGAAATAACGTCCCACCCTGCCCACATACGATACAAACTAGTAGCGGATGTGAATGTGTGCTTGAGAGATATTTACATGCCTGCGTCGGAGCGAATGTCTAAAAACATGGTGCCCGATATGGCATAGAACACGACGTACGTTCGTGCCTTAACAAATTGATTTAATACTCATATGAATATTTGTTGAAGATACATCTTTGATTTTATAGAGAACACTAATATTTAATGAACAATTTTGAAAATAACTTACCATGCTGATTTTTTTCTTCGCCTCCAGCATTTAACTTTGATGGTGCTAAATTCTGAAAGGAGTATGAAATTAATTATGAATTGGCTACATGTAAAAAAAAAAATATTAAACTTAAACGTCCCTTAGAGGACCTAAAGCCTAAAGCCTACAACCATATCTTTCTTTGACACGATTGAAAGGGACCTACAGCCCTCGAATCGAACATAGTGACGTTCGAATTAACTTTCCGGATCCTACGGGATATTGGTTCGTTAGCGCCGTAAGAAGTGCGGAGTGACCAAAAACCAGTAGCAATCATATCGATTCCTGCCACATCGGTGACCTGCTTTTGAGGAAGCCAAGTTGGCTCGTGTAGAATGCTTTCAATGACTTTAGGAATATGACCAAAAACCAGTAGCAATCACATCGATGCCTGCCACATCGGTGACCTGCTTTTGAGGAAGCCAAGTTGGCTCGTGTAGAATGCTTTCAATGACTTTATGAATATGAGAATGTTAAGCAATAATTGGTCACCTCTAATTTATTGCTATCCTACTTTTTAAAGTAACATGCAAAACACTTGGTCATAATAAAACCTTTCAATGAAAGTGTAAAAAAACTAATTCACTGTGCATAACAAATAGAATGGAAGTGCTTGTCTGACACTCGTACTTACCGATTGATTTAGCTCAGAAAATCCCCCCAAATTTCGAACCGATATCTTCGACGAACTATTACTACAGCTTCCTTCTTTTTCAACACTTCGACTCTCGTCAACATCGATATTTTCTATCATCGCATTTCTATCACATTCTGAACTCATACGCCTTTGGTCGCCCGCCATTGAATGTTCATCATCGCAGAACATGTTTACACTAAAATTGTCATCATCGTCATCTTCGTCATCATTTCCCGAATCGGGAAAATCATTCGGTGACGCAGGATAATCATCTTCATCGTAGATATTATTATCAACATCACCAACAGTAGTGTCAGTATCGTCGCACTCACTTTTTATCCTTTTATCAAATGTTGATTCGATGACATTCTGAAAATTCTCAGACCACTGGTGAAGATGAACTGATGATGTGCTACCAGTCGCATGCTGTCGCGGATCACAGCAATCCGAGGTATCGTCATCATTGTAGCTATTGTTGAAGTAGCTTTCAAGTTTCGTCGTCGATTGTTTGTTACTTTCTGTGTCCAATTCGTCGTCCTTCTTTTGCCATTGATGATTATTTGTTTGTGATAAGCTTTCAGCAATAGGTGATGCACGCCTTTCGGCGGCGGATAAATTCTTGGGGTAGCTTGGGGGAGATGCAGCTTCAGCTGGTGGTTGTGGCGATGCTGCTTGATTCGTGTCTTCTTTGATGGGGAGCGTTGCTGCTGCAGCTGCTGTTTGGGCCTCATTGGGGGCTTTGGTTTCATGGTAATTACCACTACCATTTGACACAATCGACCGTGAAGTGGAATTACAGGCGTGGGGTGTTGTCGGAGGTGTTGGCGGTTCGGGCTCTGACAAGTTAGCTGCAATTAAAAAATGGGGAACATAAAATACATTGAAATTGAATTGAGTTAATACGGGGGGAATGAAACAACACCTTCAGCTTCTTCCAACAAAGTTAAAGAGTGATAGACATTGTGGTATTAAGGAAGCTTAATTTTTTCTTATTGGAGCACATATTTCGCACTATAGAAGGACTTCGCGGACTCTAGCTTGGCCTCAAAATTAAGTAATTTTTTCTGGTTTTGGTTCTTGACTGCACGGGGGTTATCATAGCCTCAGCTAATAGTAACTTACTTTCCCGACCACCTTTGTCAAACGACAGATGATGCGTC
Source organism: Ferdinandea cuprea (assembly GCA_963576555.1). NCBI lineage: Eukaryota > Metazoa > Arthropoda > Insecta > Diptera > Syrphidae > Ferdinandea > Ferdinandea cuprea. The sequence goes on from OY754962.1 coordinate 26,607,302, forward strand.
AAGTAATTGATATTACAGTTGCCACTGTTGGAGTTTCTGGTATGGTTGCATATGATCATCGGTATAATATATTTAAAACAAGCTCAGACAGGATGGTAAGAAGCAAAACCAGAAATATGAGACGCGCCGACTATTAATTGGCAATGCACGAAATGATAGGTAAGCTGTATCACCTATCACTATATGGCGGCTGACATGTTAAAAAGCGGAATTAAAAGTGCCTTCCACAGTGCCTGTCCTGAAAAGGAAGTATGAGGGTCTACTAAACCAACTCGTTGGGGTTGACATTTGTCCGCAAACCATTAAATTTTATCACAGCCACACAAAAACTTCTCGTGACAAAATTTGATGGTTTCTTACTGTAAATCTTTGTATAAATAGAGCATTGATTCGAACAATAAATTACTTTTGTTTTCACCTAGCATAAAGCACCAATTTGTGTTTTATTTACTGCCCCCACCAATGGTATGGAGTAAATCCAAACAACAAATTAACAGTTGAAGTGGTTTAAGTGCCGCTTCAGCCCATCAGTTCGCCAAGGTATAACACCTTGTCGAAGTCTCATAAGCAATAGAGGAATCAAAAGAGGTTTCTATCTGCGATATGTTCGCGTTGCTTGTTGGAGGGCCAAAGCAGTCTTTATTCCCAAATCAGGGAAGGCTGCTTACAATCATAGCTTGACATGCTGCTTAAGCTGATTATTTCACCTACATACGTTGGGTATGCATGACAGCCTAATGGCAAATCGACCGACATGGCATTGATAGCGTTCACGGACAGACTGCATATCATTTTAATGAAAAGAGTAGAAGTAGAAGTAGTAGGTTAGATATACAAGCTGCTGTGCCATGGCTCCATGCAATCTTTCGAGGCTGTCTGATACTGGAAATTATTTTTAAAAGCTGCAAAGGGGCGCGGGTGGTTCTTACTGCTGGATAATCAAGTCAGTTTACACTCATGGGTTACATGCCAATTAGCCTTTCATCATTTCTTTTAAAAAAAAAGCCGCAACACGGCTGTCTTTAAGGACATAGAAGGTGCTTTCAACAACATGAACACTAAAACCATAACATCTCCACTTGGAGATGACTCTAAGACTAAAAGAATGCAACATTTGGAAGCCTGGCTATGAAGCCAGGTTTGACTTCCAAAAAAGTTTTCAAAGTCACTATACCCGGAAGAAATGACTGGGACTCACCCGGATCTATCTTAAAATGTATACCCATCAAGGACAGAGAAAGGTACAGTGTCTGGCGTCTTCTCAGAAGCAGTGGTCTGTATCATAGTAATCATGGCTTAAGACTCCTAAGTCTTTCCGATTGATTTTGGCAGAAGCTGCAGAGATGAAGAGGAAATAGAGTCTGTGCAACACATCCTATGGAAGCACGGTTCTTCGAAAGCTTAACGACTTGGCAGATGTACCTCTATCAGACAAAATAATATCAAAAGATCGAAGTGGTTTTGTAAGTCGCATGTCCATACATCCACAACTAGGGTATTCACAATTGGCCTTAATGGCTTTTGGGTGATATTTTTACTTTGTGCAACGTAGCCTTACTAACCTAACCTTGGTTCTATAATTATATAGACTTGGCAGATGTACCTCTATCAGACAAAATAATTTATCAAAAGATCGAAGTGGTTTTGTAAGTCGCATGTCCATACATCCACAACTAGGGTACTCACAATGGGCCTTAATGGATTCTGGGTGATATTTTTACTTTGTGCAACGTAGCCTTACTAACCTAACCTCTATCTCTATCTTTAAATAAAGTCGTTTTGTTTATTTTATTTAAAAACTGTACTGAAATACTGCAGATGCATATTACTTACAAATTGTCATCAATATTGCATTTTCGAAACTCTCTCTCTGTCTTACTTCACAGCTGACGGCCAATGCTTCTTATTGTTTATAGTGTAGCAACTGATATTTTTCTTTAAATTAAAAAAAATTTCAATTTTCGTTCAAATTGAAAGGCTTGGCCTTTCTCCTTCCGCTGGAATTATATTTTATCAAAGACGTGTCATATTTTAGTTAACCATCCATGGCCATACCTTATATCTATATGTTCAAACATAATCGTATTTGTTTTTAAACAGGAATTAAGCGGCCGACTGAATAGGCACACGCGGACCTCAAAACGGAAAACATTTTAATTATTCTTCTAAAGGAAAAACTTTCGGAATAAAAATGTAATATGGTCTTATAATTGGAATTGACAATGACGACGGACAACGACGGCGAAAACGAATACAAACATTAATCAGTTTTGATATGTATGACGCAACAATAGAAATCCAGAAATCCAAAAAAAAATTATATTTTTTTGAATATAGACAGAGTTAATCATGTCTTGAATAGTAATTATTAAAATGTACATAATTAAGCTAAAAGAAATAAATTGGCACACACACAGAAAATGTGTAGATATGTTATTTCCTGGCACATACAATATTGTGCCCCCTTCTTCAAAAAAATGGGAATGGGAATGGGGGACAAGTATTTTTTGTTTGTTCTGTTGTGGGGTCATTCTAATATACACATACTTGTAGTGCTATGGAGCTTCTGTCGTCAGTGACAGACACACATGTTATGGTGGTTCCGTAGAGGAAGGCCAACCAGATAGATTTTGTTTTTTTTTATACAAAATATTAATTAATTGTACAATAACTGCAAAATCGGTTCTATAATTATAAAAATCTGCAAATGAAAATTTATAATTGTTTTAACGACCAAATAAAAAGAAATATATATATAGTACGTGCCCTAGTTGTACAAAACTTGTCATATCAATAGCAATGAAAGACTATTCCCTGATCTGATCTGAGTCAGCAAAGAGTCACCGACTCATTTTATGGACCCATCACGATGATGGAGCAATCAGAAGTGGTGACTAAGCCTAAATAGAGCCTGCCGGGTGCTATTTCTATTTTTTCATTGAAATAAAACCACATTTTAAATGTGGCCTTATTTCGGAGGAAGCTATTTCACGTCACCCTGAGTGCTGAGTCAATAAATTTAATAAAAAAATACAAATACAAATTTAACTTACCGCTGCCATTTTTATTTTGCAGAGTATCTCTACTGCCTCTTTCTTGGTAGGCTTTCAAAAGATCTCTTATAGCAGACACTGTCGTTTCGCTATTTTCAAATTTTGTCGTCCATTCGTGCATATTTGCAACTGGAATCTGTAATTGCGCATTTCCATCGCTCTCGCCGCTACTAGGGAGTGCACAATATTGAGCCAATTCCGCTGCTTTAACTATTTCTTCATAACGAGTGATCATTTGCAACCATGGAGGGATATCTGCGCCGCTACCATTTCCATTATCACCCACTAAAACTGGTAAGGATTCTACCGGAGATTTTAACGATCTATTCATACGATGATCATTCTTGACTTCGAACAAAGTTTCATGTGAAATGGCGGTGTTCATTAAACTTAAATTTTCGCCATTCTCTTCTCCCATCGGTGATGTAGATGTGTATCTTGGATTAAAGTTTTTTCTTTTATTTCTTCCTCCAGTTGTGGCTAAGTTTGCGACCGAAAGGTTCTTAATTGATAAGTTGTACATATCTCGTTCGAATGGATATTGGCTAGTTTGTGGGTATTCATCATGGCAACCCTCGATTAGTTCATTTCTAGCGAACGGACTCTCAGGATCCTGTCCTGTTGATTCGGCATTCATGTTCTTCGTACACGTGACTATAAAATAGAAGAGAATGGATTTCTTTATTAAATAATGCAATCGCAATTGATTAAAATTATATAAATAAAATTGAAAACTATATTGCTAAGGAGATACATAATGAATATCCTTGTAAGAGACTTTTTATCTCCGGCCTGAGTGGGTGCAGTGACTCTAAAAATTTGAAATACCATTCTCTACAAGTTTAGAGTGGCCAAATGAGTGGTTTAAATTAATGACTGTCGCCCGCCGCTAAATAAAACTACACATTGGCATACTCTTGGGGCACACTTATAGACAGACTGCCTTCCCTTATGGGTATCACTTCAGTACTAAAACTGTGTGTAATTCTAGCTTGGAAGCTTCCAAAGGACTTTACAACAGATTAATAAGAGTTTGGGTTATGTCAAAGAACATATGTAAATGTAGCATTTTGTCGAAACGGTAATTCCGATGGATTAAGAGGATTAAGAGGCCACATGACACGAAGCGCGCAATACAATTAATTTCCTAAAAGAAACATTTAACGAACGAATAATTTCACGAAATGTACCTGTTAACTGGACATTTTATTTTCTCTGGGGATGCCCGAAATCATATTTAAACATTAATGCATTAAAATTATCTGTCAAATACAGCCGATTGCAGAGCTGTTGTTCCTAACGGACTTATGATAAATTCGAAAGAACGTTTGTTTCGGAAAAAAGGCCCATTCCCATTAAAAATATTTTTTTTATTTATTTAATTTAAGATTCTGCTCCTCTAAGAACAAAAAACTCTTTACAAGTTAGCCCACAATCTCACAAAAAATGAATGCCTGTTTCCGCAGTCGTAGGAATTATTTCCTTCGGCTTTTGATGTGAACTAGGCTATACATATAAGGCTCTGTAGGTCTATAGTGTTGATTGTGTGGTTTCGCGCCATATTACTTAACTTAATATCGAAGGACATGTTTTATTGCATCCCCGACTTAATGGTTAGGGAATACAGTTTTGGGAAACGATTCGAGGTAGAAATAATGCACCTTTCTAAATAGGCCAATCGTGTTCCTTTTTGAGGCCCATTTGCTAAAATTAAGGGCCATTTTTCGTTGAGAGTTTAATTTGATCCTGTATATTTGTCTGAAATTGGAAAATTTCGTAACTAATATAAAATAATTCATTTCGTCATTAATTCCTTTCGAAAGCTTAAACGAAAAAATCAAGATGTAATATAAGTTCGCCTTCGTTACTGTGCTCTTTAATATATCACTCGCGTAACAAACCTAGCTGACTTCTAACTTAGATTTGGTCTTCAACCAATAGGCCTTTCCATTTGGCGCGGTGTTTGGCTAATATCTTACAGTTGTGCAATCCAATTTGGTTGAGGTCGCTTCAACGTCACCTAAGGCGAGGCTTTCTGCTACTCTGTTTTTCCTCTGAGTGAGAGTCGAAGATTCTTCAGGCTGGAGCGTTGGTGTTCATGCGCTCTACATGTTCCAGTCAAGTCAAATGCTTAAGGCGCAGTTTTTTGACCAGGTCAATGTCGCTGTACACCTCGTAGAATTCATCGCTTAATAGTCTCCTGGAGAAACAATTGTGGACTTACGGGGCCTAAGACCGCATTGATGGGGTTGAGTCAAGTGAATCAGGTTTTTGAAAAATCGTATACGCTATATTTAGGAGACTGATAACTCCTAACAGACAAAAGAGGCTGGGGTTCCTTTCATCAGGCATACATTATTTGACCAAATCTAGGAAATGAGTTGCTGTAGGCTCTTTTCGAGTTATCTACTGTGTTGCCTTTAATAGTTCAGCGGGACCGAGTAATAGACCGTTCGGCCCAGCAGCTTAGTTGGACTTCAGTTTAGATATTGCTATCCCTACTTCATTTTGATGGACAGAATCCAACAAACCGAATGCCTTCACAAAAAAATTTCTATGAAATCTTGCCTGCATATCGTATATGTTTTATAAAATAACATTAATTACTTGTCAAAATAAGGCTTCTTAGGAAGAATACAAAAAGAGGATAGGAAGGGATTTGAGGCCATTTTAAGTTGGCAGGGGGCCAAAACGCAAAACAAGAGGGCAAATGGGCCTAACGGGAATTTTTTTGGCAACGCTGGTTCCAGCATTGGTTCCCAGAAGTTTGATCTGATATACGAAATGAAGGAATAAAAAATCGAATCTGAAGTTGGAGACGGTGTCTTTGGACTCAACACCAAAGTCTCGATATCTATTGGACCGTGTCCCACGGTATTACATATGTACATATATTTTGAGATAGTCAAGTAGCACTACAAGCACTGTCATCTAATACAATGAGTTCTATAACAGTGAAGTGCTGCTACGTTGCCTTGAAATACATAGCCAAGCGCAACAAGGTCAAACTTGTTTGCTTACCTGGAAACCAAGGTATTGCAGGCCACGAATTTGCGGATGAACTGGATTAGAATCTGCGTTCTTAGGACCAGAGCCCTATTATAAACTCGGCTGCTGCCTTAAGGCTACTTAACGATTAGGAACGATTAGGAACAAAAGTGGGCGATATGTTGGAAAAAATATTGGGTAAATATTTTGTTAAACATTTTTTTTCGCTTTCTGTGAAAATTTTCGAAGAAAACAGCATTTTAGTCAAAAACGCCCACAAAAAGTAGGCGTGACAAACTTATAAAGGAGGGCAGTGCCTACAAATCTTGTGAAGGTTGTAACACTCTATCTCTCTAACTTTAGCTTTAAAACGGTTTTTTCTAAATTGTGGGCGTATTCAAAAAATGTTTACACTTAACCATTTTGGAGCCCTAGGGAATATGTGGTCAAAATTTCAGCTTCCTAGCTTAATTTTAAAGGGCTAAAAATTGCGTACGGACGGACGGTCGGACGGACATTGCTAGATAGTCTTAGGATTTGGTCCTGATCATAAATATATATACTTTTATGGGTCTACGGCGAATATTAAGGGGTGTTACAAACTATGTGTCAAAATTAATATACCCTTAGGATAGGGTATAAAAAAGAAAACCAATAATTGGAGCCAAAACTATAATGCTCAAGCTACAGTATCCAGAGGCAATTATACAGATTTGTCTTATTTTTAATTGATTGATTTTAACATGATGTGCATTGAGTGCGGACAGAAAACTGAACATAATTTATTTAACAATTTTGATTAGTATGGGTTAACGTTAAATTACGCTATACCTATACCTAAATCAAATGGCAATGGGAAAGACCACAAACACCACAATTCGAATGCCCATTAGCGCTTAGGAAAGGAACACTTTTCATAGACTATCTAGCGTCATACGAGTTGAATAATAAGCACGTCATATGAATTAACATTGTACAAGTATGTAGCTACGCGCGGGCGCGCGCTCGCCCGCCTCTAACCTACCTATACCTATATTAAAAGGAAAGAAAGCAAGGGAATATGAAAATTAGCATATTTCTGATTTGTAGGTATTTTGCATGACTGGTGGTGGAGCTGGGCTATCTACAGAAAGGCCAAAGATATATTATTATTTCATATGGAAACGAACTAGATATTCGCATTTGTGAGGGAATAAAATTAGTTTTTTGTCTTTTCAATAATGCAAAAAAAATATTTCCATCAAATTGCAGCAACTTAAAAGAGGCTGCAATATTTGCGCCTTTTTTTTTTTTGTCGCAGTCGTAGTGTCGTCAAATTGCGCGGATTGTGTGTGTTCGCAACGAAACGGATAATGACAATGGAGGTATGCTATGACAAAATATGCGCGCACTTTAATTTGAGCAACAAACACAATTCGAAGGTAATTGCCTGTTAAGAATTGCAGATCCGAATAATGACGCAAATCTTGTATTTTTTAACAAATTCTTATTATTCATGCCCATATATGTATATAAACATCAAGTAGCGATACGTATACATTATTTATAGATAGCTCTCAAAAATTCATCTCATATTTTTGAATATTCATTGGTGCGCTGTCTAGTTTCTTAATAGTAAACCTACTTCCTCCGCCTACGCTTAATTTGTCATACTCTTCATCGTTAAAACAAAAAAAATCGGATAGACACTTAAGATCAAGCGCAGAAATAAGGTTACTATTTTTTCCCTCCTCCTCCTTGCGCAGCAACGACCAAATTCAATTGAATATGTTTTCCTCTGCAACACATTGAACATAACACTTTTATTAAATTGTAATTTCTTTTGCATCTCTCCAAGTCTGCCTACTCGTTCTCGTTTTTTTTCTCTCTTTCTCTCTGCGTTTGATCATCAAATCCAAATTCACTTTAATTTGATAATTGTGAACAATGAAATGAGAAAAAAAATAGAAAAAAGATCAAATCACTTAGTCTACTCTTGAACATGTTAGATTATTTATTCTTTCATTTTTTTTTTTTGAGTTCTTGAAAATAATTATAAGAGGTCGACCAACGAATTACTAAAATCAAAACGATAAAGAGGAAACTAAAAAGACTCTTCGCCGTTGACAGCTTGAAGAGCAATTCGTCATTGATTTCCTTTTTGTTGGAAATTCATCGTTTTGGTTAATATCAAAAAAAAATATTATTAATTGAGGGCAAATTCCGAAAAATCGTTTACCTTCTATTTGACAAATTTGAATGAAATTCGTTTGGATTTCTTATTGTTTTTTTTTCTTATTTAGATTTCTTTAAAGTTGCTGAACCCAGCTGAGAGTCTCTGCCAGGTTGTAACGTCTGAGTGAGCGTAATATGTGCTTGCTTATATAATAAAACTAAGTTCTACTAAGTGCAATTTAAAATTCCATAAAAATGCCATGTGCATTCCAAAATTTTAGAAATGCGACTAGAAATTCGACGTTTCTATGATTTAAGAACAGTATCAGGAAACAGGCCTTAATAATTTTTTTAAGCGAAAGGGTGCTAAAGAAATGACTAAGAACCCCAGTCTAGGAAATATATCCGAATTGGTGCAATGCTGTGATTATCTTCTCCATTCTCGTGTGACCAGTGTGACACTTGAAACAAAAAAACAGTTGTTCTAGTCGTCTCGAACCTTGGGGCTGGGAATCGAAGTTCATTTGCTTGATGTGGCCGAGCCAGTGTAGGCGACATGTTTAGCATTTTTGGGCTACATCCACATATTGGCACCGCTGATGAATTTGTTGATACATCAAGACCAACGAACTTCGCCTGTTCCTCAATATCCGTGAAAGGTTCTATCACACCACCTTAGGAGCGTCCGATGCGGATGTGTAGAAGATGGTGCCTTCCGTGTTGACACCTACCCTGCATAGTACGCAGGCTGCTGCTCAGGAACAAGATGGAAGAAGTCACTTAATACCGCAGTCGATAAAAGGTAGTGCGTCGCGACTTGAAATTCGTTGGTCTATTCTTTCAAATTATTACAAAACCATTCAACTACGTTTGTAGGAGATAATATCTCCAAGAAGTCACGCAAAAGCTTATCCTGGCCATGGAATTATAACCGCGTGAAATTCGGCCTCGGATGATTTTGTATGGCTGGTCTACTTTCATTTTTGCGGTTTCATTATCGTCTTATGAATTTTTCAGGCGCGGCTTGGATTCATATAACCAGATAAATTTATCCTGCGCCATCTAATTTCACCTTTCGATCGCGGTCTAAATTGGTGGGGTCTTATTCCACGCTTCGGATTATCCTTTGCAATATTACTTTACTATACTAATTTACCCCATTTTTCAGAAAGCATAGAAGACACATATTTTTTATTTTAAGACAGTAATTTTGATGTTCATAACTCATCAGATCAGATCAGAAGCTAAAGCTTGGAACCCGATTCGAGCTAATGCAGGCGTGCAGTTTTTTCTCACTAGTGAAAGCAAAAATGACGCTGACTACCCTCAGACATTCTATCGAATTAGTTTGCTCTGTAAGTATCAGTGTCCGAAGAATCGTGGTACCGAACATTATATCGAGTCTTCAATGGAAGCCCTAACTAGGGATATCTGCACACACAGCTCAGGGTCAGATCTTCAGAATGTTTCCTCCGAACATTGTCGAGCAAGTTCGTCGAGGATCTCGTTTTTCTTGTACGACAGGGATCTAAACAAGACACTAAGTTGGAAATAGTTGAATGAATAAGTAACGTATTAAGTGCAGCTGTGCTGTTCTGGATCACTCTGCCTGGCCTTCACAATATAATGCATAAACAGATGCATATATGTATGTATGCCTATCGAGGAGAAAGGATGACGTTAAGGAGAATATGGTTTTTGACAGTTTTACGCAGCCGATGTGGATTGTAACAAAAACCAAATTTTCGAATCCATAGCACCCTTTTGAGTGACAAACTCCATGTTTTACCAAGGGTTAAATTTAACTACCAAAAAGCCGACATCTTCATTTTGACACACTTGGTCCAAAGGACATTACTATCGAGGAATACTCAATTGGCTTCCCTTGATAACTGCATATCGACGCCTTTTAGTATTATTAGTTGAGACAAATTCAAAGAACAATCTTGTCGACCATTTGAAATGCCGCCTTTGCTTCCGCAAAAAAATGTTTTAGGCCTGATCGGATCGAACAGAAACAACAGCAAGATCACCAACATAAGTATAGGTCAGAAGCGTTGAGCGTGGTCAGCAAGGAGTCGACCTATTTCGGACGAAATCAGCATCTGTAAATTTCCCACACTATGTCAAATGGATGATACAACCGCAAACTTGAGTACGAGCTGTACCAATATGTGTACCAATATCGTATCTTAGACCTAGACATCGCGAGCCCGTAAGGCAAGTTAATAAAGTTAAAAAACATTTCAAAGCAGTTTATCTAGGCGCAAGGTTGTACATTCCAACTGGGCACCTTAAGCTGTCTTATAAGTGGCCGTCTTCATCGCCAGGCTTAGAATTCGAATAGTTTGCCTTCTCATTAATTAACTATGTAATTCCCTCAACCAATTCCTAAATATGTAGCTACATTTGCATGCATGCATTCTTCCCTTAAAAGTGCAATGAACATCAAAACATGCCACTACCCTAAAGGCGCATCATCCAATCATCATTCTCTTAAAGGTCAACTATTCCAACCCAACTCGAGACAAAAAAAAACACAAAAAGAACACAATCATTCGATACAATGCAAAGATAATTGTTAAAAGAGAACTCAAATTGACTGCACACGATCCCTAGATCCACCTCGATATCCATTTCCTCCAATTTTTGCACTGTTATCGATTAAAGGAATCAAATTTACTTAGAACAGAAATTAAGCAAAACTCTCGAATGAATGAAAGTGCACAATTGCATACCAGGAGAGGCAATTTCTTAAGATTCATTCCTTCGTCTCTCTGATCGGGAAAAAAAATCTATACACAAGACATTGCAAAGCATTGCAAAATAAGAAGATGAAGAAAACTTAAGACCCTACCGCACAAAAAATATCATCGCACAGAAAAGATACTCCTCTAGACAAAGTCTTCAAGGCGGTTGCGACGGCGGCGGCGGCATTCGTTTCTTTGCAAAAAAGCTTCCATGTAATATTTTATTTATTTCCTTTTTAATTTTTTGATATTCTCCTACGTGTGTTGTTCTTGTTTGGATGCTATTTCGTTTCCATATGAATACCTATGCGCATTTACATACAGAGAAGAGACAGGAATAAGAACGCCGGCCACGGCACAGCCACAGCCACAGCGCAGTGCCCAGAGTGAGCGCGCGCGCAGATATATCTGTGACGTGTGTTCATTTAAGAATCGATTTTTAATTGCAAGAAATATTGAGAATATTGTAGACACATTAAAAGATTTATGTTATAATTCATTCTCCATCTTTTGCTTTCGATTAGTATCTGGTTTTAGTTGTTTTTTTTAGTTCTTGTTTTGCAGATATCCATCCACATTGTGTATCTGATGCAGTTTGGGTTGTTTTGTTGTTTATTTTTTTGTTTCTTAGATTGTAGTGCTCTGCACTCAAATGGCAATTCAATATGTTTATGGATTAACCATAGGATGGCTAGAGAAGAAAGATATCTCTACCTACCTACAAGAATATTAAAACAGCGAAAAAAAAACAACAACAACCGACAAAAACTGAATGTGTTCTTCTACTGAACATGAATTTAGATTTCATTACAGCACTGATGAGATAAAATTATTCCACTTTAGGTGTACCTCCTCTATTATGTTGATACATACAGATGATTTTATGTGAAGTGCTTTGTTTAGAATCAGTAAGATTATAAGGTTTAACATATTTGAATCCTTAAGCTGGGTTCTTTAGCAAGCCTTTGCGATTTTGGTAGGTTCCTTTGGTTTAACGTCCGGATACCCATATTTAAACCTAACCTATTTAACAGCGTCAGCTTTAAGTTGATAGGTATTAACTTGAGAGCTTCAAGAGTGCGAAAACTTTCTTTGTTTTTTTTTTTAAAACAAAACTCAAATTTTAATCCTTGAACTAAATACCCCAAAGTTTGGCGTAACAGAAGACTGTGCGCGAATTAGAGTGTGTAATAATAGAGGACCTGTCTTTTCGAAACTCCTTTTTATACCCTATTCTAAGGGTATATTCATTTTGACACATAGTTTCTACCACCCCTTAATATTCTTCGTAGACCCATAAAAGTTTCATTAATAATAAGGACCAAAACCTGAGAAATGCTAAATTGCCCGTCCGTCCGAACGAAATTTGTAGACCTCAGGTCTCCGAAATGGTTAAGTGCTAAGTTGTAACAAACTGCCAAGCCCACAATTTAGAAAAACCCGTTTTAAAGCTAAAGTTAGAGAGATAGAGAGAGTGTTAGATATGTAGACACTGCTCTCCTTCTTAAGTTTGTCAATAAGATTTTGTTACTTTTTGTGAGCGTTTTTCACTAAAATGCTGTTTTCTTCGAAAATTTTCATAAAAACCGAAAAAAAAATATTTTTTTGGAACACGGAATTCCGCCAAAAAGTTTTACCTCAAAAGATGGAAACATCGAACAAAAAGTCAGATGTTCAAGTCTTTGAGGTTTATGTTAAAGTTTTCCTATACTACCATTGTTTACTTGCAAACAAATGAATGAATGGCTTTATATTGAAACAGACTAACACAGGTTTTGAGATGAACCTCAGAAGTTCTGAAGTCACGCGTCCTTTCAGTGTTAACTGAATAAGTAACTGCAGTTGTTCTCAACATTAATTTTTTTAATTTTGAAAAGCCACATTGTAGATGGTGAACGAATTATTTTCTACACCTTCTACATTAATTGTTATCATTTAGCCTTATCATTGCCTTAAATATATTCCTGCCAAAAGAATTTAAGTTTATCGGAATTGGAGCTGGAAGCTGCCACATTATGTGCCAAATTGCCCTTAAACCAACACAACTTTGACTTACTCACTTATAACTTACAAACCATGAATGCAATATGTTTTTTAGCGCGTGAAAAAAACATAAGGAAAGGCTACAGTTTGGGGCGAACAGTATGATACCCTATCCATATCCCTATATGCCCCAAAGAAAAATGCATTAAGAAGATGATGGATTGTTTTTTTTTCTTTCTAACAGCATTTTTTTAATAAACGCCCACAAAAAGTAGGCGTGGTAAAATACTTTATATGACAAACTTATAAAGGAGGGCAGTGCCTACAAATCTTGTGAAGGTTGTAACACTGTATTTACCTAACTTTAGCTTTACAACGGTTTTTTCTAAATTGTGGGCGTGGCAGTGGGCGTATTGAAAATTGTTTTACTCTTAACCATTTCGGAGCCCTAGGGAATATGTGGTACAAATTTCAGTTTCCTTGCTTAATTTTAAGGGCCTACAAATTGCGTACGGACGGACGGACATTGGTAGATAGTCTTAGGATTTGGTCCTGATCATAAATATATACACTTTTATGGGTCTACGACGAATATTAAGGGGTATTACAAACTATGTGTCAAAATTAATATACCTTTAGGATAAGGTATAAAAACAGAGCGTGGTAGAGCATTCCACATTCGTATTGTACGATTAAGAAACGAATCCTTGTAGTTCACTGGCCATCGAAATATAAGGGTGAACTGATGTGCATTCCAGAGACATTACGACGATGACCAAGAGAGTCAAGTGTTTTCGCGATGTCTCGATCCCCAATAAGTTTTACCGCACGTTTTTGAATTCAGTCAAGTAGCTCCAAATATGTTATTGGAGCACCGGACCAGAAATGAGCGTTATACTCAAGTTTGGGGCGAATAAACGCCTTATAAATTGTTGCCAGATCAGAAGGGGTGAGATATTTCATGCATCCATTAAGGGAGCCTAGACATTTCGCAGCGTTGTTGCCGACATCAAATATGTGGTCATTCCAATGATGGTTGTCTTTAACACACATACCTAGAATGGAAAGTCGTTCGGTTTAAGCGATGCAAGTGCCATTCACGGATAATGGCAGAGAATTAGGGTTTCGCTTTAATGACAGCAGACAGCATTTCGTTTTGGAAGCATTAAATTCCACTCTGTTGGTCTTACCCCATTTAAGCATGCAAGTTCCAGGCAACGCCCCTCGCACAGGAAACGAATATGTAAAGCTGAGGGTACTGTCATCGGCGAAGGAATGAAAAGGATTAGAAGTAACAGAGAGTATATCATTTATAAAAATGAGAAAGAGAGTAGGAGCCCTGAAGAATAGGACAGATAGAAAAGCTTACGCATTGGTTTTGCCAGTGTGGAAGAACACCTCTTCAGAACCATAGGGGAAATACCATCTGGACCAGCGGATTTGTGTATATTGAGATCTTTAAGTACGCTTGCCACGCTGTACGAGTGCGAAAACAGATTGGTCCCATAGATAATTATACGCGCTCGAGTACAGGAGGAGATAAAGCACAATCTGGAAGCGTTGAGCTAACCGCAAAGTAAGCAGCAAGCAGATTGGCTTTATCAAAAGAGCTGACAGCTGGGATACCATTGTAAATGTGTGTCGGAACAGATGATGAGGCCGAATTCAACAAACGACCAAAAGGTTTTGCTACCGGTGGGACTTTGTAGTATTTTTTGCCTCAACTTTTGATCGTAGAAGAATTTGACACGATTAATGTGGGCATTTCAGACATTTCTGGCTCGTTTGAACTTTTTTCGGTTTTCCTCAGTTGGGTTGGCCTTAAATGACCGAAAACTTACCTCTTTAGCCCTGATAGTTTCTTTACAACTCAAGTCACACCACGCGTTTTTCCTTAGTTCTGATACACTTTATCCTGTACGGTTCTTTTAGCTATAACTGTGTGGCTGGAGTACAATTCGCCGATATGATACAATGGTCTGAAGAACCTAGAGGCGATAATAAATCTAAAGTGTATTTATCAGGGTGAGAGGTAAGAAACAAGTCCAGATTGTTGGCGTTTTGACCGCTAATGTCCGGTATCCGTGTCGGCTCATTTACAATCTGGGTTAAATTATTAACCTTAGCAAAGATCTAGACATACCTTCCTTCGGATGTTGTCTGTCCAGAATGACGAAGCCAACATGAATTGTGTATATTGAAATCGCCCGCAATAACGATTTCAGTATGAGGATAAAGGGTAACAATTCTGGTTATGGAATCAGACAGTGCATCAAAATCATTATAAGTTGAATGCATGTCCTGGTTAGAGCTTCTGTAAATAAAACAGTGGTGAATTAATTGCCTACGGACATGGAATTTTAACCAAATAAAATTAAATTCCGGATTGGAACATTGGCCGTATTGAGGTAGAAGTTGGTAGGCTACATCATTACGTATATAAACGGCGAGACCGCGATGAGAAAAGAATAATGGCACTAAATTATACCCAGGCAGGCTAAATAAACTCCATTAGATAACAATCAATGCTGAGCTGTATTTCACGTGGTGCCAAAACAGCTAGTTTATTGAGATTCGTGTGGGCGTACAATGAAAAAAAATCGCCCTTAACACACGAATATTGCTCACGTCTACTCTGAAATTCCTACACATAACAAAAAACGAACACAAAAGGCTCAACTCCGACGCTGACTAAGCTAGACTTTTAGGAGTCTACGATGGATATTAAGGGGTGTTACAAACTATGTGTCAAAATTAATATACCCTTAGGATAGGGTATACAAACTTCAATGGTCCAAGCATGTTGAATCGAAAACCGATAAAGCAATGTCGACTTTCTGGCGTTTTCGGCAAGACATGGGGCTTAACTCTGTTCTAGATGCTTTGGTGAATCTTCCCGCCACGCTAAAAAACCACCTCTCGTTTAAGGCACCATGCGTACTAGAATTTTGAAGAACTTGTTCGGGAATTATCCTATGACCCTTGTCTTATGGATATGCCACCTGATTCAATGACACTTGCTAGGCAAGGTTCAGAAAAAGTTTTATCAGGACCGAACCTGTGTTGGGTCTGTCTGCATCTGTAGTCATGTCGTCCATTTATGCTTGGGTTTCTCGTGAACAAAAGATTTGGCGGCGCGACTGCGATGGAGGCAGATAGGCCAAACTATTGCGCCCGAAAATTTGCAAAAGGTATTCGTCTTTCCTTCTACCGACTGATGGCTGCTTGTAAAGAGCAACACCTGTGTTAATCAAGCCCAACACATTTAAGTGCTTTCTTTACAAGCTTATTAACACAGGTGTTGCTCAAGCCTAACACATTTAAGTGCTTTCTTAACAAGCAGTCTGCAGTCGATAGAAAGAAAAACGAATACCAGGTGTTGCTGGTACACAAGACTTATGCAGCCGGGCGCAATCCAAAGCAACACCACAAAGCCGGATGATAGACACAGAATATGTACGTTTGTCTTATTATTATCAATAGCTCCTAATTTCTCGCTCTCTTAGACGTTAAAAGCAAAAGCCGAATGTTGTCATTTCGCTATCGATGACTTTTGTCTCTGTAAAAACATGTTAAGGTCTCAAAAACCATTCCAGTTACAATTAAGCATTCTCAACAAATGTGATGAATGGAAACATAAGACGTGTCTATTCGATCCATATAAAAATGTTAGAGTTAAAAGAAGCTCTATACTTAATACATAGGGAAATTAGACAGCCTGGATTGTGTCTACGGTTGGTTCAATTTCAATATATTTTCCCAATAACAGGTTTACAGTTTTAATTATCTGAATATAAGAGTTATTTAATGTGTTGTGAGCTTTTAATTCATAGAGACAGAAGAAAGAGGAGTGTAGAAAAGACAGATATTAATTTTGTTGGGTAAACAGTGTTATTCCTCTAAAAAGTTTTGTGAAGAGGTTGAATCTCTGCAACTAGTAGACTTGTTAAAGTCCTCCAAAGAAACAGACCACGTAAACTAGATGCAATCCTTAAACCTGATGGCACTTACACAGAGACAAAAGCGGAAACTTTCAGTCTTCTCCTGAGACTCACTTACCGGGAAATTAGGTTACTACGCGTTCTTCCGCCAATCAAACGACGGTGGCTACATTTGAACCAACTAATACCACGCGGCACAGCATGTGTAACTTTGCTAGACAGCAACAGTTTTGTGGACAACTTTGGTGTTGTGGATTAAAGCAATGCTAATGGACAGGACGTTGGTAGCCGATTTAGATTGCGGCAAGTGCGTCAGAACAGGGGTAAATAGGGGGTGTCCTCAAGTTAGTTTACTTTCTTTTAAAGAACTTGCTCGAGAATTATCCTTTGACCCTGTCTTATGGATATGCCGTCTCATGCAATGACACCAGAAATCCTTCTGCGAAAAAACTACCACGTCGACTTTCCACAGGTAACGGAATGGCTTCGGTCAGACTCTGAACCATGAATTGAATGCCGTCGCATTTTCACGGATGGCTCCAAAACCGGACAGGGGTCTAGTGCTGGAGTCTTTCTGGAACGCGATGACATAAGACTTTACTACCCCTTGGGTAGTCTGTTTGCGTCTGTTTTCCAAGCGGGGATTTTTGCCATCCTAATGGCTATGCGCTATATTGTGAACAACAGGAGGAGGGCTAGATGCAGTTGCATTTGCAGTGATAGCCAAGTTGCCTTTAAAGCGCTGCTTTACCCTCTTACCTCGTCCAAGTTAGTGCTAGCACTCAAGCTTTCTCTGAATTTGATCGGAAGACTGAACACATTGAATCTTGTCTGGGTCCCAGGTCACACTGGCTTCCAGGGAAATGAGATCTCGGATGAGCTTGGCAAGGTTCAGAAGAAGTTTTCTCAGGACCCGAACCTGTGTTGGGTCTGCCTACATCTTTAGTCATGTCTTCCATTGATTCTTGGATTTCTCGTGAACACTAGATTCGGTGGCGCGATTGCGGTGGATATAGACAGACCAAACTACTGTGTCCGGCAATTTGCAA
Source organism: Ferdinandea cuprea (assembly GCA_963576555.1). NCBI lineage: Eukaryota > Metazoa > Arthropoda > Insecta > Diptera > Syrphidae > Ferdinandea > Ferdinandea cuprea. The sequence continues at coordinate 26,625,220 of OY754962.1, forward strand.
AAAGTCTACATTTTTTTCTTCTATCTCTGAGGAGAATTGACTGTAGGCTGCTTGTAGCCGTCTGTTCGGGCCACTAAGCTTTTTAGCAAATAAGGAGCTCTGGCCAAAGCTGAACTTTGATGGCGGATTTTCCGGGCTGACGTGGTGAATGCCGAATATGTAAGCTCTTCATCGCTGAAGCTCCTTCTCATTTTCCTTCGTCTCATTTCTTCGAAAGATGGGAAAACTAAATGCATTAATGTAAGGTGTCTGAATGGTAGTACAATGGACCTGTAGTTGTGTCTGAGCGCTCCATCGGATAGTAGCAACCTCCGAAAAAAAATCAGTGTCTAAAACGTCTCAACGACTACTCCAAAGTCAACCAGTCACCATAAGCAACGGGTTGTATATATATTCCCCTCCGACGTTGTTTGCCACTTCCGGAAAAGTTAAAATACCCGAAAAATGATCGTCTTGACAACTTAATATTTGGGCGATTGTTCATCATTAAGAAACGCTTGTCGTTGCAGTACTACAGCAGTACTGCATTTAGGAATTCAGCCTTTGTATTGCTACATGAATGAGTCCCCCCCCCCCCTAATTAAAATCCTGCATACGCCCTTGAAATAAACCTAAATAACTCCTTCCGTCTTCCTGACCATGAGAGCGTGTTATAGCGAATGTAATGGAAATTAAAAACGTCTTATGTTATATCGGCCAAGAATATCCGTATCTTCCTAGAAAGTCAAGCTGCTTTCAATTTCCTGGAATCTTCTCTATATACTCCATCATGACACAGGGCTGCCAATAATCTCTTCACGACATGGACGAGATCTGTAAGGAATTGATCTCTCTAAGCCGGCTGAATATTAGCACTACAATAGGTGTAGTAACCGCACACTGTTTCACGTATACAACAAAGCTTGGCACATTTCAGCTCCATATTGGAGCCTTTTTTTGAAGTTCTATGTTATCTCACAAATGTTGACATTATAAGTCTCCTTCGCGTCTTAAAAGTTCCAAGTGGGTCGGTTTTTATGCTAGCAGTCTGCTCTTCCAACCTGAGCTATCCTTTCTATGTCAAAGAGTTGGTTATTCTCATTCAGGCGATGACAACATAATTTATTTATTTACAGCGGTGGCCAATATAATAAGTGCATTCAGTGCATAATTTTCAGAAATATAAGACCACCTTTACGTGGTCCAGCTGACCCGGCAAATGTTGTTTTGCCAAATAAATTATATCTAGAATTTTTTTAGTAGAAAAAAAAGAATAAATTATTGATGTGGTATATGAGTAGAAGAGGCATGGAGCGTTGCGAACGATGACGGAATATAAAAATAACAAAACACTAAAAAATTTTTCTCATTCAATAAAATTTATTCAATATCGATAATTATAACAAATTTACTAATTACATTATTAATCCCTTAACGCAATAGAATGTATAATATTTGTTGTTATCCCATTTTTAGCTAACACAAACAAACTGAATGATGTGCTCAAATCTAAGCTACAAAGAGACATCGTTTGGCCTTGAGATTAATTGATAGTAAATGCAAATGCCAATGAAATTGAAGACGTTTAAATTGAATAAGCACATCTGTTGGTACAATACAGATCCGTGGTAGTAATATATTTTCACCTCAGAATTTGCCATTTTAAAATAATAGAATAATAAAAGTTGTTACAATTTAATTCGAATATTTTTTGCGCTTATAAGAAATAGTTCACCATATTGTAACTGCCTAAAAATGGTATGCTTGGGTTGTTGTTTTCTCTCCATTTTGGTTAATAAAATTAGATAAAATGTATATTTTATTGCATTATTACATAAATATTACTAAATTAGTAATGTTTGGGTGTAAAATATTTATAGTAAATACCTTGCTGGAGGAAGAACCAATCCATTTTCATACGGACGGATCAAAAACAAATGATAGGGTGGGTGGATGTTTCTTCTCAGATAGCCTAAAAAATTAGTCTCTCATTCCGTCTTCCTGATCATTGCAGTGTCTTCCAATGGCGATAAAGGAAGTCTTGTCCTGGCTCAAGAAGAACGTGGTATCCGTAAAGGTAATCCGAATCTTTTCGGACAGCCAGGCGGCCATCAAGTGTCTGGACTCCGTCTCTATTAACTCTTTAGTAGCCCTAGATTGCCGATCATCTCTAAAGGAGAAGTCTGAGCAGTTCAACATTCACCTGTGCTGGGTGCTGGGGCATAGAGATATTCCGGGTAACTGCAAGGCTGACGAACTCGCCAAACTTGGAGCTTCCCTCTCAATCTTGCCTGCCTGAAAAAGACTCCTTAGGCATACCAGTTTCCACATACAAACTCTTATTGAAACTGTATGCAGTAGAAAAAACAAACCACGATGAAGCAGATTTGGCCTAGGCAGGCATGCAACAAGACTTGGCGCCTACTCAAACGACTTTCGCAGGAGCTGTGTAGATGAGAGGAGGAAAAGACAACTCTACACCTTCTTCGTGCATGCCCTGCTCTCTTCCAGAAACGAAATTTCCATCTAGGAGCTTACTTCTACAATAATCTTAACCATTTAAATTCGACCGACCCAAAACGTCTCTCACGCTTATAAAAAGCTCAAATTGGTTCAACGAGAAGACAGGAACTTTATTTTAATACCACATGGTATTCACAATGGACCTTACTTAGGTCTAAGTGAGTCAAACTTCTTTCTGACTGCCATTTCAACCTAACCTAACCTATGAAAGTGTGCATCGACAAAAAGAAAGTGGAGGAAAGTATTTTTCATCGTATATTTTCATTTCATCTTATATTTTTTCCATTGCATATATGTTTATATATTTATGTGGGTGCATTTTCCTATCGAAAATGCGTGGTAGTTGAGTGCAACTCATAAATAAGCATGCACATTATGTTACATTGTAGTTATATATATTAATTAGCCACTCTTTCCAACAGACGACACTTTATTTGTCAAGTTATAATGTTTTGTAATTTTTTTTTAGAAAAATATATAAAACAATTTACTACTAGTTACTAGCAAGTGATTGCAAATGTTGTAAAATAAGTGTTTTCATGTACCAAAAATAATATTTATAAGAATTTGGATCACGTTAGTTTTCAGTTTAATCTACAGTAACTTTTCCATCAACAGTTCTTTCTAGAATTTTTCAGCGGATGGATCTTGAAGCATTTGAACACACATATTTACTTTAAGTTGTCATTTTTCAACATAACGCCAAGGTGGCTACGATTTTAAGCAGGCATTGATTTCATCAGCATACATTGAATGTATAAAAATATTTAAAATAAAATTTGTTTATAATGAACAACCCTTATCACTTAGGGATATAAAAAAGATCAGACCTACTAAATGTACATGTAAAATTTCATAAAAATCGGTTAAGTCGTTTCGGAGGCGTATGACAACTAACATTGTGGCGCTGTGGATCTATGGATGGAACAGAATAATATAAAAATCGTGATTAAAAATCAGGGGTTGATCGTATAAGTATGAAAATTTAGAATTGTATGTATTTTTCAATGCTGATCATGAAAAAATAAAAACAAATTGTTTGGGGTGGACCACCCTTAAAGTTTAGAGGTATGAAAAATATATGTTGACCGATTCTCAGACCTACCCGATAAGCACACAAAATTTCATTTAAATCGTTCCAGCCATTTCGGAGGAGTTTGGTAACAAACACCGCCACCCGAGAATTTTATATATTAGACATATCCGGAGAGGGAGGATTGGCAAAGAACTGTAATTATCAAATCAAATTGAAATTGCAATTTTTAAAGACAGGGTGAACAGGGCTTCTCAAAAGATTCAGAACTAAGAGTTTCTATAAGACTGCCGGGAACAAGCAGCGTCTTTCAATCAGATGTTCTAATTGCTCTCAAGGCGGCTGAGCAAATGCAGATGAGATCGATATCTGGAGGAGATATTGCTATCTTCATCGACAATGCTCAAGGCATTATGCAATCAGAACCGAGAAAGGCTGTGCTGGGTGGCAGGACATCTTCATCGACAATGCTCAAGGCATTATGCAATCAGAACCGAGAAAGGCTGTGCTGGGTGGCAGGACATTGTATTGATTGGTATTGAAGGTAATGAGCAGGCGGATGTGCTTGCAAGAACAGGAGGCCTACTCAATAGTGGTGAGGTTGTTGACATAAAACCTCCTCATACAAAATTGTTAACATTTTATGTTGATCACATAGGTCTACAAATTAGATACATATATCTACTTTTTCTGAAGTTATATAATTTAGACTGGTTATCGTTTGAAATTAGAAATTTTCAATAAAACTTGATATAACTTGAGTTGGGGTGAAGGTAGACCCAACTGATGTACCATGATTTTCTCCAATGGCATCGCTGCGTCATTTCTTCTGCATCCAAGAGTACACACAACTAGATTGGGTTGTGTACACGTACCTTGCGCTGACGATGCGTCATACTTATCACGATGCGTAGCTTATCAGACCTTGTACTCGTCAAATTCAGGAACCCAGCAGGGTATTTGTGTATAAGGGCTAAGGTTCGATTTTATTTCTTTGGCAGAAGTCGCTGTTATAAAAATGTTGATCTCATTGGAACCTGCATATCAGCTGATTACCCTACTGAAATTCACAAAATGAAATAAAACTATAATTTTTTTCTATAAATAAATTACGCCAAGGTTTAAAGTCCATTAAAGGATTATAACCCTCCCACTTTACTTTATGTTAAATGGTCCGCTTGTAGGATTCGTCTCATTCGATTGACATTTTGGCGTTTCTAATCCAAATTCACCGCAGTAAGAAAAAACCTATGTACACACAATTGGAAATCTACACGCCGTAATTGCATTAATTTGCTTATTGACAGTGAATACAACAGACAAGATGAAACTCGATCCACAACGAGAGGGAAAAAGATAAGGAAATTAAAATTGTATTCCATTTAAAAAGCTGTCAATAAATTCAGATTTATGCATTTCCTTTCGGATGCATTCTGATGGTGTGGTATTCATCCGCGTCATCCGCAGAATATACAGCAAAATTGTAATAGTGCAAAAAAAGATCAACAATATAAAACTCAAACCAAACATGAAAATAAAATATGCAAAAAAAAAACACAGTAAAAAAGGAATGCATTCATGATCTGCATATCTTTCAAATGTTGGTAGGTACCTATAATATACCCCAAGTACCCACTAAGAGCATGACTTCACCACACCACACCACCGCCATCGGTTCTAGATTTTTATGTTTTTATGAACAAAATTAATTTATTACCTTTTCATTGATTAAAGGCGAGTAATATAATAATAATCTCAATCTCGGGTTAACTACATATGTAGATATGCGTCTAGTCTAGTCCTTTGCCAACCAAACTAGGATCGTAGGATCGACGATCAACGACAGAACATATAACTCGCCATTAATTCTTTTGTAGCAGAGACCTTGCTTTCGGATGTCGATCGACAAAGAGAGAGAGAGAGAGAAGGATCATACGCACTAATTTATTTGTGCTTTTTGTGAAATTTTCTGCACTTCTTTCTTGAATGATTTTTCGCGCGATGCTCTCCATACCGATACTCATATTCATGTTTTTTGCGCACATGCGGCACAAAGTATCTGCTAAATCTATCTTTAACATTTCGCAGGTACCATTACGAGATCTGCATCATTTTTGATCCTCTGATCGCGCGCTTAGAAGAAATAAACGTCACAATCAATAAAAGCAACAAGAAAATAATAAAAAAAAAAAACTAATGCGAAATGAGCACATAATAATAATGGGAGTAGGTACATTTTTGCTGCCTTGGATGCGTTATTCTGCGTTATTCTGCGCTGTTTTTTTTTTGTAAATATAATGGAGAACAGCGCTTTAAAGTGTTTGAATAGCTTAAGTTGGTTTCTTGGTTCGGAACGTTATACAATGGACTTAGAAGGATCTAATTGTGGTAAAACCGATTCTACTCTGCCTCGTATCGCCAAATTGGAACATTCTCTTCTCTCTTTCAGCTGCTAAGTGATGTAATAATTTTAAATGTTAAACTCTTTGTAAACTGATGATGTTGCGGTAGTGAGGATTTATTTAGGAAAAAACGCGGGTTACGCCTATCAATGGATGAAATTGATACGCAGATACGACTAGAAGACGCAGATAGGTTACTATGAAAGACTATTAAGAGGTACGAAAGGGTTCAGCACTAAGCCTTCTGATGTCGTACATAAAATGGCGAATATACTTTCTGACAGTCACACACTACAAAAATTAAATTCATGCTATGTGAAAAATGTGCACCGTTGTGTTTATCATAATCTACCTGGTGAATCAACAATCCGTGCTGTTATCACCAAATTTTGCAGCAGATTTACTTTGTTGGAGATTAAACCATCGACGACTCGCATGCATACAGTGCGTACCGAAGAGAATATTGTAGTCGTACCTTCCGATGTTAGTGAGGATCGTGAATTGTCAATTCGTCGCCGTTCTCAGCAATTGGGCATGTGTTACTCGACCACGTATCGATTTGGGTATGAACGCTTATAAAATTCAGCTTTTGCAAGAATGACCTACCACAACGTCTAATTTTTAGTGAATGGGCCTTAGAACAGCTCCATGAAAATCCGCTGTTTTATCGAAAAATTGTGTTCAGCGATGAGGCTCATTTCTGGCTCAACGGATACGTATGTAAATAAGCAAAACTGTCGCATCTGGAGTGATGAATGGCAACATGCCACACAAGAATTACCGATGCATCCCGTGGCTTTATCGGTCCGTTTTTCTTTAAAGAAGACCGTGTAAGAACTGTTACCGTCAACGGCGAACGATATCGAGCCATTATATGCGATTGAACTCGGTTGACATGTGGTTTCATCAAGACGGTGCCACATAGCTCGTGAAACAATGGAAATGTTGAAGGATGAATTTGGTGAGAAGTTTATCCCTCGAAATGGCCCTGTGAGTTGCCCGCCAACATCATGCGATTTAACACCTCGTGATTATTTCTTGTAGGGTTACGTAAAGTCGTTAGTCGAACACGATTGAAGCCTTACAGGATAATATAACACGCGTAATTCGTGGAATACAGGCCAAAATGCTTGAAAAAGTAACGCAAAATTGGACTTTCCGAATGGACTATTTGAAAAGGAGCCGTGGACAAAATTTACATAAAGTTTTCTTTAAAACGTATATGGCAGAGGCCTATTTATCGATTATAATAAAAAAAATTAATATTTGATGCGAATTTGAGTGTTTTATTCGATATTTACAAAAACTGCGCTTAAAAAATCACTCTTTAGTATTATCTACCATCACCCCAGCTTAAGTTATATCAAGTTAAGTGAGTGCAGTGGCGTAGTGGTTAAGTGCGGTGGACCATCAAGCGAGGGGTCGCTGGTTTCTAATCCCGACCTGTACCACCTGAAAGTGTTTAGTCGCTGCCCCACCTCTTGCGAACGTCTGACAAATATCCAAAAGTAAGAACTGTCATGAGAAGCTTCTCAAAAATTGATTTCCGTTCGGAATCGGGATTAATCTGTAGGTCCCTTCCATTCGTGTATTTTTTTCGCACACACAGTGGTTGGAGAAGCTAGGCTTTGGGTTCCATATGGGCCACTTACTCACAGAAAGACAAAAATTCGGAGGTAGGCAAACCGAAATCACATGACAATTTATTAAAAAAAATCTCTGTAGCGATTAAGAAAATCGGTTTTATTTTCGGTCAATCTAAATTAACGTATCTCCTCCACAACTGCAACCTACCTACTCACTAACAAATTAAAACCCAAAGCCGAGAGAAAAGTTTCAAAGAATAAATTCATTCATCTTCATCTCTTGTCAATTGAATAACCAAAACTGATCATCGCTACTTGAATTTTCCAATCTGACAATTTGTATTCCAGTATCTCTTTAACAGTAGTTATCTAAATTATTTACTCATTCTGTATCGTGGTATGATTATTTCACACTTGCGGCTACGTGCGCACAAGTTCTGCAGACAAAGCGTAATACACACATCAATTGGGGCTACTACAGCAGCATGCTGCCTGCATGGCAGGTAATTGAGAAGCCGAGAAAAAAAACATAAAAACAACTCGCGATAATAATATTATACAACACTCATGCTTGTGTGTCCTGGCGATGATCGTTTGGCTTACACAAGTAGTCAGGCTAACTACACGAGCCGGGGACACGTGTGATAACACCTCACAGTGGACACAATTTACTTTGCTTGCACGTCTGGCATGTGGCAACAGCAACACAAATCTTTTGGTGCGCCAATCACTATTTTATATGAGAGAACAAACTATATAAGTTTGATCCGTGCGACGACGACCACGCGTGAACTTTTATCCAATTGAAAGGAAACAAAAGATTGTGATTTAGTATGTCCTTTCTTTGATGTTTGCATTCGAAATCGAAGAAGATGCAACATTTTGAACAATCGATTGGGATATACAGGGTGACCCAAAACTAAGATTCGATGAATCGAAAATAAACGCGGTAGATTTTTAATAATTGGTGTAGAGGTTACGTTGTTAGTTAAAGTCTTGTTGTCAATAGCAGAAGGCAGAATAGGAATATCAAACATACCATGTAGCGACAAATAGTGAGATCATTGATAATGATCACACAGCGGTCAAGTATGAAGGGAAGGGGCTTCCACCACTAATGATAACATCATGCTATACGTCACACGATGCGATAGAAGCACCAACCTACTTGTCCAGCGTGGTATGCGAGGAATGTGAACGCTGGTTATGAAGCTCTCTTTGAATTTCTGATGGATCTAATTAGTGCCAAAAAAGGCTGTTTAATTGTTTGTTATTAATAAGTAGGCAAGAGGTAATCGATGTGTACTTCCAATACTCACATAGTAGAAGATTCCAAAAAAGGAAACATTCTTTGATCAATAAATATCACTTGAGACAAATGCAATGCACGAACCTGAGAGTGTTGACAAAGCGACTGACGAAAATTAGAACATTCAAGGCAGAAGAAGCGCTTCGGAGTCAGGCTCCTCGGATTCTTGGGAGTCAAAATTTAAAAATTCTCAAACGATATTGTACAGGCTTATCTAGTTTTTAAGGATCTAGAGTCTTTTAATGGACCACATTTTGGTGCACTGTAGTTTTTGATGCTAGATACTATCTGCTCTCAGGCGCAGAGATCCCTACAATTGATCGGTATTTGGTGCAATAGGACTGCCCTTTCAGTGAATACTCCTAAAATTACAGCAGGTCACTGGCCGGACTCAACTCGTGCATGAAGACGTCACTATCTGATCCTATCATCGATGAAGTCAAACTTAATCCTCGACTTCTATGTTCCGAGCATATTGCATCGAAAAGCGGTAAAATACTATCGACTTTCTGGTATCGTAGAGGACCTTTTGGCAAAACATGGGGTTCAGGTAATCATGCGTCTATCTTCCAACCTATTCATTATATTGTGACCTACAGCTGCAGAATCTCTTTAGACGTAAATTTTAACAAAAATATTATTCATGCAAAAAAAAAAAATGAGAAAAATCAAAGCCACCTTTTTGAATTTTCCGAGTTACAATGTTATTCTGAACATTTTACAGGAAAGGCAGAAGTGCGTTTGCAGTGATTGCTAGTAAAAGAGCTTCTCAACCCTTTTACCTCGTCCAATATAGTGCTCGAACTCAAGCTTTCTCTGAACCCGGTCCCAGGTCACACTGGCATCCAGGGAAATGAAATCTCCGATGAGTTTGCTAGGCAAGGTTCAGTGGTACGTAGTGGTCATGTCTTCAATTGATACTGGGGACTTCTCGTGAACACAAGTTTTACAGTTTTTAGGGTTATTTTGGGCGGGAGACCCCGAGAATTCACTCCAATATGTATATTTATTGACAAATATATATATTTAAAAGCGAAGGATCAATAATTGACCTCTTCCTACCTTTAAGAATACTTTCATTTCTTCATGACATGCCTTACAAGAGTTTTATTTTTGTAACAAGGCAAGAATGAATGTATTCTATGCAATTCACCGTCACTACTTATAGGAACTAACTGAGAGATTATTCACTCTCCAACTTTGCTGCTTGCTATGCTAAAAACATCAAAGTTTGCACTCCAAAAGGTACATATCTATGTATTAACAAAAGTATCATCTGAGTCTCTAAAATATCAAGAAGGCAATGGAGTACTTACAACCATTACAGAATCTTCAAGTTAGCCACCACAAACTAGTTATTCTACAAATAAAATGTTTAATATTTCTGGTAAACTAAGAACTTGACATTATTTTTTTTTTTAATTTTAGTAATTTTTTCATTTTCGTAACCAATGAAAAAGTAGCAAAGGTAAGTTACATTCCTATATATTTTTTTTTTTAATTTTAGTATTTTTTTCATTTTCGTAACCATAGAAAAAGTGGCAAAGGTAAGTTACATTCCCATATATTTTTTTTAAAACTCCGGGCCTAGCCTTTGCAGGTGTTGGTAACCCTAAAAGTTTCGCAGACAGACCAAACGACCAGGAGATTGGACTGCAGGCTGTTCGTCGGCGTCTTTTCGGACCACCAAGCTTACGATGAATACTCTAATGTGTTAGGCTTGCGCGATATTATCACCTGTCCATGTGGAGAGGACGATTAAACAGCGGAACACTTGTCCTTGTTGTAGATTTCTGAGCTCTTCATCACTGAAGCTCCTTCTCCATCGGATAGTAGCAACCAACGACAAAAAAAGGCAGGAGAAAATTGGCTTTCTTATTAGGTACATCTGATATGTTTATAATGATCAAGTATCAAGAATCTAAACTTTAAAATTACACGGCCATCCTGGTACCACAGCGATATTCCTAATTTGACTATAAGACCTATACGCTCAACAGTCTTTGACAACATTAACCAATCTAAAAGCTCTAAGCCATTTGCATATTAAATTATTTATTATAAAAAATGATATTGTGTCCCAAATGCTGTGTTATTGTTCGCGTGGTACTTAAAATGATTTCTTTTGTGGACAAAAAAATACCACAAAATCACCAAACATAATATAAGTGTCATATTCAGTTCCAATTAAGACGTGTTACTTGGGAATATCCGAAATAAAGTTTTTTTTTCTCTCTATTTTAATGTAAGCATACAAAACAAATTATACCTAAAAAAAAAGTTAGATGAGATAGGTTTTGCCCCAATATCCCAACTGTGTAGGGGAGAAAAAATGAGAAAGAATAAAAGATAAGAAAATTAAATCTTTGCAGGCACACCCCGAAACGAAAGAAAAAACGAAGTCAAATTAAATTAATCCCGGAGGCGGACTTTTAAATTTTAATGTACGAGTATGTTTCTATATTTTTTTTTCTGTGTTCGATTGTAATCACAACGCGTAGCGCGATCACAGTTTCGCAAGAGAAACATTTTTGTCACAAATGTTTATATAAATGATGGAGTGTACAATTTTTGTATACCAATTTGCTCAATAAATGTTAGATTTTGAAGGATAGATTTGTTATTTTTAATTTGGTGAAATTTTATTCAAGCTATCGGCAAATCCATAATTGGATGTATGTAACTAGACCTACATCCAAATAATATAATATCTGAAGTGGTTATTTATTGGTCGTCAAAGTTGTTTAATTGTTCGATAATGAGGACACGCTTCATCTTATTCAAATTGAGCTAAATATTGGATATAATGGAACGCTGCATAACTCCAATAAATATTATTATTATATATTACTGAGTGCATCAGCTGCAATTTTACACCTTGTCGAGTGCGACTACATTCAGTTTCATTCGGTTTTGTTAATTAAAACCGCGAGTAGGTCTCCGGCACAATGTACGAGTATGAATGTGCATCGAAAGGATGCATTGTGATTCACTGAAGGTGTACTACCCTTTAGCAGATTTTTTTTAATTTTGGTGGTGATCAATTTGACTGGAATGTTTTCACGTCTTTGGTTGGAGATGGTAAACACATTTAAATGGAAAATGGAATATTTTTACGATAAAAGAAGATGTTATTTGATTTGAATTGTAATGATCTTGGTCCCGTCTTTCGTTAACTTATTAAGACATTTTTATTTATAGCAACACAGTTGTTAGTTTTGTTGGAAATTGTGTGGATCGAAAGAGCAATCGAATGCAAGTAGAAAAAACGAAAAAAATTGTGTTAGAAGAAAAAGTCAGAGAAAATTAATAAATTAACAGTGTCAAAGTCGGCTCAAAGTATGACTGCGTATCATCGCGCCAGAAAAGCGTCATATTGCGACTAATGTGCAATATGTTACATCGCATGTGTTGATAGCGATTCTTTACAAACATATTTCAAAACCTCTTTGCAATCACACCGAGCAGTAGGTGTTCAGATAATAGTCCAGTTTAAAGAATAAGCTGAATGCCTTTTATACCTGGAGGAAAACTTTTGGGAAACATATAGTACACTGGGTTGGTGGGAGGCTGTTAACCCTAAAACCTATGTTTTGGAATCTGAACAAGATAAAAATGAGTGTCTGTCTGGGTATAATCCTCAACTAGACTTGGAAACTTTATTAAGCATGTTCCATACGAATATCGTGGCAGCTAAAGTCACTCCCAGACTGAAAGAATAAAATTCGGATGCCCAGCTCTTCCAGACATTCGCATCATCCAATTTTATTTTTTAATTACTTTTTTACTAGGTAAAAAACTAATGATTTTGAGTGATGGAAATCTTTATTTGGACTTTTTCAATTTCTTTGTTAAGTGGAAAAGTGGAAACTTGTCATCCGGGTGAAATCCTGATTTCACTATGACGTAGAATTTGTAATAAAGTTGCCATCCAGTACAAATTCTACGTCATAGTGACGTCAGGATGTTATCCGGATAACAAGTTTGGATGAACGTCTGATCGCACCTTTACAATCGAGCCTTTAAAGAAATAACCAAAGCACTTTTGCCGAGATGTTCGCCGCTGTGCCCTTTCAATCGTGTCCAAAATTTAACTTCGTACTCTATGTACGCTTGATGACGTAGGACCCTGTTAAGTCACATTGCGCATATTTTTTTTTATAAGTTCTCCTACTGTATTATACTGTCATCTGTAGTTTTTTGATTTGTATTTTATTGAACCTCTATTTAATAATTTTGAGATCAATTTAATAACTTTTGCAGTGTTCCATATGATAAATTTAAATGATATTTGCTTATTATTTCTAACATGAGTAGCTACGTTGTGTATATGGAAAAGAGGTGATGCAAAGTAAAACGCAATATTTAATAAATACAAAATGCAAAAGAATAACAACATCAGATATAAGTCGTGTAACTCAAGTAATGATTGCAATTATCTGGCGGTACAATGTAGTAATGTTAAATACTGTATACTCGTTCGTTGCTATGTATGCGTTAGGAATTCAAAGACATAAAGTACCCAGAGATATTAGTTATCATGTCAAAACGTAAGCCTTAAATATCCATTTAAACCATTTATGATTTGCATTCAATTAAATTCAGCCACGTATGCTAACATTTTAAACATTGATTTTGATCCTTCAAATATTTTCGAAAACCAGTTCATTTGCAAAATCAATTTTATGATTCGGAATGACAAGTTTTGACTAGAAACTGGAATCCCTCGCTCTAACTATTTAGCCACTGGACGAATAAATGTGTCAATTAAAAAATTGTATTTTACTTAGACGTGAGCTATATTTTTTGTATGGCTCTCGCACTCAACCGATCATTACAAGAGAGGCGTCAAAGGATTGAAAATAAATTCTTAGGAGGAGGACATTGCTTATTCCATTAAGTCAATATCGGTGAACGTTTTATTGTGTTTAACTAAAATATAAAATTCCCCTGGACCATTGTACCATTGAACTGGACCATTGTACATTGAATTCAAACGTTTTTTTTTTTTCTTTATTTAAAAAACCCGAGAAGGCTTGCACTCATCATGTCAGCAACTAGAACCTGGAGTCTGGTTCGAGCAAAGGAGGGACATTCAGAGGAAATGCTTCTCGGTGTCTTAACCTTCTCCACAAGCGTAGGCGCTTATAAATATTTATATGAAACTATTGTCGCATATTTAGCTTCTTCAGAGAAAATAAAGCTTATGCCGTTAATAGAAGGAGGGTAAATATGCTGAATTTTATATTTTCTTGAGAAGAAGAAGAATAGTTGAGTTTGACTCCAGAGAAGGGGGGAAGGCAACGCCACCTTGTGGTGGAACTTTACTGACAGTTCTTCTTGCAGATGACTAAGAAAGTTTTTAGTTGCTAATCCTACTTGTAAATCAACTCACCGATAGGTTCAGCAACCTTCAGGGATGGCATTGCATTGTTAAAATCCAGCTGTTTTTCCTGCCTTGAGCAAGGGCTCAGAGTTTTAATACGGACTTCTGATCGACTTATGTGTCTGAGACACCTCCGACTTGCCTTAACTGGTATCTGGACCAGATCTATATAGCTCTTCAGGATTATCTCCAACACTGGCAGGGTGATATGCGTAGTTATTTGGAGCTCGGCTGTTTTGAAGCTGTATAGTGCCTAAAGCTGTTTATCCTTAGTTATTATACGTTGCCGGTTAATGTGAGTATTTGACATATTAAGTGTCAAAAAGTAATTTCCTGGAGAAAACAGGTGAGTAGGTGAGAGACCGTTTTCTCCTCCTCTTCGTCCATATAATTTCTTCAAAAGTCGTTCAAGAATCTACCAAGAATCAACTGCTTAGAGAGATCACATTTTAAAGCGTTTCAAATCTAGCTTAAGACAGATCCGTTTTGCCGATATAATTTGAGAAAATTATGTTCCTCTTTAGCCAAGATAAGACTTCTTTAATCACTATTATTTCCGCCTGGAACACGCTAGGAATGAGAGATTAAGACTTAGTCTGTACGAAAAAAGACCACACCTATCCCTAGCTTATTGATCTATCGGTATAAAAATGGATCGCTGTGTTCTCCAAAAAGACTCAAGTTATGTCTAGTGCTTCTTGTCTTTATGGTATGATAGTTCACAAAGGGATTCACATGCGAGATATCTCTCATGGATTCTAACCTACTTATAAGTACAAACAAAAAGGTTTTTTATAAAAGCTGAGGTAAAAACCACCCAATATAAATTAAAAAGTCGATCTTCAGTCAATATCAATTTGGCAAAATTTTTAATTAACCACGCTCACATTTGCTGCATATTCCAATCTTTTTGCCAACGTGTGCTGCTTTTAAACAATTAAGCTGTTATTGCTGCTAACGATGACGCTCAATTGCATTAGGGAATTTTCTGAACATCTTTTCTTTGAGAGACCGAAAGGCAACACAAACATAATATATATCTTTAAATCGAGTCCATTTGCATAGTTTTTCTATGATCCTAATTCCATTTCTTTTTTTGCAACACTAGCATAATGTTAAACTCTTTTATACTAAAACAAAATAAAAAATTATTAAAACTAGGAAAAGCAATTCAAGTAAATATTAAACGAAAAAATAGTACTGCAGCATGTTGTTGCAGATGGAGAATGAATCGCATGCCGCCGTGTCGATCGTCGTCTATCGTCGCCGTCGTCGTCGTTGTCGTTGTCGTTATCGTCGCCGGCCGTCGCAGTCTTCAGCTCTTCGCTTTAACTATTCATTCGCGCAGAGATAATTCTTCAACAGCAATTGCGTTGGTAATATGAGGAAAAGATAAAATTGGTCCTGCGCAAATGTGTGGCAAATTCAATGAACATTCTTTATTAGGCAAAACTTATCGTGTCTTCTGAATCAAACAATATTATAAGCTAAAGGCGACACAGGAAGATGAACATAATAGTTCTTTTGATAAAGAATATATCGTTCATTCAAGCCTACGTATTCTATTAGTTACTTCAGTTCATTTGGTTGGAATCCAAATCCAATTATTGTTGTGTTCCAAATCTATGAAAGAAGTCCATTAATCCATGTCATGTACATTCAACCTTACAATCTGCTGAACGAACTTAACAGGATAGTTATAATTTAAGAGATACATATGTAGTTGCGCTGGAGAGCTTCAGCATGCAAAAATGTCTGTTTTTATTAAACAATTTATACATCCAAAATGCTTTGAGGGTAGAGCTAATTTAATAGCACAATAAATGTAAACAAGATCGCGTGAATTTCTAAAACCAACTCAGAGTTATGACAACTTATTTAAAAATTTAAAATCCACGTTTTTCAACTTTTCATTTCAAAAGCATTTTTAAGAGAAAAGGCAAGTATTACTAATTCTTTCACGGCAGCTCCTGGAGAAAACCGAAGACTTAACCGAATCCTTCCAGGTCGGCAAGGAATTAGGCAAGGCTTTCATTGAACGCTTTTAACATCATACCGTTCCCTTCATGCCGGAGCATGAATGTGCCAAACCGACCAATTTGGAGTTAATTTGTCGGTTTGATTAACCTTTGTTAGTTCTATGTAATATCAAAATCTAGCAATATTTTAGCAACCAAGCCATTTCATTTTTGCACATTCATGTTTCTGCCATGAGGGGGACAATACTAAAAAGAATTATGAAAATACTTTTGGTAGAGCACAGCGAGATGTGGTGTGCTTACCTCGCCTCTACTATCGCAACTGAAAACGATATCTTTTTAGAAATTAAACAAAAATAACGCTTGCCAATAGCTTTTTTTTAGAAAGCAACTAAAGAAACTCTTAATAAGATCTTGGTAACCATAGACTCACTCTTTGGATCGCTGTGACTATTTTAAAGCAAATACCGATATCTTTGGTTGTTTGTAGGTCAAATTATGACAACAACCCTACATCATCTAGTTAAGAAAATAGAAATTTCAGGAAATTGCTCTGTTACTTTCTATACTGTTACTTTCTAGTTGTCTTCGACAACACATGGTTCTATTTCATTGAAAGGGCCGCCTCTTACAAAGGAATACGAATAGACAAACAAACTATTAAACGGATACAATCAATGTTGAGCAGCAGATCCATTAAAGCCGTCAAAGGATGCCCACAAGGAGGCGTTCTATTTTCCCTCCTCTGAGAAATTAGGGTTTCAAATCCTAATTGTTAACCCTTATAAAACAACAATTGTTCACTTTACCCGAAACTGAACAACACTCTAATACCATTCTCAAAGGAAGTAACATATCTCGGTATCACACTCGATCATAAGCTAGTAAGCTTATGATCATCTAGAACGCACCCTAAATAAAGCGACTACTATAAAACTCTTTGGTAAAAAATGGGGTTATCTACCGTCCAAAAAAAAATACATTGGGACCCACCAAACGACAGTTTTACCAATCATTACGTATTCAGCTCTAGTGTGTTGGGAATTGGTAAACCACAAAAGAAGATTCAACAACATAAGCAGTATAGCGACATCGATCTGCTCATACAACTGTTACTCAGAAATTCTAATCTCACTATAAAAGAAAGAGAGAGAGAGGGATCTAAGAAAATTCAATATACATATTTTTAAAATGATCCACCACCAACGTTAGAAAAATTTAATAAAACACCACAAACTAGCCAGCGGTCTATCTAAAACATACAATAACGGCTTAGATAAACCACAACAAACAAAATACAAACAAAAATGAAATACTTTAGCCGCTACTGTGTTTCTAAATGTTTCTCCCCTGACAGGTTTTAAGTGTCAAAACTACTTACAATTAATATTGACTAACCATCAACTGCACCCTAACCACATTAATTCACTCTTACAACCAAATTAACTATATATTAATTAAACATTATAAATTCAAATGCATGATTCTCTGAGAAGAAGTGCCTATACCCGTATGACCGGCTGGTTTATGAGCTTAAATTGTCCACGAAGTGCGGGTGAATATTGTGAAAGCATTTCTGTTGTGTTTGTCAATTAGTCTCACTTTATTTAAAAAGACGATATCTTTTAGCACACGAAAATAACATAGTTTTCAGTAAAAGTATTAAATAAACATGCATTCGAAATCTGTACACAAAAAACCCACTACCAATAATATTCTTTACCTTACGACAGTCGCTGTTGATTGAAATCCATTTAAGTTATAGTTTATCTGAAAGTATAAGTAAGATAATGTATGAGATACACATTTTCTATGAAGTAATATGAAATTAGGGTAAGCTAATTTACAAACGAAAAACTAGAGAAACTCTAGAGACCAATCCACCCGAATGTAAAATTACTCGCTTAAGATGAACTGGACATTAATTTTTTTGAAAATGTTTAATAATTTTACCGTAAAAATCCATGGGATCATTTTGGCTACTTACTGACGAGTGACACAAATCGTAAGTGTCTGCTTTAATTTAAAGTGTATAGGATCACAATCCAGTTGGATTAATGGTTAATAATCTCACTCCTGTTTCTGAAAGCAGTACAAGAGGCAACCTCGTCAATTAAAATTATTACTTATTTCAACAGTGAAAATTCAGCCAAAAATCCAACTAGCGATGAAATCATCCACAGTGGCAATTCAAAGAAGTCTTCCGGGACAGACCAAATTTTTTGCGACTGAAAACTTTCAGGTGGTACAGGTGGAGATCAAAAACGATTCATCAGGGGATTAACCGGCCTTTAAAAGTGTCGGTTACTGATTTACAAGTAAATGGAATATGGATTCCCGAACTGATATAGAAAGATTAAATCTTTAAATTCTTAACGAAGTGATTTTTCTTTGTTCAAATACAAAGTCTTTAAGAAGAATAATGAAGGCCGGAGTACCTAAACGATCCTATTCTCTTCAACATATTTACTGCAGAAGAAAAGCCAGCCAATGAGGAACGAAGGAAGATACTGCTATATGCAGACGACTTCGTCACCTACGCTCGTTCGATGTCACCAGAGATAACTCCCTGAGAAGTCGAGAAGACCCATATCAGGAATCTTAGGGACTACTACGTGAAAACTGGGGACTGAAGATGAATAGCACCAAGAGGCAGTTGATATGTTTCCAAATTCCAGTGACAGCGAAAAGACAACGTAGTAGAGAAAGTCCTCGTTTTAGGTGTCGCGCACAAGTAGAAGCGGACTTTAATGAACTTGAAGTTAATGAATTTGATAGCCAAAGACCACCATAAATAGGGCATTCCGGTTAAGAAATTTGACCCAAAAGATATAGACTACTAAAGTGCTTCTGAAAATATGTAATTGCTCTATGAAATAGAAATATCCGACTATAAAGTCTAACTTCTTAAATATCACTTAAAATACGATCAGACGGTCATTCAAACGTAGAATTTGTACTAAATTTGTCATCCAGTACAAATTCTACATCGTAGTGACGTCAGGATGTCATCCAGATGACAAGTTTGGATGACCATTTGATCGCACCTTAACTTGTTCACTGTAACACCAGTCGATCCCATCGAACATGCTTGCCCTTTCAAACATTTTACCTGACAATTCAGCTTTAAAAACAAAGTCACTCTGGCAACGATAGCTTTTATTTTTTTTTTCAATCACACCTCCCTCATATCAACTTGACTTTTTTTCACTTTACGTACGTAATAGATGTTTTCATATTTTGGGTCAAAGTGGTTAGAAAAATTAACAGAAAATGGTAGTAAACCAATTAATATTCTTTTGTAAATATTCATTATCGCATAAGCGAAACATTCAGTGTGATTTTTCGCACTTTAAAAATTCATCATGAAACTACTGGCCATTCTCTGTTTCTTGATTTTTTGCGCAATGTTCACATATTTTTTTTATAATCAATTTTCTCAGAAACATTCCTAATCCCTTGTCTGCCACGAATGAGACATTTTGCACGCCATTGAAAAGTGTATTCAAAGCAATTAGGTATCAACTTATCTACTTAAGAAGAAGAAGCAGAACTCTACCTCAACATTTCGCTTTCGCAATTATCATCGTCACCTTAAATAAGAAATACTTTATTTTGCAAATTTACGTAAGACTTGAAGATTCTTCAACTATTTGGGGTTTTTTTTGTTTATTTTGCCCTTTTCTTAATTATTGCTGTTGTTCCTCTCCTTCATGTTGTATATCTTTTTTTAACATTTTTTTGTACATTCCTTTTTTCTATTTTTAAAATTGTATCTAATTGAATGCAACTTAATTGACAAAAAAAAAAAACAAAAAAATAAAATAAATAAATAAACTTCAAGTAAGCGAAATAAAATAATGCAAATAGGCTACGCATAGATTTAGTGGATTATTTTATTCGTTGAAAAAGAAATTCAGATGCATAATATGATTAATATGGATTACAACATAATATTTGTGTAAGGAAATAAAAATAATGTGAACTTTGACTATTTTCAATTTTAATTGTTGTTAAGTTGATTGCTCCTGCCAAAACCCCAAAACTAGTTGAAATCAACAAATGTTTTGGGTTACCCTTGCTTTTATATTACCGCATTCAAAGTCGATGAAGAAGTATTTGTTCCTTGTACTGCTTCTATTTTTTGTTGGATGTTGATAAACAAGTTCACTTTAACCCCCAGGTTAAAAATCGGTCGAAATTTTCTACATCACCCTTTGGGTTGCGTTCACACTTTAAAAGGTTTACCGTGGATGTGGATATCGAGATTTAGAAATTTTTAAAGTTAATGCGATCGTGCGGAAATTTCGAACTCAAACTGAGTATGAGGCATGATATTAAAACTATAGACAAAACCATAAGAAAAGACTACAATCCGCTTGGGGCGAACAGTATGATATCCTATCCATATCCCTATATGCCGCAAAGAAAAAAGCATTAAGAAGATGATGGATAGCATTTTACTTTATTCTATTAAATTGACAAAAAATAAATATTTTTGGAAAAAAAAACGCCCCCAAAGAGTGGGCGTGGCCAAAAACTTTGTATGGACGATATATTGGAAAAAATATCGTGTTAAACATTTTTTTCGCTTTCTATGAAAATTTTCGAAGAAAACAGCATTTTAGTGAAAAACGCCCACAAAAAGTAGGCGTGGCAAAAAACTTTATATGACAAACTTATAAAGGAGGGCAGTGCCTACTAAGGGTATATTAATTTTGACACATTAGTTTGTAACAATCCTTAATATTCGTCGTAGACCCATAAAAGTATATATATTTATGATCAGGACCAAATCCTAAGACTATCTAGCAATGTCCGTCCGTCCGTCCGTACGCAATTTTTAGGCCTTTAAAATTAAGCTAGGAAGCTGAAATTTGAACCACATATTCCCTAGGGCTCCGAAATGGTTAAGTGTAAAAAATGTTTGAATACGCCCACTGCCACGCCCACAATTTAGAAAAAAGAGAGATACAGTATTACAACCTTCACATGATATGTAGGCACTGCCCTCCTTATAAGTCTGCCATATAATGTTTTTTGACACGCCTACTAATTGTGGGGGTTTTTTAATAAAATGCTGTTTTTTTCGAAAAATTTCATAGAAAGCAATTTCATAGAAAGCCCTCCTTTATAAGTCTGCCATATAATGTTTTTTGACACGCCTACTAATTGTGGGCGTTTTTTAATAAAATGCTGTTTTCTTCGAAACATTTCATAGAAAGCAAAAAAAAAAGTTTAACAAAATATTTAGCCAATATTTTTTCCAACATATCGCCCATACAAAGTTTTTGGCCACGCCCACTTTTTGGGGGCGTTTTAAAAAAAAAAATGTTAATAATAGAATGATATTAAATGCTATCCATCATCTTCTTAATGCTTTTTTCTTTGAGGCATATAGGGATACGGATAGGGTATCATACTGTTCGCCCCAAGCGGACTGTAGCCTTTCCTTATGTTTACTTTGGGCAATTATTCACGTTGCAATTTTCGGCAATTGTTCATAATGAAAAATCCCCCAAAAGGTAATAAATGAATAATTGCCCAAATGTAACAGTGAAAACAAGCAAGGCAGTTGCGGGAGGTAGCATGCCCCTCATATTCCATAACGTATGCTTTGTGGACTAACATATATAAAAATAATAACGAAATTACTGTTTGTTGCCAAAGGCCCCAATGAATTTGACAGCCGCTTGCAGAAAAAAAGTTGAAAACCCCAAAAATATGGTAAGGGCGATTGTTCATTTTCGGATTTCGGGCGATTTAGTCTTGAAAACAGATCGAAATGTTTGGGCCATTATTCATTTCAACTTTTGGGTAAACGTTAATAATTTTTTTGGCGATTAACCGTTTTTGTTTTTGGCGATCCTTCATTATGAATAACTTCCCCATATTCGCAGTCGATTATTCATTTTTTGGTTTTGGGCGATTGTAACTTGGGCGATTATTCGCACAGTCGAAAATGTGAGCCGTATGGCGAAACGATTCTAGAGATTTGCTACAAAGTTTGTATGTAAAGATTTTGGTGTAACATCTTGTGCCGTTTTTGAGAAAATTTAATTTTCCAAAACATAAAAAGTGTTTTAAATAAATATGGTATATGATCAAATGTCACTATTCTTTTGGAAGTGATTCAAAAACGCATCTCATGTACCGAGATTGTTTCGTACGATGCAGTCATGAATTTTATTAATAATGAGCGCCCACTAAATGTAGGATTAGAGAGAAGAATGTTGATCTTGAATGTCTGTAAGCTGCTCTAATATCTTGAATATTTTCACTTTGGTGTTGAACGTGGCTAACCTAAGAATGTATTTCGGTTAAAGTGATGAAATGCGACTGGCTATCTCGTGGTAGGAATACCGATAAGACAACGACATTGTGACGATGACGATGAGTTTTGAATCCTGTCAAGTAGCTCTAAATAAATAATACAAATTGTGTAGCCAAATTTTAGGACGAATAAACACCAAGATTTAAAAAAGGAACCCAGACATTTTGCAGCATAGGTACTTGGTTGACTGTGCTTCCAATGCCGGAATTTTACACTTGAAAATATGAAACTTGAGCAGGAAATGAATATAAAAAAACTGTCGTTACTGTAATCAGTGAAGGAAAAGATAGTCTGTGTGGAAGTTTTCTTACTTTTCTATTCATTCTTCGGGGTCGTTTTGGGCAGATGGAATCCAGCCCACCGAAATTAAGGCGTTCCTCCCTCCTCCTACAGACCAATTTCATAATGTCATAAGAAATAAAATTATACTTTTTGTTTCTCTCTTAATGGTGCACAGTGGTGGTAAACCAATGCATCCTTCGGTTAACTTTATTTATTCAGCTTCGATTTGGTATATTTTCACTCTTTCTTTATCAATTTGTTGCAGAGATATTCGACGTTGAATGACTTTGAATGTAAGGAACCAATGATCACACAGGAAATTTTCGGATAGTTTTCGCCTTTTATAAGTACCATTGGTATGGCGCATGCACGAAATCATGACGAATTTCATTGAGTGTGGTCGAAAGAGAAGAGGCAGATTGGTATGGTGATTTAAATGAAGGATGGGCCATCGAGTGGTTTTTTTTTAAAGCATAGTTCATTTTGACACTGACAGCAGTTTTCCGCTCGAAATCTTGACAGAAAGTCAGTATTATACCTTCGCGGGACGAAATGAGTCGTTTTCCACTTTGGGAAATATTGAGAACTTATTTCCAAACTGTGTAGCCCAAACAGTGCGATTTTTTAAAGTAAGTTTTGGCTGAAATGAAGCACCCACCGCGTCTGCTGTACGCAAAAAGTTCGTGAGACTGGTATGCTAATGGGCAACTGGACTGGACTGTCAGCCGTTAGTCGGCAGGTGAAGTTCATTGGTCATGAAGTGAGTGACAAAATGTCACTTTTTATAGTAGCAACTTTGATGCTACTGGTTAGGGGGTTCATTTACCTCGGTGTAAACATCAACTCCACTAAGAATTACCCTAGGAAACCGCTCCTACTTCGGGTTGGCGATGCAAATGGGTTCTAAACTCCTAACTCGAAAACCATTCTTCGACGACCTTTCAGATATCTCAGACATGGGACTTAATGTTATCATAGCCTTTCTCAACTCCACCGGGGGGTGTTTTTGAGTATATACTACAAATACTCCCCTAAGGTCATCATGAGTGGTGGCATTAAAACGGCGCTATAGCGCTACTTGCGTTTTTCATGGTTGCCATGAAATCAGCCACTTCACCTACCTACCTACCTGAACGAAACGGCGCAGTCAACTTGGAAAATGAAAGTCAAGACTTCAGTTCACCTGACCAAAATGATATTATGGTATCTGTATTTTAACCCGTTACATTTTATATCTTTTAAATTCGGGATAATTCGGTAGGTCTACTATTTGCTAGGTTTCCTGCATCGTTTCCCTTATGCCCTTCAGTGGGAAAAAACAGGATAAAAAAAGACAAATTATATGCCGGGTCCAAAAGGCAGATTTGAGAAGCTTCGCAAATACAGTTGGGGATATTTTTTAGTCTTTTTCATGGACTGGGATACCTCGAGTTAATAGAAGTAAAACTTACTCAGATCTATTTTAGTGCTCTCGAACAGTTCCAAAGTAAACATATTTTGAGTTATTTGGTTGGTTTGATTGACCTTTGGTAGTTCTATGTTATACTAAAATCTATAATCCATAATATTTTACAATGTTCCAGAAACCAAACCTTCAATAGTACTAGAGCAATTAACATTCAACCCTGATTTCCCAACATTCTCATTTTTGCACATTCATGTTTCTGTTAAATAGACCAACTAAAGACTTCCCCGCGCACTTTAACAAATTTTTCGTAAAATTAAACCTTTGTTAATCGACAAGTGATTCAGTCAAAGGTTTTTTTGCGCTTAGCTTAGCTCTAGCTTTTTTTATTTTTTAATATTAACCCTTTCGGTGAATTTGTCCCATCTACAGAACTTTCTTTTTGACTTTATTTGCTTATAAGATTTAAATCACTGTTTAAAACAAATATGAATGCAATTTGATATTTCATGTAGACGTCATATCAAAGTTTGTAAATGCGCTTCGCACACTTTTATATAGTACAGGTTTGCTCGTTTTGTATTCGTGTTATTTGCTTGTATAAGGTGGCGCAAAAATAACCTTCCGATGTTTTTTGCCTGTAATTTAATTATTGATCAAATAAATAGTCACCAATAGTCCGCGTTCTGGAGCGTAACATTGTTTATTAACGTGTATTTTGCATGTGTTTACTACACAAATGTCAAAACAGAACTGACATTAGGGGCCAATCGCAAAATTTATAGCATTTTTTGATAGGAGGATTACTTTTGCGCCACCATGTATTTTGTCCAATTTTTGAATCGTGGGTAAACATACTTTCGCTCTGAATTTGTATGGTACGTACGCATATATGAAACCGATATCACAGATATGGGCTCTGTTGAGGGAGAAATCCTTAGAGAAATAATTTTTGCAGATAATATGCAGTTTGTAAACAAATAAAGACATTAATATATCCGTTTCTTCCCAGCGCAATCTCACACTTGTGGTACACCAATCCATGTCGGAAGTACCACCATCAGACCCGGTGTTCCGTTTACAATAACACCCAAGGACAAAATTCAATGGCGACTTGTGCAGAATACCGAATCGGTGAACACTTCTTTTATTAACGACGCAAGCTTTGATATAGAAAAAGGCGAGATCGGTTCGTCATTTGTCTATTTCAATAGGTATTAAACAGAAGTACACAAATTTGTACGGTGTACGTAGTAATGTAAGATTAAGACGTGTACTTTGACAAAAGCTCAAACTTTGTTTGCTTTCCATTTGATGATTGGAGTTCTCAAAATCCCTCGAATTCACATTTTTTGGAATTAACATATAGGAATATCGTTTTTTACCGAAAATATGACCTCCAAACGTTTCTTTTCATTTGAAATAATCTTAAATACAAATTGTACAGACCGTTTTTAAATTTGCACATTAATTTTATATTTATGAATTATATTGTGTCGTTTTATTTATTTATTTGAATTGCGCAATTCGAAAATTCAGTCTCGGTCTTGCATTTGTGCATCGACGAGCAAATCAATTAATTTGTTTCAAATATTAAATCGAAACCTTATCCGTGGGGTATAAAAGTCTTCGTTCTATTCGGTCAGAGCGGAAATCCTTGCGATTTTATTGTACATATATCGAGGATCTACCACTCGTTTGCATTTATTGGCTTTAGCTCTGCCGTTGGTTTGCATGGAGCGCAACGAATATCAGAAAGTGGGGACGACCACAAACTTTTTTTCAAGAACTATTTTTCTTCCTTTGGAGTTTTTGAGATACGACTGGACCGAAAAATATTTAGTGCTGGGACAATTAGGCTTAACAGTATACACAATTGCTGTGTAATACCGATTTAAAGAAGAAAGCATCTGATCAATGCGTAAGCCGAGACGGAGAGGTAATATTGACCAAATGGTACGACAATAAAAGCGTTAATATGGGGTCTAATTTTGTCGGAATTGGTAGCTTGGATAGAGCACAACAGTTCGATAAAAAAACCCATGTTTATACGGCAATCGACCGAGTAGAAGTTGCAAATAGTTTAATTTCTCTAAAAAAGTGAAAGCAAAAAAATTCTTATCAATTTGCTTCCCCAAAAGATGTGCGGCTAGATCAAATCGGTCATTTTCCCCTTTTCACCAATTTTAAATCAGCTGGATGATTCAAGAAAGCTGGTCGTGAATACAAGTTTTCTTGTGTAAAATGCAAGGTTTATTTGTTACTTAATTGAGAAAGAAATTGCTTCTTGGCATACCATACGTTATAAAAAAGATAATTTATATTTTTATAAAAAAAAGCTTGATTTGTTGTTTTTACTCTGGAAAACATTACAGCTGAACATTCGTCTGATGCAATTAAATAAAAATTAGTAAATGGTCTGTTGTGATGCTTTTTCCAATATATCGGATACCTCATATCTCCCAAATTAGACCTCGTATGCAATTTTTATTGACAGATTTGAAATCAGCGCACCCCAAATACTTAATGTTGATCACGAAGTAATTTATTCGTATCCCATAAAAAATGTTCCACTGAAAGGGTTAACAGAAGGAATTAAGTCACTTGAATTTGAACGCATTATTAGAAGTTGAACATTGTTAAATGCTATAATTTTATAATATGTTTTAAATTATAGACTGTTCTGATAAATATACCTAGGTACCTAGTCCACTGAATTTCGTGAGTAGCAAATAAATATTTTACATTTAAATGATATCCCTGTCCATTTGACATTAGATGTTTAAAACATTCGTGCATTTGAGTTATATTCTCATTTATATAAAAAACAAAAAAAAAACAACAACAAGAAGATGTAATTTTTACCGACGGTTAGTTATAGTTATAGTTATAACATTTTGCATTAAATTCAAATTTACAGTTTACCAAACACAGGTAGATCCAAAGAAAGACGAACGACTTTAAAAATTCGTTCTACAAACCTTGAACATCTATTTTCTGCTGCTACTATATTTTCCAATTTACTTAAGTATTATTTATATTTTAAAAAAAAATAAACCACAAAACAAATAACACTTGTTGGATTCAACGTTTCATAGGTATATAGACGAAAGTCTATTCTGCTATATTTTTTTCAAAAACTTAAATTTTTATTTAATATATTTTTTTTATTAAGCCTTGCACTATCGATATTAAAAAATAATATTTTATTTTGCGCGAAATACTCATGCTCAACATTTAATTATTTTTTTTTTTCATCAATCAAAATATTTTCAAAACACTTTGTTGATCGGATTATAGATATTTATTATTTTTTTTTTAATTTAATTGAAATACGAAATTAAATACAATCCACTTAACTGTGTTTGTTTTTTTTAACTCAGAAAACGAACGAAAACAACGAAACTATTGCTGCACGTTTTAAGTTACACACGCGACATTGACGACAATGTACGACGGTCTAATTGAGCCGGCGGACTGTGTGGAAGAAGTGTTCTTAACAACCCCGATCCCAATAAACGAATGAAGAAAATATCTAAAGTTCATTTCTTTACCAAAATGAATAGTGCAAACACCGCCTCTACCTCTCAAACGGCCAGCACTTACTACTACTGTATGTCTGCCTCAGTTTGTAGTTGTTCAGTGCGCGCCAGTGCACCACCTTGCAAAGTTAACAGAAACTATGTTCGCCGCACAGCACATGCAAGAGAAACATAACATAAACAACTATCGCTTGCGCTTTGTATCGTTTCGTAGTTCGGTCATTCATTCTTCGTTGTTCATTATGAACTGAATTGTGGAACTTGAGTGAATATCGGTCGCTGCGCAGCAGTTCAATCCGAATTTAATAGCTCAGCAGCATCATCATCATCATCCACCATATTCACCACCACCAAAGGCTATGAAGGCTCGCATTGGTTGAGTTTAGAAAGGTAGATATTGCTCGAGAAGTGACAAATTTATGTAGTTCACTAGATTGAGTGTAATGTAATTTGTTGTGGATAAGTTGGTTGGTTTATTGTTTGTCGTTCATTTTTTTTTTTGCCTCCTCTTTCGAATTTATTGACAATGGTTTTTTTTTCATTTTGTTATTTTTTTTTATGCGGATGTGTATTGGAAAGGAAGTTTTTTTAATTTATTATCATTCAATGCCGCGTTTAAGGTTAGATGGTGCTCATCAGGCGCTAGTACCCGAATTTATATTTCAGAATAACGTGCATTCGTAGGTAGGTATTGTAAGAATACATCACAAAGAATTTTCTAGTTTAGAGGTAGTGTTTGGTATAATCGTGTTTTTTATTTCCATCTCTTCGAAGTGCAACACCTCTGACCGGGAGTTATTTTATTTCTATTTATTTTCTTTTTGTTTTCCTACATATTTTTTACGAAATATCCTATACATTCTAATTACATTGGAAATTGTCAGTATTTAATATCTCTAATTATAAGATGGCCTACACCTAAGGGTGTTCCAGCAAAAGAGGCGATTTTTTTGTATTTGTCAGGTCTAATCTTGAATACTGTTGTATGGAACCCTTGTTATTAGTTTTAAATTTCAGTAGAATTGGGGAGATCTAAAAATATTTTACTAGGATTGTCGTGCGTAAATAACGCTAAAATATTGAAATGCTTCGTATGAAACAAGATGCCGTGGGTAATATTTTTCAACTTATCATATCGAGTGACTTATTATTAAATGGATTTTATGCTCCAGCAAGAGTACTCAGAAATCGTTTAGTATCTTATGCTGATGCTCTATACCATAGAGTTGATTACATTTGTAATGAACTTATTACTAGATGCCTAAAAGAAAATAATAAGTAGAGTAGTTTATTCGAGTTTGAACTTAGTAGACTTGTTTAAAAATAAATTAATTTTGACCTTAGGCTTTGTTTGTTTAACCCTTTCAGTGGAACCTTTTTTATGGCAAGCAAATAAATTATTTCTTCAGCTTTAAGTAATTGGGGTGAGCTGAATTCAAACCTGTCAATAAAAATTACATACGAGGTCTGATCAAATCATAGAATCATAGCTTCGCCAACCATTGTGTGCGCGAAGATATATTTATTGATACCAATGGAAGCGACCCACAGTTTAATGTAAATTCCGAACTGCAATTTATATTTTGGCAGCTTCTCATGACATCTTTTACTCTTAAATGGTTGTCAGACTTTCGCAAAAAGTGGGGCAAATAAAACCGAAGGAAAGGCTACAGTCCGCTTAAGCGAACAGTATGATACCCTATCCATATCCCTATATGCCCCAAAGAAAAGAATGCAATATGACTCGGTTATCAAACATAAGTCAGAACTTCAGTCTTCCGACCAAATTTAAAGAGTTCTTAAGTTTAAGCACTAACTTAGAAGTGGCTAAATAATTGAACATGGCCGTAAGTGCAATGTATGCATTCACATTCCACGATTCTCAACTCTTAACTCAACTCTCAATAGAGCTGTTTGTAAAATGCGATTACATTCCTCCCCTTGCTCCGATCCTACCCGAAACAATTTTTGAACCGCGGCCGGTTCGGTATCTTTAAATCAAATTACTATCGGAACTACAGTACGAGTTGTATTAAAAACCAATCATGGGGTGCCAGATCGATGAATCGATGTCCTATATTTGGAACACTGTTTTTTTGGAGGCGCACTTACCATCAAAACTTGGTATTTGCCAAACTTTTGCCTTTAAATAATGTAGAAATTCTTTGCGCGAAAAACTGTTTATGCACGATTCCACAATTGGATAAAATACTAACTAACACCAAGACAAAACGAGTAAACCTGTAGTAGACAAAAGTACACAAAGAAAACTTACAAAATTTTAAATGGCATCTGTTTGAAATCTCAAAGAGCATTCAAATGTGTTTGCTTTATTAGTTCAAACAGTGATTATTTAAACCCTCTTAGCGAATAAAGTCAAAAAGAAACTTATTATTTTAATTATGTCCTATATATTGGGCAAATTCACTGAAGTGCTTAAATAATTGATAATAGTATAAATAAAAGAAATAAATAAAAACCTTTCCAAAATATGTAGGCACTGACTTCCTAAACGAATTTGCCATTCAAATTTAATATAATTTAAGTTAAATAGAATATCATCTATCGTGTTTTCAACGCCTGAAGCGAACTGTTAGAGCTGCACTAACATGTAGAATGTACAGTCTAAAAAGCCAAAAAAATTATTTTGGAGATGACAGAGAAGACCGTCCCATATGAACTTAAGTAAAAATAACCATCGCTGATGTCAGAGTGCTTTGTCTAGATATCTGGAAGCGGTGTGTTCAGGATCACATAGAATAGAAACTATCCTGTTTCTCAGGCCGAACGGGTCCGAACCTTAGAGACTCTAAATTTGAACTTAAAAGCAAAACCTTTTAAACGTTTCATTAAGCCTCTTCTAGACAGACGGTAGGCCGCCGTCTGTCCATCATTAAGTGAAGCATTTATGCACAACAATGATTTCCTTGAGCGAATAATATACATAGGTACTAAATATATGTGTGACCAAATTTAAACTAATTTCTGCGCTAAGCTATCTATCTATATGGTTCCAATTTCCAACTTGAATTCTTCCCTAAATTTGTCTTTCAAGTTTAAAAGAAAAGTATGTCATATGAGTAAAGTCTCTTAAATTGCATATGACTCACCACCACCACACTTCCATTTCTATACTGAAATAGCAAAAACAAATAATTCCTTCCAAACGCCAGGCCAGGCACATTCACATTACATTTTCATATTATAAAAATAATTATTTATTTTGCTTAGATTATCAAATCTTGGCTAGCGCCGCAAGTATAGTATATATGTTTCAAAATTTTCGCATTCAACTGCATTTTTTTTTGACATGAGAATTTGTTTCGTATTGTCTGTAATTTGAATCCATGTCATTAACAAGACAGGTACATAACTATGTATGTATAGAGAATATATTCAAAAAACATCGGTAAATTTACTGTTGTTAAATTTAAGCACTTTTAACCTACCCACTTTCAACAGAATTCTTATACTTATTAGGTACTCCATGGTTAATAAAAACAAGGACTCGAATTTCATTCGTTCATGCTTTTTATCAAAAACTTACATCCCATATGAACTTTTTTTTTTCTCACCGGATGACTGAAATGAATAAACATTGAAGACAAGATGATAGCTTCTCGTAAAGGTGCGATCAGACGATCATCCAACCTTGTCATCCGGATGACATGCTGACGTCATAAAACTTATTTATTTCAGACGGGATGTCTTCTTTAGGATAAATTCTACGTCATAATGACGTCAGGATGTCATTCTGATTATAAGTTTGGATGACTGTCTGATCGGATCTTAAGGAAAAGCTATAAAATAAAAATGCTTAAATTCATGGTTGCAGTTATTTAGAAATGACTGTGCAAAATATGTACTTTAAACAAGAACTGGGTATTACTTAAGATTTCTTACATATTTCGAGTACGCTAATTCAAATGGAGTTATCTGTTGTAGTCGTTGCACTTAATTTGTGTCATTGAAAACATTCTTAGCATTGCAAATGATTTTATTTCATATTCGACGGTTGCCACATCTAAGCAGTGACGTTCTTTCGAAGAGACGTTTCAGACACTGTCGAAGAAGAAAAAAACAACACAAAGCATAAATAAAACCATGAGAAAATTTGTTTGAGAAGCTAAAACGTATATAACTTGTCTATAAAACTCCTATTTTCTTTGGCTCTCTTCATTCCTCCACTCCTCATCCTATAAGATAACATTTACATTCAGATTATTCAAATTATGAACAACAGTAAACGCCATCAGGGCTGCAGAATTACCCTATTCAATTAGTATAGCAATTTTTAAATTTTGTATCAATGGAATGCTCTTTGAGTCCTTAACATGTACAGAGAGATCTTCCTTTTAACATTTAAAAGAGCAAAAAAATAGGATCTACAAAAATGTTTAATTAGACATAGCGTTTGGCCGGCTGCATGTGTGCTGGTCATATTTCCCCGAATGAAAATTGAATAGAGAATGGAGTTAGATTTAATTATCTGACTGGAGTTTGGTTGGTTGATTAGATTGCACCGAAGATTTTGGAGAATTTTATTTTTATTTTTTATTCTTCCATATTTCTGACGATGTGTGTGATCAAGAGTGTGAGTGAGTTGTTTCTTTCTTTAATATTTCGGACGGGGGATCAACATAACATATTTAGGATGTTGAAGAGTTTGTATGTTATTCACCGTTTAACGCCAAAATGACGCAATTTCGACATCTAAGTTCGAATTGCTGCCATATAAAATATGGAATGGTTTTCGAGGGTGCTCTTTTCAATTAAACTTTTTGAAAATCACAAAAACTTACGAAACCCAGTTTTTTATTTTTTTTTTTTTTAATAATCTTTCGATCTTTGTTCATACCTAAAATCAATTAAAATCGCGACCGCGACATCTGAACTACAAATTTATGTTTGCTTATTTTTATATCAAATAACGTTGGTAAACCAACGTTTGCGACTATCATTCTGTCTCTCAGGAGAATCGACTGCAGGCTTCTAGTAGGCGTCCCTTCGGCCACCAAGCTTTTGCTTAACACCCTAATATATTGGGCTTGAGCGACACCACCATTAACTGTCCTGCTTGTGGTGAGGAGGAGGACACTGCAGAACACTTCCTCTACGGTTGTCCGGCCTTTGGTCACTTTAGGTGACGGACTTTCGGGGCTGACGCGGTGAGTGCCGAACATCATCACTGAAGCTTCTTCTCATCTTTCTTCGAAAGACGGGAAAACTAAGTACATTAATATGAGGTGTCTGCATGGTAACACAATTGACCAGTAGTTGTGTCTGATCGCTTCATCGGATAGTAGCAACCTCCGACAGAAGGAAAAGAAAGGGTTAAGCAACTTAAAACTTAAAATATCGTGTAAACATAGCTTGAGTTTCAGTTCTAATTGTTAACAGCGAACATTTTGATGTCATATTCATTAACTTGCACGGAATGTTTGTTCACATTCATCAAACAACACAGAATGGAGAGACACTGGAGAGTCATTGTGCTTCTTCTTCATAATCCGTCAATTCATATGTGACAAAATATATTCTCATTCGCTTGCGGAACTATACTGTTTCCTTGGTTGTTGAACCCAGAGAAACAGCGATATTTCTTCGTTTGATTTCTGAGGAGATGACATTTTAAGATTCGATAGCAGAGCCGAGATTGACGAAGTCCCTTAATACATCGAAGTCATAACTGTCGATTGTGAACTATTCGTCGATGTTGGGTGTCCCGAATGTTCTTGTTGACAGCATTTTGTTTATTTTGCCTTTGTTTGCCGCTAGACCCATCACAAATGCACCAGTAACAGATCGCTGTATCCCACCAATAATATCAATATCAAATATCATCAAAGACTTTTGAAAGATTGTACATCGTGTGTTGGCTTGTGACGTTTGCACAATTCTTTCAAGTATGATGTTAAAGAAGTCACATGACTGATGTCTCGGGTAGGTTGCTAGCGACCTTGATGCAGCAACCAAACTAGAATATGGGTCTGCATAAATTGACTCTATAAAATCGAAAAAAGTGCTGAGTATCGATCTGAAGTTCTAAGCTATTTTCCAGTTTGAATCTTTGGTCAATTGTGGACTTAACGGGCTTAAAACCGCACCCATACGATATAATCAGATCGTTGCAATATTCCCAGGTGTACACAGCAATATTTAGGATACTGATTAGAGGAAAATGACACTGAGGTTCCATTCATCCACCCAAATCTTGAAAAAAAGTTGATGAACCTATGCTCTCTACCAAGTCATCTCCTGCTACCCTAAATAGGAAAAACGGCCCGGCAGTCTGGCTCGACTTCAGTTTAGATATTGCTATCCTCACGTCATTTTGGTAGGGTGGACGGAATTCTTGACTTGCATCGTCAATACACAATGGGTCGCTCTGCCTGACAACGGAATTTGTGTCGTCTCCGCCATTTTGACCAAACTCACAAATTTACATAAAAAAGCTAATGACAGAACATAAAATGGCATTATCTTTGTACAAGACTTAATGTACTAGAGTACTAGTACTATCACAATGTGCAATCTATACGTGATGCTTCGTATAACATAAGCCCAATGTGCTTATTCGATAGTTTTGTAACGTATGGAAGTTATTCACTCGCTTACTGATGTCGTGATTAGGTCAAAAATTCATGGTTTTCACCGAAATTCTCAAATTTCTCAAACTTCTCAAATTTGCATCCAAAATGCCCAACAGCTGGTATTTAAATTGCGTCTTTTTCCCCTACGCACCTATATACCTTAAAATACGGAAAATTCCCTCAACAAACATCATAAATCTGCGAGGATGCACCTTATTGGAACATCTAGCTAACACCATTAACGAATTTGTCATTAACTCATGAGAGTACACCACCCTCATTTTCGCAGTAAGCTCCTATTTCTGCATCTAAGTTATGGATAACATCTAAAAAAAAGTACCTCGCTGACGAAGAAAGATTTCAAAGCAAAACATATTTAACATTGTTAGATTCAGCAAAGTCTACCTACTTTCCTTTAAAAATAAGCTTCCATTAATGCCATTTACCTGATATAGGGCCCTATAAGGTGAGGTGGTTTTAATTTCCGCTTAAAAGTATCTGCAAATAGAGAATATCAATGGCGTGTTCTGTGTTCATAAACATTTATTTAACCTAATCATTTAAACAGTAAAAAAAAATTAAAATATTTTTTTTATACCTAAACCTATTTCATTTTTTTGAATATGGTTTACACATTCCCCCAATAAATAAATTTACTGTGCACGGCTATTCGATTCGATTCGATTATTCCAACAACAACTCTATATGTATTAGCATTTATTTTAAAAAAAAATTATTATATTAGGCCACAGTCAATCAACATGTAAACAACAAAAGCTAAGACAACCAATCGGCGGTCTCCATTTAACAGAATTCGTCGCCAGTGGTGGTTTTTTTTCTCTCTTTCTTTTTCCGCATTTGCGTAAATTGTTAGATTGGTATGGTTTTAGTGGCCTTTTACCATCGTGACTGTTTTTGGAGCCTAGATTTAGTCATGGCATGGCCCACGTTTCACCACTAAAAGCGATTTTAACAAATGTGTGTGCTTCGGAAATGGGTGTTGACGTTATGCTTGTGTGGAAATGGGTGTAGATGTTTTTTTGTCTTTATTTTACGATTACGATTGCGTCGACTTAATTCTCCACTTTGATTGTAAAGTTTTCTTATTGGACAAGAAGAAAATGTAATGATCTCTTTGTGTGTTGGAAAAAGGGGATTCAATTAATTGTTTATACCGCAAATTCATCTCCTAAGAGTAGGCTATCCGACCACTTTAAATAAATTTACAAAATTTGTGGAATCTAAAAAATTAAGTAGATTTCTGAATTTGAGTTTTGAAGATTTATTTAATGCTTAATTATTAGTGACCTAAGTGAAATAAAATTAAGACCTAATATTAGGCCTTAACTCTGCCTTGTTACTTTAGAAGCATGCCGTTCGCAAGCCCGAGTAAAGAAGGAGTTCTTTGAGGCAACATTTTTTAACATAACCTACAGGTGCAGTAGTTAAAATTCAAATATAGAAATGAATGAACCACCTTTAGGATATTATAACTCCAGGTGGCATTGGCTATTGGGTCTTTTCGAATTCAGCTGGTACTTGAATTCTGGGCCCTTATGGACTCGCTCGGCAAACTGAACATGAGTAAGGTTGCTACCCACGACACTACTGCTCACGGTATGAGCCATAATATCGTTATGGCTGAAAGGGCTGCTGAAGCTGAACACCCGGTCTGTTCTTCGGCAGTGTCTATGAAATAGGATAGGTCGGTAGAAGTCTCAGCAACGGAAGCAAACCTGAACTTTCCTCTGCCTCTGCCTATCCTTCTGCTGAATCAAAAAGCAAGAGAAAATGTCCCGAGCTCGGCCCTTCAAGATCTTGTGTCTGCCCACGCACCATTTACAAATGAAGCCGTTGCTACTAACCAGCAACTACCTATACGTACTTATACTAGTAATGGATGATGCAGGTGTTGTGTCATCTGGGGACAAAACTTTGCCGACGCGTACTTATTTGCCGAAAAAACATTACAAGCTCGTGTTTCCTTTTATGAAACATTCCAATCAATAAATAGGTTTTGAATTGAAGCTTTCTTCATCAATCATTATATAAATACATAATTTGCTTTAACAAAATATTTATTTCGTAGAATAACACTAAAGAAGTGCTAAGCTTTTTTTAAAAGCGTGTTCGGGCATAAAATAATTAAACTCACAATATTGTATTACTTTTATTCGTTGGCGATTGACTCAATTTTCACACTTAATTAAAACACTTACAAATGCCAATTTACTTTTTGGGAAACTCGATCGCAAAAACATGTCAATGACACAATGAACTAACATATGAGGGAAAACATGCATATTCGGATAAAAAAGAATCTCCAATTTATTTATCAAATGTGTTTTTTTTTTTTGTTATCGTAGGTATTCCAAATTCAAAATTGCAACAAGATATGCCCAAATCGTAGCGTTTGTCGATTTGATTCGATTCCTGTACATTATTCGACCTTGTACAGTATCTCATAACATAGGGTATGCTTAAATTTAATTAATTTTACTTAACGACTTTTGTTGTAAAAATGTGTTATGTGTGGAATTATCAGATAGATAGATAACATCGAGTTTAGAAGTGCAGATCTAGTCCCTATATAAATAGGTGTTCATTCTAATTTATACCTGCTTGTAGCTTTCCATAACCCTATTGAATGCAGACATTATGGAGATCTCTAGAATTTTCTCCAGTCCAGATTCAGCCTTGCTGAAAATTTGCTGAAATCTTAAGACAGGACTGGGTCTGTCATTAAAGGCACACCAGTCGCATCCTGATGGCACAAATGCGAAGTGCGTCAGGAAGTGCCTCCTGGCAGTTAGAAAAATACGCCGTCATGTGGACCATAGCTGACTTATAGTTAGAAGCTTAATTGATGGCGGTACGATGAGCTTGGCTAAAGAATAAGAGAGTAGCCGTCGCTACTAAGATATCGAAGACCCTAGTTTGCTTTTATACGCCCCAAACAGACTGGGCAAACAATAGCCCAAAACCAAAAATTAATAATGAGTTTGGGCGATTGTTCATTTTTATAAAACTATCAATACGGAATATTTCAGCTATGGATTATATCAATGCATAATACATGGAATTTGTATGAAATGCTAGGTTTAGGGCGCTTCTCGATGACATGCCTTGTCATAGGAGAGTGGTACTCGACTGACTCCATTTGTGTCCAATACACATATTTGAGCACCACTTTGGAGTCCTCATTCTTCATTCCTTCTGTTAAAAACGCATATATTGTTTCGATGTGAAAATGCAACTTATGATTTTAAATTCCTTTTGCGTGTAAAAACTAAACAAATTATAACTAATGACGCTGTGATAAATATACTATTTAAGAGGGAAACAAAATGCACCACTATTTTACTAACATGAATCGCTTTCCAAATACCTAGTTCCATCACTGCGATTAAACCTATAAGCGTCAACAGTCAATGCTGGTATTTACTAAATCTCCATAGTCTTGTAATTTCCTATCTGAGTATCTGCCTTTCAAACGAATTGCGGAAAATCAACAACACACATATTATGAGATACATATTTGAGTAAGTATATTTGAGAGCTTTAGTTTGCACCTCCCACTAAATGCGCAACGTTGCCGTGGTCGTCATCGTCATTGTCGCTGCTGTCACCATAGTTGTGCACTTCTACTGCATCTTTGGGGTGGTCCCTCTAGCAGTGCCACACATTTTGTAAGTTTTACTATGGCCGCACTTATACTGCAGCGGATATACTGAAAAATGTAAATTATTGCAAATAATGTGTACGTAAATGAAAAAGAGGGTGACTTGGGGAAACCGACATATATGCGATTCATCCAATCACATTGCAATATTCTTGATAGTTGTAAAAAAAGAAAACAAACAAATATTTATGAGCGAGCAACAATATTGCAGTATAGGAAACTGAATTAATTAAGATTGCGCGGTATCTGGTGGTCGTCGTGGTTGTTGTACCCATTTGAATGTTATCAACTTTTAATAGACACATATGTATACGGACATTTCTTGGAATAGGTCCTAATTGTTATATTGAAAGAGACAAGATGATATTCGTGTGCTTTATTTTCTGGTAATTCCGATTTTGACTTGAGATCATTTAACAGTCTCTGTTTTTGATGGAGATATGTTCTTATTCTGGGTAAAAGATTGGTCCACTAACAATTTAAAATGAAGCTGCTATTATTAATAAATGCGGATTTTGAAAAATAAATACAAACTCATTTCAATTGTTTAAAAATTATATTGATAAATTAAAGAGGTGGAGAAGGAAAGTTCCATTGCGGTTGGCGAAAATCTGAGTTATCTTAAAGAAGATTGAATTTTCGAAAACTTTTATTCGGAATCATCTGCAGATAATAGTGAAGTGACTCCTTTTCGGATAATGATGTTGCACTATCTAACTATGTGTCTGAAATTCTTCTTTGAATTTTGAGTGTTCCCAAAAGATTAATGAAACAAAATGGAATTTTAGTGGTCACTATCTACATAGATTGTAGAATACAAAGAAGGACCATTTGGTTCACCTTCCTGGACCTAGGGTTGCAGCTCGCCCTTCAAGAACAGTAGCACTTACAAACAATTAAATCTGAAGACTGGGAAAAAAATATATACAACAAAGGATTTTTGAGAATGTGGATGAAGAAATAATTAAGGAAGGACACGTATGTACCTACAAGTTTTACTATTAACGAATTATTCGACAAAAGCTCCGAGGTTGGTTTTCTTCGTCCCACCTGACTCAAGGAAGATATGTATGAGTTTCTTATAAACTGTTTAAGCTTTGATGAACGCTCTACAAGAAAATAACACCGGCAATATGCGATAGACTGACGCTAATAAGTGAACTCTCTAGTCATATTGTCAGTATTATACTTCTGGATACGCCTTCGGAATGTGCTTTGGACGAAAAGATGTTGGGACTTAGAGCTATCGAAGTTGATATTTAGAATTTAGATTCCGAGCAAACCCAATGCAATTTTTTATGTTATGAATATTTTAGAGACAGATTCGCCTCCTCGAAGTATTAAATGTGCGCATTTCTACACTATAAACATAAGTAAAACGATATTTATCAGAATCATCATAGTATAATGGAAATGTGTCAAGAAAAAGTGAAAGTGAAATTTAATTTTCTTTTATTGACCTGACCAATTGTGAGTGCAATTTTTCCTTTTCGGAAGGTTATGTGAAATAATGTCGAATTGCACCTTTTTTCTTGGTTAGGTTAGGTTAGGTTGAAGTGGCAGTCAGAAACAAGTTTGACTCACTTAGACCTAAGTGAGGTCCATTATGATACCACGTGGATCTAAAGTTGCTGCCTACTCGTTGAACCAATTTGAGCTTTTCATAAAGCGTGAGAGACATTTTGGGTCAGTCGAGTTTAAATCGTTAAGATAATTGTAGAAGTAAGCTCCTACATGGAAATTTTGTTTCCGGGAGAGATAAGGGCATGCGCAAAGAAGGTGTAGAGTTCTTCTCTTCTTCCTTCTCATCACAGCTCCTACAAAAGTCGTTTAAATAAGCGCCGAGCCTTATTGCATGCCTATCAGACAGTGTCCAGTGATGACACCAATTGTAGCACTAATGTGCGATCTATTGAGGGTAATCAAGCTCTTAGAGCGTCTCAGAGTTAGCCTAGGGGAAATGTGCTTCGTTGTCAGACAGGTAGTACCGCCTGTCCATCTATGGTTTGTTTTTTCTATTGCATCCAGTTTCAATAAGAGTTTGCATGTGGAAATGCCTAAGGAGCCTTATTCAGCCAAGATTGAGAGGGTAGTTCCAAGTTTGGCGAGTTCGTCAGCCTTGCAGTAACCCGGAATGTCTCTATGTCCCGGCACCCAGCGCAGGTTAATGTTGAACTGATCAGCCATCTCCTTTAGAAATGATTGGCAATCTAGGGCTTCTAAGAGTTAATAGACACGTAGTCCAGACACTTGATGGGCGCCTGGCTGTCCGAAAAAATTCGGATATCCTTTACGGATACTACATTCTTCTTATGGTCGGGTCTACATGTGGGATTTTGTATTTCCTAGTAAAGAGGACCAGATCCGTTTTGTGGGGGTTGCCGCCTAGACCACAACTAACAGCCCACCTTGTTACCTTGTGAACAGCATTTTGAATGAGTTCTTTGAAAGTGTTTAGGTGTTTCCCCGATACTGCAATAGCAACGTCATCTGCATAGGCGATCACTCCGCAGCCCTCTCCTAACAGGCTAATGAACTCGCTAAGTGTGCCATCTACTTTTGGACAGTATAGTTGAGATCGCAGATGTGTTGACTTTGTTAAAAGCGCCTTCTATATCGAGGAAAGCTACCATTGTGTACTTCTTGTGGTGAAGGGAATGTTCAATCGAACGTACTAACATGTGTAGTACTGTTTCTACAGATCTGCCTTTGCAATAAGCATGCTGGGCCGTATACAGCAGCCTTTTGTCTAATTCTTTCTAAAGTTTTTAGGAGAAATAATGATAGACTAATGGGTCTGAGATCTTTAGGAGTAACATGGGAATATTTACCAGCTTTGGGTATGAAAACCACTTTCACTTCTCTCCATATCAGCGGAATGTAAACCAGTTCTAAACAACTTTTCAGAATTATCTCCAAAACAGATCTAATAATATCCAATGTTTTTTATAATTCGGTTGGTATAATGCCGTTTGTGCCCGCCGATTTATATGGTTTATAGCTGTGCAGTGCCCAAAGAAGTCTATTCCTGGTAATCAGATCGCGAATGCTGGTTATGTGTGTCATTACCCTGTTTGGGTTCACATTACTTATAAGTGGGTGTCTCAGAGCAAATTAAGCGATTCCCTGCTAGACGTAGTCTAAGAGCCATCTGATTTTTTGAGACAGCTGGGCATCGTTGAATTTGTAAAGAGGATTTTCCTTAGCCTAGAAGCTTCGGAGGTATCTTCTATTTTGTTACAGACGAATCGTCACCGTACTACCGTCGGGTTTTGAAGGGATACCGGTCTTAATTGTTGTTGTTTGTTTTTTTTTTAATTGTAATTTTTTATGTTCACAATAGGATCCACGAGTAGCGGAGAGGGGACATTTTTTTCATGGTCGACTTTATTTCTATAGCAAACTGGTAATAAAGTTGAAGAAAGGGAATTTATGTCAAAAATTAAAAAATGGAATAAAAACGCAAGAAAATATCAGTCGTTAACGAAGAAGCGCCTATTAGGGTGCAGGGAAATGAATCCAAGGCAATTTACTCCTCATTGGAATTGGATGGGTTATGGCCGATGGCAGTTGTGTAACCAAAGAGTAATTTTTTAATTAGTGTTGGAACACTGTTTGCATTTTTTATTACTTCATGTCAACTTTCATATTCATCATCAACTTGGTTTTTCTTTTTGAAGTTTAACCTGTGTTTTTTAATGTCACGAGCTGTAAAAATAAATTCCAATAGTAGATTCGCTTTTTATTTCAACAGGTTATGGGTCCAGAACGCTAGCTACCCGGATCTTGACAACGTGTGCGGCGCCTGGTGGTTAGCGAACAAAGGCAAAAGTCGGCTTCAACGTTAAATACAGCATTCTATTTTTTTAAAGGAAAGCTCAAGCAGACAAATTCTTCAAACTTCAAAAAAGATTATTCATTCCCGTAGGACTGCCGTAGGTGTGGAAAGAAAAAGAAAGTTCACAATCCAAAGGATTGTTTCAAAACAATGAAAAAGTTAAGATGGTGAAATCAGCCGAACTTGATGACAGGATTACAGTTTAAGTCAAAAAACAATCTGCTATTAGAGTCTCTTTGGAAAATATGAGAGACTTAGCTCATATATGAAAATATATGATATGCTATTAGAGTCATGCACAGGAAAATATAAAACTGTTTAATACGCTTCACATCCCAGACTTAATAAACGAAAGTCTTATTTCCATAGGTACGTCTTATTTTCTAAGGTAAAGTGTGCTTTCAAGCCACATTCGAAGATCTTCATGCGAAAATATATGACAAGAGTGGAATGCCTTTAATAAAGGCAGAGAATAAGCGATGACTGTTCTTCATCCATGGAAAACATCGAGCGTTTATGGCAACTCATGACACAAGTACCCCAGAGGTTACGCACCAAAGGATGGGACATCTCAACCTTGCGTCGTTTAAACAAATGCAGTTGACAAATATGGTAACCCGATTGCCGAACACTTGGCAAAACAAAGTGCCATCTGTGACTCGTGTGTTTGTGCAGAACAATCTTTCAAGCCGAAGTCATTACTCGAAACAATTCAGTATATTTCATGAGAAAAGAATATCGTATGGGTGAGTCCATATAATCTTTATGACAATGGAACTGAAAACACAAATTGGAGTTTGAAATTTTCTTCGCAAAAATTGGAATCGCCCACGAATTCTCTGCACCATGCAAAAGCCATTACAAGATTATTGGAAATGGCACGGCGTTTGAAACTTGAGGCAAATTTGCTAGATATATTATGGGCAGAGTTAATATGCACAGCAATTAATATGCACCTCACTCCTACCTCAAATCCAACACTGAACTCAAGCAGGGGGTTTGCATTTCACATAGTGAGATTTAAATTGGGAAATAAAGACGGCGATGGAAACGATCTTTCCAAATTTTTTTTATATATTTTTTTTTTGAAAATAAAGGCGAACGAACACAAACATTTTTGGAATTCGACATTATTTTCAATCTGCTAACCCAACTAACCGATAACTTTTTTCAACTATTAAGAATGTAACCCCACGCAAAGCTTGCTCTAATGGTTCTAATAATTCTAATAAGAATAGGCTTGAGCCGGAAAGATTAAGTCATCTCCAATTTGCTAATATAACTACTAATAATAAACCAATTTAATTTTTCCAGTGAAAAATCTTAAATATTTTAATTTAATCTTGAATGTGGGTCAATACCACCTACATAATATTCTCAATGCGGTCAGCAGGACAGAACCTTAATTAATGGAAAAAAATATAGCATTTGAAAGCCTTTCTCTGACGCAAATAAATGCTAAAATAAAATCATTTTAACCAACCATTGTGTGTGCAATGATGTATTTTTCTGACACCTACCGATTCCGAAAGGCAATTGATTTTGAGAAGCTTCTCATGACAGTTCTTTCTCTTGGATATTTGTCAGACGGTCGCAAGACGTGGCATAGCGAACAAAAAACTGTGCCGGTCGGATTTGAGCCGAAGACACCTGGATTAGTAGTCCAACGCACTTAACTAAGCCACTGCACCCACATCAAATGACACATATTTTCAACTAATAAAAGGTTGAATGCGACATCATCAAGGCGATAGATTAGAATCAGTCGAAGAAAAAATTAAATAAATAATTAAAAGACTGACCCCCTTTTTGAATGTTCAGTTGTTATTAAAATATTAGTCCACACGGTTGCACAGCCGCCACAATGTTTCATTATTTTGTATATAAAGCGTAATTATAGTTCGCGACATTGTAAACAGCATTGTCCATACTAATACATTGTATTCCAAATCGAATTCAAACGACCAGAAAATAAGCCACTTTGTATTGCTTTTTATTACTTTTTTAATGGTTGGCAAACGAAAGCAGAAACCCTTTTTATCATCATGCAGCGCCACCCAAAGACGAAATCGAATATTATTTTGGTTTAAATAATTTGTGTCGCCTAATTTAAATCGAAAAACAAAAAACATATCTGTCTGGCTTAACTAAAGATATATTATGGTTTTTATTTTTTATTTTAGGATCATCAGTTTCAGCAGCAGCAGGATGACGACATTGTATCTCCTTTTGTGTGAACGCGCGCTCATAGCCAATAAGTAAATCGACCACAAATGAAGAAATCCTGAGGCAAATAATACCAAACACTTGAAGGTTCGATTTTATTTATCATTTTCTGCATCCGGCGAAAATGAATTTATTTGTGGTGCAATCTGGAGCAACAATAAAGAGTGGTTGGTACGTATTTTTCTGTTGACACTTTTTTACTTCTTATTTGATATTGATTGACCGCACTTTTGTTGTGTATATTATTTGCTGTATGGTCTGAAATAAAACCCAACAGTTTGAGCTTTAAAATATCGGGAGACCTTCAACATTTTTGTTGTGTATATTATTTGCTGTATGGTCTGAAATAAAACCCAACAGTTTGAGCTTTAAAATATCGGGAGACCTTCAACATTTTGCATTTTTGCCATTTAAAAGTTGATTGTTGACAAAACAGCGGGTTTTTGGATGAGTTTACAACAAAATAATATCCAAAACTTCTATCCAAAAACCTATCCACCAACAAAGTTTCGGGAGTGGTTATAAGTTCGATTGCTATAATCACCTTACATGTTCATATTTTCATTACGTGTGGATTATCTTAGTGGCTTTGGAAACTTCAACGCTAATGCAAAATGGCTCATGGCCCATAAACTTATTGAAAAATCGTACACTGTCTTATCTAAAACTGCCTGACAGATATTGG
Source organism: Ferdinandea cuprea (assembly GCA_963576555.1). Lineage (NCBI taxonomy): Eukaryota > Metazoa > Arthropoda > Insecta > Diptera > Syrphidae > Ferdinandea > Ferdinandea cuprea. The sequence goes on from OY754962.1 coordinate 26,670,004, forward strand.
CTAACCCCAACTGAGCGACGTTAGTCGTTTATGCATTAACAGGTGGCGGAAGAATGCTGAAGCTCTTGAGACCGCGAAGCAAATCCCCCTAAGGTATAACTACTACTACCCTAATGAGTGAAATAGGCAAATCTTCTTAATTACCAAACTTAATTTTAATTAATGGAGGTTATATTTAATCCATATGTAACCATTTTGGTCTGTCTAAGACCTGGGCTTCTTTCTCAATGCACATTTTGTGTTCCCAGCTTTTTAACTTTAGATAAATAGCTGATTTGTTTTTTGGATAGATTGGGTCCTATAAAAGGGGTCTCCGGGCCTCTTCTAGCCAGTTTGTCAGCTTTTTTATTTCCCTCAATTCCCTCTTGTCCAGGAACCCACCAGATTTTGGTACTAGTGTTTAAAGGGTTTCAAAGTAGTGCAGTACTGATTTGGAGTCACTTACTGGCGAGCTAAGGGCTTTTATAGCTGCTTGACTATCCGTGAATATATAGATGCTAGCACGTTTAATTCCTGACATGTAAATAAGGTTCGTGCATTACATGGGACTTTGCTATTGAGTATTCATACATTTTTGTTTGGTCCGTGGATACCAGCTCCCACCCCAGAGTCTATTTTTGGAACATCCGTATACCACTGTAGGCCGTTTTGGGAATTTGGTGGGTTGTTGCCAACGCATGCTTTTCTATTTGTGATTTCAGTGGAAAAACCTTTGTTGAAGCAGAGTGTTTCTATTGTTTGATCTCAGATCATGTCGAGTTCGGAGATTTCCGTTAGCAGTTCCATTAGTTCGAAGTGATTGTAAGTTTTCGATGCTATTTCAATAGTTTTTATCCAAGATTACCCCAGATATTTGACCTCGTCGGAATACTCCATGATAGTATTATTTATGGAAATTTCATTTAGAATTCAATTTCTTCTCTTTGTAAAAGGAACTATGATAGCCATGTTTGGGTTGATAGAGAGATCCTCCTTGTTGCACCAATAAAGGACTATCTTAAGAGCATTCTGCATACGTGTAACGACATCGTTTGCTTCATTTCCCCTGGTTATGATAACCAGGTCATCGGCATATCTAACTACATGAAAGCCTAAATTATTAAGGTTCTGAAGTAGGTTGCCAATAACTAGTGACCATAATAGTAGTGAAAGAACTCCTTCCAGTGGGTACCCTTTGGCGGCTGTTACTAATATTGAGGTCAGTGCTGATGTTGAAGTAATTTTTTGACTCTCCAGCTCCGCTTTAGTCCATTTAAGCGTAGGTTGTTCTATACTTCTGTGTACTAAAGCGTTTGATATGGAATTATATTCAGTATTATCAAAAGCAACCCTCTATGTCCAGAAAGGCGCACACTCCAACCTCTTTGCACATTTGATTTGTTTTGTTACATTCAAACGTTGTACTTCTGTCGACTTGACTTTCTGATGGACATATAGATAGGGGTGCAGAGGTGTACTTAAGCATTCTCTGATATGAACGTCTACTATTCTTTCCATTGTTTTTAGGAAAAACGACGTCAAGCTTATTGGACCGTATGATTTAGGTAGTTCGCTTTGTTAACCTGTTTTGGGGATAAATACCACGTATACTTCCCTCCAGGCTTGTGGTATATATCCCCAGTTAAAACTGAACCTAAATAAGGTAATAATGTTCGGCAAAATCAGATCCAGGCCTTTCTGATAGAGGGCCGAAAAAATGCTGTCTGTACCTGGTGTCTTGCATGAAATAAACGAATTTATCACCCATTTAACCTTATCCGGATTGAAAAGTCTACCGAATGAACTTTTGATTGTACTTAAATATTTTGCAAGGGAAATGAACTTTGAGAAGAGTAGTCAAAGTTTCTTCCCGGTCTCGTGTGGTGGTGCTATCAGGTTTGATTATCAACCCTATACATTTGGATTGATCTCTTAAGAGTGTCCTTTGGAGCAGAGCCACTGCTGGAAACTATTCGAGCCTTTTGCAAAGGCTCCGCCAGAAGGCTCCTTACAGCTACACAACTCTTGGTTGTAAAGGGTAAAAAGGGATCTGCATTGGTCCCATCTACCGATGGGATTAGCCCTATTGAAGAGTTTTCTTACACTTTTACAGATGCTTTCTACATTCAATTTAGTATTTCGAATAAGTAAGAGTAACAATTGTCTTTTAAAAGTATCTCTGCTGAAGACTGAATTAAATTATCTGAATTAAATTATCTTATCCATCTGGTGATGGGTTCACTTAGACCATAATTCACTCTATGAAAAGGCTCACAAAATAAATTTCGATGTCGAAGATCTCTACCAGAAATGTAAATATATATGAATGAAACATAAGAATTTATATGTGAGGTTATCAAATCTCGTAGAAAAATAGATACTTGAAAAATATTTACGACGCATATTAAGACACTGTATGGAGGCACTGAATGTTCCAATGCAGCCTGAATTCTTTCGATTCTTATTGAACCAACATTGTAGAAGGGATTCCAAACCACCCAGTAAGAACCTATCACTGATCTAACACAGGCAAGTTGCGTATAACAAAACCCAACATTGAGTTCGCTTTAGCCACTATATAGTCAATATGTAAACCGATGCCGAATTTGAGTTTAAGACTGAGAATTAAATTACTTGAGAAAATAATCAAAGATCATAGCATGTATGGAGTCTCTGGATAAAATCATAACTGCCAAACGCAATATTATGTTACGCCATCTATTTTACCTACATATGTACGTGTATTTTTTTCCGCCTCATTAGTAAGAACAGCATTCTGCTAAGTGTGACAGAATCATTAAAAAACAAAATAAAAATCGTCGATAAGCAAGAAGTCAATTTTATGCATAATGCAAAACCTAAAACTCTTGCGCGGTCTTGTCAATTAAAAAAAGTGCATCGCACCACATCAGCTAATTCCACGAATGTGGTGATTTTCAAGAAAATCCACAGGCCAGCAATATCCCACACACCATGAGCTTCCTTAGATCCATAACAAAAGACTTCAAGTCAGACGCCCAACTGCCACAAATCTGTCTCAAATCTCCCTTTGACAAAATGATAAACAAACGAAACACTTTAGACGGCGAACGACGACGAATGAACAACGCGACAACGACAACGACGACGATGGCTTAAGAAATATTTGTACCTCTTTACCATGCAGCCACCGGCAAACAGGATAGAATTTCCGTAGAACCTCCATCTCGTTGCATTTTTTTCTCATCCACATTTAGAATTACCAACAAATTGTTAATATGTAAGTCTTCGCCCGCCTGGTGCATTGCCGAAGTCCAGTTGTTTATAAATAAAATAAAACAAAACAAAAATATAAAAAATTAAGACCAGCAGTTCTGGACCAACTGTTTCGAGATTCTTATATGTAAAACAGTCACACTCCCTTTGATGGGCGCAAAGTTTTTGGTTTGTGCGCCAGCCGTCTCCAATAATAATTGTGTTATGAATGTGACTACATAGCAGCTTCGAAATGCCACTTGCATAAACAGATATTGTATATCGAGCAAAAGGATTTGGTAAAACCTAAGCAAAAATAAAATAAATCAATATTTGTTTCTTTGGAAAAATGTGTTAACGAACGAATGTTGGTGTAATAGAGTTTGACGAGGGAGTTGTTGCAAGTCTTTTGCTTTTGATAGGTCTAATTTTATGAATGTCTACCAATTACTACTCAATTGGTTATTTTTAACAAATTAAGCCATTTTGAACTTTTAACCTAAATTTGTCAGAGTTTTTTAAGCTCTTGAGAAAAACAACAACAACAACAATATGTTATCGTGCCAGGTTAAAAGGCAAATCAGACTCTGTGTTAAACTTCCGGTGAGATGCCTACTGTGTTGAAATCGAGCTAGGCTTAAGTATAATTTTTTTTTAATACACGCTGATGAGAGTGAGGTCTGCGGTTAAGACGAATCCTTCAGTAATGCCGGAGATGAGGCTGTTAAACTCTAGTGGTGCTAGCACATATCGCCGAAGGAGGCTTTTTTGGTCTGATCCCATTTCATTGGGAAATACCTCAATCTACAGTTGGTCAATGAGGCTAGAGTGCGTTTGACGTTGGTGTTTAAAAGTTTTCACTTCCCTTTAAACAGTGTCGTAAGCAGCAATTTAATCAATGAAAACGGCAGATGTCATGGGCAGTGCATGTCATTTCTAACACATTGTAGCGCATTGTAGTTGTAAGCACTCTCATTTGTTTTTCGCGGTTTTAAGAACGTTATTGTTTCTTGTCTTTTCATCAAACAGAGCGCGTTTTTGCCGCGGCGGATACTGGCCCATTTATGTAAGAGTGTTTTTTTACTCAATTAACAAATGTTTGGAACTCTAGTACTAGAAATAGTTTATTTCATCTGCAATGAATGGGTTGAGCGAGTCAAATTTAACAAATCTTTATGGTGAAACAAAAAATATTTTTTTATTAATTTTTACACATTTTTTTTTTTTTTTTTTTGTCGGAGGTTGCTGCTATCCGATGGAGCGCTCAGACACAACTACAGGTCCATTGTACTACCATTCAGACACCTTACATTAATGTACTTAGTTTTCCCGTCTTTCGAAGAAAAACGAGAAGGAGCTTCAGTGATAAAGAGCTTAGATGTTCGGCACTCACCACGTCAGCCCCGAAGATCCACCACCTGATGCGAGCATAGGCCGGACAACTGCAGAGAAAGTGTTCTGCTGTGTCATCCTCCTCACCGCAAGCAGGACAGGTAGTGGTGTCGCTTAAGCCCAACACATTTAAGTGTTTAGCAAAAGCTTGGTGGCCCGAAAGAACGCCTACAAGCAGCATACAGTCGATTCTCCTCAGAGATAGAAGAAAAGATGCTGACCTTTTGCAAATGTCCGGGCGCAGTAGTTTGGTCTGTCTACATCCACCGCAATCGCGCCACCGAATCTTGTGTTCACGAGAAACCCAAGAATCGATAAACGACATGACTAAAGACGCAGGCAGACCCAACACAGGTTCGGGTCCTGAGAAAACTTCTTCTGAACCTTGCCTAGCAAGCTCATCCGAGATCTCATTTCCCTGGATGCCAGTGTGACCTGGTACCCAGACAAGATTCACTGTGTTCAGTCTTCCGACCAAATTCAGAGAAAGCTTCAGTTCTAGCACTAACTTGGACGAGGTAAGAGGGTTTAGAAGCGCTTTTAATGCAGCTTGGCTATCACTGCAGATGCAAATGCCTCTAGCCCTCCACCTGTTGTTCACAATATAGCGCATTGCCATTAGGATGGCAAAAATCTCCGCTTGGAAAACAGATGCATGTTTACCCAAGGGGTAGTAAAGTCGTATATCATCGCATTCCACAAAGACACCAGCACCAGACCCCTGCCCGGTTTTGGAGCCATCCGTGAAAATACGATGGCATTCAATCCATGGTTCAGAGTCTGACCGAAGCCATTCCGTTACCTGTGGAAAGTTGACGTGGTAGTTTTTTCCGCAGAAGGATTTCTGGTGTCATTGCATCAGACGGCATATCCATAAGACAGGGGTCAAAGGATAATTCTCGAGCAAGTTCTTCAAAATTCCATTGCGCATGGTACCAAAAACCACCTCTGTTTAAGCGAAAGATGGTTTTTAGCGTACATCCCATGATATATAAGTCAAGGGGAGGAAGATTCATCAAAGCATCTAGAGCAGAGCCAGGGGTGCTAGGAAGGCCCCTGCAAAAGAAGCAGTAACACGTTTCCGCGAAAGCCTGTTCCACCAAACAACTGATGCGTATGAGAGTAGCGGTCTAATCATGGCCGTATAGATCCAAAGGACCCGTTTAGGAGACAAGCCCAATGTCTTACCAAAAGCGCCTTTGCACTGCCAGAAGGTCGACAGCGCTTTATCGGTTTTCGATTCGACATGTTTGGACCACAGAAGTTTTTTATCAAGGATTACACCCAGATATTTGACTTCTTCGGATATAGGGATGGTGACACCTTTAAGCACGAGATGGGACAGGCCAGTGATGATTCTCCTTCTCTTAAAGAGAACAACCGTGTGTGTGATCGAACAACAAGGGTGTGATCGAAGAGCAACTTTCCGCACATGCAGCTCAACCAGTCTTTCCAAACTTTTCAGTAAGAAGGAAGACAGACTTATGGGTCTAAAGCTTTTGGCTAGAGTGTAGTCAGACTTACCAATTTTTGGTATGAAAACCACGTTAACCATTCGCCATGGGGAAGGTATATAGGCCAAGGCCAAGCTCGCGGTGAAAATTCTTTTCAACATTGGCAAAACCTGACTTAAACCTTGTTTCAGCAAAACTGGATAAATTCCATCCGGACCAGGTGACTTGAAACTCTCAAAAGATGCAATGGCATATTTGATAGCATCATCAGTAACCACTCCCGATGCAAAATACCAGCTGTGCCGCGTGGTATTAGTCGGTTCAAATGTAGCCACAGTCGTTTGAAGGGCTGAAGAACACGTAGTAACCTGATTACCCGGAAAGTAAGTCTCAAGTAGAAGACTGAAAGTCTCCGCCTCTGTCTCAGTGTACGTGCCATCAGGTTTAAGGATTGCATCCAGTTTACTTGGTCTGTTCCTTTGGAGGACTTTAACAAGCCTAATAGTTGCACTTAGAGATTCGACCTCTTCACAAAACTTTTTATATGAGTCATTTTTCGACTTGCGAATAAGTCTCTTAAAAACTTTTTGCTTCGATCGATAAAGATTCCAGTCTTCCACTAAGTTGGTTTTTAAAGACCAATTTTTACACATAGTTACACCCCTCAATACTCGTCACAGACCCCTAAAAGTATATACATATATTTATGATAAGGACTAAAACCTAAGACGATTTAACAAAGTCAATCAATCTGAACGTTTCGACTTTTGAGGCTTTTAAATTTAAGCTAGGAAGCTGATACCCACGGCCACGACCACAATCTATAATAATCTCTTTTCAAACTCAAGTTGAAGGGATAGAATAGTTAGAACCTTAGTAGACACTGAATTCCTCCACAAGTTTACTATATAAAGTTTTTTGCCATGCCTACTTTTTGTGGGCGTTTCTTAATAATTTTTCCTTTCCTTAAACAAAATTTTATAGAAACGAAAAAAATATACAATAAGAAAAAATTATATTATTGAAAAACATCTCCAACGATTTCGATGTAATCCTGCAGATCAAAATCGTAATAGGCGTTTTAGAGAAAAAGAATTTAATTTAAATTAAAGAAAATATTTACATGAAAAAAAAATAATTTCAAAAATCGAAGTAAGCAAATTTTTTCAACTTAACATCATAAAAAAAAAGTAAAATTTTTAGGAATTCCCTCCATTAGTTTTCGAGATATTGGCAGTTTTCTAAATTAACGTTATTTATTTATTTTTTAACGGAGTATGCATACTTTTTGGCCCCACTCCAAGTATTCGAAATACAAAAAATAACCCTAAAGCCTTGGAACAACTATAATATTTGAGAAAATTAGTGATAAGTGAAAAAAATTGTATGGCCGTTATTTAAAACGATAAAGCAAAAGAGAAAAACCGCCGTGAGTGGTAAGGCAATAACCTACGTATACGAACTTTGAAGCAAATCCGTCAAACCGTTTCGCCATAAGACTCACGGATAGACAGACTCACTTTTTTTGGACTCAATATAGTCGTAGTTTGTTCTTTTGCAGCTGTTTGGAAATGTTTCTGATACATTTGATGATGTAACACGTGGAACTACAGTAGCTATTGTCCAAAAACGGCAGTTGACAAAACCACTGCCACAACGCCAATTTTTGTTTATTTGCTGATTGCCCTGTGGTACCCTTCATTGAGAAGGGTAGATAAGAAGATAATAATCTCTTAAGTTTTTCCATTTTGCTTTTGATGTTGAAGCTGAAAACAAAAATCAAAACATTGATATCATGATTTCTATCAAACTATAGCATTTTCCTATATGGTCGGATGTTCTGCGGTATGGAGGTTTTCATTCAATTCTTTTGCCATATATCGCGCTTTAAAACTTCATGCTTTATGGATTCGTAGTCTTGGAAAGCGACTGCTACTTATCACAACTTTTTCTTGATTGCGTCCAAGTGCATGCTCTTAAATCATAGTCCATCGTCGTGCCGGGTCGATATTCGAGACTGGTGTCTCTCTCATAATAGTGTTTTTTATAAGGTGGTAGTGAAGTTACTCCAACGGCACACCCCCAACCTGGAGGGCCAAATCCAAAACAATGTCTTTTAGGTTGCTAGTAATCCACTATGGGAATACCAACGCTGCCGTTGGCTCATTAAGGACTCATCCACCACCATCTTTTCTGTGACTTTCGGAAAGCAAATTTTCAGAGGCTTTCTGAAGAAATTAATAATTTACAAATAAATATGAACTCTTCTGATATTGATGTTGCAGTTAAATCATTAAATGCACTGCATGCATAGATGAATACCCGTTAAGTCTATAAATGAAGACTGTTTCCACCATTGTTATCGTAACAGAGATTGGAAAATTTATTTGAAAAAAACTGCTTCAATCAGATTTCGGTCATTATTTATTTCTATTTATTGAGTTTAAAACTTTATCCTTGAACCTTTATAGCGAATAAGTTGTAAATATGGAATTTTCATTAAAAAGTGATCCCAAACGTTTCTTATTACGCATAAAGCTATAACAAATTCATAAATACATATTTTTTTATATAGAAAATATTATTTATTTCATTCAGTTCATTCATTCAACAAAAATTAATTTTAATTCACAATAAATTTAATAAATTAAATGAAGTAAAACAGTAAAAAAAAACAGGCAAACTAAATTTTCCGATTAGTATTTATGGCATTCTTTTTTTTTGCAAACAAACCTTACATAAAAAAGAGGAAGTTACTTGTAACCCAGTGCTTTCAAACATTTTATATGGTATTTTCTTCGGCAGCCTGAGCATTTAATACCGTAAATATCGAATACAGCTAATTTCGTCATAAAATTGGTGTAGGAAAAACATATTTGGCCATTACATGCAGCGTTTTTTCCAATACTGTCAGATGGATTTGAAAACAAGTTTTTTATATGGCTTACGACTAAGGAAGGACTCGAAGATATTCTATTTTCTTGGCTGATTACATCGTAAGTTTCAAAAAACATCCTTTTTGCGGGAGAGTTTTCTATGGCAGATAAAGCACCAGATGTCATTGTGTGTGAATTCCTTCTTTTTGGGGGTGGCCGTAACATTTTCGGATGATTATTTTCAGTTTGACGTTTTGGTGGCTTTTTCATGTTCTTCTTATTTTTTTTCAAGTTCTTTGGCCTGTTTTTTCTCAAATCGTGTAGCTTTCTTATCTAAATTTTCTTTTTCAATTTTCATTTTCTCTTCTTTTTTTTTTGTTTCTTCCTCAACCCATGTTGAGTTCATAATAACAAAGCTTTTATTGCTTTTCTGGGTTTTTGTACCTTTTCGAAGCGGTGTTTCGGGCCAGTCTAAAATATCATTCACATCTAAAAAATCAAGAATTTCCTGGGGTACTGTCGGGATATTTGAACATTCATCAGGGTTGGTGTTGGCGTTGCCGGAAATGTTGATTGGAAAAACGGTCTCGATTTGGGTGTCAGAAACTAAAAAAACATTGATTTCGCTATTGAGATTTGATCTGTTTGGGTAGATGTGGTAGCAATTTTTTTTTTCCGATTAACTAAAACTTATTTGATTTGGAAAATGTGTAAAGTTCATGCAATTTTTGAAAATCCTCGGTGCAATCGATTTTTGAACTGGAATATTTCTCAAGTTGTACTATTTTTTGCGAACCAACTGTGTCACAAAATACTTCAAACGCATCTTTATTTGATTCTTTGAGATGTCTGGTGCTGGTATTACAATTCGATCTACCAAGACATTCGGAAAAACGAATGGCATATTTATCCCATGGGAATAAACCGCAAGCTTTGAAACCATTTACGATAGTTGTTGTAAAAATGCTATTGTCTAAAACATCCTTTGGTAATGACGTGACCATTTCCTTTGTTAGGTTTATGACCGGGTTCTTTCGCCGCCAATATGTGACTGCATTATTCCATGCGTTTGTAGTGGTTTGAAAGCTGCAGCATCAGCTGGTTGCAGTATTCGGGTAGAATAAGGATACAGTACTATCAAAATGATACACAGTTGAACACATAACCGGCTCACTTGGAGTGTGAATGGGTGCTATAGTCCATCAACGAATAAAATAACTGGCAATTGGATTTTTCGCGTATCAAATATGGATAAAAAAAACTTTTGAAATACATATACTCGTTAAAGGTTTGCTTTGTCATTCAGCCATTTTCACTTATTCCACAATCCCATGTATCTGGGATAAGCTTACGAATATCATCTTTTAATCTTTTATAGGGATATATTATCTTCGGAGGGCATATCCCTCGTAAACGAAAACATTACCGTCAAATTAGCCTTTGCCTGTCCTCTTTCAATCTCATATATATTTTTAGCTCCTTTCGCTAGGACAGATTTTGCTTTAGGGCAAGGAGAAAATTAGTTTCGTCGCCACCACCAATACTAGGCTTTGATCCGTAACAGCTACATTAGCACTAACCGACGACACAGGATCAACTGTCCGAAACGTCAAACTCGGATGTCTTATGTTAACCAACCTTTTCCTGGACTCCCGTCAATACCAAATGGATGTTCCCTTTTATTTTGTTGTAACAAACCTTGAACAGCATTCAGGACGTCTTCTTTTCGTTTAGGGAACCCATTTCGCTGGCACGCTATTACCCATTCTACGATTGCAAACTCTTCCTCATCTGTTAAACCTGTGGATCGGCCGTGACGGATTTTTTTTAAATTAGAACCTAAGCGGCACCCCCTACCAATAATTGAACTCTAGTTTTTGTTGGAATTATTGGCACCCCTTTTATTAAAAGCGCAATAAATCTTTTAACAAAAATGGATAAATAAAAACTACTTAATAATTATATTAAATAAAAAAAGTTTTCATTAAAATATATAAAAGAAATAATAAACATAAGAAAAGGCTACAGTCCGCTTGGGGCGAACAGTATGATACCCTATCCATATCCCTATATACCCCAAAGAAAAAAGCATTAAGAAGATGATGGATAGCATTTTATTTAGTTCTATTAATTAAAAAAAAAAAGTTTTTTTGAAAAAAAAACCGCCCCCAAAAAGTGGGCGTGCCCAAAAACTTTGTATGGGCGATATGTTGGAAAAAATATTGGGTAAATATTTTGTTAAACAGTTTTTTTCGCTTTCTGTGAAAATTTTCGAACAAAACAGCATTTTAGTCAAAAACGCCCACAAAAAGTAGGCGCGGCAAACAACTTTATATGACAAACTTTTAAAGGAGGGCAGTGCCTACATATCTTGTGAAGGTTGTAACACTCTATCTCTCTAACTTTAGCTTTAAAACGGTTTTTTCTAAATTGTGGGCGTGGCAGTGGGCGTATTCAAAAAAATTTTACACTTAACCATTTCGGAGCCATAGGGAATATGTGCTCCAAATTTCAGCTTCCTAGCTTAATTTTAAAGGTCTAAAAATTGCGTACGGACGGACGGATGGACGGACATTGCTAGATAATCTTAGGATTTGGTCCTGATCATAAATATATATACTTTTATGGGTCTACGGCGAATATTAAGGGGTGTTACAAACTATGTGTCAAAATTAATATACCCTTAGGATGGGCTACAGTCCGCTTGGAGCGAACAGTATGATACCCTATCCCTATCCCTATATGCCCCAAAAAAAAACCTTAAGAAGATTATGGATAGCATTTTATTTCATTCTATAAAATTTAGAAAAAAAAAAACGCCCCCAAAAAGTGGGCGTGGCCAAAAACTTTGTATGGGCGATATATTGGAAAAAATATTGGCCAAATATCTTGTCAAACACTTTTTTTCGGTTTCTATGAAAATTATCGAAGAAAACAGCATTTTAGTGAAAAACGCCCACAAAAAGTAGGCGTGGCAAAAAACTTTATATGACAAACTTATAAAGGAGGGCAGTGCCTACATATCTTGTGAAGGTTATAACCCTCTATCTGTCCATCTGTAGCTTTAAATCGGTTTTTTTTAAATTGTGGGCGTGGCAGTGGGCGTATTCCAAAAAATTTTACACTTAACCATTTCGGAGCCCTAGGGAGTATGTGGTCCAAATTTCAGCTTTCTAGCTTGAATTTAAAGGCCTAAAAATTGCGTACGGACGGACGGACGGACGGACGGACATTGCTAAATAGTCTTAGAATTTGGTCCTGATCATAAATATATATACTTTTATGGGTCTACGACGAATATTAAGGGGTGTTACAAACTATGTGTCAAAATTAATATACCCTTAGGATAGGGTATAATGATGGGGTGCCAATAATTGGGTCAATAATTGTAGTCGTTACGCTAAGTGTCAACATATGACATTTTCAAGGAAACGTATTCCACCATTTTTCATTATTCTTTAAAACGATCATATGCTTTGTAATGTTGATACTTTTAAAGACCTTGGAGTTTTTTCACCCCAAACTTAACTTTATTGGTCATATTAACTTTATTGTTAATAAATTAAACTCCATGATGGGCTTTATAAAGAGGTGGTCTAAAGAATTTGACGAGCCCTACGTCACTCACTCTTTGTACAATTGCTTCGTCCGTCCGCATCTCGAGTTTGCTTCACAAGTTTGGACTCGGTACTATAATATTCACTCAAGTCGAATTAAGGCTATTCAACGTATCTTTATTCGTTTTGCCCTTAGAGGTCTTCCATGTGATGATCCATACAACCTTCCTCCCTACAGACACCGTATCAAACTTCTTCGAATGTTACCCCTGTCTCAACGTAGACTGAATAGTGGTATCCTTTTCTTACAGCAACTTATAGCTGGTCATATAGATTCCCCTGATCTGTTGTCTTCCATTGCATTCAATTTCTGTGGAGGTGCTCACAACTTACGCAGTGTGGATCTTTTAGTAAATGGTTATGATAGGACGAGTTATGGCAGGACGGTGTTTTGGTCTGGTGGACTGCCTTAGACACTGCGAAAAATCGTGTCAAACTCAGCGATCAGCTTTCCTGTGCATGAGTGGTGTACGTTCGTACTACTTCCTCGGCAGCACATGTCAGCACTCGACATCCTGTTTCATTTAAGACCACTCGACATCTTAAGCAGACAATTAAGAGCTGGACAGCCAAGCGGCCTTTAAATCGCTAAACTCAGTTTCTCTAACCTCTATAATGGCCCTAGAGAATGCATATTCTCTCTTAATGAGATGTCGAAGCAATTCAACATTCACCTCTGCTGGGTGCCAGGGCATTAAGATATTCCAGGAAACTGCAAGATCGACGAACTCGCAAAGCAGCGAACCACACAGCCTGATTTTTCACCTGATTACACAATGATGAAATTACAAGTGCCACAACTTGTCTAGCGACAAAGCGGATTTGGCTTAAGCTAGATCTGAAACTCTCTTAGTGTTTGATCTCTCTAAAAGACTGCACTTCAAGGCAGGCACGCAAATTACGCTCAAATGACTTTTGCAGAACGAGGGGGAATGAAGAGGAAGAGGAGAAAATCCACGCACTTGTCCTGCTCTCCCCACAAACGTAAGGTTCACCTAGGTGCCTTCTTCCATGACAATCTTGAAGATCTGTCAATAACTGAAGTAAAAGATCTCTTTCGCTATATCCAGACCTTCAAATGGTTTAACGAATAGAGCAGTAAAAGTTTAGATCTACGTGGTATCACTACGGACATCTTTTGGGTCTAAGTGAGTCGGCCTCACCGACTGCCACTTCAACCTTACCTAACCTTACCTTAGCTGCAAATAGGAGGTCGAAGTCCATCCTAAGACTCATTCAGCCAGTCATCCTAGGAAGAGCAATTATAATCTTAATATTTTCTTCCTCTTCAACACTCGCCGCAGTCGACGACGGTAGTTAAGTTACATGAATGGGCACCACCCAAGAGTTGAATATCAAACAAAACCAAAACCATATACCAAATTGAATTATTCTCAACATTTTCAATATCAAAATGAAGGTTCCACATAAGCATATCAGGATGAAGAACACAAAGCTCCAATTTTTTTTTATTAATTCCATAAATATGGAAAATACAAAACGCAGTCAGGTAATTTTATTATAATATGGTAATTTTTCTGCGTGCTTTTTTTGTACATGCATACGAAAAAAAAACAACAAATTACGACAAATTTATGAAGAAGAAATGCCAACCCTAGAAACGGGACAACGAGTAGGTACGCATATTGAATTGAATTGATTTTCTGGAAAGCCACTTCATTAATAGTTTCTTTTATTTTATTCTAATGTTTTATTGTTAATTTCTCTTTTAAAAAGGTTTTCCATTGTTTAAGTAGACAATATATTGAGGAAATGAAAATGAAGAGAACGCTAGCAATGTGGAAAAGACAACAACAAAACACATTTTTATTCAACAATGGATTTAATAAAGAATTTGTTTTATGATTTGTGCGTACGCTGGCAAATGTACTTATGGCTTTGTGTTTATCAGAATTTTTACGTTCGCGTAACATGAGGTTGGTGGTTGTCGTTCAGTCATTAGCACGCACGAATGGGTTGAATATGATTGGGTGACACCAGCCGAATTTAGATTTCAAATAGGTCAATCAAAGAGAAGTTAAGGAAAAATATGTTTGGATACAATCTGTGATACATGATTCTAGGAAAACTCAATTACTTACTTTTAGATAAGTTAGCCCCATACCCAAGCGATGAACTTTTGTCTAGTTGTAGGGGCTGAGTAAGGTCAATGACTCCAGCGAAGCTGTTCTCCAGGTGAGTTTTCTACCTTTTTATCATCCTTTCTGCTAGGCCGGACGAAGTCATACGACCCATAAAATATATATATTAGGCGTAAACGGCCCATACAGGACCTAAAATATAGCTTCTCCAAGCATTGTGGGTGCGAAGATATTTTTTTGACACAAATAGAAGGGACCTACAGTTTAATGCCGATTCTGATAGCAATTTACAGATCGACCTTATTTCTCCGCTACTCGTTGAGACAAAAACATACAAAAAAAAAACCAAAAACAATAATTTTTAACCCATTTTCATGAGATTATGGTTCAGGGCGCAGTGACCTGTTAGGAAGTCAGTTGCGATTTTTGTATCAATTTCGCTCATCGAGAAGATCTGAAGAGCGCGTTTCTTGTTGGCGAGGCCAATGAATTTTTTAGCATGGCGTTATTCTTGGATGGAGTTCCATTGGGATGTAAGCATATGGTGTTCCCATGTGTTGAGTTCCTATTGATATTACCGATGGGTAGTCCACAGAAGGCCTCTGGGGCAATTAAAGCGGATGCAAAGCCTTTTCGTGCTAAATCACCGGCCTCTTCATTACCAAGAATTCCTTTGTGTCCTGGGACCCAGTAAAGACAGTTCCAAACAAGTAAAAAGTTGAACTTGTATGAGTTAAGAGCTTTGAGTGCTGCTTGACCGTCTGAGAGGATATATATATCTGAACTTCTCCTAATGTATCTCCTAGAGGAACTGACATTTTGCAGTTGGGTCCTACACCCGTTTGCATTTTAGAACCATCCGTGAAACAGACTGAGTGGGATCTGTTTAGCCTATGGCCTCCAGTTTCCCACACCACTGGTCGCTATGCTTCCTCGATGGGGTTGTGGATGCTGCTGCCGATATGATAACAAACATAATTCACTTGGGTATGAAACATTTTATTCCTAATAGGATTAAAATTATCAAAACCTAGGTGAACGCATGATGTGACTTGAGCTGCAAAGAGTCTATCAGGTTAAAAGAGGTGAGCTTTCGGTCTTATAAGGCCAACCCAACTGAGGAAAACCGAATAAAGTTTAAACGAACCAGAAATGACTGCAATGCCCACATTAATCGTGTGAAATTCTCCTACGACCAAAAGTTGAGGCAAAAAATACTACAAAGTCCCACCGGTAGTAAAAACTTTAGGTCGTTTGTTAAAAATATTAAGAATTCGGCCTCAACATCTATCCTAACACTCATTTGCAATGACATTCCAGCTGTCAGCTCTTTGGATAAAGCCAATCTGCTTGCTGCTCATTTTGCAGCTAACTCAACGCTACCAGATTGTGCTTTATCTCCTCCTGTACTCGAGCGCGTCCCCCTATGGGACAAATTCATTTTCGCACTCGTACAGTGGCAAGAGTTCTTCGACATCTCAACGTACATAAATCAGCTGGTCCAGATGGTATTTCCCCTATTGTTCTGAAGAGGTGTTCTTCCACGCTGGCAAAACCACTGCGTGAACTTTTCTATCTGTCCTATTCTTCAGGGCTCTTTCCGAGAAGATGAAAAACATCATTTGCCCAGCCTGTCCCAAAAAAAGGCGAATCTTCCTCTCCCTCCTCCTACCGACCAATTGCACTTACGTCCCTTCTTTCCAAGGTCATGGAAACGCTGATAAATCGTCAGCTTATGAAATATCTTGAATCGCGGAAACTTCTTAATGACCGGCAGCACGGTTTTCGCGGCAACAGGTCCACTGGTGATTTGATGACATTTCTAACCGAAAAGTGGAACCAATCTATTCACCGTGGTGGTGAAAGTAAGGTCGTTGCGCTTGATATTTCGAAGGCATTTAACAGAGTTTGGCACCAAGCTCTTTTGTCGAAAATGCGTGCATTTGGAATCGATGATGCCTTTATTCAATGGATTAGAAATTACCTATCGAACCGTTCAATTCAAGTTGTTTTGGACGGTTTCAAGTCTGCAACTTACCAAATAAATGCTGGTGTTCCCCAAGGCTCCGTTTTGTCTCCGACTCTCTTTCTCATTTTTATAAATGATCTACTCTCTGTTACTTCTAATCCTATTCATTCCTTCGCCGATGACAGTACCCTAAGCTTTACATATTCGTTTCCTGGGCAACGCCCCTCATCTTCGGGCGTCGAACTGGAACGGCAACGTATGTTAAGCTCATTAAATTCCGATCTTGACAGCATTCTTGAGTGGGGTAAAACCAATAGAGTGGAATTTAATGCTTCCAAAACACAATGTTGTCTTCTGTCACTAAAGCGAAACCTCAATACTCTGCCATTATCCATGAATGGCACTTGCATCGCTGAATCCGAAAGACTTTCCATTCTCGGTATGTGTGTTAATGACAACCTTCGTTGGAATTCGCCACATATTCGGTGTCGCCAAGAACGCTGCGAAGTGTCTAGGCTTCCTAAAGCGATGCAAGAAATATTTTACCCCTTCTGATCTGGCTAGAATCTACAAGGCGTTTATTCGCCCAAAACTTAAGTACAACGCTCATATCTGGTCCGGTGCACCAATTACATATTTGGAGCTTCTTAACAGAATTCAAAAACGCGCGATAAAACGTATTGGCGACCGAGATATTGCGAATTCACTTGACCCTCTTAGTCATCGTCGTAATGTCTCCTGCCTATCGTTGTTCTACCGATACTACCATCACAAGTGCTCAAACGAAATAGCCAGTTGCATTCCTCCCCTTCAACACTTCAATCGTAATACTCGCCACGCGAGGAATGCTCATCAGTTCACCCTAAATATATTCGGTCGAACTGTGAAATTTAAGGATTCGTTCCTCTACCGTACAACACGAATGTGGAATGCTCTTCCTCACTCTGTTTTTCCTGACCATTACAATTTACAAACATTTAAAATCAATGTGCATCGGTTTCTCATCCTTTCTTCTAATCCCTTATTTCCTTAACGCCCGTGCTGTGATACTGTAACATTATAAGGGTGCTAACAATCCCTTTTGCACGTGCAAATTATAAAAGAAAAAAAAAAGGTATGGTGATGCGAAATTGTCGAAGAAAGTTTACTTTTGTGGGCATGAGGTCTGTGACTTGAATCGAAGGTCTGTGTAAGATTTTTGAGGAGTTAAATATGGTTAATTGTCCTATAAGATCGCCCAGTTTAAATTTGTTCACGAAATAAAGTTTTATTGCGCTTGAAGCAGCGCACTTCTTTATATAGCGGTGTGAGGTCAAGGAGTTCCTCTATGGCAGCAGAAAGACAGGAGCGCATGACACCTGTGATTCCTATGCAAGCTAGTCTTTGTATCAATTGAGGTGCTTTCTGTTCAGATATTTGATTTACCTTTTCGCACCACACAAGAGCTGAATAAGTAATGATTGGTAGGACTATGGTTTGGTAGGTTCAATGTATAACTTTTGGACGTAGACCTCATTTCTTGCCAAAGAGTTTGGAGCATGCCCATAATATATCAGTTGCTTTATATAGGGTACGTTCTAAGTGAGTATTTATTTTATTTTATTTGATATTTTACTTTCTTTAAGAATGGAATTGTTTTTGATGGGTGAACAGTTAGGCCTTTGTCGTGACACCAGTTCCATACTTTTATTAAGGCGGTTTGCATAAGCCTAGATATAGTGGGACCATGTTTACCTCTTGTTATGATTACTAGGGCATCAGCAAAGCCCTGCGTGCTAAGCCTTTTATCGATGAAATTTATTTATATGATAAATTTAGAAATTTATCGATGATAATTGACCAGAGAAGAGGAGACAGAACACCCCCCTGAGGACAACCTTTATCTGCTTTGATAGTGATGGATATTGCACCTAGTTTGGCAACTATCGTAGATTTACCACATTGATATGCAAATTGATTTTTATTGAGGGGACGTTCTACAAGAAAGGAATTACTTTGGTCTACTATTTTTACCATAACTTTTAAGAAAAAAAGAAGGCTTTTTGGCCTAAAAGACTTGGGATCTGTGGCAGATTTGTTGCCAGCCTTGGGAATGAATATGATGTTAACCTTACGCTAAGGGTGGCGGATATAACTGAATTCGAAGCTGGATATAAATAGTGCAACTAGAAGAGCTTTTTTTTGATACGCCCTTTGTGACACCATGGCTCTTGAATGAGCATGACGTCTAGGGCGTTGCAGATGAGCTTGCTACAAGCCGTTGCAGTGGCGGCCTTATCGTGATGAAGGTTTATTTGAAGGAACTTGGTTTTGTGCGTCATTCCCTTTTTTGGGGGGTTCAGGTGGTGCCCTTAGGCGCTTTTAGCTTCTCTATGTTGTCGCCTCTAACAGTTGGGCTCTTTATTTTAGTTTTGGTGGCGATTAAGGTCATTACTAGGTTGCTGTTGGAGGGGGTCAATGGACTTATGGTCGATTGAGAGTGTGAGGACGATTGAATTTCCTTTAGTTTCACGGCGGATTACATTCCATTCGGCTGCTAGAAGATCTTTATTCTGAGCGCGGATCGTAGTGAGGATTTTCTCGTTATCGTATACGCAGTCAGAGAATTGGCCTACCAAAATTAGGTTGCGAGAAATGTCTGCCTCATTTGTTGAAGGATTGCCACAAGAGTTGTCAGATCGGTCTCTCTTTTGACAGGGAAATGGTTCTTTGGCCTTGACTCTTGCTTCTTCGGGAGACATTCCGTGAGCGATGAGCCATTTGGAACGCTTCTCACCGGCACCGCTAGGTTGGTCGCATTCAGTTGGCATTGATGGGTCGGAGATAGGTCGTCGTTTCTGTTCAACTACTGACTTGATACGGATGCCGAAGGTTTATATCACCTTTGTCCACCTGAATAGGATGCATGCCGATTTAGGACAGGAAGAGACACGGAATGGGAACTGTTTGTACCTCAAATTCTTAATAAATTACCACATACGACTGAATACACAAGGGTAAATTCTTGGCTAACTAATTAGTATTAGGCATTTCCAGCAAGAGACCACGGGGAAGACCAAAGAAGAGAATTTTTGTTCACCTAAAAAAACAATAGATATTAAGACCGAAAGAATAAACTTGTTAGTAATTTTAAGGTCAAGATCTAATTCGAAATAATATGGTCTTAGCCGGTATATCTGACAATTTTAAAATTGAAGGTGTAACGCTAAAATTAAACGAAGCTCCCGGATACAAGCAGGTCCTTAAAGAGTTGGCTATGAAAGCACTAATCATGCTCTTTGGGCTTCGTTAAGGCTGTTGTGCGTTATCCAACAATGAAAAGTAGCCCAATTTATTATGGTTCCCAGGCCCTGAATACCTTCATATGACAAGAAATCGTGCAGACCAATTTCGATTTTACCAATCCATTACACCAGATTACCGAAGATCCTCTATTAATACCTAATCACCAATATTCGGATTAAGAATCAAGCACTCGACAATCGAACACATTTATAGAATAACAATAAAGGTGAACAAAATTTGTTGTACCGTTTTTCTTAATGTCTCCCAGGCCTCTGGTATATTATGACATAAGGGATAAAAACATAAGCTAAAATAAATATATCCAATCAAAGTTCTTATCTAGCAAGCTTAGGT
This sequence comes from Ferdinandea cuprea, assembly GCA_963576555.1. Classification (NCBI taxonomy): domain Eukaryota; kingdom Metazoa; phylum Arthropoda; class Insecta; order Diptera; family Syrphidae; genus Ferdinandea; species Ferdinandea cuprea. The sequence continues at coordinate 26,690,266 of OY754962.1, forward strand.
TTGTGTAAGGCATGGAAATGAATATCCCGAATTAAAAGAACTTTCGCCAGGAGGTCCACAAGGGAGCGTTCTTGGTCCGGAGCTAAGGCTACAGTTCTTAGGTTTCACAGTAATGCCCTATCCATATCCCTATATGGTATTAAGAAAAGATTTGGTTTTGTCGGTTTGAGGGGCTATTTATTGAATTGAAGCGTTAAAGTTTTCTCAGTCGGCCGGTAGCAAACGAATCTACCAAACTATGCTGCATTACCACTGGCTAATAACATGCTTATGCTATCCCATGGGATGTCAGTGCTCTATCAAATCGTTAAAGTGGAATTGATTTTCAAGAATTAGGTACGATGTCTTGTCTAAACTCTATATTCAACTGAAAATCTCGAAAAGCATGGTCTCTGATCACATAACTCGATAGTCGTCTGATAATATCTATCATATCAAAAAATAGCAGAAAGATAGAGATAGCTATTCCCAAAACGATATCGTCAGACGATTATCGACTTACGTGATCAGGGCCCTGGATATTTGTATGATGATTATGCTTTGCTCGAACCAAGCTTCACACACAATTTATTCTGATAATAGCTTGCCATATTAAATTTTCAGCATCTTTTCAATTTAACTCAATAACTATTACTACTTCGATGAAAATGCAAATACTACCACTTTCTAAGTCGGATTTCTTTAGCAGACTTAGCTTGCGACAGATATAAGGCTCGCAATAGAGTCTTCAGCACAAGGAAATTTCCACTTTGTAGCTTTAACAAATAATACCTATAGTTTGGGTATGCCAGCTAGCATGACTTCCTTCTGAGCAGACATATTGCGATTTGCTTAGAGATCAAATTGAACAAACGAATGTTTGTTTTATGTTTGAAAGGATCAAAACTTCATAAGAAATTATTTTCCAAAAAAAATTGGCATCCATTCCAAGAACAATGAAATATATCATTTCCTTTTGGTTGACAAATTTCATTCGAATTATTTGAGAAGCATCTGTTGGGTGACTAAGCAGCAAACACTTTTTGCAAAATTATAATGTTCAGTCCAAACTGCACAGCTGCAACATCTCCATTAGACTTTTCGAATTTGCAAAACGTGCATTAATCTAGCAATAAACATTGCTTTGTAACACCTAATTGCATATGCATCACAAAGTATCTACATATCTAGGTATACAAAACATCACACAGTTTCGTTGTTTTTCTACACACAGCAAACAAAATAATGAATGAAAATTTCATTGAATAACTTTATTTCTTAATCAATAATTCTAAATTGGTTTTGAATCATCATCCTATTTGCTTTCCATATGTATGTATTTCCACATGTGTAGACTTTTTCTTTGTCACATCAGGTCTATGTGTTTCTGTTTCTGTTTCATGAGCGCGCCGCGCACATTTGACACAAGCGATACGTGCACATAATTATAAATCAACACTGATAGTTACACAATAGCCTAATAATGTTAATGTTAATTTATTTGAAAAATAAAATCCAAATAAATGCATTCCATCGGTGGCTTATTCGTATTCATTAAATTTTGATAATCACAATTTATTTTTTATATTGCGATTTGTCGTATAGAAGACCAAAATTGTTGTGTAACGAAGTAGCAGCAGCATATACTTAACATGATGATTAAAACATGATGAATGACATTTTATTCCATTTTCTATAACTAACCTACTTAGCGGGCTTTCGACCCGTGGAGAATCTCCGCCTGAAACACAGCGTTCTCCCATCCTTCACGGTCCCGGGCATGCTGCTTTCAGTTACCTAGACCGAAAGCTCTGTCATACGTTTTTGACTTGGTCTTTGAAACGCAGCTTCGCTCTTCCTTGTCGCCACGAACCTGGGAGCTGGGATTCAAAGATTGAGCCAATGTAGTCGACTTCAGCTTTATGAACAAGGTTTTTAACCTCACAATGGTTCTCACTATCTCGTGAAGAGCTGTCTCCATTGGCTTACCTGCAAGGTTGAGCTGACAACAAGGGTAACCTAACTAGGTTAGACATAATGTGGAGATTAAGGATATATTCGAGTGTCACATGAGGACAAAATAATTGCTCTAAAGTCCTTGACGGACTTCAACCCCCATTTGCCAACTTTTGGTATGAAAACTGCTCGAACATGCCTTCAGGATTCAAAGTGGAACTTGATTTAGTAGGGAAAGGCCTCTATAAATGGCGATGCGCGAATGCATCACGAAGCTTCTGTAGCGTTATTAGCAGGATACCGTCTTAACCCGGCTACTTATAGATGGTAAAACTGTTAATTGCCCAGGAAATCTTTTCCGCTGCAATAACTGATTCTATTTTATCCCTGTGCAGCCTGGGAAGTGCGTACTCATGATGAGCTCTTAGGATTCCTCAGTGAATTCTGTCGAATTGAAGCCCACTTTATATAGAACCTTGCTAAGCCTCGCCGAATATTTGAGGGTTTCTATAGATTGGCAGTATTCTTACTAAGCATGTTTTTTGGCTAATCGTATTGTTTTGTAGAATTTTAGGTCCAACCTGATTAGGATGGGGAGGTCTTTGTTCCACCTCGGTGGTAAAAGTTTTTTCTGCAAATAACCGGGCACGATCCCTAAAGGCTATCTTTAACAACTCATAGTGACCAGTTCTTCACCTGAATCTACATTCGAATGGTGTATCTTAAAAAGTTAATTAGTGTTACATATACGTATATGTGTGTGACATTGGGTGTCACCTTCGATTTTCAGGGCCTTCAACGGCTTGTTGACTGAGACATTATCGTCTATATCCTAAATCTTATACCAAACCTAAGTTTATGGCCTGATTTTTCTACTGTCGCCGGCATATTTCGTTAATCATATACAGGGACTAAAGACTGTTTTTTTGGGGTTCCTCTGCTTTAATGACTGACCACTCTACTTTTATTATTGACGTATTTTGAAGTATGGGACACTACAGAAAATTTTCGCTGGATAAGCTTAAGCTTTTGCTAATCTTAGTGATACACGAGCCAAGCAAGTCTCTAGATAACTGGTCAAAAAACTTGATAACTAATGATATCCGTTGAATCGAAACCAGGCACATGACCCCCTATTCCACAACCATCTCCGACAGTTTGGCTTCAATGCTGCTTCAGGCGAAACACCGATTTCCCATCTTTAAACAACTCGTCTGTAATTGCTATTTGCAGTTGGTCTCTTACCACACTAATAAAAGTGCGAGTTGCATGGGATGTGGATGTCCCTGGGTTTTTCGCTGTTACTTTTGGTTAATGCGAAGTCCCATCGCGAGACCTATTTCGCTTGGTGCTCACTTTTGGCCTTTTTGATCACCATTACGTATTCGTCCACCACTATGACTACTTTGTAATTTACCTCATACAGACGTCTCAAAAAATATAGATAAATCAATTTTGCTCCCCATTGCATATGTGCGAACTAAATTTATTACTGTCTGTTTTGCACAACACTGTAGGTAGCGAAGTTAAGATTGATTAAACAGTTCAATATCTCAACGTCGAGGAATTGTTTTTAATATGTTTCGTTATGCGATAGATTTGGTTTAAAGCATTATGGTGGTGCCTAAAACCAAATTGTGTTCTGGAGGCAGACATCATTATTCTGAGTAATTTTTATCTTTATGATACATTTTTCTTAACGCACTTAGGCAGCGGTCCCTCCCGTGCTACAATTGTAGTACTTTTTCGTACAGATTTCGTTTTTAATAACTTATTTACTATTTCTCCTAAGATAATTTTGTTTTCATAAACAAGGAAAATTATTTAATAAATCTCGCGCTTATTGTTCACTGTGAACTGCCACTTAATAATTATGAGCGCCAGTCCTTCTTATGAGCAGTTGCGACTGTGCGTCCTTTATCATCTGGGACCGTCCGTCTAGGGGTATGGATATAAAATATCCCACAAAATCGAGTGTGTCACTTCCTCAAGAGAATAATGGAAAGAATCAAGGGCATAAACAGGTGTTGCGTTTTTTTTTTTAACGTGAAAAACTCCTTCCTTACATCCCAAAGAGGCGAAACTGGTATTTCTTTAAGAAAGACCGAAAATACAAGATTACAATCACAAAAATCAACTCCTCAGTCGCAATTAGCGAGAGGAAATGTAAAGGGTGGACCAAATACAAGTTTATTTCTAAAAGTGCAAAAAATAAACAAAATCGTTTTTTTTCTATGTACTATGGCTATATTAGTAAGAGCAAAATTCCCATTAATTATGCCACACAACTTCCTTCAATAGCTGCGTCGGCTGGCTTCGCATAAACGCATTCTGTCACTTTAATTTTCCATGACCTTGTTGATGGATTTGGGCTGTAGCTTACGGATTGCTTGGATGATATTGGCCTTGATTCGTTCACGGTTCCCCACAAAAAAATCCAAAGGGGTCAAATCGCAGTTCCGAGGCCGCCAAGACGGCTGATAACACCATTTGGGAATTTAGTGCGCAAAAGATCAATTGTGGTATGGGCTATGTGGCATGGAGTGCCATCCTGCAAAAAAGTCGGTTAGCATGGCTCTGTAACGCCCACCGTTGACCGAAACTTTGTTTCCAGCCTTATTTTCTAAGAAAAATTGTCCAATCACCACCACTCCACAATTTGTACAATCTCGGCTACAGCAGCCCCATTCTCGTCTGTGCGCACCGTACGACGACGGAGACCATGAGAGTTGTCCACTATAATACCAGTCTCACGAACTTTTTGTATAAACTTGCGTACAGCAGGCGCTGTGGGTGCTTCATTTCGGACAAAAATTCTGTTCAAAAAACGAACTCTTTGGGCTACACAGCACTCGCTTTGGAAACAAGTATATTTTCCAAAGTTCAAGCGTAAAGCGATCATTTCGTTCCGCCGAGGTATAATACTGACTTTTCTGTCAAGATTACGAGCGGGAAACAGCTGTCAGTGTCAAAATAACCAATGATTTAAAAATAAACCAGAAGATGACGCACCCTGTACATCACGAAGCAAATAGCTCTCATTTCCTCTTAGCATAATCTATCTGCTATACGAGTGATTTTCTTAACAACCAATGTTATCGCAGTAAGGCTTAAAGTATTTCACAATGCAAGTATCTTTTTCACTACCGTTGATCCGAGGTCCGATGTGTTTTGGTACCATCTTGCGGCAGTGCAGCAGTTTGCGTCGTCCGAGAGAATATTATTTTTTCTACAGACCTGTTCGTTTGAGAGGTATTGAACATCCCTTCCCCAAAGATTGAATGCCTTTGCTGACTACTTTATTGGGGCTTCTAATAGTTTTGCTATCTCTACTCTAAGTTGCCTAAATCGTTCTCCCATCACTAGGTATGGTGGTTAGTCACGAGTTTGCTCCACAGTCCATATCTCTATAAATCGAAATTTTATTCGATTATTTATTCTTTAAACAAAAATTCCCTAATATTTGGATATGTTGTCAAGACTGTGCAAATAATCGCCTAAGGCTAAGGCTTTAGCCACGCACTGAGGGGCAGAAAGCTAAGCGGTCAGTTTAAGTCCCAAGTGGTCATTTATTAAGCGGATGCATTTTAAAAATGTCGTTGGCAGGTGCAGATCGCTGCAATGCAAGATTGTGTGTTAAAATAGGGGTGCAAGGGGCATAAACATTTGGTAAGCGCCTATGGTAACAGTCCTCATCGCAGGGTTTAAGGATTTGGACTCTCTTTTAGTACGTGGCAGTCATAGTTCACCCAACTTTGTTGCTCCGCTCAGGGTAGTAAAAAATCCTAAAAAATTAATGAATTCACATCACACATTATCTGTTTTCAACGTTCGATTCAGCTTCTGTACCTGAAGCAAGTTTGTAATTTTATTTTAAAAAATGAAGGAAACCGTTTTTTCTTGGAAATAAAACAAAACATCGTCAAACACCTTAATATGCAGAAGGAAAATACCTTAGCTTATTATCGGCAAGATCTGAAGCTATTTCAACTTAGCTAAAATATGTGTTGATTTGCTAAATACGGCTTTTTCGATATAAACGGCAACCGCCTAATCCGTCAGGAAACTTGGGATCGAGCTGTTTTATAATTAAACATATACATCAACACAAAACTGCTGAGACAGATCTTGTCTAATTTTGTGTTAAACTGTGTCCTAGTTCAGTGCTGCTGAAATAATCAGATTTGTGCTAGTTCAAGGCTTGATTCAAGCTCTTGGAACAGTTATGAAAGCCAACCGTTCGTGGTATTAATATGTCCAAAATAATGTCGTTTATCTACAATTCTTAGACAATCTATACTTCCCATTCCTACCACAAAAGAGTGACATTATAAGTAAAATTCAAATTAAAAAATCCATATACCCAAAATACATAATCCGAAAAACCCACTTTCCTAAGTGACATTAAAAAATATTTAACAAAAAAATTAAAGAAAGAAAAGGAAAAAACGTTATCTAAATGCAATTGGAGCCGGATCATTTTGTCATTCCATTGGTATTCGGATAATGACAACCACTCAAAAATTTCAGATACCTGTGGTATAATTCTGTATATTTTTTTTCCTCCACTACTTCATTATATTTTCAAAGGTACATAGCTACACTTTGACACGTTCAATTCAATTCACGAATGTAACGTTAGAACACCGAATTGATTGAAGTGAACAAGCAAGTAAGTAGGTACTTATAGCCCATAACTTATGGCTGCCCACTTCAGTTCATAGTATCCACAATGTGTGTACTCTCGTCGTATGTCGGGGTCTCTACCTTTATTATTATTATTACTTTTTTTTTAAACAATTTTCAAAATAAACCTCTTTTAATCTACAAAAAATAGTCAAAAAATGTCTTTGATTTCATTTTTATACTTTTGTCTTGTTTTGTTTCTAATCTGGTGTCTTGAGAGAAAAGAAAACTCGTTTTATCCGTAAGCGCACAAAAAATCATCAAAGATATGTCATGTTTTTCTATTTCGAAGTCGGGGCTGCTGTTAGCTGCTTTGTGTTGGATTTCCATGCTTAATTGTATTTTTGATTGACACTTTAAGTTGACTTTTGAATTCAGAACAGATTTAAATATGATTTTTTTTTATTCATAATGCGTGTGGGTAGGTGGAAAAGGGGGGAGGGGGCGCGGCGGCCAGCGAAATGTGCTACGTATAATATGTGTGTATATTGAAAGGGACATAGCTGTACCGAATAGTGAAAGAGAGCGACACACATAAGAGTATGTGCCCAAAGAAAGATATAAAAATTAGACAAAGCAAAAATCAATCATCTATTACCCACCTACCCGCATTATTATTTTTTTTTTTTGGAAGAGGTGATGTTTTTGTTGTTGCTGTTAATGTTAATTATTTAGAGATAAATATTTGTTTAGAAAGAGTTTTTTTGAACTTCATTGTATTTGTCATTTATTGGAATTTTTTCTTTAACTTTGATTATTTGGCGGAGATAAAAAAAAACAAAAAAATGTTGAAGGCAGCAAGCCTCTCCTTGAATTGAATTTGATGTGTCATTACTGTATAAATAACTGAAATTAGAACTATAGATTGGGTTTTTTTATTTAGTCCCATTTATAGGGAAAGAATGAGTTCTTTATCAATAATGCGAATATTGAAATTTAAATTATGTCTTTTGGGATTTTGTGTACGGGGAAATGTTTGTTTTTCAGTCAGTCAGTAGCCACTCCCATCGTATAATTCTTTTGAATTGCAAATTTGAATTATTTATTTGATTAGTATAGAAGCATTGTCAGCGCCCTAATCCATAATACAACTTATCAACTTTTCACTTTGCACTTATTAAATGTTTCGTCAATTTGCAAAACCTTATGTTCAACAGAACTACACCATTTGATAAGTGATAATTTTAAATTGAAAGTGTAATTTGCAAGGTCTTTGCATTTTTATATTTACTTTGCAATTTCTGTTCTACATACGTTCTCTTGTGCAAAGTGCAAAGGTAATATTGAAAAGTGTAATTTGCAAAGACTTTGCAAAAAACTACGCTTTCGATACGCTTTCGATACATAAAAACTGTAAACTCTATTTCTGCAAAGCAAATTTTGCTTGCATTGGCTCGGCAATGGGTGCCATTACCATATTGTTGTAAAATCAACAGTTTGCAGAACCATCCATAGAGTTATCGACGTTATAGTAGACGTTTTGTGCGGTGGCCCGATGACGTCATGCTGAAAAGTTTCTTCTGATGGGTGGATTCCCTTGTGTGTATGGTTGCGTGGATGGCTCAATCATTAAAATTGATGCGCCTACATTACACTAGGAAGGACATGTGGACCGGCATGGAAACCACTCATTGAATGTGATGATGATCTGCGGGCCAGACTACACATTTTACATTGAAAATGCAAGTTGTTCGGGCAGCATTCGCGTCTCAAGGGTGTAACGGAATTCGGCTGTAAGTCAAAGGTTTCACAATGGATGTAGACCATTTGCGCATGCACGCATTACGGCGAAATCCCGATAACCGTGCTGAAGAGGCGACTGAGGCCTGAGCCATACCTGACTGAGTTTGCAGGTATGGTAGTTATTGTTTGTGTCATCTTACACAATATTGCCTGTAGCATCGGGAGGAGTAGTGAAAACATGCAACCCAATAATATGAATCATGCGAGTGGAATGGAAAGGCTCACTTCTCTGCTGCAATTCTTTTCCTAATGCCAAAAAAAATTAAAAAAAAAAATAGGAAAATAGTAATACATAAAAATAATACATAAAAACCTTAAAACTCCTCAAACAACAGACACTTGGAAACTTGGTAGAGCTCTTACTCTTCCTTGGGTTTGAAGGTAGTTGGGCAGGTGTTTCCTCTGTCTTCGATATTATGGAAAGAAAATCTACCATTAGCCGAGTGTGATTAGCTGATGGTAGATTTTCTGAATTTCCATAGATTTCTGTTTTTTATTATATACGCGGGCTAAAGGGATTTTGGATACCCTTATAATAAAGTAACACAATGCGGGCATTAGGGAAGCGAAGGGTTGAGAAAAACGAGATACCGATATTAGTTAGTTTTAAATGTTTGTAAACTATAAGGTGGGAGAAAAACAGTAGCGAGAGTCAAGCCATCTCGCAATGTCTCTATCGCACGTTCTTGAATCCTGTCAAGTAGCTCCAAATATGTTATTGGAGCACCGGACCGGATATGAGCTTTGTACCCAGGTTGGGGGCGAATGAACGCCTTATAAATTCTAGCCAGTTCAGAAGGGGTGAAATATTTCTTGCATCGCTTAAGGAAGCCTAGACATTTCGCAGCGTTCTTGGTGACATCAAATATGTAGTCATTCCAACTTGTATTGAACGGTCCGAAAGCTAATTTCTAATACATTGAAGAAAAGTATCATCGATTCTAAATGCACGCATTTTGGACAGAAAAGCCTGATTTCAAATGCCTTTGAAATATCAAGCGAACAACCTTACTTTTACCACTACGGTTAATAGATTGGTTCCACTTTTCGATAAGATATGTCGTCAAATCACCAGTGGATCTGTTTCTGCGAAAACCGTACCGCCGATCATTAAGAAGATTCGGGATTCAAGATATTTCATAAGCTGACGATTTATCAGCGTTTCCATGACCCTGAAAAGAAGAAACGTAAGTGCAATTGGTCGGTAGGAGGAGGGGGAGGAAGATTCGCCTTTTTTGGGACTGGCTTGACCAATACTGTTTCCCATCTTCTCGGAAAGAGCCCTGAAGAATAAGATAGATAGAAAATCTTACGCAGTTGTTTTGCCAGCGTGGAAGAATACGTCTTCAGAACGATAGGCGGAATACCATCTGGACCAGCGGATTTGTGTATATTGAGATCTTTAAGTACTCTTGCCACTGTACGAGTGCGAAAATGGATTGGTCCCATAGATAATTCTACGCCCTCGTGTACAGGGGAAGATAAAGCACAATCTGGAAGCGTTGAGCTAACCGCAAAGTGAGCAGCAAGCAGATTGGCTTTATCAAAAGAGCTGACAGCTGGGATACCATTGTAAATGAGTGTCGGAACAGATAATGAGGCCGAATTCTTAATGTTTTTAACGAACGACCAACATTTTTTGCTACCGGTGGGACTTTGTAGTATCTTTAGCCTCAACTTTTGGTCGTAGGAGAAATTGACACGATTAATATGGGCATTGCAGTCATTTCTGACTCGTTTGAATTTTTTATGATTTTCCACAGTTGGATTGGCCTTGTAAGACCGAAAGCTCACCTCTTTTACCCTGATAGCCTCTTTACAGCTCAAGTCATACCACGCGATTACCTTGGATTTAATACTCTTAATCCTGTTGGGGATAAAGCATTTCATACCCAGTCATGGAATCGGGCAGCTCATCAAACTCGTTAAAAGTAAGATAGCGGTCTAAGTTTGGGCTTCTATAAATGAAACAGTAGTGTATTAATAGCCTACGGACGTGAAATTTAAACCAAATAAAATTAAATTCTGAATTGGAACATTGGCCGTATTGTGGTTGAAGTTGGTAGGCTACATCACTACATATATAAATGGCGAGACCACGATGGGAAAACAATAATGACACTAAGTTGTAACTGGCAGACTAAACTCCGATGGATCAGATTCAACACTAACCTGTATTTCACTTAGTGCCAAAACAGCTGCTTTATTTTACTAATAGTTCTAAGCCTAAAGTACAATGCACCGTTAGCTGACCCCTTTCCAAATAAAATACACTCCCTAAAAGCGGTTATTGACAGCGGATAATGCACTTTAGTTAGAAAATACCAACATCTTACAAACATTCATTATAGGCAAAATCACGCATTCACTCACAAAACATACCTCAAACTAATCTTAGTCAATTAACAAATTTGCAAAAAAAAAACAACCTACAAATGTGCACACGCTAAAATATCTCTTCAGCACTTGTGCTATGTCATTTCCTGCAATTGCTGTCTAATTATTGTTTAACACTATCAATTGAAGAATATATTTACATAACATAAGAAAGCCTACAGGCCAAACCAAAAATAAAAAACCAAAAACAGTCCTTGCAAAAACCAATATGCTTTGCACAAGAAGACCAAGTCATATAAATCTAAGAAGCACCGAAAGTGAATTTCATTACGATTGCAAATTTTACCCCAATCTATGAAATATCGCCCAAAGAAACATCCACCAGGTGCGGTGTGGTGCGAGGAGATCCACCAACAAACAAACCATAGAGAAGCATCCAAGACGATCTCCTCATCGTCACCACCATCAGTGCTGGTTGAGGTGACGCGACGATGGGCGCTGTGCGCCCATTAACAACAGCGCTTGTTGTGTCGTTCTTGTGTTTTATGTACGAGTGTCGAGCATGCCCTGCTCTCTGATGAACAATTCTATGACACCAAACAGAATATTAATTTCTCTGTAGTACTTTGCTTTCGGCTTTCACAGTGCGTTTTTCAAATTTATTATAAGTAATTCGGAAGATATTTCATATTATTTTGAGAGAATTCTCTATTTTTCCCTCATTCAGTATTTTAGCGAAAAGTGTGTGTTTTCTTTTTTTGTTTGTAGGGTATACATCTTCGTGTGGGGATGCAGCTAAGAAATGATTACACTGCTCACTCAAAAAAATAGGTTGTTTCCATAGGTCTACCACATATGTTTTTGTAAAATTTATAAAGATGTATTTAGAGTTGGATGTTATGCAAATTGAGATACTTCTTTCATCCGTGCGAACAGAAAACTTTTTGGTATCAGTGTAGATATTTCGAATCTCGAAATAGGTACTCGCTTACAATCCGCAGCAACATATTAAGTGCGTGCAGTGGCTCAGTGGTTAGTACGTTGCACTACTAAAAGTGCGATCACACGGTCATCCAAACTTATCGTCCGGATAATATGTTGACGTCAGAAAACTTGTTTATATCAGACTAGATGACCATTTTATGATAAATTCTACGACATCGCCATCGAGGAAGCTTAGCGACCAGTTTAAACTCTTAAAAAAAGATTTACGTTTTTTGGCTTTCTCGTATTGCCATACGGTTCTCGTAGGAGTTTGTTCTTATAGTGACTTTAGGATTTCATGCGGATGACAAGTTTGGTTGGCCGTCTGATCGCACCTTAAGAGCTCTTTAAAGTTGTCATCCAGTATAAATTCTACGTCAGGATGACCGTGAGGTCAGTTTTCTGGTTAACTCACGGTCTCCCGGCATTGTTTTTCAATTATCCTTTATCGTTTTGAATAACGGTACCTGCCGTAAAACGAATTCTAAGCCCTAATTTTCTCAAAACAAAAAAGCGGGTTCAATGGTTTTGAGCTATTTTTGAATTTTAGGAAATCGGTTAGGGCTAAGAATACTTCATACCCAGTTATTTTCAAATAATCTTCGAATAACAGACCTTAACATAAAATCCAATATATAAAAAAGAGGGAATTTATAAAACATTTCACAGTTTTTTTATAATACCACGCTTAACATATCTGCATAATTAACAAGTTCACAAGACGCAGTAGCCTTCCATTTTACGGATCCGTGATGCTTCCAGTAACCAAGCGCTCTTATATTTGCGATGGTTTGTCTTTGAAACGGATTTTTGGTCTTCCTTTTTTATTGAAAGCATGTTTTTGGTTTTGTCCTCATTTACTTCAACAACTAGCTTCGCCGGTTCTTTAATTCCTGTAAAAGCCTCTATCTCGGCTCGGTAGAGAGCGGCTGCTGATGTCGATATCGTCCACATACTCCAGTAGCTGTACGAATGTATTGGAGGTAGTGCCTTCCGTGTTGATACCTGCCCTGCGCACTATCTGCTTCAGATTAAAAACTAAACAAATCACATGATAGCGCACTTCCTTGTTGAAATCCGGTGCCGGTTTGAAAGAGTTCAGATGAACTGCTGTAAACTGCATAACGCACCGCGTGTTCTGCAGCGTTACGCGACACAGATGGATCAGTTTTGCCAGGATCCCAAGTTCCATAAGATGGTGTGGTTTCTTCCACCCATACTTGGTTTATACACCCTAACAAAACATCACTACCACGTTAATAGAGTTTCGCTGGCGGACTTGTTGTTTTTCAACTGTTTAATAGTCGTAACAGCCTCTTCTCAAACTGGGTTTCTCATTACAGCTTGAAGACAGACTGCGTATTCCCTTCCCCCCCCCCCCCCCCCCCCCGATAGCTTTTTTTTAGCGTTTTTTGTAAATATTTATATTCTTTTGTAAAACATTCCATTATTTTGATAGACAATATTTTCTTTCGAAGAGTATACCCTCTTAGGATCACCATCAAGCGTGCGCTTAATATTTTGGCGGAATTTTATTTTGGCATTGAATTCTTGTTGATGTGAATTTAAATAATAATTTATTCGGCTTGTTTTGTCGTATACATTTGCCGGATATATTTTACCAAAATCTCGGGTAATAATTACTTGCATATCCATTTGCTTATTAATTCCAAGTTTATTTTTACCTTTTTGCACATAGAGTTGTTTGGTTTTTGTGCAAAACGCGCGCCAGATTATTTTGGTTAGTTTTCTGTAAATGCATTACTATTCGGAATGTGACAACAGCGAGACCCAAGTACATGATTTGGGTGGATTTCCCTCGCTAATTAGCTATGAGTTTTTTAGTCATAATATCAAAACCGAGTGCTTAACTTTGTTAGGCCTGTGTGAGACTGTTTGAATATTTATTATACTTTACGTAATACATTTGTCTTTGCTATATATTTTAGAAAGAAATTAGATATTTGGAAATTCTTTAACCTAAATGGGTTGTGTTTTTTTTTATCGAAATGTATTTCTCTGCTTCTCTATATAAAATTATGCCGCTGCTTCTACCTACCTACAAAAAAATAAAACACATTAGCTACCAAAAATACCAATTCGTTATCGTTCTTCATCGAATCAACCACATGACAAATTTTTTTTTTATTGCTTTTGGGACATATTTTCGACATTCGATCACAATTGACGTTTGTTTCGGAATTTATTTGTATCTTGGCATTTTCTCATCGGTTTCAGTCTGTTGATAAAAAAAACAGAACAACAAAATAACACTCCCTTATATTCGTCATAAAATTATTTATTTGTATAAAGCAAAAGTAATTAAAATGCAAAGAGTTTTGTATCCGCCGAGGCATTTTTATTGTATATGATTCCTGCGTGTATGTAATTTTTTTCTGTTACTTAACGAAAACAAATTTGATTGTTCTTTGCGTCTTTTTCCATAAGTCCTACCATTTTCGTAGCAATTCTGTTGGCAGGCTTATACCATCAAATATACATTGACGGGAAGGTATTTAAAATACACTAATAGTCTGAAAACAATGTCGAGTTTTAATGGTCAAGCATAAGCCAGTCTAAATTATGGCATTTACTGTGCTTTATTCAATGGGCGCGCATAATATTGGGTGGCAATTTATTCCGTCGGGCAGGCGGCGTTGAGAATTAAATGATTATTAAGGAATAAAAGGAACAAATAAAAATGCATTCACTCATTCTTTTTGTTTTCCCCAATTTATCACCGCCGCCGCCGCCGCCGTATACAGTTTGTGTGGTTCTTTGCATGGAGTATTAGTACAGGAGTATGCATCACGACGCTACAGCGATGCGATGGTGCGGTGGGCAGGTCAGGTAGCTCTACTCTAAGCTCAAACGTGCTTCGTGCGGCCATGTTATGTATTCTTCAATGGTATAATTGATCATGAAGTCGTCATCATGAAACAGTGTACCGTCCAGTCCATCGTTGTCGTCGTCGCCGGTAGCTGGCGTATGTTGAAAGGAAGGTGTTAGCACGAGGCCACAATAATAAGGTAGCGAATAATTAAAACATGGCTTGCATTTTCTCCTTCTGCGTTTTATGGAAATTACAGTGAATCGGATATTGATTGAAGATTGGAAAGATACTTATCCCGTGACCTTTAAGATTTACGGAAATGATGCACAGCAAATGGAGAAGCGTATAACGAAACCGATGTAATTTAGCTTAAAGTGGCATTGAACTTAGATAAGAAAGAAATGGAGGTGGAGAGGGAGTGATAGAGTCATTGGTGTTGAAATAGGTTCAAACAGCGAATTAAGAAGAAATAAGATCATATGCGTTTGCTCTCCAAAACAAATTTATAATTTGTTGATGATTTTTTAAGCTTCAGTGCTATTCAGAAAGAAATTTCCTGATTCATTACTCACAGGATAGTGCTTATTATAAAAGGCGACTTAATATTGGAGAACTCTTACTTTATGAGGCTCTGCAGTTTGGGGTGGACCTGCGCCTCCAGCGAGGGCAATCTTTCCAACCTTAAATTGGTTGATGTCCCTGTCCACTTATATGCGCCACCTGACTCGTTGTTTTCCTTGATAGGAAACTTAACTGGTGGTTAAATGTCAATGAACGGGTAAGGAGGGTAGCAAATGCATTTAATGCATGCACCCGCGCCTTCCGCAGAAATTGGGGTCCAGAAATTGGGGTCCAAAACCTAAAATAATTCTGTGGATGTAATTGTACGACCGATACTCACATAGATATAGTCTGGTGGCAAGCCGGAGACTAATCAACAAATCTTAAGTTATTAATAAAAATACGGAGACTATTATGCATAGTGCAATAAGAACAGCACAAACCGGTTTGGAAGTGATTCTAAATTTGCTACCCTTGGATCTATACATGCACGATTCAGCTGCTCACAGGGACATAATCGGCAGTGATATGGCCATACCGCCCGTACATGGTTGTATCTCCTCCTCCACTCACCGTCTATGCTGATGGGACCGAAAATCACCCGAAGAATCTTTCTCCCAAATCAGCCAACTTCTGACAAAGTCCATGCCAAGGGTAGATTTAGTCGTTTGAGAGAGAGAGCTTTGCTATTTAATTCCTTTCTCAGTCCAAGCACCGCTGTTTCTAAGCGAGCGTAATTCTTAGTTTGATTTCAACTGGTGTCTTTGTCTGAATTAATAGCGTTGACAAAGGTAGACATCGATATTGAGTGTGGAATTTCTGTTTGACTCGTTAAACCATTCTGAACGTGAGAGACATTGAAGTTGATGTTTCTCATTTTTAATACTTTGATAATGATAATAACAATTAATAAATGACAATAAATTCAGGCATCAAATAGTCGGTTATCATGGCACGATAACGGTCGCCATTGGCGGTTACGTTCGCACCGGCATAATTTTTAAAGAAATATGGACCGATGATTCCACCGGCCCACAAACCACACCAAACCGTTGTTTTTTCTGGATGAAGTGGCAGTTCTTCAATCTCTTCAGGTTGCTTTTCGTCCCAAATGCGGCAATTTTGTTTGTTTACATACCCATTGTCTGGCTCAATCGCTAAACAAAATTTGCCTCGAAAACGTCGGATCTTCTTGGAACTTTTCAAGAGCCCATAGAGCGAAGCGATGTCGCTTGGGAAGGTCGAGCGGCTTCAGTTGTTCCACAAGCTGTATTTTGTACGCTTTCAATTTAAGATCTTGACGTAAAATGCGCCAAGTCGTTCCATACGTCAGTCCGAGTTGCTGCGAACGGCGCCGAATCGACTCTCTACGGTCTTCGTGTACACTCTCAGCTACGGCCGCTATATTTTCTTCACAGCGTGCTGGACGTGGTCTGTTCGGTCGAATATTATCCAATAATGAATGCTGGGTCTCAAAATGGGTGATGGTTTTGCGAATAGTACGCTCAGTAGGCCGATTATGTTGACCATAAGTTGAGCGAAGTGCACGAAACACATTCCTCACAGAACGTGAATTTTTATAATAAAGTTGAACAATTTGTAAACGTTGTTCAAGCGTAAGTCTTTCCATTATGAAATGCCAAACAATACTAAACAAAAATAACATGACAGCATGACACGACTCACACGTGATCTGTCAAAAAAGGCTATTGAAAAAAGTATCTCTACTTGGATCACCCGTTACCTTGGAATCAGAATTTCAAGTTGATGACATTTATACTGACTGACACGATGTATTGAAATATAAATTTTAAGATTTTGGCATTCACTCTTCGCTTATTTAAATGGATTTCAAGTTATTTAAGAAAAAGTAAGCAAATTGTAAAGATTCGTGATATTAAATCTAAATGTGTAACTGTACTTTCTAGTGGTAAGGCAGCCACCTTGGTATTTTGTTATTTAATATTTTTCTTAAGATATTCCATCTTTAGTAAGTTTTGTTAAACGCTTAATGTATGCAAATGATTAAATGATTAAAATAGTTCGCTTGTGTGAAACATGCCATTAATATACAAATGGATTTAAATAATAATTCTTTATTAGTTAATATTGATGAGTACCAATTTCTGTCTGCTCATTATATATTAAGACGAACATTATGTACGTCCACTATTTCCGGTGTCAACATGCGTAAAGAGTTTGAAGTAAGAGATCTTAAAGTTATTTTTAATACCAAATTTAAGTTCTCTTTTCATGTGGATTACGTTGTAGCAAAAGCAAACTCATTGATTGACTTTCTAAAAAGAAACTGTAAAGATATTTCCAACCCATTTGCTATTAAATCAGTTTTTATGTCTCTTGTACTTCCCATTTTGGAATATGCTTCTGATATATGAGAACCAGCATATGACATTCAGAAAAAACGCATTAAAAAGGTTCAAGAGGAATTTACTGGATTTTTAATACGCCAACTAATTTTTAATTTGAAGAAATGACTTCATATTTTACAAGACTAGCTCTTTTAAGTTTTCATATGCTTGAAAAACTTCGTATTTTTAATTGTGTAATGTTTGTATATGATGTACTCGCGTACCACATTAAATGTCCCGAAATACGTAATCTTAAGTAACTTGGGATTTGTTTTCAACAAAACGCTGTCATGGGGCAATCATATAAATCAGGCGATTGTTGGAATTTATGGTGGTCTCAGACGCATCTGCTGTATATTGCAAATTTGATTCGTTGTCACTACACAAATTATAAGATATGGTTTCGAAATGTTTATCCTCGGTTGTACTCTTCAGTAGTTTGTGAATGTTCGTTTTTGTATCTTCTTGCACAAAATAATCCATCAGGATTATATGAGAAACTGACTTTTGCTCGCTCTGCAAGAACGTTTAATTTTTAAACCCACCATCGAATAGTTTAATCTCTTCTCTCCATTTCATCGTGCATGCGACTAGACTTTGGAACTCTCTGCCCACTAATTTAAAATAAACAGTTGGAGCCATTCAATTTAAAAAGTGTAGTATAAGTATAATCCATAAGTATTTTATAGTACACTCTGTCTTCTTTATACATTTGTAATAAATAAAAGAAGATGATTTTATTGGTTACCCTGTGGAACTTCTTCACCTTTGTTCTGCTCTAAAATCAAAATACTATGAAATCCACATAAGCATTGTTCATGAAAGCCACATTGTTTCAAGTTATTTAATTACTAACATAGTCAAATAAGTACTTTACTAAAGTACTGGTAAATAGCGTTGGCTTAGAATCTTCAATATCTTCAATTCAACAGCGATAGAGATGCAGGCAGTACTGAAAACTTATTAAGCGACTGTCCAGTAGATACAGTATATACCGTTGTAAATTTCCGAAGTAACATCTGTTATGTAAAATATTAAATAAGTAGCTAATAACATGCAAATACCACGAATAAGTTTCCTATGACGCCTTACGATTTGAGATAAGTTTAATGTTTTGAAAGCATCCGAGCTTAAGATATTTTTTTTTTTTTTTTAATTTTAACCAATTAATCCAATGTGAATGTGCGTACACAAAAGGCTGCCTGCAAATTCAAAAGAAATAACTTAATAACTTTACTAAGAATACAAAATATCCAGTAAATGTTCGCTTTCATATTGTTGGTCAAGTGACTTATTATGGCTTTTTAATTATTCCAATCATACACAAAGGTATGCGAATAATCACACTACAAAAACAAATTACATATTTACCTACACCCACTTTTCGTACTCCTCCCTTTTTCCCCTTCCTCACTCTCTTTATCTTTTCACTTCCACTCATATTGAGTTTGAGTATAGAATTATGAATAACAGTGTAAATGCATGCATATATCGTATTTACTGGTTTAACACAAGACCACAACAACAAAATGCAGAGAAGATATTTTTTTAAAATTATTGTTTTGTTGTTGTTGCTTAGTAAGGCACTAGAGAGGAGAGAGGCAGTCAATATGTGTAAACTTTCGTGGCTGTTGTTCATTCACTGACTTATTCTTTACAATGTGTCATATTTGATCGTGCATGCATAGGCTATTTGAATATGTAATTTCAAATTAACGCGTGGTGAGGAGCGCTCACCTTACACTTGTATTTTCTGATTTTCTCTTCACTCTCTGCCGTTTGTCATTTCATTACTTTTGCATTTATAAATTTATTTTATTATTACTTTGAAGAAAATTTCGTCGAAATTGACGGGAAATGGTTGCGTGCGTTTTTGGAAATTGACCCAAAAACAAATAAAATAATAAACCTTATTAACATAGAGAAAAAAACACAAATTTATAGCTGAAGAATAGAATATGATAACAGTCATTTGGTAAGGGTGGCTTCAGTTGGTTGAGGTCTACTCCATGTCCACAGATCAGATGAGTATTGAACTCACTACTTTCTTCCACTTACACTTGTGTGATCCACATATCACACTAATTTAAGGCAGGTCTGATGCTGTAGTATTTTGTAGGGTTAAATAATTTTTCAATTGCTGTCCTCAATTATCTGCTTGAAGGAAAAGTGACGGACCCGAAAGTACATCCATTATTCTTTGCTGACTACGGAGCCATCAAACTTCCCTGCAACGAGCCCTGGGTGGATGTTTTGGAAGGGAATTGGTATAATCTTAGCCCAAGAAAGACACAGTATCTGTACTGCCCATTCTTTGATCCTCTCCGAACTATTCAAGACATTTATTTTAATGGAAAAGTGATTCCCAAGTGTGAAATAAATGGGATCTATGATCAACAGCGAAGCAACCGTGGATGACGACATCAATCATCGTGTAAGCGTAGGGTGGATGAAGTGACAGGAAAACACTGCCATAAACATAAGTTGTGCGTCCGGCGCTCACATACGGTTCGCAGTTTATACAAGAAGTATAAGGGCAAATTGGCAGTAGCTAAAATGAAAATGTTTGGCGTGAAGCCAAAAATAATTAAGGTATATTGAATTGGAAGTTCCAAAAAGCCGTCAAATAACAAAAAATCGAAGCACGACCGTCTCACTTAGTTTTTCCATGTTCAAAGAAAGGACGAAGTCAATTAACGTCCCTATACAAGCGCCTGGATTACACAAATATAAAAACCACAGATCAGTAATTACACAGACAGCCAACTCCAAGAGAGTCTCTCAATTCGCCTTAACAAACTCAACAGTTTCACAACAGTTTTCACCCATTTAATTCTCACTTAAATGTGTTTTTGGTATCCAAAATGTAAGACTTGTTAAACTTATAATCGCGAGTGTTGAACAAGAAGAAAATAGCAAAACTATAATGCTCTGTGGAAGATGACTGACTGAATGAGTTTCAGAAGTCAATATGAGCACCTCAGAAAGAGGATTTACTGCGGATGATAGCAGATACCTTACTTGAGCTACTTCGATCTATTTAGAACTAAGTTCATTAACGATTTTCAAAACAAGTCGGGGTTACATCCCTACGACGTAAAAAAATGTGTTATAAGAGAGACACCTTAATCGGATATAAACCCTTTTTTAATAATCACTACACGGAACAACAATAAAATATGATTTATGAGTATGCACCTAGAACGGGCGTATGCTGAATTCTGTCCTGGAGCGTTATAGGACAGATATTACCACGGTCCCGGAGATACGTTAGATAGGTTCAGGTATGCAAGAAATGAAAACATGCGACATTTAGTACAGTTCCCTAAAAAGGATGGACTTGCTGGGATGCGGATTCAAAAGTCATTGATCATAGGCCGACAAGCCATCACTTGGCTGTAAACCGCATCCAAGACACGTTTGACAACGTCAGCCTAAATTCCGCTCACGCTCCTGCCGATGACACTGAATGCCCAATCAAGGAGGAATTTTATGACATCTTGGAAAGGTGCCTATGGAGCCTGCCCAGAGGACTTTAATACTACATCATTGACGAATTAGTCGGCAAGCACAGCCTCAACGATATGACAACAGACAACAGACAACCGCTTTCGGCTAACAAACTTTGCAGGAACTCGTATTACGGTGATACGAGCACGCGGTTTTCGATACTTCGAATCCACAAAGCATCTAGGTGCTTTCCTGATGGTCCAACCAATGACACAGGCCACGCATCCAACATCTTAAACGTGCAAAGGGCTAATGTTGACTCTTACCACTTTCTTGTGAATGCTATAGTTAGAGCTAGCCTGTAAAACGCAAATAAGGTGCGAACCGTCAAAAAAATAAATTTTACGTTGGACGCCTCAGTAAGATTGGAGTAGCCAGAGCCTTAAGAGAGCACCTGGCCGTGAAACTCTCCGCTGTGCTCTCACCATTCATGAATACGGACACCATGTGGAAACAGTATAACAACATCACCAAGGGAGTAGCCGAGGCCGGGAAAGTACGATAACTTTGGCACGGGAAATTGAAAACTGTTTTTTGTAGAGGGGTTAAATAGAATGAAAAAGTATCGTACTCGTGCCGCCAAGGCCACCGTAGGTTACCAACTACCGCGTCGCCACACACCACGCAGTATAGTTAGTTTTGAAGTTTTGAGATTTTTTAGTAACGCCCGAAAACAGTGTCACATCACTCAAACTAAAGTGAAATTTTACAACCTACTGTTCAGCAAGCACAATATCTAAAGTCATGAAAAGTACAGATACATCAAAAGACAGCCAAGTTCTTAATTTGCGTTAAATTATTAATATTTTTTTTTTTGTATCAAAATTGAGACAACGCTGGGTTACAAAAAAGTATTTACTTATTTAAGATTTTACATATCATATTTTTATTTTCATACCTGGCAAATTCAATACTTAAAACTCCGGCTTTTAACACTTCTAAATCTTAAAAAAGTCAAAAATCATGTTTTTTCTAAAGTCTAGTTTTCGTTTATTAAATATTTATACAGCCTTAAATTCAGTAATGGCGCCTGATTTGAAACTCAAGTATATTTATATTTACCTCTACTATACCGCTTTAGTTATGTTTAATCCAAAAAAAATGTTTCCAAAATATCTATCAAGAACTATATAAATTCTCGCAAAAATTAAAATTTATAAGCAGTATTTCTCATTCACATTTCACGTGCAAAAAAAAAAAAAAAAAATTAGCATAATGCACGTTCCTACCAATTCATATTAAAATAAATGCTGCCGTCATCATCATGTATGCACTATTAGTTTTGCAACCCTATAAGAAGACGCGTATCTCTAACGTACCTACTCCATTTTCTATACAGAATTACTGTACCTACATAACCGTATCATCCCTTAATATTTTTTCTCGTTGCATAATTTAACAAAATGATTTTTATATATTTCTGAAATTCGCAGTTGTCAAATAAAAAAAATAATAAACATGAAAAAAGAACCGAAAGAATGAAAAATAACTCTCTTGTAGGTAACACCCGTCATCCGCGTCGTCTTCATTGAGCAGCCGCAATGATATCGTGCGCAAAAACCTTACCGACGAATTAAAGTGCAAAAAAAAAATATGCAAATTTGCCATAGCAAATTCCCCGCTATCCTTTTAAACGAAGAGTTAGTTGCCTATAGAGTACTTTCACGAAAAGAGAACAAATTTGCATAATAATAGCAATGCGAAAAATATTCTACAAATGGGGGAAACTGAAAAGTTTGCTACAAAAGTTATAAGGAGGCAAACGGGTGGTGGTGCGTATTGTATTCTAGTTGTTGGTATATGGCTATTGAAATTTTTTATTTTTCTCATATTCTCGAAAATTGTTATTCTATGTTTAGGTACATTTTTATTAACTCTCTCGTATACTAAAGAGTCGAACAATTTATATTAGTTTTCATCATTTAGACTAGAAATAAGTCTAAATTTCCCTCTTTTCATCACTGTGGTGGTGCACGATGAACGAGGGTGACGATGCAAAAAGAATATCTTGGTATGTGCCAAGGATATTATAATCTTTTCGGCCATCAAGTGTCTGGAATCAATCTCTTTCGATCATCTCCAATTGTGATACCGGATCAGTTCAACATTCACCTGTGCTGGGTACCGGGACATAGTGACACTCCAGAAAACTGCAAGCCTGATTCACCCGAAAACATGGAACTAAACTCTCAATCTTGCCTAAAAAAGGCTTCTTAGTTACCTGGTGTGCTACATGTAAGATCATGTTAAGACTAACAGAAATAACAAATTTTAAATGGACAGGTGGTACTACTTGTCTGGCAACGACCTAGATCTAGATCGAGCTCTCCTAAAGTTTGATCGACCTTAGTAGTACTACAATTGGTGTCATCACTGGACACTGTCTTATAGGCTTGGTTTTTATTCAAATGACTTTTGTAGGCCTGCATGGATAAGAAGGAAGAAGATATTACTCTCGAACTTCTTTGAACATGCCTAATCGCGTTAAATGAAAACGATCGAACGACAGAGTTTCTACGTTTTTCTCTCTATCATATCTGAAGAAAAAGATACAGATAAAAAATTCGAAACTATCTCGGCCCCCACATTCCCACTTTTAAAAACAAAGCCTCTATCACGGAACTTACTTCCACAATGACCTTAACGATCTTAGCATGACCAACCTTAAATGTCTCTCACATCTCAAATGCTTCAACAAGTTGCCAAAAGTTCCAGATCCCATCTTTTATCGGACTGCCACTCTAACCTTTCCAAGCCTAACTTAAAATTGGAATTTCCGGAAGAGTTGATAATAAAAATAAAAAAAAACATTTAGATTTCAGATTTGGGCTCCTGACAAACACCTCCTTGGCCATGTCCTCCCTTAAATGTCTTTTGTCTTATTCGTTGAATTCTGTGAATTCACTCGCACACAATCTCATATTTATAGACATAGGCAGGCGTAAAATTTAGTTATGGGTGTTTGCTAAAGTTTTCGGATATTATTGCTTTGTTGCTAATTTTCAATTTATTTCGATATCAATCTTTGACTTTTCTTATACTGTCAAAATCTCTGGATTAAAATGTCTGTTATTTTAATCTATGTATCAAAATCCCTCGATTAAGATACAAACAGTCAAAATCAGCTAAAACGAACTTGAAGGGTCTAGAAAATTTTTTCGTTATAAGCGAGTTTATATTTTTTTGGAATAAAAAAAATCGTAAGAAATCCTCTTTTAGTGCACTTTGGATTGGCAAATGGAATGCGGTGAATGTTATTTGTATGTCGGGACTTTGAGGTTTATTGTATATAACCGACAGTATCTTTATTAAAATTCACTTAACGACGAAAACTACTTACTTTTTAACAGCAATCACCTCAAAACAGTTACATATATATGCTAAGATTGCAGATCTTTCCCTAAAATAATAAAAACAAAACAACTACCCTACCAACATATTATATTTTTTTTAATTGTGAGTCGGCTTATATTATAATTCTAACATTAAAAGAAACTCACCTTTAAAATAAAATCTACCAAATCGCAGATTGTACACTTCCGGTTTGAAACTATGATAATTCCATCGAAAGCTTTTACATTACTTTGACTTCGACTGTGACGTGTGACCGGTGTCGACCCCTATCAATTATATATTGAAACTATATTGCTATAATAAGTAGGTAACGTTTCAGTGTATTTGTTAGTTAAATCTGTTAGGCGATTAAAGCAATTCAAAATAAGTGTCCCTTAATTGAGTGAATTTGATTACCACTCACAATAGAATGACAACGCGATTTGTGACCTGAAAACTTATTCTCATATTCTACTATTTACCACTAGGTGCATCAAGCAGTCAATTTTCATTCAGCATCCATGTTGTTGTACTTAAATTGTTATGACATTGATAATTCAAAAATGAATGAGAACTTTTTATATTTGAAAATAATTAACATTACCTGCCTGGTTTTCTTGTTAATTGTGGTTAGAAAATTTGAAAGTATACTATAGTTCCCGAGGCGACAAGATCTGAAAATGCAGTTCCTTACCTATCATGTTAAAAAATATTGGCGATTGAATTCCGTAATATATGCAATGTTTTATAGTTTTAAAAGTAATAGCACAGGCAAAAAAAGTAAGGTATAGTAACGTAATATTGGCAATTAAACTCCTTAATATATGCAATGTTTTTTTTTACTTTTAAAAGTAATAGTAGAGGCAAAAAAGTAACGTATAATTTAGTGCCCTTGTTAGTCACAACCGAGGGGATAAAATTTAATGTATGGAATTCCATGTTTAAGCCGTAACTATGCAAAAATAAATTGACATTTCGAAGCAGGTGTTGCCTTTTGCACTATATAATAGTACCTTAAGTACGTATTTTAGTACACAAATGTACTGTAAAGTGCCAGGTTAATAAACAATAAATTTAAATTATTGTAAAATTCAAAAGGAACGATAAGGATAACGACAGCGACGCTGAAGATCATAAATTTGACGATAAAGACTACTCTCCTCCCATATCTTTTAAAATTCTTTGCTAAAGACTACTACTCCTCTTTTATTTTGCGTCGTTGTCGTTTTGCCTGTTCGTAGGTACTCGCCTCTTTATTTCTTCTTTTAAATTTTGAAATAAAAGTAATTGCAATATTGAATCTGCGGTGTTTTATTTAGTTTAAAAAATAATTCCTCGCCTGAAAATAACTAAACTATAACGGGATTTCAGAATGATGCAGATTGATTAATTATTTCCATATCGGCAATAAACTTTCAGTCATTTTGACATTTAGTATTGTTTAATAACAACTTTGATAAAAATTGTAGTAGATTGAAAGGAAGTACGAAGGCTACTTAATGAAAAGGTGAAATCGTTTATTTGTAGGATTCTATTAAAGTTCACTACTTTACTTTAACCTGGCAATTAGCTGGTAGTCGACATTTCTGTCTGATTACTAGTAAGGCCCATAGAGAGTTACATAATACTAAAAGTCAAAATAGACAAGAAACAACCAAACTCCATGTTCTGACCTAAAGTCAGAACATTTCTCCATTCATAAAAAAGGCTACAATTAGTAATTTAAAAGTTGCGCTTAACTTTCTATAATACACTATCTTTTGGCAGCAAATTTTTTTTTTCCTTAAACCAACACAGATATCTAAAAGGACGGTTAACTTCTACCACCTCAAAACAGTTTGTATCTAAAATCTTGTTGGCACTTGGAAGAACTTTGAATCTGTGAATTAAAAAATGCGGTGTTATCAACATTAAATAACAGTTATTCGACTGATTTATTTGTCGTTTGATCGTTTTTTATTTGCTTCAAAAAGGCGCAGTACTGTGTTCGGATATGTTTTTACATGCAAATCAAATTGAGCCAGCTCACGCACACAACAGCAGTTCTCATGTTGACATATTAAAAGTCAAAACTGGGCTGTGTCCAATAACATCGTAATAACATGTGACGATTTATAATGAATTTGCAACAGAATAAAATTTGGTGAATGTTTTTAATTATGATGTAAATTAAGAAGATGATGGATAGCATTTTATTTAGTTCTATTAATTAAAAAAAAAAAAAGTTTTTTTTTCAAAAAACGCCACCAAAAAGTGGGCGTGGCCAAAAACTTTGTATGGGCGATATGTTGGAAAAAATATTGGGTAAATATTTTGTTGTCGCTTTCTGTGAAAATTTTCGAAGAAAACAGCATTTTAGTCAAAAACGCCCACAAAAAGTAGGCGTGGCAAAAACTTTATATGACAAACTTATAAAGGAGGGCAGTGCCTACATATCTTGTGAAGGTTGTAACACTCTATCTCTCTAACTTTAGCTTTAAAACGTTTTTTTCTAAATTGTGGGCGTGGCAGTGGGCGTATTCAAAAAAAATTT
The DNA here is from genome assembly GCA_963576555.1 of Ferdinandea cuprea. Lineage (NCBI taxonomy): Eukaryota > Metazoa > Arthropoda > Insecta > Diptera > Syrphidae > Ferdinandea > Ferdinandea cuprea. The sequence continues at coordinate 26,717,090 of OY754962.1, forward strand.
ACACGTAACCATTTCGGAGCCCTAGGGAATATGTGATCCTAAAAATTGCGTACGGACGGACTGACGGACTGACGGACGGACGGACTGACGGACGGATGGACATTGCTAGATAGTCTTAGGAATTGGTCCTGATCATAAATATATATACTTTTATGAGTCTACGGCGAATATTAAGGCGTGTTACAAACTATGTGTCAAAATTAATATACCCTTAGGATAGCGTATAAAGACATCCAAGCGTCAAGTGTCAATGAAATATATTTTGCGAACTAAAACTGTCAGAAATTTCCATTATATGACCACTTGGCATGCAGTTTCAACTTAAATTGCAATGTACGTAGTTAAAATTAATACAAGCAGTTCAAATTATTTTATTTTATAAGGAGCTATACATTATCTGCTATAGCATTATTTTCTGTTACATTATACCTAAGTACAAAGCGCTAACTAGGAAATGAACGCGCACACTTCGTACTCTCGTCCGGTGAACGCGCACACCGCAACCGCTTACAACTAAAAAAAATTGGGGGTTGTCCTGAATTTGTCACATTCTGGCTTCGAGGATTCTATATGGCTAAGCTATTACATTGGCTATATACAATGCATCCGTAGCTATAAACATAATCGCGTTGTTGGAAAAAATAACATAATAAAGGAAACTATCCTTTTCTCCAGAGTACTTGGCTTCATCCTCGCTCTTAACAAACTAAGCAGTGTACAATAAGTGCGTGTGTGCGTGTTTTTTTTTTTGTTAAAATTTTTTCCTTCTAATTTGTACGTCAAAAAGTCATCAAATTCTAGGGGTGTCTGTTTCGGAGAATTTTTTTATTTATCGCGATCCATAGGTATTTAATTTACTAAAGAAAAATAATCATTTATAGTAGCAATAGCAACTATGGTTTATAGGAAAAAAAAAAAGTACAAAAACTTTTGTGCAATTTCTATTGTGTCAGGACATCTTGTTTACAACAAGAAATCCTCCTAATTTTGCGAAAGAGACAAAACGAGATCCATTGGATAGAAAAAATTATTCTAAAACATTTATCATTTAATTAGAACCGAGACGGCTTTTTGTGCATAATAAATGCAAAGTGAAGTGGTCAAAAATGATTTCGTTCTAAAGTGTGAATTCTAGGCGAAATTTTACCTTATCGGTGGAGATAATTCAGTCGCACTTACATCATAAAGTATCCCGCAATCATTGCCGTCTTAAATAAACGATTTTTTGTGTATTCATTACTATTTTTTTTATTATTATTTTGTTGTGCACATATGGAACTTGCTTAGCTAAATCCATTAATCCACTTGACCGAAAGACACACTGCATGGCACAAGTAAAGTAGTTTGGCTAGTGCTTATTATCCAACTTTTCGTCGTTGTTGCCAGTTCAGATTCATTATTTACAAAAAAAAATTAATTTTGAACATGCATCAAGAAGAACAAATTATTTTTGCATTTCCAGCTAATCGCTTGCGACTGCAAATAAATCTAAAATGGCAGGAGCTCTGAATACCAGCGAAAACAATATGATTGCGGAAAGGGAATTGAGTAATTCGTGTGATGCTGGTCTTCACGCATACGGTAAGTGCTGGTGAATACAAACAGCGCACTTGATTGATATATGTGAAAATTGTTATTGTAGATTCGGATAAGAACGATCCTTTCGGCAGTGAAAGCCACGGAACAGCTAGATATGTTGGCGTTGGAAGTAGTGCCGGCGACATGGGCGGGGCAGGAGCTGTCTTGGGCGTTGCCGGCACACTGGGCAGCAAGTTCGATTTCCAAACTATGAAAGCAGCCAACAATCAGGTTAGTAGGTGTCCTATAAATGCTTTTGAAAAATCATTACATGCATCATCTTAATATCATTACTAGAAATCATCACGAACTGAGTTACCTCGCAGCGAATTGATCAAAATGCTGGTTTACCTAGAAGGAGAGTTGCAGGCGCGCGAGGTTGTAATAGCCGCATTGAGAAATGAGCGCGTTAAACACTTTATAACTCAATTGCGCACCAATCCTATCCTGCACAATGATCCGCACGCAGCAATGTTCCGTGATAAAATCGCATTAGGTGGCAATCTCATTAGCCGGCAGTCGTCAACAGCAGCCGTGCAAGCCGAAATGGAGGTCCGAGTCATAATTGAACAACAAATGGAATCTCTGTACCAAATGGTTCACAAGCAGCGGGCAACACATGTTCGAATGGTTAGCATTCTGACTGATTCACTGGACAACAACCAGCGCATGTTGCAGGAGCTTGAAGAGGAAAAACGTAAACATGAGCATGACACCGCTCAGGGCGATGACATCACTTATGGTCTAGAAATGGAAAGAACAAAATTGCGGCAAGAATTGGAAGCTGAACGTGCTCAAACAAAGAAACTGGAGAAGGACGTTAAAAAATTACAGGAAACTTTGGATTTTGAACGCGGGCGTCAAAAACAAATTGTTCTCCTGTTGATTGCCGAGAGGAAAAAGATTTTAATGAAATACATAGAAGAGGGCAAGCGATCAGAGGATCTGGCTCAGATACTGAGTGAAGAGAAGCAGCGTTCCGATTCCATAGCGGAAGGCTTGGAGGAGGAAAGCAAGAAATCCCTTCGAATGGAGGCAGAAATCGAGAAGCAGACAATAACGTTTGAGAATGAAAGGAAAACTTTGAGACATACACTGGCAAAGGAGGAAAAACGGTTTGTAATTTTTTCGAGTTTTTTTTTTTTGTGGTTGTACGATATTTGTTTTTATTGCAGAATAAAAGATCTCGAAACAGAGGTGAATCAATTAAAGATCGAAAATGATACTCTTAAAAAGACAAACATTTTGCCAATACGCATTCAAGCCATACAAAGCGTTTCTGTCCCAACGATTCCAGCTAAATCAAGACCACTTGGGGGTAAGCAAAAAAATATTTAAATTTTTAAAAACTGCTTGTCTGACTATTAGTTGTGTGTTTAGATGAATCTTGCGGAACACCTTCATCATTGGTTAATATCGCTAAAATAGTGCAGCCAACGGCAACTGTATCTAGTGTTCCAGTATCTGGTCCAAGTAGGATTTTATAAATGCCTTTTATCTATAACATTCTGAATGGTTTTTTTTTAGCAACTGGAATTGCTAGATCTATATCTCCTGGTCAGACTTTACGAGCAGCTAATATTATTGTGAGTGACCAAACTCTTACATCTTCTTCAATTGGCATGAGTAATCCACTACCTAAGGTATGTTCATTTCATTTTGTTTTGTTTCCATTTGTACATATTATACACATGCACATTGGGACTTATTTTATGGCGTGTAAAAATATTGAAGATCCAAAAGGGGTCTGTAGGTAAATAATGAAGCCAGTGGTGCTGATCGATGAATTCACTGTCTTTTGGTTGACTTGTTTATAAAAGATGCGTGCTCAACCCATTTAACCAATTTTAATTCTACTTTATTGTTTATTAAACTCAAAAAAGTTAAAGCGTCGAACACTACACAAATCGATTAATAATTTATCATCGATCCACGATGGCTTGGTCTTTAAAACTGAATTTTAGTCCTCCTTGTCTCGTTTGGAAGGCTGGATTCGAAGATCCTCTTGGCTGGAGCTCTATTGTCCACTCGCTCAATGTCGCCGCGCGATGTGTAGACTCGGCTTTTTGGACTAAATCCACATTTTGATATAGCTCATACATAGTTGGTTCTATCTTCTCCTCCATTCAACCTCCATGCAAATCACGTAGAGTATGCAACTTGTTCATCGAGTTAGGAGTTTTGAATCCAAATTCAAGCAGCAGCGTTTTCCCAGGGTAATTTTTAGTCGGATCTAAGTTGTCATTCGTGGAGTACGTGTTTACACCGAGGTAGATGAAATCCTTAACTACTTCGAAGTTGCTGCTATCAATAGAGACATTTTGTCCTAGTCGGTGTAAGTGTATTTAGTCGTGTCCTCATTCACTTCAAGACCAACTAACTTCGGGCATGTTTTCCTCCACCCAAACTTGGTTGATGATTGCGTATGCACCCCAATCAAAACATCGCCTCCGTATTTAAAGAGCTTTGCCGACGTCCTTGTTGTTCTTAAGCTTTCTTGTAGCTATAGCATTTCTCTCTAGCATTCACTCTCTCTACATGATACCCGTTTAGCAGCTGCTAGAAATGCTGCTTAAATACGTCTACTATTCCCGATGAGCCTACGTTGCGGTCTAAAAGGCAGCAGCTAGTTCCTTGATTTCTTGTAAAGCCTAAGGATGTTGCATTTTCTTTTACCATCTTCATCATACCACGGGCCTTTTCTCTGGGGCGGCTGATAACCTAGGGTGGTTTCCGCTACCTCTTCAATGAACTAGAACTGTTGTAGGCGAAGGCACAGTGGCGAGTTTCTCACTGCTGATCCAGATGTTCTAAGGCGTCAAACATCAAGCGGGTCGCAGCTTCTTCTCGTTAGACAGTCGAGTTTTGAATGTAGTGGTCAGAGTCGTTTTCCGCCAGGTTTCTGTGTGGATCATTAGTCGTGCATATCTTGTGCTAGTGCTCCAAAATGCAGCAACGTTGCCAAGAAATCTCGGAAAAAATAGGTTACCACATTCCGCCCTCAACAATATAACCGCAGTACCCGTCAATCAATTGTGCCCATAAATTTTCCCTTCAGCCTATCACCTAACATAATTCAAGCCTCCGAATTCTTTACCTTACTTTGTTTTTCCTTCTCATTGCCACCCACTCGAACACTACCAAGGGACACCCTTGAGCACAAGTGCATCATACAAAATGAAAAAATGCAATGCCCATTGTGATGCTATGTATTCATGGCAATACATGGATATTTGTTGGTCAACTCATCCACCCGATATTATATACGTCTTCTTGTGGTATAATCTCTAAGCCATCACTAACGCGTTATTTAAAAAGAGACAGCACTATTGACAATATAGTATGAACGCTAGTCAGTTACTTGATGAATTTTTTATGTTTGTTCCTCGTTTCCTTTCTTACATTTTCTTATATTGCGTTCTTTATAATTTTAATATTTATTTTGTTTTATTAAATTTGTCGCAGACTGTCATGAAGAGGCGTCGAAATAAGATCGTCAATAAAAAAACACAAAGATATGAAGTATGAAACAATCAAATGTTAAGATACCCAGAAATATGTTGAACTGATCTAAAAGCAATATCACCATAACAAAAAAGGAATTATTATGTGCCTCAATTTTCTAATTATCTGAAATAAAATGAAATAATATCGAAAAATTCCTATGGTTTTTTTTGCGATTTGCCTATTTTTTTCTTATTCAAGTTGTTGCCAAGCAAAAAAAATGTGTACGTTTGAACCATTTGTGAATGGAACCTGCCATATTCTCTGAGCCTTTACAATCGGTTTATCACAGTATTGGTTAGTGAGATGAATGAAATCATCTTTTTCTTTTTTAACTCAATTTAATTTGATCACCTTCGAGGTAAATGCAAGTGGTGGGCAGTATATTAAGAGCAGAGCAACTCTTCTTTCAGGGCTTCCCAATTACAAAAAAATACCTAATTTGTTAGTTATTGCTACAGTTAAACGAGAAAAACGTGATACAGTAGTGGTTATATCAAGTTGACGTTAAAATTTTCGATTTTGAGGCATATCTTTAATAATAATAGTAGAAATATTAGATATAGCTACAAATACCTCTAAATACACTTTGTAGACCTATTTTAATAGCGCACGAAATGTTAACAATGTCCATTGTGAGCAATTCAGCAATTCAAAAAAACATTTCAAATTAAATTCTCTTAACACGTTTACATCGTAATATTATCGATTGAAGTATTTGTGTTTTTTTATTGCGAATTTTATTATGTTATACTGCTACTTATTTTTTGTTTTGGAGGAAAGGACACATTTAAACCCGTTGTGGTTATTGTTCTCTAAAATCTTGTCCTGGGAATGCTGTCAGAGATGTACTTATTATCCCAATTCACTAGAATCATAAGCCACGATCTTCTCGCGAGTAATAACGCAGATACTATGTTCCACTGTGCTGGGTGCCAGGACACTGCGGTATTGCGGGAAATGAGCAGGCGGATGAGCTTGCAAAAATAGGAGGGCTACTTGTTGACAGTGAGGTTGCAAACATCAAACCTCCCCTCTGCATAATAAAGGGCTTGATTGAGGGAAAAAACCATTCGGTCAGCCAATGGTGGAAAAGTCTTGAGGGATACAGGGTATCTAAGGCTATATGGCCACTCTTCGATAGTAAAAGATCTATAGAGTTAATAAAACTGAGCAGGGCTAAGCTTAGAACATTAACAGGAATTCTGACAGGGCACTGTCTCCTGCGGACACATGCAAAAACACTCGGATTATCGGATACCGATATCTGCAGATAATGCGGAGATCTGCGTGGTGCTAAGGGCATAACACATATTCTGTGTGAATAGCGCGCAGCCGAAGAAAATTTTTGGATAAATTCTTCTTTGAAAACTTTGAAAAGAAATAGTTGGCAAGGACTTCAAGGGTCTTTTAGGTCTCTGCAGGGAAATTGTTTATGTTTTTTTGCCTTTTGAATTGTGAATTTAGCTGGTTCCCCCAGGGATTGCGATGGGCCCGTTTTGGTTTTTAGTGTTGTGTGGCGGATTTCGGTTTGACCACACCCCTGTTTAACCTAACTTAACCTATCTTCCAGATACTATTTTTTGGCTTTCACATCTGCTGTAGGCGAAGAACGTGTGGTTTATGGCGTCTGCTGGGTAGTTATCGTATGGAAAAACTGTGGAGTTTGTTTTGACAATTGGCTTGGTGGTGGCGAATTGAATCGTGTTTCCGTTCATTCCGCTCAGTCTTGCTGTTCATCGATAGCTTTTTACTTATTTGACATTTAGTAACAGAGTGGCAATCCATGGCTTCCATTATGGTCTGTATAAATTATTTCAATCGTCGTCTTTCGCCTTAGATCTCGAACTGTGGCTTTTCCACCCGAGTAGGTCTCCTAAAGTCTGACCAATGGCTTCCTTGTTGTATGCCTTCAACTCGATCTCGTTAGTTGCCTGTTTTCGTTTACCGCTTTAATGACTGTTTCCATGACTTCAGAAATTGACCTTGCATAGTTTTGCAATTTGTGCATACTAATCTGACCATGTAGGATAAATGATTATAGCTTTATCTAGTCTATTGGCTTAAGCTGCCTCTCTATTTTCTCTTTCATTGAGTCGATGCTGCGCGCCATTCGATATGAATGCATTCACTTAACGTCATCTCAGCAGGTATGCTTTAAGGTGCGATCAGACAGGGGGAACAAATAATATGATCGATGGATTTCGATCATTTCTAAAAATGCTTATCCGATGAGGGGTTTTTTTTTAATATAATATATTTCAATTTAATTTCAATTTACATTGCTTATAAAATCAAAACTTTTAGTTTCCAACTTCTTCATTCTTCCTCTGCAGCGACTTTTTTTTTACGACAACGACAACACTTTGTAAAGGAAAGATTAGATTGCATGCCAATTGGTCAGATAATGACCATTTCGCTGTCAAATGACCGAATTTTGCAAGAGAAAACTATAAGAAGTGGTTTTTACAGGGAGAAAAACAATAACAATAATGTGAGAAAATCTTAACATAAAGTAATGGAAGTATTGTGTATTTGAATGGCTTTTATTTTGTCGGAAATCGTCTCTGCTTCAATACAGCTCCACATCGCCTTTGCATTAATTAGATAAGGGCTCGGCATCTCTCCACTGGAATCGCATTCCACGCTTTCTTTGTGTTTTGAATGACTTTTATTTTGTCGGAAATCGTCTCTGCTTCAATACAGCTCCACATCGTCTTTGCATTAATTGGATATAGGCTCGGCATCTCTCCACTGGAATCGCATACCACGCTTTCTTTACCTTTTCGAAGAAAAAATCCAAATTTGTAATGTTTTCCCTATTACCGCATTTTTAACATCGCTCCAAAGATATTCCATGGGATTAAAGTCAGGACTTTGGGATGACCACTCAAGTACTCGCATGGTGTTGCGTTATAAAAACTCTTTTGTAAGTTTCGCGGTATGGTTTGGGTCGTTGTCTTTTTGGAAAGACCAAATAACTGGCATGTTTTCTTCGGCCCATATTAGCATTACATTTTCCAATATGTCAACGTATTGTTCTTTATTCATAGTTCCCACAATATGATGAATTGGGCCAACGCCGTTCCACAATACTTCACCAAACAAAAATTGATCCACCGCCATGCTTTACTACTGTAGAAGTGTATTTGGGATCAAGTTCCTTCCCTTTTGGGCGTCAGACGTACCTTCTGGCGTGCGTCGGGGCCAATCCGATTTATGTTCGATTCGTCTCTCCACAATACAAATTTCCTTTGGATAACAAAGATCTGATTATTTTGTTAATATGGCAATCCGCCATCGCCGTTTGTCACCGAATTGACAAGAAACAAAGAATACAAAACACAACTGCCAAAGTTCCGACGGGTTCTATGGGCGGCCTATGTGTGAATTTTAAAGCTTTAATGCATGCACGGCAGTGACTGATTCTATAAGTCGGGGCCTTCAGAAGCGAATTTCTCCTCTTTCTAGGAGAGGAACTGTAATTTTAGAACCAAACGAACAGTTTCAGAAGAGTCCGGAAGTCTTCCAGATTACCAAACAGAATAACATTAGGCAGACATTAAGGTTGCGTCGACAATGTTCTGTCTACTAGTGCTGCACCCAGTACAGTAAGGTTGCTTACTGCGACACATGTTCGTGGTCGATTTTATTTAAGAAGGCTACAAATTTTGAAGAGAGCTTTTCAGGATGCCACCGAGTTATCTATTGCGGGGGTGCGGTGAGCCTGCTTTACTTGTAGCAATACGTGTAGAGCTTCTTTTGTCATTTGCTTATTATTGCGGTTATAGGATGACGATTTTAAGATGCCCGCGAGCCTACCCGCGACAGAAGCCGGTACCGGATATCCGACTAGTAAATCATTTCTCGTTGTCTATTCCGTATTTTGTTATGTTTTCTTATGTGAAATACGGCACCACCTCCCAAACGGTTTTGCAGAGTCAATTTTGAAAGTCAAAACAGAAGTGATCTCCAAAACGTCTATGGAACACTAACGCTTTGGAAAAAACCTTGTCGATGTTGGATGAACGTAAGGCTAGGGTAGGTAAATGCGTGACCTTGTCACTCGGTTTATTCGGATCATTTGGGTCCATTGAGTCCAATTTCAAAACCATTGCGTTCGAATATCTTTGCTGTTTAATCTGATCAATGCACCCCGGCCCGCATTGTCGTTACTTGCGATATCTGCAAGAGTCCAGCATGGAGTCACCCATTTGCAGCTTATATTTTGTTTAAGTATTTCTTGCACATTTTTGCTATCTCTGCTTGAAAGACACTGCAGTCGTCACTAATCCTTAGCCCAAGAGTTTCATAGGGCATCGGTTTTGGCGCGGGCATCTAGTCATTACACCTCCTCTTCACCTCCTCCTATATGTTACTCCAATCTGCCGAATCGTCTGGGTGGCAGTCCTAATTCTGCCAGCACATTAAGAACCAAAAAATAAAGAAATCCACTGCCACGCAGGACACAGTCGAATCGAAAGCGACAAACGAGTTCAAAAAGTCGAAACAAATCCAAATACAAGAAACTGGGTCACTTTCCCAGCAACACGGTCATGTTCAATGCCTAGCGCAGTCCGTCCGAAATAAAACTGTCTACCAACGCGAAGCTTTTGATGAAACACAATTTTGCAAAGCCGGTAATTGGCGTTGCCTCCACTGCCGAAGCTAATGGCGAAAAAAACAAGACGTTCTTAAGAACATCAAGAAGTAATATCGCGACAGATTCGTTGAACTCGTACGTCAACACCAGGACGACCGAAAATGCCTCCAAGAACAGTTCGAGTTAAAAGTGCATGTGCACTTCCTTGTCAATTGCTGAATCTAGCGTCAGCTCTCAGTTTCATCGAATGGGTACGGGGTTCCCTCGCAAACGCCGAAGAGCCTGGCTGCTCCCACCGCCAGCGTGGCTCCTCGTGTTTTAAGCGATTCTATCTAGTTCTATCGGTAGTTCTACGCATTCTTTAAATTCTTCAATTCTAATATTGGTAATGAAAAACTGATCATATTGATGTGTCTTAAAATGACTTCGATAAGCATTTCGTATCAGTGTATGAGTGTAAATTTACCATAGGTGGTCTAGTATCCCTAGAATGCTCGTCGATAAAAGGAGTGAAAAAGATGAAGTGTTATTTTTTCATTTTTATTTATTGCTTTCTAAATAAACATTGTTATTATTTTTTTTAATAAAATCATATCATATTGTTTTATCACAACAGCAAGCAACTGCGTGTAGTGCCCTAGGAATATCACCCGCTGTCAGTCATCGTACTCCGCCAGCACCAGTCACAACTGCTTCAGTCCCGTTGCCACAGTCAATCCAACAACAGCAACAATCCGTCACATCGCCTATCATTTCATCATCCGTCAGCAATGCAAATTGCTCGAATCCTCCAAGTTCCAACATTCAAATGCAACCAACTGCGGCACCAGGAGCATCATCATTAACCGGAGCTGCAGCAACAGCACAGAATATAGCAGCAGCTACTGGTGCTGCCGTAAATGTTCCCAGTACCACCAACATCAATAATATTATAGCCAGCGTGACAGTAACACCAATACCTATTGTTACTGCGGCTGCTGGTAGTTCAATAGTGGGAACAAGAGGTGTTCCTCCACCCATTCCGCCAAACAAACCCATTGTCCCACCCAAGCGTGAACCTTCAATATCTCGAATTGGCTCCATGGCAGCTAATAACAGTAAATAATTAAGGAAATAATATATCTATATAAAATTAAGTCAAATTTTAGTATACTTTAAAAAAACAAGAAACAAAATAAACTTGTTGCTACAAAGGTATAATTTGGTTTGTCCACAGTGAAATACCTCCATTTCGCGCTTGTTCAGAAACATTTATTATTCTTGTTCATTACATTCATTGATTTTCTTATTTCAACATATTTCCACAAAAATTCTTCCGTAAAATGTACATGGTAATAAGTCAAAACGTATTTTCATCTTGTTTTTGTCTCATTTTGGGCAAACTGAATGCAATTTTGCATAAATACAAAACACAATAACTAATATAAATTGAAAAAATTTCTGACAAAAATTAAATACGTAAAATTTAATTTCATTAGACTACAAAATTATAGAGCAAACACAAATTTATACAGTTATCCTAGTCCAAAGAAAAAACACATTAAAAATGGAAATTTGTTTGGCAATTACAATAATATTATGTTGATATATGAACAAATTGAAAAAAAAAACAAGGCAAAAACATTGTTGTTGTTACATGTACTTTTTTTCGATTTAGTTCTATTTGATTTTATTTTATACCTCTAATCAACTATAACCTATGACTATTATTAAATTATATAGAGGTTATCTAAAAAAAAATAATTATTGTTTATATATATATTTTTTTTTAATGCCATCGTTTTACATTTATTTTATTAGCGTAATACTTATATAAAAAAAATAGTTATTATTTTTTAATTATTATAATTAAACCTTAAATTGTATTTAAAAGAGATAAATAAATACATACATGTATATATATATATATTGTATGTATACATATATGTACATATTTATGTAAACAGACGTGAACGTTACTAAATATGACACTTAAGGATTAAATAAAAAAAGAAAATTAATTAAGAAAAACAATAAATATTACGTTACATACTAGAAAGTTATTTTTATTTATTTGTCTTTTAAGTAAATAACTTTCTGCTAAAAAAAAAATTATTTTCCGGATAAGAATTCTGTAAAGCATTTCGTGCTTGGAGTTTAGGAAGTTTTGTACGCATTTGTTTTGCCAAGCCAATATAACACCGAGATCCCAAGCAATATAGGCCATACAGATTGTAGGTACAAACGTTGGGAAAGGTGTCACATTAGCTAAGTTCTACATTTCACTTTCACTCGATATGAAATTGAAATAGATTTAAATAAAAAAATTTAACGATATCGATTTCAAATCTTTCAAAGTTAGAACCAAGTGAAATTGCCGTGTTTCACAATTTGAAAAATTTATCGATATGTAAGCGATCTTGTGGGTGCAGTGGCTTAGTGTCTAAGTGCGTTGGACCACTAAGCGAGAGGTCGCTGGTTCAAATCCGGACCTGTACCACCTGAAAGTTTTTATTCGCTACCTCACCTCTTGTTAAAACCGCCGATTGATTAACTACACAAAATAGTTTACCTACCTACCTACACAAAATAGTCAATTAGCTCAAAGAATCATAAAGGCAAATGAAATTTTTAATTCAAATTAAATCAAATGGCAACTGAATATATACTGATCCTAAGAAGGCTACTTGGACAAAACCTGACATAAGAAAGAAACTTGGCCCGCGTAATTAAAAATGTGTCATAAGTAATGCAACAAAAGACCTACTAAGCGACACCTGAAAACTCCGCCTTGTTACGCTAGTAGTATGCCGGTCCCAAGCCCGGATAAAGGAGGAAGTTTGAGGCAACGGTTTTTAACCTATCCCCTGTCAAAAATTCGTTAGTGTACTCTAACCGACAGGAGCAGTTGCACCGCCGCTGACAGCTTGACCCCTCATATCTCTACGGTTGAACGGGCTCCTGAAGTGGCTGGCTTTGAGGTGCACCTCACTAAGGGGCAGCGGAAGAGGAAAAGGAAGCAGCTGAGCGATCAGCGGCGCTAAAAAGCTTCACAGGCTGAAGGCGCAAGCACTCCGGTTGGCTCTTCGGTTGCGTCTATGAAACGGGATAGGTCGGTGGAAGTCTCACACACGGAAGCTGACCTGACCCCTTCATCAGGCAATGCCTACTCTTCTGCTGAACCGAAAAGCAAGAAGAAGCGACGCAAGCTCGTTAAGAGATACAACCCTCCTCAAGCTGTTTGCCCACGCCCTGTCTCCAAATGAAGTCGGTGCTTCTACCAGCAGAGGTAGTAGCATTGATGGACGGAAATCGGTTGTAGTGGATTCACCCTTCAGTATGAGTAGAGGAAGTGCGCCTATTGTTGGTGCTGCCGGTGGACTAGTAATGGATGATGCTGGTGCTGTGACCAGTACTAGGTGCAGCACTAGTGCACAGAACTTTGTTGACGCGGACGGCTCTGATAGTAGGTGTGCGTCTCAAAAACCACGTGTTGAACGCAAAACAGCTAAGGTGCGAGTTAAGAAGCATTCATACAAGGATGCTGCTGTCTCTTTTTTAGCAGTTCGCATTGGGATAGCGGGCAATGGTAATAGCATGAATGATGCAGAGTCCGAACACTGCAATACTCATCTTTTGGAGCTGGTTGCTGCAACAAATGCTTGCATTCAGGTGGTGGGCTGTGTGTTAAAGCACGGAACCCTCATGGTGAAAACCTCATTACAGAAAACCTCTGAATAGATTAGCAGTATGGTGTCTGGCTACATTTGAACCGGAGTGGTAACTGATGATGCTATCAAATATGCTATTGCGCATCTTTTGAGAGTTTCAAGTCACCTGGTCCGGATGTAATTTATCCAGTTTTGCTGAAACAAGGTTTAAGTCAGGTGTGGCCTATAAACCTTCCACCTGGCGTATGGTTAAAGTGGTTTCCATACCAAAAATTGGCAAGTCTGACTACACTCTAGCCAAAAGCTTTCGACCAATAAGTCAGGCTTCCTTCTTGCTGAAAAGTTTGGAGAGACTGGTTTATCTGCATGTGCGCAAAGTTGCTCTTCGATTACATCCTCTCTCTGAGATGCAACATGCCTATCAGCGCGGAAAATCCTGCGAGCCTGCGCTTCAAAACCTTGTTGGTAGGATTGATAGTGCTCTTGACCGGAAGGAGTACGCGTTGGGCATTTTCGTAGATATTGAGGGTGCTTTTGATAATGCGACCTTTGACAGCATGTGCAACTCTGCCAGACAGCATGGTGTAGATAAAACGTTGGTGTTGTGGATTAAAGCAATGCTAATGTACAGGACGTTGTAAGCCGATGCAAATTGTGGCAAATGAGTCATAGCAGGAGTAAATAGGGGCTGCCCTTAAGGTGGTGTTCTGTCTCTCTTATGGTGTATGGCTTAAGGCTCTCAATTTTCCTGGAAACTACACTCAAGCTTATGCGGATGATGTCGCCGTTCTTTCTGTCGGTTCAAATCTAGGGGCTCTCAAGCGCAGAGATCCCTGGATTTGATCGATGTCTGGTAAACTAGTAATGGGCTTTTAGTGAATCCATTTAAAGCCACGGTTGTTCTATTTACGAGAAGGAGAATCGTTACTGGTCTGTCCCATCTCGTGCGTAAAGGTGGCACCATCCCTATATCCGTTGAAGTCAAATATCTGGATGTAATCCTCAATAAAAAAAATTCTATGGTCCAAACATGTCGAATCGAAAACCGATAAACCACTGTCGACTTTCTGGCAGTATGAAGGCGCTTTTGGTAAGAATGAGGGCTTGTCTCCGAAACGGGTCCTTTGGATCTTTACGCCCATGATCAGACCGCTACTCTCATACACATCGGTTTCTATTTGCGGAAACGTGTTACTGCTTCTTTTGCAAAACTCCAAAGAACGGCGTGTCTCCGCTGCACAGGACTTTCCCCAGCACCCCGGGGTCTACTCTAGATGCTGTGATGAATCTTCCCCCCTCGATTTATATATCATGAGGTGTACGCTAAAAACCATCTTTCGCTTTAAGATCTTATGGACATGCCGTCTGATGCAATGACACCAGAAATCCTTCTGCGAAAAAACTACCACGTCAACTTTCCACAGGTAATGAAATGGCTTTGGTCAGACTCTAAACCATGGATTGAATGCCATCGTATTTTTACGGATGGCTCCAAAACCGGACAGGGGTGTGGTGCTGGAGTCTTTGTGGAACGCGATGACATACGACTTTACTACCCTTTGGGTAAACATGCATCTGTTTTCCAAGCGGAGGTTTTTGCCATCCTAATGGCTATGCGCTATATTGTGAACAACAGGTGGAGGGCTAGAGGCATTTGCATCTGCAGTGATAGCCAAGCTGCATAAAGCGCTTCTAAACCCTCTTACCTCGTCCAAGTTAGTGCTAGAACTCAAGCTTTCTCTGAATTTCGTCGGAAGACTGAACACAGTGAATCTAGTCTGGGTACCAGGTCACACTGGCATCCAGAGAAATGAGATCTCGGATGAGCTTGCTAGGCAAGGTTCAGAAGAAGTTTTCTCAGGACCCGAACCTGGTTGTGTTGGGTCTGCCTGCATCTTTAGTCATGTCTCTATTGATTCTTGGGTTTTCTCGTGAACACAAGATTCGGTGACGGTGAATGTAGACAGACCAAACTACTGCGCCCGGACATTTGCAAAAGTTCTTCATCTTTTCTTCTATCTCTGAAGAGAATCGACTGTAGGCTACTTGTTGGCGTCTTTTCGGGCCACCAAGCTTTTGCTACATACTTAAATGTGTTGGGCTTAAGCGACACCACTACCTGTCCTGTTTGCGGTGAGGAGCATGACACAGCAGGAGCATGAGGAGCATGACAGAACACTTTCTCTGCAGTTGTCCGGCCTATGCTCGCACCAAGTGGCGGATTTTCGGGGCTTACGTGGTGAGTACCGAACATCTAAGCTCTTCATCACTGAAGCTCCTTTTTGTTGTTCTTCGATAGATGGGAGAATTAAGTACATTA
Organism: Ferdinandea cuprea; assembly: GCA_963576555.1. Lineage (NCBI taxonomy): Eukaryota > Metazoa > Arthropoda > Insecta > Diptera > Syrphidae > Ferdinandea > Ferdinandea cuprea. The sequence goes on from OY754962.1 coordinate 26,732,745, forward strand.
ATGTAAGGTGTCTGAATGGTAGTACAATGGACCTGTAGTTGTGTCTGATTGCTCCATCGGATAGTAGCAACCTCCAAAATAAAAAAAAAAAAACCGAGATATGAATAAAATACATGACCAGTCATCATGCATTGAGGAAAACGAAAATGAAGATATCAAAAGGGATGGTGCGTTGGATCTCGGAACTAGGGAAGCTGAGCCAGGTAATATAAATAAAAGAACAGGATGATACCCGATGAGAAATTGGCATCTCCGAAGCGGCTTCGACCTCGTATCCTCAACCTCGATTCCAGTATCCCAAGTAAATTGTTTTTATATTTAACTAAAAAAAATTTCGAATTTAATTGTTATTATAGTATAAATGAATTAAGTTCAATTACAAACTTATGAATTATAAACACATGTACGCATACATGTGTTCCAAATTTCCAAAATCATTGGAATACCGGTACAATCCATTTTCTTTTGTCTTGGAATGCATTGATGGATCACACTTTAAACTTACAGCCCCGACTGACGAACATCATCAGGACTGGTGGCCATTCAAAAATAATGCAAGTATGGATTTAGATGAGAACATTTTTATTATTATTCTCATTGTTTTAAATTTAATGGGGCGTTTGCGATAGTAACCAAAATTTCATGAACGCCCTCTGCAAAAAAGCTATAGTCAGACAAGATATATATATTCCTTCAGAATATAATTTTTAACTTTATTTCTGTTTAAAGTATTTCGATGGCAAAACAAATAATTATGTCCTGTGTAGTTTTGCACAACTTTATAATAAACCAAGAATCGCTAAGCGAAGAATTTTCTATAAGAATTCTAAACAAAAATACGCGCACTAAAGGGATTTTGGATACCCTTATAATGAAGTAACACAGTGCGGACATTAGGGAACTAAAGGATTAGGAAAAAGGAGATCCCGATGCACGTTGGTCTTAAATGTCTGTAACCTATAATGTGTAGGAAAAGCAGATCGTGGTAGAGCATTCCACATTCGTATTGTATGGTTAAGAAACGAATCCTTGTGTTTTACTGTCCGTCCGAATATAGGCTTAAGGGTGAACTGATGTGCATTCCTAGCATGGCGACTATTGCTGTTAAAATGCTGTAGCGGTGGAATGCAACTGGCTATTTCATTCGAGCACTTGTGCTGGAAGTAGCGATAAAACAACGATAGGCATGATACATTGCGACGATGACTAAGAGAGTCCAGCGATCTCGCAATGTCTCTATCGCTAATAACTTTAATCGTACGTTTTTGAATCCTGTATAGTAGCGCCGAATATGTAATTGGTGCACCAGACCAGATATGAGCATTATACTCAAGCTTGGGGCGAATAAACGCCTTGTAAATTCTAGCCAGATCAGAAGGGTTAAAATATTTCTTGCATTACTTGAGGAATCATAGGCATTTCGCAGCGTTCTTGGCGACACTGAATATGTGAGTTGTAAGCTTGCATGCAACATGCAAATAACGCTGTCGTGGACAGAAAACCTAATAGTTGTATTGCGGACGACAAAAACTGAGATTTTTCAGTTTTTAATACGCAATGAAATGCGGCGACAAATTTGTATATTGTATTGTATAATTATTTTTTTAGTTTTAGCCCTAAAGATATTAGCCAGAGCCTGATTCGAATAATGTGGGTAATGTCTTTAAAAACATATTTCTCTGATAAATTTTCGTTGAATTATTCGAAATACATAGGAATCAATTCCTCATCTGTGGGATCGACTTATGTTATAAGCGCGCTTTAAAAAAACCTATTTCAAAAAAGTTCAGGATTTCGTGTTTCAATTGTCAATCGGTAAATTGATTTTCGCGCCACCTACCACGATTTGTACGTACCCGAATCCCAGGATAATATTTGCGTCAGCTGTTTGTCATCACACAAATTCGTATTTAAATTTGAAATTGGAAGTGCGCGCAAAACATTTATTTTGTCAACTTTAATTTTAGGTATTAGTTACTTTAATATATGAATGCCGTAACAAAATGTGTAAGTCTATGAAACAAGCAACATATTTGGGAAAAACCTAAAGATGTGACTAAAATTCTGCCTTAAAGTATTGTAAATAAAGCACTCGAAGTACGTAATATTTTTTTATTGGGTTATCTAGGTAGAATAATACAAGACAACAAAAGCCAGGATGGTGAGATTCTGTTTAAGATTTATCTGGATTACATAGTATAATATTTTAAGGAGACTGTTAGACCACTACGAGAAAGGGAACAATTAGTGGATGCGGGTGGGGTTTATTCTCTAGGCAGCTCCTCATTAACGTCCAAACAGAAAGTTCTGGGATATGTTATTCAAACGACAAAAGTTAACGAAAGGCCTTATGAGATTAAAATAATAAACCTGTCCTTGGAAGTGACTAAATGGAAATGTGTGTGTTGTTGTAAAGCCGGCCTTGGAGAAAAATGCAAACATATAGCAGCTTGTCTAATCTCCATTCATAGGTAATATCTCTTTCAATTAAAATGTTTGGCTTTCTGTACGATCTGCAATGTGGAACTCCACAGTATTCCCTCCCAGTGTGTTTGCCAGTTTTTAATCCAGTTTTTTTCTACCATTATTCTCGCACTTGACCACAAAATCTACTCAATATAAAAACATATTAACTTTAACGAATTTAATTTCAATTACCACGTACTTTTTGCAAAATTGTTTTCACAAAGTAAATTTAAATTCTTAGACCGCAAACTATATAAAGAATCAAAATGCATAAATTAAATTATTTTTACAACTGCTTTTGGTATTTATTTACTCTTTATTATTTATTCTCTTTAATATATTAAATAAATTTAGTAAATAATATTGTATACTTTTAAAATTTGGGATGTCTACTTTTCGAAACACAAATTTCCATACGATTTGACAGATAATGGCGCGACTTATCCTGGGATTAGTTTTCCGCTATAATCCGCTAGACGCGCTATGATCGAGTGTCAATAGCAAAATCCTTATCGCATAGTTTTCTACTTTATGCCACTTTCTGTATGATAAAGTTGTTTTGGTACAACAATTCGTGGTGTGTAAGTGTCAATTATCAACTGGTTTGTTTGCTTGATGTGTAGTACTAAAAATACTAAATAAATGCACTGTTACAATTACATGTTGTGGGTTGATGTACGTATACGATCTGTGACTCAAACCTATTTCGTATATCATCATCAATATAAAAAAGGTTTGCATTAAGACATTTTAAAAGCGGAAATTAGACAATAAAAATTGGGAATTCTACCAAAAAAACCGAATGAAAGGCCCGCTGGGGGCGAAAGTATGATACCCTATCCATATTCCTATATGCCCCAAGGAAAAAAACATTCAGAAGATGATGGATAGCATTTTATTTCATTCCATGACGTTTATAATGTAAACGTCTCCTGATTTTCAATTTTAACTTGGATTTATTAAAGACGTGTTCCTTTTGCTTTGGCAACTAGTCTGTAACTTCTTGAAAGACAAGTGTTTGGAACCTTGTTACAAATTTTAAAAGAGGTGTTCACAAAGTGATACACCTCTGAGGCATTACCTTTTGGTCGTGCCAAATATTCAATTTCATTCTTTTGAAAAAACGCCCCAAAAAGTGGGCTTGGCCAAAAACTTTTTATGGGCAATATATTGGAAAAAATATTAGCTAAATATATTGTTCAACATTTTGTTTCGGTTTTTATGAAAATTTTCGAAGAAAACAGCATTTTAGTAAAAAACTCCCACAAATTGTAGGCGCGGCAAAAAACTTTATAGAACAAGCTTATAAAGGAGGGCAGTGCGTACATATCTTGTTGTTGGTTGTATCACTCTATCTCTCTAACTTTAGCTTTAAAACTGTGTTTTCTCAAGTGTGGGCGTAGCAGTGGGCGTATTCAAAAATACTTTATATTTTTATACTAGTCATTTCGGAGCCCTAGGGAATATGTGGTCCAAATTTTAGCTTCCTAGGTTGAATTTAAAGTCCTAAACATTGCGTACGGACGGACGGACATTGCTAAATAATCTTAGGTTTTGGTCCTGATCATAAGTATGTATACTTTTAGGGGTCTACCATGAATATTAAGGGGTGTTACAAACTATGTATCAAAATTAATATACCCTTAAGGTTAGATGAGACTGCAATGCCATTTCTGACAGTTCTTGCTTTCAATATCTGATCATTTGACAGTGAAATGGTCATTATTTGTCAAATTGGCATGCAATCTAATCTTACCTTTAGGATAGGATATAAAAAAAAGAAGAGAAAAAAGACAATTTTTACATTTGCCTACTAAAGCTAAGAAGAGATTACATGCCAATTTTGTTTTAGACGAGCTGTCAAATAACAGAAGGGTTAGCAATGTTAGGTTGTATATATGTTAGACTACGTTACTAAAATGGCATAATAAGGCATTTGGTCATTTAGGGAATTGTTATTTATTTTATAAAGTAAATTAAGGTAACACCGTAAATATAAGTCAAAGTTGAATATTTAATAATTGCGAATAAGACAACAAGAGGTATTGTTTGTTTTCATTTCCTTGAAACATTGATCCGATTATTCGCCTTTTTCTTGCTTCGTCGGGCTTCCTGCGCATAAAATGTCCAACAGGTGGGTTGCAAACTTTTTTTACAGGCTCTCAGTTCTCTGCAACCGACATCACTTTCGACATATCCAGGTATGGTTTTGAGTGGGCCTTACCAATAACAAATTAATTACAAATTTAAAATTTACATAAATTTATTATTGGTACCGGGTAATGCGTTCGCTAGCCAAATCTTGCATGCAAACGTATTTTTTTTTTTTTGATTAATTTTTAATATTGAGTTTACCAGACTAAAATTTATATTTTAAATATAGAGATTTGATGAAGATATACACATTTCAATAGCATATCAGACGATCCATAAAAAGTGCCAGTAACAAAGTAACGATCGTGTTTACATGACAGCTCCTATGGCAACACTGTTTCAAGAGTAGTTTGAACGGGATACCTGTACTGTAACTGTAGTACCCATCTGGCTTTGCTTTTGTATGAATCGTGTTCGTGATTGATGGAAATAAACCTAGCTTTACTTTCGGGCAAAAAGAAGATCGTATCGCAATGTCTCTAATTTGTTTCTTTAATAAAGAATAGCTCAATTAAAGTATGAAACATTTCGGTTAAGTGTTTTCCCAAATAAACTTGTCAAATATGTAGTTTATTTATTTGTCAATTTAATAATACCTCATTTTAAATAAAATTCGCGTGATTGAAAATGCCGTGTTCGTTGCTGATCGCTACGAAATTATCGATGCAGTTTTACCATCTCATTCAGCGCATATTTGTGTTAATTTAATTGTTGCTTGCTTCCAGAGAAATTGTAAACTTTCGCGTTCACTTTAAAAGAAATTTTGTGGTGTTAAAAATTGTGCTGTGCTGTGTTAAGGTGTGGAAAGGTGATAAGTTGTAAATTTGGAAAATCTAAGACCAACCTATTAAGGTGAGTGTTATTATTATTGTTCATTGTGCATTGATTACCTACTTAAAGCTGGGCTTATTTGTGGATCATATTTTTATGAACTAATATTATTATTTGATGTTGGCTTTTATTAAAACCATTTCCAATTTCCTTTTGCTTGGTGTCGGCTCATATCCTATATAGGAAAGCATAGATTAGCAATGCAACCGTAAGCCCTTTCTTTTTTTTTCATACCTCACTATAAATGTAAAGTCCCATGGCAAAAGTATAGGTATGCCGAATAAATTTCCACTCGAAGGAGAAAGCTGTAATGCTATTGCATAGTATTAGCATAATATATGAATCTCTGGACTTACTACCTTATCTCTGCATTTTTTTTTATTCGTATAGCAGGTAATATAACATATTGAAAACAAGAGCAAATCGTCAACACCAATTTGCATATTGTGTATAGGTAGGTGATCAATGGCAGGCAACGGTGCGGCGGCGGCTGTAAACATGTTTTTATATAATAAAACATTTGCATATGACTACACAATTCATACATAAGTCGTTTAGTTAGGTTTAATTTTTTGGTGATTTTGACGGTCCTTCGCGGATTTGTGAGCTTATCCTAAATTTGCATTTAACTTTTTCTTTTTTATTCAAAGACTGGACATAATCTCGTGACAAAACAAGTCTTGTGTAACAAATGATGTAGATACCTATCAGTAAACAGAAAGACTGGAAAATAGTCTTATATCAAGATATGTATGGGTGTACTGGGTAGGTACATGCACCTTGTTATCCGGCATTCTTTTGAACTAAATGTTTAGCCAAGTTTTGTTTGACTATCAATTTGCTGAATCAACAGTTAATAAGCAGATGAGATTTTTAAACGAAACCATTACATATACTAAGGAGTTCAAACAGCAAAATTTTCCACCATTAAAAGTAAGGTGTGGTATTAGGTGTGCTATTAGGAATTAATAATCTCTGATTTGTATTCTATTATAATTTAGTTTCTTAATTTCTATAACTATATCTTTTCGTAGTGCATTGCGGTTATCACAAAATAGTAGAAGTTAGAAACTGAATGCAAACTAAATTTTGATGATTTCTAATTAGTTAAACAGTACCTGGGTGACCCGCTTCGCGGGAAAAAGCGATTTCAACTCTGGCCTGTCTCCTCGACTACTATCGAACGGCCTTCGGCCTCACATGCTGGTGCTCAAGGAGCCGCTACGCGGCTTGGGAGCCAACAGAATGCATATGCAAGAAAAATTACTTCAATTAGTCTTACTTCCTAACATAATTTGTAGTTATTTCACTTTGTGATAAACTCCTAAAAGTATTCTTCATTTTTTATGGTGAAAAATATTCTTGATTCCGTAATCCTTAATATATGTAATTTTTTATATTTTTGAAGTGAAAATATTGGCAAAAATGTGACGTCTTCTCATAGAGATTTCATACTAAAAATTCGATTTTCAAACCCAGATATCTCCTAAATTAGGCGAAAACGAGACTGTTGTTACATTTTAACTCGTGATTATTTCATTGAGAAAATAATCACGATGGTAGAAAAGGACAAAATAATTTGATTGATGTTCAAACTAATATTTATTTTTGTCAATTATTTGACATTTCTTAAGAATTCATCGCAAAAGTTCACCGAAAACTTTAAACCTGAAATTAAAAAACACTAATCTATATCCGCTTAGATACTTAGCGGCGATAATAATACTCGCTAATGTTAGCGTATATACGCTTATTTGTTGTTGTATTTATATGCGTTATTGATAGGCTATTGCATCCACAATAAGCGACCGAGAGAAAAATCGAGTTCCATACATAAATTTAACACCCGACTTAAATACCTGATATATGCATAAAGAAAAGGAAAAAATGTCTTATAGGCAAAAATGCAGCAAAGCTTGGTGCATTCTCAAAGAACTTTTGCAGGAGCTGCTTTGTTTTAGAAGCTCCACCCGAGAGCCTTCTTCTACGAAATACAAGTGATCTTACATTAAAACTCTCCTTCGCTTCATCAAAAGCTCCAAATTCAATGAGTAGGCAGGAAGTTTATACTAAATCCTGTGGTATCACAACAATACTGGTCTACGCGTGTCGGTCTTATGCCGATAGCCACTTCAACCTAACCTAACGAACCTGTGGATAGTCTGAACCTATTACTTAATGCGCAAAAAGGATAAAATCGGTATCTTATTGAACTTATTAATATTAATATTTCAGTGGGTCAGCCAACTTATTTATCTGAAATTGTAATTTAAGTTTATATTTTGGAAATTTCACACACAAAATTGTAATTCACACTTTCATCTCAACAGAGAATCTTTTGTATATTAAACACTTGCTTATTATGTTATATAGGCGATTAGTTTGATGAATGTTTATGGTAACTTAACGTTATTAATTCAATTAGTCTTAAAAAGTTTGTATGCTCTGCTTAATGTACAAATAATAAATTGAACAAAACACCAGGCATACATATACGATAAAATGTCATTATGTAGTTTAAATTTTTATAACGGCCGAGTTTTCCTCCTACTTTGTCCACTCGACGGTTACACGATGATTGATATCCATGGTTTTCGTTTCGCTGTTGATTCCATTCAAATAAATGTCTGCAATAAGTCGGAGTGGGTCAGAGAATCTGTACCCATTCTCTTAAAACATGCACGAAGTTTGATATTCGCTTGTCATGGCTCCATCGTCCGCAAAGAACTTCTGTTATACTTTAGGGTCTGTCATTTTTCCTTCAAGCAGATAATCAATGACAACAATAAAAATCAAATGATCACATTGAAGAAAGGCGTTGAAGCACTGTGTTCTCAGCGTTTTTGCAGTCACTCTACTCAGAGCTCCACCGCTCTTGCAAGTTCTCTTTTCCCTTTCTTTTGCTCTTTACCTTCTTAGCCTCTTGCCGTTTCCACTCCAACTTTCGTCTTTTTGTCGTAGACGAACTTTCTTTCTACCGCTAGAATGTCTACTGGGTCATAATGGCGACCACATGGACGGAGCTAAATAGCTGACATCTGCTTCTTTTCCAGTCAGAGCAAATCTCACATCCGTAGATGAGGATGGCTTGCATTGTCGACAGCAGGAGAGTTCGCCGTCTGGTCCGCCATTCAGGTTGGTCAGTGATGTTGTAACTTTTGACTTTCGTTCCGGCGCAATTCTTATTTGATGCCAGCAAGTAAAATTGGTGTTAATAGTCACGCCAAAATACTTCATTTTACGGGTTCTTTGCTTTTTATCACCTCCTGGCCGAAATCGAAAAGAGTAGGCATCCTCTTCTTCCTTGGAAATGCTGACTCGATTTGTTCCGCAGCCAGACTTTTGATGTCTTTTGCCACGGCGATATCATCTGCATACACCCCACCAGGAGTATGCAAAGAATGTCATCATAGAAGATGTTTTAGAGGTCAGGTCCCAAAATCCATACTTTCGTTGCTCCGAAGGTGACTTGCATTCTTCGTTGGCCTTCTGTGGCCTATTGTATGTGGACATCAGCTGGATAAAACGACTATTATCATGGTTTCGCGTATCTCATCTTCGTTTGTACAAAGGAAGAAGAAAGTAGCATTTCCTCCACTAATAATGAGACTAATATGAGTTTGTGGATAGGAATCGAGAGCTATTTGAATCCGATGTATCCCGCCATTTATACCTTGAATAGCATTAATGAACATCGGCGAACTAATTTCCTAAGCGTTTCTCCTTGGTTCTCCTTGAATGTTCCAGATGTTTTTTCGCGGCTCCTGTGTAGCCTCGTTTATATAAGCTGAAGTATTTATAACTTACGATATAATTGACTTTTGTATTTATTTGTTATTTATTATTATATTATTGATAATATTACTTTGACCAAGCAATGAAAGTCGCTTTATTTTCACCGTAGTTCTGCCCAACGTTTACGCCTAATATTTATTTTATTTTTAACATTTGAATCTGATTCAAATTAGATTGTATTACTAAATATTCAATAAAATCTGTGAGTTTCCCCGCAAACTTATAAAAACATTTTTTCTTTATTATTATAAGGGTCATTGAATAAAGCAAACAAAAATATTATTAAACAGTGGAATGATACACAATTTAAATGTAGTTAAAAGGAAAATTATTTCTTCTAAAAACAAAACCCTCATGAAGTTTCTGATGCAACTAATAACGGAGTTATTTGCGTTAATGTGGGTCAGGTTATACCGCATGTTACACCGCATACAAATTGCTTTCTCGCTCTGAATTCTCAGCAACCAACGTCACTTTTGACATATCCAGGTATGGTGAATTGGTATTGAGTGTGTTTACAAGCCGATTCTTAGAGGCCAGTTGTAGCAATCATTGAAATGCATCATTGGAACAAATCAGTGCAATAGTTGTTTCATTTTTTTGACAAGTCGGTTATAGCCATCATTGAAAAATGTCTGTCAGTGGAGGCCACTGGTAGAGGTTTTAAGGTTAGAGTTGATCATTGAAAGTAAAACTGACACATGAGAATCGAACACGTCAGTGGAACGATTGGGTTCCAAATTGCAAAAACGAATATCAGCTGTTCATTGAAATCGATTAAGTGGTTCGGATATGACATGGGTTTTAATGTGCTTTATTGCATTTTTCATTTCACTTTGGCCATAAATGCATCCAAATGTACATTTAAACCCGTAGCATTTCTGAACCACTTATCCGATATTGACCGAATTTATACCATTAACTTGTAATTTGATTGCCCTACGTGATGGCATATTTAGGTTTTGCATGTGATTATTACTTTGGAAGTTTGCTCCCGGGTTTATTGCAAACTCCTATGACTGAAAATCCAAAAAATAAAAGTTTAAGTGTCATTAGATTTCGTAGATAGCGGTGAACGTTCTTTTGTGCAATCTTATGTAGGCTTACTAAAAAAGCGGCTTATAATGTTAATCCGAAATAGCCTTTTGTATTTTGTAGCTTTAAATGCATCTTCATCCTTCAAAGTTAAGTTTGAATTGGGGTTTCCTGAAGGATATCATGAAATTTAGAATTCGACGTATGGGTTGAACAGTTTTGGCTAGACCAGGTTAACCGGCTTCTTAATGAAAGTGTATAGGCCTGAAATTAGTTTTTAAAAGATATTGGTACATGTTCATAAGAGTCATAAGACGTGCGTAGTTTTGCCTCCAATGGGAAAGTGTGTTTGGGAACAATTCATTAATATCGACTATCGACGTCCATTCTGCAATCTTTAATTCAAAGGATGATTTAACTCAAAAAAGCGAGACTCATTGTGATCAAACATTTAAAAGATAAAAAATAATTTCGTACTCCTTATTGTATTTACATTTGTACTAACCATTCAGATTCTTAGATACCTCCTCGTCAAATTTTTCAAAAATAATTTTCTCCCTTGGTGGTATATTTTTTGAGTCACTTAAAGTTTTTAAAAAACTCTTCTGATTCCATTTATACCACGATTGACGACAATGAATCAAATGCGATTGCAAATATACTTTTCTGCACTCAGGTTAGCGGTAGATGAAATCAACTGCGAAATTGATATAGAAACAGATCTATGTATTTCGTTTATGCGTTTCGACGATTTAATATTTGCCTCACGTAACTCAATAATCGTCAAAACGATTGCGAATTTTGAGCGATAGCTTATGAGGTATCGTATTGCATCGAAGTGTCTATTTTGCAGTAATAACTTTCTATTGGAGTATTTTCAAATGCTACAGAATATTATCTATGCATTATAATACTTTTTTGATGTATATTCTCCTTACAATTTTAACCGCAAAATTGAAACAAAAAAATAAATTATCCGGCGGTGGCGCCAGTAGGTTCGTTGTTGGTTGCTTACAATTTTACTATCCCTTAACCCTTTTAGTCATTAGAATTTTAAAAAAAGACAAATGATTTGGAAACTAAAAATCAGAAAAAAAATTTTTATAAATAATAAAATTCAGACTCGTGTATATATATTTACCATGTATGTTTAAAACCGTATTTAAATTTCATTAATTCCAACAAAATATCAGCTGCTTTGAAAAATTTTGGAAACTTTGTTCACACAATATGTAAGGATACTCGTTTCAAAACACAATAAAACTTATTCTTTTGTCCCGAATATGGTTGGTCAAGTCCTTGTTTGGTTGCGTCTTGGCAGAGAAAAACATGACTGCAACTATAGAGTTCCTTGTGGTAAAATGTTTTGGTTGTTGAATTCTTCCATGAAAGCGTTTGGATCTGATGGTAGATCTTCTTTTGTTAAGAATTTGCCGGAGATTCGAAGAGTAGTGCCGTATAAATATTCAGCTGTTGATGATTTCAGGTCCTCTTTGTAACAAGTAATCATGCCAAGAAGTACGACTGGAATTATTTCGGTCCACTCTTGATTCTGATGACAACGAATTGCTGCTTTAGTAGGGTGATATGCAGTTGTCCGAACACGCTTGCTCCCTACTCGACTTTGAATAAAGTTGACTCGAACTGGGACCCTTGGTCGGTGGTGATAGTTTTTGGTCATCCATATCGTGAAATCCAGCCGGTGAAGACAGACAGTATTAGCGCTTATGTTTTTCAGCGGAACAGCCTCAGGCCATTTTGAGAAGCGGTCGATCATAGTTAGGTAATATCGATATCCATGAGATTCTGGTAGCGGTCCTACGATATCAATATGTATGTGGTCGAAGCGCTGATCAGGTTCTAAAAATGCTGTGGGTTTTGTATGAACCAGTCTACCCACCTTGGAACGCTGACATGGTATACAATTCCGAGTCCAGTTGGTGATATTTATGCATGTGGGGCCAGACGTATCTTTGACAAATTAATTTGCATGTGGCCTTGGCCCCAGGATGTGACATGCCATGAAAAGCGTCGAACATTTTCTTTCGGAATATTTGAGGTGCAAAAGGCCGAATGTATTTTTGTGGTCAGTCTGGATGAGAAAGGTGCGTTGAGGACTGCTTCTTTTACTAATGTGAGAATTGTTTCGTCGAGCCTGCAAATGACAGCTTTAAATTTGGTTACATCTGAAGTTACCCGATTGACAAAGAATTGTGCTTCCAGCGAAGCAAACCATAGTTCTGGTTCTTTAGTCCAAAACGAAGGTATATTAAGTCGCTCCATGCTGTTCACGGCGGCCAATATAGCCTGGGTTGCAATTGTTTCATCTGTCGGTCGGTTTCATCTGTAACTGCGGAATTAGTTTTTCGCTCCGGTGGTACAGACATCTTGGGAACCGTGCGAAGCAAGTGCTTCTCCTCGGCCTTGCTCATTTTTGTGTCAAGGGGTCACCAAATGTGGGAACTTTGTCCACACAATAAAGATACTCGTTTCAAAACAAAATAAAACTTATTCTTTATTAAATAATATTTGGATTACAAATTAAATTGAAGTTGCGTTAGCGACGTTCAGATTTGAAGTGTCTGTTATTTGAAAAATGATTAATTCTTAGAAGGTATAAAAGAGATAAATATGTTAGGTAAGAAAGAGAACATATAAGTGGTTAAATGAGTATAAGCATCTGGCATGAGTCGTTAGAGTACTGGATGTGTTCCCACAAAATGGTCGTAGTAGCACCATCTCTGATTTCATAGTGAAGGCTATTTTAATGACGATGGACGATACGATAGAGATAAAGTTACGTGAAGCAAATTGATGACGATATCGTTGACTATTATCACCTGGAAGATTATCGTATTCAGAGTTACGGCATTAGGTTAAGGGCGGAAAGAAATAATGGTAAGTACGAATGATCTGTTTACTTGAAATGAGCAGATATAGTGTAAAATTATCACTGCAATCACGTCATAGATAAAAACAATATGTTAACCATAAACATGATATTCTGTTCAATGCATTACAACAAACAGATGCAGAGTTGTATCAACAGGCTATGTTATAAAATTGAAATCCACCTCTGTATGATTTATAAGAGACTGGTGTTAGGATAACATGGACTTAGTTTAAGTCATCTTTGTGGCCGTGTTAGAATCTGCTCGTATATGATTTACATGAAAATTATGTTGACTATATATATAACATTACTTCTTTTTAAATAAACAAAAAGCGTTCTCAATTATTTAAGATTTTGACATAAAAAGACAAATCAAACAGTGTGGTTGCACCACGAACGCTAACAAGACAACAGACGCGATTTTTCCACACCCATCTATTCTTCAATAGATGTTACAGTTTTATACATTATATGAGTAAAAATGTTCATTTGGGTCAATTACTGTACTTTCTTGGGCATTATGCGGAAATATATCCAAAAAGACAGAAGAAGGGACGCATGTCGCATCTAGACAAAATTCTCATCCATTTCCACACAGAGAGAGGAGCCTTCTGCACCGTTTCTACTCCTCTGGCTGATTCGCCAATAGATACTCCACTTACTAAGGTTTTCGTGCCTAATTAATCAATGTTTCTGCATCATTAAAAAAATCCTCCTACTTACATACATATATGTATTTATCGAAATTATTGCTTAATGTTGCATATATTTGAACATAAGCACCATGCCCAGCGAATGCCCTTAGGAATAAAATTGCAACTGAAATGCCGTCAGACTATCTACGCCTCAATATCAAATATATAATTATTTTTGCATATGATTTTTTTTGCATAAACAAACATTTGCGCAAGCGAATAAAATAACCTGTTCCGAAGAAAAGCGAAAATGTTAAAGACTTGTGCCACTTCTATAGCATCATGCTCATGCATCAAGCGAAAAGTGAAACTGAATCGTTAACAGACTGACAAATAAATTGATTATGTAGTCATCTGCAGTTGTTATCACCTGTCAGGTTGAAGCAGGTTGCTTTAAGTAGTTGGATGACTTCTTCTTTATTTGATTGTATTAAAAGTCTTTATCCAAATCGCCAGCCCCAAAAAAAAACTATTAATAATAGTAAATAACCTTAATACCCGTCTTAAATAACTCGAGTGATGGGAACAATTTCACCTACTTAACTGTTTCTTTGCGTGCTCTCTTCTTCTCTGTACCTTGTCCAACAATTACCCAGAGTATTGGATCGGTATTTTTTTTGTTAAATTGATTGTTCTTAATGAACAAATAAATCCAAGCAATTGAAACGACGGTTGTGGTTTATATTTTATACATGAAAGTAGGTTGCCAGTGAAAATTAATTCGCAGTATTTTTGGGATATTTTTGTACTTATGCTTTTTATTTGGGTTATTGTTCGTTGTTTTGGTGATGGAAAAATGGTGAAAAGAAAAGAACCAAAAAAAAAAAAATACTTTATAATACAATTTTGACATATATCCAGTAGACGGACTATGGGCAATTCTGGAAGCGTCCATCATATGCAATCAAGCCTCAAAGAATTGCACTCTTATTATCAAGTGCAGAACAACGGAGACAATCCTGAGGACTTGTCATACCTGCGTGAAGAGGAGGCCGCACCTTTTCATGGCCTAGAACATGAAAAATTCATTCTACGCTCGAAATTATCCCGCATTCCATCGATCAGCAATCGTCAGCAGCATGAAGCCGGCGATGGTGGTGGTGGCGGAACAAAAAATGCACAAATAAAAGTTCTGCCCAAATTAAATGAAAATCTAAGATTAAGATCAACAACAAATGGTGCTATCCTACAGTCGGGAGGAACGATAAGTGGTCGCAAAGAATCAATTCTTCCGCAATCAATGCCGGTATTAGAACGATCCAAAACATTTATAACAGAAAACTCTAGGGAATATCAGCTCAAAGAGAATAATACGGCTCGCGTAATGACCCGCCGGTCGCAGACTCAATTGAATATCGAATTGGGAAAGCGCAACAGTAGAGATCAGTTATCGTATAACAATAGTGGTCAATATAAGCGTTATGACTCCAATATAGATTTAAACTTAACAAACACGGAAACGGATCCAAACGCATCAGTATGTAATTCCAGCGAAACATATCAGAAACTATCCAAAGTCAAGATTAAGAATAAGAAAAGAAAAGCACCACCGGTGCCACCGGTGACAATCACTCGTTTAGCCCAGGAGACTGCCACAGTTGAAAGACAAATTACATCGGAATTGGCTCACAAGGAAATCATCGAAAGAAAACAACGATTATTCAAAACAAAGTCTGAAACTATTTTACAAGCATGCTACGCCACCAGACCACTGCCATCGATTAATTCAAAGACAACATCCAGTACCAAGCTAAGACCTCAGCCTCCGCTTCCAGAAAATCTGAGGTCATCGTACAGATTGAAAGCTGCACCAATAATAAATCCAAGCTATCGAAGGGAAAAATCCTTCGACGCCACACTTTTGTCATCTAGAAACAAGGACGCGATACATGCGCAGCAAAAATCAACGTCTTCTACCATTAAACGTAAATCGCTTCAACTAACAACAACCTCCTCCCCACCTGTAACGATTCCAAAAAAAACCGATTTCAAAACCGAAAGAAGTGATTTCAAAATGGAGCTTGCGGCAGCAACCAAATCTCGGCTGATGGCAAAAAAGTCATACACATCTGAGTATAAACCTAAAGCGCGAGAACCTGCTATCCGGCAAAGAGAACCAAATATTGATAAACCAAAACCAGTTAAACTACAAACGGTAGCTAAGATATCACCGTCAAAACCAGAAACTCAATCAAAGATACCACAACTAAAGAAAACCTTTTATTTCGGCATGGAGAGCTCCAAGCAACAAAAGCCGGTCGAATCTAGTCAAAAAATAAACACACTCGAACTTAAGAAAAGAGAAAATCCATCGGCTCTTAAAAATGATGAAATTTTATCAACGTCAACATTGTCGTCGTGCGGCAAGGACAACGATCCTGTTTACGCGCTTAACGATAACTGCAACAGCGATATCAACGATAATGGCATTCAAGTTAGTGTCAGGCCTACACTGCCGCGTCGTCAACTTGAAATTCCTCGATTTAGCCCAGTTGCTGCGTGGCGAACTTTGACCGATGAACACAAAAAGCAGTCTCTAGAAACCACAGGATCTCCTCAGTCATCGAATTCCACCATTGAAGCAGCGGCAGCAAATAATTTTTCAATAGAAGACCGAATTTACAGAACATACCGCGAACCATGTCCATTCTATCCGGATAACAAGAGCGGAGATAGTGGAATATCGGGCGATGATGCATACATTCCAGAAAAGCCAATACAACCGAGGAATCTTGGCCACGCTGATCGCACTGAACTCGATGATCAACCGATGAAAGTTGTGGGACCTTTTCTTGCACCCTGGACGCCGCAGCAGGACCTTGAGGAAGAGGATACCAGTTCTGATGGAGATGTCGAGGTGAAATTAATTGACTCGCATAGTCCGACTTCAGCAGCGCATGTTTTTAGTCTATCATTGCCGCGCGAGAATCAGTTGTCAGTGTACGGTGGTGAAAAGGTATTTTTTGTCTATTGATTTTAATTTTAATTATAATTTACTTTTATTCTATTTAACAGAGTAAGCCAGACTTTAGAAGTTTACAGAAACTGAAGCGTTCAGTTTCAGGTGAACTTAACGGCAGCGGTTGTGATTGCACACAATCATCAGACTCAAATTTATTGGACAACGTTTTCTTGGGCAATTATCGCAGCGATAATTGGGTTTTAAGTAAAACAGGAGCGTCGCCAAGTAAAGAACCCCCAGTTTCATGCAGAAATCAAATAGATTCAAACAAGAATAGTAGCTTTATGGATTTGTCCGGGTCCATACAGCCGATATCATTGGGCTGCCTTGCTACCGGAAAACATGTAATGTACTTGCCAAACAGACCTGTGAAGGAGCTAAAAAGACCATCTCTTGCCATGCCGCCATTGCCAAATGAAAGAGACCCTATCATCGTAGAAGATGAGCTTATTAAGAATGTAAATTTAAGAAAAATGTTCTATAAGAAATTTTGTAAAAGCCACTAGTGTCTATTGTAGGTTCGATTGCGGAACAAGCGCTTTAGTTTTCAAAGTTCGGTGCGTCAAATCGAGCGACGTCGATTAGCCGAATTACTGTCGAAAGATGCCGAAAAGAAAGAGGCTCTTAGAAAAAGCGAACTGGAAGCAATGATAAGGTATATTTCGAGATTTCTTAATTTACTTACAACTTTCAATTTTTTTTTTGAAACAGAGTTGAGGAGGAATTTCAAAGAAAGCGGGCACAAGAAAAGGCATCCATTCGACATCAACTTCAATTGTATTCAATGGACGACGATAACTTTGCTAGTCTTCCAGTTGGTTATTCACAGAATTGTAATGGGTTTCGAGCCGATCCGGACGGTGCTGTGTCCAGCACTTCGGTTTCCCCAATATTAAGAGCGAATGAGAACAACGAAGAAGTAGATGGAGGAGCATACCTTATGAGAAAAAGAAATATCAATAACGAATATCGCTTAAATAATGAACTCGGAATGATATTCACAAATTCATAAATAATATACAACGACTTTTATTTCATTCTATATAATATATTTATATACATATATTTTCTAATTTTATCTCACTATCTACCCAGCTATGTTGATAGATAAAATGTTAGTCATTTGTTTACTGAAATTTTTGTTTACGTTTTATTATTTTTTTTCTTTAAATGTTCTATATATATTTTTTTTAATTATTTATTTTGTCTAATGATCTGTTGAATGCGTTTTTTTACGATATTTTTGTTTAATATATTTGTTTCTAAATTTTGTTGACTGTGCAGTTTTTATTATAATTCTGTTTGTTTCCTTTTTGAAACAATTAAAAGAGTCATTCGTAGGCAGGTAGGTAGGAAGGTATTGTGGACAGTTTCCAACTCCAGGTCAGAAACGCCCAATTAGCACTTAAGTGCAACAAGTCAACTCAACTGACCCACAAGTAAGGAAAGGACGTATCACAGTTGTACAATCAGATAATAATTTTTGGTGTAAGTCCTCACTTTTTGGCAAATGTGAAGCTCATGTATTAGGCACTGGAAGATAGAGTTAGTCTAACATAGTTAAAAAATAAAATATTTATTCGAACTTCCACCATTGGCCAAACTAATTTAAAAATAATTTTACCTTATATTTTTATAACCTTGAATATATCAAATACATAAATGTAATCCCGAAGTATGTTGGTACTATAGAAAGGTAAATCAATATTTCAGCGAACTAGTGGCAAATTTGTCTCTAATCATTGGCCTGTGTCATATTTCTGCTCACAAAAAATTATATTTTTGAACCTAGTTAAATTAGGTGATTAATTAATACATAAGATAAGATTAAATTGAGGGTTAGAGGTGGTATATCGTATCCCAGATCAGTGCGGCCTCACAAGGGCTTATTGTAAATTGAGATTTCCTCCATTTAGAGCTCATCCATAAAGCTGTAGTTAGTTATAAAAGCGACTAGCTATTTGAGTGAGCTGGTGGATATATATTTACTGCTTCAAGGTAGAATTCACCTAGATAACGTTGATGAACTTGTATTAAGCAATTGCAGTTACATAGTCGGCCCTAGCTAGGTATCCGTCGAAACGGAAAATTCTCCGCAACGCATTCTCTGACCCTAATTACATTCGAGGTATGCGATTTCGGAAAAGAATAATTAAAATGCGACGACGCATTGATCTGACATGCGATAAATGCTAGATTCTAATAGAGATGTATAAAATGTACCGATATATCGAAAAACCGATAGATGTCGACCCCTATTTGTATTACAGAACTTTAAATTTTTATATGTTGTTTCATACTTAATATTTTTTTTTTAATTTTTTTATTTATATCCGCGACCACTTGCGATCCGTGACCACTTGCTATCGGAGAAGATCGGACAAAAAGTGGTGTGCAACTGTCACAAATGTAACTGCTAATGCATTTCATCGCACTGCAACGCAGATCATTAGTTGTGCATTTTTTTCTGTCCGAAGAATGTTCCGAACAGATGTTCCGAAGAATACCTCGAATAGTAGGAAATCGGACAATTTTCCGTTCCGACGGATACCTCGTTAGGGCCGAGTATATGTTCAGCATGATACAACATTTTGTAGTGTTCATAGATAGCTCTGACAAGTTCGTCTGCTTTTTCATTGGCGTTGCACCAAGATCAAATTTACTTTATTGGCGGTTGCCAGTCTATATTTGTTTTGGATCCGTCCGTGTACAATATATAGGAATCCTTATATATGTTCTGTTCCCAGTTTAACGTTCTGGGAATGTAAGCTGGAAGTTGTGTTGGAAGCTATAACGTGGCAAGCATTTGTAGGACTATGGTGCTTTTCTTAGGATTGACGCTAACGCCAACCTTTGAGAACAACTCAGCGACTAGGTTTAGAGCCCTCTGGAGGCGGTTCGAGATTGTATCATTGAATTTACCTCTGATTAAGATAGCAGATAGCAGAAGCAGATGAGAGATTTTTCAATTTTATTTTAAGGGTTGGTATAGTTTCTTTAACAAATGTTCTACATGTGCATTATTTGAGTAGCTTTTTGCAATTTTAGAGAGACTACATACATGCTACGTTCTATGCTTCTCTAAGTAAGAGGATATTAATTTTGACAAATTGTTTGTAACACCCCTTAATATTCGCCGACGTCGCAGACCTCTAACAGAATATATATTTATGATCAGGACCAAAACCTAAGACTATTTAGTAATGTCCGTCCGAACGAAATTTTAAGGTCTTTAAATTTAAGCTAGGAAGCTGAAATTTGGACCACGTATTCCCTAGAGTTCCGAAATGGTTTAGTGCAAATTTTTTGATACGCCCACAATTTATAAAAAAAAGTTTTAAAACTATAGTTAGAGAAATAGAGTATTACAACCTTTACAAGATATGTAGGCACTGCCCTACTGCATTTGTTTGTTATATAAAGTTGTTTGCCACGCCTACTTTTTGTGGGCGTTTTTAATTACTGAAATGCTGTTTTTCTCGAAAACTTCCATATAGCAAAAATATTTAGCCAATATATCGTCCATACAAACTTTTGGCCATGCCCACTTTTTGGGAGGGTTTTTTCAAAAAATATATATATTTTTATAAATTTCATAGAATTAAATAAAATGCTATCCGTCATGTTCTTAACGCCTTTTTTCTTAGCGGCATATAGGGGTATAGATAGGGTATCATACTGTTCGGCAACTCTTTTTCAGAATCAGAGTTTTTAGGGGTATATAAGTTTTGACTCATAGTTTGTAACACCCGTTAATATTCGTCGTAGAACCCTAAAAGTATATATACCATAGTGGAAAAATAAAAGTTACCACCACACTATTTCATCAGCTTCAAATGAAAATCTGTTAAGCTAAGTTTTTATCATGGCTATTTTAAGAACAAAAAATAAACGAAGCGACTTCCCCAACTTGAACAAATTAGTGTCAGATTATTTATTTATTAGTCTGAAAATATTTACTGACAGTACAACTTTCTTAATTTAATAACTATTCGAATCCAGAGAGTCTCAGCGAAGTTTAGTTGGAATTTTCTTTTATTTTTCCACTACGGTATTTATGATCAGAACCAAAACCTAAGACTATTTAGCAATGTCCGTTCGTTTGTCCTTTCATCGGTACGGAACTTTAAGGCTTTTAAATTTAAGCTAGAAAGCTAAAATTTTGAACAAATATTCCCTTGGGTTTCGAAATCGTTAAGTTTAAAGAAAATTTTAATACGCCCACTGCCACGGCCACTATTTAGTAAAACCGCTTTACCCTTCACAGGGTATGTAGACACTGCCCTCTTTCATATGTTTGTCATCATGTTTTTAATGTTAATTTTTTAAGGGAATATAGGGATATGGATAGGGTATCATACTGTTCGCAGCAAGCGGACTGTAGCCTTTACTTATGTTTAGCATCACATTTTTTTAACACATCTTCATGCACTTCATTAACCAATTCGTCTTCGCCATTATTATCGTTGTCAATTTGCACAAAAGAAGATGGACCGTAGATTTCAATAATGTTATCCTCTGTTTGCTCTACAGATATTAAAGTTTCACAGCACACAGAAACGCAGTTATATAAACTAGGCCAATCTTCCTGTTCGTTGTTGAAAAGTTTGTTCCATTCATCCGGTTGAGCACTTACGAATGACTTACGCTCTTCAGTTCCTTCGTGTATTTCAGTAATTTCAAATCCATATTTTTTTTTAAAGAAGAATAGAAGTTTTTCAGAGCCATATTGGCAAATAAATGTACTGTAACGCGTTCTTTGCTACATTTTTCTCTACGGCATTCCATTCCTTTGAACATAAAAGTGTTATCAAGGAGCTGTCTCTTCCGCATTCAAAATGTCTTCCGCGGTATAACCACTTATAAACGATTGAAGATGTTCAATCCACCTATTGCATAAGCCCAAATCAACTGAACTGCTTTCTCCACACACTATTGTAAAAACTAAATATTTTTTTTTTCAAAGCCCTCTAATCAACCATTACTTGCTCGAAACTGCGATATTTTTAGTCTCTTCGTAAAATGTTGAGCCATTTTGGAATGTTTTGCTTTATCGAGGATATAACAAATTCTTCAAGTTGGGGGTGTTTCGGAGCGCGATTTCTTTTAGTTTGGCGTGGCCCTCACTACATTCCGATTCAATTTTGTCGCGATTTTTTAGAATTCTGCAAAATGTTGACTTAGGCATATTAAATTCTTTGTATGTTTCGTCGCGCGATTTACCATGATCGAACTCATTCAAAAGCTTAAATTTTACCTACAATGATTGACAAACAATGCAACTTTGCCTTCAAAAAACGCGTAAGGGCAATAAACGAAGACGAATTGAATTTCAGCTGAACAATACAAATTTGACGTCAAGATACGTCCACATCTTGTGTTAAGGGGTTACATGAGTTTATTCTGGAAAAGAGGTCTATTTTAAAAAAAAATGTTTATATATACAAAAATATAATATTTTATTCAAAATTTTACTGTCTTAAATATATACATTTGAAAAAGAATTTCTGAAATTTTCAAAGGAAAATATTCAAAACTTCGTCATTGTGACAGATTTCCGGTGACCCCTCGGGAAAAAAGTGTGTCCGCGTTGACAGTAGAACTCGTGACAGGATAAAATGAAGTGAAAAAAATGGGTGTTTTAGTTAAGACCATAAACTAGAATTTGGACGAAGGAAAAAAAAAGTGAAAATTGGATTTTTTTGATAAATGCACATTTTGGTAAAATTTGCTCAAACATTCTTTTTAAATAGTTATGATTGAAAACAAAAATCCTTCATCCAAGTCCTAGCACCTTCCTGGTTGTATGTATTGTAAGGCTGTATCTCCGAAACTTTTATTCGGAATGAAAATTTAGGATAATATTCTGGAGATGTTGTAGAAATTAATAAGATAAAAAAAAATATTTTTTTTTATCTATAAAACCCATGTATCCCCTTAAAGCAAACGATTAGGTAAAAGTAACTATTTTTGTCGACACAATGGCGACGTTAACGAAAACAACCCAATGCGACTGGTAGCCAGTGAACTGTAAAGAAGGAAGATATGGGAATATATAAAACTTGTTTGGGCAAGCACATGCAAACAATTTTAGCCAAAAACATGATTTTTGTTGCAAGTCTGTCTCACTTAAAGAGGTTAAAATAAATAAATGTTCAAGTCTGGACCAATTACAGAGGTTATCTTATAAAATACAAGTTTCACTTATAGAGCTGGAAAGAATGTTTACTTATGGATTTGTTTTCAAGGAAAATGAAGGAACAAGGCCCACTAATAGAGGTATTATACAGGGTGTTTTTTTTTACAGGTAGAGAACTTCGTATTGAAAAAATCACAAGAAAATCGTTTTAATGTCCATAAATTTGGCTTTATTGGAAGGATAATTTTATGCCATTAATGTTTAAATATGATTTCGGGCATGTGGCCGCCGCAGCTGGTTCGAATAAAGACAAGTCTAGAGGTCCAATTTTCAACCACTTTTTCAAGCATTTGGGGCTGTATGTCGGCAATAACGCCACGAATGTTGGCTTCCAAGTCCCCTAAAGTTTCTGGTTTGTTGTCGTAGGCGAGCGACTTCACATATCCCCAAAAAAAATAATGCAATGGTGTCAAATCACACGATCTTGGTGGCCAATTGACAGGTCCATTCCGCGAAATTATGCGCTCATCGAATTCAATAAATCGATTGTGAAGAGCTGTGTGGCATGTAGCGCCGTCTTGTTGGAACAACATCTCATCCACATTCATGCCATCCAATTCGGGAACAAAATAGTCGGAAGAAGTATAGCTCCATCAGCCCATAGAGCACACCAAACAGTAAGCTTTTGTGGATGTAATGGCGTTTCAAGGGCTCATGTGGATTTTCTTCACTTCAAATGCGGCAATTTTGCTTGTTGACGTAGCCATTCAACCCAAAATGAGCTTGCGGTAAACTTCCCGAACTGAACCATTATTTTCGAAATAAATTTGCAACCGTTGTTCATTTGTCAACCTGTTCATGATGAAATGGCAAACTAAACTGAACATAAATGACATTAGAGTTGCCGGATTTGACCACAAAATATCAGTTTTATATCTATTTATCTCATATTTATTAACCAACCTCTAAAAAACACCCTTTATTTAGCCAGGGCCCACTTAGACGAGGCAGGTTCGACTGTACCAACATTTTTATAACAATTTTTTTTGTACATTTTTAATCTGCAACATTTTTATTATGTTCAGGAAGTGTTTAATAGTTGGGATACCTCTAGCTTTCATGTGTGGTTTTATTGGCGACCATGAGGTAAAAGGCTTTTAAAAATAGTAGTGGGTTCTTTTATTCATTGTAGTTATGGGTTTATTTGTCTTCCAAAAAATGTTAAGGGCATTCATAATTAAGAACTTGGAACATTCACAGCAAAACCCTGAGCGAACATTTTATTTCCTCGTCAACCAAAAAAATCCAACCTGTTTTAATGTTTCAGTAAGAATGGATTATCGTACATAGAAGTTCTTTAAGTTGTGGTAGAGGGCTAAGAAAAGTGATTTTTGTTTTGTTTTTATCACTTTTTACGAGGAGTTTAAATGGTTCGTCATATTTAACATAACGGTTTATTTTTCTTATATTGCACGATGGACAACAAAATTAAATCTACAATATAACTTTGTCTTTCTGATGAATCGAAACCAGTTTTTATATTCATTGAAAAAGCAAAAATTCACTGATAACTAATAACATCATTGTGAAGTTCAACACAGTATGGGGAGGTTATTTTTTGAAATTATTTTTTTTTAAACAAAAAGTTACGGTTCATCGAATTAAAAAAACTAATCTTATGTTTTTTTGGTTGTCTTTCACTTTTGCAAAATTTGATTCGGGTTTTTGTCAACAATGTTCCATCATCTTCTTCTCTCCATCTAACGACGAGATTATGATCAGGATTATAGGGATCATAACCCTCCCACTTCACTGCATACCTACTGGTCCGCCTGTAGGGTTCGCCGGTTCGACCTCAAGAAATATCTGCAGGCCTCACGATTTTGGATCACTTCATCAACGAGGCCAATCAAATTCTGCATTTGTGTGATCCAGGAGCTTTTAGGCCTGCCTCTCTTACGCGATTGTATAGGAACGTTGATTGCCATTGCATTTTTGACGGGGTTCGTAGGATCCCTCCTTTGACATGGGTTCTTTGACGTGAATGCTTCTTCGGATTCTGGAACTTCTAATTCGATCCAGCTTTGTTACTCCTGCTGTCATGTGAAGCATCTTCATCTCAGCTGCTGTCAACTTGCCCTCATACTTTTTGTACATTGTCCAGCATTGTGAACCGTATGTGAGCGGCGTATGCAGAACTGCGGTGTAGAGCCTTCCTTTCAGCTTGGGGACATTTTTCGGTCACAGAAGATGGCATCGTTTTACTGCCACTTCATCCACCCTACGCTTACACGATGATTGATGTCGTCATCAACTGTTGCTTCGCTGTTGATCATTGATCCCAGATATTTGAGCTTTTCACAGTTGGGAACCACCACCCCATTCAAATAAATGTCCGGAATGGGTTGATTTGGGTCAGAGAATGGGCAGTACAGAAACCAAAAATATAACACAATGTTTCCGAATTAATTAATAAGGTTTTAATTTTTCAAGATGAAATTATTTTCACTATTGTAACGTTTCGGTCGTAACATCCTATATAAACTATTTACATACATCTATTTTAGATGAAAATAGTATCATTTTATAATTTTCTAATCTTCCCTCTGTATTAATCAGTTTGACCCAGTGGATGCGTGATGGGCTGTTACGCGAATGATCTCGAGTTCGATACCTGGACACTAAGTTATTTTTCAATTTAATTCTACTATATTTCCTCTTCAGAAGAACTTTCAAGAAACTTAACTAACGCATTCAAATGATGGAAAATATTAATTCTAACAATATATAACATGAGCTAAGTGTTACCTTACCTTACCATTCACGAAATAAGCACTCGTTGAAAAAAAAACGTTAGATGGCGGTCTTTATAAAAAACACATTTAAATAGTGCGATTTTTTTTTTAATTTCGTTGAGATTTCCGTAATAACTTCTATAAATCCTTAACGTAACTTCTGCTTTAATAGAGCCTGTGAGCAAAGGTCTTAGGGAAAGTAAATAACTTCGCCAAAGTGCGCCAAATCGGTTTCCATAAGATCTCTTACACTTGTTCTGCAAATAAGAAAATGGCTTTCATTTGCCTTTATGGAAACTAAATTGTTATTTGGGTCATCTCTTATACTACAGCTTTAAAACGGGTTTTTCTAAATTTTGGGCGTGGGCGAATTTAGTTTTGTTTTTAAACATTTTACCATTTCGGGACCCTAGGGAGTATATGTTTCAAATTTCAGCTTCCTGGCATAAAATTGAAGGCCTCAAAAGTTTATACGGACGGACGGACATTGCTAAAGAGTCTTAGGTTTGGATCGACCAAAAATATTATAGGGTGGTACAAACTATGTGTCAAATTAATATCCCCCTAGGATAGGGTATAAATATGTTTAAACATTTTTTATTTTAATTCTTTCATGGTTATTATGCAACTTTTTAATGCTATTCGAAAACGAAAATCGAAAAAAAATTGTTGCACAGGCTAATTTCCCCGCCTCAAGCTATCGTCTCGATAACGAAGAATGAATCAAACTATCCCGGATGCCAGAGCACTTGGTGTGGAAAACTTGAAGCAGCGTGCAAGGCATTGCAGCCCTTAAATGTTTATGCCACGTATGCTTCGAAACAAATAAAAATTATATATAAAAAAAATTACAAATATTCTCCATCGGTTACATTGAACTATCTCTTATAACGACCAAAACGGTGATCCCCCATTCGATGAAAAATAAATGTGTCTTTATATTTTTTTATTTCGACAGAACAGGGGATAATTAAAACATCTGAAGAAAATCGTTATAAATAAACAAATAAATGATTTTATTCATCAGAAGCTCTACTTCATGGTTTGCTTAATTGTGACTGTTTAGCACTTAATTAAATATGCCATTAGCCTTGCATCAGTAGACATGATACAAATACCACCCTGATGCATTCTCTGAAATCAACGGCATCAACGAATCATTTATCTAAATTCCAGCCCTCGCCTCCCATACATCCTTTAATCAGTAAATAGTAACTAAATCTCTTCATAAGCAATCAACATTTATTCAAGGATAAGTTATTTTAATTCGTGTGCGTGGTGGATGATCATCAAGTGTGCCAGTTGGGTATTCGAAAAAAAAATTATAGCGCTTGTCCTGTTTGAAGTTCTATATAATTCTCTTCCTCTGTAACTCCTACACCAAAAATCATCAAATCTGTAGATGGCCAGTGTTTTGTCATAAGATTTTCCACGCAGGTGCCAAAAAAATCCCTTCTTTCCCTCGCTTGGCATGAAAAATTACCTTTGATTTTCCCACGCAAAACAATTCTATTCAGACTAGTAATAAATAACAAAGTAGACATTTTCCAGAACTACAAATAAACTTAAAAAATAATTTAAATGTAGTTAATTTCTCTTCTAACATCTGTTTCAACGGAGAAAATCCGACTCCGCATTACAGTATGCCAACAATTTCTACTACTTCTCCCAAGTGTGGAAAAAGTAAATGACTTAGTTAAAATTCTTCATATTACATGTACCTTTCCCTTAAATAAATGTTATATACGAAACTTTCTCGGTACATAAGATGAAGAATGACTCAAGATGGAAAACGACACTTTCTACTTAATTGTTCAAAATATTGATAAAAATCGTTAGAGTCGTTTTTGAGAAAACGAAGCGACGAAAATACGACAGTTAAGTTTTGCTACCAATAATTTATTTTAACATTTGGCTTTTCCCGTACCCGATCAACAAGCGTTTTATTCGTTCAATACAATTTATAGATTTGCTAAATAAATAGTTTTGCTGAAGTTGAACAAGACTATTAAAGTTAAGTTTTTAAAGAACACAAAAATTCCCTTTTCTTTGTTCTGGAACCGAAAAGTATCCCTTTTCCCCTTTTTGCTTACTTCGAGTGAAAATATTCCCTCAAGAAGGGAAATTTCTCACAATCTGTTTAAAGTGTCAGGACGTGGACGTGAACGTGAATGCAAAGCTACCAGCCTTGTCCACTTGTTATTCCGACGTTTAGTTTCAAACTATCTTCTGATGCGACTACTCGTGTTTTATCCTTGAAATAAATATCGTCGGCAAGTAGTTGGTTTCTGTGATTAATTTGTGAACATTTAAAAGACAGTATTACAGTAACAGTGGTTTAATTGTTCAGAAGTCTAAGTTTGCATTTAATAGGAAACTAAGCTCCAAAAATTAAAAAAGCTGTTGACATATTTCAATTAAAGTTGCTCCTTCAAGTTGTAAAAGGTTTTTGTTTTAATTTAAATTATGGCACGAGTAATTCCTGTCGTTTTTGTTTTAATTTCCATTGTTGCATTTCAAATACTGACTGTTTCTGGAAAGTCTTATTATGAAAGCGGTAAGTAAATATTGCAAATATCTTAAATGTAATTTAAATATGCTCGCAAAAAAAATTCAATTGTATAGTACAAAACGCCGACACAACACCCACACTGTGGTGGGTGTAAAAAAGCATGGGCGTTGGAACGAATGATAACCTTGATTTAGGGATGGTTACAAAGATGGTATAAAAAAACTTTCTTAAAATATCTGTTATTGGGTGTGGCTACAGGTGGTTTGCTTATAAAAATCCACACGGTAACAGCAGAATGGTGAAGATGTTGAGTAATAGCAGTAGATACGGTGGTAGAAATATATGTCCTTTCTTATATTGAGGGTTTTTTTTGTTTGACTTCGAAGCTTTAGTAGATGAAAAGCGCGGTAGTCCAAAGCTTATTACTTATTACGTTTTGAGCTAGAGGCGGGAAATGAAATGATAGATAAATGCAGGACACACATTATTCAAAGTCAAAGGTAGATAAACGATGTACAGATGTGTCAAGTTCAATATATCTATTTTACAGAACAAACACAATTGAAAATTTAAATTTCCATCGTATTGATGCAACAGATAAAAGATGTAGATATAGATTTATTTAAGAGAAGGTTACATACAGTTTTATTTGTAGGAAGTACGTAGTTTTTTTTGCGATGGAATTTATATCAATAGCGACCTATAGTTTCAAAGAATTTTCAAACAGATTTGGTGGTTTAGGATCATCATCTAATCCATCCACACACGGATTCTCGGTGCATCGCCAAGTATCTTGAAACATACTGAGACAAATTCTAGTATCAATAACGTTTTTCTGCTTCAGCGTGTTTCAATTTAGGTGCATGGACATTGAAAAGGTAAGCAAAGTAGCAGATTGTCAACTGAGCAACGATGTAAAATTCATAATTTCTTAAAACGCGTTATGGTTTCTTACCAACTTTTGTCTTCTTTTTGTGTGGTTTCTTAAATTACCGTTGATTCTGCACTTTATTTTGCTATATTGCAGAACCAACATCCTCAAGTACTACTGAAAAAAGAAGAGTGGGCTGTTTAATTTCTATTATGATCGATAACAGACTCTCTTCATTTTTTATATATTTTTTATTTTTTAATAGTTTTCTGTATACAATTTCGATATTTATAATGTCATCAGGTGCATGTAGGTCTTCTAGAAAGAAAATAAACTTCGAGATTACTAAAGTTTTTAAAGAGATCTTTGACTACATAAAACGAAGTACGAAATCTTCTCGCTTAATTAGATGCATTTCACGAATTGCATCCTAAAAAGACGCTTGTACACAAAGGAATCCTTAAAAGTGGGTCCGCCAATGCCGTCCGTCGGTCTGTCTGTCTGTCCGGGCGCCGTATGGCGAAACGGTCCCACGTATTTGCTTCAAATTTCGTATATAAGTTTTTACGTTTATGTTTCGTTTAAGTTTTATCGTTTAAAATAAGAGTACCTTTCATAACATTTTTTGGTGAAAATCACTTATCACTTTTTTTTAGGAAATGGTTCCAAGGTTTTTGGTATTAAGAATACTCGGGATACTGCATACTCAGTATCTGGCAAAAAATTCAAATAACGATAATATGCATATAAAAACGCCAATATCTCAAAATCTAATTAAGGGAATTCCGAAAAATTTTAAATCTGCATCCTTGGTTTGTTGAAATCATTTTTTTAGAATTTGTTTTCATAAACGATTTACAACGATTTTCTTAAATTTAAATTAACTTCGTTTTCTTAAAAATGGCTGTAACCATTTTGATCACTTTTTGTATTTTGAACAATTACATACATATGTAAAACGAGTCCAATGTTCGAAATTACTTCAAAATCGTAGGTGATGTTTTTAAGAAGATACAATTTTTCAAAACCTAAAAACTGATTTAAATGAATTTGATATGTGATCAAATGTTACCGTTCTTTTTGAGGCGATTTAAAAATGTACATTATGTAGCGAGAAAATTTCGTATGACGCAGTCGTACACTTTATTTTAAATAAAATGCGAATAAAATGAAATGAAAATTTTATGTTTATACGTATGTCCACCACGGGTACGTTTGCAAACCAAACGTTGAACCAAATTTTGTATGACGCTATCTCTCGTTCAGTATTGGCTCTGAGTTCCTCTTATGACACCGGCATGTTGGACATAGACCAATGATTGAACTTAGCAAAAAAAAGTTAAAATTCTAGAAGTCTTTAATTATACGATTTACGACGCTAATCGACGTCTTTCTTACACCCACTTGATGTTGGGTTAACTTCATCTTATTTATTGTTCACTAGAATATGAGTTGCTTGTCTACTGGGACAAAATGGGACATCACGTTTCGAACTCGCTAGGCTCAAGTCATAAATTAGAGTCAAGTCAATCCTATTTTGAGAGCACAAAAGGGTATTTTTTTGTGTGCACCCTTATCGTGTAAAACACGAAATCCGAAAATTTAAAGAAAGACTGATCTCCATATAATTTCACAACTTTAAATTTCTAAGTGCGCAGAGAAATAGAGTATTGGTGCACTATTACAGATTTGCTCTTAACTCAATGTATGCATTTTGGCGCACCTGTCGTTTTTGCTTAACACGTAGCTCACAAACATTTTCTATCAAATAATCTGAAAACAAAAACTACGTAAACTGCTCTTTCTTCCATCACTATATCAATTTTTCAACTTTTACAGAGAGCTCATCAAAACTCCTTTTAAAGGTGTTGGTTTCCTTTAAGACATAAATGTAACAAAATATGCACTTTTTTTAAAGCAAACATTTACAATAAAAACCTAAACCATGAAAAACGTAATTTTTATTTATATACATACATAAAAAAAGGGATTCTCCAAAGTAAAATAAGTGCACGCTCACTAATTTTTTCGAGTCACTGTATGTCTATTGTACTCCTAAATGATTATCTATTTTCAAAGGTTATTTCCTATGAAGTATATATCTCGTAAATGCCATAAAATGTAACCTTACTTATGTTTCGATTACTATTTTTTTAAGATTTCTTCCATCACGATCATAAAGCCACAATAAGATAAATCGTTTAACTATCGAATTACATATGCATTAATCATATTTTATGTCGCGTCTTTAATCTATAAGTAGACCGTGAATTTGAGTAGTAAGATATATCTGTCTACTATCTGTTAATTCATCACTCCATTGACACAACAAATTCCCTAGCTTCTTCCACTTTTCTAAGGGTAAAAATAGCAATTATTCATAAAATTCGATACTGATACTATCTAAAAGTAACTCTTCATTGAAAAGAGTTATAGATTTAGGTCAACAACATCCCCAAAGGAAGTAATTTATTGCGATGAGAAATGTCTCCTATATCAAATCTTCTTCTCCATTATAGATCTTCGATTACAAAAAAAAAAATTTGCAAGTCCATAACAACCAACCACCATATTTTTTTCCGGTTAATCAAAGCCATAGGCCGAGAAAGATGTTTTAAAATGTGAAATACTTTTTTAAATGCAAGTTTTTATAGTTCGCTCGGTACTCTGATATTTAATCTGTGATTTGACTACGGTCACGTCAAGACCACTCATTCGTTTCATTGGCTATGTTGCTGCTGTCTATGGAATGTAATCGTATTATTTTATGGTTAATTTTTCTATTCATTAAGTTTTCATGGTTATCATGGCGGGCTTTTGGCCTACCCGCCCGATAAGGAAAGCTCACTTGAGTTTATAATTAAATATTTTTATTATTCACCAGATAATGATTTCCATGAAACAAAGGACAATAACAATTTTAATAGTTAGTCAAATTAGTTTCTTAAATAATATTTCATTATTTTTAAATGTCGACATCGTTCATTTAAAATCTACAAGGGACACCTAGGACAATTTATTAAGGTTATCGAATAAATGGTAAATTTATTTGTTACGATTCTTGCAGTATTTCTTTGAGCTATAAATACAAATAAATTTATTTGATTTGAATTTTTATAGTTTTAGCAGGTCCGGGTGGACCTGGATACAGTTGCTCACAAATAAACAATCATCAACAAGACATCAACTCAACGAATAACAAGTTTGTAGAGATGCAGTATAGAATTACCTAGAAAACCGTTTGTTTCTTTGCTTGCTAAAGCAAATGCGTTTAAGACACCTTAATCGAAGGTCATAATGCATGCTCTATGAACCCTTATCCTGTCAATTCTGCTATAGTGCTGGACAATAAGCACGAACAGACAGTTAATATTGGGATCCTTCAAAAATATAATTCTCCAACGGAGATTGGTTCGAGGAGGGCGAATGGAGG
Organism: Ferdinandea cuprea; assembly: GCA_963576555.1. Taxonomy (NCBI): domain Eukaryota; kingdom Metazoa; phylum Arthropoda; class Insecta; order Diptera; family Syrphidae; genus Ferdinandea; species Ferdinandea cuprea. The sequence goes on from OY754962.1 coordinate 26,765,326, forward strand.
AGAAGATATAACCAAGATGTGTGGTTATATTATACTTAAATTTTCTGTCAACTAAATGATTTGAACTTTACTTAATACGAATCCTTTCAAGTGTACCTTTAAATCAAGAACAATCGAGTTTTTTCTTTTCTCCTTTTGTGATGATTCATAGATAATTGACTTTGCGTGCCAGACATCATTTGTAACCTTACTCGCAACTTCACTGACGTATGTTGTTAAGTTGAATTCAATTGAGTTTTGCGGTATGGTCGTGATGATCTTCGATACACACGGACCAAGGATGTCATATATGTATTCATATTGTCGGAGGCCAATTATGAATAATCAAATTGACAACTCTGTTACTGTGCGACACGCAAAGTCCAAAGAATATTATTCAAATTGTTTAATTTTCTGGTTTTCTATTTGACAACACGGCATTTATTGTATTCTTATTTAAAGCTCTTTATCATCAGCCGTTTTGTATGCGTATATAAGATTGCACAACAGAAGTTTACATTAAACCCGGGAGCAAACTTTAAAAATAATACCCACACGCAAAATAAGTATATCATCATTTAGAGCAATGAATTTGCAAATTAATAGTATAGATTTGAATGAAACGGATTTTAATGCACATTTGCATGCATTTATTGCCAAAGTGAAATGGAAAATTCAAAAAAGCACTTTCAAACCCATGTCATTTCTGAACCACTTACTCAATAGGGATATCATATGAGTCTGATTAGGTTTTCCAAGTGGGAATTAGGTAAGAATTTCGTTCCTATGTTTAATGTAAACTTCTCTGATCGAAAATCGAAACCAAACATATGTTAGAACATACGAATTGATCGCAAAAGTTTACCGAAAACTTTTAACATGGAATTTGGAAGCACTAATGCATATCCGCTTAGGGACTGCTACAATCATATCTATCTAGGGTTAGCGTATAGGCTATAGGGAAATTGGAAATAAAAGTAGAATACGCTTACGCTAACCAAAAAAACACGGCTATTGTTGTTGAACCCGTATAAGTTTTTATTCGCTGCTCCACCTCTTGCCAACGTCTGACAATAAGCCAAGGGTAAAAACAATCATGATTTTACGAAGCTTCTCAAAATCACATACATATCTTTGCAAACGCAGGCTAGGCTTTAGGTCCTGTATGGGCAATTTAAGCCTTTGCTGCATACTTCTTGGCGGAATATTGATGATACAGTAGTGGCTATACAAAAAGAACATGTATCCGATTGAATATTGAAATAATTTTACATTCATAAAATCTATAATTTTAAGAAAAAAACAACACAACAACACTAATGAGCTATATATTTTGAAAATCATATAAATCAAACTTGAAAGAAAGAAGCCCTTTGTCAATGCTCAAATATGGTTCAAGATCACAAGATGTCTATCAGTTGAGGGATTTCCGGGGCCACAACGCCAAATGGAGTTTAGCGTCTCAAAAATCTGTACGTTTTTTGTCTCTTGAAATAATAAAGTGAAATTCGGAGCATATATTAACTTTAATATATAATGAATCATTAACCGCTATACCGCTGAACGAATATACGTTTGAACAACGCTGGGAAATATTGCGGCATAATTGGGCCATTTTTCATTTTTTTTTTTTTGAAATGAGCAAGGAGTGGCCGTTACCGTCAATGGCGATCGTTATCGGGCCATGTTGAACGAATTTTCACAAAAATTGAAGAGGAGGATATTGGCAACATTTGGTTTCAACAGGACGGCGCTACATGCCACACAGCCGAAGCTACACTCGATGTTTTGCGCCCTGTTTCAAAAAAAAAAGTTATTTGGCGGACTGTATACTTTATGGAACATATATTGCCATTGTTCAAAAATGGCAAGTTGAAGTAATTTTTTTGGTGCTCTGTTACTAATGTATTAAAGAATAAAATGCACAATGAAAGAAAAAAGCGCAACCATTTAAAACCCTAGTCAAATATGAAACAAAGGAAGAAAAACATGTTAATACAAATAAATGAATGTAGTAAAGAATTTATATTTTTTTGAATTCTTTTCATTGATTTCAAAAGTTAAAATTACAAGCTTTCCAACGATATATAACACTTGTGTAATTAGATTATAAAACACTCAAAGAAAACTCTATTACGACGTTCTACATTTCGCCAATCATATGGGGAAGTTTGTGGCGACCACTTCAGGTAGCCATATCCTTAGATTATGCGACTTAATCCATTAAATTTGTATTGCAGTGCAAAATTTGACTATTCAAATTCATTTGCATACAAATTTAAATTTTTGCTTGAACCTCTTTTGCGTTATTATACCGGCAAACCATAATTTGAGTGTACCGTGGAGGTGGAGTTCGAGATCTCGACCAATACAAAACGATATACAAAATTGATTGGAAAAATTAAACCCAAACGCAGACAATTTTTTGTATCGATTATGATTTGTTCGCTTTGCTCGAAGCTGCCTTCTTTTTTTTTTCTATGCCCGAGTAGTGTTTATGATAATGCTGCTTATGTACCACTTTCCCCATAAACGGCAATGGTTATCTCTTTCCATTTTAAAGTGCTATTAAAAACAGGGCTCTTTAACGCCCACTGTTGACCGAAACGTTGTTCCCAGCCTCATTTTCGAAGAAAAATGGTCCAATGATGCCACCACGCCACAATCCGCACCAAACTGTGTCTAGACAATAACGGACCATGAGTGTTGTCCACTAGCATACCAGTCTCACGAACTTTTTGCACAAACTTGCGTACAGCTTCATTTCGGCCAAAAATTATTTTTAAAAAACTCTCTGTATAGCCTACGGCACTCACTTTGGAAATAAGTTTTCAATAATTTCCCAACCTTTTTAAGCGTAAAGCAACTCATTTTGAGCGAAAAATAGCTGTAAGTGGCAAAATAACCTATAATTAATAAAGAAACTACTAGTTAGCCCACCAGACTGTACAGATGTTGTACATCTTGAGCTTTAACTTCTATAAAAACTATTTAAATTTAAGCGTCAAGGTGAGATTTTGGATAAGGGCTTACGCATGTTTTCAGGCGCGGGCGGCCTGGTTGTTGCTGCATTTGAAGTTAAAAACTCACTTGGATCACCTCGATATCATAATCGTTGTTGGTATCGTCCTTTACACGAAGTTAACGTCAACTTTCAAAATGGTGTCAGAGTCCCATCTTCGTCGCTTTTCTCCTACATCAATTTATTTTCACACTATCTAACCGAAATAAAGTAGCAATGCTTATTTGTACACCCATACCTCGACCAGTTAAATTTGGTGGACTCGTGTCCCACGGGACAGGCAGCGGGTAGCGCCGAACTATTTTGTTCGTGAATTGGAAATGAAAAAGCAATTGCTGACGTAAATAATTTTTCATATTCATTCCGTTCATTTTAAATGGAAAGTCTAAAGTGTTGGGTTTTGTACAGCTCACTCTTACCCCCATGACTATATACATTTTTAAATTGTTACATCGAACCATTTTGCCGGACCGATTAATCAAAGTTTTAGCTTTAAAAATTAAAGGAACAAGTGTATTTTATTTTTAAACATTTTGTAATCATCATCAAAATGAAAAAAAAAAAAAACAAATAAAGTGGATAGGTATGTAATGATGACCATAAAGTCTTCTGGTAAAGAAGAAGAAGAAGTAATCGAAAAAAATTCTGTTTACGAAGAAAATATTATTCTACACAATTTTACAGCCGTAAGAATTTTTCTCATTAAACCAACAAAAGAGTACCTATATTGAAATTTCAAACCAGAATTCTAAATATGTACACAGTGCGCGGTGGTGGGGGTGCTTTGGGTGGTGGTCTTGGCAATATGTGCCAACTAATTGACCTAAGAAATTCATTGCTAGTTATAACTCAAACACTGAAAGAAATTTTCTTAAAAAGAATTCTTTCTCTGCAAAGCAATAAAAGCTTTTGCTGAGTTTGGGGGTGGTGGCATTATGAAACGAATGGTCGTAAGGATTCTGTGTCCTTGTTTTTTTTATTATGGTTTTCATTCGTTTTCTATTCGTATGGCTTTTGGTGTAATGCTTAGATTTTTTAGATGTAATTAGTATTTTAATTTCTTACTCTTAGAAATGTGTTAAAAATTGTTGTCTGTACTTTCTCATTGCAGGCGATGATTGGAGTAACTCGATCTCAAACGAAGATGACAGAGAATTTATTGAAAATGCGGCAAACAAGTAAGTGATTTTAATATCAATTCATAATAAATCATCGAGGCTAAATAAATAACTCTGTATGACTTGCATGCGATTTGATTCAACATTGTGTATAGTCAAAGTTGACAACATTGCTCTCTTTTGCCAGTAAGAATATTTTCATTTTCATTTAACTCAAACTAACGAGAGCTAGGTATATTCCAGATTGTATCTTTCCTTATACTGTGACTCTTCTACAATATATTAAGGAATACTTAATGAACATTAAGTGTTTGATATCGTAATGTCCGCAGTGAAGTCTTTTAATATCCTTTTGCCCGGCCCGGATATCTGATTTGTAGCAGTCCAGAACCTTACATTTTTCGAATGCATCCGGGCTTTTCAGAGTTCGAACATTCTATTGAACAATTCAAGTGAAATCGTTTTGCTTGTGATTACCAGGGAAACCGTACTTATTCTTATTTCATAAAAGACCCTTTATGGAAACTCTTAGATGGACAATAGGAGCTGTAAGTTCTGGAGCCAGTAACCCGATTGTAAGGTAAGGGGTTATCTGCCTCCAATAGACTGATTTGTTCAGAGTTTGAAAGCGTATTATAAAGGTATTTGTCAAGGTGGGGTCTACAGTCGATCTGCCGTGCCGAAATTCACACTTTAACGTGCCAATTAGTGTGTTGCAAAAGGGTTTGAGACGTCGAGAACGTTGGATAGGATCTAATGTTTGACATTTAACATGTACGGTTTTCTATGGCAAGCCACCTCAACTGTCGTATTGGAAGCCATACTTAACTTACGACCGTTGATATTTTTATACAGGAATGTACTGTAAAACATGGCTCTTCGGTTAAAGCGAACACGCACGGATTCAACGGAAATAATACCTGCTTGAAGTCCACTAATTAACTCGTCGCTTCTTTTCCTTGCAGGGATGAATGGAGAGAGAACAAACATCAGACACAGGATCTAAACAATACTTTGTCACTGAGGTAGCAGCGACAAAAGCTGCTTACTAGGTACCAATATTGGCGACGATCTGTTAAAAACTTTTTCTTTGCCAGCCAGATATAAAATTGAAGCTTTCGCAAAAATCTTAGGCTTCGTGGCGCTTAACAAAGCTTAAAGCTCTACCAGGCACAGCAAAGTGTAGGGTTTTTAAAGAGCTGATGAGTTATTTCAACTAAAAGGGATGGGTCCATCCCTTGAACCAAACACACCATATAAAGCATTAAAAATTCCCCCCTTTACTATAAGATAAGCGATGGAGATTAAAGCTGTACCAGAATCAAAACCAGATGTCGTGCACTCTACTTCTGTGTTATCAACAGAAAAATATGGCTAATATACAGCAATAACACAGAAAATTCTACAAATTTTGAAGATGCTAAAATGCTGACTCTTCTACAATATATTAAGGAATACTTAATGAACATTAAGTGTTTGATATCGTAATGTCCGCAGTGAAGTCTTTTATTATCCTTTTGCCCGGCCCGGATATCTGATTTGTAGCAGTCCAGAACCTTAAATTTTTCGAATGCATCCGGGCTTTTCAGAGTTCGAACATTCTATTGAACAATTCAAGTGAAATCGTTTTGCTTGTGATTACCAGGGAAACCGTACTTATTCTTATTTCATAAAAGACCCTTTATGGAAACTCTTAGATGGACAATAGGAGCTGTAAGTTCTGGAGCCAGTAACCCGATTGTAAGGTAAGGGGTTATCTGCCTCCAATAGACTGATTTGTTCAGAGTTTGAAAGCGTATTATAAAGGTATTTGTCAAGGTGGGGTCTACAGTCGATCTGCCGTGCCGAAATTCACACTTTAACGTGCCAATTAGTGTGTTGCAAAAGGGTTTGAGACGTCGAGAACGTTGGATAGGATCTAATGTTTGACATTTAACATGTACGGTTTTCTATGGCAAGCCACCTCAACTGTCGTATTGGAAGCCATACTTAACTTACGACCGTTGATATTTTTATACAGGAATGTACTGTAAAACATGGCTCTTCGGTTAAAACGAACACGCACGGATTCAACGGAAATAATACCTGCTTGAAGTCCACTAATTAACTCGTCGCTTCTTTTCCTTGCAGGGATGAATGGAGAGAGAACAAACATCAGACACAGGATCTAAACAATACTTTGTCACTGAGGTAGCAGCGACAAAAGCTGCTTACTAGGTACCAATATTGGCGACGATCTGTTAAAAACTTTTTCTTTGCCAGCCAGATATAAAATTGAAGCTTTCGCAAAAATCTTAGGCTTCGTGGCGCTTAACAAAGCTTAAAGCTCTACTAGGCACAGCAAAGTGTAGGGTTTTTAAAGAGCTGATGAGTTATTTCAACTAAAAGGGATGGGTCCATCCCTTGAACCAAACACACCATATAAAGCATTAAAAATTCCCCCCTTTACTATAAGATAAGCGATGGAGATTAAAGCTGTACCAAAATCAAAACCAGATGTCGTGCACTCTACTTCTGTGTTATCAACAGAAAAATATGGCTAATATACAGCAATAACACAGAAAATTCTACAAATTTTGAAGATGCTAAAATGCTGAGATGAAAAAAAATGTGAGTCTCAGTACAGACGACCGTGCATAAGGACGGACACTCAATACTTTTCTTCAGTACTTCTTTCAAGACTATGAAGAACTTTTTGACAAGTCTGCAAACGACTTTCTTAGTTGTATAGGTTTTTCATTGGCTCCAAGGTATCGCAGTGTACCTAATGTCGGTGAGTAGGCGATGACAAAATTAATAGAAGCTGTGGCGATGTGGAGCTCCACGGGGACACACATCACTATCTCTGCCTCTGCCAGGTTCTCTGTTACTTAAGAAAAAGCACACTTGGAAGCTTCGTCTACTAAGGCATTGAAGAACTGTCAGATGTCTCACTTTAGTTTTTACAGCTTTCTGGAGACATAGGGATGACTTGGTAGAATTGAGTAATCACGAGCGGAATGAAAAAACTACTATGAAGGTCACAACACCGTACTATCCCCTACTGAAGGTTATCACAATGAGTCCACATGGACCTAAGTGTGCCAAGGAGGCGATTGATCTTTGTAGGATACAAAATTAACCTAACCTAATCCAAGCGAATTCGTTTATAAATATCTTGTTCATTAAGGTTTTATTGCTGGAAGAGAAGGTGTAGGGATTAAGGGGAAGGAGTAAATAAGAGATTGGCTATGACACACACTGCATATAAGTAAAGTTTCCTAAAAGAAGTGATGTATGAAGGCCGATTTAAAAAAAAAATTTTAGCATAGTAATTAATAGTTACAACCTCCGAACTAGTATAGTGGGATGAGAGATATCTCTGGAACATAAACATATTCCCCAATTGATTGCTTATAATTTTAAAATTATTTTTAAATTTCTTCTTTTAACTATTTTATTAGTTATACCTATTTTAATTATTATATAAAATTAACAAATATATTAAATTAAAAAGACATAAAGTTGAACAACATTTATTGTATGTCATACTAATATATTCCATTGACCAACAGGGTTATTCCTATAAAAAGTGACCCAATTTTTAATTAAAATACTATTCACTTACTCATATTCATCAATAACATACATTTTTTGTCTATTTTTTTTACAATAAAACATAATAGGCGCTCTTCCAGCATTTACGTTCCTCGACTGAGCTGCATTAGACGTGGTGGAGCTTGTGATAACCGCCCTAACGATTGCTGCTTTAGTAGCTCCTGCCGGTGCAATTTATGGGGCTCCAATTGTCGATGTCAGCGCGTTGGTCTTTTCCAAAAATGGGGCTAAACAGCAAGTGAAGCCGTTTAAATATGTTATTTCATTATTACATATTATTGTTACTATTTTGCATTCAATTTAGAAATTTATTTAGAGTTATATTTTTTTTTTTTTAATTATCTTTGAGTTTTTAAGTTTCATTAGTTCGTTATTCGCTTTAAGTTCGAGTACGCTGCTCATTGTTGTTGATCGGTTGATTGAGAACATCATCAAAAAATGAAATAAAAACAAAACTAAACTGGAATAACAAAAAAAAAAACACCAAATTTTTAGTAAATTAACGAAAAATAATAACATATTTTTAATAAAAAGTTTACAATGTATTATTAATGACGCGCATACAATTAAATACGTTTTAAATTAAAGACTGTTAATGAAATCTTGGCTTTACTAGCATGCTACTGTACTGCATATTGCGCGCTACTGCATTGGTGATCGGCAACGGATCTTAGCATTCAATAAGCAAATAACTTAAATAAATTACAACCATTAACCATAGATTTTAAGGAAATAAATTACATATTGTGTGGCCAGACATAAAAACTCAGGCTCAGGCTTTTTATGGCGGAGGGCTCACGTTATTCTAAGTCGAGTCAATTTAATTAGCACTTGTCTTTCTAATAGGGACACATACGAATTCTTATTAGGAATGCAATATATGTATGTGAACGATAAGTTCACCAACAAAATGATCTTGTGCCACATTCAAATAGTAGTCCTCACACTGACTGTTGCGGCTTATTAATGCCTATGTAGACAAGTTGTTAAAAGAACAGAATAGTGTCCAACATGGCTTCATATTCAAAAAAAAAAAATAAAAAATAAAAAAAATTTTAACTTTCATTGCTGAATTAGGTACCTAGTGTTTTCAAGGTTTCAGCCAAACAATACAATATACAATAAGTTTTAGTTTAAGTTATTTAAACGAAAAACAAAAACAAGTAAAATATCGCGTCACTAGAAAAATAAAAAATTCTTTCAATTATTACCTGCAGTTGCATTTGGTATTCTCACAAACAGTTTTGTTGTCCGGTTTGGTTATCGTTTCTTGTAGCAATAAAAAATAAAAAGATTATTTATTTTTCCCGTGGGAAAGCAAAATGCAACTGAATCTGTTAAATATTTTTTTTTTTTATAAATTCTTTCACGAAAAGGATCAAACTACCTAAACGTACGTAATGCTGAAAACATGTTCTATCATCACATAAAGTAGCTCAATTTAACTTATGTAAAAAAATACTTTGTAATTTTTCTTTGTATATTATTATTTTTCTTTTTTTTTCACTTATATCTTTATAGTACTGTTATTTATTTGAATAAAAAAAGAACAATCTGATTCACTGACAAATGACTGGATAAAACGAAATAATGATAATGATTAAGGAACTCGTAACTCTATTATATCTAATAAAACAAAAAATCTGTGTCCAAAAAAATGGTTTGAAAATTTTGAAAAAATATCTATATACCTATATAAAATACTCTCAAATGAATAAATTCCAAAGGAATATATACATGTATACATTAAAATATTATACAACTCCCGTTAAAAAATAACTCAAAATACATATATCAACACATATTCAAATTAAATACAATATTCTAAATAATCTTAAAAGAGAAAATATATATATATATATATATATATATATATATATATGAAAATAACAATGCATAGGTACATACATATTCTAAATACCCTTGAAAATATATTCTAAATATACTTAAATATAAAAATTAAAAAATATAGGTGTAACAATTATATTTATATATGTATCTTAAAAACTCTAAATGTAAAATGTTACTTGCATGATAGATTGGGTTTCGAATGATACGTATAATTATTTGGAGGCTCATATAATTATATTATCAATTAAGAAACATTTTGTGAGAAATGAAATAAAATGCAAAGTGCTAAATTCGCAGGAATAAATAAAGTATTGTGTTTAATTATTTTTGAAAATGCGTATGTAGAGGAAATATTCCCAAGGTTGTGGTAGGTAAGCAAATGAGTTTTATATTTTGTTTACCTCTTTATAGCCCATGTTTTATTAAAATTATTTTTACTAATCAGACGTGCTGGATTGTGGTCCTGCCAATTTTATAAGGTGCTTATACGGGTTTTTTTAGCTTGTCCCTAAAACCCAAACATAACTGCTCATCATGATTTTGATTTGTTGTGAGACGTTAAGCGAAAACAGATTGCCCCTAGTCATGAAATGCAGATTGTCGGTTTTTGCGCAAACAGCCCCATACGAACAGTATGATACCCTATCCATATCCCTATAAGCCCCAAAGAAAAAAGCATTAAGAAGATTTTATTTCATTCTATTAATTAAAAAAAAAAAGTTTTTTTGAAAAAACGCCCCCAAATAGTGGGCGTGGCCAAAAACTTTGTATGGGCGATATGTTGGAAAAAATATAGGGTAAATATCTTGTTCAACATTTTTTTTCGCTTTCTATGAAAATTTTCGAAGAAAACAGCATTTTAGTAAAAAACGCCCACAAAAAGTAGGCGTGGCAAAAAACTTTATATGACAAACTTATAAAGGGAGGCAGTGCCTACATATCTTGTATCCTAACACTTTATCTCTCTAAATTTAGCTTTAAAACGGTTTCTTCTAAATTGTGGGCGTGGCAGTGGGCGCATTCAAAAAATTTTTACACTTAACCATTTCGGAGCCCTAGGGAATATGTGGTCCATGACGGACGGATGGACATTGCTAGGATCTAGGATTTGGTCCTGATCATAAATATATATACTTTTATGGGTCTACGACGAATATTAAGTGGTGTTACAAACTATGTGTCAAAATTAATATACCCTTAGGATAGGGTATAAAAAGATCGAAATAAAAGCGTTGTCTATCACGTCCTTGTCATATTTCTCCAAAAAAAACGTCAACGTCACTGGTTATGTCATATACTGCATAAAAGCAAGCACATTGAAAAAACCCTGCTCACCCCCTTTATGCTAAAAACAAAGAAGAGATGTGTGCAATGCGCCAAATCATGTACTCATTACAACACATGCTCAATCAGCAATCAGAGTTGCCACAAAAAAAAAATTGGGGGACCTTTTCGACGTCCATTTGCTAAAAGTAACAGCCACTTTACGTTAAAAGTTTAAATTCATGCTGTCTGAAATTGGAAAATTTCATAAATAAAATCAATAATTTATTTCGAAACTAATTAGTTATGGAAATTAAACCGGATATTTTAAATGTAATTTCATTCCGTTCATTCATTCATTATAGGTTTGTCCTATCAGAAAACAGCGAATAAGTGAATAGTTATTCTCCCTCGTGCTATTCTAAGCCTCATTTAAATGAGAAATTCACTTAGAAGAACTTGGCAAAGATTTAAACGATTTTAGGAAAATGTATCATCTTAATTATATAATGACAAAGAAAATTTCAGAGTTCAGAAATGTCCAGTGGGATCAAAAATTTAGCTTACCAAAACCATTCTGGAACATTTCAAACATAATATAAAACAAACATAAACAGATTCCCTGACACATATTAGCTGACACATTCGCATGTTGAAGTACCAAACCAAACTAAAAAAAACATCACTTGACCAGCTGCCAAAATGGCCGCCAGTTAAAATAGTGCTGCCAACTTAAAATTATACACCTCTAAAAATACACCCTTTATTAGTGTTCTTAAATAATAGCAATTATTTCGAACAATTGGATTTCGAAAAATGCACAATACTTCCCATCAAATTCTAAGGATTTGCAAATTTGTTGGGAATGCATTAAAGGTCAAATATCCCTTACTCCTTCTGGGTGTGGAGAAAGCAGTTGATAGCGTTTGACATAAAGGTAAGCCAATAAATTATAACTGTCCTAAGTACTTGATAAGTTACTTCAAAGCTTTTTAGGAAATAGAAGCTTTTAAAATGTGGAGCATACACAGGAAGAACTATTGCAGCTGGTGTTCCCCAGGGTTCCGTCCTATCACCAACATTTTATAATGTTTTTTACATCAGATCTTCCCACTATTCCCAACTTCGAAATTGCCTTTTATGCCGATGATATTGCAATTTACACTTTGGATAAACTCGGTTAAACGGTCGAACTCAGCTTTTAAAGTACTTTTAAAAAAAATTGTAAGTGCTAGAAGTACTGAAAGGTTAAATTAAATGCTTAAAAGAGTCAGGAGATCTACTTTCCCAAGAAAAAGAAAGGGAAAATGTATTAAAAAACTATAAATATTTTAAAATAATATATATTCGAAATTAGGCTACGTACTTCGTTTATATTAACACTGGCGTTACACGAAAAATCGGGTGTCATCCCAATTGCAAGGAAAATTGAAGTTCTTTATGAAAACTTTTTTGAAAAAATAAAAATATATTGTTTAAAAAAAAAATCTTTGTGCTATAAATTCAATTGTGTTAAATGCTTATTTATTTATCAAATCTATTTTAATGTATATATTCTTTTTATTGATTTATTTATTGATATATTTATTTATTTATTAATGTATTTATGTATTTATGTATTTATTTATTTATTTATTTATATCTTATGTTGTTAATTCGATTTTCTTTTTTGCGTTGTCCTTGTGGACAATAAAAATTGTTTTTTTTATTTTTACTCATTTTTTATAAGTAAGTTCCTAAATTATCTGTAATACAAAAATTGAAGGTCATCGTTTTCCTTCAAATCTGTTTCTTATCAAAATAAAAGCATCTAAATAAAAGAATGCCATTAGAGTAGTAAGATAAAATTGTGTTGTGCAATAACTTTAGGAAAAAACTGTGAAACAATAAACATATCTATCTATAACTCTTGGCAGTTCCGTTAAGTACACGATCAAAGTCATACAAACGTTTTTACTTTCCTTCCATCAAATGATATTTGTCCATAAAAAACTGGTTTTAATTCGCAAAAAGTACAACTAATGAGGCAATTTAATTTTAAATTAACATATTACTTCAATTACCCATATTTGTGGTTAAACTTCAAAAGTCCCATTAATTGGCCAGTGATTTGGAATAATTTCGTATGGTTTACACTCGGCTCGAGTGGGCTGTACTTTGTTTGTTTTTGTTCTTTTCGTTTGAAGTGTCATTGCCATGGTAACTATCTGAACCGATCAGTGATACACACCTACAGGGTAGGAAATAAATTGTTAAATGACCTACGACTTTTATCACACTGAAAATACTATTTGCCTAAAATCCACTTAGCAGTTTCAGTTGTGAAGACAGTCAGTTTTGTTGTATTTGTTTTGTCGTTTTTTATTTTTTTAATGATATGCTGGTTGTCAATCCGCCACACACACACTAGTAGTAAAAGAAACAAGATGGGCTTTTCATCAACTGATGTTAGCTTCAGTAAGAAGAAAATAAAAAAATATGTGAAGTAATCAAGTAATGACTTAATATTGCAAGAAACGTGCATGCTAGGAGATGAATATGTAATTTGATTATCACATCGATTAGAAGGATATCCTGTAATGAAATGTTGGCAAAATATCCGTAGGTATAGAGGAAAGAATGTAGCGATGACTGCAATGAAGAATGTCACGATGCACATAATGTAAGAACGTGGAGCAAGCTAACTACTGCATTGGCTTATAATTTTTCTATCTATTTCGAATTTTGTAATTATTTCATACATCGTTATGTGATATGTCGTTAAGAAGTATTTTGAACAAGTAAACCCCATCAATTGGCTGTTTTAAAAGTATATCTACCGATATTTTGATAAAATCCAAAGGTAATAGTTCCAAATAGTCCATAGTATGAATTAAGCGTATTTAAGTATGCCCTCTTACGAAACTAGATTCAAACTTATAGGTTTGGAATATCTTAGTGAGAGAAGATTATACTTTCTAATACCTTTTGCTCATGATGTAATTTAAACATGGCTGGTCGGGTGCAAATCATCAACCAAATATGCGTAGAAGACACCGTGTTCGATGACTGCATATAAGATCCTATCCAACTGTATGAACGACTCAAAAATATTAGGCGTAAATGGCCCTTATAGGTTCTAAAGCCTAGCTTTTCCAACTATTGTGAGTGGGAGGATTCATGTTTTGCCACGAATGGAAGAGACCTACAGTTTAATGCCGATTCCGAGCGGCAATTTATTTTTGAGAATCTTCTTATGACAGTTTTTACTCTAGGATGTTTGTCAGAAGTTCGCAAGAAGTGGGGCAGCGAAAAACATTCGAGTGATACTAAATACACTAAAATCGGCAATAGACCAATTTTTCAAATTCATCATCAAGCGCTCTACATAACTATGCCGAATTTTGAATGCCGGCAGAACTGATTGAAGTGTGTCGCGTGACGTTGGAAAATACGCGATGCAATGTGAAGAATCTTCCAAACATGTACCGGATTCCGGCAAGAAGATGTCTTCAATCTTGTTCTTGAGCAAAGAGTGCGAATCTTCAACAGATCCCTACAGCTACTGGAATATGCGGAATGTATTGACATCATCGGACCCTCCCAATGTGCGGTGGCTTTCACTGCTATTGAAGTTCGCATATTCTTCCGGTTGGCTTTAAAGTAAACTTCGAGGTTCTTAAGATTTAATTTAAAAAGCCAAAGTACGTCGAATGGACAATAACGCTCCAACTAAGAGTATCATCGAATCCCAGCCGAGCATGGCGCACAAGACAAGAACGATCGAATATCCGTTAAAGACCAAGCCATCGGTGATACCAGAGCGCTTGGTGTGGATAACTGGAAGAAGCGTGCCCGGGACCGTAGATGATGGAAGACTTATGTGTCTCAGGCAGAGACTTTTCCCTATAGTTTTTGTTTCGCAACTACCTTATTCTTAAATTTACGTCAGTATTACATGTGTTGTAACAAAAAAAAACAACAATCAACAATTCGCTCTTGGATCCACTTCAATTTAATTCTAAACATAAGGGAAGGCTATAGTCGGCTTGGGGCGCACAGTATAATACCCCATCCATATCCCTTAATACGTCCAATAAAGAGGCGTTTGTATGAAATTTATAAGAGAAACTTCAAAAAACGCCCCGAAAAAGTGAGTGTGATAAAAACCCCTCCCACTTCACTGCATTCCTACTCGTCCGCCTGTGGGGTTCGCGGGTTCGACCTCAAAAAATATCTGCCGGCTTTTCGATTTTGGATCACTTCATTAACGAGGCCAATCAAATGCTGATGTTTCTGCATTTGTGTGAGTTTTTAGGCCTGCCTCTCTTACGCGATTGTAATGGAAGGTTGGTTGGAAGGCCATTGCCTTTTTGACGGGGTTCGTAGGATCCCTCCTTTGAGATGGGTTCTTTGACGTGAAGGCTTTCTCGGATTCTGGAACTTCTAATTCGATCAAGCTTTGTTACTCCTGCTGTCATGCGAAGCATCTTCATTTCAGCTACTGTCAACTTGCCGTATGTGAGCGCCGGACGCACAACTGCGGTGTAGAGCCTTCATTTCAGCTTAGAGGACATTTTTCGGTCATAGAAGATGGCAGAGTTTTCCTGCCACTTCACCCAACATAACACACTTCCCAGGTGAACACCGATTTTATTGAAAATTCATCGGTGACTCCTGCGGGACATCTGACATTTGTCTTCGCTCCCTCGTACATGTCCATGATCATCTGTACGTAGGTTTCAGGAACTCCTTGTTGTCTTAGCGCTACCCATATCAAATCTCTTGGTTGTCTATCGAATGCTTTTTTCAAAATAAACCAGAATCATATGCAGATCCTTTAAGGAACCACGTCTTAATTTGTCTTAAGCGACCATCTAATACCTGCTAAACGATCTTCATGGTGTGTGACATCAACTTGATTGAACGGTAATTATCACAGTTTCGCGTATCCCCCTTTCCTTTGTGCAAAGGAAGAAAATAACTTTCCCTCCACTGGTTGAGCATTGGATCACCTCTCATGAGTTTGGATATAAGAATCATGAGCCATCTGAGCCCTATGTCTCCCATCTTTTCCCAGAATTCACAGGGTATGTCATCCGGCTCAACCGCTTTTCTCTTCTTGGAGTTCTTGACCACTTTCCCAACTGCTTCAACTGTTATGTCGGTCACTTCTTCATTGTTGGGGGCGGCTCCAGGAAAATATAGCCTTGGAAACTGTTTGTTTAAAAGTTGTTCGCAATACTCTCGCCACCTGTGTAAAATTTGTTCGTCGTCCACAAGTAGTTCGCCTTGAGCATTGTTAATGAACCTCAGCGAACGAATTTCCTGAGCATTTCTTCTTTGCTGTGCGGCAATCTTGAAAATTGTTGTTCCCTTGTTCGTGTTTTGTCGAAGGTCGTGGGTTACCTGGCTCCTATCGAAGATACCTCCTTCAGCTCTTGATACAGACTCTCTATACACTTAGCTTGAATTTGGGCACACTTTTTCTTCGCGATACTTTTGCAACGTCTGTATTCCACTTCAAGGCGAGTGCCTGGCGGGGTAGTGTTTCTTTGAACGTAGATTTCCACAATGCTAGGTTAAGCGAGTTTGTTTGTTCAACAAATGCATGCTCCTGATATAAGTTTTTGATTGATCTTACTTTTATGACACCGGTGATCTCCAGTCATGTCAACCCACGGATTTGCATGCATACTTGTGGGGCAGTTTAAAGGTGTTAAATATGTTGCTAGGCTCACCTGAATGTTTAAATTGCCTAGAAGTGATTTCCTCCCCCTAAGTCGCCTTTTACGACTAGCACTGGTGGGCGCTGCTAGGATATTCTTACTTCCCGTCCCTGCACGGGGCACCTACAAATTTTGTTATAGGTTGTAATACTACATCTGTTTTACTTTAGCTTTAAAACAGTTTTTAAGAAATTTGAGGGCGTAGAATTGAGCGTATTAAAAAAATTGTATAGTTAACCTTTTCGAAACGCTAGGGAATATGCTTTGGAAATTTCAGCTGCCTAGCGTAAATATAAATGCCTCAAATATAAAGGCCGTTAGGGGTCTACGACGAATATTAAGGGGTTTTACAAACTATATGTCAAAATTGATATACCCTTGGGATAGGGTATAAAAAGAATGGTTGATATCATTCATATTTACTGACCGCAAATAATAATAAAACTTCTATCATTATTAATTTTCCGACTATGTCATAAAACAATACAACCCTTGTTTATCAAGCAAGAACAATCAATCCATCGTGTGTCTTATCAGCACGTGCATAAAATAGAAAAATACCCACGCATTGCGATTAAAGGGTACCATTTTTGTCTCAAATGTGGTCTCGTTTCAAGCTTTCAATCTATTATACATTCATAAAAACTTTGGTTAGCAAAGATCACAGCTCAGCTGCGCTCATATCATAGCCCATCACAGTTCAGCTAATCTTAAATTATCTGAATGTGGCCCAGCCGACTCGTGCTCTGTTCACATCTCACCTCAGCTCTCATAACAGTTCAGCTCAATGAGTTGCTCACTTTTGAGCCTTCTACATAGCCTAAATTAGTAATTTGATTAAAAAGAGAGGTAGGTCAAAAGTGAGCTGAACTAATGTGTAAGTTTCTTGCATTAATACAAAGATTTTCCTTTCTAAGCAAATTGTCTTGTTAAAATGCAATCCTACTTACTTTTATGTCGGACACGTCACTCTACTCAATTCATCGGCATAGAGTTATTTGCATAGTGGACATTAAGTATTTATATTAACAATTTGCGGCCTTACACAATTTCAATAAATACTCCTATAGTACATTCCTTTCCCACGGGACAGGTTAATCCCTTTAGAATATTTCAAATAGAATCATATCATTCAGTCGTAAAATAAACATAGCATAAAACGGTTGTAATTTTATTAATAATAAAAAACCAAAATTCAACAAAAAAAGCGGCAAATACTAACTCTATGCTCTGTTTCTATTTCTCTATGCTATGATATGCTATAAAAGTCCAAGACCCGGTTTTTTCTGAGTAGGTATACCTTTTTAAAAATCGAATGCCAAAGACCCATCACCTGTATAACGTCTTATATATGAATCACAAAAAAAAAAATATGAAACACCTAAAATGCCATATAAAAAAAAAATTATAGATGCCAAATTACCTATTATTTAAGCCGGATTTTACTTGACCTTTGGGGTTTTTTTTCATTGTTTTTCTATTTTTCTTCTAAATTAATAAATAAGACTTTGTTCGTAATTTCCTTGCGACACTGATGAAAAAATAAAATGAATGTATAAAAAATCCAGTTTGGCAAGTAGGTAATGAAAGACAAGTATTTCGCTTATATTGAAGAAAATAACATCATTCTATATTCTTTGCTACATAATATGTATGTATGTGCAATTGAAAATATTGATTTGCTAAAACTGGTTGTTATTGCAACCAACAGACTGTCTATATATATATTTTTGCATTTGTATTTGTTATTTGAAGCATACAACAAGAGTAGTTGGGTATTAATAACAATTATTTTGCTCTTTTGTATTTCTAAAAGAATCACATCATCATTATTCACCCCCTATTTGAATATCCTATGAGAGTTCTATGAAATTTCAACTGTTTAACATTTTCTAACAAATTGCGAATAAATTCATTTTCGTGTAGGTTAACTAAAATTAATTGTAATTTTTAGGAAAGTACATACGCAATTGAGTAGCGGCGAGAACGTCATTAGTGGATTATGAGGAACTTGATTTTTTCAAAAGAAATTGGGTGTTCAATGACATTTCAAAGGACATTTCGTCTTGGTATTGGTTTTGTTTGTTAATTGCGTTTTTATCGAAGTAGGTATATAAAATTGCTTAATGGCGGACGTTTAGACCAATTGCTAAGCCACATTCCTATACACAGAACTCATGTTGCGTGAAATTATTAACCGCTATTCATGGTTGTGATTTTATATGGTGCGCTCATAATAACCACATCCAATTAGCCACATTAGATCATGCATTATTCCATTTTTTTGCTGGGACTGGATTGTGAGTCCGGCAATTTGCCCGTTTGCGTGATAAAATGGCAATTTTAGATAGTTTCCCCAGGTGGACTATCTCATTTTACCTCTCGGGCAGTAAGCGATATATCCTCATGCATCCAGATTTGATCATACTTGTACAATTTGTATAAAGTGTCAAACAAGCTACCAGAGATTCCAGTATTTGTTCGGAGACAGTGAAAAAATGACGCCTGATTTCAATATCCCTTTTCAACCATTTATTACTTACTAACATTTCTTTTTGGTGTCCTTTTTGTGAGTACGCTGTTCATGTAAGGACATGTGGCTAACAAAACCACTTCGGTCTGATGTGGAATAGTTTTAGGTCTGATAGAGCGAATAGCCAAACTTTCGAAAAACCGTGCTCGAAAGCAGTATGAGCGACGTTCCTCTAGAGCATAGAAGATGTTCCACGGACTCTATTTTCTGTTCTTCAGAAGTCATTTGCAAAGAGCCCTAGCATTTTAGCCATGTTTCCGAATATGCAGTGTCCGGTTAATGCCCCGAAGAGCATCCGGATTTGACTTTTGTTAAGAGAGACTAGAGACTTTTGGTCTCAACAACAGGCCACAGACTTCGGGTTTTGAAGCAACCGCTGGTTTTGCTTCATTATTCCTTTGCCAGTTGTGTGGTGACGCCGTCTATAAAACTCTTAGCAGTGTTGAAAGGCGGTAGCGCCTCTCCGTCCGCTAGTAGTGGTTTCATATCAGAGCCGTATCTTACCAATTCGTCATTTTTTTCGTTCCCTTCCACCCAAATGCACTTCGCGTTTACAAGGTTGAAGCCGATTGCTTTAAGTGCTGCTTGACTGTCCATACAGATAGTTATTTCTATTAATGATAGTTCTCTCAATAAGACATTCTGTGCTGCTTTTTAAATCGCATAGATCTCAGCTTGAAAGACACTGCAGTTATCAGTCAGTCGAAACGACTGGTTAATAGCAAGTGTTTCTGAGAAGACGCCAGATCCTGTACCTATTGCTGTTTTTGAATTATCCGTATAGACCGATGATGGTACTGGGTGAGTCCCAGTCCTGTCCTTTGGGTACAGTGATTCTGAAATTTCTCTCGAAGTCAAACCTGGGTTTCTCGTAATCAGTAAATGACATGGGTCTCTTCTAATCAAAGATTTCAAGTATGCCTGAGTGTCTTAAGGTTTTCTGTTCGAACCGTATCTCAAACGAACAGCTTAACCAGAGAATGGGCCATGAACATATAGGCACAACTATACAGCGACGAAAGTGGCAGTGGATTGGTCACACATTCCGCAAACAGTGACGCGGCGGTTCTAGGAGTACATAGGGAAGAACTGTCGAGAAGGAAGCACGGCAACTGGGAAAGAGCGGGGAAGAATTGAGGCACATTGCCAAAAACAGCATACGATGGCGCGTAGGCATTTTAGAGGCCCTAGGATCCTTAAGGGTATATAGGACATAAGTAAAGTAAGCAATGGCTATACCTACATATTATTTTGTACATCCCTGTAAATGTAACCACAAGGCATAACCACTCAATTCAAATATAAACTACGTTTAAAATAAACTAAGTTTATTTTGTTGATATACATACTTATATTTAGGTTTCAGACTTGGCGATTTTAAGTCAACCAATTAATTAAATTGTCAGATGTGCCAAAATTTTAATCTATTACCAAAAAGCAATTACAATGTATTAATAAAGTAAGATATTTATGGATAAGTAACACATTTTTCCAAAACTCTCACTCTCATCCGCTCCTGGCTTATTCATTGGCATTTGTTATTCTATCACTGAAACTGCTTCTTCGACGCGAAATTCAAAAGATTTCATTGCGGTTAACCTAGATACTTTGCATCATTTGACTCTTTAAAAAAACAGTAAACATTTGTTTTTAAGATAATCCCATCGCCTTGCGAAACAAATTTCCACCAAACAAAAATTGTTATATTTATGCCATGTTTACATTAATCATTGTAATAAACTTATTCATTTTCCAAGGTCAAACTAAAGCCAAAAATCACTACGTAGGCTCCAGTAAAAGCTCTTAATTAAGCTGTCCACACACATCAACCCGAATTACATTTGCATAGTTAATTTTAAATTTTAAATGCAATTAATCATAGTTAATATATATGCCCCTGCAAAGTACATACAGATTTATAAATGATGGACCAGCCGACAGAAGCATTGTACGCAAATTTTCCAAAGATGCATATGGGAAGATTTTTTTAAACTTTAACTATGTATTCATTTTAAAGACTGTCACCTACAAAGACAGAAATGCCTAAACAAATTAAATTGTGATTAAAACCTTCATCTCTGCCTCTAATACTCTACCGCATAACTACTTACATATATAAAAATCAAATAAAGTTGATAAATATTACATCACAGTCAATTCCGATTGCATACCTACATATTACTTCCACACACGATATTGTGTGTTTTTTTTACAAACTGCTGCCAGTCATAGGAGACTGACTAAATGTGTACATATTTTTTTCTTATATTAATATGTTGGGAACTCTCATCTCTTCAATATTGCATTTTTTTTTTGTTGTTTGCAAAATAGACGAAAAAATAGAAAATAAATTACAAATCATTACTCAAAACGCTAGTCATCGGCATCCAAAGAAATAAATACAATATCCATCGTTGCTGCGGAGGGGAAATACAATAAAACCCAACGAAACTTACCAAGCAACAAGTAAATTTGATTTATCCCTCTCCTATGATTCATGGCTATTGATTAATAGTGAAGTACATGGGCAGACACATCAGATGCCGGTAAAAAAAAAAAAATTAAGCATCGTCAATGATGGTAGCAGATACAAATCCACTTGTTGTCTCGATTTTACGTGTGATATAACAACGCTAGGGAAGGTACTACTTTCACGTACGTTAATCAAAGAAACATCTTTAAATATCATTTAATTTTTTTTAAAGAACTACGATAATCATTTTTCGTCTTGTGGTGAAATACAAAAAGATGGTTTTGAACTTGCTTTTCTAAACATGTTTTCATTGTTATTTTCCTTTACGGGATAAAAGCTTTATAAGGAAGATTAAAACTGATTTTGTATCTTTTCATTGATATTCGACAAGCGCCTTTTCTTTTGGCATTTATGCGATTGTGCAACAAAAACAATTATAACTCAAACCGGTCCTATCTGATTTAATGTGACAAGTAATTTTCTCAAGACCGTTTGTTGTTACAAAAAAATATTTATAATTTCGCGTGCAAAATTGTCTTTATTTCCAACTTAATTTTTACATTGAAAATTTATAAACCTTCAACAATGACAATATATTGACTCGCTGTCTTCTGTCTTCTGTTTTCTGTCATTCTAGTAGAATAGGTTTTTTCAAATAGGTGAACTTGACTTCTTGTTGTGTATGCCTTTTGCTTCCTCCATTTTCCTACATTTAGGCAGGCTACATTGAAAGAACAGAGTAATTTAGCCGAGCTCGTATATAAATTTCGGCGCACACATAAAGAGTTTTCATAACAAAATAGAAGAGAAGCTTCTTAGCTTGCATTTTTGGCTACGTAGTAGATTGGTTTGCCAGTTTTGGGAATAAACACCACTTGCACACCTTTTTTTAGCTTTCAGGAATAAATCCCAGTTTCGGGCAGCCTCGGAATATTGCCTGTTACCAAGAATTAATCCTTTCGCTAATCTTCTGTAGCTATTATTCCATCCGTACACACTCTGATGACAGCCACTTCTTCATCCGCAAGAGAACCCCGGAATGTGTGTTCCAAGGCAAATCTATAAACCCTGAAAAATTAATGTTTCTTCTACAGATGTTTCTCAACAGGGGGAAGGGGTTTTGGCTAGAACTTTCCGGAGTCTAGTCGCTTCTGAGGTGGATTCAATGCTGGAGCAGTAGTTTGGATGCTATACACTTGTTTTTATGGATGTATATATATACATATAAATAAATATAAAATTTTCTGTTTTAAATATATATATTTATATTATTATATAATAAAATAGATTAACACAACTCATGTTTTAAATTTATGAATATTGCGACGCGTTCTTCTGGCGTAAGTATTTCATAACCACCTATATCTTGATTTGTTCATTTTTCCTCTCCTCATATTGTACTCTTCGTTGTCAAGGGGAATGTAAGCGCAGTGGCGTATAGTGGATTCCTTTTTAAAGTTAATTTGTCATTAAAAAGAAGTTTGTCCTGTTCTATTTTATATGATTTGTATATTTCATATTCTTCAAATGCGTCTAGTAGTCTACCTTTCTTGCAAATGTGCATTGGTCTAAGGTTGTTGTCAAAGTTTGAATAATTGTTTTGGTTGTCGGTGAGGTGTAATGCGTAATTCGATTTTGTGTTGTTTTTTTTTGGGTATGTGTTCTATAAATCTGTTGTAAAATGTTCTCCCTTGTTTAAAATAGCGATATTCGCTTCAGTTCTTTCTGGTTTTGCCGGTTCGACTCTATTTGAAGGTTTCCCGGTATGTATTAGTTTTAAGAATCTTTTTTTTTGAGACCCGACTAACAGAAAATGAATTTTTAAAGCCATCAATTAAGGTCCAGCTTTGACTTCTTTGCCGTGTTCCCTGTTTCCTCGTTAGATGAGCGTTTTCTTTTAGCAGCTGACTTAGCTTTTTTCCTTTCCAGTGTTGTTCAAGTCTTTTGACTTTCCTGACTGATATTGCTTACCTCTATATTCCCTTGAAATGGTGTTCAGTTTCAGTGGGGGTGGAGGCTCCCTGAAATTATGCCAAAAAGTGTTTTGGAGAAAAGACCAAAATAATTTCGGCGTAATATTTTTGAAAAACGCCAAAAATTAAAAAGGACAATTAGCCAGAATGTTAGGAAATTACGCCAAAATTTTAGGAAAAATAGTTAAAAATAAAATGGATATCACGTCAAAAAACTCTGTTTTTGGCATAATTTTGGAAATTGAGCCCAAAACTCGTTGTAGAATAAATTACCTGTACCGATAGGGTTCTTGTGAGATAAAACTTTTTCGGGTTTTTTCATTTTCAATTTGGAAAGAAAACCAAATAGTTTTTTCCCTAGGAAGTAGTTAAGCTTTTTTCCATTTTAATTTTCTTTTCTGTGTAATTTCCCTCTGAATGCTCCCTCATATATAGCAAAAAAAACAATATGTGTTTTTCATATTAATGATAAACATATAGACCAGCACCACACAAAGGAATCTGATGATCGGCCGTGGTAAGCCGTGAAACAGCTGTAATTCCGGCCTCTTCATTGTTCGTGTTGTGATTGCCAACTAGTTGCTATTGTTTCACATAACCATTCAATATGTAATTTTTCTTTTCTAAGGATACTTGGGATGGGGCCAAAACTACTGCATACCCATTTTTTGGAGAAAAAAAATCGATTAACGGTAATTTATAAAAACGCTAATAAGTTTTCGAGATAAACTAACAAAGAGAACTTAAAAAAAATTTATTAATATTTTTATACTATTTAGACGAACAAACTTGCATACCTAGACTTTTTTTTAAATTTTTTTTCATATAACGATTTTTTTAAATTTAAATTAAATTCGCAAAAACAGCTCTAAAGATTTTGCAATGCGATTTTGATAAGATTTTATATTTTGAACAATTATGTTAAAAGAGTCATGAGCGAAATTACGTCAAAATCGTAGTACTTTTGGTACTTTTGAGAAAATCTAAATTTTCAAAACCTAAAAAGTGATATAAATAAATTTTTCAGCATTCATTTTCGATTCATTCTGCGACTCAAAAACGCATCTCATGTATGGAGAAAGTTTCGTATAATGCAGTCGTGCACTTTATCTTTTTATTCGTGAAGTTTATGTGAGTTGACTTTGTCTGATTAAGTTGGATACGCTATTGTTGCGTCCAATCACTTACTCTATAGATTGCGTTCTGCTCTATCGCGTTCATAGTGCATTTTTAATATTTTTTTA
This sequence comes from Ferdinandea cuprea, assembly GCA_963576555.1. Taxonomy (NCBI): domain Eukaryota; kingdom Metazoa; phylum Arthropoda; class Insecta; order Diptera; family Syrphidae; genus Ferdinandea; species Ferdinandea cuprea. Next base: position 26,790,087 of record OY754962.1, read on the forward strand.
TATTTGCTAATATTGCAGTGTCATCTGCAATATTAGCAAATAAATAACACCATCTTCGGGTAGGTTTTAGAATATATCCGAGGTAGGCATGCCTGTCGTAAGAGGCGACTTACCAACCTCCGTATACCCAGATATAGCATGTACAAAATATGCAATGAACAAAACTTGTTTAGTTTTAGTTAATTAAATTAATTAAATTAAATACCCCAGGTGGCAGCCCAGTTTAACAGCAAAATCCACACTCTTTGGAGGCAGGCTCAACAGATTCTGGGAAGAGCCGTTTATTGCAATTTATTGAGCCTTTTAAAACTAGTAAAAGGGTTACTAGATCACGTCCAACAGGATCTGTGACAAGAACAAGCACCAAAAAGAAGTCCAACGGCGCTGCAGGACCTTGCGCGCGTAATTCGAGACTCAAAGAAATGTAAAAGCTTCGAGGAGGTAAATAATGAACTCTGCATTAAGCTTAGTAAAATCGACATTCATACAGGACCTAAAGCCTAGCTTCTCCAACCATTGTGCGTGCGAAGTTATATTTTTGACACGAATGGCGGAAAATAAAGTTTAATGCCGATTCCGAACGGCAATTTATTTTTTGAGAAGCTTCTCACGACATTTCTTACTCTTGGATGTTTGTCAGACGCTCGCAAGAGGTGGGGCAGCGAATAAAACTTTCAGGTGGTACAGGTCGAAACCGGCGACCTCTCGCTTAGTGGTCCAATGCACTTAACCACTAAGCCACTGTACTTACTCCTATTGCGAAGATGCGACCAAAAAAGAAGGAAAGTCGGTTCCTCACCTGTAGTCGAGATCGTTGATGAAATTAAACATTAAATAACCTTGAACAACGAAACAGATATCAACAACGTAACGTATCATAATAGGGTATTCATTCCGCCCCCAATAAACGCCATCGGAGTCACGGATTACAGAAAATTATATAGTCTGCTCAATGATGTTTCAAAATCCACATTCAAAGTCATATCTATGAATAATAATATGTGGAAAATAAACGTTACCGATCCTGAAAGCTATCGCGCAGTCCCCAAAAGCTTAGTGCCGAGAAATTCAGTAGTACACGTATGAAAATAAGTCAGAAAGGCCACATTGAGTAATTGCAAGAGGCCTGCACTCTTCGTGCTGCAAAGAACACGTTTTGCAAGACCTTAAAATAAAAGGGTTCAAAATTATTGACACAGTTAACCTGCTCAAAAAAGAAAAGCAAAAAAACGAGCGAGATGAAGCCATCGTAGTCAAGCGTGGACTTCCGCTATTCATATTAAACTTTGAAAAATCGGAGAATATTGATAAAATATACAATATTACAAACATAATTAATATTGAAGTAAAAATTGAACCGGTGCGACAAAGGAATAGACTCGTCCCTCAGTGCAAGCGTTGCCAAGGGTACAATAACACTAAGGCGTATTGCAAAAAAAGAACCGCGTTGTGTCAAATGTGCCGGTAAACATTTACCGCAAGAGTGCGTATAAATAGAAAGGATTTATCAACCCTCATAAATTGCAAAGGGAATCACCCGGCAAAATATCGCGGCTGAAAAGTAGCTAAAGAGCTACAGCCATAATTTACTAAAGAAAAGATCTTTACGCGTCGGGGTAAAATCTAATCTCAAACACATAAGGGGTACAGAAAAAATAGCTTAACAACGGAAAAATGTTAAGAAACTGTCCCAACTGCCGAAATAAAGACTTAGAAAGTCGTCGAATCCTGGACCGAAGAAAAATTGCTGAAAAATCTTCAAATACTCGACCACAGATATACGCTGAAGCCGCGTTGCAAGCGAAACAACGCCTAATCCAGTCGCTCAAGTTTTTTCTGCCATTCTTGTTAGACTGGAAGAATAGAGTCGGTTGATCAAACGAATGTTTGATAAACTAGACGAGCTCGAACATAAATTTCGAAGCACACATCATACAAAATAAATATGAAAGACGCAAAAATTCTTAAAATTGTTATATGGAAGGTGAACAGCCTTTTGCTCGACGAGCTAGAGGTATTTATATTGACAAACATGAAAGGATATAGTTCCTATCACGCGTATCACCCTTCGGAAAGGGCTAGAGGTGGAGCGTCCTTGTTAATGAAAGACACCATTGACCATTCAATTAGCACAAAAATCTACCACGATAATATTCAAACAATAACGGTTCGTGTAAAAATTAAAGGCCAAACTTATGGGAAAAGATGGACAAAAATGATTTTATTAGTATCTTTGACTCACTAGCACGAAATTTTATTATCGGCGGCGACTTAAATGCAAAACATACCTTTTTGGGTTCAAGATGCATTTCACCAAAAGCAAAAATCCTCTAAGAAGCCGGTATACAATTCGGGGTAGAATTTTACTCGTCTGGCAAACCGACTTATTGGCCACCGGATACGACAAAAGGGATATCCGAAAGCCATGTTAAACTTAAAGAATGTTTCGATCTTTCTTCTGACCACTCGCCTGTCTGACAGTTAGTGGCAGCATATTAAAAAAGGAGAGCCCACGCGTATGAACTAACTAAACCAGCGTAATGAACTAAAATCGATCACTTCGAACAAATATTCTCGGGAAATAATTGAATTAGTAAAAGAGAAAAGAAAAGCGCGTAAAAAATGGCAACAATCTTGTGCTCCGCAGCATAAAACGATATTAAATAATCGACTTTAAAAAAAAACGCAGGACTTTAAAAATCGCGAAGTATTTTCATATTTTTGATAAGAGTTCGAACTACTCGCATTAAAAGTCAAAAATGCAAGCGCCTCTTCTCAGAAAAGATAATGCCGAAAGGGCGAAAAGAGACAAAGAAAACGCCGACATTGCCGAGTACTTAGAAAGAACGTTTAAGTCCTTTGATGGCCAAGAGGTAATTAAATATACAGCATTAGCCGGATACCTGACAATTTTAATATTAAAAGTGTATCGCTGACTGCTTGAAATACAAAACCTGAAAACTAACAAAGCTCCTTAATACGATTTGATTACGGGGCAGCTCCTTAAAGAGTTGCCTAGGAAAGCATTAATCATGTTCGTCTATCTAATAAATGCTGCGTTTTTGTACGTCCCAAGACAATGGAAAGAAGCTGGGGTCATAATGGTTCCAAAGCCGGGAAAACATCCGTGTGACAAAAAATCGTATAGATCAAAATCGCTTTTAACAATTATGTATGTCAAAAGTATCGACCAGGTTTATCGAATAAGCCATGAAATTGAAAGAGCTCTTGAGGAGAAAAAAATATATTTCAGCGTTTTTCTCGACGTCTCCCAGGCTTTTGATAAAGTATGGCGTACGGGCTTGAAGCATAAGCTAGCCTTTCCCAAGCAAATATATGAGATGTTAAGTTATTTAGCGGACAGACTCTTCCGTGTAAAGCACGCAAAGAATAATCCGAATTCAAAGAATTCGCGGCAGGAGTTCTGGGTCCGATTCTATTTTTAATCATTACTCGAGATATTTCGCAGAAAGAAGTCACAACTGTAGCTACGTTTGCGGATGATACTGCTATATTGGCCGTGAGTAATACGTTTAAGTCAGCAACGAGTAAGCTTCAACGAGCTATCAACTGCGTTTTTGCGTGGACAAAGACTTGGCGTATTGACCTTAATGAAACAAAATCTACGCACGTTAATTTTACTTACAGAAACGTAAACACACTACCCACTTTTATAGACTCCGTACAAATTCGGTTCGCAAATAAAGCTAAATTCTTGGGAAGAGTATTGACATAGATGCGAAACTAAAATGGAAATTGCATGTATAGAGGAAACGGTTTTAGTGAGTAAGAATCTCACACTATTATAAGCACGTGCGGCCGGTCCTCATAATGTCTCATGGAAGAATTCGATGATTTATTCCTTATTGCCTGGGAACCTCGTGGTTTGCCATTTTCTATGAGCCCTTCTTTTTTCTAATATCCTTACAACCGCGGTTTCAGGTTGCCTCCTGCTCAAATTAGGTGGAGTGCTTTCCTCTACCGCCTGTTGTACATCAGTAATGAGTTTTTCCACTCCATGATCAATTTGCTCTCTTGTTTCTATAGGATATCTTACAAACCTTTCTCTGAATTCAATCCAGTTCGTTATTTTGTTTACAAGCTTAGAATAACTTTTTTCTTACACTTCCATTTTACTTAGTGACAAGATAGTATGATCTGACGATAGGTCATAATTTCCTTTAACACTTATATGATTTCGCTTAATAACTTTTGCTACAAAAAAGTTTAAGTAGGTCTGCTATTTTGTTTGGATCAGATGGGCAGTATATAGGCGATCCAGAGGAAAAGAATTCGCTGTTGTATTTGCCACCTTCTTGATAAAGCCTTCTTTATTTTATTGTTGTTAACCTACATTGTTAGCATTGAAGTCACCACCGAAACAATAATGTGATGTCCCAGCAAAGTTGTGTATAGTCTTCTTCAGTTGGGGAGCGCGTAAATAGTTGGGAGCGTGGTAATCAGTAAATTACTGCTATCTTGAACTCTTTCCCTTTTTAAACAAATATTTATTGTTGTAACTTGCATGTTCTCATTAGTGAACTTGGCTTCTTCATAATGTTTTAAGTTCTTCGTTATAAGCCGATATATCTATATAGCCTTCTCTAGCCTTATCAGCTGGATATGGTGTGGAAGTAGATATCTTTTGGAGTTTTAATATCAAGAAAGATGTTGCTCAAACTTGTGCTGAGAAAGATTGTTTGCAACTTTATTTCAATTAAACTTTAAACCTTTTTTTCATTTTCAGTTTGGTGTTTTTTTTAAAATATATTTGTGACGTTTTTCAGTATTCTGAAATGGCGTGCGATTACAGTCACACTTTTAATACGTAAATTATGCCATAAGCTTCTGATTGCTTCTGAAACTTATAAGTGGCACAGATATCGTACACATACATATGGACTGCAATGATCACTGCAACTGCAAAAGTTGTATGCATGTTCAGGAATTTGAATAGAATTCAGTCGTCACCTACAGTTACTAAGTATTTGTTGGTTATTTTTTAATAAATCAAATACCATGGCAGCTTTTCTTTATATTTTCGTCATAACATGGTTAAATGATACAAAAATGATACAGTAGGGTTTCTAGATTCCTTAACTCGCCGAAAACTTTCATTTATACAAATTTTGCATGCATTTTTCAGCAACAAATTAAATCTTGTACGCAGCGCATCTCTTCTTCATTCCAAACTAATATTTTCGTAGAGTAGATAATTTTTTTTGGCATCACTTCCTCTTAAAAAAGCGACCTAGACAAAATAGGTTGTACTTGCACCGAAAAATATTGACCCTATGATGCCCATCAAAACAGATGAGCTGTTCGTGAAATGTCAAGGCCTTGAAAATAATAATAAAAAATATCTTCATATTTTGATTGTCTATTGTATTCATTTTTTAATTTTTTTTTTATTTATCTTTTTCTTTCACCTGTGGTCCGGATTGCAAACACAACACAACAGATTTGGCGGATTGATGATAAATCTGATAATTGGAGATTACGTGAGCACACCCCGTAAGGCGGCATGGAACATGGGAATTTTCTTCATCTTCTTTTTTACTGACCTCATAATGAATTTGATTTTATCACTTGGCTCTCTTTTTGCGTGTTAGCTGAGACCTTAATAAAATATATATTTCATCAATCCGATTATAATTAAAAAAATATTTTGGCAATTTAACAAATTATGTACAAATGTTTTGTTAGTACGCCGGGCCGCGCCGCGCACGTGTGGTGCTTATTTTTGAAGAGTTGCTAGAGAATACTATGACCTATGATTCTTTTATTTAATTACACAGCACGCAAAATTGTCGCTTGCGGGTCTTTGCATCGTTCAACTCTGCTGATGAGCTGAAGAAGACGATAGTTTACAAAACGTGTAAACATCACGTTTTACGGCCACAGCAGTGACAATTGATAGGTCACACCTTGCATCGTGAAGACGACAATATTTGTTATGAAATATTTTATGGAGAGGATTACAGTGCCGCAACGCATCGTACACAAGTGTGTACCTACAAAGCAAACATTAAGTTACAGCATAATTATAATGATTTTTTTGGGCAATATATTGGAGAAAGCTGAAGAACTTGCTAATTTTTTAAATCGTATTCTAAGGGTGTCGATTTTTTTCTCATAATTATTTGATATGTATGATGTGTGTATATGATTGCGATGTGCGATGATTTTTCTGTGAATACCTGAAGATGCCGTTCTTTAATAATTTATTAGTTCTTCTTTAATACCCATGACATCAGAGTAAGCGTTTGCATTCAAATATACATAATGTTGTTTAACGAGGAACCAGTTTTAAGATTAATTACTTTTAAATATATGTACGTCGCCAATATTTCAAGTATTTTAACCAATAATGTTAGCATAGACTGTTACCTAGTCTTCTTCTTAGAATTGCTATTTTAGGTTGAATAATTTCGTAAATTACTTTATATCTGATCACAGTTAGATATATACCTAAGGTAGGACGCAGACCGCCTGAACTACCAAAGTCATATAGACCAATCAGCCTTACTTCCTTTTTCCTTAAAACCATAAATCCAACCAAAAATCCTTAATAGAAATATAAGAGACGAGGTACTTCAAATGCATATCAACTCAGTAAATCAACCACTATAGTTATACAAAACCTCACTACGAGAACTTAAAAATATCTCAGAGACAAAGATGTAACGGTTGGTTGTTTCCTCGATATTAAAGTAGTACTTCGATAACACATAATTCTCCCAGATATACAGAGATATTCAAAGCATGGAAGTTGATAACACTTACTGCAGACAGATAAAATGAATGCAAGAGGATTAAATGATAAATACCTCACTAGGCAGCAAAAAACTCAGTCTTCTAGCTACAAATGTTGCCCACAGGGGGAGTCCTCTATCCACTACTATGGTCCATCGTAGTAAACGAACTACTGTTAAATATCTAGGAGTCACACTGGATAACAAAAACTTACCTGGAACTCTCACCTTACCAAGACTATCGACAAGGCCACGATCTCCCTTTGGACCATCAAAAGTCTGCTTGGTAAAAACTGGCGAAAATGACACTTGGTTATGGCAATAACTAGACCCATTATCACGTATGCGGCCGCCGTTCGTTGGTATGAAGCTAGGTTATTCACAGGTTAAACTAAACAAAATACAGAAATAAGCCTGTGTTTGTGCAACTGGTTCGATTAAAAACTACACCAACTGCTACACTTGAGGTAATCCTAAACATCCCACCACTTTATCTAGAACTCATGAAAGAAGCTATGGTAAATGCCTACGTGCTCATCACAGAGGATGAACCAAATTCCTATTACAGAGCTGAAATACCACGAACTTCTTGGAAATACTTCTAACGGGCAAATGTTTGACCCGTTATAAATTCCAACACAACTTCCAGCTTACATTCCCAGAACGCTTAAGCTGGGAACAAAACATATATAAGGATTCCCATATATTGGAATACGGACGCATCTAAAGCAATTGATGGAGTTGTAGCGGGAGTATACGGTCCTCCCACTAATACTAACCCACATGCTGGTATGGACATAAACAGCTCCGTATTTCAAGCAGAAATCCATGCAATAGAACTCTGCATTCGAGAGAATTTAAACAGATTCATTTACATTCCCTCTGACAGCAGCTCTACTTACAACTAACGCATTTGAGATAACATCAAAACTAGTCTGGGATTGTCTTTAAGTCCTCCTAATACTGACCAAATACCACCAACAAAGTACATTTGATCCTTTGACCAAGGATGCGAACTAGACAGATCAGGGTCCCCATCCCAAATCAGGAAGCCAAGGCCATTCTGCGAGCTATCTATGAGCGCTACAAACATTTGTAGTAAAACTTGGCTAGAAGAGAAAAAGCTACATATCTGGAAAAAAACCAAAGGAAGCAGACAAGTAAAAAACTTCATGCAAAACAGTTGCCACAAAAAAACGAAACAACTACTGCAACTAAGTAGAAATCATATTCGACTAGTCACAGGTTTTCTCACGGGGCACTGCCGTGACAAAAAAACACCTGATGACTATGGGAATAGCATTAGACAATTAGACTAATAAATCTTCAGTTCGAGCACTATCTTAGACGAGGTAAGATGGTTGAGTAGCGCGTTTAGCTTGCGAATAGCTTGGAAGACAGACCTAATGGGTATTGGAATCTAATGTTCTCACATTTCCCAAGGGCCCCAGCATCTGACCCCTGTCCTAAGGCGTAATGGAATCTAATGTTCTCGCATTTCCCGAAGACTCCTGTTCGGCTTAGGAGCCATGTATGAAAATCCGATGACATTCCTTCTTTGTCTGAGCGAAGCCATTTCGTTGCCTAAGGAAAGTTGACGTGGGAGTTTTATCGCAGAAGAATTTCTGGTGTCGTCGTTGCGTCAGACGCCGTATTCATAAAACAAGCTCTTCAAAATTCCATTGCGCACGGTACCAAAAGTCATAAAAGTTTCATAAAAGCATCTACGGCATAGCCCGGCGTGCTAGAGAATACTGCCGGGGCAGTAACTCGTGTCCGCGAAGGCCTGTTCAACCAAACAAACGAGGCGTATGAGAGGAGTTTTCTTATCATTACCGTATAGATCCAAAGGAACCTTTTCACAGATAACCCCAATGCCTTTATCGGGTTTGGATTCAACATACTTGTCTGTAGAGGATAACTCCCAACTTGGATGACAATGCTTGAAGAGCCGCTTGGCTATGTAAAGAGATATATATTCTACCGCTTCTGATACCTTTTTCATGGTTTTATTAGCCGGTAGATTATTAGTCACATCAATTAGAGATTGCAATCTTCTGAATAGTTATTGTTCCGGCATCTTTATTTTTAGCATCGCTTTTGTCATTTGGCGTTAACATCAACTGTACTCAACTCAACTTTCTGTACTCAGAGTGCTGGTTATTAATTTATTTGGCAGGTTAAATCCTCTGAAGAGTTGTTTGCATTCATCGACTTTCGTCTTATCAACAGAATTTCTCTCTTTAGATAAAAATTTTCCAAGTATACTGTGACTTGTTTTAAATCTGCAAACTTCCATCGCTTACCTCGTGTATTATGCCCTTAATATAAACTTGAATGGACATATTATTCTTTTAATTGTTTTTCTTTTAAAGTATTTTTTATGGAAACATTTACATATTTTGGACGTGAGCGAGACCAACGACTTTGATAATTTAAATTTTTGGAAACAAACGAAGAGGGAAATACTATTTTAATGAGGTTGCACTTAGAAGGAATCGGCTATAGTTGACATATTACTTGAATAATTATTTGAGGTTTTTTTTCCACGTGCGGCGCAAAGAAACACAAAGAGGCCACAACACAGTCTTATTTTCCACTGGTTGGGAGGTTAAAGGGAACTCTAGTTTGGCGAGAAGAATACTGATCTCAGCATGATTAGAGTAGTCGGGGTCCTTAGAGAGGGCCTGAGTCAGAAACTTTTCGCAGTTCAAGTATATGTCAGCATGAAAGTTCAAATTTACAAGCGGTACAGCGCAAAAACAAGAGCAAGGAGAAGAAAGTCTTCTAGCTCAAGGAAATCGAATAGTCCCGCAATGTTTTACAAGAATGCCAAGCAACTTCGTACTTGATTAGATAGGTGTCAACACAGAAGAGACTATCTTTAATAAATTCGTTCAGCTACTTTGATATGCGGATAATATAGACATCATCGGGCGCTCCCAATGTGCCGTGATGAGGCTTCCACTATAGGAAACCCTTGCACTTCGGATTGGCGACGCAAATAGGTTCAATACTCCTAACTCGAAAGACTTTGTCCATGCTCTACATAAACCTTATCCTGGCAGTTTTATTTACAGCATCAAGTGCTGGACGAAAATCCATACTGAAACCAACAAGTTTAAATATGGACTTTTCCTCCAGTAGTTATCCATTCGTTCACCAGGGTACGTAGGTAGGGCTAAGGCAGGTCAAGTTTGGCACCAGGCCAGAGTCTAAGTAATGAAATTCAGTGCTTTAAAAAGTGACTTTTTTGTCGTTTCGTCAACCCGCTCCATCGAAGTTGCAGGCATTGGTGATATCAGCAGCGTCTTATTCTAATGTCATCGCCGATATCATTGCTCGGCTGGAAGAACGGAAATCGTTGACTCTTATAGCAACTCCTAGGGGATCATTGGGTGATTCCGAAAGCTCGATTAATTCCATGACGATTTTCGTACTGTTTGACTTTCTTGGTGTGCTTCCTCTTACCTGTCTCTATCGCAGAATGTCTTCAGCCATCTTGATATTTAGCTAGCTGCTTTCAGTTTTACACGCTGTTGGTTGAGGTCCCTCAACTCTATTCTCTGCTGCGCCGTCACTCTAATCGGGGGTGGACTCGTAGGTCTCCCACGCTGGACCATCGGTGTCCATTCCCTCGACATGACCCAGCCATTTTAGTTGTTGGACCGTTACTCTTCTGGCTAAGTCGATGTTGCAGTAAACAGTTCGTCATTGTATCTCCTCTCATCATCAGAGGGAACCGAAAATCACCCGATCTCGATTCAGCCAAGAGCAACCCCATCCATTTTTGACAAAGTCTGTGCCTCTGCGCCATAGAGAATGACTGTGATGATTAAGGTCTTATAAAATGCTACTCAAATGTATCCAACACAAATATGCAGACTTAAAAAAATTCTGCCACATATGTAAGTCCTTAGAAAGGGACAATGCTTTTTGTATAGGCATATACCTGCTGCGATGCCGTTTGATTTGAATATCTGCGTATATTTGTATCTCCATTTAGCTAAACTTGTGCACATTATTTCCTTAGCTTCCTTGGTCTATGCAGGCTGAGTTTTTATCATTCCATTGTCATTATATTTATTTACATACCTATTTCCACTGAATTTGTATCTCATCAATCGAATTTTAAATACCGAAATGTAACTTCTTTACGCGTCAATCGTCGACAGCAATAATCTTTTCATTTCACTTTCGTTTCAATAAAGTATAGGTACCTTGTTACTTAAAGAGAGGAGGGATGATCATTATCCGTCAAAATCGATACTTACCGACTCTATTCATCAACAAAAGAAGCACCCAGACCTACCATCAACTTCAGAATAAAATCCATCATCCATCATTCAGCCCCCTGAGCCCGGGGCTGGATTAACCTTACACAAACAAACCATGAACAACCGTCAATTAATTCGTTTACTTCTTGGTTGTAAAATTTCGACCATGAATTAATGTATTAAATATGTTTGCCCTATGAACTTTTTTGTTTAGCACCTGCCTATATTAACAAATCATCGCCACTAACCTTCTTCTCTTCTGAATTTCTCCAAAAAAAAAAATAATAATAATAATAACCCTCTACCTACCCCACATTGGAAGAAACATTTGTGTCAATATTCTGATGACATGTGAACCCCCAGTGCCTACTATGACTATAAAGCTATACTTGAACGCGTTCCCAATCTCACTTGCACACTAAAGAAAACAATCGACTTCGAATAACGCCTGTTCATGAATCAATCACATACTACACTCCAACACAGACAAATACAACAATTTACATTGTTGCACTCTATACAGCTTATGTTACCCCCATCATCTTGGTTTAGTAATAAAAACATTTGAACCCAGGTATCGTCATCGTCATCGGTATCTCTTTGAGCGCGTCTCTTGAACATCCAGCAAAATTACAAAAACAATGCCGGCAGCAGATCAGCGACAACCAACTACACCAACCATTCCAAAATAAGACAAAAAAATAGTTTTTTTTCGTATATTTGAATTGAATCTTAGCACAGTCCCTCCGATTGAATAGATGGCTACACAAGTATTTAAGCTTAGATTAAATGAATTTTCCATTTAGTTAGTGTGACATCGTCAAATACCGTGTATCTTCTTCCTTTCTTCTCATCTTGTAAATAAATTTCAGTTTCATATTGCAGGTCCGGTAGAAAAGCGGTTAGTTTGTGTTTTGTTGGTTTTTTTTTTTGTACTTCTTTCCTTTTTAAACGAAATATGAAATTGACAAAAAAAAATTAAATTGTGTCCTTTCAAATGACAAAGCAATGGTTTTGCATTTTATAGACTTGTGCTAAAGTGAAGCTTACTAAAATTAACTTTGAATTGAATTCAAATTTGCGCTATTCTAACGTACTTTTGCAGTGAAATTTGTATATGTATAATACAAAACTTGCCTTCTAAGATATTTTTATACTTTGGTTTTTGTTTTTGTTTACATGAAACGTCCTTTTTTATATTTTAATCGCAAGCAAAAAAGGATGTCTTTAAAAATTTTATAAAAGTATTATTTAATTTCCTTTACAAGGATCACAAGGATCACAAGGAAATAAATGTACACCCAACTGGATTTTACAAAACATTCATACATATATTCCAGCAGGACCTCTGAATAAAAGGTTGACGGAGCCATGTTTGCATTCATAGTTGACTTGGTTTATTATTAATGCACTTGTATGTCTGACTGAAACCAGCACTAAACCCAACTCCAGGGACAAAACATTATACACACAATACCCATTATTATTCGAAAATTTCTGTAGAACAGGATACTAAAATTATGTGGGAAAATTTCCACTACAGAATACTTGTCGGTTCATCGAATCGCAGCAATAAACTTAAGTGTGGGAACACAACACAGCAAATGAGATAGCCACTACGCTACTGATCCGGCTAGAACTGATTCACTTTTAACTGACACTTTAATGGCCTCAATAAAAATTCGCATATTAGTGCGAATATTCTCATAATTTAAAAGCCACCCATGTCACGAACAGTTGTATACTATCACCCACACCCAAAATAAAATAGCCCTTGCATTGCATGCAATAAAGCAGTCTCATCACCTCCCAGAAAATATCTAACCTTGACATTAGTTCGCTAACGTAAAGCTTAACACAAATCTTACAACGCTCGTTGTTATATCTACATATTTTGTAATCAAACAATAATACAAAATTGATTACTATCATCATCACCCAATTCTTTATGACAATTGTGCAGCAATATCCCAAGCACATTTCATAACTGGGTTCGTGTTATTACCGATTTCACCAGGATTCAAATCATACCCAATCCGTATATATAAACATCATTTCCGTAACTATCATTAAAATTTGTTTACTTTTGTTATGACATCTTGACTGAGTGTGTGGTGTGCGCGCTTCGTTGGTAGCATCACACACCCGTCCCAAAAGCCTATAAACATTATGAAATATTATTTAAGACACATAACACTATGGTTCGGATCGTATAATATTGCTTTGCGGATTTAAACAAAAATTATTGTTTCGGAAACATTCTAATATCTCGTGCATCAGCCGTCGCTCCATCTCGGAAAAGGTCAAATAATTGAACTTATGTAATATCCACAACAAAACAAAATACCCTCAGACGATATCGATGTATGGTAACACAATACCTACCAACCTATCTATCTACATAAGGTTCCATTGAGAAATCCAAGAGAAATTCAATTCAATAAAATGTTGCGCTTCATTATAAATTAATATTACGGATACCTTTAAATTGTCGTCATCGCGCGACGCGAGATGTAAAGTAAAAAATTTTCTACATGTTTATGTTTACGACAAAAATTAGCAAAGGTAGCGATACCATTTTTCTTATTTTAAACTATAGGTAAGCCAAAAAAAAAAAACAAATTACAATATTTCTGGTTTCTAAAGTGATCTTTTGCCATTTCTTAGATGGGTTTCGCCTTTGGTTCGGAGTGAGGATGATGATGATGATGATGATCAGCATTGTTGGCAGACAATCTGCACGTTTTGCTTGGTGTTGGATAATTCCTATGACCATTTCTCATTAGTGCGACAAGCACTAGCAATTTATTAATTTCTAAATGTTAAGGCTATAATCAAATACAAACATTTTGAGGAGTTTATGGCTTTGATGTTTAACTTGATTTGTCGGCGGACTTTGGCTAGTTAATGGAGGGTGAAGCTGTTAAATAAATAGTAATTCTAATTTAAATATGTAAAAGTGCAAGTATGTAGATGGGAAGGAACCTATTGAAGATATTGGGTATTATGATCATGAACTGTACAGAATATTTGTTACTGCTACATAAAAAAAAATTTATTTTTTGGTAGCCTATTTGCTAGCTGGGATGTTGGTGTGTGGTCTGTTACATATGAGGTTGTGGTTTGCAAAACAGGAAGGAAATTTTGTACAGTTTTTATACAACTTTGGCATAGTTCGATTCGGCATGTTCCGATTTTGAGTTTTAACACTACTCTAACTTCAGAACTATTAGAAATTTCATGCGATCATATCATATTATATTTGCATTGTAATATATTAACGTGTATAAAGATATAAACAAATAAATTTTGTCACTCCCCTTGGATTGATTGGGCAGGTTCATTCTCCACTGTGTTCTTCTTCGTCTAGGCATTTTTGGAAAAAGGGGGAGCTATTGTATTGAAATCGTTGATATTTGCGATAGCCGCCGTGACAAGTAAGGTGGCAGTTGGTATGCCCATCTGCTCGTTTTGTCCTAATCTCAATTGTCAGGATCAACTTATGGGTCCACCTGCATTTTTTTTTCTATTTCCCTACCTGATTTGTCATATCGTTGCTGAAGCTACTTGCTCTTCCCCTATATTCTTGAAATTTCGCCTGTAATTCAGCGCTACTGCTAAGTAGCTTCATTCTATCGGACTATTTGTCATCCAATCGCGTATTCAAAAATTGTCCGACTAGTAATTAAGAGTCCTCGCTTTTCATTCGTAGCCGACGGCCATATCGTCTGCAGGTTTATGCGTACCAGTTACTTACTGCTTAGACCAATCCTCAATCCTCAATAGCTTGTAATATCGGTCTTCCAACCGCGAGGTCGACCTCGCAGAAAGACTGCTAGTCATAAAAAATGCTAAAAATAACAACAACCCAGGGAAAGATGGAAGACCGAATTTGCGCAAGCCCTTACGAATGAGTTTAATCGATTGTTTGAAAGCGAAACATTACACCAAGTTCCTAAGGAGCTGTACAAAAATTGAAATTATACAATCAAGACAAGACAATCATCAATAAAACGAAGTTCTGCATACTGAATGCTTGGAGATGTTTGTGCGGTGTTTAAAAGTGCTCTAAAGGGCAGAAATTTCGGTTTCTCACATTTAAAAGTTTGACGGCTTATACTTTTCAATAGTATGTCAAACAAAACCAAAAGAGCCATCTTCGTTGACAGTCAGGCTATGATTAAGGCGCTCATCTCAACCAAGACAACGTTTAAGCGTGTCGAGGAGTGTAGGGAGATACTGTAGGGGATACTTCCCAAACATAGGAACATATATGCGATGACCAGCTTCTTGTCTTTCTCAGGAGGCTCATCCTTTTCGATGAGAAAGGTTTTGATTGCGAAACATGACACTAACTTTCAGTTATAGCTGAAACATAGTTCCCATGAGTGGCGGTATCAAAACAGCGTGCGGCCAGGCAGGCATTGACCACTTTACCTACCAACCTATATTAAACTAACAGAGTAAAGACGATTTATCTTTCCTGTGATTCAGCCAATCATTTTGTTTTCCGTAATTTATAACAGTAATAAGTAACAATTAAAATAATTATGATCAAGACAACAAGTGTACATATTAAAGCTTGTAAGACGGCAGTACGTCACTGCCAACCCGGTCCATATTCCTCGAATGTTCGCAATTGCAATAAAATAAATTGAAAAACAAATCATTCCAGATAAATTATTTACATTATTATTATTGTCAAATGCAAAGAGGCAAAATAATAAAGAGGCTCGGAAGGTCAACTGCTAAAAGTTCAGTGAATCGAGTACCTCCATAAGTGCTAATATCAAATCCGTAATAAATGCCGGATTAAGCAATATATTTACCAAAATATGTGTGTGTCACTCAAAGTAATAGAATACCGTAATAAAGAATTGATAATAATTGTGGTTTGAGGTGCACTAAAGCTAACAATAAATCATTGAGTTATGAGAATGTTGACCAATGTAGTATAATTTGTGATCCGGTTGTTGACTGGATATTAGTGAGCTCAAACGCAACAGGATTTGCGGTTTTTCATTTGATTTGAATTTCAATCATCACTACTTTGTAAACAAAAACAAAAAATTTGAATTAAAAAAAAATTATTCACTTATTTAAATCAGATAATATCAGCCAAATAGATTTTCGAAGAGTTGGCTTCCCCCAATAATTATGGTCACAATGAGGCCATTTTTATTGGTCATACTTTTGACCTTAGCGGTGAGTTGTAGAAGTCTTACCAACAAAGCCTATTCAAACTAAACTTCAATTTCAAATTAGATATTTTCGGTCAATTGTCGCGAACGAAAAGGGAGGAGGGCGAACCTTCGCCAAAACGATCTCATAACGCTCTCTGGTGGGTTTTCACGAAGTAAAGACAATGAAATAGCTCTTGACGGAAGGGGCCACGTCCATGTTCAGAAAATCGATGTCAAATGTGACGAAGGTGCTGACATTTTAGTGAGCGTCGAATTTGAAGAACCTTTTAACGGAATTATTTACAGTCAGGGTTATTTCAATGATCCAAAATGCAGGTATACACCTATATTTTGCCAAAAAGAAAACAATATTTTTCTATTCTATTTGTCAAAATCTTAGATATGTTGCAGCCGGCAGCAATAATAACCATTATACGTTTAATGTTCCATTCAATGGCTGTGGTAGCCGCCCCTCATGCAGGGTGTGCTCATCTGTAGACAATATTTTAGTTATTCAATCAGATGAATATGTTCAAGAAATATGGGACACTGCCCGGAAGATATCTTGTGCAAGAACTGGGGAGCAAGAGAAGACAGTGATCTTCAAGCCATTTGTGGTCGATATGCTTGAAGTGGTTCAGGTACCAACCCTAAGCGGTGGTGTTGAGTGCTGGATGGACATTCTAAAGGGGGATTATCCTAATAATACTCCGATCGAGGGAATCATTAAAATCGGTGAACACATCTCAATCCTGATATACTTGCGGGATCCTAGTATGGAATATGATATAATAATTCGTGATTGCTATGCTTTTGACAATGAGGATTACTTATCGAAAACAACTACAACATTGCAACTTTCGGATAAAAATGGGTGTTCGAAGAAGCCAAAGCTATTCGGAACTTGGCAAAACAGTGATCAACCAAATCGAGATGGTGCCACCACTGTGGTTTATAATACATTAAAAGCGTTTAAATTCCCAGATCGGACTCAAGTGTTCTTAAAGTGTGATATTGAATTGTGCAGCGGTAAATGCGACAAACCACGCTGTGATGTACCAGGAATACCACCAGATTCGGACAATGAAATACCTATTCGGACAACGAGCATTCCCCCAAGTTGCTACCCTGGATCATCAGATCCCAGATGTCAACAGACGACCAAAACTGTCTTCACGAAACCGACGCCTCGTCTTGAGCCCACAAGGACTACGCCATTGGAAACCCGTTGTTACCCCGGTTCACGGGACCCAAAATGTCTTCAACTTACCACTCCCAAGACGGAAACAACTGAGTCTGTACAATGTTACCCCGGATCAACTGATCTAAAATGTTTAACCAAACCTGCCGTTACGACAGCCATACCTCCACAATGCTACCCAGGTTCGACTGATCCTATGTGCCCAAAAATAACAACACCTCCGGAGTCAGGCTGTCGTCCAGGTTCAAATGAAGAAGCATGTCAATCAGTCACGTACTTTCCTCCATCGACGGCAAGTCGAAAATGCTTCCCAGGATCAAGAGATCCACAGTGCCCTCAAACCACTGGCCCGACTATTACGCCAGATTCACAGTGCTACCCGGGATCAACCGACCCAAGATGTCCACAGACGACGAACCCCCCAGATTCGCCAAATTGCTTCCCAGGATCGAAGGATTTGCGGTGCCCGCAAACAAAACCGATTCCTACTACATCCTCAGCACCACGCTGCTACCCAGGATCTACGGATCGGAGATGCCCACAAACAACCACTCGAAACCAAATTGTAGACCCTGTCTGCTATCCAGGATCAATTGATCCTAGCTGCTCACAAACTATACGACCCATAACAACCCCAGCGCCTAGTTGTTATCCTGGATCTACAGATCCCAATTGTCCAAAGATTACAAGGCCCACAGTTATAACAACAACTGCATCACCACGTTCAAATTGTTATCCCGGATCCACCGATCCAAATTGTCCGCAAACAGCAACCAACAGAGAATCTTTGAACTGCTTCCCGGGCTCTCCAGATCCTAAGTGTCCAAAGATACCAACAACTCCAAGATCGGGTTGCTCGCCAGGTTCTACTGATCAAAAGTGTCAGCCACCTACATACTTGCCTCCATCAACTGCCGGTCCGAAGTGTTATCCGGGATCAAGGGATCCACGCTGTCGGCAAACAACAAAACCAATCCGTACCACAACTCCACCTCCACGTTGTTTTCCCGGATCGACTGATCCGCGATGCCCTCAAACAACAAAGCACCCCATTCCTACAGAAACCACTGCTCTAAATTGCTATCCAGGATCTCGCGACCCTAAGTGCCCTGAAATAACTACCCAAAATCCATCGACAACCCCAAGCTGTTATCCCGGTTCATCGGATCCTAGATGTCCACAACCCACAACTCCACCTCTTAGATGTTATTCAGGGTCTATGGACCCAAGGTGTCCACAGACCACGCGTCCCACTCCTATAACAACAGTAACACCACGTTGTTATCCAGGATCAACAGATGCCAGATGTCCACAAACAACAACCCCTCGTGAGTCACCCAACTGCTTCCCAGGATCTCCAGATCCTAGATGTCCGCAAACTCCAACTACCTCAAGGCCAGGTTGTACTCCGGGGTCAACTGATATAAACTGCCAGCCAGCTACATACTTGCCGCCATCAACTGACCGCCCGAAGTGTTATCCGGGATCAAGGGACCCACGCTGTCCGCAAACAACAAAACCGATCCGTACCACAACTCCAGCTCCACGGTGCTTCCCAGGGTCGAATGATCCGCGATGCCCTCAAACAACAAAGCGTCCGATTCCTACCGAAACTGGTGCTCCGAATTGTTATCCAGGATCTCCCGACTATAGGTGTCCTCAAATAACTACGCAAATTCCATTGACAACTCCAGGCTGTTATCCCGGTTCAACAGATCCAAGATGTCCACAATCTACAACTCTATCTCCTAAATGTTATCCTGGGTCTACGGACCCAAGGTGTCCACAGACCACGCGTCCCACCCCTATTACAACAGTAACACCACGATGTTATCCAGGATCAACAGATGCCAGGTGTCCACAAACAACAACCCCTCGTGCGTCACCCAACTGCTTTCCAGGATCTCCAGATCCTAGATGTCCGCAAACTCCAACTACCTCAAGGCCAGGTTGTACTCCGGGTTCAACTGATATAAACTGCCAGCCAGCTACATACTTGCCGCCATCAACTGATCGCCCGAAGTGTTATCCGGGATCAAGGGACCCACGCTGTCCGCAAACAACTAAAGCAATCCGTACCACAACTCCAGTACCACGTTGCTTCCCAGGGTCGAATGATCCGCGATGCCCTCCTTCTGAAACCGGTCCGAATTGTTATCCAGGATCTCCCGACCTTAGGTGTCCTCAAATAACTACGCAAATTCCATTGACAACTCCAGACTGTTATCCCGGTTCAAGGGATCCCAGATGTCTAAAAACTACAACTCCACCTCTTAGATGTTATCCTGGTTCTATGGATCCAAGATGTCCACAGACCACGCGTCCCACCCTTATTACAACAGTAAAGCCGCGATGCTATCCTGGTTCAACAGATGCCAGGTGTCCAGAAACAACTACTCCCCGTGTGTCACCCAACTGCTTTCCAGGATCACTAGATCCCAGATGTCCGCAAACTCCAACCACCTCAAGGTCAGGTTGTACTCCGGGTTCAAGTGATATAAGCTGCCAGCCAGCAACATACCTGCCGCCATCAACTGACGGCCCGAAGTGTTATCCGGGATCAACGGATCCACGCTGTCCACAGACAACAACACCAATCCGTACCACAACTCCAGCACCTCGTTGTTTTCCCGGGTCAACTGATCCTCGATGCCCTCAAACCACAAAGCGCCCGATTCCTACTGGAACCACTGCGTTGAATTGTTATCCAGGATCTACCGATCCTAGGTGTCCGCAAATAACTACCCAAATTCCATTGACAACTACCTCAAGGCCAGGTTGTACTCCGGGTTCAACTGATATAAACTGCCAGCCAGCTACATACTTGCCGCCATCAACTGATCGCCCGAAGTGTTATCCGGGATCAAGGGACCCACGCTGTCCGCAAACAACAAAACCGATCCGTACCACAACTCCAGCCCCACGGTGCTTCCCAGGGTCGAATGATCCGCGATGCCCTCAAACAACAAAGCGTCCGATTCCTACTGAAAACGGTGCTCCTAATTGTTATCCAGGATCTCCTGACACTAGGTGTCCTCAAATAACTACCCAAATTCCATTGACAACTCCAGACTGTTATCCCGGTTCAAAAGATTCCAGATGTGTACAACCTACAACTCTATCTCCTAGATGTTATCCTGGGTCTACAGACCCAAGGTGTCCACAGACAACGCGACCCACCCCTATTGCAACAGTAACACCACGTTGTTATCCAGGATCAACAGATGCCAGGTGTCCACAAACAACAACCCCTCGTGAGTCACCCAACTGCTTTCCAGGATCACTAGATCCCAGATGTCCGCAAACTCCAACCACCTCAAGGTCAGGTTGTACTCCGGGTTCAAGTGATATAAACTGCCAGCCAGCATCATACCTGCCGCCATCAACTTACGGCCCGAAGTGTTATCCGGGATCAAAGGATCCACGCTGTCTACAGACAACAACACCAATCCGTACCACAACTCCAGCACCTCGTTGTTTCCCCGGGTCAACTGATCCTCGTTGCCCCCAAACCACAAAGCGCCCGATTCCTACTGGAACCACTGCTTTGAATTGTTATCCAGGATCTACCGATCCTAGGTGTCCGCAAATAACTACCCAAATTCCATTGACAACTACCTCAAGGCCAGGTTGTACTCCGGGTTCAACTGATATAAACTGCCAGCCAGCTACATACTTGCCGCCATCAACTGATCGCCCGAAGTGTTATCCGGGATCAAGGGACCCACGCTGTCCGCAAACAACAAAACCGATCCGTACCACAACTCCAGCCCCACGGTGCTTCCCAGGGTCGAATGATCCGCGATGCCCTCAAACAACAAAGCGTCCGATTCCTACTGAAAACGGTGCTCCTAATTGTTATCCAGGATCTCCTGACACTAGGTGTCCTCAAATAACTACCCAAATTCCATTGACAACTCCAGGCTGTTATCCCGGTTCAACAGATCCCAGATGTCCACAACCTACAACTCTATCTCCTAGATGTTATCCTGGGTCAACGGACCCAAGGTGTCCACAGACCACGCGACCCACCCCTATCACAACAGTAACACCACGTTGTTATCCAGGATCAACAGATGCCAGGTGTCCACAAACAACAACCCCTCGTGAGTCACCCAACTGCTTCCCAGGATCTCCAGATCCTAGATGTCCGCAAACCCCAACTACCTCAAGGCCAGGTTGTACTCCGGGTTCAACTGATATAAACTGCCAGCCAGCTACATACTTGCCGCCATCAACTGAACGCCCGAAGTGCTATCCGGGATCAAGGGACCCACGCTGTCCGCAAACAACAAAACCGATCCGTACCACAACTCCAGCCCCACGGTGCTTCCCAGAGTCGAATGATCCGCATTGCCCTCAAACAACAAAGCGGCCGATTCCTACTGAAACCGGTGCTGCGAATTGTCATCCAGGATCACCCGACCATAGGTGTCCTCAAATAACTACCCAAATTCCATCGACAACACCAGGCTGTTACACCGGTTCAACAGATCCCAGATGTCCACAACCTACAACTCTATCTCCTAGATGTTATCCTGGGTCAACGGACCCAAGGTGTCCACAGACCACGCGACCCACCCCTATCACAACAGTAACACCACATTGTTATCCAGGATCAACAGATGCCAGGTGTCCACAAACAACAACCCCTCGTGAGTCACCCAACTGCTTCCCAGGATCTCCAGATCCTAGATGTCCGAAAACCCCAACTACCTCAAGGCCAGGTTGTACTCCGGGTTCAACTGATATAAACTGCCAGCCAGCTACATACTTGCCGCCATCAACTGAACGCCCGAAGTGCTATCCGGGATCAAGGGACCCACGCTGTCCGCAAACAACAAAACCGATCCGTACCACAACTCCAGCTCCACGGTGCTTCCCAGGGTCGAATAATCCGCATTGCCCTCAAACAACAAAGCGGCCGATTCCTACTGAAACCGGTGCTGCGAATTGTTATCCAGGATCTCCCGACCCTAGGTGTTCTCAAATAACTACGCAAATTCCATCGACAACTCTAGGCTGTTATCCCGGTTCAACAGATCCCAGATGTCCACAACCTACAACTCTATCTCCTAGATGTTATCCTGGGTCGACGGACCCAAGGTGTCCACAGACTACGCGACCCACCCCTACTACAACAGCAACACCACGTTGTTATCCAGGATCAACAGATCCCAGGTGTCCACAAACAACAACCCCTCGTGAGTCATTTAATTGCTTCCCAGGATCTCCAGATCCTAAATGTCCGCAAACCCCAAGTACCTCAAGGCCAGGTTGTACTCCGGGTTCAACTGATATAAACTGCCAGCCAGCTACATACTTGCCGCCATCAACTGATCGCCCGAAGTGTTATCCGGGATCAAGAGACCCACGCTGTCCGCAAACAACAAAACCTATCCGTACCACAACTCCAACTCCACGTTGCTTCCCAGGGTCGAACGATCCGCGATGCCCTCAAACAACAATACGCCCGATTCCTACTGAAACCACTGCTTTGAATTGTTATCAAGGATCTCCCGACCGTAGGTGTCCTCAAATAACTACAACTCCACAAACATCTACTCCTATAGAGCCAATAAATTGCTTCCCAGGTTCTCCAGATCCCAGATGCCCCAAGACACCTACTTACCCGAAACCTGGATGTTATCCTGGTTCAACTGATGGAAAGTGTCAAGCTTCTACATACTTACCACCATCCACTGAACGACCAAAATGCCACCCTGGTTCTACAAATATACGCTGTCAACAAACAACGATACCTATTCCAACGCCGACAACGCGATCACCTTGTTTCGAGGGATCGACAGATCCCAGATGTCCTCAAGTAACAACACCACAGCCATCGCCAACGCCAACACTTAGATGTTATACAGGATCTAACGACCCTAGATGTCCACAGACACAGACTACACCTGTACCAAGAACAAGTCTTGCACCAAATTGTTACCCAGGATCAACTGATTCAAGGTGTCCACAGACCACAAGGCCGAGCATTGCGACAACACCACCTCAATGTTACCCTGGTTCATCTGATCCTAGATGTCCAAGTGTACCAACCACAACTCTGGGTCCCCGATGTTATCCTGGATCAACTGACGCAAGATGTCCACAGATAACCACGTCTCCACAAACCACCACATCAACACCACAGTGCTACCCCGGATCGCCTGACATAAGGTGTGGACAATCTTTCCAAATAACAACTCCTTCGTATTGTTATCCAGGATCAATAGACCCGCGTTGTCCTGTCACTGGCTATCAAGGTACCAGTAGAGTTCCTGCGACTTATCTCCCACCTTTCGAAAATCCTGGACGCGACCGCACCGTTCGGCAATCGAAACTTACATCACTCTTCGAGGAAATAAACCGACTTTCATTTAGTGCCAATAATGTTTTCGAAGATGAAGAGGACGGTATAGACTCTGAAACTAGCGACGCTTTATCCCGAAGTAAGCGAGATTTACAAAATTCCAGCAGCGACATAGATAATCTGAACCCCCTTGACAGCGAGTCTGATTTACTCGAGAGGAAAGTTCTTAAGCGCAGCTATCCGCCACCAAAAGAAGTAATCTCCATAACTCTCAACCTCAGAGGGTTGCATCTTGAAGGCTAACTATCCAGAGTTCCTCATCAATATTAAGTTAAAATAACATAAAGTGTATGTCATCTAAACGAGAGCTCCTACTACAGCTCTCTGCTATTAATTATACTCAGTTTTTGAGATTATTATCCATATAATTAATCAATGTTATTGTTTTTATACTACAACTTAGCTATTAAATATATAACACAAAAAAAAACAAATAATATAATATAAAAGTAGAAAATAAAGAGATGAACTGAGCAAGGGGTTACAAAAAAAACACACACACACATAAATATATTAGTACGGCTTATAATAAGCTTGTCGGTTCGAGAGTGTCATAACTGTTGCTTTCCAAAATGCATCTAAATATAATAAAATAAATATTTAAAAATTAAAATAAATGATATCTTGAAGTTTTATATTCTTAGGAGGTTATAGGTCGCTTGGTAACAATGTTTTACGTGCGACCAACTTCATGAATAGTCCCCAACCTTAAGAACCAGGGTATTTCTGTCATCCGGAGCCGAAGACCCCCCGAGGACATGAGTGCTGCCGTTGGGCTATTTAGGGTTCATTCGCCACCAGTTCCTTCCCAACAGCCTGGCTTAGTGTGGCAGATCCGTATAGACTTAGGACTCAAATACTCAGAAGCAACTCATATAAGTGCGTAAGGCCCTTGTCTGAAAGTTTTATTCCCTTGCTGTCTTTAAGGATATTGAAGGTGCAGTCGAAGCAGTAATTTTTTTAAAATCTGAGTATGAAGTATTTTTGGCTCCATCTCAAGTATCCTGAGTACAAAAAAAGACCAAAATCTTTGGATCCATTTTCTAGAAAAATAGTGATAAGTGAATTTCACAAAAATATTGTAGGGCAGGTACCGTTATTTCAAACGATAAAGTAAAAAATAAAAAGATGCCCCCAAAATGTAACCCCAAAAACCTTATATACGAACTTTGATGCAAATCCGTCGAACCGTTTTGCCATACGGCGCCCAAAGAGACAGACAGGCCGACCTACGGACGGCATTGGCGGACCCACTTTTTGGACTTCTCAATAGTCGAAATATCGTCCCTCATACTCGGGGGGGAGGGGGGGGGGGTTCTCCTTCGCCACCTTGTGGAACCTTCTAGTCCACTCCCTGTTGAGAAGATTTAAGAGAAAGGAACACCCTGCTATTCGATACTCTGTTGATGCTTGCATCATTGTCAGCGGGAGCGACTTAACAGCTTTATGTGAGCGTATCAAATCAGCGCTTAACAAAGTCGGGAGTTGGTACTTTGAACAAGCTGTCTCAGTCAACCCGACCAAGAAGGATATAATTGGTGTCTGGCCTGGCTACACGTTCATGGGAATGAAAATCCACTTTCAAGTTGAATTCTCGGTGTGCGCATGAACATAGAGAGCACAAAAGTATTCCACTTCCCAAGAGATATTTGGTTTTGTTTTGTGTGTGTATCCACGACGTTCATGGGAATGACTTTCATTCCGATGAATCCAAAATGTACTCAAGTGGGTGCTTGATTTGAACAAAACGAGTACAGTAAAAATACACTTATGCCACCCATTTTAAATGAGTGATCTCATTTGAAATAGTTCATCCACTGGAATGAATGCAATGGGATACTGATTTCCAGCTTAGAATGTGAAGACAATAAAAGTTGCTGATCGAAAAATTGCGCAGCTAATTTATATGATTTTACAAGTTAAGTTAATTTTTGTTAGGAAATTCAAATAAGGGTATACATTATCAACCATATTAGTTAATACCCCTTAACTCACCGCTAAGAGAGCGGTCAGACGGTCATCCAAACTTGTTATCCGGATGACATGCTGACGTCACTATGACGTAGAATTTTTACTGAGTGACAACTTTATATCTCATTCCGAATGAATTTAAAATTGATTTGAATGAGTTTAACAGCGATGGAGCTCCCTTGAAGGTTATTAAGTTGCAATTTTAACTATATGTTTAAGCAAGCATTTCTATTTTTATCTTTCTTAGAATCCTGAGACGGACCAAACGTATTTTGAGGAGGAACAATTATTAAGCGAATGACACTTTCACCTAAAAAAGACACAAAAAAGAAGAACAGTAATATAAATTTTAAAGTCAATTGAAGTCATTTTAGTGTAACTAAATTTTTTTTTTTTGATCTCACGATAGCTCACATGGTAAAGAACCATGAACAGAAAACTTGTGAGAGGCTAAGATGGAAACTTTTTTATTGCAACGGCAGTGCCGTCAAAAGGAGCTGGAGAATCTTGTGATTAACAGAAGCGTAGCGTGTTTGAGCGTAGATTTAAGGTTTTTTTATTTGTGATATGTTAAATACCTGCAGGTTTAAGTTATTTTTTTATTTTGTTTCAAATGAATTGTGTTCTTATTTTTGTTGTATTAAGAAATTGAAAAAAAACTTTAAATAGTGATTTACATACATTGCTTTTAGTTAACTTTTCAGTATTCGAACGCATGGAGTAAGGTTGTGCAATAAAATATGGTAGTATGTGAAGTACATTCAAATAAACGCCCTTCGTGAACATATTTGATCTCGAGACAAATGTTGATTTTCTGGCTGAAATATCATTAGTATATTGTTTCCAAGTGAATTGTCTTCGTCAACTTAAAATGTAAAGATATAGTGGTTATTATTTATAATTACCAGTTTTTGTGATAAGAGATAAGTTTTACCGAAGGGATCATAGTCATTGATCTAAATACAGACTTCCGGACCCCAAATAGTGGCTCAACACTACTCTGAATGTCTATGTGGCCAATGTTGTAATTTATTTCTGAAGAATTTGTTTGAGTTTGAACAGGGGTGAAAAGACGATTGTTACACGCATAACCATCGTCTCCGAAATGTCGTCCCCGGAACTCTCCCCTATCTTAGCGCGCTACAACTATTACTACTACTACAACTACACCGGCATTCCTTGTTTTTATCTTTCTTTTTATAATTTTATTTGTTTTATTTTCTTTTCTTCTTAGTCTCGTTACACTGTTTATTACATGTCGAAAGCCACGTATGCTATTAAATCCTTTCTTTGTTGCTATTTACTCGGAAGCTGTCTATGTACACGAGTAGATACTATATTTAATGTAGGCTGACTAAGCCCGTGAATATCAGCGAAATCGTCTTGCACCTTAACATTACTCAATGTATGTATATTATTCGTTCAAAACCATTCTGAATTTTATTATTACAATATTTATGAGGTACATGCCTTTATATGTATTTATTTTTTGTCCGTTAAATTAATGGGTTACATGGGTTTCACAGCAAATTTTACCAAAATTTTTATTGTTTTGTAAAAAACTCTGCCAAAAATGCAATTTTAAATTTTTTTTGCCCTTCGTCCAAATTCTAATTTATGTTCTAACTAAAACACGATTTTTTTTCTCTTCTGATCATCCTGTCACGAGTTCTACTGTCAACTCGGACGCACCTTTTTCCGAGGGATCACCGGAATTGAAGTCACAATGACGAAGTTTAAATATTTTCCTTTGATAATTTCAGAAATTCTTTTTCAAATGTATATCTTTAAGGCAGTAAAAAGTTTAAATATAATATTTTATTTTTTATAATTTTTTTTTTAAAATAGAATCTTTTCCCCGAATAAACCCATGTAACCCCTTAAGACTCCGAACTGCCCAATTTTGTTTTTTTTTATCTATAGTAGTTCCGAAGTTATGTTATTTATTAAGAGTAGTTATACCTCGTTTTCACTTTGAAGGACTATATCTTGAGTTGGGGTAATACCATCATATTTTCGTCATAACTTTAGGAGAAACGATATACTGAAGTTGAGTACTATGCTAAAACACCCTTAAGTGCAAATGCTTATATAATTAGAAATATTTAATACTTTAACTTATTTCGTGCTTTGCTGGCAAAAAGTTGGCCAACACTGTATATTAGACTATTTTTGGAATTACGGGAGCACGCGATATGATTTTACCAAAATGCTTTGCCAGCATCAACGACCGATGATCTATGGTGTGCCGTGTACCTGTTGTGGAAATAAAATAAGTTTTCCCTCGTTCACGGATCGATGTTGACGTTTTTTGAAGGTGGGGGCATGCTCCCTTTTAGAATATACTGTTTTTTAACTGCATTACCATTTATATTACATGTTTTTCTTTCTTTTTTCTTGGATTCCAATGTTACATTGCTAAACTTTGTTAAGCACCAATTTAAAGTGTCGTTTTAACCCTATACCTTGAAATAGTAAACAATAAAAATGTGAAAAAAAACCAAAGTCTAATTAAAATCATCGTAGTCTATATTTTTTTAACTACTCATTTTATGAATAGCACTCCAACGGATGCCTAATTCAATTTAAAAATCTTTAATGGGCACCTTGATTTTTTAGCGTTGGTACCCGAAATTTCAATAACTACATATTAACGAAACAATTTTATGTTGAAATTTTATGTCATATCTCCAAAAAAATCCAACAATTTGCACCTAAAAACCACGCACAACATATTTATTGCAATGCCGCAACAGTCGAATTGCAGAGAAATCATTTTTTTTTATGCCAATCCAATTTTCTGGTTTTGCCAAAACTCATCCATCTGCGCGAGAATTTAAGAAACTGAAAGCGTTCGCGAGTAAAAAATGAGACGTGAGCACACGCAAGCGTGCGTTTCCGTACTTTTAGCTCAAATATCCTTCTTAAACTATTTTGAACATTTACTATAATAATTAATAAAAATTAATATATTACTTTTAAATAGTTTTTTTCGAATCTGAAGCGGTCTATCTTGCCCCTCTCCACTACAACTAGGTACTCATTCAGTAATTAAATATCTGGTTGTTCATTAATTTTATTTTTCAAGATGTGAGTTCAGTGAATAAGGTAGACGAAAAGTAATTGAATTTCTTGGAGTTGGTGTCGAGACATTCATTGCAGATGTCTAACACATAATGCAAGGTGACCGGTTTTTTTGGGCACTCAGATTACGTTAATGAATAAAGGGAAGTATTTGGGCATCACCCTCGAACGGAAACTTTAATTTGCGCAACATGAACATTCTCTGGCAGTGCCGTAGGATGTTCAGAAGAACCTGGGGAATTATTCCCCGACTGGATCACTAGATATATACTTGTATTGGTAGACCTTACCTAACGTTCGATCCGGTTGTTTGGTGGCCAAGAGCTAACACTCTCAGGAGACATCTGCCTAAATTACAAAATCTTACATTTGAATGAGAAAACTCCCAGCGCTGCTATGGAATTCTTGCTCTGCTTACCTCCGCTGCAGTTCCGCGTTGTAAGTGAAGCCAGAAAAGCGCTTTATCGCCTGAGTGTGATACTTGGACTAGGTGCTAAGTTCAAGGCGATGCTTGATGCCTTTATACCTTTCCATAGGAGAATTTCAGGAGTTCAATACACATTTCGAGTCCTCCTTTCGGATCGACTTTAGTCCGAGTGATAAAAAATAAATAAATATTAGGCGTAAACGGCCCATACAGGACCTAAAGCGTAGATTTGCCAACCTTCGTGTGTGCGAAGTTATATGGAGGACCTACAGTTTAATGGCGATAACGAAGGCCAATTTATTTTTGAGAAGCTTCTTATGACATTTCTTACTCTGGGATGTTTGACAGACGCAAGAGGTGGGACAGCGAATAAAAACTTTGAAGGTCGGGCCGGGATTTGAACCAGTGACCCCTTGCTTAGTGGTCCAACGCACTTAACCATTAAGCTACTGCACCCACTTCGAGTGATAACATTGTATAAACTGGTGCCTCTCTAATCAACAGTCTCTCTGGAACCGAAGTTTACTCTAGCAATCTTATGATCAAATTAGCAGGGATCTTCGCGATCGCAACTGCTACGAATATTACTTTTAGGAAATGAGTAAAAGGCACTACCTTGTACATATGCTTAGGAGTCCAGGTCTGTTTCTAGTATCACCTCAAAAATTGGTCCCCGGTCATAATGCATGTACGGCATGTAAGAACTGATGCTCATTTCAGTATAGTAAATACTGGCATGATCTCGCATCATGCAGACATTCAAAGCTGTTGATCTTAGATCTAAACTGGTCTTTTCACTGGTTTCAGTCTTCTCAACGAGCATCTCAAAACTATTAGGATTAGAAACTCAGACCTAAATTAGTGCTGTCTGGGAAATGATGAAACGGCATCACAATTTGTCTGTGAATGTCCGGCTTTTGCAAACAGTTCGTCTCAATAAAATTGTACTACCTAACCTCCTTCGCTTTGCCAAAGCAATAGCAGGTTCAGTAATTAAATTTCCGATGTGAGTAATACCTCTGTGGTCAGTTAGAGAATAATGGACCACTAGGTCTAAGTGCTTGTTGTCTTCGTATTTTCCATTCCTAAATACAATACAATACCTCATATTACGATATCATACGTTTGACCTAACTGGAACTGTGAATTCTTAGAGTTCGTCCGCTGCCGCGTGTGAACAGAAGAATGTGCCTAATTGATTTCGCACTTACGCGTATGTTCTGTAGCATACTTACGCTACAAAACTTATTGTACAAAATGGGAGCAACTGATGAAGCTTTATCGCAATAGAAGTTAAAAGATGATGAAGCTTCCGCGTCAAGGAAGAGCTACAAAATAAAGCAATTTTAATCCAACGTACTTTTAGAAGCGCTAACGGATCAAAATGCAGCAACAACTGCATTCGATTGGCCTCCATGGCAAAGTGATACGAAACCGGAAGGCCTGGCAAACCCACAAAGGCGAACCATAATGGCTGCACTTAAGTTGGTGGGTTATGATCCTATTCTGATCATTACCTCATCTATTCTAAAGGAGAAAAGGAGAAAATATTATGTGTATTCTATGAATCCATAAAATGATGATAAAATCCTCCACCTGCATTCGCTTTTTGGGATTGTAGGAAGCCTGTTATGTAAGTAGGTACACAATGAAATGTTATATATATATATATATATATATATATACATCTAAAAGGTAACACTCGTCTATGTGAATCCCTAGGAAGAGCCCAAAAGCCAGCAATAGAAAAAGAACAATTTGTATACTTCAAGTACATGAAATGATGTTACAGTCATTTCCGTTGTTTTCAAATTTGAAAATAAATTTCAATGCATTTAAAAATTGTGTCCGATAAAGAATCCGAAAACTTATTAAATAGATTTTTTTGTTTGCTATACCTATTTAAAATTATGTTGGCCTGTGGTATTAGGTATTTATAGTTTTTTTTTTTCTAATAATGTTTCAATATCATCCATACACCGAAAGTGTTCGTATTTAAATAACTTGATAGGAAGGAATATGTTTGATATGCAGTTAGTAACACAGAGAAATAAATGTCTGCCAAAAGTACTGCGTATTCTTTTTTATTGGAAGGTTTTTTTTTCAAAATTTGGGGAAGATAGGCTTTTGGTTTTGTCTGGACCACTTACGCCTTATATTTATTTTTATTTTCAAAAGCGAATACGGTAGTTTAAAGATTTTCTCGACATATTTTTCTATGTTCTAAGCAGTTATCGTTTTCTTTTTTTTCAAACAACCCTCAGGAAGTAGGTACCTAAACACTTTCTTGCTTCGGCGATAAGCACTCGGAAAATTACTCGAAACTACGCCTCCTTTTTTTTAAAACAAAACATTCAACGATAGGGTAGCGTAGGTAACCCACTTCATGGACAATATTATTTTCTATCTGTTATTTCCAAAGAATTGACGTGATAACGAAAAACTGACAGCGTCATTGAATTTAGGAAGTTCCATTTGTACTAAAAATAGCTTTCACGAATGTAAAACAACGTTGAACCAATTTTAATTCGTAGACCTGTGTCACTCTCTATAAAATTCAACGACGAATTCTTTATGTAGGAAGTGACTCTACAACAACAGTGTGTACCTACAACACAATCACGTATATCCAATTTATCTCCACATACCTAAACTAAAAGATTTATTTCGTTGGTGGTAGCAGCACCACTTCAACGAACACGACCTATAGACGTACCTACATCAGACTTGTATCAATCTCTGTCTGTCGCTCATGATTATGTGAATTGTACATATTCTGGAGGTCCCCTCTATTGAATTGAATTCTTCCAAGTGGTACTCTGTACTGTACAGAACTTGTTGTAGCTGTTGCGCTATCAGTAAACGAACCATCCAAAAAGTATTCTTTCCCTTTCCATAAGACGCAATGCGACGCGTCGCGACTATTCTATTTTAACTTGTGGCTACCATATTGATTTACTGTTCTAATTAAAAAGCTTCCACGCAGAATATACTCTCTTTCACAGTTGAACACAAAATAAAACATAGAGTGATAAACAAAAATCTAGTATCAAACGCCGGTCTGTAGCACGAACAGTCTGTTTAGTCAGTAAATGAATTAAAGCGGTCTTATAACATCCAATCCAATCCAATTCAATAATAATATTCAATTTGTGGTTTGTTATTTTTGTCCCTCTATAGTAATAGTGTAAAATATAAACGCGAGTACTCTCATATTTCCAAAATAAGTTTAATAGTGTGTTATTTTTGAATCTAATTTTTTCTATTTGCTATGTTTGAGGTTGTGGATTTATCTTTACGCGATGAAGCCAACTGCCAGAAGGTGAGTTAAATGATGTTTTTTTATTTTTTTCAAATTATGTAAAATCATTTTCCTTAATAACGGTCAAAGTTTAAAAATGTTACCATGATAATCGGTTACTTTTTCGTAGCCAACAAATTCGTTATTTTTGGGCAAATTGTGTTCTGTGCATTTTTAAATTCTAGGTAGGTGGGTTACCGCCGACAGTAAAAAAAGTTCTTAGCGTAACAAGTAACGCAGAGCTACTCTTAATGACACAATAATATTGTTAAATAAACTTTTGCTATTTCCATAATACGTACATACGGATGTGGGTAAGGGTGCACATGGCGCCATACCTTGTTTGTTTTGTTTTTGGACAATACAATATGTCCTTTGATTCTTCGATTAGTTGATTCAGTGTAGTTATAAAGAGCTTAAATAATCAGTGACAATAATCTGCCACCTAATATGAACAATGGGATCCCAGACCAGAACCGAACCAAACTCAAAAAACCGAGAAAGCATTTTTTTATCCAAAATTGATTGTGGTTATCCCATATTTTGTTTTGTTCGATAAAACCAACTAAGACTTTATAGCAGAGGTGTCAAAGTTAATTTTTGTCTTACATGCGGACAACGTTATTAATGCTAAGGGATCTGTTTTTTTTTAATTAAACACTCGCGTACAATAAAATTGCAATAAATTATATAAAATGATACATTTAAAAATCCATAGGGGTTTGTTTTATACTCAAGATGTGAAAAAGAAGGGATTTTGGAAAATGTTTTGGACTTCGACTTCTAGAAAATGGCTCCCTTGAGTATTTTGAGCTATCAGTAACTTTTTAATTGCATTTAGCAGCAGAGCTACATCAAATTTAAGGCAGAGTTCCTATTGAAAACAGATTTGCTTTCCAAAAATCATTGTTTCTTTTCGTTGGTAAAGGGCGCACGTGATACTCACTCAAATTTAATATAATTTTTCTGAGCAGAACGAGTAGACAATCACGGTCCACCGATGGCAAAAGGGACAGATTGCCTTCACCTCCAAAGTTAATAGAGTAGGTGTAGAGGAGAAACAAAAAATATTTAAACTTACATGAATTTTGGTCGCGTCGAAATGAAATAAAAGGTACAGTTTTGAGTACCTCGATACTCGATGCCGAAATTAAATTTTCACTGTCCTGGGAGATGAATGGGTTTTGTTGAAAATTGGTTATTTGCGGCAAAGCATCAATGAGTTGAGATGACGAATAGTGCAAATAAAAGCAGAAATCTCGCATGCGCACAATCAAAAACATATCTAACATACTTGATAAATCCACACATGCTGCATAATGCATGCGCAACCATATAACGAACACCTTGATTGCACAGCCATGCATGAATTATTGACGCAATCAAAGTGGTGGTGAACGTAGCAACAAAAGGTAGAAGTATTATGATGTTGTCACCATAGATATTAAAAATGCCTTGAACTCATCAAACTGCCTCTAGACAGAATGGTATGTGCCTGATTATTTATTAAGAATCACATCCAGCTGCTTAGAAAAAACAGAGCTGAGCTTCGATAGCTATAAAGGAAATATCCGCAGAGATCTTTTGTATACCACTGCGTTAGCACGTTGTTCAAAAAAAGTGAAGGTCAATGGTCAACAAATTCTAAAATATCACTTTTTTAGGAATTACATATTGATAAAGTAAACATGCATTTAAAATGAGAAGCAGAAAAAAGTATTTTGTTAATTCTTCTTTAAGGCGTCATAACTTTTTACCACCACCACTACCACCTTGGTCTTTGTAACTATATCTAATATTTTCTAAGTTATATCATTTCGAGTAGTTATACCTCAAAATCGGATATTTTCATTTTTTTAAAGTAGAGCATTTTAATTCGTTGGAAACCCAAAACTATCGTCCTATTAGACTTTACTTTTTTTGGGGCACCCTAATGGCTGTACAGGTCCTTATACCTAGGAATATTACGTAGGTACTGAAAAACATAGTGTGTTTATAATTCTGTCCATTACTGCCTATGTATATTAATTCAGCTTAATTTATTTGAGTTTATTTGAATTCATATTGAATTCTTCAGTGCTTTAAGTAGTTAATTTTTTGTCTCTTAAATTCTTCTTATCTAAATCAATTCGAAAATAGTTATGAAATTTATATAACATTTCGAATAACAGTATTTAACATCTAATCGGAGGAATATAATGCATTGATAACTCAGCAATTATAAATGCCCTAAACTTATTGACCTTGAACTTGTTGCAACAACAATTAATGGCGTTGCTGCTGCTCCAAAACAGATAAGAAACCTACTAAGCTATATCTATGACTTGATTAATTTTATTTTATGGTTTCGTAATCTATTTGTGTTTTTATGTAAGTTTTTATTTTATGTAATAAATTGCGAGTTTGATGTTGAATGCATTATTAATAGAAATGTAGTTATACACCATTAGGACTGTAAAATAAATAAATCTTTTTTCTTTATAGCTTATGGTTAAGCTATGATTTCATTGCAGTTTTATTAAATAAATTTTGTTTGAATTTGTTTGTTGTTTTAGTTTGCGATTTATATTTATATGTTTGATATACTGCATTGTTAAAATGTTTTTAATTAAAAAAAATGGAGACACAACTGCGGAATGGAAAAAACTCGTTTACTTAGTTGAGGTTATCAGTATATGACCTGATTCGAATTTATAATCACTAATGTGTCTGAACATAATGCCAGATTTAAGACAAGACAAATTGATTATAATGCTGTTAAAAACCTGTAAAAAAAATTGTATAATGTAGGGTTTTTTTTTAAAAAAAAAATGTTTTATTGCTTTTCGATACCCTTAGAATGAAGTGACACAGTGCGGGCATTGGAGGAGGTGGAGGATTATAGAAAGGGAGATACCGATGCACGTTGGTTTTCAATGTCTCTACACTATACTCTGCAAAATAAACAGAGCTCTACATTCCACATTCCAACTGTACGGTTAAGAAAAGAATCCTTGTATTTTACTGCCCATCCGAATAAAGGCTTAAGGGTGAATTGAGCATTCCTATCATGGCGGGTATTGCGGTTGAATAGTTGTAGGGGTGCAATGCAAATGGATTTTTCGTTCGAGCACTTATGGTGGAAGTTACGACAAATCAACGATAGGCCAATAAGTTTAATCGTACGTTTTTTAATCCTGTCCAGTAGCTCCACATATGTAACATACTAGTTATGAGCATTATACTCAAGCTTAAAAATTCTAGCCGGATCAGAAGGGGTGAAATATTTCTAGCATCGCCTAGACATTTCGCATCGTTCTTAGCGACGTCGAATATGTGGTCGTTCCAGCTAAGTTTGTCGTTAACACACATACCGAGGATGGAAAGCCTTTCGGTTCAGCGATACAAGTGCCATTCATGGCTTCGCTTTAAAGACAGAAGACAGCAATGAACAAAATAAGTTCAAGGCTTTTCAAGAAAAATCGACAAATGACGAATCATAATGAAAACTGTCGTGGATGAAAAGGAAAAAATTCATTGGCAAATAAACATGTTAATAAGGTAACAACACAAAGTAACAAATGATTTTACATAAACTTAAGAAAAAACGATAGATGTGTTTACATACAAATGGAACTACTCCTCAGTTTCATTTTCGGGGAGATTACTAGGAACAAACTAACGTCCTATTATTCAACTGAACTGGTTCCTGAACGCCTAACTTTCAGGTGATATTATTTGAACTTTCGCGTCATTCAAACCTATTTACGAAATATTTACACTCTTCTCCTTATATCAGTCATTCCTTATACCTTTACCGAGAGTTACCACTTTACCAAAACAAAAACAAACTACCTTCCATAGCCTTTTTTCCCACCCCCACCCAATGTATTTATCTACCCAACTCGTTCAAACCATTCGGCAACGAAATGTACCTAACCTTTAAAAGCATACAGACAACCAAAGGTCGCACATCATAGAAACCAAGTCGTTGAAATTAGTTATGAAAGGGTCGTTTTTATTATGGAAATGAATGAAAGAAATGAAGAAAACGAGAAATGTGTAAATATAAGCGTCGCCAAAAAGTACCCGACATAAAGGGATTCTACTATATATGCATTTGCATTGCATCTTATAAAGCTTAATTTTGACAATTTATTAACGTTAGTTATTATAAAACATCTACCATGTTGTATCGGGGATGTCAAGATTTAATTAAGTTAGTGTCTGCTTATTTGTGAGTGTTTAGTATAAAAATATCATCCTCACTTTCTCAACAAGGGTGTTTTTTTTAGAGGTATAGAACTTCCAATAGAAATAAAACACAAGAAAATCGTTTTAATGTCCATCAATTTCGCTTTATTGGAAGGATAATTTTATACCATTGGCATGTGGCTGCCGCGGCTGGTTCGAGGCCTAGAGGTCCAATTTTCAACCACTTTTTTAAGCATTTGGGGCTGTACGTCTTCAATAACGCCACGAATGTTGGCTTCCAAGTCCCCTAACGTTTCTGGTTTGTTGGCGTAGGCGAGCAACTTCACAAATCCCCAAAGAAAATAATCTAATGGTGTCAAATCACACGATCTTAGTGGCCCAATGGACAGGTCCATTCCGCGAAATTATGCGCTCATCGAATATTTCCTTCAATAAATCAATTGTGACGTGTACTGTTAGGTATGTAGCCACGAACAAAATAGTCGGTTATCATGGCTCTTTACCGGTCTCCATTAACGGTAACTGACTTTCCAGCATAATTTCGGAAGAAATATGGCCCAATGACTCCACCAGCCCATAGAGCACACCAAACAGTCAGTTTTTGTGGATGTAATGGCATTTCAAAGGTCTCATGTGGATTCTCTTCACTCCAAATGCGGAAATTTTGCTTGTTAAGGTAGCCATTCAACCCAAAATGAGCCTCAGCACTGCACAGAATTTCTTGCGGTAAACTTCGCGAACTGAACCATTATTTTGGAAATAAAATTGCACGATTTGTAAGCATTGTTCATTTGTCAACCTGTTCATGATGAAATGGCAAACCAAACTGTACATAAATGACATTAAAGTTGCCAGATTTGACCACAAAATGTCAGGTTTATCTCTATTCGAAAAACTAACCTCTAAAAAAAACACCCTTTACAAACGATTTGCATCAAACGCTTTGGCAAATATTAATTATTTTAAAATGTCGATTCAATGGCGAAACCAATGTGAACTCTTTAAATTAAATTTGAAATAGTTATCCTTTGTCCATAAGCTGCAAATTAAAAAAAAAATTACTTTTTTTTTATTTTACAACATTTATTTTGAAATTAAATTTTCGAACTCGTTATTTAAAATATAAAATATAAAAATGAATCCACCAAAAAAATCGGTAATATAAGTAAAATCAGGACTCTTTGTTGTACTGTTGATCTGTTTTCCATATGCTCATTGCTTAACGTATTTCATTTTGGCACAACGTCATTAATCTTTAATGCATGTAAGATAAAATCAATTTGGACGTCTTTGATTGTAGGTTTTGCTCCAGATTTTAATCTTTGTGGTTTAAGAACAGCGTGCATTAAAAGTACATTTATGCAGTCATTTGAATCTATTAAAGAACATGTTAATAAATACAAATTTAAAATGTGTATTGCCATTTAAAAACTGCCATTGCTAACACTTTCGTTCTTATTGTATCAAAAATTTGTTTGCTGTATTTATCGTCAATTTCCAATTCGTAATATTTTGAATATTTTCAACTAAGAATTGATATTGGATAACAAATTATTCAACTTGTTTGGATAAATCTATTTCAAATCAATCTCGATCTGTAAACAGAAATATAGAATATACAATCATCATTATATCGAGGCCAACCCTTTAATAATTCGCTTAATGTTTTGTCCTGGTTTTTAAATTTCTTTAACCGAAGATGGTTTGTTTTCCTCCAATAATCAAGAACTGTTCCTCATGATTTGCCAGCCAAATAATGTATTGGTCCAACTCATATATTCTAAAATACATACATTAGCCAAATGTTCGAATACATACAATTCGAAACAATACAATACATAATACCGTCTTCATCAGAACTGTGTCCTGCCAATAGTTTGCCTTCCAATCAAAAATAAGACAAGAAAGCAAGAAATCGCTATTTGAAGAAAGTTTAGCAGAAAGTTAAAAATGCAATGGAAATGTTCTCAATACGTACCTGTGCAATGCGTCAATTTAACAATCCGTCTTTTAATACAACATATTCCCGAGCATTGAAATTAAGCTGCGAACAAAGTATTTGAATCGCCGCACTCCATTTTGTAGAGCATATTTGTATCAATACCCTGGTCGTGGAGTAATGGAATCGACGCTGCCGAGAGACTCCATTCAAGTAATGCTCAATAAAAAGTCAGTACATACTCTTTATAAGAAAACCGTTTAAAACGTCTACCGTGCAAGAACGTTATTGCACAAAACACAATTAGTAGCTGTAAATGTTTCTATGTCAAGCAGGTATTCACCTTAATTTGATATGATTTTCCTTTTTTAAGGGCATCTTCTTATATCAATAAGTCAGCACTTATTCTTATTATTCAAAAATCAGTTTATTTTGAACAGATTTTTTTTTTCGGTTGCGCCAGGAGGTGAGTATTCTTCTAAAACTACCAATAGCCCGTACATTGGTTATGCCCGATTAAGGGGTTACATGGGTTTATTCGGGGAAACAAGTTCTATTTTCAACTATTTTTTTATATAAAAAATAAAATATTTTATTCAAACGTTTTACTGTCCAAAAGATATACATGTGAATAGGAATTTCTGAAATTTTTAAAGGAAAATATTAAAAACTCCGTCATTGTGACGTCATTTCAGGTGATCCCTAGGAAAAAGGAGCGGCCGCGTTAACAGTAGAAATCGTGACAGCATCATCAGAAGTGAAAAAAAATTCGTGCTTTAGTTAAGACCATAAGCTAGAATTTGGACGAAGGAAAAAAAGGCAAATTGCATTTTTTGCAGACCTTTTTACAAAAAAATTCTAATTTTGGTAAAATTTGGTCAACATTTTTTTTTTAATAGTTGTGATTGAAAAAAAGAAATCCTTTTTCTACGTTCTCGTGAATTGTATCTCGACGATCTGTGTAAAATATCATCAAGATCGGTTGAGTAGTTTTCGAGAAATTTTGACAACCGACTTTGAAAACACGGTTTCGAGAAAAACGCGTTAAAGTTTGGATAACCTCAAATAAACCTTGTGAACCTATTGAGTGCGCACCTTCCCAAGGCGGTATCTCCGAAACTTTTATTCGGAATGGATTGAAAATTTAGGATAATATTCTAAATATATTGTAGAAATTAATGAGACAATAAAACAAAATCGATTTTTTTTAAGCTGTGAAACCCATGTAACGCCTTAAAATATAAATAAATCTGCCTACGGGCTAAATCTCACCCCTCAGAGAGGCACTATGAGGTCTGGCCGCGCGCTCATAGTAGTATGAAATTTGTTGCTCTCATTTTTTCATTTTTGTGATGACTACGACTAAGTTATCTTAACAAGTAGTTTACGCTTCTTAAGTGTTAATTCGTGTTTGGTGGGTAGCTTTCCAGCGAACGCACCTGCTAATACCGCCATTACATACGGTTTTTCTTATGGCCCCAGGTCGAACGGTCTTGATATTGGTAGTCGGCACTCAAGGTTTGTCACTTCCTGAGTGCGGATTACTTCATTATTGTAATGAACATGAATACGAGTACGAAATTTGCGAGCAAAGTTTGTTACTTCGTTACTCATGTTAGCAATTCCTAGATCTCTGTGAATATCACTATTCCTTATATACCATTCACGCATTCACGATTGATCTTAGCGTTTAGTTTTGTAATGTTCGTATTATGGCCAAATTGCTTGGTTTGGTACAACCCATATGTCCCAGAAGGTTTTAGCACTTGCTTATACAGGACCTCTTTGTTGTATACGCTTATACTCCGTCCAACATATCTTTTGCATTTTTTAATGTGTGTAAAATACGTTAAAATGGAGTTACAGAATCTTAAGCTGTTTTCTTTAAGTAAAAAGATTATTTACGTAGGTTTTTGTAGCGCGCAGCATTTTTTTTTTGCAATTTGTATTTTTAAGTCGTGTATTTTGTGCTTAGATAGTAAGATAGTAGTTAGAAATGGCTTTAAAATCATACAAAGACAAAAAAACAAGAAATTGTTGGAAAAATATTTTGTAAATATTATTATTCAATAGATGAATATATATTTATTTTTGTTATACTTGTATATTTAATTCAAAACTAAATTTTATCTTAATGAATATATTTTTTTATTTTTGTATGTTTCTTATTTAAAGGGGATCAGGCCTATTGGGCGGCGAAATGAATTATTCTTTATTATTTAACGAAATAATAGTTTTTTCTTCGCAACGTTAATGTGCATAAATTGGATTAAGTTTTGTTTTCAGTAGAGAGGTGTGATTTGTATTACTTAGTTGTTTATGTGTATAAAAACCATAACAGTATTTTTTTTTAATTAATTAAAAGATGCAAAAGTTAACTTATATTTATATAGTAGGTACTTATGTACCTACATAAATCGCAAGTGCAAATTTGCCGAACTACAAAATTTTTTATGCACGCGTTGCTACTGTTTCCAGTTAACATTCGTGGATTAAAGGCAAATCATTTTCATTGGCACATAGTTAATAACAACTCAGCATTGATTCCGATTTATCAGAGTTTAGTCTGCCTGGGTATAACTTAGTGTCATTATTATTTTGTCATCGCATTCTCGCCGTTTATGTACGTAGTTATGTAGCCTACCAACTTCTACCACAATACGGACAATGTTACAATCCGAAATTTAATTCAAAGAATTGTGACCCTTTTTCCTCGTACTGAAAGCGCAGGCAATTTCAATAAACACAATTCAAGTTGGCTCCGACATTCTGGGCAAACAACACTCAAAAAAAAGTATGTTGAGATCTTTGCTGAGGTAAATAATTTGATCAAGCTTGTAAATGAGCCGACCCGGATTCCGG
This sequence comes from Ferdinandea cuprea, assembly GCA_963576555.1. NCBI lineage: Eukaryota > Metazoa > Arthropoda > Insecta > Diptera > Syrphidae > Ferdinandea > Ferdinandea cuprea. The sequence continues at coordinate 26,831,654 of OY754962.1, forward strand.
AAATTAGCAGTCGAACTGCCAACACACTGGACTAGTTACTCACCTCTCATCTCTATAAGTGCACCATAATTTTTATCGCCTCTATCGTCAGACCATTGTATCATATCTGCGAATTTCTCGTACTCCAACCACATAGCTAAAGAATAAGCTCCTAAAAGAAACGTATGGTAATACGAGAAAGCCAATTGGGAAGCCGGTCTGTTATAACTTTTAACTGGTCACTGTTTTTCCTCGACAGCGACGTGGATGCTGCTGCTGATATGATTACAAATATAATTCACCTGGATATCCCTATCAGGATAAAGAGTATCAAACCCAAGGAAAGCTCGTGGTGTAACTTGAGCTGTAAAGAAGTTATCAGGGCCAAAGATATAAGTTTTCGGTCCCTTAAGGCCAACCCAACTGCTATAAAACCGAAAAAAGTTTAAACGAGCTAGAAATGATTGAATTGGCTACATTAATCGTGCCAAATTTTTCTAAGACCAAAAGTTGAGGTAAAAAATACTAAAAAGGCCCACCGGTAGTAAAAAATTTTGGTCGTTTTCATCTGTTCCGATACTCATTTATAATGGCACTTCAGCTGTCAGCTCTACAGATAAAGTCAATCTGCTCACTGCTTACTTGCGGCTATCTCATAGCTCCCAGATTGTGCTGTATCTTCCCCTGTACTCGAGCGCGTAGAAAACTCAATGGGACAAATTTATTTTCGCACTCATACAGTGGAAAGAGTACTTCTAGATCTCAGCCTAATAAATCCGCTGGTCCAGATAGTGTTTCCCCTATCGTTCTGAAAAGGTGTTCTTCCACGCTGGTAAAACCACTGCGTAAGCTTTTCTATCTGTCCTATTCTTCAGTGCTCTTTCCGAGAAGATGGAAAATAGCATTGTACAGTCAGTCCCAAAAAAAGGCGAATCTTCCTCCCCCCGCCCTCCTACCGGCCAATCTTGCAGATTTTTAATTAGTGCTAGAACTAATAGCTTAGGCATATTGTGGCCAAAAACATATTGACTAAGACAAGAATAACCAAACTATTAAATATTCGATGCCCGGGCTGTAGATTAAACTAGGAAAATCTGCTTCTTGTAGGATAGATAACTTTTTCACCAATACATATCTACCATAAACAAGCCAGGAAATTAAGAAATTAAAACTCAAACGTTGGGTTGAAGATTTAAGAACGATTTATTCAATATGAACTTAATTGAATTGTAGTGGAGATTTACAAACGTATAACTTAAGAAACAACCACAATTTCAACCATTAGATGTGTGTAGTAGAAACAGTAGAGTAATTGTTTTTATTTTTACTGATAATGTAAAATTATTATATTTTAGAATAAAAAGATCATAATATTAATAGCGTAACTGTAAAATTGTACAAAAAGTATTTAATAGCGATTATACGCTAAATAAAGTTCAAACAAACAGCCAAAACCAGATCGCACAACCTTACTTTCGTTAGCCCCGTAATTGACGTATGCCGATCAAGCGGATCAAAACCACCTATTAACTTGATTGCGTTTAAAGAACACAGGAATGTAGCTAACATTCTATTTATTCATCGACTACTCTGTGTGTAATACCATCTCCTTTAGTACTAAATCTTGCAATTTGTGTTGTCCTCGTCTCTTTTATCTGTCAAACCATCGCACTTCCTACGGTTATAAAAACTCAATATCCGGTATTCTTGACCATACAATGTTCTATTTCAACTGCTGTAGTTTTGAATTTCAATCTTCTACACCTATCACAGTTCTTAGGTCTTAGGATTTAAGCTTTATAGTCCAAGAGCTAGTGAACGATTTGACGAACGTGTTTTTCCAAGGACGACAATTTTTTTACTTTATAACGGGTTTATTTCATATCGATAGGGTAATTATTCACAAAGATATTATGCTTAAAAAAACAGTGCTCTAGTACTCCAATCAATCGAAGCAGTAGCTATGTGCTCTTCCGTCAAGCACTTGAAATCACCAGAACCCTTCCAGACGAAAATTTGTAAACACTTACATACGTAAACTAAAATATACTAAAATTGTAGCCTTGTAAAAGCATTTTTTTTTCGCTCATTTTTTGCAATTTCAAAAATCCGGTACATAGCGACGCAACCACAAAATGCCCGCCAGACCGTTATTTTTTTGATTTTTATGTAAAAAAATGTTAATCCTTGTAAAAACACGTTAGTCAAATCGTTCACTAGCTCTCCTACTACTAGTTTTTAAGACCAAAGCAAGACATTTAGTTGACGAAATATATCAGACATGAGTTTCAAATGGACTTTCATCATAATTTAGGGCAAGTAAGCCGTTCTAGTTCTAGCACAAATTTGTTGCAAAAGTGAAAAATCATCTGAGACTAGAACCGTCTGTCGCGTGTATTTAAATTAGCCTTTATTAGCGAATTTGTGGTTACATTCAATGTCGTTATATTAGTTGTCTTGTTTTTATTTGTTCGTCACCGCAGACGGAGGCGTCGTTTCCATTTACAGGCACTAAAGAGTTTTTTTTTTCCTTCTCATTGAAATGGTAATTTCACGTCAAGTTCACGTAATAAATCTTCCAATTCACTTTTAATCGAATTTCAAGAGGTTTTTTTCTGTTCCATTAGTCCCAGCAATTATTTAATGGAGCAATATGTTTGTTGACAAAGAGGAAGATAATTTTTGCGCTTTAGTCGGATGTCTAGTTCGTTAACTTGGTAAATAAGCCTAATTTGACTGCCGTTACTGCATGTAGCCTCGCCATTGAAAGATCTGAAAGAATAAGAAGCAATGTAGTGCATTGCCCTTGAGTAAATTGGAATAGAATATGATTATACTATAGGTACCGCCCGTAAATGGACTTCTTTTATTTTATATTTAAAATTAATTCGGGATCACTGATTGACTACTTTACTTACTTAACCGTCTCCCGATCCGTAGGGGAGAGTCTCAGCATGAGACACAAAAGTCTTCCATCGCAGTTGTCCCGAATTTGAGGGCTGGAATTTGAAGATTGTCTTTACCAGAGCGACGTGGTTTTGGCGTTTTAGACTGCACACCCTCTACAAACTACTACTACTACTACTACTACTACTACTACTACTACTACTACTACTACTACTACTACTACTACTACTACTACTACTACTACTACTACTACTACTACTACTACTACTACTACTACTACTACTACTACTACTACTACTACTACTACTACTACTACTACTACTACTACTACTACTACTACTACTACTACTACTACTACTACTACTACTACTACTACTACTACTACTACTACTACTACTACTACTACTACTACTACTACTACTACTACTACTACTACTACTACTACTACTACTACTACTACTACTACTACTACTACTACTACTACTACTACTACTACTACTACTACTACTACTACTACTACTACTACTACTACTACTACTACTACTACTACTACTACTACTACTACTACTACTACTACTACTACTACTACTACTACTACTACTACTACTACTACTACTACTACTACTACTACTACTACTACTACTACTACTACTACTACTACTACTACTACTACTACTACTACTACTACTACTACTACTACTACTACTACTACTACTACTACTACTACTACTACTACTACTACTACTACTACTACTACTACTACTACTACTACTACTACTACTACTACTACTACTACTACTACTACTACTACTACTACTACTACTACTACTACTACTACTACTACTACTACTACTACTACTACTACTACTACTACTACTACTACTACTACTACTACTACTACTACTACTACTACTACTACTACTACTACTACTACTACTACTACTACTACTACTACTACTACTACTACTACTACTACTACTACTACTACTACTACTACTACTACTACTACTACTACTACTACTACTACTACTACTACTACTACTACTACTACTACTACTACTACTACTACTACTACTACTACTACTACTACTACTACTACTACTACTACTACTACTACTACTACTACTACTACTACTACTACTACTACTACTACTACTACTACTACTACTACTACTACTACTACTACTACTACTACTACTACTACTACTACTACTACTACTACTACTACTACTACTACTACTACTACTACTACTACTACTACTACTACTACTACTACTACTACTACTACTACTACTACTACTACTACTACTACTACTACTACTACTACTACTACTACTACTACTACTACTACTACTACTACTACTACTACTACTACTACTACTACTACTACTACTACTACTACTACTACTACTAGTACTACTACTACTACTACTACTACTACTACTACTACTACTACTACTACTACTACTACTACTACTACTACTACTACTACTACTACTACTACCACTACTAGTAAATGATTGTAAATGTTGTTAAACAAGTGTTTTCATGTACCAAAAATAATATTTGTAACAATTTAAATCACATTATATTAAAAAGCGGTTTGAATCAGTGCCCAATTGTGTCAAAGTACTGAACTGATTCAATATAACCACCCATAACCTACGAAATCCGTCTTTGTAAAGTTATACTTCAATTTATTGTCAACAGAAAATGTATGATTTATTATATTATATACTTATTAGTCATGTTAATCGAAAATATTTTCATTATTTTTCATTAAAAATTAGAATAAATTGGTTAAAACATAGCTTTATTCTCAATATTATAATATTTTATTATGTTATTAGTTGTGTGGTTACTATGTTTCTATAAATCCATATTCACCGCATATTTTGCATGTTTATTTTACACACCCAAATTGTGAGGTGTAATCTCAAATGCATCAACTGTTCCCAAATTCTTGTTATAAAAAATGACATTTCAAGTCATTTCAAAGGAACGTAAAAACCCAAATTACGTGGGTATTTTCAGCTCGACTTAGCTTGTAGGCGAGCTGAGAGTTGACTATTTGGTTAACTCCTCATCTGTGATTAGGTTTCTATCACTTTTTATCAAAGAGCCTCCAGCCAGTTGCTAAATTTTCTTGTTAAATATTTAGTATTGTTTCGATCGGGGGACTGTCTTCAGCTGAGGGACTCTTTCTTTTCTTGTTTTGCGCTGACCTTAAAATCAAATTAATCTGTTAACATAGCCCCCATAAATGAATTATCTAAAATCAGATAGAGCTCACTTCTTAAGAGACTTAGTACCAGCCGCATTGATTTATATTAAATAAAACACAACATCCTTATATCATTGTATTTATAATATATTTCACTTTTATTATTGCAGATAGTTGATTTACTTGATCAGCTTGTTCTCAGTGACGCCACAATCGATAGAATAAAAAATGTCTTCATTGATGAAATGGAAAAGGCACTCAACGAGCAGCCATCCTCTCTTCAAATGGAAAATACTTACATTCCAGAGCTACCAGATGGCACAGGTAAAACACATAAATTTCTTATCTATTTTTATTAAAAAAAAAAATATTTTACTTTTTTTAAAGAGCAAGGTGTATATCTTGCCCTAGATCTGGGTGGAACGAATTTTCGGGTAATTCTCATGGTTCTTAATAATGGCAACATTGTTGAAGAAACTGTTCAACACTATCACATTTCGGACGAGTTGCGTGTAGGCTGTGGAGACGCGCTGTTCGACTACCTAGCAGAGTGTATCGATGACTTTGCCAAACAAAATCGTCTTATCGATGAAGAACTCTATCCAATGGGATTTACATTTTCGTTTCCTATGCGACAGCACAGCTTAGACTCGGGTAGCTTGGTTACTTGGACGAAATCATTCAACTGCCCGAGTGTAGTGGGCGTAGATGCTGTGCAAAAACTTCGACTGTCATTGGCTAAATTAAATAGGAAAAATATTGAAATTTTGGCAATTCTAAATGATACAACAGGGACTTTGGTTCAAGGCGCTCGCATAGACGAGAAGACTCGGATCGGTATTGTTCTAGGAACTGGTTCCAATGGTTGCTACATGGAAACTTCGAAGCGCGTTAAACATTGGGAGACTCGAAGTCACGGTGATCATGTCATAATCGACGTAGAATGGGGTGCATTTGGAGACAATGGAGTTTTGGACTTCATTAAGACGGACTTTGATCGGGCGGTTGATGAAGGTTCTCTGTTGAAAAATTCATTTACGTAGGTGCCTTTATTATTTCCTTTAGATGCATATACATTAAGGTTGTTTGGTTGCTCTTACTCATTCATTAGATTTGAGAAGTATATCAGTGGCAAATATCTGGGCGAACTTTGTAGAGTTATTCTAGAAAAGTTGTATGACATGAAGCTATTTTTGCCAACCGTAACGAAGGATAAATTTCCAAGGCCATGGACGTTTGGTGCAGACAATGTTTCCAAAGTTGAAGAGTACGTTACTCGATTTACAAATGCACGAGTCTTATTTCGCTTTTTTTTTAGAGATACACTCAACGTGCATAGTGACAACTTACTGGGTATAATGAAAAGCTTAGATTTGGAATTTGACAAGGACTACAACTATGACGACATAAATACTATTCGTTACGTGTGTGGATTGATTTCGAAGCGTGCAGCTCAACTATTGTCAATTAATACATCGGTCTTGTTAAATCGAATGGAAGAGTCTGAAATTACGATTGCCATTGATGGTTCTGTTTATAAGCACCATCCGCGCATAAGGCATTGGATGGCCGAGTTCACGTCCAGGATGGCGCCTACCAAAAAAGTAGGAAAAGTTTTATTTTCCCCAATATAATTTTGTTAAACATTTTTTTTCAATATTCTAGAGCAAATTTATGTTGGCCGAAGATGGAAGCGGCAAGGGTGCCGCTTTGGTTGCTGCAATCGCGAAAAAAATCCTAATTAGAGAACGCAATGGCCAGTAAGAGTACAATTTTTTATTTGATTTTTCACATTGTGAAATGCATAACTTTGTAAATTATTTAAATCTTAAGAGAACTTAGTTAATATTTGACAAAATAAATTAGAAGATTTAAATATGTGGTCTGTCTTTAAATGCTTGAAAAATATGTGTTAAGTGCAGTCTGACAGCACCTCATCTGAACTTCCGCAAAAATGCAAGTGATGCGCTTCTTTAATCTTGTTCTTCAGCAGATAGTGTGCAGGCAGGTATGAACACAAATTTAATGGCATTTAAACCACACCCTTAGATGGAAAACACAGCACTTTTCTTACATTTTTAAAACTTTTTAATTTGTTCTTAAGATATCATCAGCAGATATAATTTTTTAAAGATCGAATCAAGAGTAGAGATTATTTAGTAGCCTTCTTGTAGCACTTTAGATATTTGGATAGAAAACTTTTTGTTAGAATAGAAAAATAAATAAATATCGTTTTTAGTATAATTGATGAGACGGTAAGTATGACAACTGAAGTATTGTTTCAGAGTTACGAAAAATAAAGAAGAAGAACTAAAAAATTCTCACAACAGATACATAAACTAAAAACCCGTTTACCAAGAAATAAAGAGAGAAATTTCCTCAGGTTGCCGGGATCGTGTTCAAATATCAGCTGAGTCAGAGGAGGCAAAACCATGTTAAATTAAAAGAAGCAAATCTTTAGTTAAATTTGATATTCAATAAAAAAAACCCTAAAATTCCTTCCTACCAAATATGTAAATTCCTTCCTATCAAATATGTTTGTAAACTTTTTTCTAAATCATAAATTTTCTCATCTTTAAAACGAGGAGTCGGTCAATCATCAAAATCGAACCGACCCATTCGCGCTCATTAATGTATAATCCCTTCGTCATCCTAAACAAAAATTACCATAAGTAAACCTAAACTGTTCGGCAAAGTACCAACGAGACGAAAAACTTTTTAAAATATGCGCCTTAAAGTATGCAATATTTATTTACCTCTTCTATTGACCATTTTCTTAGTATGCCATACGGGGCTAATGTGGTTCGTGTGCAACAAAATGTTGCTTAGCCTATCGCAGGTGACGTTTTTCCTTGTATACCTAATAGGAATGATTTCTGCATTTCTGGGCTCCTGGTACGTTGCTGAGAATTTTTTGCTTTTTTGTCGCAATCGCAATTCGATCGAGGTTTGTGTTTTTTTGTGGTGGAATTTGTATTGCGGGCTGGGTCGATTTCAATGATCGACCCGTAATTTTAAAGGGTATAATAGTTTTAACCATTTTCATAGACATATAATATGTATAGTTTGGATAATATTATGAAGTAAAAAATTGTTTTGCAGATTTTAAAAGGTGAATGCACTAAACTAACTCATTTCCATTGACTCTGGTTCTGTAGTAGACCATGCTTTTAGGAGTTTTTGACACATTAGATTAATAATGTTCATAATTGTTCCTTCGTGGGATCGCCCATAACGTGTCGTCGTGTCCAACTTGAGGCGTTGGACCCTTTTAACTCGAATGTACGAGGCTCAAGAGATGATTGTCCAACAATTGGGCACGTAGTGGACGAGTTGGTGTTGCTCGTTGGAGATCGTAGATTAAAATAAAAAAATAAAAAGCATGGAAAACCAAAATAGTAAGTAATGAATTAAACTACGACAATAGAATAAAACTAAAGATATCAGAAGCGCCGGGTACAATTTAACTCTGCAAAGATCACGATTAAAAATTACTTTATGTAGATCTAAGCAATAAACTGCAAAACTGAATAAAAATAGAATCAATAGGTGTTCCTTAACTTACATATTTCTACTTATTTGTACGTGGTACGCGCGTAGTGTGCATGAAGTGGTAGGAGAACTCTGGTATCTCTATTACAGACAGATAGGCTGAATTCCAAAACGCAACACTTCTGCATTACTACTTAATCAAGCGTTCCAAAATGCAAACTGCTTACTATGATACAATACATACCATTCTAAAACGCATTGTAAACGCATCAACTGCGCAAACAAAACCAAATAGAGCATCGTGAATGATTCTGATGCAAATCAGCGCAAAAGCATTCATACCTTGGCGTCAGAAAATCAGTGTGCGTTCACAATGCGCATTTTTTGGTTTCTTGGAATTCAGCCATAGATACCTGCTAATGCTAAGCTAAAAGGAATGCACCACAGCCCGGTGTCCGGCATTTAACATACATAAGGTATAAGTGAAAAATGAGATAAGCTTCGCATGACAGCGGAAGTAAAGAAGCTTGATCGAATTAGAAAATTAAAAATCCGAGGAAACCTTCATGTCAAAAAACAGATATCGAAGAATTTAGAGCAAGAACGGCTATTTAAGTATTGTAATGTGAAACGGAGGGCCAATCAATATAGTGTTTCAATTGGATCACTAAAATACATGCAAATGCAAACAAGATATAGCAAAAGCTTTGTAGATCTGAAATTTTCGCCGTCAGATTTAATGATACAAGAACTTGCTTAACTTGCGCTTTCTCGTGATTGGAAAGTTTGACAAAACATAAATAATTTATTTATCCATTAACTTGGTTTTGTTCCCTGTTTTTTAATTTAATTATTGATACTTTTTTTTACTTCCACAGCTATTATGTTTTTTAAAAAGTGCTGTTAGCTTTCTGCTGCTGTTTCTTTTCTCCTGTATCGTTTTTTAAAGATGCAGTGATAGCTATTGAATAAGTAGTTATTATAAAACAAGGTGTTATTATTTATTTAATATACATATATGTATATAATATGTTTTATTTAAATCTAAGTATTTGGTTTTTATTTATTTACACAATTTTTATTATTTCATCCATTTGCAAAATAGAAAATTCATTGTTTGTGTTTAATTTACTAAATAACTTAATATTAATAAAATATCCAATTACTATAAATATATATAGTATATACGTTTAAGTAGAAATTTATTGTTTTTGGAAATAGTTGCTCAATATATACAATGAGTATTACGTCAGTTTAGTTTTTTTTTGTATTTATATATTTAATATTGAATAACTTTCCGACTGCATTTAATTGATTTTGATATATTTTTGTCAAAATTTTAAAGAAAATATATCATACAAAACAAATAACAAAAATGTCTTTGAAAATTTTAAGTAAATAGTTTTATGTTTATTTCAATTTTTTACAGAGCTTAGGTAACGTGTGATACCTATTTTCAATGTTGGATAACTTTTAATGTCATTATAATATAGTGGAAAACAAAAATGTTAAAAAACATACATAATAGTAGCGCAAGAGTTATGGATGTTTTAAAAAAATATATAAATATTGTGGTAAGCGTAGACCTACCAGCCCTTAAGCCTAACTTCTCCACCCTTTAGGTCCTGTATGGGCAGTTTACGCTTAATATTTATTTTTTTATCTAACAGAGATTGAAAGTAATGTAAGTCGGGTTGTAAAAATGCAGTCGCAGAATTATGGAGCTAAAAAAAAGCAGACGAAAAAGGAAGAAAAATAGCTCACTTTTTATAAATAGAACTCCTCCTCTCTGCTTTCGTACATAAGCTATCGAGTATGCAGAACCTTTAAAATGCGTTTAGGTCTTCTTCAATGTAAATTCTTCTAAGATCGCCATAACAAATTTTATAAATATCTTTTTTAACACTTGATCTGTTTGCCTAGATCAAGTCGCGTAAAAGATTATTTTTTTTTTTTAGAGACTTCGATCTAATTTTTTTCTCGATAAATAAATATCGCAAGTCTCATGGAGTCTCTACATTAAAATGAATAAAATATCTGAACAAAATATTGCAATTAGCTTGAAAGTCTAAAGGTATACAGACTATAGGTTTTCAATAGGTAAAATCTTAAAATTATTTTATGTATATATTGTTTTTTTTTTCATTACAATTTAAACTAAAATTGGTTTAATACATCCAATTGGACATAATATACATGAAGCAACAACAGTACTTGGGTGGCCCTTCGCGGGTTTAAGGGATCTCAACCGTCTTTCCGCAGACGCTCTCTGCTATGCCTCTGCTACAGGCAGGCGCCTATAGCAAAAGTTCCCTGGTGGCTCGCTACGCGGGATTAAGCGATTTCCACCCTCTTTCCGTTGGGGTATGTGCTTTTCATCAGGCAGGCGCCTATGACAACAGTTTCATATGTACATAAAATAATTTTAAGAGATACCTTTTGAACAATATTTGTTGTACTATATCTCCGGTTCCTATGAACCGATTTTAATAAAACTTTTTCATTAACTACACTTTACGAGAATAAAACTGAATTAATTTTTTGGAATTTGGACTTACAACTTAAGACATTTTGGTACCACTTCATATGTCATTGGGACGGGCGACGCCCAAAGAGCGCCAAAAAATTTTTCCGGATTTGAATTCAATGCATTAAAAGGAACATGATTGTAAAGAAGGATTGATTTTGGAGAATGTTACGGTAAAGTAAAAACTAGCCCTAGTTTGTTGTTCTTTCTCCACAAATTCAATCAGTACCCAGTTTGATGGTTGATTTGAACACCAGATATTATATTTTGCGTCATTGAAAAACGCATGAAAAACTTACAAACTAGAATTAGAATTGGCTTCGAATTCTACGCATTTGCAACTGCAATGCATTCAAATTTATGTGAAACATAGTAAATAAAAATGTGAAATTAAGTAAAAAGAATACAATTCATATTTGTATGAAAATAATTTTGTACATGCATACTACGGTCGGTGGATTCATTCTGATACCTGATGAAAGTTTAACGACATATAATAGCAAACTTTTTCATGCTTGATACTCTCGCAACTATTTTCATCACGAGTTATGTTTGTTTTTTCTTTTCTCTTAGATTGTACGTATAAAGCTAATTAAAGATATAAACTCTGTTAATGTTTAAGTTGAAGGACAGTATTAGTTAAATAATTTGTTGTTTGTTAACTTATGTGTTGTCCTTTTTTAATTATTTGAAGTGACAACAGGCTGGCGAAGCTGCTAATGGCTGCTCGACTTTTTGATTGCGAATCAGGTCAGGCGATATGAAGGTCGATACAGATGGGAATATCTCAATGGAAGCATTGGCCATATCAAAAGAATGCTCCGGGTAAGATATTCATCGAATCGCAGCCCCAGGTTCGAGACGACAAGGAAGACCGAACCTCAGTTTTAAAGTCAAAGCCATCGCGATTGATCTAGATAACTTGAAGCAGCGACCGCGGGATCGCAGAGGATTGAAGTTTGACGTGTCTTAGCAGGGACTCTTTACTGTTCGCGAGCCCGTTAAGAGTTTGTAAGTAATGTAAGTTTAATTGCATCAGTCACTCTGCACTTCCCCCTCTAGTTTAGATATCAGTTGGACGTTCCTTTACTTTAGTCACAGCTGCCTCCTCCTTCTTGAAGGATTTCTGGAGTAGTAGTTCCCATTCCAATCCGCTGATTAAGACTTCCAACTTTGATTGGACAATGTACAGCTGTGTGGTTGTGCGTATGCAAATGGCGTGGACCGTATCTGAAATGAAAATACATAATTATTTTCCTTATAAATTCGTGTAAATATATTCTTTCCAAGTTTCCTTACCATAATTTGATAAAATAGCCACAAGCATTCTTCCCAACCTAAAATTTGGAAGGAATCGCGAAATACATACAATTTTCAAAAGTATAGTTAATAAACAATTCGATAACTTTATTTACTTATATTTTCTTGAACAAATATTGTATTTTATGAAATATTTTTTTTTTTTGTTATTATAGGAAGATAAAATATCATAATTGCATGTTTTTATATTCAACAAACACTATCAAATTTTATAATAAATATATTCGTTCTGTGTTTTGTTTTTTCTCAATTGGTAGGTAGTTATTATTTAGGGAATAGAGGGTCGAAATTTTAACACTGCATTGAATGTACTCTAAAGAAACTATTCAATTCTTAACTATATCACATTAATTCAATTAGAAGATATATTCCAATCGTTTTATTTTCTTCTTTTTATTATTATTATAATCTACGTATTTGAATGTACGTGAGTACGTACATTTAATAGTATAAATAGATACATTTTTTCAAGCAAAGATTTTTTTTTTCATTTAAGGTAATGAAATGATTTCCAATTTAGTTTTAACTAACCATTTATTAAACTAATTTTAAAACGAATAATAATAATAGGTAGGTATATCAAGAATAACAAGTTATATAGAAATAGTGGATTTTTGAAAGATGTGCCTTAGATATGAAATGTATCAGAAATATGTATCAATCAATTAAATTAAAATTTAAGTCAACTTTGAGTATACAAATTACGTATTACTAAAAAAAAATAATAATAAGAAAATATAATATATTGAGCTCGATAACATGGAACAAGAAATTATTTAGTTTTAATCCAATCGATATTACAATCGACATATTAGCCTACAGAGGTGGATGGATGTCTCTGCTGTGAAAACTGTTATCCGCCACGCCTTGAAACTATTCACAAAGGAGGGAAAATTGTAAAAGAAACCGATTTGGTCATTTCTTTACCGCCACCACCATAGTCTATATATAATATTAGACAGTTGTAACCGAAAGAAGACCTACCATTTTATTACCACTAGGTGTTGTTGTCGACTTAATGGTTCCACTTGTTGTTCCAATGGCATTCGTGTTGGCCAATACTACAGATGGGCTGACGTCTAAGGGATTGTTGGGTATTTTCTTCACCAATTTCTTTCCAGTTGCTGAAGTGTTTTGACGATAGACTTTGGCCGCCGCTGGTGTACTGAGTAAAGTCTGTTGAAGTCTGTTAGCTTGTTGATTTGCCTGCAGCAGCAAGTCGGAATTCATTTGAAGTTGCTTTTCGTTTGTGTTCTTTTGTTGCATTACTTCAGGGTTCGACGGTGAGATTTCATTGTTTTTGCTAGTAATTATTATCTGTTGTCGTTGCCGTCGTTCACGGGCTCTTTCAATGTGTTTTTTGCGTTCCTCTTTTGTCCAATAGCGACCGGTTTTGATCTCGGAAATTGTGTCATCCTCTGTCGTTTGATCATTGCGTTCAGCACTGATCCGCATTGCTCGATTGCGAAGGAATCGATTGCGAGCTGGACGACGCACTATGTAACGTGTGCCATCTTGTCGGCGCTTTACTTTCCAAACCATATGCTCTTCATTGGGATGAGTGTTGAGTTTCACAGTGCTCACCTTGAACAGAAAGGCAGTGAAACTTCAACTTTTATAGAAAATACCAAATTTTTGCAAACTTACCTCTTGACTACTAACAAAGTGATATTGGCTCAAGTTTGGCGCTGTAAATTGCGGGCAAGGTACAGAACTCGATGGTACCCTCTGGTGAATTAAGGCTTGCCGAAATAGCTGCTGCTGCAGCAGCATTGTTTGCTGTAGATTAGCTACATTTGTATACATTGTGTTGGTTGCTGAGATCGGGGTAGTTTGGGGATTGGATTTTACTACATCAGTTGCTTAAAAAAAAGGAAAAAACATAATTAAATAAAGAATAATGAAATGCTTAGGAAAACTCACATAATTTTTGTGGCAGAGCAAACTTATTCGGCTTATTCGGAATAATCTGGGAAACCTTCGAAGGACTTAGTGCTTTTTCTTTTGAATTGCGGTGGGATGATTTGTCTATCAACTCTTGTGACAATCGCTGCTGCTGGGTGCTTGATTCATTTATAGGACTAACGACATGCTTAGATGAGCAGAATATCAATGTAGATTGCGAATGCTGCGCGTGATCGCGATAGTTGGCATTTAGTTCCAAAGTCAAAGGAGTCATTGTGTTACTGTTGCATGAACCACCGGTATTATATGCACTAGAACTGTTTTCATGATCATCTCCTCCGCTAGAATTCGTACTGCGAACAGTGCCATTTTTCGCTTTTGTCCAAACTACCAAGTTGTCATGGTTTTGTTGAATATTCGGTTTATTGTGCTGCAACGAACGCGATCGGTTTTCATTGAGCTCAGAGCCATCTTGCATGCCGAGCCATTGTTCGATTCGATTCTGGTGTTCAGAACTTTCATACGGTGAACAGTAGAACGGCTCGGACTCGGAATCCTCAGGTATTGTTTCGTATATGTGCTCAGTGTCGTAGTCCATGACTTGCATTACGCTGGACTCTTTAGGTGTTTGCACTACCAAAGTTGGCTCTATAATTTTAAGAGGTTTTGCATGCTGCGACAGCATCATATTCTCAACACGGGAGTCTAATATCGCTATTTCTTGGTTTACTTGCTCTAAATGAGCCCTTATATACTGATGATTAAGAGGATCTCTCGAAGACGAGCTCGATGTCGTAGCGGTCATGACTTCGGTAGTGGGAAGTACCGCCTCGGCCATGGGCAATGCCACGTCGTCAACAAGCGCCGCTTTCTTTTCGGGCGAAACACCAAGACTGCCCTTGTCAGACTTTGGTAAATCTTCGCTAAGAATATAATTTTCAAGAAAACAATTAGCATAGTCCAGATTTTGTTCGTCATCGTCATAGAAGTCGTCTCCTTGTTCATTAAATTCATCATCGTCCTAAATAAATTATCATTTAATACATAATTAGAAAACAAAAATTAAGCATTCAAACTTACTCCATATAGGTAACGACTGACTAACAGTGTCACAGCATTATTGTTCTCGGCAATAAGAGTTTCGGTCTCTTCTTTGTTTGAAACATCTTTCCCATTCACCTGGAGTATTTGATCACCGTGGCGCAGACGACCGTCTCTACCTGCAATACTGTCTGGCACAATGTCACTTATATACACCTCTGTACATGTGTCAGTATCATCTGATCCAGACCCATTGCCACCGCCTGAGCTGTAGCACACTGTTAAGCCAAGACGTTCATTACTGTCCAATTTTCGGAGGGTTATTTCCTTGAAAAGAATTATAAATAGAAATAAAAATATGTAGAATAATAGCAAAACATCAGGATTCTTCGTTGTACTACCCATGCAAGAAAAACCCATTGTTTTCAAAAAGACAAAAGCCAGCTACCTGACATAGTTGACAGGCATTGTTGAAGTACGTATGCATGTGGAGTGCGTACGTGGTATGTTTGAGTATTCAAGGCCAAGCAAATAATTATTTGCCCACCGGCTCAAATTTCCTTTCATGTAACAGGAATTTGCGCAATACAAATACATTTATTCGATAGAAAAACTGTTCAAAATAACGGCTAACTTTCCGAATGGTAGCACGAATTTGCACAAAATTCTGAATGTGAGGAGATGTATATTTATAATAAAATTATTGATTAAAAATTTACACTTTTTGCACTGAAATGACAGGAAAATATGGATGTATGGTTGCGGTCATCGAAATGCAGCTACTTTTACTTTGGTCTGTTTTGGTATTTTTTACACTTCTCTTTGTTTCAGTGATCCCATATCGAAGTTTATTTTTTGATTTTTGTAGGGTAGAGAGCGGTACTTGAGGCCTGCGGGAAGAGGGCTAAAATCCCTTAAACCCGCGAAGCGGTCCACCCAGTTACAGTTGCCATATTGTATTCATCAATATTGATGCCATCTGATTGAAAACTTATATGGTTTTCACGACAAACAAACATTTTTTTGGTTGAAAAAGTGGGGTTAAAACCAAAAATAAAAATTTGTTTAACGATTTAGGGGGGTCTCCTCACTTCAACTTTTTGAATATGTTCTGTTGAAGCCACTACCTACCTCTGAAAAAAAAAATTAGCTTTGAAAGCATGCGACCCCTTTGGAAAGTGGCCCCCACTTGATAATGTGGACATTTAAAACGCGTGCTTGCCTCTTAGTTCTCAATGGAAAGTTCCGGAAGGAGAACGAAGAAAATGCACTCTATGTAATCTACATGAGGAAGGAAATGTTCTTAATGTTTATTCTTAGACCCTTTTGTATGTGCCTCTGGACCACTTATATCTGTTGGCCCCGAGGCTGACATGGACAAATGTTGAGTATCATCAATGTTAGTGGGATCCCTTCGTGGATATTAAAGTTGGTATTACTTGTGAATCTCAATTTTTGATTGGGATTCAGTCTGGTTATGTTAGAGTTTAG
Source organism: Ferdinandea cuprea (assembly GCA_963576555.1). Classification (NCBI taxonomy): domain Eukaryota; kingdom Metazoa; phylum Arthropoda; class Insecta; order Diptera; family Syrphidae; genus Ferdinandea; species Ferdinandea cuprea. The sequence continues at coordinate 26,848,540 of OY754962.1, forward strand.
ATGTGAATGGGTTGTAAGTTCAGTTTGTCGGTATCTGGGATTAGTATGGGGATTGAAGTTATTTGCTTTGTTAGAAGGTTTTGGAGGTGTGGACTAAAGTCGACTTTCTCTGTCTGCATTTGATAGTGTTCTTGGGTTTCTATATTGAGGGTATTGTTGCTAATTGTTATGGTAGATGTTCCTGTTCTGAGGATAGCGGTTGTTATTGTATGCTTTGTATTGGAAGTTATTTGCAATAGATGTTGTTGGATTGATAATCCCACGGTGATATAAGATCAGGGTTCGGTTAGGTGACCAAGGGTTAAAACTCAACGGTCGTTTCACTATTTGTGTTAATTTACACTTGTCCAAAAGTTTTTATTTGTTCGAGCGTACGAATCAGAGTTACTATGTTTTACACGCAATGATTTTTTATTTTAATTTGTTTCGATTTGCAATAATACAATAATATATCAACCATTCACCGAACTACCGGACTGCGCCACTTAAATGTTACCTGCGAATAGTTTTCCTTTGCTTTTTTTTTAAAGATGTGGGTGAAGTTTTCTATCGGAAAAGCTTATAAATATAGCATGCACATTAAATTACAGTGGTGGAAAACTAAGTAGCACACAAGAAAACATTCCTATTTAATCACATATATCTTTTACCAAAATGTAATTTACACAAATTTGAGTTTAGACACCTTTGAACCATCCCTGTTTACATAACGGTTACTTTTATATAAAGCTCACACCAAATAGTGTAATACAAGTTGTGAAGCTATCGAAATCACGTGGGAAAATAAATATCACTTCCTTCGATTTTTTAAGAAATTTAATAATTTAGACATTTGTTTCGGTAAGTTTATTAAAAACAAGATTTTGTCAGACACTCGTAGAAAGTTTGCCAAGAAAACTAGCGGTAGTTTTGGAAAATAAGTATTAATATTAAAAAACCAAGTATTAATATTAAAACAATTTTTTTTTGTTTTGCCACTATTTTGATTTAAATCCATTTTGAGATTTCGGATTGATTGTTTAAGTTTTTTTCTATTTTGCTTTAATTTATATTGACATTTTCTTTAAAAAAATTAATTTAAGTCAAAACATGAAATCTATTTATAGAGTAAAATATTTTCAAACTCCAATCTCTTTTTATTCAGAGTTAAAAAATAAATGACAACTAGTGTTATTTAGTTTTCTACTATTGTATATTGTAGTAATATATTGAATTAATTAGCCACTCGTTCCAGCAGACGACAATATTTGTCAAGTTATAATGTTCTATTGTAATTTTTTGTAATTTATTTTATGAAAATAAACAAAACGATTTCTTATTATTATATTACACTTTAGTCCGAGTGAATAAATATAAATATGTATCCAAATTGTAAACTTGGATTGTACCTCGCTGTCATAACCAAAAGCTAACGAGGAAAAGCTTTTTTAATCAGTTCTTAAGATGGTGAAATTTGTTTAAGTCGAAATATTATAGCTTAGATTAAGTAAGTACAATATTTAAGCGTATATGAATACATTTTTTAAATACCTTTCACATTAATGCATTTGCATCCTAATACACCTATGTGTAAACACTACATGTTTGATTAACTTTAAACTTATTCGTCAAGAAAATGTTGGCTTAGCGGTTAAGTGCGTTGGACTACTAAGCAATGAATTTCCGGTCTGACAAACATCATTGCAAAATTAAATATACATATGGGGTGTCCCAGTTTAGCAGTATAATCCTTAAAGAGCATATTCCTGAAGTTCCGCCAAAAAAAAAAAAAAAATTAAGGCACGGGTGGGGGCGGGACTATTCTTACTCCATTTCAAGTTACAGTCCATCAAAGTGAGTAACCTCTAATTTGAAGGTGTAACCACTTTAAACGCTTTAACTTCTAAACTAGTACAGATGTACAGATAAAAAAGTGGTTTTCGACATTTTGGAAATATAATTTACGATCAACATAAGTTTCAGTAAAAACAATTTTTCATCAAACAATAATGGTCAAACAATTTCAAAGAGTAGAAGAGTATTCTTTGCTAAGATTTTTTTTTCGTTTATTATTCTCACTTAATTCAGCTTGACGAAAAATTGCTGTTACCTACTTGTCGTATGAAACAATGTTCATGCTTTAATTTTTAGGAACATATTCAAGGATAACAATTTCATAAAGCATTCAAAAATTATTAAGAACAATTTTTTGTAAAAAATGCATTTTAAGTAAAAACAAGAAAGCACAATTTTTCATAATTTTGAGTTGATGCACAGATGTACACAATGTTTTTGTTTAAGAATTGAATGCACCGCTAAATTGTGTTTCAATAATATATAATGCTATTATTGTACCTTTATATTATTGCTTTTTTCAATAAATCAATTTATACATGGCCGTTATTTATTTTGCCTTGTAAAGTTTGGAGAAGCCTAGAGATTTCGCAACGTTTTTAGCGACGTCGGATATCTGGTCGTTCCAACGAAGTTTGTCGTTAACTCACATACCGAGGATGAAAAGGCTTTCGGTTTCAGAGATGCAATGCCATTCATGGCTAATGGCAGAGTATTGGGGTTTCGCTTTAATGACAGAAGTCAGCATTGTGTTTGGGAAGCATTAAATTCAACTCCATTGTTTCTACCAGCATACGCTGTCAAGGTCAGAATTGAGGAAAATGAGGGATGTAAATCAAAAAACGAATATGCGAAACTAAGGGTACTGCCATCAGCGAAGGAACGGATTAGATTAGAAGTGACAGACAGGTGAACATTGATAAAAATGATAGAGAGAGTCGGAGACAAAACTTGGGCGACATCAGCATTTATTTGGTGAGTTTTGCCAACGTGGAAGAACACCTCTCCAGAACGATAAGGGAAATGCTATCTGGACCAGTGGATTTGAATATGTTAAGATCTTGAAGTACTATTGCCACTGTATGAGTGCCGAAGTGAATTTGTTCTCAAGTCCTACTAACTTAGACCAAAAAGAGGTCCGCTGTGATACCACATGAATCTAAACATTACTACTCTACACGTTAAAATATTTTGAGCTCTGCATATAGCGAAAGAGATCTTTAATGTCAGTAGTTCACAGATCTTCAAGATCATGGAAGAAGGCACCTGGGTGGACCTTACGTTTCTGGAAGAGAGCAGTGCAAAGTAAGGTTAGTTTCCTCATTAGCTTAGCATTTTTTTGTATGTGGCAATTGAAATGCCAAAGCAACCTTTATCAGGTTACCCGCAAAATGAGCAGCAAGCAGAACGAACGGAAGTTTTTACTTCCGGTGGCTCTTTGTAGTACTTGTTGCCTCTACTTTTGGTCGTAGGAGAATTCGACACGATTAATGTGAGCATTGGAGTCATTTCTGGTTCTGGTTTGAACTTGTTTCGGTTTTCCTTAGTTGGGTTGTTTCCTTAAATGTCCGAAAACTTACTTCTTTCTTTACGGCTCAAGTCACACCACGCGTTTTCCGTGGGTTTAATACTTTTTATCATGTTAAGGCAGCATCCATGTCGTTTTCGAAGAATCACAGCGAACAGGTAAATATGGTTCGATGACCCCACCAGCCCATCCCACAGACCGCACCAAAATGTAAATTTTTTTTTTAATGTAACATTCTGCTTATGCCCATTAAGTCAAAGATGCGCACAATTTTTCGATTACACAGCTCTATAAATTTAGGGCTCAAAAAAATTATTTGGAAATTATTTGAAATATATAACTGCCAAATTAAATTCTGTGTTAAACAAAAAAAACACTCTTTACATGTTTTTTATGCAAGTGTTATTTTCCCAAAAACCTATCAAATAATGATTGCTTCTCTATTTCAAAGCAATTAGACTAATGGATCGTGATTCGTGAGCTGTCTCATTTTCAAACATTTTGCAAAAAGACCTCTCAAAGAGTCATAGATCAAAAAAATCACTGTCTCAACAAACTGTTTTGTCACCATGTACAATGCAGATATACATCTACACCTACAAAACAATTTGTTGAGGCAGGGATTTTTTTGATGTATGACCCTTTGGGAGGTATTTTTGCAAAATTTTCCAATTAGTTAAGTATCTACTTTAATTTATATTTGAAACCAACCACAAACCATTGTGCATGATGCCACATCCCAAAGTAGTTTCCTGCACCTTATACACTTTTTAGATTAAATTAGGTTCAAATGCACAAACAGCTGAACAACACATATAAGATAAAAAAGAAAACAAACGTGGCACTGAAATCGTTTCTTATTACGTCCACTATACGTCACGGAATTATAAATAATCAACAGTTTAACAGATATACAAATTCGAATCTACACAAATTGCTTAACTGAAGTATGCAGTGCACCGTTTCTATTTTCATATATAGTTAAGGATGCATGCACAACTTGTGAATTCTCCATTCTCCAATTATTATTGACAGTCTCATATTTCGAACGTCTTATACTTCCCCCAAACACTAACAAAGTGTATATCATTCTTGTATGGGAAATGTAGTCGTTTTCATACTCCCACCCCAAACTATTTATGTAATAAAATATTTCCATTGTTTTTATATCTTGGATGGGATATCGCGAGGAAACGAAGTTAATTGTACTTTATTTTGCTTTCCACCCATGTTAATAATTGTGCCTGACAAACATTTAATCTCATTCTTAAGACTCATTAAGCAAAAATCTAGTTCAACCCCCACCATCTTTATCATCACTTGTCATCAGCATCACTTCAACCCTTTTTTTTCTTTTTCAGATAAATATTTTCGTCGTCGAGATGTTGTGTTCGACGCGAACACAACCTTAGGTGGAATATAAAACGAAGGCAATTAGATGCTGCAGATACTATAAAAGTCTTTTCCCGAGACGAACGGGGCTACAAGTGCATAACACGCAACACAAATACTGGTGATAGGAGTAGACATGACACGACGACACGCGCTCGGTCGGTCGTTGTTTATACATGTATCAAATAGGATGAGGGTGGTTAGGGGGGAAGAACACATACAAGAAAACACATCTTTCCAAATGAGAACGTGGCCTTATTTTTTTCTAAGTGGTTTTTGCGTTATTGAAGTCAAAAAGACCACGGGAAACGTTTTAGGTAATGAAGATGATGTTGTGCAACGCTGGATGGAATTTGTTTAGCAACTTGTGAGATGCTGGTGCTTTCTTTCAATCTGTCGCTACTCTTGCACAGGATGTGAGAATTATTTTAGTTGAAGTCGAGTCATATTTGCATTTCGGTATTTGTTGAGGGCATACAGAGAGATAGAAAGAGGGTTGTCTTCAAGTATTTTGCATAGATTCAACATACTTAGCGAATAAAAAGCGTAGTTTCTTTGATTGGAAATAAAAGAAGCTTAATAATAAGCCCAAATAGAAAATATAACTAGCTACACATGGCAATATGTATTCACTTTCTTTAGCCAAATAGGATAAATATACTTGTTCCAAAGATTTTTTTTTTCAATTTGTTTTGCTGTCCATATTGAGGTTTGTGTAAACAATTTTATACTTTACGTCTTTGTAGATCAAACGAACTTTGTATGGGGAGTTCTACGTTAATGAAAAAAGAAATGCATTTTTCGGCATCGCAATGATTTTGAGCTCATGATCAATCCTACAACACATTTCTGTTTTTTTGGAATGTTGATATTCTTGAGAAAATACGGAAAGTTAAAAAGAAAGAAAAAGAAGTTCAAGATAATCCTTGAATGTGATATTATAGAAATAGTTCTGGGACATGGGGGTTAATAGATAATACATTTTCTTACATTAAATTGGAAATACAATAAAATAGCAATAAAGATACAGTTGTGGCCAATATTTATAAATATAAGACCACCAGTACCTACATCAGGGCTTCCCAGTTACAAAGAAATACTTAAGTAGTAAGATATTGATTTAGTTTAGACGACAAAATCGTGGCACAGTAGTGGGTCTACATGGCTCAAAAGTAATAAAACAAAATGATGTTTTGTAGGTTAATTTTTAAAATCAATTTTTTTGAGGATTTCACAACGCAACAGCCATAGTAGGCAAAAGCAAATTTTCATTATTTACGTACGAAAAGTGTGATGTTTTGTGATTGCACCATTCAAAACGAAGGGAAGGAGCAAACTGTCATTATGTCTGCGATAGTTTATTAGTCAAATTCATTTGAAATGTTGCACGTTAATAGAGAAGAACATATTTTTTGGTAAATGTTTGAGACTTTTCAGAGTCACCTTATTCTTTTGCGGAGGGCTATATCGGGCTCTAAATCGCTGAATATAATAATCAGAAATTTAATATGGTGCTGGGGAATAAAAAGTAATTATGAACGTTTTTCAGTAAATTCTGAAGCAAGTTGTCCGTTTTACGAGGGCAGCCCTCAAAGGAATGCACAGGACAGAATGTTTTTTTATTGGATTCACTTTGTTACCGATTTGTCGGATATTAAAGTCGTGTCGAGTTTTTAGCTTTACTGTGCAACACATACCACTCACCGCATTTGCAGTAAATCTGCAGATCGCCAGAAGGATTGGCTTCACTACACTTGTCTGTGTGTTACTCGGAGATACAGCCTTGGGACGGTGCGCACTCAATTGAATCACGAAGTTTAATTTTATACAGGTCTTCGAGATACAATTCACGAGGACTTGGACGAAGGATTTCTTTTTTATTTAATCACACCTATTAAAAAAAAATGTTGAGCTAATTTTACCAAAATTTAAATTTTCTGGTAAAAAGGTCTGACAAAAATCGAATTTTTACTTTTTTTTTGACTTCGTCCAAATTCTAGTTTATGGTCTTAATAAAACTAATTTTTTTTTCACTTCTGATGATCCTGTCACGAGTTCTACTGTCAACGCGGACGCAAATTTTTTCTGAGGGGTCACCGGAAATGACGTCACAATGGCGGAGTTTTGAATATTTTTCTTTGAAAATTTCAGAAAATCTTTCTCAAATGTATATTTTTAAGACAGTTAAAAGTTTGAATAAAATATTTAATTTTTTATATAACAAAAAATTTTTGATAATAGACCTTTTTTCCCCCAATAAACCCATGTAACCACTTAAGCTATCTAAAGCCATTTGTCGGGGAAAAGGCATCATCTGCACATACACATTTAAGCAAATGTAGGTTCCCGAAACAACACTCCCGAAGTGCAGACAATAGAAAGTCTGAGGCTATCCAAACCATGTAAACTGTTGAAGTAAGATGAGGCATGCCAAGTCCTCTGCCCCTCATTTAAGGAACAGAGTAAACAATAGGTAAATAAATGGTACAAACATCATTTATTCTAAAAAAGAAGGGTTTAATAGCAAATATCATATGAAGCGGTATAATCTACATTGCTTTAAGAGTAGAGGAGCAATAAAAAATAGACAACGTTGCTAATTTTCTACTCACCTCTATATCGATTTCAGGCGCTATGCATTCGCTAAACAAATTATGATCATTCTCAATTATTTGCTCAGAGCCAGTGAATATGAAGTCGGTCGTAAAGTTGTCCGTCTGTATTCCAACTGATACTAGTCCCTTGTTGGTAGATGCCTGCTGCGTTTGAGATTCATCGCCAAGCGGCGTTGTTGTTGTTGCTGCTGTTACTGTCACCTCTTTAAATGGCGAAGATGCAACTGACTGTAGATGTAGACTTTTCGTAGGAGATGTTGCCGCTGAAACTGACGCACTTCTAGACTGTGAAGCAATCACTTGATTGGACGATTCATTGATACAGGCTGCTATTTGGTTATTTAAAGAATAATGTGAGGATTTTGAGGCACTATTATTATTATTACATTTGGTAGCTGTTATTGGTAAGGATCCGCTACTATTCACATAATGTTTATCAAGACCAATGGAGCCTTGACTGGACGAAATTACCAAACTATTGAATTTAAGCGTATCCACTGCTATTGGTGTTGATTCGCATGATAATTTTTGGTGGTGCTTAGCTGGTGATGTAAGTTGTTGTGATATTGTCGGCGATTGTCTCCGTGAATTAACATTTTCTCTTTGATTTGGTATATAATTGGGTAAATTTTTACCTGCACCTTCGGCATTTTCAACGCTACCGACGTTGTAGGATCGACGTCGAACCTCGACTAAAATGGGCTCCGACGCTTTTAGGAACATTTGTACAGCTTCTTCATGTGGCATTTGACTTACATCCACACCATTTACCTGAAAATTCAATCGAATATGTAACAAAAAACTAGTTTATATTAAATTGTTTGTGCGTGTTTTGAAGAAATGATTTTAAGATAACTATGTAAATTACCCCGATCCCTCTCAAAATTAAATATACCTTAGTATACATCATCATTATCAGGAGACAAGCATAACATACTTTACAATACTGTTCTCAATTAACTTGCCGTGTATATGCGGTGGTCGCTATCTCTGCATCAGGCAGGGGACTTATTGCGTATGTCGATTACCGCCAGAGCGTTTCAACTACATCACGTAACATCAAAATCGTCTATAGTCTGGATGAAAGCGTTTCGACGATTCAATAACTAAATAATAAAATAACTTCATGTAACTAAATAATCGTCAAAACGATTGCGATTTTGAGCGATAGCTAATGGGGTATCGTCTTGCATCAAAGTGGCTATTTTGCAGTCAAATTAAGCACTTTCCATAATTTTTAAAGTGAATCAACTTTCTATTGGTGGAACGAGGAGGAACGAGCACTTGAAATCACGAATTTTTGTCTTCCACAGAGCAACGAAAGTATTAACTCACAAAAACCCCATACTAATTTCGTAATTATTGTTTACATATAATTAAATTGTTAATAGTATCAAAAGTCTTTGAAAAGTCGAAGAGTCACTGTCCACAGCAGTTCTTCTTTCATCTGAGACAAAAAGCAATGCGCATTTGCAGTATTTAGTATACCAGAGTGGTAGATATTTAAGAAATCATTGACCGATAGATAGTTTTGTATTTGTATCACCATTGTTTTTTAAACACCTTGGAGAGAAGCTGGATTATGGCAATCGGGCAAAACTAAGTCGCAGACGGGTATAACCTGGCCTTCTTCCACAATAAAGCGCAGTAGATAAGGGCACAGCAGTTTCACGAACATGGGGTCCATTAGGTCGAGGCCTGTAGAATTCGATTTAATAGCCTCACGTTGTCTTAACAAAGTAAAAGTGCTGTTGATACCAGTAGATTCCACTTCTATAAGGACACTACAATGAATTGCATTATTTGATAGCATCGGCGTGGAGGCGAACCTATTGTTGAGAGCATCGCAAAAGAGGTCGTTGGGTGGCTTCTTAGATTGTCTCCTAATACCGATTTCTCGCAGATCTGTTCATTAACCGTTTGCATGTATAGATAGTTCCAGTCTATACAAATTGATTTTATGGAACATTCGTTGGGATTTGATATTTCATGTCGCTTTCGCGAATAAAATAAGTAACTAATTAGTAAGAGCAAACATCCGCTTTAATTATGGAACATTATGTCGTTCAAGTGGCTCCTTGGATGGCTTCGCAGTAGCGCATTCTGTCACTCCAATTTTTCAAGACCTTATTGATGGTTTCACGGATTTCTTGGATTCTATTTGCCTGAAGTGCTTAATTCTTTTCCGGATTATTGGCATAACATCAGTCCTTCACAGTTTTCACAGTCCTTGATTTCGGATTTTGGTCCGCAAAAGATCGGTTGTGGAATGGGCTGTGGAATGGGCTGTGGGGCATGGCGCACCATCCTACATAAGCCAGAGGTCTTCCAAACCCATGTCTTAAATTTCAGTAAAAATAGTCGGTTAACATGACCCTGTAAAGCCCACCGAAGCATTGTTTCCAGCCTCATTTTCGAAGAAAAATGGTTAGTGAATTGAGTCTCACACTCTTAGCTACAGGAGCCAAATTCTCGTCTGTGCGCACCGTACGACGACGGGGACCAATAGTGTTGTACTCTACCATCCCAGTTTTACGAACTTTTTCAACAAACTTGCGTACAGAATTTCGGCCAAATATTCTTTTTAAAAAAACACTTTGGGTTAGGGGCCAGTTATAGCTATCATTGAAATCCATCATTGAACATTTTGTTTTCATAATTTAAGATGACTAAACAAACCATATTGGCTTTAAGCGGTATTAAAATAAAGCTAATCACTTATAGAATTGTTTTACAAACAAAATTACTTCATTCTGACTTTAACTTTTCTTTTAATCGATTTTGATAGAAATCGATTTCAATGAACAGCTGATATTCGTTTCTACAATTTGGAACACAATCATTCCACTGATGTGTTCGATTCTTAGCTGTCAGTTTTGCTTTCAATGATCAACTCTAACCTTAAAACCTATACCAGTGGCCTTCCACTGACAGAAATCTTTCAATGATTGCTATAACCAATTTGTCAAAAAAATTAAACAACTATTCCCCTGATTTGTTCCAATGATGCATTTCAATGATGGCCTCTTACACAGCACTCACTTTGAAAATAAGTTTTCAATATTTTCCAACGTTGTTCAAGCGTAAAGCGATTCATTGCGTTCCGCGGAGGTTTCGAGATTTCGAGCGTAAAACATCTGTCAGTGTCAAAATAACCTATGGTTTAAAAAGAAACCACTAGATGCCCCACCCTTTATATGCAAATACAAAATGGTAAAATAACCCTGTTGTTCTAGGATGTCTTTAAAGCACAAATTGATCGTGGTTTTTAAAGATATGCAGACCTTCTTTCTTACGTCCTTTAGGGATTTAGAAGTGAGGGAGTTAAAAGGAGGAAGGGAGGGGGAGAAAAGTGGAAGCCTCAGTATACGAGCTGCATATCAATACATTACATGCGTTAGTTTCCGTCCCACGCCTCGACTATAGCCTTGCTAGTATCGTCGCAGCCTCAGTATGGTTTTAGTAGTAATCTATTAGGGTCTAAAGTTAAACCGGAAGCTGCACTGGAAAGAAAAAGTTAACGAACGTTTGACCAAGGGACTTTCAACCACATATAATGCCTGGCTTTAGTTAGCTGCAATGATAGCACTATACGTGCTTGTCTTATTCTCTAAAAACTTTGAGCACGCCTTCTATTGGTCATAATTGTCGCACACATTTTTCAACAAGAAGCAAAAACAATTTAAATGCATCTACAAAAAAAGCGATTCTATGTCAACGTACTTTGTAAACATTTGAAACCATTCCGCAAGAATCTAATCTGGAACCAAGACGGCTAGATTTAATCGCCCATATAGATCAAATGCAGAAAAGAGTATTTTCAAATTCCAGAAGCCTATTCCTCCTTAAATTACCCACTCCAAATGTTGAATTTAATACGTTTCTCATTTTGTTACTAGCGATGATTTGAACTTGGGACCATTAGCTGTTGCTCAGTTACTTAAACACACTGATGACTGGACGCATTAAGTATAAAAGCAATTTTAATAACACAAAATTATGACTTAAATAAAACATAAACGATGTAACACAACAACGTTTTAAATAAACCAAAAAGATAAAGTTGAACTCACCTTTAAAATTATGAAGTGTATTCCCGCCATAATGAACAATAAATTTTCAGCAGCGCTTGCTTTTGAATTGAATTGAATTTTTTTTATTTCCTATGAGTTGATGTTGCATCGCATTATCTTGCAATTTTTTCCAATGTTGTTTGCGGTGCCATGCTGCAAAAGGAAACACATATATTAAACATTTAGATCATTATGCAGATACAAGTGGTAAAAAGAAAATATCATATAGGATATTCTACACTTCAAGGGGCTGTAATATTATAATAATAAATGACTTTTCGTCAACAACCTGATTTGTCTATATCAGTGTGGCTGTTGGCCAGAAAAGTCAACCAAGCCGCGTGTGACAACATTTATAGTGATGTTTACTTTTGGCATCCCTGGCAAATTCTTTAATTTGTGCAGACTGCTTCATCAAGGTCAAAAAAAAGTCAAGGCGATAAGCTGATATGCGACTACTTTGGCAATACCAAATGTATGCTGTCAACAAGAAAGAACACAAGACCGACGCGAGGTCTCGGACAGAACGTCACCACAACAACATAAATATCACTGCGAGATAGTTAAAGACTTTGTCTAACATAGCAACGCTACTTACTCAACTTGTCCATTGTCAGTGTCAACGAAGAATAACTAACTGGACTATGAAAGAAATTGAGTAGCAAATCGACTAAAGTGAGCCTTTATAAGACCTTAATCGTCCCAGTTCTTCTCTTTAGTGCAGACGCAGGGACTTTGTCAAAAGTCGATGTTGTTGTCTTTGGCAACCCCGAGGGACGACCGGAAGGAAGACCGCGACTCAAGTGGCACACACACATGGACCTCAACCAAATAAGCGTGCGAAACTGAAGGCAGCTAGCGTTAGATCGAGCTGGCTGAAGTCTATGTCCGGTATGTATACTTATTTTCTTTTGTAAGATACAATGTTGGGGTTGGTTGGTTATTTGCCATTCGACGAAACATTCTTCTTTGCTTAATTACTGTATCTGCTGCGTCGTTGCCCTTGATTCCGGTGTGACCTGGAATTCAAATAATTCTTTTTGTTCCACTGATGGTAATTCCAATGGAGTTTGATATATTTTATAAGGCAGATATATGAGATGGAGTGTGTTTTTAATATTTATGTGATATTGTAGATGGAGTGTGTTTTTAATATTTATGTGACTAGTACACTTACTCGCTTTTAATATGACAAAAACTTCTTCGGTAAATATATGAGATGGAAACTTTGGTAGCAGTATTTTGGAGGAAACAACTGCAAGTTATGTGTGGTCGTCGTGCGTCAGTGCAGAGAAGATTCCAACCAAGGGACTTAAATTTGTCTAAAGCCTGATAGACGTTACAATTGGTTTTAGATTTGGCGTCATGCTGCAAAAGAGCATTGTTCGTAATTTGGGAGGTTCCAGGACGGTTGGATCTTCCTTTGTAATTATGGATATAGATTATGACATTCAAACCTTTTCCGGACGTCCTGCAGTTTATTGGAGAAGTCTTGCTTCAGTAAGTTTGTTGTCGATAGGAGCAAAGAGCTCTCATACTTCTTCTAACGGCAGCGCGATAAGGTGTTGTCATCATTTGTAAGGACGATTTTGAGCATTTTCCATTTATGGTAGACAATAATAGTTAACTCTCAATAGTCAGTATTTGAGAATTATAATAGATTTTGTCAGATTTATAAGAGCTGGGAGTCGAATCATCGTTTCTATCGAAGTGAAATAATGTGTCTAAGGTAGATATATCTTTTTTAAATGCCACTTGTCTATTGTCTATACCCAATACTTAGTTTTTATCAAGTTTTAGGACAGACGTTTGATGGTGATATTTACATTAATTTACCTGTTCTAGGAAGAAATGAGATTGGTCGGTACCCGGAGGTGGATGATGATATCCGCAATTTACTCAAGCATGGGGAATGGTTCCTGAATTTAGAATGTTGTTGTACAATGAAATCGTACGAAAATCTGCACTTCACTGTGTATAAACAGGAGACACATTTATATGTAAATGAATTAAAAGAGCTGAAGGACTTGAGTGGGTTAAAGTTTAGGTTTGAGTCAGTTGAGCCGTCCGCCAATTTTCATTGGTCGGAATAATGTATTCAACTATATTTATTGGACATGTTTGGTGTTGGTTTTATTTGTTCTTATTGTGTTTGATGCGTTTGCGCATATATCTGGGGCAAAGACTTTGGAAAGATATTCGAAGTAAAGTTCTACACGCCTTTTTCGAATTTAACTGTTTTACGGAACTTGGTGGTAGTTTTTGGTTGAAGATATTAGCAGTTTTTTATTATCAGAAATGATCTTTATAGATCAGTCGATGATAATAAAACAATCTGGATCATCAAACGCTGGAAGCATTCTAATAACTTTGATAGCAGATAGTTAGATAGCATAATATTGAACACATGTTTGAGTGTCCATTTTTAGATCTGTTAACGCTGCAACTAAACTAATAGCTAAAAAAAATAGCGTTCAAAAATAAATTTATTTGCCGGTTTTATTAACAACCAATTCTGAAAAACGCATTCTAAGAACTCACTTTGACTGCGCATCTTCTTCAATTACTTCAATATAATAAATAGCCATATTTATCAATATATTTACCGTGATTTCGATAAATAGTAAGATCATGTGTATTTGTTGTAGTGCATACAAGGTGGTACTCCAGGAACAATGTTCGGAAGTTTTACCAAAAGGTAAAAAGAACGTGTCAACGCAACTTTACCCGAGCAGATACCTGTAGAGACGAACAAGGAAGCCTAGTAGTGGAAACACAGTCGGTGCTGAGGATATGGAAAAACCATTTCTGCAGACTGTTAAACGGCGATGATGACACAAATTCCGCTGTCAGGCAGAATGAACCATTCAACATGGGTGATGAAAGCCAAGACTCCCGCCCACCTGACCAAAATGAAGTGAGGATAGCAATATCCAAACTGAAATCCAACAAGGCTGCCGGGCCGGACGGCTTAACTGCCGAACTTTTCAAGGCAGCGGGAGATGATTTGGTAGAGAGCATGCACCAGCTCGTCTCCATGATTTGGTCAGAGGAAAGTATGCCTGATGAATGGAACCTCAGCATTGTTTGCCCGATCCACAAGAAAGGAGACCCTCTTAACTCGCATACAAGATCCTGTCTGCCGTGCTGTGTGAACGCCTGAAACCATTCGTCAACGAACTGATTGGACCCTATCATTTACATTAATTTACCTGTTCTAGGAAGAAATGAGATTGGTCGGTACCCGGAGGTGGATGATGATATCCGCAATTTACTCAAGCATGGGGAATGGTTCCTGAATTTAGAATGTTGTTGTACAATGAAATCGTACGAAAATCTGCACTTCACTGTGTATAAACAGGAGACACATTTATATGTAAATGAATTAAAAGAGCTGAAGGACTTGAGTGGGTTAAAGTTTAGGTTTGAGTCAGTTGAGCCGTCCGCCAATTTTCATTGGTCGGAATAATGTATTCAACTATATTTATTGGACATGTTTGGTGTTGGTTTTATTTGTTCTTATTGTGTTTGATGCGTTTGCGCATATATCTGGGGCAAAGACTTTGGAAAGATATTCGAAGTAAAGTTCTACACGCCTTTTTCGAATTTAACTGTTTTACGGAACTTGGTGGTAGTTTTTGGTTGAAGATATTAGCAGTTTTTTATTATCAGAAATGATCTTTATAGATCAGTCGATGATAATAAAACAATCTGGATCATCAAACGCTGGAAGCATTCTAATAACTTTGATAGCAGATAGTTAGATAGCATAATATTGAACACATGTTTGAGTGTCCATTTTTAGATCTGTTAACGCTGCAACTAAACTAATAGCTAAAAAAAATAGCGTTCAAAAATAAATTTATTTGCCGGTTTTATTAACAACCAATTCTGAAAAACGCATTCTAAGAACTCACTTTGACTGCGCATCTTCTTCAATTACTTCAATATAATAAATAGCCATATTTATCAATATATTTACCGTGATTTCGATAAATAGTAAGATCATGTGTATTTGTTGTAGTGCATACAAGGTGGTACTCCAGGAACAATGTTCGGAAGTTTTACCAAAAGGTAAAAAGAACGTGTCAACGCAACTTTACCCGAGCAGATACCTGTAGAGACGAACAAGGAAGCCTAGTAGTGGAAACACAGTCGGTGCTGAGGATATGGAAAAACCATTTCTGCAGACTGTTAAACGGCGATGATGACACAAATTCCGCTGTCAGGCAGAATGAACCATTCAACATGGGTGATGAAAGCCAAGACTCCCGCCCACCTGACCAAAATGAAGTGAGGATAGCAATATCCAAACTGAAATCCAACAAGGCTGCCGGGCCGGACGGCTTAACTGCCGAACTTTTCAAGGCAGCTTTTCGTCTCCATGATTTGGTCAGAGGAAAGTATGCCTGATGAATGGAACCTCAGCATTGTTTGCCCGATCCACAAGAAAGGAGACCCTCTTAACTCGCATACAAGATCCTGTCTGCCGTGCTGTGTGAACGCCTGAAACCATTCGTCAACGAACTGATTGGACCCTATCAGTGCGGTTTTAGGCCCAGTCAGTCCACAACTGACCAGATTTTCACACTTCGGCAGATCCTGGAAAAAACCCAAGAAGTCCAGATCGATACTCACCATCTTTTTATCGATTTTAAGGCCGCATATGACAGCATTTATAGAGACGAGCTATACAGAGCCATGTCTAGTTTTGGCATACCTGCCAAACTCGTCAGATTGTGCAGGATGACGATGGAGAACTCTCGCTGCTCCATTAAGGTCGGAAACAATCTCACCGAGACCTTTGATGTCAAAAAAGGATTTAGACAAGGCGATGCGCTGTCATGTAACTTCTTCAACATCATACTTGAGAGAATTGTGCGAAACTCGCAAGCCAACACCAGGGGCACAATTTTCCAAAAGTCTGTGCAACTACTTGCTTACGCCGACGACATCGACATCATTGGCAGAACACAGCGAGCTGTCACTGGTGCGTTTGCAAGTATCAGTACAGAGGCGGCAAAAATGGGTTTAGAAGTGAATGAGGGCAAAACTAAATATATGCTGTCAACAAGAAGGGACGCACAACATCGACGAATCGGACAGAACGTCACGATAGAGAGCTATAACTTCGAGGTAGTTCGGGACTTTATCTACATCGGCTCCGCTATTAACTCTGACAATGACATATCGTCAGAAATCAAGCGAAGAATTACACTTGCCAACCGCTGTTACTTTGGCCTAAGGAGGCAATTGATTAGTAAGGCCTTGTCGAGAAACACCAAGGAGACTCTATATAAGACCCTCATCATCCCAGTCCTGCTGTATGGCGCAGAAGCATGGACGTTATCGAAGGCGGATGAAGATCTCCTTGGTCGTTTCGAACGCAAAATTCTTCGAGTGATTTTCGGTCCCGTTTGCGTTGACGGGCTTTGCAGGAGGAGATTTAACAGCGAACTCTACGAGCTGTACAGCGACATCGACCTGGTCAGAAAAATACGGATTAGTCGTCTAAGATGGCTGGGTCATGTAGAGCGAATGGACACCAACGCTCCGGCCCGAAGAGTCTTCGAATCCAACCCGGAGGGACAACGCAGTAGAGGAAGACCTCGCCTAAGGTGGCGCGCGCAAGTGGAAGGGGACCTCAACCAACTTGGAGTGCGCAACTGGAGGCAGTTAGCCAAAGATCGTGCTAACTGGAGAGGCGTATTGGTTGAGGCCCAGGTCCACCCCGGACTGTAGCGCCACCTAAGTAAGTAAGTAAGCATACAAATTCAAGATCCATATAGATCATTTCTGATCAGTGGGTAATTTACTAAAATTGTCCCTCGTTTGAGGGCAAAATAAATATATAAAAATAATTTCCATAATAAAAATAATTCCATAACTGCCTTGATATTTCTCTACCAAACCCCGTATCGTTTTGAAGCAAATAAAGACTTAAAAACTTACTGTTCGTTATTTCTTGTAGTACATTTCTTGTTTTTAAATATATTTGCATCGAGATGAAAAGTTTTTAGATCAGAACACTTTCGGCAGTGATTATGGCGCTTTGAGCATTGTTATCTCAAGAAGCAATTAACCCTAATATTAATTTGAGAAAAATATTACTTTTAAATTATATTACAAAAAGTGCAGACAAAAGTAATTTTTTACCTGCTGACTTGGCCAAAGCGTTTTATAGGGTAAATCATAAAATCCTTCTTCATAAATCATGAACTGGGATTTGGATTTCATTCTAATATCTTTATCGACTGATCGGACTCGGTTAAAATTGAAGAATGAATCATATAAAAGTATAAGTCTGGTTTGGTTTTTCAAGTTTCTGGCAACGCTGGCCTCGTAGAACATTATCAACAGCCGTTTTGATCAGCCTTACCTAGCAGTGAACGACTATACTGCAGCCAGTATATCTCACCGTGATTCTTAATTTCAGCTAATAAAAATATGTCTGCAAACTTAGTTATTTCAATCATTAGCTGCATTTAGATAGAATAGTATTGAACACATGGTTGAATGTCAATTTTTAGATCTGTTGCAGCGTTATCATACTAAAAAAATAGAATCTAAAAATAAAATTAATTGCGGGTTTTATTAACAACCAATTCTGAAAAGCGCATGCTATTAACTCACTTTGACTGCGAATCTTTTTCTATTACTTCAATAATATTATTGCCATATTAATCAATAAAAATAGAAGCTGTATTCGGATATAAAAATGTATCATTTCTTTTTAGGATTACCAATGATTTTACAATTTAAGTATGGCAACATGGAGCGTAAAGGATTTTTTTTTCTATTAACACTTGAGGCATCTGGTGGTAAATAGTAAAACAAGTTTCCAGATCACAAATCGTGATCTCGATAAATAGTAAGATCATGTGTATTTGTTGTAATGCATACAAATTCAAGATCCATATAAATCACAAAACGGCTAACGTATAGATGTTCGCGGTTTTAATATTGCATACCTATACGCAGAGTACATTAACATTTGAGTGGTAAACAAAACAATATTCAAGGAAATAGTTTACCCGAAATTAGAATCCACGTGACAAGAGGAGAATCTAAATAGATAAGGCATCATCATGCTGAGTTAATTGATGTTTTCGTACCTACCAATCATTTTTACATGCTAGCTTGATGAATATTTACCTACTTAAACAAAAGGAATCGAAAGAGAGTGCTATTTTATGTAGGTAGGTACCTACATACCTATTAAAAAGGCTAAAACTTGAAAATACTAAATAAAAAACTCAATAATCTATTATTAACCAAAAAAAATAATGAGCTCCATAGTTGGGTCAATGCACTATGTATTTACAAACATTAAAAAAATTATAAACAAAACAAAGAGTTTCATGTATCTAACTATAATATTTTTTCGTCAGTTTATTTAACAAATTTCATTTCGTTTCGAATAGGTACCTACATACAATAAATAAGCGACATGTACACAGAGAAGAAGGGAGAATGTCGTTACAAAAAACCACTCGCTTTGTTTGTGTATGGATACCAGATGTATACTCGTAGTTTAATAATATCAAACAAAAAGAAAAAGGAAACCTTCATGGTTAATAGATAGGTATTGGTACCCAGGTATTGCAAGTTCATCATCATCATCGTCATATTTGTTTTTATCTACCTTCGAAACCAAACCAAGCTACATAAATTTCCTGTTGTTTATTCGGATTCGGTTAGGAGGAATGAAATGTACATAGGAAGTTAAGCAAACTGCAACATGAGCAAATGAATAACAATTACTTAAGTCCATTGACACCCTGTGTAAGCAGCCAGCGGACACAACACAAAATGAATACGGACACGGGCATTAAGGATTCGAGAGAGAGAAAAGCGAATTTTCACATTTTTACATTTCCACATTCGAAATCCGACGAAGGAGTATCACAAGATTATTTCAAATTGACTGCAAATTTTCTCACAAAGAAACCAAAATATATTGGAATACCTCTACCCATCAAAGCCATGGCATCTCAATCTGAAATATAATAAATGATAATGACAATTGTCAATGTCAAATAGTGATAAAAAAAATAAAATGAGACACAAGTACAGCTGCATCAGTGTCATTTGATAAGCCAGACTCGGAAGATACCTAGCCATAGACATGCTTTCACTTACCTCGATTTTAAAGCAACGTACACTGGAATTTCGATGGCGTTTTGATTATCATTTATACAATAACCACAGATACATGGGTACAGATATTATTATGTGTGTGTATTTATATTTATTTATTTATTTATTGCAACATTTCGTCGAGGAACAGATAAAGCACTATCAACACACAAAACAATTCTTCTTCTTTTTCTTTTTATTGAGCACAATTTAAGAAGATAACCACATTTCCAATTTGCACTCACTTTTCAATCACACACAGAAAACAGTTACGAACGATTTAATTAAAACACAAGCAAGAACCGAAAAAATAAAACGAAATAACGCACCAAACAACTAAATAAGAGTGTGTGAATTACAAGCGACAAAATATTATTAGTGGAGAGAACGCTGATGAGGATCTCCTCATCCATTCAGGAAAATACTGAAGAAAAACGAGTTACCATAAACCACCCACCACATCACACTACGCAAGCAGAACTATAAACACTGGACTGGACGTAAACGAAACCATATAACATGGATATGGATGAAATCGGAATCGGAATGTAATATGGAAGCTCGTCTTCTTTTTCTATTTTCAACTGGAGGAGGACCCTTACATGTGTGACAAGGACGGCGATTGATGTTAGTGTGTGATTTTGGTGTGGTAGACTTCGAATCCTATTTACTCTATTTTTTTGAAAGAGACGAGACGACAAGGTGGTGAATTTCTTTCTTTTGGCGTGTTGGATATTTAATTTACTAAACTCCGGTGATGGTGCGCGCGATTTAAAAAATAAAACACTTAAATGGACTTTATTATTTTTTTTTAATTCTATACCTCACTAGGGATAATACAAAATTACAAACACACAAAACCAAAGGATAGGTAGGTATAACTAAAAAAAAGTTCATAAATATTTTCTTATACAATTTTATAAATATAACTATAGGTATATTTCGATACTTTAAATTTAAATAGAAAATAAAAAATAAAAAAAAATAAACCAACAAAAATTTAATTAAGAAAGAAAATAGTTATGTAAAATAATATTCTAAAAGTGCACACTCTCCCATAAAAAAAATAATAGGTCTCTTTATCTACTACTTATGTGCATTAGCTTCTTCCGAATGACTGTGATAGCTGAGTAGGGTGCCAGCATGATTTGGCTTTAATTCGTGAGCGTTGACATCGAGCTTTTCATGTATCCGATCGGGTTCAATGACTAGGGCTCCATGTGGTCCGCGAGTCAGGTGTCCATGGGGGACTATGTTATCGTTCACATGATGTTGATGCGGATGTGTATGCGGATGTGGATGTATGTGCGAATGTGGATGTGGGCGGTGGTGAGTGACTTCTTCGCCTATAACTGTGTGCTCACTGACCGGCGGCGAAATATCGGAGGCATCTTGATGTTGTCGATACTCGTGCTGATGGTCATCCAAATTTACTTCGCTAGATGATTCCGGGGGACTCTGCACCCAAACAGCAACAGGCAAGCTCGACGGTATGCTCTGCTTAAGCGGAGAATCTTCTTTGATATCTGCACTTGCGTCGTCATCAATATTGTGATCGTGATGATCATCATTATCTCCATCGTCTGATGGTTTCTCTTGATTGAGATTAATAAGATCCTTTTCCATCTTGTAATGCTTCGAATGCTCAAACTTAAGCAGTAATTCAGTTAACCGCTGGGTATCCAATTCGGTATTATTATTATTTTGCATGGTCTCAATAAAATCGATTATGTCCTTTGCCTTGACCTTATGCTTGACCGACTCTTGGATAACGTTGAAGAGATCAAACAGCTGCTCCTTATCGTGATCGGTATTGTTCACTTGGATGTTTTTCAACAAAGTTACTAACTTTTGATTTAAGACCAAATGCATTTTTTTCCAACGATCAGTTTCCAAATGATTGGAATTCGACACGTTTCGCGTGTTCAGTGCATCTAATAGCTCGGTGTCGGCGTTCTGCTGCATTAATAGTTCTTCGGTATTTTCGGGGAACTTTGTTAGTCTGAGACTGTCTCTTTCGCAGGGAGTGCAGGAGCAGTTTTGAATTATCTGTACATGCTTTATTAGCTGTGACGGGGTATCAGCGTCATTTTTATTGCACTGCAAGGTTATCTGCATGGAGAGAGACAAGGAGAGATAAGAACATTAAAACCATCTGAGATTTTGTGGGGGGTTTATTGCAGTTCATACCTGATGCCATGTGGTTTCCGAGGGCTGACAACTATCGCAATACGGTACAATCACCTAGCAAACGGAAACAATAGAATATTTACAAATATGTATCGAATTCAAAAGCGACTTTACAGTTTTACCTCTCCTGGATCTGAGGGCTCTGTATGAGGTATTGAGTAGCTGAAGCACGCTCCAACACAAACATTGTTATCAATTTCAACAGATGTGCATCCAGGGTAGCTTATCACTTGCTTAATAGTTGTTGTCTTACACCACGAATGCTTATCTGGATACAAAACTATATTGTGTACCTATAAACATAAATGCATCATCGAGAAAGGAATCTCTTAGGAAAAAATAAACAAACCTTATGTTCACGATACGCTTGGACCATTAAAAATGGCACCAAAGTCAATCCAAGTACCGTGTTAATCAATGCGACTTTATTCATCGTTCAATCCAAATGGAATCCAAGACGACAATCAAAATACCGGAGGTAGTACCTGAGGAAAGTTTTTAAATATTTTTTTTTTGTTTCAATTCAATCTGAATCGGTTATTCAAATTGTTGGATTTAATATGCAAATTCACGTTGTGTGTCTTATGTGCGGCGCACAGAATATGATACACAACAGACTAATTGCTGACATCCGATAAGTCTACTTCTAATACTATTTTCTGATGATATCTGCAGATATGCACAATTACTGCTTAAATTAATGTAATGTAATATTCCTCTATGAATATGCAAAACAAAAAAACAAAAAACAGGTATCTTTCTATTGCTATATTTAATCAAATCACATTCACACTATTGATGAAACTACCATCTCTGACTTTAGCGATTCTTACTTCAATATCTGTGTACGTACGGCCGGATACTAAACGAAAAAAAAATATCATACCTAATATTTGTTTGCGCGCCGCGCGACGGAGAATCGTTGACGATACAACACCTGTTGGCAATTTTACAATTAAATTATTGGTACCACTTCCAGTTTTTTGCATTTCTTGAATTCTATTTATGTACGCAAAAGCAAACGCACATGTATTCATTTATTTCTTCGAGAGTATAGCATGTCAAATACAAATTGTGTATTGTGTACTGCCCCACGTGACCTAAAAACAAAAACAAATTAAACTTTCGGTCCTGTTCGCCGTCGTTGTTGTTGTCAACGTTGTGTCGCTTTTCTGAAGCTTCTGAAGCTGAGGAAAACTCTGGCTGACACAGAATAGGTACCAACTTAACTTACTAGCAAGAGCGACGTGCATACATACTTAGGTATAGTCTGTCATCATCAAACCCCAAGCCGAGAAAAGAAAAAAAAATAGGTACAAATTAACATTACAAATCTTACCACTTGTTTGACAACCGAGTACCGATTTCTCGGTTAATTGTTAACTACCGACCAAATAGAATGGAGGAATAACACAAAATCAGCGAAAAAAACAAGATGAATTAGCGATTTCACAAAGAAAAGTAAGTATAAGCAAGCGCTAAAGAAAAAAAGTAAGCCAGCTTACTTGCACTTGATTTTTAAAAGAAAAAACCTGAAAGATCGACAAGCTAAATACGTACCTTACCTACCGACGAAGGCAGCAGTGTGCTGTGCCAACTTGTTACAAGTTACTAGGACCAACCACTAGAAAATACATACGACTGCAACTATACTAGGTACCACAAGTAGTAGGTATACGATTTTAATTAGACAAATTGATCGATTTTGGAAGAGATTATGACTGGAATGGAACTTTAGCGGGAAGTGACAAAAAAAACCACCACGGTACTATGAGCGCAAACCATGCAACGTAAGCCAAACAAACAAACAAACAGAAAAAAAAACTTCGCAGTAAGCCCAACGAGATAACATCCGACTAGCTTACCAACCAACCAGGCAACCGCAAAATAGCTAAGAGCTATAGAGAGCAGCTCTAGCATCTGTACCACCGGCACCACAGCTATCGTGGAAGCCAGCGCACATACAATCAGCCTGCTACTGCTTGCTGCCTTGCCTTGCCTATTATAACCGCTATTAGAGAGAGACTATATTGAAGGAGGAGTTATAGAATCGGTATCATAATCAATCTACGTTTTATAACTTTTGCTGCAAAACAAGCTTTGTTTAAAAATTACAAATAGCTAAAAAAAAATGCATGGAAATTAGATACAATTTCCATCCACCCTCTATACCTATGAAGAACTGACGCCTATTTTCATCTCCTTTTCGCTTGCGACTTGATTACATCATTGCGGGGGGAGAAATTGAATTTGTCCGGTGTTGGTATCTGACGGCGACGACGGCGTCTATATGTCGCAAAAAAAGACGCAGCAGCAGCAGCAACTTTCAGCCACATCCATAAAAATCAAGAGTTTGAAACGACAACAATAAAAGCAAAACTGTTTTAAAAGGCCTTGTCGGCGCGGTTCAGCGACATCGCCAGCAAAAGCTCACACTTTGTATTGAAAAGTGACTGGTCAATTGAATAATCGATATCTACGAATAGTTCGTATCGTAACCATCGTCGTCGTCGCCGTTGTCGTTGTCGATCTGTTGTTGTCTAATCAGTTTTTGTTTAGTGTTCCACCATCATACACGGCTTGCTGCCTTACATACTACTTACTTACTTACTTACTTACTACTTACTACCTCTAATGCCTGATGGGAAGGAGGGGCGAGGTTTGCAGAAAAGTTCACAAATGAAGCATGTATGTATGTATGTATCAAACAAGAAGGAATACATATTACATATTAAACTTGGTGCTTAAGCTCTCTTAAAAGTTTTGTTTTGTTTCTGTTTTAGCGGCCGCTGGTTTTAAGATATCTATCTCTCGGTGTAAACTTGTTTTTAAATGGGTACATATTTCTTCTTTTATTTTTGTTTTCTACACAAACAGAATTTAAACTATAAAGGTATGACTATTGCGCGTCCAAAGTCTTGCACATACCAGAGTATACATTTCATAAATGGATCTACTAGTTGCACATGACCTAGCGCAGGCACCCATATAAAGAGTAAACAGTTCTGCTGGAATATTTATAGATATACCCTATCATAATTTTAAAGCATAGTTTGTAACACCCCTTAATATTCCTCATCACGACCTCGAAATGTAGATATATTTACAATGAGCATCAAAAGCTATAACGTTTTAACAATGTACGTCCGCCCGTCACCGACCTTAAAATTTAAGCTAGAAACATGTACCTACTCCCTGGAGTCTTGGAACTTATAACAAGATGTTTTGCTAATAATTTGTTTGCGTTTTTTTTACGATTTTTATAGAAAATAAAATAAAAAGTCATAGGGACATCTCGTTCTAAACGGCTTTTCCCTGCAGTCATATAGGGATAGGTTATGATAATGTTCCCCCAAAGCGGACTTTAGTTCTTGTTTTGAATTCGACCTACCTTTTTATTTGCAAAAATAAGGATTTAAAGTTAGTTTGAGAAGCTTCTTTAAGAGCTAAATAAAAAATATTTCTACTGAAATGTATCTAGGCTTTTTGAAACAGCGAAAGGAATATTGTAACCGACGCCCAGCAAATCGACCGTAGACTAAATCTTCTCACTAAGGGAAGTCCTGGTGAAGTAAAACGAGTTTAAGGTCATCATCCTTTTATCGCAGTGCACTGTGCATTTCGGCAGCAGCTCATATGAACTTTTCCAAACGTATA
Source organism: Ferdinandea cuprea (assembly GCA_963576555.1). Lineage (NCBI taxonomy): Eukaryota > Metazoa > Arthropoda > Insecta > Diptera > Syrphidae > Ferdinandea > Ferdinandea cuprea. The sequence continues at coordinate 26,873,967 of OY754962.1, forward strand.
CCTTATTGGACTTGAGAAGATAGTGTGCAGGGCAGTTGTCAACACGAAATGCACTATTGAATGAACAGGCGGCAATACTAGTTGCTAAAACAGAAGATGAAATATAAAACTACTATTAACAAACAAATCATAAAAAAACCATTAGTCGAATGGACAATTGCGATCCAGCAAAGAGTAAGGTAGGTGGTCCAAAAATGGCCCAGAGTGCAAAAAGTGGCATAACCTATAAACAACAGGAATTATATTTTAAATGTGCTTGTGGCCATCTGTCTGCACTGAAATCGATAGCGATTTCCATCTGACGAAAGCGTGATTTTTCTTACAGTTGATAACGCGCGCGCGTTTTTATAAGAAACTGGGCTTAGTAACTGATTTTATTGCAAATAATAATTCGGGTATGTCTAGTTTTTAGACTAAATATATTACATATAAAACTAAGGTTTAGTATAGTTTAAGTATTATTTTAATCCTGTAGGTAGATTTTCGTTCAAATTTTTGTAAAGAAAAGTTGTTCATGTTCCTAAAATGGCACACCGAAAATATTAATGGGCCTTATTAGGAATACGAAAAATTAAATTGTTTTTTTTTGGGTTGTTTCTTAATAAAATTTCAAATGCGAGGAAATTAGGGAACAGAAAGCTGGAAGAATAGTCGTCAGATGATATGGAAAGGACCTTAAAGTCTATCCAACGTGTTTTTTATCACAATATGATAAGGCGCTACAAAATTCCAAGAAGAATTTTGAGAAACCATATCAAGAGTGTCTCAGCTACAGGGAAACTAGGCAGGCCCACAACTTTTACACCCGAACAAGAAGATGATCCGGTCGTAGAAGTTGGATCGAATTCTGAGTTAGCTGCACTACTGCAAGCAGTAGAAAAGGAAACCGAAAAATCTCCACTTCAATTTAATTTTTAATAATAATCTCCTTATTAATTTATTGAAATCAAATTTACTCAGTTTTTTCTTAATTTTTCCCTCTGTGTTGTGTTTGTTTTTTATTAATAAATAATTACGTTGTTGTATTTGGTTCATGACAAAATACTGTTTATTTTAGCAGGATAACCAAAGAAATAGAACAAAATTATCTATGGGTCTTATTCGGAACAAGTGTTCGTAATAAAGCCCAAGGTAAAGTTTTTAAAAATGTTAAAAAAATATATTTCAAATTGGGTTTTAACAAATAAATGTTGTGCTTTTAAATAGACAACTGAACTAAGGCTTATGCTTATATCAATTGATTAATTTTCTTTTAGGCGCTTGCAAGTTATCCCCGAAAAACTAAAAGGGAGCCTTTTTTGGGACACCTACCTTATCTTAGAATCCAAGCCCCGGTAGATAAGAAAAAATATAATAGATAGGCGTTCCGGAACCACACAGGGTGGAAGGCTGCCGTGTCTCAGGCAGGGACTCTTCACAGAGCTCGTCAAGTAAGTAAGTAAGTAATTTGGTAAAATGGTTCAACAAAATCTGTTATTTATTTGTATGCTTTTCGTTACGTTAAAAGCAGTACAGCTTTTGGTGCCTCTTAGATTGTTTGCATCACAACAAGGAAAATCATAAGCTCTACGACACTAACATGCAAATCAATTACATAATTTTTTTAAATTATTAATACTATTTATGCGGATAATGGGCTAGTTTTCGCCAAAATCAGTCCTATACAAAGAATTAAATTAAAGAGTGACACATTGTAATTCGGGGCACTTCCGCGAAATTTAAAGACGATGGGAGACGGAAGATACGAAAATCATATCACTCTTAAGTATTCGCTGAGAAAGTGGTAACATGTGGAGAAGCTTGATACGTTGACTACAGGGAGGTACGCCATCAGAATCTTCCCATGGAAGAGCTCTTGGAACAAATCAAATGAAGTGTCATTGAATGGCTTCTATTAGATTTAAATGAATATTGTTATATGTTGTCTAGACTTGTGAAGCATACTCTAGATGTAGATGGATGAAAAAATTGAGGTCGCCAAAAGTCTTTGGACCGTCTCTTTATAAAGTCCTGTCACAGAGTCGGACGTTTTTGGGTTTTAATTTAATCCAAGATATTAAAAACTATCAACATGGAACACCAAATGTTTATCAAAATTTATTAGAAATTAGAAGGAATACGCCTTCTTGAGAATGTTATTCACAATTACACCGTTTTTAGCACAACAAATGGCGAGACTATTAACGTTGGCCTTAAGAAGTTTACGTGACAGATTCTTGTCGATAAACAATCGAGCTCTGAATTCAAGCGCTACAACAAAGTGGTCAGAGTTGACGTTTGCCCCTAGGAATGTTGCTTTTCGGATTCGTTGTCTTTGAAATTGAGTGCTGTTATCACCGTTTTACGGTCCATCTATAGTTTCAGTTTGAAACGCATTATGGATGATGAATTTGTTAATTGGAATATTGTTTCTTATTTCCATTTTACCTTATTTTCCGATGGTTTACTTCTCTCGGTACAACCCAAAGTTGTATACCATACGTCCAAATTTCTTTTAGAACTTGTTTGTATAAAAGCAGTTTGTTTTGCATGCTGAGTTTGGCAAGTCCACCAAGCAGCCAATGCATTTTATTATATTTTATAACGAGCTCTTCCTGTTTTCTTCTTTACGTGCGATTTCCATTTTTATTTCGCATCTAAAGTCATTCCCAAATATTTGGCTTCATTTGCCCAAGGAATTTGTACGGAGTCTAGTGTATTTACATTTAATATACGCTTATATCTCAATCCCGTATGCCATAATTTATCAACAGCCTGGGAGACGTCAAGAAAAGATCTAGAACAATTTTGTTTTTCTCCTCTAGGCTTTTCCCATTACATTAGTTTTTTTATATACCTAGCCGATTGTGGGGTGCTTGATTCTGAACCCGATTTGGTCATCAGGTATTAATCAGCGCTCTCCGAGAATAAGTGCTCCGCAAATATATCGGCGTTTTTTTGTCTCCTTTCGCCCATTCGCCATTATATTTTCTGATAGGAGGCACTTGCGTTTTTGGCTTTTTAATGCCGTTCATAGCTTTCCAGAGCGAGTACTTCGAACTCCTATCCGCAGTGAGACCTTCAAGATATGAAGAAACTTCACGATTTTTAAAGTCTTTGTCTTAAGAGTAAATCTGCTATTTTCCAAGAATATTTTATTGCGCTTTTGGCTTTTGTTATCCTTTTGTAAGGAGTATTTTACCAGGTAGAGCTTTACGTGACTCCGATTAGTTGATCGACTTTGTCAAGTTGATATAGGGTGTTTAAAGAGATACGTACAGACGATTTTATCTGCGCAGTATTTTCTAAAAGCGTTGTTAAATTAGTTAGTCCGAGTGAATCCTCCTTTTGTCGTAGGCAGCATCTAATAGTTAGGATGACTGGCGAATGCTCAGAAGAAAGGAAGAGAGGTCCGTTTCCCAACTTTAATACGGCCAAGTATTTACCAGCACAATTGACGTAACGCGATAGTGTGATTTTATCCTTAGTAAATCTTACATTGAGGGATGACTCGAGTTTTTTGTCGCACTGGTTAAAGAGTAATTTTTTCAATATTTACCGTCTTTTCAAAGCTAATCACAAACAGCGGATGTCCACGCTTAACTAGGATTTCCTCATTTGGGTTGGTTATATGCTTTTTATTTTTCAGAAGATAAACTGCGTCGACAATTTTAAAACCTTTCATTTTAAAGTCTTGTAAAATGCCTACTTTGCAGCACGATTTCCATTACTCGATGTGGCTTTTCCGACTTATTTTTATTCGTGTATACCATTGCATTTTCTCAGCATTATTTAAGGAACTGCGCGATAGATTTCGGGACTGTTAACATATATTATTATTCATGTGTGTTTTTGTTTTTTAATATTACCCCTGCCCAATTGGCTGACACTGCGACATAAAAGGTCTATTTTATCAAAAGAGGGAGAGGCCACAATATCTTAAGTTGCAGTGTTAGTTCTGTCGATGATCGGAACTCTTTTTGGAAGATCCCTCGTCTTAACCAATGACGTTCCGGGCATTCATAGTTTATTTGTTCGGAGGATTCCACATCCTCTAGATTCAGTTTCCGGGCACCAATTCGTTTTCTTAAGGTGATACCTCAAGCCAAAGTGGCCTGTGAGAGCGTTCTCCACCACGCAACATTTTTTTAGTGGAAGTTATCTTGATTTTGTCATTAAAAACTGTAAAAAAAAAATTGTCCTTTTATTGCGGTACTTTATTTAATTTAAAATAATTTAAAAACGATAACAATTTTTTTTTATTGGTAAGTCGCCATGAGAATTGGGAATATATACGTTAGTCACTTTTTAGATAGTATTATAACTTAAAATCAAAAAACCATAGCGAATATTTAGGAGTTCAATCAGCAGAATATGTTACACCATGATAAGTAAGGTATGCTATTAGGAGTTGATTCATTTTTTTTTAATTACTACAATTATAACTGTACCTAATCATGGTGCATTGCGGGTTACGCAAATGCAAAAGAAATTATATCAAATTGGTCTTATTTCCCACAAATATTGCTGATAGAACTCCTTTATATATGCAAAAGTTGTTCGAGTTTTGACAAACATATTTATACCCTATCCTAAGGGTATATTCATTTTGACACATAGTTTGTAACACCCCTTAATATTCGCGTTGTCCCATAAAAGTATAATTTTTAGGCCTTTAAAATTAAGCTAGGAAGTTGAAATTTGAACCACATATTCTCTAGGGCTCCGCAATGGTTATGTGTAAATACGCCCACTACCACGCCCACAATTTAGAAAAAAAAATTATACTCGTATCATGAAGATTAGGATTTATTATTATTTTTTGAATGAAGCAGGTTCTTATGTTCAAAGGCAAGGCTGGGGCACCTTTGAACAACAGTTTTTATAATACATTTTTTACCTAAAATAAGACTTTACACACTTTGCTTTCTTAAAATAAATTAGTTTTATTTAGTAAAAATTCAAAAATTACTTATATAATAATAATAACATCAACAAAAACAAAAAAAACTTAATATAGGTAGGTACACAAACTAGAATTCACAGATAACTTTATTAATGTGTTTACCTACATATAACAAAACAAACAAGTGTTTACATAAAAAAAGGAGTTGCCTTATTAGCCTAACTGAAATTTTGAGAAGTCAAAAGCAAGTCATTATAGCAGCTGTCCTTGATGTTCCTGCAGGATTAATTGGTGGTGGCAGCTTAGCTATTATTTCTATGCCACTAACAGACCATTTGTCCTCTTTGTCGGGATAGAAAAACTTATAGGAACCTTGATTCTTCTTTAAAAAGCTGACGCTGTACATGTTGTCATCTTTCTCAATTATTTTGCCAACAAAGCCTAACATCTTGTTACTGTCTTTATTGGAACATTGCACCAATATATAATCGCCTGGATTAAAATGATCGTAACATAAATCAATGCATGTCACTACTTCCTGCTCCGCATCAACTTGTTCAACAGATGAGTCATCAGCAAAGTCGAAATCCAGATCAGTGTCATCATTCACCGAATAGGAACAACTCTCATATGAGTCCGAACTCGATTCCTTTGGCTTTTTAGCTTTCATTGCCCGTTTAGTGCTTGGGCTTTAAAAGAGTTTATTGCTGATTTTTTTAACCGCTTCTGACGTTCTTTGTAGGCAGTCTCAATTTCATTTTTATCTGGCGTTTCTGTCATGATCCGTAATTTTCCCTTCTTTCTTCCTCGATTTGTATTTTGTCTTGGACCAGCTTTCGGAAAAGGCCTAATGATTTCAGGTGAAGCTACATTTTCTTTGAAAGTGAAAGCGATCATCTATATTTGAATACTGAACATCTGATTCATTATTTGCTGGACATAATAAAGGTTCTAGATCTTGTGTTGCTTCACGTGCTTCGGTATTTATATTTGGCTTAACTGGAACTTCTATTTCTCTATTTGTGACCTCTGCACACTCGAAATCCTCGTCGGTGAATGCAGTTCTTGAAAAAGGGTAAATGCCTGGCTTCGTGAACCCTGAAACTATATTTTTAGGTGTAAATGAAGCAATATAAGCGGTATTAGCAATACCCGGAAGATCGTGTATTCTTATAGTTTTTGCAGGGTTACTTAGGAGCCAGTCATTTTGCGCCACGGATAACTTGTGCTTGAATGGTCCCAGGACTGCGACATCGAGAGGTTGAAGTCGATGAGTGCAGTGAGGGGGGAATGTAACTAGAACGATACCATGTTCTCGGCAAAAGTTTATAGCTTCTATTGTTAGAAGTAATATCATATCGGTCTTTGTGCATCTTGTTTGCTTTTGAATGTGTTCCAGAACTTTGACAAAAAGCACTCCCGTCATCCAACCACTTGTTGGGCTGTTAACATAACCAACGCTATCCCAGCTTGTCTGTTATTAGTCCAATTATCGGGGCATTTGTTTAGAAGGGTGGCATATTGAAATGCTAATATTCGAGCTTGAATGTATGTTAATCCATAATTCATTCTTGAGCTTCGAAGTAAATATTTCTCCAGCATGTCTTCTTCAGCGGTGGTAAAAACTTGACTTGTAGAAAACTTGCTTGAATATTCTTGACCATGGAGAGTTTTGTTTGTTTTATAGTTCTTAATTCTATAAAATAATGTATTCGGCAGAATACCGTAAGTACTGGCAGCACATCTAAGGGTCATTGTTTTATTTATAACTGCCGTGATAGCACTCTTTACGTCATCTTAGTTAATTTCTGTAGTTTTTTTCTTCTTGTAGTTACGCACCATTGTATTAATCTGAAAATTATTTAAAACTTGAACTTAACAACAACAGCTAATTGTGTACAAATAAAAAAAAATACTTACATTTATTTTTTGTATGAGCAAACAGGCACACGTGTTGCTTCTTACGAAAAATTCCACACACTGAATACACACGAGAAATCTGATACAAAAAATACATCCGTAGGGGCAGCTTTGAACATGTTCAAACCTGCCCAACTGTTTTGTTCATACCTGCCCCAACGTGTATTGTCATGAAAAATTTAGCATTAGAAATTTGTTTGTACTTATCTATCAAAAAACGTACCCTAATATGGTTCTACATGAACCTTCGCCTACAAAAAATATTTTTCACAAATAAAAAAGCTCACCAAAAAATGTTTATACTCTCACGAAGAAAAAAACAAAAAGTTGGAAATGCAGCATAAAAACATACATCCCGAACTATTTTCAAGCGACTACTGAAAAGATGACCAAAAGCCGTTGACATGTAAAGAAAACAGCATTACCATGGTAAACCTTTGGTTTACGCTCTCAAATGTTTGTTTAATAAGATTTTATTAGTGCTGTTCAAAGGCGCCCCACGTCCAAAGGTGCCCCCCTCTCCCCTATACCTCCTTAACCTCTGTGTTAAAACCCGAATGCCCTGGGTTGTTTTAGGAATTTTAAGCGAAATTATTTAATTTATTCGAACTAAATCTGAACGACCTGCTGAGAAACCTAGCAAATATGGAAAATACATTTTATTATAAAAAATCTCATAAAATTCACAAAATTCAGAATTGGCATTAGCCGTCAGCGGAGTAAGGGAGACTTACAATTTGTAGCCGGATATTATTGAAAATAAGAGTAATAGTTCAGTTAAATTTTTTTATATATAAATATATACATACATATGCAATGAGCTTAAAATCGTTCATTGACTATTTGCTGTCGATATTTTAATGATAATTATAAGTAGCTAGACAGTGTACTCAAATTTTTGCCATTTAGAATTGAAAGGACCTCGCTTGTTGATAAGGTATGTTTTCCCCAATGTGCTCTTCTAATCACCTTCAATATTGGTCAGACTCCGATTAAATGATGTACGCCTTCGATAGCTCGCAGATTGCACAAATAACATTCAGCCTCCACATTTTGGTTGGAGATATACGGTCTGTAGTTCAACTGCAAAAGTTCTCCTCTGGTCTTAAAAATTATCGAAATTGTGTTTATAGTATTTTGGTCGTGAAAGTAATTTTTCTCACCTAGGTCGTATTGAAGCGTACAATACGAATGTCTAGTTAAGCTATGCTGTGCTTTTGCTCTAAACGAGACTCTGGTGGATAAACCAATCTTTTTCAATACGACCTGTAGAGTTTCTTTACAGGCTAGGCTGTTGGATGGATTTGGTTGTTGACACAAGGGCAAAAACGAGACTTATTTTATGCTAATTTCTTCGAGATCTTTCATCTTGTCGCCTTGGAAACTTATATACTGCCCATCAGAATAAACCAGTACCTGTAAAAACATATTTAAGGATCCGATTTATGGGGATCCGACGAAAAGAAAATACAAGAAAATACAGCAGCGAGGATTACTTTCACCCCAACGCAAATTAAATCTAGTTAAAGGGAAAATTTCAGATTTTGAGATCTAACTACTCGAAATAGATATAAAACGATTTACGCTTTTAACATTTTAAAATTGTTTGCGTTATTAAATTATGTCCACAAAATATATTAAGTCATGTCTTAACAAACTAAAATGCTTAGGTTACAATCTGATTGTGGGAAGCAACTGAATTTATGATTCCCGTTGCATCGCAAGATGAGTTATGTATTTATAGTGACAGTAATACAATAAGTATATGAGTTTTTTGGAATGCCATTAATGGGGGTGTACACTGTACAGTGCATTAGGAATATATTTTAATCTAAGTATATCTAATATTTCTGAATTAATATCATTTAGAGTAGTTATACTCCTAAATCGAAAAATGTGCACCTTAATTAGATAAAACTTGCGTTGAAGTAACATAAGTAGACCCCACTACCGTACCATTTTCTTTTCGTCGATACTTCATAAATCCCATCCTACACTGGATATTCGAATGTGACTTATATGTATATTCATCAAGAAGGGATACTTTAAGCAATATTATTTTATTATGCCCAACTATTCGTATGCATTTGTACGTAAAACTAAATGGACTTAAATTTTTAAAAAAAAACATGTTTGAAAATTTTTTTTTGTTTATTAATTCCATAATTCTTAGCAATAATATAAAATTCATTCATCATGGATTATGAATTTTTATTGCTAAGATTGCTAAGATGATTGGGTAGATGTTTTAGAAGGGAATGGGTATCGTATTAGCCAAAAAAATGCAGAGTATCTGTACTGCCCGTTCTCTGAACCAAGTCAACCCATTCTAGACATTTATTTGAATACCTGGTGGTTCCGAAGTGTGAAAAGTTAAAATATCTGGGATCAATGATCAACAGCAAAGCAACCGTTGATGACGACATCAATCATCGTGTAAGCGTAGGGTGGATGAAGTGGCAGGAAAACTTTGCCATCTTCTCTGACCGAAAAATGTCCCCTAAGTAAGTTGTGCGTCCGGCGCTCACATACGGTTCACAATGCTGGACAATGTACAAAAAGTATGAGGCCAAGTTGACAGCAGCTGAGATGAAGATGCTTCGCATGACAGCAGGAGTAACAAAGCTTGATCGAATTAGAAGTTCCAGTATCCGAGGAAGTGTCCACGTCAAAGAACCCATCTCGAAAAAATTGGAGCACGACCGTTGGTATTGTCATATTCAAAGCCCCGTCAAAAAGGCAATGGCAATCAACGTTCCCTTACAATCGTATAAGAGAGGCAGGCCTAAAAACTGCGGACATTTTAGACACTGTCTACCCAAAAAATTAAGAAATAAAAAAAAAACAAAGCTTATTAAAAAAAACAGCCAAAAAGAGCTAAAACGCATTTTTGTCTTGTCTGCACTTCTTTTTTATTTGTCACTCTTCGCTTAAGCAACAAAAAAACTCCTTCAGATTATTCAAAGTTTGAGACAAATATATTGAAATTGAATCATCTATACCCACAATCCAGCCCGTATACTTTCCCTATGCAGCCCCTCTTGCAACATTTTTACATTGAAAAAACAGACACATCGCATGTTTTCATTCATAACATTTTAGAATGCTAATTGTAACTGGAATGGTTTTAAAGTTCTCAACATGTTTTCAGAAAGAATATATAGTCATCAATAGCGGAATAACAACATTTGGCTTTTTTTTTTAATTTTTAAAAGGGCGAGAAATAAGAATCTATTGACAACAATTTGACATACATACGTTTACTCTTATTTTGAAACTATTCAAATTATAAACTTGTTCCTTGGAAAAAAATGCCCCTATGCATTTAGTATAGAGTCGCTTTTAGGCCTTTAAAATTAAGCTAGGAAGCTGAAATTTTGACCACATATTCCCTGGGGCTCCGAAATGGTTAAGTGTAAAATTTTTTTTAATACGCCCACTTCCACGCCCAAATGGGCGTTTTTTACTAAAATGCTGTTTTCTTCGAAAATTTTTATAGAAAGCGAAAAAAAATGTTTAACAAGATATTTACCCTATAATTTTTCCAACATATCGCCCATACAAAGTTTTTGGCCACGCCCACTTTTTGGGGGCGTTTTTTAAAAAAAACTTTTTTTTTTTTTTAATTAATAGAATGAAATAAAATCTTCTTAATACTTTTTTCTTTGGGGCATATAGGGATATGGATAGGGTATCATAGTGTTCGCCCCCAGCGGACTGTAGCCTTTCCTTATGTTAAAACTATTTATTATAAACCTGTTCCTGGGAATTTAGTATGGAGTCGCTCAACCAATTGTTAAGCCTTGTAAACATTTTTATATGGGGGCAAAACAAACATCGTAGAAATTCGGCTACCCTCTGAAAAAAAATCATAACTTCGTGATATGCAGGAAAATGCAAGAAATTTTTGGAATGTGATTAGTTTATTAGTAACTAAATATATACGTATAAACGTACATTTAATTACGTTTTCAGAAAACTGAGCATGTGTACTGAGCAGTTTAATTTTGTTGACATTATTTCTTGCGCTCATGTCATTTGAAAAGCGCACTTTGGGCTCGCCTATACTCTGTTCAACATAAATTGTCAGTAAACGTCTTATTATTATATTTTCCACCATACTAAATTGAAAGAAACCCCTGATAAAGTGTTTACCCTCCCTTTCACAAAGTGACTTTCTTGAAAGTTAAGCCTGAGCTACATCGAAACAAAAGTGAAGGAAAGTAGAAAAAAGTCAATTTAAAAATTTCAATCTTAAAAAAAACATTGTAGCCTCACGTAGTATTATTTCTAGTTTTTGCTGATTTGAAATCCTTAGTGTGGGAACCCTGTAAGAACTTTTGTTAGAATAGCTTCTTACGGAAAACAAAAGAGTGCGAATGAGAGGCAAACATCCCTATCTTCCCTGTGCCAGTACTGCCGATTTATGTTGGACAGAGTATAGTACCATTGTTTCTAAATAGTGGGTCGAAATACGTTTCAGAACAACAAAATCAACGGCTTGGAGATAAATAATTTGCTTCCTGGTTAACTTTTTTGACTTTTTGACAGGCAGACATACAAGCATCTCTCTTTTAAGGCCGACAAAAAACTGAGTTTTATTTTAACATCGTTCAAAAAAAACCTAGTCCACAATGATTGTTAAGATGCCAAGACCGAAGAAGAAGCCAATGACTAAGAAGGTTGGACCTGGACTGTTTGAAGAAAATTGCTAAAGCCAGGGCTAAGGGCATTAAAGCTCCACTCAAGAAGATGCCAACCTACGTGAGGACCGCTACCAACACCGTCACCAAACTGGTTGAACAAAAAAAGTTTTAATTGTTGGTTCTGTTCCTTCCAGTTTTGTACCGCACGATGGGGGTTCCATACTGCATTGTCAAGGGAAAGGCACGTTTAGGACTTTTTGTCCGCCGTAAGATCTGCACTTGAGTATAAGTTAGAAGCTTTCAAGACCAACTACAAACATCGTCACAACGAGATCAGAAACACTGGGGAGGCGGTATCTTGGGATCAAATAGTTTGGCCCGCATCGCCAACACGAGATAATAGGCACAGAAGGAAGGATACGCGAATAACACAGCTCATTTTTTTGATTTACACCTGAGATAATAAGAGAAAAATTTTAATTTAGTTTAAGCGAATGGAAAAAAATAAACTAATTGTTCCTAACATTTTTGTATAGTGCTGAAAACACAGATGCGTTTTTATCGATTTATTTACTATTTTGATAAGGTAGTGTAGATTTTCTTTATTAACAATAAATTCACAAATAAATAATTAGGGGGCTGATTACTGGGATACGTTTTTAGTAATACTCAGCCACATTCGGCCGACTACAGGTATTTTCGCGAATTTTGCCAAAATTAATAAAATTGGTTATACAAGTCAATTCGGTAATTCCGACTTACATAACACTCATTTCGGATCCGTTTTTAGCAGTCGGTCCCCTTTAAAGTTGTTGTGTACGTGAGGCTGAGTTCTGGTAATCCTTGCCCCAGTAGTCAGCCATAAGATGTTTTTTGTTCTGCATATTGGTATTTCAGGCGAACTTTGGACAAATTAAGCAATTTTGTTAACAAACTTTCTGAAATAATAATTTGTAGCTTCGACAAATAGGTACTTAATTTAAAATCCGTTTACATCATGTCGAAGCGGCCAATTCGCAAATACTTTCCAACTTACCCAAACGATTGTGGCAATAATAAATAGCATGAAAATACGAAAAGCTATAATCTGGAATATTGCATTTCAAGGGGCACACTTCAGGATAGACTGTACTTAAGAGAACCCGAAGGACAGCAATAGCATCCTGCCTCAAGACGAGGAATCATCAATTGCTATCTGGTGGCATCAATCTAACAAAATGTGGATTTCCATTTAAGCCTAATGATGTTTTAAATACGGTTCAAAATATTATTTTGGAAGATAAGAGATCTAACCCGTTTATCAACAATAAAGTAAATGGTACTCCTCCTTTTTGAAACGCAATCCAATTCAGTGTCACAGAGCTCCTGAAGATGTATCGAAGGGTCGAGCCGTGGTAACAAAAGAGAGAATAACAAAATGTTTTAAAAATTAAAAAAAAAAAATACTTAGACACCATAAGTAAAAAATAAAATGTATATTAGGCGTAAACAGCTCATGCAGGACCTAAATCCACTGTGTGTGCGAAGAGCCAGTTTTTGACACGAATGGAAGGCAATAACAGTTTAATGCCGATTCCGAACGGCAATACATTTTTGAGAAGCTTCTCATGGCAGTTCTTACTCTTGGATGTTTGTCAGACGTTCGCAAGAGGTGGGGCAGCGAATAAAAACTTTCAGGTGGTACAGATCGGAGCGAACTCTCTCGCTTAGTGGTCCAACGTACTTATGTCGTTATCGTTTGGTAATTCGGAAGACTTCCGGACTCTTCTGAAACTGCTCGTTTGGTACTAAAATGTAAAATGTAAATTCGCTTCTGACTTTGAATTTAGAATCAAAACCAGAAGCTCAATCACTAAGACGTCGTAATCGATAAATGTCATATTTGTTGCTGATGCATTTAATAATTTTTAAATTTTAAAGAGATTAGCTGAAAGTTATTAATTCAACTAAACAAATAATGAATTGATATTGGAGGTAATATGAAAACACTACAATGACTAAAACTATTTGTCTTCCATCCCATAGTCATCATAGTCATCAGATTGGCAGTGAGGTGGTTGGAGATACATATAAACCAATACAACGACAAATACACTTCAAATTCAAATATAATGTATTTGCTTGTTCGATTGCCATCCCGGATCGGAGAGCTCTTCCGGATTACCAATAAGCCACTGCACACACAGATACCATAGGTGATGGTAACGTATTGGAGATGAGACAAGTTTTTGTCAAAAAGTGGGAAAGTTATAGCAGCTCGGGGATACAAAAATGTGTATAAAATCGCACAAGGGAAAGAAAAAGAGGCTATAACGGCTATAAGGCATATAATTAAAAAATGTCCGTATAGTTTTCCCTTACGTAAGACCTCCAAAGGATGTTGTAAGTAGCACGGGTTTTACTTTTCAGTTAATTTTTCAAATAAATCGCAAGTAATCATCCTCACTTACTTACTCACTTCTTTAGGGGGCGCTATAGTCCGGGGTAGAACTGGGCCTCAACCAAAAAGCCTCTCCAATTACGGTGGTCTTCGGCTAATTGCCTCCAGTTGCGCACTCAAAGTTAGTTGAGGTCCCCTTCCACTTGTGCGCGACACCTAAGGCATTATCCCCCAGGTTTGGAGTCGAAGATTCTGCGGGCTGGAGCGTTGATGTTCATTCGCTCTACATGTCTGTCTCAGCCATCTAAAAAGCCCAATACGCAGTATCATCGGCGCATGCAAGTAATTGAACAAACTTGTGTTGCCCTGTGAGTATTGCACAAATCGGTCAAGTATGATGTTAAAGAAGTCACATGACAGCGTGTTGCATTGCCTGAATCCAGCGAACTTTCTCTTTGTCACACTGCATAGACGGACGAGCTTGGCAGGGATGCCTAAACAAGACATGACTCTGTACAGCTCGTCTCTATAGATGCTGTCATACGCGGCTTTAAAATTGATAAAATGGTGGTGGGTATCGATCAGGACTTCTTGGGTTTTCTCAAGAATCTGCTGGGTGATTATTTGGTCAGTTGTGGACTAACCGGGCCTAAAACTGCATTGATAGGGTCCAAGCAGATCGTTAACAATACGGCAAACAAGATATTATATGCGATGTTTAGGAGACTGATACCTCTTTTCTTGTGAACCGGGCAAACGATTCTGAGGTTTCATTCATCCGGCATATATTTATCGCATCAAATCTTAGAAATAAGTTGTATGCTCCCTACTAAGTCAGTTCTTGCTGCATAGTTCGGCGATTAGGCCGTCCGGCCCGACATCTTTGTTTGACTTTAGTTTAGATATTGCTATCCTCACTTCCTTTTGGTCGGGTGGACCATTTATCATCAATATTGAATGGTTCGCTCTGCCTGACAGCGGATTTTGTGCCGTCTGCGTCGTTTAGTAGTCTGCATAAATGGTTTTCCGTATCCTCAGCACCTAGTGTGTATCCAATAGGATGATTCCTTATTCATTTCTAAGGGTTTTTGTTCGGGTTTTGTTACTCTGACACGTTCTTTTCATATTTTGATAAAACTTAAAACTCTCTATTTTCTCGATCGCGCTCTTCTCATGATACTTTTTTTCTCCCCAGAAGCCAATGTTATTTTCGCCCCTTTTGCTCGTAGAGTTCACGAGCCGCTCTCGTTCCATATAGCGTCGCTTAATATGCATGTTGTTTTGCTGCATATGCTTGCCGATATTCTTCATCAAACCAAAGGTTTCGTGGCTAAGAGCGCGAAAAACCCAGCGCGTCAATTGAGGCATATCTGATGGCTTCGCGGCATATATGTCGCTGGTCTTCAGCACTTGATGCTCACTGCGAAGGACTTCTCGAGAAGTTAAGGAATACGCGATCGGCAAAGTTGTGGCGTCTGAGATATCCAGGGACGTACCTTGGCTGTGATCCAAGTCTAAAATACTTGAGGAGTGCCTTACATCGATCGCAACATGCTCAATCATGGTGACCGCCGTGTTCCCCTGTGAATATTGATCTGCAGCAGAGTTACTATGTCAGTCAGCAAAACTTAACAGTCAGTTGGAGTTGATGGTGTGAGGCTAGAGTGAGAACGCTTGTGTTCTCATTTAATCGCCTTCACCACCCATTTTGATCACCTATCATCCTCTCATCTATTCAAAATGTTAAATTTGCTTTTCAACCCTAAGTCAAGCTACAAGATGTAATCATACTGTGAAACTATTCTTTGAAATAAAATGTATAAAATGTATGCAAATGAAAAGAAACAATGATTTGTACATTATTAAGACAATAGTAAGATATCGTCACTGAATGTACAATAATGTGGTTTTATGTTGGCAACACTTTGCTTTCGCTACATTTTGCACATTCATCTTTCAGGCACAAAATATAAATAATATAATCCCATTTAAAATGAATGACTTTCTTAAAGGTAAATATATAAAAAAAAAAAGCGTGGGTGCAGTGGCTTAGTGGTTAAGTGCGTTGGACTAATAAGTATGAGGTCGCTGGTTCAAATCCCAACCTGTACCACCTAAAAGTTTTTATTTAATGTCCCACCTCTTGCGATCGTCTGACCAACATCCAAGAGTTAGAACTGTCATAAAAAGCTTCTCAAAAATTAACTGCAGTTCGGAATCGGCAATAAACTGTAGGTCCCTTCCATTCGTGTTAAAAAATATATCTTCGCACACACAGTGGTCGGAGCAGCTAGTCAATTCAATTTCAATTTTCAATTTTAAATTCATTTTTATCATTCTTATCAAAGCTAGTCTTTGGGTCCTGTATGGGCCGTTTTCGCCTAATATTTATTATTTTTAAATAAAAAAAGATAATTTTATATTAAATATTTCTTTTTAATTTTCTTTCATCGACGAGGCTAGACGATCACAATAACCGTTCCTTTTAACTGCATCCCCCGCGGGGTTTGCCTGTTTAACTGTTTATCACATCGTCACTTAGGCGTTTTAAGGTCTGTCTCTTTTTTTCCCTTGTACACGAAAGTTGAAGTGGAGTACGAGGGGTCCATCCTTGAAAAATTGCAATAGCAACTGAGCTGGTCGAGTTCAAATATTTTAGAGACGAAGTCTTTTTTGACGTGAAGGCTTCCTCGTTTTTTGTAACTTCTAATCCGATCAAGCTTCGTTACTTCGGCTGTCATTTGTTTTTTTATAATCTGCGCGCACTAAAGGGATTTTTGGATGAAGTAACACAGTGCGGGCAAAAGGGAAGTGAAGGATTAGGAAAAAGGATACAAAAAGATACGGATGTACGTTGGTTTTAAATGTCTGTAAACTATAATGTGTAGGAATTACAGTCATGCGAAACATATTCATCTCGACTGCCCTCATACTTTTTGTACGTTGCCAATCAGTGTGAATCCTTCAACTTAACTGCCTTTACCAATATGTGGTTGTAGTATAAATATTAAAAACAAGTCTACTACAATGGCTCAGCCATATCGAGCAAATGATCAACAGTGCCCCAACCATCTTTGTATCTCAGCCTCCAGGTTCGAAACACGGAAGACCAAAGCTCCGTTTCAAAGAAAAAACTATCCTGGATTCCAGAACGTTTGTTCTTGAAAACTGGGAGTATCATGCCCGAGATCAGAGAGGATGGAAGTATGTTTTAGACAGATACTATGCCGTCAAAGTAACGCAGTTTTAAAGTTGTTTGACTGAACACAGCGGGTAAGTCAGGAAAGCCCTTAATGCATTTTTATAAAGGCAAAAGTTTTGAGATTCTATCAAAGCTACCATTTTAACAATTGGTTTTTTTAAGCTGTTAAAAATATAAAAACAGGTCGACCGATACACAATTTAATCATGACCTCCATACAGGCCCGCATGCAAGTCATTAAATAATAAAACGTCTGGCAACCCTATTGGCAAACAAAACTAGCTTCTCACCAAATAATACAACAAACAATTATGAAACCTACTCACGTCAATCAATCAAACGAAACTATTCTCCATCTATGAACAAATTATGTACGTTTATTAAAACATTTAAACAATTAAAATTTTCACCCAATCGAAACGAGAAAATGATCGAGGAATTTACATCAGCTTGCGTTAAATCAAGAAAGCTTATGTGCAGCAAGATGGGCAGTGTAAATCTACATCTCTTTCCTGATATACGCTACACAATCGTATGTACAATCATACTGTATGCATTGAAAACTTATCAGCAACGCGCCTCGTTTAAAACACGTTCCATCCAACGACAACGACGACGACGTTAATCGGTCAGCTAAGAAAGAGAACAAAATAACACAAGAAAGACAATCAAAACAATGCCAGACGCGATATTTTTTATTTAATTTTTAATCTACAACAAGTAATGAAATTTGTTTGACAGTACAAAAAATCCACGTTAGCATTTGAGAGGGCATTAATTAGCCAAAAATAAATACAACTTTTAATAAACACCAATACAAAAAATCGGATAATAAAATCTAACATTCTAAAAATTATTTTTTTTTAACCAAACAGTTTAAAGACCGAAAATGTCAAACTGATAAATTAAAATCAAAAAAATAACAGATTTATGAAAAATTATATTAAAAAACAAAAATAAAACTTTTCACGCATTATTTGTAAATATTTTAACATCAGTGAATCAAAGAATCTAAAACTTGTTTCTGGTCCGCGAGTGGTCCCGCTGTTACTGCTGTTCGCGTGTATATTTGAGTGAATCTTCCCGTCACCCATACGAGAGGCCCAATGGGTAAGTACGTACAGTAAAACAATGAATACTATTGGCTAGATTTAGATTTTAAACAACAAAATGAAGAGCATAAGAAACAGCTGAAGTTAAAATCCATTTATAGTACAGAAGATTCACTTGCGCATGTGTTAGTTTGCGTGCTCACATATTTGTTTTTGGTTTGAAATTAGTAATGAAATAGATTTAAACAAAACTGTATCTGCGTCTTTTTTGTGCGTCATTTCGACTACCTACGAAATGAAAAAAAATAACCAAATTTTGCGCCTGACGTTGTAACAGGGAACAAAACGTTCTTATGTGTTTCCATCGTTAGCAACAGCAAGAGATTAGAAGTTGATAAGCTCTCTTGATGTCACAGCTGGGCACCATATGTGGAAATGGTGAAATGCTGCAAAATACCAAGGAAGTACCACAAACTGTTGAATTTTTATCAACAACCAAAATGCTTTGCAAATCGACAAATTCAAATGAATTGAATTATACCGAAGGTTTTGATTGATTTCCATTGTGCCGTGCTTTTTTAATATTTCCTATATAGGTAGTAGTGTCAAGTTTAATTAAAATCTGAAAACTGGTTTAAAAATGCATTTGAAAATTTAACTCTGTGGCGGCGCTCACAGTGGCGACAAACGCGTTTTATTCGCTGCTAAAATTGTTCCGCGAACAGGAATATATACAGGGTGTTCACTTTATATGGAGTTACCTTTTGTTTGCGTCATACATATAATTATGTTTAGTATTCACTATCATTGTAGATAATACAAACTTGTTGCTCTATTTTAGATCCATTAATTTTTTTTCCTTTTCCTTCTCACCTCCAACCTTATTACTGTGCCAAATTTCAAGGTTCTACGATGATTTGAATTGCTCTATAGTTTTGATGATCTGTCAGTGAGTCAGTGAGTTACTATTTTTGCTAATTTTGGGGCCTTATAACCCAACAGTTTTATGTATGTAGCCTGTTTCAGCGTGTCGTGGACTCAAACTGAGTATTAGGGATGATATTACGACATGTTCAAAAACGTGGGTCTGCCAATGCCGTTCGTCGGTCCGTTTGTCTGTCTGGGCGCTGTATGGCGAAAGGATTTAACGGGCTTGCTTCAAAGTTCATATAGAAGGTTTTTCGGGTTACGCGGCGTTTTTTTATTTTTTGCCGTTTAGTTTGAAATAACGGTACCTGCCATACATTTTTTTTTTTTTTTTAAATCACTTATTACTGATTTTAAAGAAAATTATTCCAAAAATTTTGGTTTGTTTTTGTATTGAGGATACTTGGGATGGGTACAAAAATGGAGTATTTTTTTTTTAGTTTTTGGCAAAAAAACACGTAAGTGCCTTTTTGACATAATCAAATTTTTCAAAACTAAAAGGTGATTAAAATGACGGCATTTTTGTGAACAAGTTGTCAACTGAGCAGTGATGTTGATATTTCTGTTTAAATGTAAATATAGGTAGTGACATGACATACCAAAGTTCTATCCAAAACGAAGGAATTTTTTTACTGTTGTTAGCATATATCTAGAAATTATTGGCTTCCAATCCCTACATGTACCTACATACCGTGTTAGGATGCGGATTCGCCGTGGGAAATCGGCTTAGATATTCGGTCATAGAGCCATCGCTGCTGCCAGAGCGCTTGGTTTGGACAACTTGAAGCAGCGTGCCCGGGATCGCAGAGGATAGAAGATCCAGAAACAATTATGAATTTATCTTAATTTATCTTGTTATTAATAGGTTATAAGATCTGTTATTCTGATACTTCAAAATTCCATTATCCTGAAGTCGATGGGACTAAGTGTGGCCTTATGACTTTCAATTCGATTGGAGAGTTTATGAAATCCTTTGTATCAAAGTTTAATTGCATTCTTTATTACACATACTGGTTTAATCGTTTTGATATTCACCAGAAAGCGGAAATTTTACGTAAACCCTTATTTTTACCTACCCTGGCCCATGATATGTTAAATGCATTTCATAAAAGACCGACGTTGTCGGTTAGAACTGTCATATAATTTTTATGTATTTTTTATTCCTACATTTATTGAAAATAAACCAATATTTTATAACATTTTTAACCACTATATAATTTTTTCGTTGAAAACTTAGCATCCGTGTTTAATTTCATTTTTGTTAACCTAGTTTTTCTAAGAGAATGTGGGGTGGCCAGATACTGGTTCAAAGGTGGCCAGTTACTGAATTTTGGTGGCCGGGTACTGGTGCAAATCGATATTTTTCAATAAATGAAAAATAACAATCATGCAAAATTTTTTTATTTTGAACTTAAAATGGCTAATTTTTAAGAATAAAAAGATAGTTTGACGATATGTGATAAAATAAATTTATTAGCCTGTTGCAAAGTTAGAAAAAGAGTTAGGTTGCCGGGTAGTGACACACTTACCTTTAGATTGGGAATTCAATATTGAAGTCAAAGTTTGAGACGTAAAATAATGCAAAAATGTGCCCTTCTGAGAAGTGGTTACCGTTAGAGCAAAGCTGAAGCACATGCAAGCCGTTGGTTATATGGCATATAGCCAGGAGGATTGGAGTTAGTTTAATATTAACAATTCGCTTTACAGAAAGCTACATAGACTGAATTGTTTTGAACTAAAAAACTAAATTTTATTGCAATAAATAAAATTTGACATGAAAACCGTTTTTTTTTTTTAATTATTATTTTATCACGTCAAATGTCAAAATGTCCCATGAACTTAACTGAACCTATTTTTTAATTTTTTTCTGTTAAAATGACATTTAACTTTGGGGGCAATACTTACAAAAAAAAACTATAAATAATTTTATAATGAGATTTTTGAACAGCAACACCCTGTGTAATTCTTTTACCCAAATATGTACATAGGTAAGTGTAATTCTACAGAAACTAGCAAATTCCTCAAAGAGTGCTTGTTATCAGCTACCTGATGTTTTGATTTGTACATAAGGCCGATAGTTTTTGAATGTTTCTACATCTTAATGTTGTCCTTTTAACAATTCAATACCTTCCAAAATCTTACCTAGAAAAACCTGGTCAAAATAAATACTTAAGGCGGAGTAGGAACCATGGTGTTGATAATGAAATTTATGAAATACATTTTTTACCCTCTCCAATAGGGTGTAGGTAGTACATACCTACTCATTTTAGCACTTCAAATAGAAAAAATATTATCTGGCTCGGAAACCGTTATGATTTACGAATTCGTTTTTTCTACTCAAACTATGGAAATAGATTCGAATTGTATGCCAAACTAATTTCACTCGTTAGATTAAATTATTGAGATGAGTAGTAGAGTTGCGGGGGCTTTGATACAACCAGATGAGAGACAATTCATTGAGAAAGCGCGTGGAACACATAAATTAGGCTGTTGACACATTCAGTCATCTGCATTTTATATTTAATTTAAGTGGGTACATAATGTATACAGTCCTCTATGGTGGAATGCCTACAGGTCAGGTCTATTTAGTCACGAACTATTCACCAGTTTTTTTTTAGCAATTACAAAATCCTAATCAAGTCTCTTAAAAATTAAATAAAAAACACGGAAACTAAAAAAATGCCTTATCAATGAGTAATCAAATAGCTAGTATGTGTTTTTTTGTATCAGTGTTAATCAACAAGGTACCTAGCGTAGTGGCGCGCCGTCAAGAATTCAAGGAAAATCCCGTCCTCCGAATGACACATAGCTACCTACAAACTAATTTCGTTTACAGCTGCTGCAGTATTCCATCAAACCTATGTAATAGGCAAAAGCGAGAGGTGAATACCGCATTGAGCGCAAGTATACTAGAGAGAACAGAGTCAACAATAAAATTCACTATTACGGAAGCAGAGAGCGCGCTATAAGAGAATATATACAGAGAAGAGATAGGAATTGACCGGCTCTCATTCTCGTTTTTATTTGCAACAAAAAGAGATAGACAGTTTTTATTTCGCCGACACATTACCTACTACCCGCTATATCTACTTTATGCGAAATCAGTACTCGTGATTATTGTCGGATGGGTTGTAGTTGTAATGTGGCATTTTTGTTTCGGCTATCGGTTTTTCATAAAATTTAACTTAAAAGCGTAATAAAGACGTTTCCATTGTTTGTTTCCAAAGAGGATAAATAAATTGCTATCCAATCTGCGAAACAACAGCAACCAAATACACCTAATTGTACGTTTTGAATACCTATCTACTACAAAAACGAACAACAGCCGGAAAACGTAACAACGTGTTATAGTCTTACAAATGTGATTATAGGACATATGTGCACCAAATGTCAAAAAAAAATTTATTAAAAAAATATAAGCATCAATTTTTCCACAAAACAAGAATTTTTTTTTTGTTTGTTTTAAAAAATAATACCTACATCTTCCACGTATATATGAAAACAAATCACAGAAGGTAACAAAAAAAACCAAAAATACTGTTTCAATAATAACACCTTTGCAGCAGATGATTTCTCCGAACATATAGTTTTGCATTAATTACACGAGGAATCTCGTATCCCACTATTTTCTTTTTGCTAGCGATTTTTTTTTTTTTTTGACAACGAACAAATTGTTTTTCAAATATGATTAGTTTTTATGTCGAAGAGATAAGCAGAATAAAAAAACAAATTAAAAATTAAAAGATTATACCTAGTAAAATCTGTATAACCTGCAATTACATAATATCGCAAACTATATTTATTTTTACTATAACACAATTATAAATTTTCTGTGGTTAGGTATATTACTTTAAGAGCAAATGCGACGCCACTCGCATGGAAACAGCAAAAAA
Organism: Ferdinandea cuprea; assembly: GCA_963576555.1. NCBI lineage: Eukaryota > Metazoa > Arthropoda > Insecta > Diptera > Syrphidae > Ferdinandea > Ferdinandea cuprea. The sequence continues at coordinate 26,896,872 of OY754962.1, forward strand.
AATCCTTGAAATAATTGATGTCAATTAGGTATATGTATGTCAGAAATTAAATTTGACGTAAACTCAGTGATGATGTACATGAATGTGACACTGACAGCGAATACTCAACACTAATTAATATGTGTATGATATTTGTCACTGGGTATATAGTAACTGCCATAACGTTATGAACTAGGTAACTATTCCTACCTACCTCCACTCTTTTTTTATATCACATTTTTGTGAAACACCTACCTACTTGTTGCCTAGAGTAAAACAATTCTTTTTCTTGTTATCATTATTCGCAGAAGCGAACTCAAAGCCAAATCATAAGCGCATGTAATTTACTATAAAATAAAATCGATCAGACAATGAAGCCATGAGAACCTACATTGTCCTTCATATTACGACGACGGTTACGACGATATAACTGCCAACAACAAAAGTTTTCCGCGCAATCGTGAAAATTGTATACATATCGATTTGTCGCCAAAAGTTGCCCTTTTAAGAGTGGGGTTTACGTTTGTTAATACCACCGTCACTTGTCTGTTCAGCCGCTCAGAGTGCTGTTAATTATTGTGAAATCATCCCTTGCAGTTTCTTTTCAAAATAAAGAAAAGTGGAAAAATTGATCTTGTTTTTTAAATAATTTATTAACTACCAAAACTTTCATTCGTTATTTACCCAAAAAGAATAAAATATCTAAAACTCCACTCCAAACAGTGTGTTTTAAAAACAAATTTCAACAACAATTAAATTACGTGAATTGCAATGAATATGAAGTATCGTAACAGCGAACAAATCACGTTGCTAATAAACAAAAAATGTTTACAAAAAATTATTGCTGTTGTTATTGTTAAAATAGGTTACAGTATCTAATTTTTTCCTGTGAATAAAGTGCGCTACCTGAAATAAGTGTAAAATATTAATTTACATACAAAATATTAACTATCGACTAAAAAACAAAAAACAAATCAAACTTCAAAACTAAACATTTAATAGAAAATTTATAAAAACAAATCAAATCAAAATCAGGAGAGATCCACTTACATACATATTTTAAATAATAAATATATAAAGCATTCCGTGGAGCAATTCAATCTCAGTTAAGTTGCAAATTTGTTCTTTGAAAAGCGTAATGATTTCAGGAAACGACGAAAAATATTTCCTAAGTCAACGATACCTAGTCCGTAGATTTACATCAATCGAATTACTACTAAATCTTATCCAAAAGGAATACATTGAACAGTTCATCTTCGAAAAAGGCAGCGGAGGGGGAGGAGCAACAGGATCAGCATCGAAGAAGTACAGTGTCTTAGCATGCGGTGCAGCCACAGAGTCCATCGCTGGATGATGATTGAAAATATTGTCACTGTCAAATGCTTATAGAGTTGCTATTACTGTCGTCATTTCATAATCCGAAGCATAATACACACATACCTACCTACCTACCAACATATTATTATTATTTAGTATACCGTGGAGATCTTAAGTGCAGTTAATTAGGACCAAACACCGTTTATTCAATTATTCGATTTGAAGCAATACCGAAAGCTCATTGTACTGCCAATTTATTTATAAGATACACACATATATATATATATTCTTATATATATTACCTAGTGATTCGAGCCACTTAAACGCCGCCGACACCACCGCCTTCCACACACATACTACATATATTGGTACCATTTTTCTACGCATTAGATAGCCAAAATAAAGGACTAAGAACCAGTATCTTAAACTGAGCAGTCTTTTTCGTTTCAATAAGATTTCTTCTTTACAATAATGATCAATGGACCCTTTTGATCGCATCATGGACAACGTTAAAGGTTTACTGCACGACTCTCTAAGCTGACATATAATTGCTGTTAACTGGATTAACATAAACCTCATTTACATACATATGTATATCAATTTGATAAGGCATTTCATATAATATTTGTCTGTGTTCTTTACCGTTTGTTGTTATATTTCGATGCATTTTTCTACTAAAAACGTTTTCGGACAGCCTTTATTTGTAATTTGGTTTTTACTTATTGCGAATATTACGTGTTATTGAAAACAAGCAACCCAACCAAAAACAAAACAAAAACAAAGAAAAGCATTTTTTCTAAAAATTAGGAAGAAATAAAAATTAATTGAATAAAACATAAAAAAAGCAAACACTCGGATTTGTTTTTGTAATCCGGAATTCTACGAATCTTATATATAGTAACAAGCTATAATAGTTAGTATTTATATCTAAGGATATTGTGTGAACGACGAAAAAAGTAAAAGTAAAAAAAAATATACATAGATTGCACCATGAATCATCAATCAGAAAACTACGCAACTCCTTCGAAAAGTAACAAAAACAATTTCCCACATCAATTTTGGACGAAACACAAAAGTGTCCACAATCACTACAATCATTATTCAGATCACCAGTCGCGTTCTATATGCAAAGATTTCTACAATTCATTGACTGGCATCAATGATATCAGTCAAAAGCATCAATCGTCGCAAAAGTTCGATTCGTTGGATGATGAAACGACCTTGGAGGGAATTATGGAGCGTACTTCACAGAATTCTCAATTATTATCCTATGGTAAGTGGCATCAGCGTGTATGGGTGTGTGTGACAGACTTTTAATTACAAAATCACTGTTTTGGTTGTTACGTAGGCTTTCTGCACATAAAACTGTCTTATTGTCTGGTTCGGTTATTTGAAGCACGAATTGGTTGTAGTTTTTTTTACTTTTCAACCATCGAGACAGTGCTGACAGTGCTGACAGTGTGATTATGAAAGCATAAGTCTTTTGGCCATAAACCTGGAGACTGATTTTGGGGATGGTTATTCTCCTCCTAATTGGTTGTGATCAGAATTAAGGGTTCATAAAAAACCCTTGTGGGGTTTAAGGGTCGACCTCAAAAAAAAGGTTTCGTATAATCCTTATTAAAGCCTAAATAAGAATAGATACATTTTTCGAGTTGCAGGGTAAATTTTGTAAAATGTGTCTTTTATGAATGCTGGGTTTTTGGTTAGGACACATAAATTGATTATACTATATTCCGAAGTTCCCAAGGATATTTTGGGGAATTAGTGTTTCAAAACACATTTTATGGTTTTTAGGACCTCTCTGGTTCCAAAGACCTTTTTCAAGGTTAAAAATGTTATTTTCGGAAAATGTGTCTGTTGATTTTTTATCCGGAGGTCCTTGGAATCTTCAAAAAGGTCCTTAGAGCCTTAAAAAATATTTTTTTTTAGAAATGTCCTCAGAATCACCTAACTAATTCCTGTTGATATTGATTTTTTATCCGGAGGTCCTTGGAATCTTGCAAAAGGGCCTTAGAGCCTTAAACATTTTTTTTTTGAAAATGTCCTAAGAATCACCTAACTATTTGCTGTTGCTAAGATTTTTTATCTGGAGGTCCTTGGAACCTTGCAAAAGGTCCCTGGAGCCTTAAAAATTGACTTTTTTGGAAAATGTGCTTAGAATCAAGTGACTATTTGCTGTTGCTATGATCTTTTACCCGGTGTTCATTGGAACCTTGAAAAAGGTACTTTAAACCAAAGAGGTCCTCACTACAGTAAAATGTGTTTTGAAACACTATTTCCACATAATATCCTTGGAAACTTCGAAATATAATCAAAACAACAAAATTACAGCATTCACAAATTCATCTCCCAAACTTATTTATCGAACTTAATAAACATTCATAGTCCTTTTCTCTCTGCAATATTTAAACAAAAAAAAGTTAGTTATAAGTTTTTATTCAAAAACTACAATTGAAACTCTCAGTTGTTAGTTGTGTTTCGCAACTAATTGTTGCACGCCACAATTAAAATCTAATTTAGTTCAAAATTCAATTGTAAGTCCACAACTTATAAATAAATCAATCTCATTTTCAGCGCAACTAAATTTCTCGATTCTTAGTTAGTTAAATAAGTCGCAATTCTGAGCTGTACCAGCAATTTTGTTGACATCTTTTGCCTTTTTGATCCTCCAATTTCCCATCCTTGCACACTCAGTTTATAACCCTTTCACTTAATTGCTACCCTAGTAGAGACCAAAAAGTATAGGTTAAACATACTAACTTTACTGTGCCTCTAATTATTAGGTTGCTTATCGAAAGGGAGCATCCCATGGCTTCTAAATCCGTCAAAATGATTGCTTCTACAGAAAAAAAAATCTATGTTTTTTAATGGTTTATACGTTTGGAAACACTTTTAGAAAGCTGTTTAATATTATACAAAGGCCAACTTCTTAACATCATCAACATGTTATATTGATCCCAACCAACAGAAGAATAGAAGAGATCTAAACCAACAGAGATGGAATCAAAATAGTGGCAAGTTATGAACTCTCACTAGTCATCGTAACATCATCAGAAATGTAGAAAAAACTGTCTGAAAAAAAATCTACAAAACCTCCAGCACCTTAAATTTAACTCAATTTCATAAATTGGCTAGTGGCATGAATATTGGCAATGTAATTTGCATTCAGGGATAAATGACTCATGCAGCCGAGCGCTTAATTATTATCATCGATCCTCTCATTTTCATGTTGTAAGCAAGAGCTGAATGTTGCCCTTCCATTGTCAGATAACTATTCTCACTGTAAGAACATGTTGAGGACTCAAACCAAACAAGACGAACGAGAGAGACTGTATACTAATTGCACAGGGAACAGCCTGGAGACAGTTGATTAATTTCAATATATTCCCTTGAAACAGGTTTATAACAGCGCTCTAAGTCGTGGGAAATTTTGTGGGAATTATGATGGTAAAACACTTTCTCGTGGGAAAAAGTACTTCCGTAACGCAATTTTTGTGGGAAATTTTATTTGCCCAAACTTTCTATTTACTTAATAAAATGTCTGCAATGTTATCGTATTTAGGTGTTTATAAGAGCACACACTTTTTGATGCGTTTATTATCACTGTTCATTTTAATTCCTATTGATACAATAAGAAAAAACTCATAAACTTTTTAAATTTATGAATTTGTTCGTTGGTTTGGTGATGTACATTCATCACATCACATCACATCAGTATCATCATTAATATCAGTATCTTGTAAGCTTTGTAGAGGCATCCACTTATTTGAATTAGAGTCTCTGCCTCGATTAGTCACTTTATGAGCTTCAATTTTGGAAGACATCAGTCGAAAGTAATCTTTTCAAAATGTTGACGTTTAGAACCTTTTTCTCTGAGAATAAGTAATTAATACGTCGAAAGCGACTGCTACCAAATATTAAGTTTAACTCAATCATTTTTGTAATATGGGGGGGGGGGGGAATATAATACTTTCCGAAATGAACAAGTGTCTCACAACAATTTAGAAGAAAACAGCTTTTAACTGATGTTTTGTATTTATTCATAACAAAATATGTCCATCCTTATGAATTACCTTTTATTTGTAGTTCTGAATTATACATATTTTTTTTTAATAATTCTTTGTTTGTTTCGTTTTAATAACATTTTTTTTAGAAAATTCGGTTTTAAATTCGGTGAAACTGGGAGGGAATAAGAGGAAAACAATTGTTTTTGTAGGAAAAATCAGTCCAAAGATTATATTAACACTAGTTTATAATTTGAATAATCTGAAAAAGAGAATTATTTAATGTGTTTTGGAGCAAAGAGCCAAAGGAATTCGTTTTGGCTCTGGTTTTGGCATTCGCTGGTTTTTTTCGTCTTAAATTTTTTGATGGTGCAATGGCTTAGTGGTTAAGTGCGTTGGACCGCTAAGCGAGAGGTCGCTAGTTCAAATCCCGACCTGTACCAGATGAACATTTTTATTCGCTGCCCCACCTCTTGCGAACGTCTGATAAAAATCCAAGAGTGAGAATTGTCATGAGTCGATATTAGTCGATTATTGCGTCCCACTGGTTTATATTAACTGGACCCAACTGAACTACCCAGAACTGGACGTGTATTGAGTAAACTTATTCTTATTAGTTCACACTGTTGTTATTCCTAATATGACTATTAGTTCACTCAATACACGCCCAGTTCTGGGCAGTTCAGTTGCACATAAGATGCTTGTCGATATTATCTCTCCCCTTTATTAATAACTTCAGTGAATGCTTTATTATATTACATAACGTTCCATTCTGTTACGTTACAAACCTTTAATAGCAAACAAATATAATTCCTTAACGGCCCGTATAGAAACACTTAAGCTTAATATTAAGAAGTAATATTTTTGTCATACATGTAGGAGACCTTAAGAAACTTCTCATGATAAGTAATGCTGCTAAATGTTTGTCATTCTTTCGTAGGTGGTGGGACAGCAACTTAAGCTAGTAAATGGGAGGATATAAGAAACGCCAAGAGCGTAAATAAGATGTTTTTAGAGCTTTATATATGCTGATGCAGTAAATACCTACTTAGCTCTAATCACTCAGAACTTTGGGAAAGTATTCACGTCAAAGTTACTTTCTTCATCTAGCATGCATGTACAGTGGCAGTTACACAGAAAGTGTGTGATTGTTTCCTCTTTATTCCCAGACGTCTCTGCAGCTTCTAAAGACGGTACTCGCATTCTGATGGCAAGAATGCCTACAGAATGCAGTGGACAGTTTTTTCTTTGGAAAGCAGTTATTTATTTATTTTAGACAAGTTAGCTGTTTTAAGTGCAGTCGCGGAGATAGATTGATTTGATCGTTTGCATGGGAACTGAAGATAAATCTATGTTTTCAAATATACTGTCCGGTGCCTTTTGGCTAGTTCTGCTGTTCTGCAGTAATACGAGGGATTGTCGGCATTTTTTTAACGGCTTAGATTGCTGCTGCCTGACTAACCTATCAGCAAACTGTTTTAATGTGAAATTTGAATTAAGGTTTTATCTTTAACAAAAATATTTATACATATGGTATTGTCCATATATCTTTTGTTGGTATTTATTACCCCTAAATACGTGACTACTGTAAATAAGCCATCTTCTTATATTATTTAATTTTATGTATAACAAAACAAAGTAAAGGTGCTTCAAACAAAAAAATATTACATTGTGTCTTCAGAAGTTATACCTCTATATAGAAAATTTTAACTTTAGCTATCATAATTCTAATAACATTAACCCGTAAATACGATTATTGTGTTTTTTTTTCTTTTTATGGAAACGTCTTGACGTACCGCAGTTTACTTTTTCACTACCGAACTCGTTAATGAACATGCGTTTACATATTTATGGATATTAAATACATACTAACAAATTGCTTGGAGGTATTTATTATTGGCCGACAGTATATGCATCCCCATAATTGAACGGTTAAATTTATATAGAACAGAACCTAAAACGTCTCGCCAGTCACCCCGCCCGTCTGTCATAAAATCTCTTTAACTGCTTATTTTATTGTTACAAAAAAAAAACCAAATATATTGCGCACACCCTTCTTTTACTCGGTTCATTTGATACTACAAGATGTGGGGAACTTTACTGACGACAATGTAAAAGTAACCAATCAGAAATTTATTTCGCCATCAATCACAATTCATCCCCCCCTTAATATTGAAGTATTGGTTGTTGCTGCAATGTTTAACTCATTTGTCGGGACAAATATTCAATTGGTGTTTGAACCTCGCTCGAACCTGTTGATTCGTATTAGGTACTAAATTGTTATCAAAAAAACCAATAAATAAATTGATTTACTTAAACAACAATTAAGGGCAATTTGGGTATTTATATATACTGTGCCTCGTGTTACAAATGCGGAACACCCTCATTGCAATGTAGTAAGTGCGTAAATAATCTTATCTTTGCCTTTTATTTTGTTAATCTGATCTTGACTCACATTAGCAATTCCAATAACCTCTTTGTTTAATTTAACAAAATAATCAATTTCAATAAATTAGGAGCCTAACTCACTACACTGTTATGGAAAACTATATGAATAACCCGGAAGTACTCAAAATTTTTACAAATTGATAACTTTTCAATATCAAGTGCACACTAGTTTTTTTTAGGACACCCTTTTCGCTATCTTGAAATACTGAAATATATAAGCTGACGTTATATGTACATGGAGTGGAACTGATTTTGAGGAACCTTTTAGTTATCATTTTTAAAATTGTTATTAGTGGTGGCCAATTCATTAGAAGCATTTACCTATTTATACATGTACATATGTACATATATTTTAGTCAACATATAGAAATGTTATCGCTAATTTACGAGTAATCGTATGTAAGTAGTTTTAACTGGTGTAATTTACAGCTAGGTACGTAGCCACTTTATTAAGTAAACAAAACTATGTTTATGTAATATTTTTATTGAATGGAAGAAAATACAGTATTTTATTGTTTGAATTTTTGGGAAAGTTAGCGAAAAATTCCAAAAATATCTGCCCCACCTCTTGCGAACGTCTACAAACATCCAAAAGTAAGAGATGTCATGAGACGCTTCTTTTGCCGTTCGGAATCGGCAGTAAACTGTCAGAAATAAATGTTCGCACATATAATGGTTGAAGAAGCTAGGCTTTAGGTCCTGACGGGGCCGTTATGCCTAATAATATGTTTTAAGAACATCGTAATACAATTTTTTGATAATTAATGGCCGAATATTGGATACTTATGTGTCCGAGTACCAAACCCTTGATGGAGAACTATCTTGTTTGAACCTTTACTTAGATAGAAGGGTAAAGTGGTTGATAAATGGCACCTGCCTAAACAGTAGTGCTAGTTGAAAAAAAGGGGGGGGGGGGGGGAAAGAGGGGTGAATTAAAAATACTACTCAAATTCACAAAGTGGATCTGAGATGTCCGATAGCTCGTCGAAGAATGGTTGCTCGATTTCTGGCCCTAGCTAGACCCGGGCAACCGAATAGAAGTAGGAAAACGGTTTCTCTGTCATCACAACTGCTGCTGCGGTTGTAATGGGGTATGCTGAGGTTGGCAGCGTATGTACTTACTATTATGCATGTAGGGTCTTACAGACTGCGCTACATGATGCACTTGATTTGACATGCAGGTCAAGGGGTATGATGAAAAGAATCACATTGAGTGCCTCGGGCGGGCTTGACCATTCCTGTGCTCCCAATTTTCGCTGTACTAACTCCCTGACTGGTTTGACGAGAATTGGTAGCTTGTTGTTGACGAATTCGTCCATCAGCGATTGGTACCTGACCTTATCTTCCTGATCCCTCTCATGTACAGTACCAGCTACTTCATTGTTGGAAATCGATCCAGGTTGTACTTTGACTTTGAGAGCGCACCAGAGGGGTTTCTTATTTTTATGCTTTTGAATACGTAGCTTCAGCTTCTGACACTTTAGAGGATGTCACTGCGTGACTGTCCTTTGGATTACTGTGGCTAATTCTCGGTTAAACGGAGGCTACAATTATGGTCGCCTGGCTAGAGGCCAATAGTTCGTCCTCCGAAGACTTACCTAGACTAAGCAGTGTTCCTCCTTTTGCTTTTCTTAATTTTTTTTTGTTTTTTGGACCCACGAGTGTGTCCGAAAAGTATGTTCTTTCCGGCAGAACCAATATACCAAAATAAAGCACTTACAAACATATATCTACAACCGACCTTGCCTTGGCATAAACTAAATATACTTATGCATTTCAAATCATGGAAACAAAAACCAAATTTTTAAAAATGTTTGTCTAAACTAAAAGCATAAACTTGTTAAAATTGTTAATATTCTGTCATAAAATAACCTTGCAGTGGTAAGTTATTCGCTAGAAGGTAAGAAAAATAAATCCAGTGCCCAAATTGTGTTTCTTATGCAATTTTCTCTGATTGAGGAGATTTGAAGTGCCTATGTATTTAAGACTTTAGGTCAACTATTGCGGCTGCGGGCACCGGACCGCACAAGTTTTTTTTCCTTCCTCATAAAATTGATAACGTTACTATATAGTACCCACTTGCTACCTGAATAAAATTTACCGTCTAATACCATTTAAGTCTGGATATTCACATAAATTGAATTGTGTGAATTGACTTGGAGTTAATGGGCCTGCGTTTACGAGATGAATTCCTACGGGAGAAACCGGTTTTCATCCTTACTTCAAGCCTACACAAGATGAATTATGTTGGTAGAACAAAATGGATACAAAAACCCCTTATTTATTGAGTTAGACATTTTGCGGAACTTCAAAATGTGCAAAGCTGTGTCCCCTTTACATTTGGTGGAAGATTTTATTCAGTTTCATACCGCACCCTTCCCATACGTACCTCTTTGAAAAAAAAAACGGTTTTCATACGGAGGAATTCATCTCGTGTTCTCAGGTCCAATGGTATGTGAAAATGTTTGGCAATAATGCACTGCCAGTGATTTAAGTACAAGCGATTGTGAAATCACAGTCACTACCTGTGCGCGACTGTCAAATAAAATGATTGCTATTTTTCACTACCTCTCCTTTCGGCACAGGTACGATAACTTTGGCACTGAATTTTGAAAACTGGTTGTTTTTTGAAGGGTTAAAAACAAGCGTTTTTTTGCATGACCCTGTTTGATATCACTTTTAACATATTTTATTTAAACACAACGGCACCACTTACAAAAAAAATTCCAATAGCAGTTTTAGAAGCCAGAAATTCGTTCTTTCATATTGTTTTTTAATCACGTTATTTTATTAATAGTTTTTGAAGAAATTTTTATAAACTCAAAATTAAAAATAATTTTTGTAGGCTCTTTTTCAGAATTGGAAAATTAAACACTAAATTTGGTTTTTGTATTTACTGCTCCTATTAATTGTTAATCGACAGCAGAAAACCATGTTTTATGTTTTGCAGTTTTTCAAAAAATTAAAAATTAACCAAAACTAATTCTTATTATATTATATAATTATTTTAGGATATTTAACCGATAAAAGGTTCTTCCTATATAAACATTTTTACTGGCAACAGAGAACCTTGGGTGGCACGCTTCTCGTATTTGGGTGACCCACTTCGCGGGATTTAGGGACTATTCACATGTGAACAAATCAATTTAAATGTATTTATGAATTGAAAATTTCTATTTGTTCTACCACAAAAGCATTATATTTAGTTGATCTAACATCTTATCTAAAAAAAACTGAGTCTAAATTGATTTAAATAATTAAATTTAAGAGTATAACAATTTTACCGCGAATTAAAAAATTCTTGCCGCGAACTGTCACACTTTATTAACAATCCACATAATACAGTCACGATCCACAAATCCACGAATGAAAAATTCGTTCGAACAAAAAACAAGGTCTGTTCTTATTATGTATTTTAATATTGTTCAGTATTGAAAAACCTCGATCCTCCGATGCGCCAAAATTGGTCAACAGAAATTTTGAAATATTTCCACACATTCGTTCACCTATATTGTTTTATTTTTCATTTGTTCAACTTAATCCAAAATTTAATGAATGATCAAGAAAAACGTTTTCAACTAGTTCATTTTCAAGAATATTTATCATATCAGCAAAAATAACTTTCTCGCACTAAAATTTGGGCTCCACTACCATACCAGTTTCTTTTCGTTGGATTTTCATACGTATCGCCTTGGGGGACATGTACATATGTAGGTACTTACAATTAGTGAAATTTCATACTGAAAGGGACTTTGTGCTCAAAAACCATCATCGACTTTTTAAACATATATTAGTTAAGCCCTTAAGTTCATCTCCCGCAGCAAAAAAAAAATTACTTGAAACAATGAAGAAATCTAAAAAGCTAAAATGTTTGAATGTGATAAATTCAATATCTTCTCAAGAATGGAGCCAATTTTAAAAGAACAACGAAGAACAAAACGGCTGACGTATTTTCACAAATTTCTCTAATACCAATCAAATTGGTTATACAAGTCAATTCGGTAATTCGAAATTGTATAACACTCATTTCAGATCCATTTATTGTAGTTCACCCAGTATTCGGCCTCCCTTAAAAGTTGTTGCATACAGGAGGCTGAGTTCTGGTAATCCCTTCCGCAGGAGTCAGATATGCAATGTTTTTGGTCTGCCTATTGGTATTTCAGATAAATAAACTTACTTTAAAATCTATTTAGATACATCATCATATCATAACAAATTTCCTATAAATTTTAAGTCAGGAAATCATTTAAAGAAATAATGGTTATAGATATGAAGTCAAAGTTATTTGTAGAGTTATGCAACTTTTTGTTGGGTAAACAAAATCGCATTAAATTCGTATCATTTTCTGTTCAATTCGGTCTGCAAAATGTTGTTAACTGCTTTTGTAGCTATATCTAATATTTCCGAAATTATATCATTTAGAGTAGTTATACCCTAAAATCGAAATTTGAATTTAATATAACTTCAATTGGGCTCCACTATCATATCAGCTTCTTTTCGTCGGATTTTCATACTTATCGCCTTGGAGGACATATACGTAGGTACTTAGGGAAATTTCATAGTGAAAGCGACTTGGTGCTCGAAAACCATGAACGACTTTTTATACATTAGTTAAGCCCTTAAGTTCATCTCCCGTAGCAACAAAAAAATAAATCACTTGAAACAATGAAGAAATCTAAAAAGCCAAAATGTTTGAATATGATTGGAGCAACATTTTCCCAAGAATGGAGCCAATTTTAAAAGAACAACGAAGAACAAAACGAAAGTCCATATTTTAATAAGAAATACACAGATTTGAGGCTAAAAACATAGGATGCGACGGTTGTGCGCTATGGCTTCACCTTAAAAGCACCGATTTTGTTAGAAAAATGTATGAGGAAGTCCAAAACCTCCCCTTTTTATATATTCACTGCAATATATGATAGAATTCCTTATTTTAAATGTAGGCACTGACTACTGGTTCTGAGATGGCTGACTACTTGATTTTTAGGGCTGAGCACTGGACAAAAGTGACTTATTTTAATATGTTATTTATTATAACTAAAGGAGTGAAGTTTGTGTGAAAAGTAAGAAATTGCAAGGCTGACTATTGCGTAGGTTATGGTCCCAGATTAAAATCGGCCCAAGTACCACCTAAAGTTTTTTGCTCCCTTACCTCTTGTAAAAGTTTGACATACATCCATTAAGAAGAATTGTCATAAGAAGATTCTCTAATTTTCCTTATCTTTGCACACACAATAATGGGTTGAGAACCTGGTCTTTAGGTAATGTATGGGCGCTTGTTAATGTTTTCATCTCAAGTCCAAGCTAGATTAGGGCTGCGTACAACTTTTCGCCTAATTTTAGGTCCTGGTCCATATAATTGTGATGGGTGAAAGCCGATGTCGTGGCAAACTTGTTCGTCTCTTACCCTCAAGGTCGCCCATTGTTGTCTAGTCAGCCAAGAATCGCTGCCAACTCAGCTGTTGGAGTCATTCTTATTGCGCTTGTGATCCCTATAGGTGCTGGCGTTTGTTTTTTTTTCACTGGCCGTGGCTTGCCACCAATCTACATTCACATAATTATTAACCTTATGCCAAAAATGCGGTTGCAGTACAACATCGTCTGCGTAGGCAATTCCCTTAACCGCTATGTTTTTTTAATTTAATGCGTATTTCATTAATGGTAAGAACAATTAGTAGTGTACCGCAGTGGCTTGGACATTGAATGCTTCTTCAATATTGTGTATTCTTTAGCTGTCTGTAAACCTAGTTTTACTTTGACTGCCCCAGTGGAGCACAGCGTTCAGTCCGCATTACTATTTTTAAAATACTCTGGAACAGAGTTTTTGGCCTTCGCCGAATTGAAAATAGGCATTGTTTTCCTTCTGATATCAGGGAGGTTTAATGTTCACCACGATGGAGAACTATTGTTCATTTTGGTCCGTAAGAGAAAAGTTATATTGTACATCAATTTCCCCTGCAGTGTATGCTGATATTTCCTGCTTCTGCGAGGAATATATCCCAGTTTGTCATTACAGTTTTGAGATGTATAATTCTGTGACTTCTAGGATTTGGTTTTCAATCAGTTGCCGTTGGTCTTCGTTTAGTCTTCGCGATTTCAAGAGATTCCTTGACCTTGTGTGCGAATTTTGAATTTTTTGCCTGCCTACGTACTTGCGGAGAGAGGATGTCGCCATGTCTTCCCCTTTTTGGGGCACCCTGAAGCTATCTCATTTGTGATTTTGGTCGCTTGGACCTAGCCGCACTCGAGATATGGCGCAAATGCCCTTTCTCTATTTTGATTTGTAAATCCTAGCCTTCCGCGAAGTTATATATTTTCAAGCATATTTCAATGACCTCATGATATAATCAAGCGATTCAATTTTTCAGGCAAACATTTGAGAACTTCAGTGACACAGACCTATTTCCTTCTCTCCTCTACTTAAATTTCCACAAAGACATTGTGTAATTTTGACAATAAATTAACAGTTGCAATATGTTACTGTTATGGCATCAATGAGCGAACAGTTAATTTTTGGCAACGCTCTGCGTGCCACAACTGCGTGCTACAAAAAAATTCCCCTATGTGCAATAGAATTCAGGAAAATAATTTCGGCCAATGTTGTAAATGTAAATCGTATATCAGGAACTAGAATGCACTCGTAATTGGACGGATGTTTCAACAAACTAATAAATATGATAGTCAACAAATGAAAAAGCCTTGACTGATCCAGAAAAATATCTAAAAAGTCTGACCAAATCAGTCGGCAGTGTTAATAGTGATACGAACTATATAACACCTATTTAAGAATTACTAAGTTCGGTCACCCCCATTTTGTTTGACGTGCCTATTCTTTAATCCGTTAAATGCAATCCATCGCTAAATTGATGTCATGACTACCCAACATATTTAAGTGACATGAGAAAATGCAATTATTTATTGTAGATAAATTATAGCACCATTATTACAAAATGAATGTGCATGCGACACGTGACATGGTGTTTATTTATGACTAGTGTATGAGGTGGCTGAACCTATTGTCAACAACAGTTGTGAATATTGTAACAAAGTAAGGCGCAAAATGTTAGACTTGTTTTAAAATAAATTCGCTATAATGCTGCGCCATTGGATTAATAGTGTTGACACTTGTAAGATTATGATATTTACAAAACATCATCAAATATCCACGTGCTTTCAATTACTATTATTTTGTATAAAGACTCTGATAACAATCAGGCTTTAATGACGCTATATTTCAATTAAGCAATACCTACGATAGAAGATGTGTGCTAACCGCAAACCTAAGTACTTACCTACCAACGTCTATTGTGTTCTCGAATTTGCATAACCCAAAATGCTTTCCCTTATGGTGATGAAACATTGATATAGGTAATACTTGACCAATTGAATGTTAACAAATCCACTAAACAACTGTTGATACCTAGTACTTCAATTGATGAACACCGGCCGAACGACCAATATCAACCGCAACCGCAGATCAAATCAAACTTAATACGATTATGGTTCCAATCAAATTCGGCCGCTATTTGTTGTTTTAGCACGTATTCCGTCAACCGACGTAGATATATGTATGTACTTAAGGTTTGGATTATTGCAGTTGTGTTCAGTTGTTCAAATGTTGTGTTGTCGGTGCCGGTTTTGTAATATCGTATTGTTTTTCTCTTAAATCGCACTTGTACCGGATGATAATAGTCCCGCCACTCTAAATTCCCCGCGTGTTATCTAAAATTAGTTTTATTGCTGGGAGGTTTGTCAAATGAACATTTACCTGACACAGTAACGGTCGCAGTGACAGGCTGTCGCCGCCGATAAGACAACGCGTTCGCAGGCTTTTCGCTAGTTGATATTTATCTGTTTAGCTTGTTTGATGGATTTAGTGTGTTACAAGTAAATATACCTACATAATATTTGCGGTTAAAAATATTAAACTTATGATGACAAGTAAGTATGGCAAATACTAATGTGTCAAACATTTAAAAATATAGACCTTCAAAAGTTTACTTCGTCGTGTGCCCTTGAGTTTTGTCAAAAAGAAAAATATATTGGTTTAAGTTAATGGATGAGTGAAAGAAAATTATATTTATACCTATGACGGAATGTATTCAGCTCTTAATCGAAGTAATTTTTTATTTTGCACAGAATCGAGTCCTTGTGAAAGCCTCCTTAATCAAAATGAAGAGGATGAAATGAAAATCACTGGTTACCGCCGCTCAAGTTTCCGCACTTACCTCTGTTGGTTGTGTATTCTCTTGACTGGCGGACTATTGCGATTGATTATGCATTGGTGGCGACATTGGCTTCTACTGGCAACGCATTCTCCTTGTCCGCTGGCAGTTGCCGAAAAGGTCCTTATTCAAGAAGACTACCAGGGTAAACATCAGCTGTATTATGTAAAAGATGTAATCACCCTTACATTAGAGTCTATAAAGTGAGTACCTAGAAAGATAAATTTTCCATTAACTTAAAAATAAATAAATCAATTTAACTAGAAAATATCACGTTTTGAAGTGCGCAACTAATGAAAATTGTCGCACTTTAAAAACCGTCACTTGACATGAGTATCGATTTATTTACATTTTAAATAGTTTTGATTTTTTTCATAATATTTTTCACATAATTTCGATGTTTTTACCTTTAGAAATATGAAGAAAAGCTCAAAGTTAATCAGTCACGTGCCAACTGAAGACGATATTGACGAAAAGAATTTCCACCTATCGGTTCATTTCTCCTCGGGCATTTTTAAACGTAAGGATATAATTTTTTGACAAACAAAATAGAAACAAATGAGAAAAATACAATAATTTTCTCAGATACGGACACAGTGCGTCTATTTCTGTGCAAGCAACTTCGCTACGTATGGGACTCACAAAGTCAGTCGTTTATCAAACTGAAAGGCTTAGATGTGAAAATACCAAGCACGTATATGCATCATATAAGGGGACTACCACCAAGCGAACAGTTAGCAAGGCGACTAGTGTATGGTTTTAATGAGATCACAGTACCGTACAAAGGAGTTTTAACGTTACTTTTTCTGGAGGTCTTGAATCCGTTCTATGTTTTTCAAATCTTCTCTGTTATGCTTTGGTTCTCCTACAACTACTATTACTATGCTGTTGTGATATTATTTATGTCAGCATTCGGAATATCTATGTCCATCATGCAAACGAAAAAGGTTGGTAGTACATAGCACTATTTATGGGACTTAATTACCATTTAGTGTACTCTCTTCTCTTGTCTTATCTTTTTTCGTAACTATAGAACCAAGATGCTCTTTGTAGTACAGTACAAAATGCAGATTGTGCGCATGTACTAACCGAAACTGGAGATATAAAAGATGTTAAGACTCAGTATTTGGTGCCAGGTGATATTATTGAAATACCATCAAGTGGTTGCACCTTACAGTGTGACGCTGTTCTTCTTTCGGGTAATTGCATTCTGGATGAATCGATGCTTACAGGTAAGCATATGCTCTACGTTAAGCGTATATTTTTAGTAACTTATTTAGCTTGCAGGCGAAAGTGTTCCTGTTACAAAGACACCGCTTCCGGTCAAACGTGATTTGATATTTGAAAAAAAGGAGCACAGTCGTCACACACTTTTCTGTGGGACAAAGGTTATTCAGACACGGTACATTGGCTCAGAAAAGGTATTAGCCATTGTCATTAATACTGGAAATATCACTGCCAAAGGCGGACTTATACGCTCGATACTGTATCCACCACCTGTTGACTACAAGTTTGAGCAGGACTCATATAAGTTCATTGCTATTCTTGGACTTATTGCTGGAATTGGCTTCATATATACGCTTGTGAGCAAGGTAAGAACTAACTTGCGAATATTTAATTTAAAAATCCAAAAATGTTTGGCTTTAACAGTCCATAGAGGGCTAAAACCGAACGGCAATTTGAACGAAGCTTCTAATGGCAGTCATGCTTTTGGATGTTTCAAATCACACATTAGGTGGTACTGGGGGTGGTGCCAATCTGAGGCCATCATCATTATTATTTGTTTGATAAAATAAAATAAAATAATAAAAACATATTATTTTAATTAAGATTCTTCGTGATGTGGATGCCCTGAAGATCGCAGTCGAGTCTCTGGATCTTATTACAATTGTTGTTCCGCCAGCTTTACCAGCTGCAATGACAGTTGGTCGTTTTTATGCACAGAAACGGCTCGAGAAAATGAACATTTACTGCATATCTCCGCGATCAATAAATGTTTCCGGAAGCATCGATTGTGTTTGTTTCGATAAGGTAATTTTGTAATTTGAAAATTTGACGCAAACTTAAGTTTTAATTAAAAAATATATACATATATTCACTTTTAAGACGGGCACTCTAACAGAGGACGGCCTAGACATGTGGGGTGTGGTACCAAAGACTCCAACAAACCATTTTCAAATAGCTCTCAAGCAAATCGATCGGCTACCGGTCGATAACTTTCTATTTGGCATGGTTACCTGCCACTCAATTACTATTATGGGTGGAGAAAAGAAAGGTGATCCACTCGATCTGAAAATGTTCGAGTCTACTGGATGGATTTTGGAAGATGCAAACGTTCCCGATGGAAATAAATACGACCTACTGTTCCCTACAATTGTAAGGCAGCCTAAATCAAGTAAGTCTTACCACCAAACCAATTCGTATGTTTTTTTTAATAAGTTTTCTTTAATTTTTTTTTAGACCGAGCAAGCAGCGGGAGTATTGAAAAGGACGTCACGGACTTTCGAAGAGAATCCGTGGATGACCTCTTGGCCGAAGTAGGTGGAACTAATGATATCGGTATTGTTCGTGAATTCCCCTTTACTTCAGCTTTACAACGAATGTCAGTTATCACGCGCCGCTTAACCGACGACCATTTTAATGTGTATTGCAAAGGCTCACCCGAAATGATTCATACATTGTCCAGCGCTGCGACAATCCCGGACAACTACTTTGCCCAATTGGATGTGTATGCTCAACAGGGATATCGAATAATTGCTCTGGCATATAAGCCTTTGGAAAAGAAGATGACATATCCGAAAGTTCAACGCATCGGCCGCGATAAGATTGAATGTGATCTAGAATTTTTGGGATTTGTCATACTAGAGAATCGACTGAAACCGGATACATCAGAAGTAATCAAGTGCCTTACATTGGCAAACATTCGGACTGTTATGGTTACCGGAGACAATATACTGACTGCTCTTAGCGTAGCCAAAGACTGTGGAATTGTGGGAAAGAAACAGAGTGTGATAACGGTCAACACACGAACAGATCCAGAAAATCCAAACAAATACGAGCTTTATTATAACCTAACAGGAGCGGTTACTCCCAGCGGACCTGTGCAAAATGGAAATGGTGACATATGTTCGCTTAATACTCATAGCAGCAGTATTGCTAGCTTGGAGACCTGTGATACGTGGACACATCGAGATGTCGAACTGGGGCTAACAGATGACACTCCTACTGTTGAAACGAATGGAAATGCCTACGATGAAAAGAAAATGTTTCCCGATTTTCCATCTAATAATTACCGTTTTGCAATGGTGGGCAAAACGTGGTCCATTGTTCGTGAACATTTTCCCGATTACGTTCAGCGATTTGTTACCCGCGGTGCAATTTTCGCCCGCATGTCACCCGATCAAAAGCAGTCACTTATAATGGAATTGCAAGAACTCAACTACTACGTGGCAATGTGTGGTGACGGTGCAAATGATTGCGGAGCCCTTAAAGTTGCACATACTGGCATCTCCCTGTCTGAGACTGAATCATCAATTGCATCGCCCTTCACGTCCCGTGATCCAACAATTGCATGTGTACCTAATGTTATCAAAGAAGGACGTGCAGCCCTAGTTACTTCGTTTGGAATTTTTAAGTACATGGCCGCCTACTCTATGGTGCAATTTATATCTGTGATGATCCTCTATTCGATTGATTCAAATCTAACTGACAAGCAGTATTTGTACATTGATCTTGGTCTTATATCAATTTTTGCTTTCTTCTTCGGCAAGACTGAAGCTTATGATGGTCTACTTGTTAAGCAAGCGCCACTCAGCTCACTTATATCTCTTACTCCGATGGCTTCCATAATTCTACATCTCATGGCGGTTGTTGTTTTTCAAGTTGCCGGCTGGTTCCATCTGCATCAGCAGGAGTGGTTTACCCCATTCGAACCAGATCCAGACCCAGAGGGCAATCATTTAGGATGCTATGAAAATTATACAATGTTTTCAATATCGTGCTTCCAATATATAATCTTGGCATTTGTGTTCTCCAAGGGCGCACCCTACCGAAAGTCAATCATATCGAATTTTCCCTTTTGTATTGCCTTACTCGTCAATTTAGCTATCGTCATTTATCTAACATTATATCCTGCACAGTTTCTAGTGAACACGTTCGAGCTCGTCATGCCGCCAGAACAAAATTTCCGCAACTACATGCTAATCTACGGAGCGCTCAACTTTATCGTCAGTCTGTTCATAGAGTCTGTTATCGTAGAGCACTTCCTTTTTATGAAAATTCGTTATCGTTTTCATAACATCGAGAAATCTCATCGCCGGTACCTTTCCATTGAGAATGAGCTGCGCAAAAACACAAAGTGGCCACCTCTATCTGACTACAGTAATGTTATTTCGAACGACTACGAGGACAAACCCTCTCCCACTTCATATGCAGAAATTAGTGCTGAGCATCAAATCGACATGAAAGCGCCCGAAAACAGCGTGTTAGATAGTTTCTTCGAAACAAAAGTCCATGAAACACAGCCGGACAATGCTGACAATATGAGTCTGTCCGACATTTATTCTGAATCATACTACGAGTCAGCGTTGAACGAAGAAACCATTTTCGATGAATTCTCCTCGGAAAACGATGGCAGCTTGGCACGCAGCGAAGAAAGCATTGTCGATGCCCATTATCCTAAACAACCCAGATATAAACCGAACATGCCTTCGCTGACTCCTTCCCCTCCTCCTTCATTGTCTTTTTCTGCTCCCAAGATACAGATCTCTGCGCCAAATCACAATCACAAACCAACAACTACTATTAACTATAGCTATGATCCAGAAAAATCCGAAATAAATAGTTTTATCGAATCGCCGAAACACTATCTGCACGGGAACTCTTCTTCTCAGCAACAATCATCCAAAGTGTCTTTAGCAAGCGCCGAAATTAAGAAAACTCTTCGTGGGGAAAGCTGAAATCAACTGCAACGCGTCGTTGCGGGCCTCGTACGTTGTAGTATTTATTTGTTATAATTTATGTAATTTATAGTATCTATATATATTTAAGACGGTTTTTTGCGATAATACTGAGTTTATTAACTCTTACTTCTAACGTATATTGTATAGTTCCGTAAAATAATATTAATAATAAAAAAACAAAAAACAGAGAGATTAGATAAATTAGTAGAGTGTCATAGCCACAAATTCGTCTATACCTATATCACTGAATATCGTGTATCTTAATAAAAAAAATTGTACTTAACGTATGCGCCAAATTCATGTCTTTTGTTATTCAGTTATGTAAACAAAACAAAAATACCATACATAGATTTATTGCATTTTGTGTTTCATATTTATAGGTTTGCAGCTACATCAAATGACTCCTATTTATCAGCTTTAAGCAATCTTTTGTTGTTTCGCCGTTACCTCATAAGTGTTGGTTATTTTTTCGTTTTTAATTTTGCAAATAAACGCACAAACGAATTGTTTTTTTTTCGTTCGTTTTATTTCTTTTATTTATAAGTATATACTAGATGGAAACGTTAAAAAAAACTCGAACAATAGTATCAACCAGTGCCTCAAGTTGCTACGACTGTTTATGTATATAAAAAAGGAAATGAATTCGATTACAATGCAATAATATTACTGAATGACTTTAAATAAAAAAAACCAACATCATGTAATTATACATTAATTAATATCAAATAAAATAGTAAAAACAAAATAAAAGGAGATTGCGTGCTTTAAATAGGAAATTATCATTACATATTTTTGAGTAACTAAGTAGGTACATAAGGCTACTCGAGCTTTTACACAGACATAGTATTTTAAAACGTAAAGTAATAATTTTTTTTTATAAATAGAAACAGAAACATGTATACAAAAAAACAAGCTAACAACAAGGAAACATATAATAAAAACACATGCAATAGCGTGTAGATAATTCCAAACGGTTTCGTAGCTCTGCCCCTATGTTTTAAGGTGGGGCGAGTTTTCTTTGAATCAAAATCCTTGGTGACAAAAATCTCTCCACCGTTAAGAGAGATAACTTTTAAGATAACAGAATAACAAGCCAGACATGATGTTACCTACGCTTAACAGGATGATATAGCGTGGTATCCATCGGAACGGAAAATTGTCCGATTTTATACGAATCAGAATACGTCGAAGCAAAAATACTCTCAAAGGGTATCTATGAAATCGGACAATTTTCCGTTCTGAGGGCAGTGTCCAACAACTTTGTAATAACGGGCACAATTTTAAATTCTGTATGATGGTGTGGTTGAAAACACATGAGATGCGAAAGTTTCCTCGTGAATACAAATACCGACTAATTATCTGCACGCGACTGTATATGTACAGAACATGTACAGAGCAATAAAAATCCTATTGTTAATTATAACATTATTATAACAACAACATATTATTCTTGTTACCAAATCTATAGTTAGTTGGTTTCTTTTATTACAAAATATCTTTAATAAACAACAACTGTACTTAGAAAAACAAAACACACACACTCGATTGCAACAATTGTCTGTTATATAAATTGTTCAATCATTTGAGTTATTTAAATAAAAGAGTTAAGCATGTTTTATACTGTTTAGTTATATGTATATCATATTTTTCATTTTTGTTTTATATGTCTTATTTCAATTTTATATAATTATTAAATAGTGCAACCGTGTCTAAGTAAATCAAAAATTAATTCAAAATAAAAAATTGTAAGAAGTGAAATCAATGTAGATTGATTTAACAAAAAAAAAAGTGAATTTATTAAATAATATTTGATAGCCTGAAATGTACTGAACGTCAACTATAAATAAATAAATTAAAAAAAAATATATATACATACATCCCCGAAAAATATGTTTATTTTATCGAAATAAAAAAATTCGCCTAATTTTAATTCCAAATTTATTTGTAGGCTTAAGGCAGAGTGAAAATATACCGTAGTGGACAACTAAAAGTTACCACCAGAAAATTTCAACTAAACTTCACTGAGACTCTCTGGATTCGTTATTAAATTAAGAAAGTTGTATTGGCAGTAAATATATATATATATATATTTTTTCGAGGGTAGGTGGAAAATCTTCCATAAGACACTATGGGGACCGACCGTACGTCCTGATAATAGTGTGAGATTCTTACTCACTAAAAACACCTCCCTTAAAATTACTTTATACTACAACTAGGTTATTTCCTATCTAGTAGTTCAGATTTAATAATTTATATTCTCGTTAACCAGGCAGCTTCCCATCGGAGGCACCTGCTTGTACCGCCAAAAACACGCGGTTAAATGTTATTGCGCTAATTCAAATGGTTTTATCCGTTGAAGCCGGCGCACTAAATTTGTATCGTTCAAAATATATATCATTTCGTTATTGCAATGACCGCGAAGGCGAGTCTGTTGCTTATGGGCAAATGATTTTATTTCATCTTCGACGGTTACCACATCCAAATCTCTGTGGATATCACTATTTCTGATATACCGAGGGGCGTTTACAATTCTTCTTAGCACTTTGTTTTGAAAAGTTTGTAAAATGTTGATGTTATTTTCTTTGGTACAACCCCAAAGTTGTATACCATACGTCCAAACCGGTTTCAGAACTTGCTTGTATAAAAGCAGCTTGTTTTGCCTGCTGAGTTTGGAGAACCGGACCCAGGACGCTTCCTTGTGGAACTGCTGCCGCGATTTCTTTGAATTCGGAATATTCTTTTCCGTGCTTAACACGGAAAAGTCTGTCCGCTAAATAAGAACATAATATATCATATATTTGTTTGGGAAAGGCTAATTTTAGCTTTAGTTTTTAATCCCGTATGCCATACTTTATCAAAAGCCTGGGAGACGTCGAGAAAAACGCTAGAGCATATTTTTTTCTCCTCAAGGGCTTTTTCAATTTCATTGGTTATTCGATAAACCTGGTCGATTGTAGAGTGTTTAATTCTGAACCCGAATTGGTGATCAGGAATTAATCGGCGCTCTTCGATAATCGGGTGTAACCGTTTTAGTAAAAAAAAATCAAATACTTTTGACATAATTGGTAAAAGAGATATTGGTCTATACGATTTCTTGTATAATTGGGATTTTCCCGGCTTTGGGAAAGATCGCATAAAAATAAAACCAACAGATTTTGATTGGCTAAAGTCGAAATGGCAGGCCTGACGAAATTTGTTTAAGTAGAAGAAAAGTATGCCACATGGGGTTCTGTAGAAATGCAGGAAAAAAGTGGAAAATTATGATCTCTCACTCGTGATAATAACATAGTCAGATATTATAGAAGAAGATGCTGAACAAATCAAAAGGTCCTGAAAAATCCGTATACATAAAATAAAACCACAGCGACAGCGCAACTTTCTCAACCAACCAAACTCCAGTAAGAGAATTAAATTTGACGCAATTTAAAAGAAACATGAAATTAGCTAGCAGCATGAATATTGACAAACTATCTTGCATTCGAACAAGAACCATGCAACCGGGTGCAAGCCAAACCAAAGCCCAAGGATAAATTCAGAATATGTATTTGTGTCCAACTATATTCAACCCATCCTAATCTCTCGCTCTTTTAAATGTTTAAAGCAAGAGCCGAATGTTGAGATTGCATATTCTCTCTTTAAGAACATGTTGAGGACTCATAAACCATTCCAATTAAAATTAAGCTTTTTCAAATGTGACGAATGAAAGTAGATGGCCTGTCTTTTCCTTCCATATAAAAATGTTTATAAGGGAAATAAGTTATATTTCAAATATTATAAGTACAATATATTCCTTTAAAAAGGTTTATACTTTGAATAATCAGAAAATAAGAGTTATATTATATGGGATGGAGTGAAGAGAGACAGAGAAAAGAGAAGTGTAACAAGAAATAAATAAATTTTTTCTTGGTTTTATTATAACAGCTTAGTTGTTTCCCCTCTTAATTTTTTTTCAGAAATGTCTCTATGACGCAACGTCACTAAAAAGAGACATACAGTTGACTCTCGATTTTTGCAATCCTCGATATTTGCAATTCACGAATAGATTTTTATACACTATCCTAAGGGTATATTAATTTTGACAGATAGTTTGTAACACCCCTTAATATTCGTCATAGACCCATAAAAGTAAAGGGTGATCCATTTCGAGGTTCCCTACTTTTTAAAGAAAAAAACACAGAAAATTCAAATTTAATGGAGAATGTTTATTATCATTTGAAAGAACATTCTTTGGCATTTATTTTTTGAAGATCATGTCTATCAAATGTTGGCCGTTGCTACGTCGCAGATGGTCCATCCGTTGAGTCCAATTTTCGATCACTCGTTCGAGCATTTCGACTGGTAACTGGCGAATGACACGCGTGATGTTTTCCTCCAAGGCCTGAATCGAAGCGGGTTTGTCGGCAAAAGCTTTTGACTTTACATATCCCCACAGGAAAAAGTCTAATGGTGTGATATCACACGATCTTGGTGGCCAATCGATTCCATCGGCCCACAAACCACACCAAACCGTTGTTTTTTCTGGATGAAGTGGCAGTTCTTCAATCTCTTCAGGTTGCTCCCAAATGCGGCAATTTTGTTTGTTTACATACCCATTGAGCCAGAAATGGGCCTTATCGCTAAACAAAATTTGCCTCGAAAACGTGGGATCTTCTTGGAACTTTTCAAGAGCCCATAGAGCGAAGCGATGTCGCTTGGGAAGGTCGAGCGGCTTCAGTTGTTGCACAAGCTGTATTTTGTACGCTTTCAATTTAAGATCTTGACGTAAAATGCGCCAAGTCGTTCCATACGTCAGTCCGAGTTGCTGCGAACGGCGCCGAATCGACTCTCTACGGTCTTCGTGTACACTCTCAGCTACGGCCGCTGTATTTTCTTCACAGCTGGACGTGGTCTATTCGGTCGAATATTATCCAATAATGAATGCTGGGTCTCAAAATGGGTGATGGTGTTGCGAATAGTACGCTCAGTAGGCCGATTATGTTGACCATAAGTTGAGCGAAGTGCACGAAACACATTCCTCACAGAACGTGAATTTTCATAATAAAGTTGAACAATTTGTAAACGTTGTTCACGCGTAAGTCTTTCCATTATGAAATGCCAAACAATACTAAACAAAAATAACATGACAGCATAACACGACTCACACGTGATCTGTCAAAAAAGGCTATTGAAAAAAGTATCTCTACTTGGATCACCCGTTATATATATTTATGATCAGGACCAAATCCTAAGACTATCTAGCAATGTCCGTCCGTTCGTCCGTCCGTACGCAATGTTTAGGCCTTTAAAATTAAGCTAGGAAGCTGAAATTTGGACCACATATTCCCTAGGGCTCCGAAATGGTTAAGTGTAAAACTTTTTTGAAAACGCCCACTGCCACGCCCACAATTTAGAAAAAACTGTTTTAAAGCTAAAGTTAGAGAGACATAGTGTTACAACCTTCACAAGATATGTATGTATATGCGCTGCCCTGCTTAATAAATTTGTCATATAAAGTTTTTTGCCACGCGTACTTTTAGTGGGCGTTTTATACTAAAATGCTGTTTTCTTCGAAAATTTTCTTAGAAGGCGAAAAAAAATGTTTAACAAGATATTTACCCAATATTTTTTCCAACATATCACCCATACAACGTTTTTGGCCACGCCCACCTTTTAAGGGGTTTTTTTTTCAAAAAAAAAACTTTTTTTTTAATTAATAGAATGAAATGAAATGCTAGCCATCATCTTCTTAATGCTGTTTTCTTTGGGGCATATTGGGATATGGATAGGGTATCATACTGTTCGCCCCAAGCGGACTGAAGCCTTTCCTTATGTTTTTTTTTTGCAACAGAATAAAATAAATTCTCGATTTTCGCAACTTTGAAATCGCTCGACACAAAATATGTATAGGTACGCACCCTTTACTATGCAATATTGCATACAAGATCGAATTCTTGTCGACATCATTAAGTGTATATGGATTTATATTTTTATTGCGGTGTTGGAAAAGGAAAATGAGTGTTGATGAGTATTTGTCGACGTACTTATAAGCAGGTGTTGTATTTGAAATTATCATTTGAGCAGAAAGTTTCGTAATTGAAGTTGTAGTGATTTTGATGCCCTTCTTCTTTTTCTCTCCATTGAACGACTAGATTATGATCAGGATTACAGGGCTCATAACCCTCCCACTTCATTGCATTCCTACTGGTCCGCCTGTGGGGTTCGCCGGTTCGAACTCAAAAGGTATCTGCAGGCATCCCGATTTTGGATCACTTCATCATTGAGGCCAATCAAATGCTGCTGTTTCTGCATTTGTGTGATCCAGGAGTTTTTAGGCCTGCCTCTCTTACGCGATTGTAAGGGAACGTTGAATGTCATTGCCTTTTTGACGGGGGTTCGTAGGATCCCTCCTTTGAACATGACAATTCCAACTGAGTCGGTCATGCTCCAATTTCTTCAAGATGGGTTCTTTGACGTGAAGGCTTCCTCGGATTCTGGAACTTCTAATTCGATCAAGCTTTGTTACTCCTGCTGTCATGCGAAGCATCTTCATCTCAGCTGCTGTCAACTTGCCCTCCGACTTTTTGTACATTGTCCAGCATTGTGAACCATATGTGAGCGCCGGAAACACAACTGCGGTGTAGAGCCTTCCCTTCAGCTTAGGGGACATTTTTCTGACACAAAAGATGGCAGAGTTTTCCTGCCCCTTCATCCACCCTACGCTCACACCATGATTGATGTCGTCATCAACAGTTGCTTCGCTGTTGATCATTGATTCCAGATATTTTAACTTTTCACACTGGAATGGGTTGACTTGGGTCAGAGAATGGGCAGTACAGATACTCTGTCTTTTTTTGGCTAATACGATACCCATTTTCCCTTCTAAAACATCTACCCAAACATTAAGTGCTCGTTGCAGGGAAGTCTGATCACCACTTATGATGGCTCCCTCGTCAGCAAAAAATAACTAATGCACTTTAGGGTCCGTCACTTTTCCCTCAAGCAGGTAATCGAGGACCGTAATAAAGAGCAAAGGACTTAAGACACTTCGCTGGTGAACACCGACTTTTATTGGAAATTCATCAGTGACTTCTGCGGGACATCTGACTTTGGTCTTCGCCCCCTCGTACATGTCCATGATCATCTGTACGTAGGTTTAAGGAACTCCTTGTTGTCTTAGCGCTACCCATATCAGATCTCTTGATTGTCTATCGAATTCTTTTTCAAAATCAACCAGAATCATATGCAGATGCTTTTCCATTACGATCCTTATACTTTAGATTGCATCTGTGGTTGATCTGTGGTCATCAGACATAGGTATTCCCCTATCCATCTAATACCCGCTCAACAATCTTCATGGTGTGTGACATCAACTTAATTGAACGGTAATTATCACAGTTTCGCGTATCTCCCCTTCCTTTGTGCAAAGGAAGAAGATAAAAGAAAGAAGATTTTATGCCCTATCCTAAGGGTATATTAATTTCGACATATAGTTTGTCACACCTCTTAATATTCGTCGTAGACCTCTAAATGAATATCTATTTATGATCGGGATCAAAACCTAAGACTACCTATTTAGCAAATTTGTTTCCCGCGCCAACTTTTTGAGGGCGTTTTTATCGAAAATCTCAATAGAAAACGAAAAAAAATTGTATAACAAAATTTTTTTCTGGTATATTTGGGGGCGTTTTTTTTTTATAAATTTCATATAATGGAATAAAATGCTATCCATCATGTTCTTAACCCTTTTTTCTTTTGGGCATAGAGGGATATGGATATCATATCATACTGTTCGCCTCAAGCGGACTGTAGCCTTTCCTTATGTTTTTTGAGATTTAAATTACTTAAAGTGAAAATGTCGCAAGCCGGATGGAAAAATGCTTACTTTAAAAGAAAAAAAAGTAAAATCTTAGCAAAACTGTCATTAGGCTTTTTGACAAAACTAATTTCGGAGCAATGTAATGTAAACAAATCTACGATATACAGAATCAAGCAGAAAGAGAGTTATTTAAGAAAATTTGTTGGATAATCAATTTGTCCAACTCGTAATAGAAAAAACCTTAAAGCTCCTGAATTTCCGAAAATGGAAAAAAAAACATTATAAAAAATGGGGGAACATTTTCCAGTTTCCGGTGATATTTTGTGCACAAAGGCAAAAGAATTGCATAAAAGCATTCAAGAAAGACCTGAAGATTGGATTGTTTTGGAAACACCTCCCAGACAAAACATTAGTATATTTAAAGCAAACGTCCGCACTTTTTTTTATAAATTCCACCTGCAAAAGGGATTGTTAGCACCCTTATAATGTTATTGTAACACAGCACGGGCGTTAAGAAAATAAGGGATTAGACGAAAGGATGCACATTCACATTGATTTTAAATGTTTGTAAATTGTAATGGTCAGGAAAAACAGAGTGAGGTAGAGCATTCCATATTCGCGTTGTACGGCAGAGGAACGAATCCTTAAATTTCACAGTTCGACCGAATATAGGCTTTATGGTGAACTGATAGAACAACGATGGGCAGGAGATATTACGATGATGACTAAGAGGGTCAAGCGAATTCGCAAAATCTCGGTCGCAAATAAGTTTTATCGCACGTTTTTGAATTCTGTTAAGTAGCTCCAAATATTTTATTGGTGCACTGGACCAGATATAAGCGTTGTACTCAAGTTTTAATAAAATAAACGCCTTGTAGATTCTAGCGAGATTAGAAGGGGTAAAATATTTCTTGCATCGCTTTAGGAAGCCTAGACACTTCGCAGCGTTCTTGGCGAATATGTGGTCATTCCAGCGAAGGTTGTCATTAACACACATACCCAGAATGGAAAGTCTTTCGGCTTCAGCGATGCAAGTGCCATTCATGGATAATGGCAGAGTATTGAGGTTTCGCTTTAATGACAGAAGACAGCATTGAGTTTTGGAAGCATTAAATTAAACTCTATTGGTTTTATCCCACTCAAGAATGCTGTCAAGATCGGAATTTAATGAGCTTAACATGCGTTGCCGCTCCAGTTCAACGCCCGATGATGAGGGGCGTTGCCCCGAAAACGAATATGTGAGGCTGAGGGTACTGTCATCGGCGAAGGAATGAATAGGATTAGAAGTAACAGAGAGTAGATCATTTATAAAAATGAGAAAGAGAGTCGGAGACAATCAGAGTATCATCGAGGTATACCTGCCAATCCTAAGAAATGTTGTGGGAAAAAGGTTAAATTTACTCCGATGAATATAATAATAAATTGAGCTTTTAATCATTTATTATTAAGTGTTAATCCGGTAAATAATGGGTATCAATGTACAAGTCCAGCTATAATAGCAAATACCGCTGGAAGGAAGTCATCCAAGCAAAGGCTAACATTCATGGCATGTACAAACAGTGAACATCAACTGAGGCTATTTCTGATCGGTAAAGCGAAAATCCAAGAGCTATCAAACATTTTACCAACATGCCAGCAATTTACAAGGCCAACAAAAATGCTTTGATGTCTTCAGTGCTATTTGATTAATGGTTAAAAACCAATTTCGTCCCAGAGGTAAGTAAACTTGGTGCAATAGATAAATAAAACAATAGACAAAATACATTCTATACAATTTTTTGTTTGTGACTTGCAGGCATCGTCCCACCTTGACGAAACAAATTTTGCGCAAAAATTGTTCCTTCTTATCGACTGTGCTCCTTGTCATTCAAAAGACTCGGTCATTATAGTTACAGATCTCACCATAAAAATAATGTGTTTTCCTCCTAATAGAACAGCCATTCTTCAACCTATGAATCAAAATGTAATAAGGTGGACTAAGCTCTATTACAAAAAAAATTTTTGCTGACCCGTCTTGTTTCCTCCGTGAACTATGAAGAAGCACTGAAAATCTTAAACTTGAAACATGCCGTCTGTTTCTTTTCAAACGCTGGGAAAGAGGTTAAAGCGAATGCAATAACCAACTGTTGAGGACTCCTGACCATTGGGAAGAGGATGACTGTGTTCCTTTGCAAGTACTTCAGCTTCTTTGCAAGAACCGGATATTATTGATGTACATCCCAAAGTTGAATTGGAAGACGCGATAATATGCTTCACCACATGCTTGCAGTGGGCAGCAGAACAAAATGTCTTCACCATCAAAGAAATGATAAAATAAAAATTTGAAATAAAAAATTAAATTCGAGAATGTAATCAGTTATGTATGCACTTTTATTTTTACAACACACTGTACATATGCTATACGCCTTTTTTAACAGCCGTATTTATTAGAATTCACTTAAATGCCTCTAAACAGTTGCATAGTTATACAGAGTCGATGTACTTAAGAGGCCTCTATACTACGTTGCATAAATCCTTATTTATAAAACATTTTGCTACCTATATTAGTTACACAGTGCTTGTGTCAAAAAGGCGAAATCTATTACAATAAGTTGTCCGAATCGGTAAACACAACTCAGCTGTACGAAGTAAACGTATTTAAATATAATTTAAGTGGGTATGCACTTTTCGTAACAACACATAATTCAATCCACCACCAAATCCCTACCGCTGAACTGCAAACGAATGATTCCTACACTGTCGTATCCCTGCTGCACAGATTCTTTTTCTTACTATTCAATATCGGTTGCATATTCACTTAAAAATCATCATTGATAATTGAATAGAACATTTGAAATAATTTTTAAAAGTAAAAGTCGACCGCAGACTCCATACCGGCTTCGATTACAATTTGACCTTTTCGTGAGATACATCTGGAGCCCCAGAAGATGTGTTTTGCGTTGAAATCCCCGCCAATTACAAAGTTCTGTCGTCCAAGTGGATCAAATATGCCTCTAAAATCATTTTTTCCTAACGTCGCTCGTGGAGGACGTGGAGACGCAAAGTTATATGTAATGTGTTTAATACTTACTCTAACCGAGCTTATTTGCATTTCATCAAGCTCAATTTTTTCACCAAGGGAGTGATCAGAGGTGTATTTAATAAAAAAGGACGCTCCGCCTCTAGCCCTTTCTGTTGGGTGATATGCGTGATAATCGCTGTAAACTCTAATTTTTATACCTGATTCTTTCCTCAAATGCGTTTCCAATACCAGGCATACATCAATATCATTTTTGTGAAGGAATGCTTCTAATTCATCGATTTTATGCAGAAGGCCATTCGCGTTCCATGTTACTACTTTTATAAAGCTTTACATAATTTAAACGGGAGTTGGTGTACCTCGAAGTTTATTATCGAGCTTATCCAGTTCTGCGAACATACGTTTGTTAATTTGACTTTGCTCTTCAAGTACCGCAAGAATTGCGGAAAAACTTGATGGACTTGATCAGGCGCCGTATTAACAACTCGATTGTTTGCTTGTATCGCGGCTTCAGCGCATGTTTGCGGGCCGTGATTTGTCGATTTTTGTACCTCAATTTTTCGTGCTGTCGTCTGCGGTGGTTTGGAAATTTCCTTAGTCCTTGCTTTTCTTTCTTTAGAAGGTTTTCCGTTTTCTTTTTTAAATTTATCTTTGGATAGGTTTTCGATCGGTAAAGGCTTGTTCTTTCCTAAGTCGTGCCTTTTATGCAGCGCTTTAGCTACTTCACAGCCGCTATAGTTTGCCGAGTAGTGTTTACCCGCGCATTTAACGCAACGCGGTTCCTTTTGGCAGTATGCGTGCGTATGGTTATAGCCTTGGCAACGTTTATACTGAGGGACAAGCCTTCTACTTTTGCGCCTAAGTTCAATTCTTACGACTATATTAAGTATAGATTCAATTTTATATATTTTATATAAGTTTTCGGATTTATCGAAGCTTAGCATGAATAACGGAAGTCCGCGCTTAACTATAACTTCGTCTTCTCCTTCAGCTTGTCGCTTTTCTTTCTTTATTAAATTGACGGCATCGATTATCTTGAAGCCCTTATATTTAAGGTCTTGCACGATGTCGTCTTTGCGGCTCGAAGAATGAAGTCCTCTTGGCACAATTCGGTGTGGCCTTTCAGACTTTTCATAAGTGGACCATTGGATTCCTTCTGAATTTAGTTTTTCTGAAACCGCTAGATAGCTTTCCGGATCGCTAACATTAATTTTCCAAATATTGTTATTTAGAGATGATACTTTAAATGCTGTTTTTAGGATAATATTTAGAATATCATAAAGTTTGATATAATCTGAAATTCCAACAACCGTTATTGGAGGCGGAAGGTGTGTCTTGTTTTTACTTTTTTCAATAGCCTTTTTTGACAGATCACGTGTGAGTCGTGTCATGCTGTCATGTTATTTTTGTTTAGTATTGTTTGGCATTTCATAATGGAAAGACTTACGCGTGAACAACGTTTACAAATTGTTCAACTTTATTATGAAAATTCACGTTCTGTGAGGAATGTGTTTCGTGCACTTCGCTCAACTTATGGTCAACATAATCGGCCTACTGAGCGTACTATTTGCAACACCATCACCCATTTTGAGACCCAGCATTCATTATTGGATAATATTCGACCGAATAGACCACGTCTAGCACGCTGTGAAGAAAATATAGCGGCCGTAGCTGAGAGTGTACACGAAGACCGTAGAGAGTCGATTCGGCGCCGTTCGCAGCAACTCGGACTGACGTATGGAATGACTTGGCGCATTTTACGTCAAGATCTTAAATTGAAAGCGTACAAAATACAGCTTGTGCAACAACTGAAGCCGCTCGACCTTCCCAAGCGACATCGCTTCGCTCTATGGGCTCTTGAAAAGTTCCAAGAAGATCCGACGTTTTCGAGGCAAATTTTGTTTAGCGATGAGGCCCATTTCTGGCTCAATGGGTATGTAAACAAACAAAACTGCCGCATTTGGGACGAAGAGCAACCTGAAGAGATTGAAGATCTGCCACATCATCCAGAAAAAACAACGGTTTGGTGTGGTTTTTGGGCCGGTGGAATCATCGGTCCATATTTCTTTAAAAATTATGCCGGTGCGAACGTAACCGTCAATGACGACCGTTATCGTGCCATGATAACCGACTATTTGATGCCTGAAATTGAAGCTCGTGATCTCGGCGACATTTGGTTTCAGCAAGACGGCGCCACTTCCCACACATCGCATCAATCAATGGACTTATTAAGAGAACGTTTCGGTGAGCACATAATTTCACGTTTTGGGCCGGTCGATTGGCCACCAAGATCGTGTGATATCACACCGTTAGACTCTTTCCTGTGGGGATATGTAAAGTCAAAAGCTTATGCCGACAAACCCGCTTCGATTCAGGCCTTGGAGGAAAACATCACGCGTGTCATTCGCCAGTTACCAGTCGAAATGCTCGAACGAGTGATCGAAAATTGGACTCAACGGATGGACCATCTGCGACGTAGCAACGGCCAACATTTGATAGACATAATCTTCAAAAAATAAATGCCAAAGAATGTTCTTTCAAATGATAATAAACATTCTCCATTAAATTTGAATTTTCTGTGTTTTTTTCTTTAAAAAGTAGGGAACCTCGAAATGGATCACCCTTTATTAATAAATTAAAGTTTAAATTGTTTATGGTAAAGAATTTTCTACGTTTTTAAACTTACATAATATAACAAAAACAATAAAAACATTATTTATGCTGGAAAAGAATTGAAAATCGAAGAGTCAAGATTAAGAACATGCAATCGTTGTGCCAAATTGTGATTTGTTAATAATATTAAAATAAATTTGTTTTAAAAAAATAATCGCCACCCTATTACCCACATCACCTTTTATGTGCCTCTTTTACAAACTTCTGGATTTGGCATCACTACTCACTTATGACATGACAGCAGCTGTGAAAAATCTGAAGCATCTTGGACGAAAATACTTTTTTTTTCATTTGCAATTGGGGAGAAGTACTTTTTTCAATACACAGTTTTTTAAAAAAATACGCTTTGGTTGAGTTCTTTCAATAAGAAACAATTATCAAATATTGTTATTAAATTCCTAAATAAATCATTTTCATGTTGGAAATACGCGAACAAATTTGTTACATTTCAGTGAACGAACAAAGATAAACAAAGAGAACTTGTACAGTGAAGAAATAGTATATATTTCCAAAGTGCATGTTGTTCTGCGGCACTGTCCTGCAATTGAACAGTTAAAATAGATTATGAAAGCCAAGGTATTCAGCAAAACGAATCTCATATGTTATTAATTTTTATTTTGTTATAAGTTCGTAGCTAGATAAGTATTTCATTGCATTGCATAGCAAAAAAAAACCCATTTACCCCCCCTACCGACACCGAAAAAATAAATAAATAAAAATTCCTCGGTTGCTTTTGCTTCCCTTCTCTTGGGTCACTATTGTCTTGTGTTGGTGATTGCAAAAACAACATTTAAATATATTTATATTTAATTTACCAATTGCTTAGTGTGCAAAAACCAAGTGGCAGAGGGAGAAAGGAAGCAAAACAAAACAAAGGTCTTCTCTTGGAAGGAAGACCCACTGACGATGATTCGAATTTTAAAGAGACATAAGAATTTTCCTTCAGAAAATTGATTCTGTGTTTTAATTATTTTTTTTTTTTTCATTTCTTTTAAAAAGCTACCTAACTGAAATAAATTGTGTGTCCAATCGTTCGTAATTAGTGCCTTGCATTTTTTTGACAACGCAGTTTCAGTCTGATATTGTTAATGTGTCGTCGGTACATCTGCTACAATATCGGAAAAGAGTGAGTCTTAAAAGCTGCAACGAATTTTCGTATCACCATACAAAACGGCCGAAAACAACAAGTTCTCCGCAAACAGATGACATTTCGTAAAATTGGCAGCAACAAACGAAAAATAAATAAATTTAGACCGGATAGCAGTGTTGAGCAAACTATTGGGTTCCCAACAACGGTGAGAATTAAAAAAAAAAGGAAAAAACCAAAAAATTAGTAATAGTAGGTATCTAGCCGAAGTGGAAATTAAACAGTTGATTAGGTTCCAATGATTGCAATTCTCTTTGGAGTAAATCTCTCTGTGTTCATTATGCTGCCGGAAGGAAGGTTATGCAAACGCAACGTTGTCAATCGGGTGCCGACAAGAGTGTTTTAGTTTAGTGAAATGAAGAAGTGCAAGGATAATCAAAATTGTTTTGATGGAACGTGACTGACTTTGCAAGGGCACAGATGCCATTTTGCAGTTACACTTTAACAGTTCCATTGAACGTGCACATTGAAATGTAAACATTTGCTAGCACTTTGCCGGGCAATTATTGATATTTATTGAAAGCATATCCCCTATTTATTTAAATTGCACTACATTCTCATACTCTCACTACAGGAAAAGTTTTTCGTGTTTCCGTGTTTCCGACGCGTTGAACAGATAATTAGCTGCAGATTGTTTTAAAGTCGTTGCTCAACTTGCAATTATCTTCAACGGGGCACAAGTTCTTCCACTGACCACTTACCACTATTTAATCTTCTCCAACACGTTGGTTCAGCAAAAAAAATTGGGAGCCTGCTACCTAAGAATTGAGTGGTCGACCGGCAAACAGGAAATATTAGAGTTTTAATACCCTTCGTTTACACCGAGCAAGACCATATGCGATTTGAAATTTCATTTTCAACTGACGGAGAATTCATCTAGTTTACTGAATAAAAAATTGTTGTAGACAATTACTATTCTTGTATTTCGGTATGAGTTGAATCCTATGACAATACAATACAAAACAATAACTCATTCGAGCTTATATGTTTGTTGGCTTCATTTCTTTTGCTGAAAAGCGAAGCGAAAGCGACTGAGACTCTGAAACTGGTCCTGTGTACCTTTAGACAGATACTTTCTGTAACTGCAGTAATCAAGACGAGAAACCACTTCAGTGATAAGGAACTTAGATGTCCAGTTCTTATCCACAGCAATGGCAGGAGCTTTGCAAAAGCGTTGTGCTGGGCCTTCAGAATGACTAATAGTTCTGAAATTTTTTGTAACATAAATCGTGATTTTCTGCAACAAACTTGGGATTTTGTTTAATTTTTTTTTTATTCACTCTAGTTGTTGACGTTGGGCACTTGACATTGGATGTAAATTGAATAGTAAAATTCTAATTGAAATATAGATACATATAAATATATTGAGAATTTACAGCGAAAAGATGTTCGGATCATAAATTTCACTTATATACGAAATCGATGACGATAGTGAATAAGCAATGGACAAGTACCTATACTTAGTTGTTATTGCATTGAAGGAATGTTGTATAAGGAACAGTTGTAGGGATAAGTATCTACACTCTCCCAAGTATGATCATAAAATGCATATTTGTTCGACAACATTGACTCTGTTTTGTGGTGTTTTGGCCTTAATTTGTCAGTTGGAGTTTCAGGCTGCATTTGGAAATTTACCAAGCAGTCAGGCTTCTTGAACGCGGCTCATAGACAAATTTGACATTACAGCGCAAAAAAAACAACAATAATACTTTTATAGGATCTCGTTCAATTAAATCCAGCATGAGTTTAGATCGCAGAAATAGATTTACACCATGGCAAAGTCTTGTGGGCTATGATAAGAGCTGTTAACTTTAGAGTCCAATATAAGTCCAGTACCCAGTACCATTTACTGGTACTTGTACTTACAAAATTAAAGTAAAATGTACTTCGTATTTGAACACCACCAAGTAGCAGCACTTTTTCAAGTACCTATTTCTAGTAAATTTACAGGGAGGTCCTTGGAACCTTGACAAGGGTTCTTGGAGACTTATAATATGACTTTTTCGGCAAATGCCCTTGGAACCCCGGAAAAGGTCCTTGGAACCCGGGAAAAAGTCCTTGGAGCCCTAAAAAGGACTCTTCAGAAAATGTCCGTAGAATCACTTAATGCTGTACATGATGTTTTACCGAGAAGCCATTGAAAACATAAAAAAGGGCCTTCAAATCAAATAGTTCCTTCGAAACTTAAAATGTCCCCTTGAGTACTAAAAACACTATTTTTACGAAATATCCTTTCACCTTTCACAGTTGATATTTCCTGCTAAACATACATATTTGCATTCCCAAATATTAAAAATATACAAATAAACATTCTACAAACATTGCAACTCCAACAATTTATTTCAATATCTTATTTACTAAACTTAATAATCATTCATATTCCTTTCCTATACATCTCTGCAATATTGAAAATGAAAAATAAAGTTTTTGTGACCATGTCATATCGGTGCCACATCGATAAAAAAAACTGCCATTCTGTCGCAATTCGAATGGCAGACCTATTAGACGGGCATATTTTTGCGCCATATATCTGCCGCCATATTCATATTGCAAACTACGCGGCCATATCCCGGCATTTCATCCTGGCAGTGTCCCAAATATGGCTATAATACGTGCTTATATACTTCATGGCAGACTCTGACGTAAAAATATCGTCATTGCAAGACGGATATGGCAAGAATATGCCACGTCTAATAGTACCTTTAAACTCATTTTATGATCTGTCTTTATCACCGTTTTGACAATGATGGATCGTAAATATAGTTTAAGAGTACATTTACTGCGATTCCCAACCCAAAGACTGTTAAAAAAAAGTTATACTTGAAAAGTAGACCTCCACTAACTGCAGTACAAATGTAAGGCGTTTTTTTTTGTGAAGTTGTTAGCATGGCGTAATCCTTGAATAGAGTTCCATTGGGATATGCGTATTTGGTGCTCCCATGTATTGAGTTCAAATTTTATATTCCCGGTGGGTAGTCCACAGAAGGTCTCTGGGCTAATGAAAGGGGATGCAGAGCCTTTACGTGCTAGCTCGTTAGCCGCTTCATTGCCAAGAATTCCTTCGTATCCTGGGACCCAGTGGGACCCTCTGAGAGAATGTATATATTTGATCTTCTGAGATTACGTCTTAAGCATTCTCTTGCGCATAGTTCATAGTTCTGCTTGAAATATTGTTGTTGTGTATCCTAGGGGAACTGAAATTTTCCAGTTGGATCCGCTGATACCTGCTCCTACACCCTTTGGCATTTTTGAACCATCAGTAAACCAGACTGGGTTGGACCTGTCTAGCCTAGGACCTCTACACCGAACAGTCAGGTATGGTGATGTTAAATTGTCGATGAAAGTTAACTTTTGTGGGCATGAGGTCCGTGACTTAAATCGAAGGGCTATGTATAATTTTTGAGGAGTTTGAGATACTAAAGTGTCCTGCGAGATAAACTTGGTTGAATTTTTTCATGAAATGAAATTGCGCTCGAAACAACGCACTTCATCATGCATGTAACGGTGGAAGGTCAATGAGATCCTCTATAGCAGCGGATGGACAGGAGGGAACAGTTATTGTTTTTGAGGAGTTAACAGTTGAACCTTTATCTTGACACCAGTTCCATACTGGAAATTAGCATGAGACCTGATATGGCAGCACCATGTTTTCCTCTTTTAATGATTTTTTAGCTCGTCTAGAAGTTCATTAATGATGATAGACCAGAAAAGGGGAGATAGAACGACCCCTTGTGGAGATCCTTTGATGGCTTTGATTGTGATGCATGTTGGTCCAAGCTTGGCAGACATGGATCTGCTTTGCAACATTGACTGTTTCCATTAAATAGTTAGTTTATCTAATCCTTTGTAAGAGGCGGCCACTTAGATGGAGGATTACGACGTGTTGTCGAAGACCCCAGCGAGGTCTAGAAAGGAACAGAGAGCAATTTCTTTCTACTTTATCTTGATTGAATCTACTTTATTCAATCCCTTTGCCAGTTTTTTTTATCCAGAATTACTCCCAGTGGTATTGGGTGGTGGGTGGGTGCTGGCATTTACGAAACAAACAATAATGTCTCAATACCCACGGGAAAAGGTCCCTTATTCACATCCAGCTCGCCAATTATTGACCTTAAATCAGTTCTATAGTTCTTGAAAACCCTTCAAGCACTCAGTATCAGGTACAAAACTAAAATTTGGTGGGTTCCCGTACACGAGAGAAAAGAAAAAGCTGATGAACTGGCCCCCTTTATAGGACCCGAACCTTTCTGTCCAATAAACAAATCAGCTATTATTATATATGTTATACAGCCCCTCAGAAACGATGCCTCAGAAACGATGCCAAGAAGACAGTTAATCTATCCAGGCATAATATTAAAAATCGTATTCCATACCTTACCGTCCTTTTCGTAAAGAGAACAACTATGGTTTTAAGAGGATACACTCAAAGCCCATTTCTAGAGCACCACCTCTACACTGCTAGAAAGTGGACAGTGCTTTATCGGTTTTCGATTCAAAATGCTTGGACTATAGAAGTTTTTTATCGAGGATTACTCTCAGATATTTCACTTCATCGGAGATGGGGATGGTGACACCTTTAAGCACGAGTTGGTATAAACCAATAATGTTCCTCCTCGTAAAGAGAACAACCGTGATTTTAAAATCCAATTTCTAGTGCACCAAGTATCGATTATCTCAAACATGGAGGATCTCTGCGACTGTGAGCAGACAGCCTCTGTTGCCCCTGTTTTTTAACCAACAGAAAGAGCGGCGACATCATCCGCATAAGCTTAAGTGTAGTTTCCAGGAAGATTGAGTAAGCAGAGAGTCTATCACCATACACCATAAAAGAGGAGACAGAACACCACCTTTAGGGCATAATTACCCCTGTTATGACGCACGTGTCACAATATGCCTCAGTTACCAGCTTCCTGTACATTACCATTGCTTTTATTCACATCACCAAAGTTTCATCTACACCATGTTGTCTGGCAGAGTCACACATGGTCTCATTATCAAAAGCACCCTCAATATCGGATTTGATCGAAGAGCAACTTGCGCACATACAGCTCAACCAGTCTCTCCAAACTTTTCAGAGAGAAGGAAGAAAGACTTATGTGTCTAAAGCGTATGGCTGGAGTATAGTCAGACTTAAAATTTTTTTGGTAAGAAAACCACTTTACCCATACGCCAGGGGGAAGTTAAATGAGCCAAGGCCAAGCTCGCGGTGAAAATTCTTTTCAGCGTTGGTAAAAGCTGACTTTTAAACTTTGTTCCTTAATTTTTATTTTATCTCCATGTGTTGAAAGTACTGAAAAGTTATTGGAACTCCTACATTTATTTTATTTGAAGAGATCTTTTTTGTTAATTTGAAATGAAAAATGCTTTATAAGCTTAGAAACATGTAATATTTTGTTGGCTGAATAAAATCATATTTTCCTATTAAAATCCTATTTCCTATTACACAAAGTATTAAGCAAACTTCAACTAAATCCAAACAAGTCGCAAGTGGTATGTTACAAACAATTCAATTTTCATCTTCTGCCGGATGTTTTTCTTTATGATAATAAAATCAAGTCTAGGGATGCCTTCGTAAATTGTTGCATTCTGCTTATTTTACACCTAGTGAAACTCGACGACAGCTGATTATAGCTTTAGTACTACCTCTTATTACATATGCGGAGGTTATTTACAGCACACTCGGCTCCTTACAGCAACGTTAACTGCAAGTTGCTTTCAATGATGCGGTACGATTTGTTTATGGGCTTCGTAGAATCGCTTACATCTCGGTTTACTTTCGGGAGCTACTTTGATGCGCTTTGCAAGACTGTATATTTCTTTACGCCATAATTGACAATCAATGCCCGACAGATTTGTTAACCCAACTCATCTGTCATTTCTGAACCACTTATCTGATAGGGATCAAATTTATACAATTAGAATTTCGTTCCCATGTTCAATGTACAATGCTCTGATCGAAAATCGAAACCAGACATATGTTTAGACCCGAGCTATTTTGGAACCACTAATTCGATATGGTTCAAATATATACTATTCAGTATCAATACTCTCCCCCATGGTAAAAAAAAGAACAAACATTTTGATTGATGTTCAAACTAATATTTATTTTTGTCAATTATTTGACATTTCTTAAGAATTTATCTCAAAAATTCATCAAAAACTGTTAAAAAGGTATTGGAAGCAGTAATCGATGTCTTCTTTTTTCAATGGAATATATTCAAAACTCCGCCATTGTGACGCCATTTCCGGTGACCCCTCGGAAAAAAGGTGCGCCTGCGTTGACAGTAGAACTCGTGACAGGATCAAATGAAGTGAAAAAAAATCCTGTTTTACTTCAGACCATAAACTAGAATTTGCACGAAGGGGAAAAAAAAGTGAAAATTAGATTTTTGGCAGACCTTTTTACAAAAAATTCAAATTTTGGTAAAAACTGCTCAATATTTTTTTAAAAATAGTTGTGATTGAAAAAAAAGAAATCCTTCGTCCAAGTCCTCGTGAATTGTATCTCGAAGACCTGCATAAAATTTCATCAGGATCAAGGTTGAGTAGTTTTCGAGAACTTTTCACAACCGACTTTGGAAACACAGTTTCGAGGAAAACGCGTTTAAAGTTTTGATAACCTCAAATAAACCTCGTAATTGAGAGCTCACCTTCCCCAGGCCGTATCTTCGAAACTTTTATTATGAATGACTTGAAAATTTAGGATAATATTCTCGAGATGTCGTAGAAATTAATAAGATAAGAAAAAAAAATCGTTTTTTTTGAAGCTATGTAGGGGTTACAAAGAAAAAAAAAGGGGTTAAGAAAAACAATTGTATAAATATTGTAAACAATTTCTTTAAAAAAAAGAGTAATAAATTGTAGATAAATCGACAGGTAGTGATAAGGATATTGCATTGCCCTTAGAGTTTAGAGACTAAGCATTTATGCAATATTGGGTGGCCCTGAAGGTAGCCATTTAAGCCCAACGTTTTCATATTTTTTTATTAACGATTTTCCATCTGTTCTAAAATCATGCAATGGTTTTATGTATGTCGATGACGTCAAGCTTTTTAAATGTATAAAAGTTTGAATTGATACATCTGACTTGTGGTGTAAACTTGATTTAAAATTGAAATTTCATAAGTGTTATACATTATCTTTCACTCGTATTATAAATCTTGTTGTTTTTGAGCACAGTCTGAATAATACCGAACTGCTAAGTGTTTATAAAACTAAAGGACATAGGCTTAATTTACAACGATAAGCTAGAACATGTCTGTTATATTGTAGGTAAACCTAACTCAGATTTAGGATTTCTAAAAAGAAACTCCTTGCAATTCAAAGATCCTTGCACGCTGAAAGCCTTAAATTGTTCTATGGTCCGTCGGATATTCGAATATTGCTGTCCACACCGGAATCCTGCAACATTTTTTGCATTCAATGACAATGGTTGTACTGCATTACAGTTGTCGGTCTTTGCTAATAGAGGGGCAGACTCCTGAACTCAGATAATGTTTGGGCGTATATATTATGTTGTACTATTGCTTGTGAGAATCAACTAGAGCTTATTAATTTATATTCCCCAAATAAGTCTTTAAGAACCAGACCACCTATTTAGGAAGCACTACACCTATTTTGGAAAGCATAAACATGTTAAATATTTATTTTTTTAATTCTAATATTATTGATTTAAGTATGATAAATTGTAAATTATATTAAAATCATAATTTCTTTTCCATTTTCATTTTCCCAAAACTGATATAAATATAATATAATATATATAATAAATAAACAAGTGAGAATTGAGTATACCACGGCTGTGTACATCCAAAGAATCATTTTAGGTTTGAGTTCCCACGTTTTACCAAAACTTTTACGACATGCATAGCACAGATGAGTATTTATACAGATAGTCGACTCAGTATACCTCAGTATACCCTTTGAACCCGCAAAAAATTTGTAAAAATGGAGAAAAATTCCATTCCATGCTATTGTGTGCGTGAGCTGGCTCAATTTGATTTGCATGTAAAAACATATGCCAACACAGTACTGCGCCTTTTTGAAGTAAATAAAAAACGATATGCGGGAGAACCAAAAATCCTCTCAGTCGACTATCTATATAATTACTCATCTGTGATGCATAGCAAGAGATGTTAAGCCTACAGTTGAATTTAGGGTCTCCGAAGACACCCAAGTATTAAGCACTGGTGAGAGTCTTGTTTTTTAGACGGGGAAGTCGGAAGTTTAGTCTTTTGGTTTTGGTGGTGAAAAGCATCAGTTCTATTTTACTTGGGGTAACGCTAAGGCCGCACCTTGCGGCCCAAACTCTAATCCAGAACCATCCAGTAACTCATCTATAACAACTCCAATCTGATAACAACGAAGTGCGTTAAGGAATTCCTTCTGCAGGAATTCCTTCATCATTCATTAGCCGACGCGACGTGCCAGTACTACTACCTGCCTTCAACACAGCTAAAAGCTTCAAAATGTTTTGATTTTATCACTGATTTGTTACTACCGAACCTAAAGGTAAACACATTTTAAATTTGCTATAAAGAAAAAAAATTGTTGTCTTTTTGTAACCGGCATTGCTATGTTTTCCTGCAGTCCAGGCGTTCATGCCAATCACTCCGAGTACCAAGTTTTAGCGGATTCAAAAGAACACAGACACGTGGCTTATTTTATACGACTATTTTATTTTATTATATTCATTTAGTACAATTAAAGTTTTAAAGCATTTTCTATACATTCAAAACACATCAACATATAGTAATTGTATTTTCTTATCTTCATTCAGATTTTGGTTTTTTGTCGTTACGGGGAACATAGATTCACTACAATACATAGTTAACAACGCATCGCCCATCGCATACCTAACTGAAACGATAGGACGAAAGTAATTGAACTGACAGAATTTTTTTTTTAAATCAGTTTTTTTTCGATATGGGAAATTGCTTGAAAATATCTAACGCTGATGATATATCCTTACTAAGAGGTAGTGAAAATGGAAGCGGACGTGACTCCTCATCAGATCAAATTGGACCATTGCCTATTTATTCTGTTAGTTAATAAACATTAACAAATTAAATTCATCATATTTTGTTTATTAATAAATTCTATATATATATATATATAGGAAATTCTACAGCCAGTCTTTTATCCATCGCCATCGGTTAGCCGTCCAGTTTCACACCTAACAGAAGAGGAACAAATCAAAATTGCAAAACGGATCGGCCTGATACAGCACTTACCGATTGGCTCATATGATGGCTGCAAAAAGTCTAGAGAATGTGTCATTTGCATGATCGAGTTTTGTGTTGGCGAAGCTGTCCGATATCTGCCCTGCATGCATATTTACCATGTGGGTTGTATTGATGATTGGTTGATGCGCAGCCTTACTTGTCCTAGTTGTATGGAACCCGTCGATGCAGCTCTTCTA
The DNA here is from genome assembly GCA_963576555.1 of Ferdinandea cuprea. Lineage (NCBI taxonomy): Eukaryota > Metazoa > Arthropoda > Insecta > Diptera > Syrphidae > Ferdinandea > Ferdinandea cuprea. The sequence goes on from OY754962.1 coordinate 26,941,867, forward strand.
ACTAGCTACGAGACAACGTAATCTCGGTCATTTCTCGTTGGTGGTTTTGTTGCTATATGCATACAACAAACACACACAAACCCATATAAATTAAATATGTATAACGTTTTTATTATAATTTTTATCACGAACGTCATTCTAAATTTTGGTGACTATGACTTATAGGGCAATCAGCTTCTTTTCATATGAATATATGAAAAAACTATTAAATATGCAAAATTTTATTATATTATTTGTTTTGTATTCAATTCTTTGCAATATTTTGTGTATAACCAATTAAATACATAAAGCAAAACGTGATGTGGACACATTTCAAAATATCATATATGATAACATGAAGCTTATCAGGCAGTTGGAGAGATACAATTATTTGTAAACAAATTTATAAGAACTGGACTGTATTTTTATAATTATGTTTTTGTTTTGTTTTTTTTTTTTTTCAAAATATATTTATGTATAACTTAAAACTAGTATTTGTTGTTTAAGGTAAAATTAGCATGTATACCTATGTTTCTAAATTTTTAACAGCGCAATATTTCAGCAATTGAATACCAGTCGTTAATGGTTTTATTTTTAACGTTCATAAGCAATGGGGGAAATACACTATAATTCAGTGAGAAAGGAAAATGTTTTTATGTTTTTTTAAGTTTTAGTCTTTAGAATGGGGAGAAAATATTATAAACTAATAAGAATAAAAACAGAAACGTTAAAGGAATATATATACATATATTTAACTCAAGACATGTATTTGTACATAATTTTTAAAATACTGTGGGCTCACATACATATAAATAAATTAAAGGAACACAAGTATCTATTTGTTTTTACTTTACTTTTTTATATACGAAAATTATATTTATAATTGTAGTTAATAATTTACTTTGATTGTCGGGTAAGTACATACGTATGGGTTTCCGCAGTATACTATTTGCTCGAGTTATGAGCTTAAGAATTGTTCCTTAAATGGAGACTTAGGCGTTAGTTTAGTGAATTCATCCTAAAATTCCCAAAACGAACGATGTTGACGCTACCAGATGCTCCCAGCACGGAGTAGTGATAAAGGCTTTCACGGCTATTAAAGAACAGGCGAAGTTAGTTTGAGTTCAACAAACAAACAAGCATCTGTCCACCAACTAAGACAAAATATCACTTTTATTAGAAACAACTTCGAGGTAGTTAAGCAGTTCATCTATTTCGGTGTAAATATCACCTCTAACAGCTAGGTTCCACAATTAACTTTCGAAATCGATTGAAAATGAGTTTGTGTGTTCTACATATCACTTTAATCGATTTTGGTTTCAAATTTTTCGAAATCGAACCAAAGTGAAATTTGATGTGAAATGGTGAAAACAAAGTAAGAAATTAAATTTTAAGCAAGTCTAAAGAATCTGAAGATTTTCTCATTCGTCATTTTCACATTCGTGGCTTAAGAGCGAATCTTTTTTCACTGTACGCCCATGTTTCCCAACGTTGATTCTGATTCGTCGGAATTTAGTCTACCTGGTTACAACTTAGTGCCATTATTCTTTCCCCATCGTGGTCTCGCCGTTGTTCGGCCAATGTTCCAATCCGGAATTTCATTTTATTTGGCTTAAATTCCACATCGGTAGGCAATTAATCCACTACTGTTTTATTTATAGAAGCCCAAATTTGGTACGTAATCTTACTTTTAACGAGTTTGATGAGTTGTCCGATTCCATTACACGAATTGTTACCCTTTATCCTCACACTGAAATCGTTGTTGCGGGCGATTTCAAAGTTCACAATTCGAATTGGCTTCGTCACTCTGGACAGACAACACCCGAAGGCAGGTACGCTGAGATCTTTGCAGAGGTGAATAACTAACCCAGCTTGTAAATGAGCCGACACGAATTTCGGACATTAGTAGTCAAACCGCCAACACACTGGACTTGTTTCTTACCTCTCACCCAGATAAGTACACCATAAATGTATTATCGCCTCTAGGTTTGTCAGACCACTGTGTCATATCGGCTAATTTCTCGTACTCCAACCACAAACTTAAAGAACAAGCTCCTAAAAGAACCGTATGGCAATACGAGAAAGCCAAATGGGAAGAATTAAACGGTTTCTTTAGGAGTTTTAACTGGTCGCTATGCTTCCTCGATGGCGATGTGGATGCTGCTGCCGATATGATAACAAACATAATTCACTTGGGTATGAAACATTTTATTCCTAATAGGATTAAAAGTATCAAACCCAAGGAGAACGCATGGTGTGACTTGAGCTGCAAAGAGGCTATCAGGTTAAAAGAGGTGAGCTTTCGGTCTTATAAGGCCAACCCAACTGAGGAAAACGGAATAAAGTTTAAACGAGGCAGAAATGACTGCAATGCCCACATTAATCAAGCATTCTTGAGTGGGGTAAAACCAATAGAGTGGAATTTAATGCTTCCAAAACACAATGCTGTCTTCTGTCACTAAAGCGAAACCTCAATACTCTGCCATTATCCATGAATGGTACTTGCATCGCTGAATCCGAAAGACTTTCCATTATCGGCATGTGTGTTAATGACAACCTTCGTTGGAATGACCACATATTCGACGTCGCCAAGAACGCTGCGAAGTGTCTAGGCTTCCTAAAGCGATGCAAGAAATATTTTACCCCTTCTGATCTGGCTAGAATCTACAAGCTTGAGTACAACGCCCATATCTGGTCCGGTGCATCAATTACATATTTGGAGCTACTTAACCCTTTGTTGCCCGAATTATTGTTTCTTCTTATTTAAAAAAAAACAAACAATAAAAATAGATTCATGGAACCTTGTTTATTTTGTATTAACCAAGGAATAAATTTATGTTATCTTATTTTGTAGTATTATTAACATTTTGTCGGTGGTTTCTCTGAGAAACCACTAGGCGTTCACTGAAATTTTTCCGAAAAAAAAAAAACAAAGAAATTATTCATAGAAAAGTATGTAACTAACACATTTATTTAGAGTGGTATTTTGCAAAACAATTTTTCTCCGCTGACAAGCATAATGCTACTCGGCAGACGGAGCAGCACCATTTGGAACTATGGGGTTCACTTTTTGTGCTACAGTATGCACATCGCCTGGAAGTAGCATATGTTGGCAAGTGCGCGCACTGGTCATACCTCCTCTCGAATGAAAAATTCGGCTTGAAGTGGTTAGTCTTCGGTTGTTCTATTGAAGGACGACCTCTACGGGCGGCATTTATATTTACTCCAACTAAGCCTGATACCACTGCAATTCGAAAATCTTTCAACGACAAAGATTTGTCGTTTTCAATTGACCTGGCTTTAAATATAATAAACGCATTTATGAGGGAAACATTAAGGAAGTGCCACATTATTCGATGCCACCACTTTTTGGACTTCCGATGAATTTCGTAGAACGACTTCAGCATATCGGCTTTATCGACAAAACCCATATTTTTGTTATATTCAATTATCATTTCCGGGCAAGTGATAATTGCTGAAGTTCCATCTTTTTGTTTTCGTGAGGTTGAGGAGTTTTTTGAAGGATCGAGAAAGTTCCCAAGAACATTAACTGCTTTAGTGTCCTTCCACTTCAAAATCGCCAGTCCATCCTTGCTGACACGCCAGTCCGATTTGCCCCTAACCATTTTTTTTTTCGTCCAATAGGGCACTTGACAGATCTTTTCTATTGGCGCGTACTGTCCCACAAGCGTAGATTAATTGTTTTTTCAAATCCTTTTGCAGTTGCACTGAATTGAAATAGTTGTCAAAGTACACATGATGTCCCTTTCCCACTAAGCTTCGAGTAAGGTCTTTGACTACTCGCGCACCCAAATTCTTTTCAGCAGTATCAGAGATTCGGCCTGTGTATATTTGGAACTCTGAGATGTATCCAGATTCATTGGCACGGACCCACACTTTATATCCACGCTTGATGGGCTTCATTGGCATGTATTGGCGGAAACTGCTACGTCCCTTGAACTTAATCATTGACTCATCCACCGATTGTTCTTTTGACGGCTTATAGGACGATATATATGTTCTAGACAGTGTTTCTATCATTGGACGAATTTTATAAAGCTTGTCAAAATTTGCGCTACCCCTCAAAGGTTGTTGCGTATTGTCGCTCAAATGAATGTTTCCCAGAAGCCATATGAATCTGTTCCTGCTCATCAAGGAGCTCAAATATTGGTCGCGTAATTCTGGTTTGGTTGACCAGTAGTCACGATAACTTGGGAGTTTTTTAACTCCCATCATTAGATTTATGGCCAGAAAAGCTTTGATCTCTTCACTGTTGGTAGGAGTGTGAGATGCCAGACTTTCACCAGCTTTTTGGATTGCATATACATTTGTTTGAAAGACAATCACATCAATCAACTCTTGTGGATACATACTCAAAAAGATATCGGTGGTGTCTCTAAATCATCAGGAATGGTTGGTCCAGTCTCCTCTACAAACTCTTTTATGAGTGTCTCACAAAAGGCATTATCTCGTGTCCAAACTGTAAAGCACTCCCGTTGTCTAGCTCTTATGAGGTATAGTGGAATTTCGTCTTCAGACTCCCAATCAGATTCATTAGAGTGAACACGATCAGAAGGATCTGCTACAATATCTACCTCATTTTGTAGCAATATTGCCTCATCTTGATCATCTTCCTCATCAACATCTCCAATATCAGACTCCGGGTCCGATGGGATATCCTCCAAGATATCGATAATGTCATCATTCGTCAATGGGCGTGAATAACCCGTCCGCGTTCCAGCTAAGAAAACAAAAATAACGATCTGTTAGATCCCGGTGGTTTCTTAGAGTAACCACACATATATAATACACGATTTCCATAAAATAGTTAGATTTTAAAGATAACAGTAAACAAAACACTACAGAATATCCAAATAAATTCGATTATTATCAAACTTACCACTCATTTTATTTCAAAGCACAAAACTAACAAAAATTGTTATAAGACACTTCAAACACCTTTCACAGTTGATGAATAACTCACAATGACCCCCACTCATCATAAAATGCAAACATGTTGCACTTGAAAAATTTTCCAGTTGCTCTACGAATGAACAGGATCAGACGCGATATGGTGGTTTCCCATTGATACCACTAGGAAGGCAGGAAAAATTTATTGATTTGGTGGTTTCATGTTAAAACCACCAGGCAACAAAGGGTTAACAGAATTCAGAGATATTGCGAATTCACTTGACCCTCTTAGTCATCGTCGTAATGTCTCCTGCCTATCGTTGTTCTATCGATACTACCATCACAAGTGCTCAAACGAAATAGCCAGTTGCATTCCTCCCTTCAACACTTCAACCGTAATACTTGCCACGCCAGGAATGCTCATCAGTTAACCCCTTAAGCCTATATTCGGTCGAACTGTGAAATTTAAGGATTCGTTCCTCTGCCGTACAACACGAATGTGGAATGCTCTGCCTCACTCTGTTTTTCCTGACCATTACAATTTACAAACATTTAAAATCAATGTGCATCGGTTTCTCATCCTTTCTTATAATCCCTCATTTCCTTAACGCCCGTGCTGTGTTACTAAAGGGTGATTTTTTAAGAGGTTTAGAACTTTTTTTTAAAAAAAAACACAAAAAATTCGAAAAAATGAATGAAATATTTATTTGAATCGATAGTTTGAACCTTGCAATTTAATGTTTAAAGATAATTTCATGCAAATGTTGACCGCGGCTGCGTCTCAGGTAGCCCATCCGCTGAGTCCAATTTTGGCATACTCTTTCACACATATCGGCCGGTATCTCACGAATGAATGCATGGATGTTGGCTTCCAGTGCGTCAATCGAAGCGGGCTTGTCCCCATACACATTAGCCTTGGCATACCCCCACAAAAAATAATCTAATGGTGTCAAATCGCACGATCTAGGCGGCCAATTGACCGGCCCGAAACGTGAAATTAACTGTTCACCAAACTCGCCTCGCAATTGCGCCATTGTTTCGCGTGCTGTGTGGCATGTGGCACCGTCTTGTTGAAACCACATATCATGCAAGTCAAGAACTTCCATTTCGGGCAAAAAAAAGTTTGTTATCATCGCTCGGTAGCGTTCACCATTGACAGTAACGCTGCGATTCGCATCATCTTTGAAGAAATATGGCCCAATAATGCCGCCGGCCCATAAACCGCACCAAACAGTGGCTTTTTCGGGATGCATTGGTAGCTGTTGCAATGCTTCTGGCTGATCTTCACTCCAAATGCGGCAATTTTGCTTATTTACGTACCCATTCAACCAAAAATGAGCCTCATCACTGAACACAATTTTTCGATAAAAAAGCGGATCCTCGGCCAGCTTTCCAAGAGCCCATTCACCAAAAATTCGGCGTTGTGGTAGGTCGGCTGGCTTTAGTTCTTGCACCAGCTGTATCTTAAAAGGCTTTACGCCCAAATCCTTCCGCAAAATTTTCCACGTAGTGCTGTAACAAAGGCCTAACTGCTGGGAACGGCGCCGAATCGACATTTCGCGGTTTTCTGTCACACTAGCTGATACGGCCGCAATATTTTCTTCAATACGCACAGTACGTAAACGTGTTGGTGGTTAAATGTCCAACAAAGTAAATTTGGTGCGAAATTTGGTCACAATCTTCCGAATAGACTGCTCAGAAGGTCGAGAATGCCGATCATAAAATGGAAGCAGCGCGCAATGAACATTTCGAACCGAGCACGAATTTTGATAGTAAAATTCAATAATTTGCAAGCGTTGTTCATTTGTAAGACGATCCATGGTTAAATTGCAAACCAAACTGAAGCTGTTTGACAGTGACACAAGGTACTAAACACACGTCAGCTGTCAAAACCAGTGTTGCCAAAACCAAACCAGCTAAAAAATCACCCTTTATAACATTATAAGGGTGCTAACAATCCCTTTTGCACGTGCAAATAAAAACAAAAAAAAAAAGCACACGCAGCCTCTCCGATCAGCCTTCCTTTTTTTTTTTTGTTTTTATTGTATGTGTTTAAACCTTTCAGTCCGCAATCTCGAAAACTTTAAAACACGTAAAAAACAAAACAATTTACCAGTCAACAATTTCCTAAAATAAAAACACTTTTACAGCTAGGTTCCACATTTACTTGAAAAGAAATCGAAATCGATCGAAAATGAATACATTTCACTTTAATCGATTTCGATTTCAAATTTTTCTAAATCGATCCAAAGTGAAATTTTTGTGTTCCACAATTGGATTTTGTGACATTGATGTGAAATTGTGAAAACAGAGTAAGAAATTACATTTTACACAAGTCTGAGGAATCTGAAGATCATCTTAGGAAAAGAGATCGAGTGTCACAGAAGTTTTGTTGGAAAATTTTAGAAAACTCACTCACTGAGGAATCGAGAGAATGGAAAAAAAATTCGATTCTCCAAAATCGTTAGCACTTTTGAAGCGAAGTGAGCATCTTTTCCGATTGACCCTTGGATTTTTTTTCGCCAAGAAAACGCAAAACTGCGGCTAGATGCAACGTGACAGGAATTGAAGATTGCTCAGGGTGAGCCACAATTTGCAAAAGCATTATTAATTGTCATTTATGTCTCCTGCCGGAGACGCTCCTACGGTAGCGTATAGTATTTAATTTTACTATTAATAACAATTGAACTTTGGTTTATAGCTTTCATAGCATAGGCAGCCTCTCCAATTTCAAAGGGATTTCACTCGATTTGCAATACCGATTTCGATTTCATTTCACTCGAGTTCTGGAACCTAGCTGTCAGAATGACATCTTAGTGGAGATCCGGTGAATAATTACCCTAGGAAACCGCTCGTACTTCGGTTTGAAGAAGCAAACCTTTTAAATGGTGGGTAAATCATTGAAATCGGTTTCCTTTAAAACTACAATTACAAACAATGACATCGTCCCGATTAAATTATTCAGAAAATACACACTGTACACACATATCCTATATCTTGCAAAAAGTCCTCGGTGTCTACCCTATAAAATGATGGGTCATTATTATAATCGGTCGACCTATTCGCCCGCAATTCTTATTGCAAAAACGCTAGACAAATAAACAATTAAAAAATACCACAAACAAAAAAACAACCTACCACGGAATTGCGCCGAAAAAGCAAAAATTCTCAGCAAAGTACCAGGCGCACAGAAATGTAAAAATCGTAGTAAAAAACTTAAGTCTACATTCCGTTTGGGTGAACAGTATGATACCCTATCCATATCCCTATATCCCCAAAAGAAAAATGCATTATGTTAAAACATGATGGATGGCAATTTATTTCATTCTATAAAATGCATAACAAGAAATTATTTTTTTGAAAAAACACCCCCAAAAAGTGGGCGCGGCCAAAACCTTTGTATGGGTATACTAGAAGAAATATTTTCTATATATTTTGTCATACATTTTTTTCGTTTTCTATACAAATTTTTGAAGAAAACCACATTCTGTTAAAAAAACGTCGAAAAAAGTAGGCGCGGCAAAAAACTTTATATGGCAAACCTGTGAAAGAGTTCCAATGTCTACGTATTTTGTTAAGGTTCTAACCCCTTATCTCTATAACTACAGTTTAAAAACGGTTTTTTCTAAATTGTGGGCGTGGCAGTGAGTGCATTTAACAAATTTTAACTCTATCATTTCGGAACCCTAGGGAATATATATTCCAAATTTTAGCTTCCTAGCATAAATTTAAAGGCCTCAAATGTCGATACGGGCCGACAGACGGACGGACATTGCTAAATAGTCTTAGGATTTGGTCCTGATCATAAATATTAATACTTTGAGGGGACTACAATGAATATTAAGGAGTGTTACAAACCGTGCGTCAAAATTAATATACCCTTAGGATACGGTATAAAAATTCATCTGCGTGGTGCGGTGATGGGCCCCTTACGATAGGCAAAGAAAACTTTAAGTACCCAAGTTTATATGCAACGAAAATAGGGGGTTTGGTTGACCGATTTTAAAGGTTGGAGATATTGAAAAAATCAAAAGCGGCCGAATTTATTTCGTTTGTGAATTGTTACGAAAATTGTTGACATATTCAAATGAAATGAAACAACATTTCTTTAATTTTAGTTTTTTTTTATACCCTATACTAGGTTAGGTTAATTAATTCTGACATATCGTTTGTAACCAGTAATGCCGTTTTCAATTGTTTTAGTGAAGTATTTTCAGGAAAAAAAAGGATTTTGCTGAAAAGTGAAGTATCACAATAAAAATTTATTTTCTTATGTCAAACTGTTTATGAGAAAAAAATATAATTTTTTTAATGAGTCTTTCTTATTACAAACAAACAATTACGTATAACGGTATGAGGTACATGTTATTATATTTTCAGAATGATTTGAATCCATATTTGCGAGTTATCAAATAAGAAATGAACAATAAGGAAACATTTAAAGGAAAAAAAAACTTTTACATAAAGCACACTTTGTATGATTTTCAAAATGATTGAAATCAGATTTGCGAGTTATCGCACAATAAATAAATGAGAAGAAAACATTAGTTTTAATCTCAGCTTGGTGGTAACTTAATACAACATCTTTTGGCGCTACCCAGTTCTTGAAACTGTTTGGAGTAACAATTTCTTTCGCATGCATCAGTGAATAAACACTGCTAAGTTTTAACTTATTTCGGCTTACACTCTTTATCAATTTAGTTTGGGAAAAGACCCTCTCAGTAGTTGCACTACAATTGAAATAGAAAAAGGCTCCTACAAAGTCTTTTATATTAGGGTAATAATTTGTCCCAAAGCGTTTTGAGGCAGAAGACCGAATTCCAAAAGACTTCAAGACTATCTTAGTTAGGTAGAAAGTCGTCCAAAATTAGACGCTTTCGGCATTCGGCTTGTAGGTCTTCGTTGTTATCGTTCTGGACTAAGTTTTGAAAAAGTCCGATTAATTTCAACAGACTTTCTCCCAAAGAAGAAGGATTGAAAATCTTCAAACTCAATTAATAATAATTTGCTTATAAAAGGGTAATGTAGAATTCTTGACAATGGTGTTTTATGCTCTAACTTCCGATTCATCCAAGTCAAGTATCATCAGTTCAGCTATAGGACCAAGGTACACTTCATTCAATACTTTGATATTGCTTCTAAATTGAAATTTCAAATCGATGAAATTGTTTAGAACGTTTTTTTAATACATAATTTCAAAGACCTTAAAAGAACGTGGAAACATGGGGATTCAGATTGAAATTCTAAATTTATGTTATTGATTGCAATTAAAGAGCATGCCAAAAAATGCAGGTATTTTTTTTTGATTTAATCAACTTACAACACCTGCTGCTATATCTTTATTTTGTTCGAAAATATGTTCGAATTATAATCAGAAAAAAGTCTTTTCACTGCTCCAAAACTCGCTGAACTGCTGCTGGCAAAGACAACCAACGAGTGTTTGATGTCTTAAAAATTCTGTGTGACTTTATGTCAAAATACTCTTGAAATTCTTTAAAATCTTGCTCACGTTTGCTACTGCTTGATGGGAGTGTTCATTGATCTATTATATGAGTTCCCAATTGGAAAGAAAAATATGAAATCAACAAAAAGTGAAGTATTTTTACGAAAAAGGAAGTATCGAAGTATTGGCTAGAAGGAGGTAGAATACTTCGATTGAAGTATAAACGGCAGCGCTGTTTGTAACACCTCTTAATATTTGTCGTAGACCCCTTTAAGAACATTTCTGATCAGGACCAAAACCTAAGACTATTTAGCTAGGTCCGTCCGTATCAACTGTTGAGACCTTTAAATTTATGCTAGGAAGCTTAAATTTGGTACATATACTCCCTAGGGTCCCATTATGGTAAAGTGTTAACATTTTTTAAATCCGCCCACAATATATATTACCCATACTAAGTTTTTGGCCACGCCCACTTTTTGTGGGCTTTTTTAAATTTTTTTTTATAAATTTCATACAATGAAATAAAACGATATCCATCATATCCTTAACTCTTTTTTCCGTGGGGCATATAGGGATGAGGATAGGGTATCATACTGTTCTTCCTGAAAATCAAATTGAACCAAGGGTTTGCTCCTGTGACATATCCATACTCCGTTACCTAAGGAAGCTGCTTTTCTGTTTCAATTTGCGGAAACTGTTGTTTGGATTTGTCGCGCCTTCGGTTATTAAGTTCTTATATGTTATGAAGGGATAAATATTTGATAGTAATTTGTTCAGATCTTCTTTCTCTCTGTCGTTGAAAGATGAACTGAACTTCTTGGGTTTTCTCCAGGATCTGAGGTAGTGTGAATACTTGGTAAATTGTGGACTTACAGAGCCTAAAACCACACTAATACAGTCCAATTGTTGACAAACAGTTAAAGACGATGCTGATGTGCGTGATACCTGCATTTTTGGCACATTTTAGATAGTTTTCTTTTTTTTTGAACCGAGAAAATGAAATGAAAAGACCAAAGAATGCATTCAATTATCTTTGGGGACCTTTGCTAGTTACTAAGACAGTTTCATATTTTTTGTTCATTTGTTTTATTATTTTCAAAAGAGTATTTTTTACACACATATACATATAAATACAATTACATTTATTATATTAATAATATTCTGTTTTCCCTACTATATATTTTTTATTTGTTTTTTTTTTGTTCTTTATTCAAGTTATTTCATTGAGTCTGGATTTTTATTTTTTTGGAAAGGGGCATTTTTCGTAGTTTGTCTTTTGTTTTTCCTTTTCTAACACTTAAATGTTCACACATAAATAGCTCACCTCTACACACCCCATGCATAGAATCGTATACATATATCTACACGTATATGGGTGTAGATGTATGTAAAGTACACTACACAATTTATTGTTTTTAATATACTTCATTATGTGTTTTTTAATTTTTTTTTTTGCTTCTTATAACGTATAAGGGCAGTACGTCTCCGGTTGTCTTTTTTGTATTCTTTTACAATTTTTTTTTTGTTTTATTTTATAACAAAGATATGTTCTTTTTCGTGTTTTGTTTGACATCTTGTTTATAATTTTGGCAAATAAAAAATATATAGATAAACTAACAATAAGAACTTTTTTTTATCCAAATATGTTTTTTTCTTTACTTTTAATTTACACACATTTTTTAAATATAAAAAAATACAAAAAATCTTCGTTTTGGAAAATTTTGTAAGCGATCTTATTTTTGTTTGAGTAGTTTTTTTTTGTTTTCTTTTTTTAATTGAAATATTTTGTTAACATTAATTAAAACAAACATTCAATATAAATCTATAATAGAATAGAAAAATATTTTTGTTTTTTTTTTTTTTTTTTATTTTGTTTAAATTTTTTTTCTGTTGAAATAATTAGAAGCGACTGCAGTACGCTTTAGGGGGGATGGGGTTAAGTAAACTATATGTTGGATTGTAGGGAGCGGACAAAAGAGAAAAATACATCATCAATGCTCCGGATATAGAAAGTTCGACTTTTGCTAAAGGATGATTTGTTTGTTTCCTCGTTGCAGGAAAAGGAGAAGCCAGTCTTAAGAACCAAATGATTGTCGTGTTTGACAAAATTTCTAAACTAAATTTTTGAAATAAAAAAAAGAACTGCTCAAGAAAGAGCCAATATTAACTATTATAAATACAAGGAAGAACTTCCACTTGATAATAAAAATAGAGTGAGACCTCATGAAAGATCGAACTTTAACTTAGTTTTTGGAGCTCTCAAAGGAACATGATCATGGATCGAAAAGGATCAAACAAATGTATTGATTCAAAACTCAAGGGCTGAAACAATCTAGAAATTTATGTATTAGTTTTTTTTAAACAAATTCTAAACTTTTAGTTTGGAACTTCCCCAAAAGAACGAGTCTTTTTATTGTTGCTTTTAATAAATCGATATATAAAAATAGTTACAAGATAAATCCATTTACAAAAAAAAACCAAAAACATATAAACAATTTTTAAATTAAGAAAAATAAATGTAATCACTTTGTCATCGATATATTGCTCCTAACATAATTTATAATTTTATTTCATTCCTATAGTGTTTTTGTTTTACTTGTATGAATATTTTTTTATTCATTTTTAATTATTTTTTTTACAGTTTCTTTTACGCACAACCACAAATATTACACAAAAAATATTTTTTTTTTCATTTATTTACCCTAATATCTTAATTTATATTTTGTTGCTTGAAGTGTTTTCTTTATTTTTGTTTCATATAAATACCTATCGCTAAAACCAGGGTTGGTATGCAAGTTGATTCCTTAGATTTATTGTGACCATTTTTTGAATTCAGTAAATTATCTATATGTTTGTTTGTTTTCTTTCGGTTCAGAGCTTAGTTAGAAATATAAGATAACAGATATTTCTGCAATTGACTTGAGAGATGGTTGCCCATATGTTTGATGTTTACCAAAAAACGTTTTACACAATTCTAAAAACAGTCACAACTTTTAAGGATAATTCGCAGATCACACGGTAAACACATCCATATATATCTATATTTTTTTATTTTTTAATTTTTTTTACAAGCAACTGGATCAGGCGATCGCGATTGTTTATTTTTTTTATTGAATTGAATGTTAAATTAAAAAAAAAAAACAAAAAAATATAGTACTATTAGAAGGGGACACTTGAAATAAAAAATAAGCATGAATACACTGACGAAAAAAATAAAACGCAAAGAGGTTTTCTCCTAATACTTTTGATGATATAATTTGTTTTATATAAATTTTGTTTAATTTTTTCTTTTTAGATTTGAAATCAGTCTTAGCATAAAAATTTTTTTCTCTAAAATTACCTTTTTCACTTAATAAATAATTGTTTCCCCTTGCATTGTTAATGGGTTTATTCTGTTTTTTTTTATAGAGTGCATTCATATATACGCTCGATTTATTTTTGTTTGTTTACTACAACGAATTATTTGTTACATATATAATACACATAATTATTTTTTTTACTATATATCGTTACGCACTTAGTTTTGTGACAAGGATAAGAACAAAAAATTATTCTTAAAAAGAAAAAATACGACAAAACAACACCTAATATTTTAATTTTTTTTCTTTAGTTTATTAATTAATTTTTTTTGTTTTCTTGGAACGGATTGTTGATAAAATATTTACAAACTTAATTATAATTTGTATCTTAATGCCTAGAATACATATAAATATTACATACTCAGTTTTTTGTGTAAAGAAATTTTTTGTTTTAAATTTGTATTGTGTAAAATGTTTGTTTCGCTTTTTTTTTGTTAAATCAAGTGCTTGTCACAAGTCGTTGTATTTTAATGGAAGGATAATAATAAAAGTTAAAAAATATATTAATTGAAATTTATTTAAAAGGATGTGATGCATGAAATGAAGCACTTAATATTAACTTCGAGTATGAAGGGGGTTAACTTGAGTGATGTCTAGTGCTGCATTAGTACAAACAATTATGCTTATTTTACCTTTCCGTAAGATCTTTCCGAAATGGAACTTTATGCGTCACAATTATCTGGATAGAGGACACGTTGCAGATTCCTTTGAAGGGTTTAAAAACTAATCTTCCGTCATCGCTTTGCCGACAAGATAAGGATCAGTATATCATAATTACCCTGAGAGGTTTGCATCAGAAAATGTCGCCAATGAGACAATTTAAATGCCGGTGGGTGCAATTTACATTTTTTTAAGTGTAGTAGTGTTCTTAGCTTCTTTTTCACTTGGCGAGTAGAGTAGCAGGTAGAGAAGGTAGAGGCAAATATCTCGCAGCGTCAACTTCACTACGACGCGGAAGTCTGGCATGATTTCTTTTTGCTCCACAGACCATAATGGCTAATTTCCATACCCACCGACGAGCTAGATATGGAGCTAGAATTCCAACAACGACCCGATGTTAGAAGAACGGTCCAAGCAACAAAACCGTGTTTTTTGAACCGTGTATTGAAATAGCAACGCTAGTGGAAGAGACCTCAAAATTAGAATGTAGGGTTAGCTTTTACGCTTTTAACAAACAAACATCTGTCCACCGAGAGAGAAGATACAACAGCGAAATCTATAAAAGCCAAGGCACGTTGTCTACATTCACTGGGCCACATCGAGCAAATGGACAATGGTGCGATCTACTACTAAAATGGACAATAAACGCGATCTACTACAAAAAGATAACCATTTTCAATAGTTTCCTATAGAACAGAAAATGACATAAATAAATGTAACTTATTCAAATAAATTCAATTCTGGCTTTCGAATTACCTACTGGCCTAAAAAGGACCTTCCTGTAAAAAAAAATTTAATCAGAAGTAAGGCCGCTTCCTCTTTTGTCGATGCGGTATCGTTTCACATGGAATTCAATGAGTGATTTTCTTCTGATTTTCTCAGAAGTCGTATATACGAAAAAGTGAGGAGATGAAGGCTGCACCGGTATCCTCTGGGTATAGCTTAAAATAAAAGAAATGCGCATTAAATATGTTTTGAAAATTAAACGATGCTGCGTTTTCAGTTGTTTTCTGTCTGCTAACATTTAGGAACGAATAGTGATGCATTATGATAAGCTTTTTCCAACTATCAAATAAAAAATCTTTAAAATAGTCTTAAGTCACTTCTTCCTAAAGATTGACAAAAATAAGGACATAGCAATAAATATTGAAAAATATTTTCAAAAATTAAATAATTTTCATAAAAATTTACTAAAACTACTTACGTCGTCCGCGAATTAGTAATCTTTTCACAAAAACAGAAATATCACCACCATCAGCGTCATACAAAAAATAAAACCGTAAATAAACGGTTTAATAATTCACGATGCGCTTTTTACATTTGTTAGTGCAGTAACGGTTCACAGTGTATTTAGGAACGTAACGAAATGCAAAGATGCCTGTGTTTACATTTAGGTATGTATGCGGATGCACAAGGCAGGCAGTATTGCGATTTTTGTCGTTCTCCTCGTTCTCCTTTGGGCACGCGCTTTCACATTCCGTGCCTTTTTGTTTTCTTCTTTCCATCTCCGACATTTTTTTTATTCGTGATTGCTGATTGGTTGATTTCTGCCTAACGTGAATAAAGCAAACGCAGAATTTTACCAAAGAAGACCAAAAGAGAATACATGAATCGGTGTTTGGCTATCCCCCACACTTTTCATCCCCATCATCAAACTAACGACACGTAAGACAAAAGTGTAGCAAAAATTGTAACATGACGAAGGACTTTTTTTGTTTGTAATAATGATAGGTTCAAATAATAATACGTTGTGTAGATGCGAGCGATCTACGCTCATATTATTAAAGTAACGAGCAACGAAATTTTCGTAACGAATACTCAAACATAGAGTGAAGTATTGATTTTTGTGTTACTTTTACAGCTGTCATTTAGATATCAAACAAAAATGTAAGAGAGATCCTTATTAAATAGTGTTTTTTTTAGAGGTTGGATTTTCAAATAGAGATAAAACTGGCATTTTGTGGTCAAATCGGGCAACTCTAATGTCATTTACATTCAGTTTGGTTTGCCAATTCATCATGAACAGGTTGACAAATAAACAACGCTTAAAAATCGTGCAAATTTATTTCGAAAATAATGGTTCAGTTTGCGAAGTTTACCGCAAGCTCATTTTGGGTTGAATGGCTACGTCAACAAGCAATATTGCCGCATTTGGAGTGAAGAGAAGCCACATGAGACCCTTGAAACGCCATTACATAGTGGAGAACGGTATAGAGCCATGATAACCGACTATTTCGTTTACGAATTGGATGGCATGAATGTGGATGAGATGTGCTTCCAACAAGACGGCGCTACATGCCACACAGTGCACGTCACAATCGATTTATTGAAGGAAACATTCGATGAGCGCATAATTTCGCGGAATGGACCTGTCAATTGGCCACCAAGTTCGTGTGATTTGACGCCATTGGATTATTTTCTTTGGGGATATTTGAAGTCGCTCACATACGCCAACAAACCAGAAACGTTAGGGGACTTGGAAGCCAACATACGTGGCGTTATTTCCTACATACAGCCCCAATGCTTGAAAAAGTGGTTGAAAATTGGACCTCTAGACTTGTCTTTATTCGAACCAGCCACATGCCCGAAATCATATTTAAACAATGGCATAAAATTATCCTTCCAACAAAGCCAAATTGATGGACATTAAAACGATTTTCTTGTGTTTTATTTCAATTCGAAGTTCTATATCACTTAAAAAAACACCCTGTAGTTAAGGCTCAAATTCACCCCTGATTATAGCACCGAATAGAAGAATAGCAAATAAGGAATGTATGTAAAAAAATGTACACTGACCGAAAAAATTTTAAATAAAAATTTTAAACATGAGAATATTTATACAATATACATCAACAGAATTATAGGTAATAAAAAAAAACATTTTTTTGCATCACAATTGACTTACGACAGAACTCTCCAAAACCGGAAAAATGTATACCAACCGATTCGCAGAATGGAAAACAAGCAATTAAAGCAAATTAAATGAGTTTGTTGCAAATTAAAAATAAAAAAAAATACATATCACAAATTCAAAAAAAAAAAAATAATAATAGATCTGTTACCAATAAAATGTTTGTTTGTTTTAACCATTCTTCAAAATCACACGATATATGTATGAATTTTTGTATGTCTTTTAACTTAAAAAAAATATATATATTGTTATTAATTTTACATTGGTATGCTTTGTTATGTTTCATTGTTTAAATTTTATCTATTTCCTAACACAATAATTGAGTTTATTTAATTCATTCGTTTTTTTATGATCAACATCAAACATTTATGTTATATGTGTAATATTGTTTTTTCGTAAGTGTTTTTGTTAACAACTAATGCAGGTTTTTTTGTTTAATAAAATAAATTAAATCAAAATCTTCAACGAGAGCAAGCGTTAAAATAAGATGATTTTAGTTACAATTTTTTTTTTGTTTTTATTCACATATTTTAAATTGTTAATTCCTATCTACAAGATACAAAAAATATTCTTTTTTATACTTGTGGTTTTTTTTACAAATTTGTTTTTTGTAACAGAAAAACTAGTAAAAATGTAAATATAGTCGACGATGATTGGCACAAATATTCGAAAAGAAATTTTTTATTTTTATTTGATAAAATTACTATCGGATTAAGAATCATTTTTTATTTTTTTTAAATTCCATCCATCGTCGTAGAAAATGTGTATATGTTTTCCTTTCATTGCACGCACAAATATTGTTTATTTAATGTATGCTTACACTTAAATAAACGAGTTTTCTTTCATAATAGACATTCAATTTAAAATTAGTCACTATAATTTTTTTTAAGATTTCACAATTACTAGACGTTGGGATTATTTCTATGTAGTATAATTCATTTTTCATATTTTTTTCAATTTATTTTTCTTTGTATAAAAAGCTATCTTCATAATTGTTTTTTTTTTCTCATTCGACTATAAATAATTCTACGATTTTTTTTTAAATAATTGTATCGTCATTTTTTTGGTTTTGTAGATCTTATAGTGTAAGCTGGGGGACTTGATAATTTTTTTTATGGTTTTCTTTTCATAAATATTAATGTCAATGTATACATACATACATACATTTTTGGTTTAGTTTTTTTTTCATTGTGCTTTCAAAATTGTTCGTATTAAGGTTTTTTCCTTGTTTGTTGAATGTTGAATGATTGCTTAAATTTTTAAACTAACGATGTTTAAAGGGAGAATTTCAACGGCATTTTCTACAAGTGTGAGTTTTGAACAATGTGATGAAAAAAAAAACGTGTGCGTGTGGTTTTAATGGATGACAAAAAAATAATACAGTAAGAAAGTTTCAAATAGATTAAAAAGAAAACCCGAAACCCGAAACACAAAGACCAATGTTTGTATAAAGCGCAAGAGTGTTTTACATTTTTTTTCTATTCAATGAGACAAAGTATTGAGTAAAGCTTGTGTTTTGTGTCAAGCTTAGGTTTCATTCTAATGATAAGAAAACAGAGGAATTTGAGGCTGGCTTTATTCCTAAAGGAGAAATAGAAATATCGTTGCAGTATTTCGATTTAAATACTGGATAGTTCCAAGTCATTCGAATTCAATTTATACCGCGCATCTACTTCAAATCGAACAAATAAAAATCCCAATTTATTTTACCGTGCTATACAATTACATTCCTCCCAATTATATCCTAAGGGTATATTTATTTTGACACTCCTTAATATTCGTCGTAGAGCATTAAACGTATATATATTTCCGATAAGCATCAAAAGTTTTGCCAGTTTAGATGTACAAAAAGAGAATGTCTGTCCACAAGCAGGGATACTATCACCCTTGTTGTAGAGCAACTGAGTAAAATGTAACCTCAACTGTCATGCATATTCTAATGGCATAGTACTTATTGTCAGGGAAAAGGTCGAGAAAATCATTTGTGGCAAGTAAGCCAAGATTGTGTACAACACTGTTGGAATCAACCAACAATCTCCCAAAATCTTCGTAAGTAACAACCGCAAGGTGATTCGAAGGGGATTTTAAATAAAGCCAGTCGTGATAGGAGCATAGTGAAATCTTTGGACGAACATTGTAATTGTAAAACCAATGATCATACATAATGCGCAAGGTGCAGCACTGCTGAACTCAACGAATAATCTCCCAAAATCTCCGTTAGTAACAACCGCAAGGTGAAAGCCAGTTGGTATAAGAGCATAGCGGAATCGTTTTACGAACATTGTAATTTTGAAACCAACGATCACACATTAGGCGGTGGCGTAATTACTCAACTCAAATTAAATTAAAGCCTCTTCTAAATAATCTTCATGATTTTCATGTTGAAACGGGTCTGCACACCTCTAGTTGATCAACTCATTCAATTATTAAATAGTCTCTTATGGTGCAATCAGGTCATCCAGACTTGTCATCCTGACGTAGAATTTGTACTAAAGTTGTCATCCAGTACAAATTCTACGTCATAGTAATATCAGGATATCTTTCGAATGACAAGTTTGGATGACCGTCTGATCGCACTTTTACACCCAGTTGATGATTTGGTAAAAAAAAACTCTCTTGCTCCAGTTGTTCAAACTCATTTTCGTTGTTCCCCTCGTAATCTAGACCAAGCACCGGGCGTCGAGCGGCATTGTTCAACACACTTAACTGACACATATACAGTTATAGCAAACCTTTGGTTGTCCGATTTTTTTCCTCTCATTTTCATTCTTTAGAAATGAGCTTGATGCAGACAGATTGAAAAAAATAAAAGGTAGCTATTACACACACCTGTGATCGGGAGTTGATCAATGGCAACTCGTCTCGGTACGCAGATTTCAACGCATTCAAACCAACGATGAACTAAAAAAAAGAGCAACGTGTTCAACAGATATAGCGTTGTACATGTTTTGAAATCGATGCGCAACTATGTACAAAGAGCAAAACGAGATCGTGCCCTACCCATACACTTGTTGTGCAACGATACCACAGTTGAGTGCCTCGTAGAATCAAAATCAATGCAAAATAAAGTTGCCCAAATATACACGACACCAACAACTCAAACTACAAATACCAACACGTAATTGAAATTGAAACAAATTCTAAAAAAAAAAAAACGAAATAAAAACTAAATAAAAAAAAGCATAAACAAATTTAAATTTTATATTTTATAATTATAAATTTAATCTGTTGAATACTCTTTACAGCTGTTTATTGTTTTCATTTGTAGTTTATGTTATTATACATAACAATCTCATGTTGTTTTCTTTATATGTTTATGTAGAATCGTTTTTTTAAATATGTTTGTCTAATTTTTGTGTACAACCTTTTTGATTGTTGAGTTTTCGACACACAAAGATGATATATACCAAAAAAAAAAAAATAGCAGTGTGGACATTTTTTTTTTAAAAACAACGCACTTTCAATTTTACAACTAAAATAATTTATAAAAAAAAACAACAGGCGAGCAAAATATTTTACGGATCATCATCACCAGTTTACCTTATCAAGATCTTTCGTTTCGTTCTCTTTTTTTTTCTAACTGCTTTTACACAAATTAATATAACTACAATTTATGCAACAATGAAAATTGAATATCTTACACAAACAAAAATAAAATTTAAAAACAAGAATAAGAAAGTAAAACAAAAAAACATTTTGAGTGATTTCGTAACAGATTTGTATATTAAAATAATATGTGTGCTTAAATATAATAAACAGTTATTAATTGTACATTAGACAAACAAAAAATAAAATATTAATAAAAATATATATTTCGCTTTTAAAATAAAAAAAAAAATAAGAATCAAATAAAAAATGGCTTCTGTTTATTAACTAAAGTATTTTCCGTGTTTTTTATTATTTAATTAATGTTATTAGTTAAAATCAGTCAATTTATCATTTACTTATTAGCTCTTTAGTATTTTAAGTTAATTTATTATAATATATAATGAACTTATATATATATATATATATTTTTATTTAAAAAAAATATATTATTTTAGGAATAGTACATGGCCGCCTCCTTGTTGGAATCTTGAAATGTGAGTACACCCCCTTGCATATTCTTTTTGGAATGTTATTACATATATAATTTATTTATATTTTTTTTTTTCAGAGGAGACATTATTTTTGGAAGAGAAAGATCTTGGGTGTACCATTCAAATGAAAAGATTAAAAGTCAATATGCTTTGGCAGATTTATGTGTGTCCTTACAATTGATACCAGTTTCTGTCAGTTGAAGTTAAAATTGTAGAAGCATTTTTTGTTTTTACTTTGAATGAATGGAAAATTGTAATTTTCCTTTTTTTTGGGTTGCTTTTTATGAAGGCTGTGAAAGTGATCGCAGACGCAAGGACAGCATGCCCAAACGAATGAATTTTCGATGAAAATTGACAGAGTCAACAAAGTCGAACTAAGCGTTTTGATAGACCAAACTACGGGTAGTGAAAAAGAAGTGATCTTCAAATCGGCGATAGACACATGTTTTCTTTGGTGAATATTTATAATATCCAAGAAGCTAGCAATACCGATCGATCGCTGAGTTGCTTTGGAAATTATTAGTAAACTGATCGATCTTTGCTTGAGTGAAACTTAGCACAACCATGTTGAGAAAAGGGGTCTGTAAATTTGGGATGGAGTTAAGTAAAGACGGATGTGCACAATTTAACTTACATTAAGATCGATGACATGCACGATCGCTATAAAAGGAAAAACACGATACTCATATTCGTGTCGGAGTTGGCATTAATTGAGATAATCGGGCCCCTAATCGCGTAAAATCGAGTTTCGGCGATTTCCTCTCTATCATATCTGAAGAAATAGATAGAGACAAAAACATCGAAATGATCTCGTCCGATCGTCTGCACTTTACACGATTTGACTCCAGGTATATCTGCTATGTTTGGGGTAGAAATCTCGTTCAATTTGCAGAATTCAGAGTGACGAACAAAACGATTGTGCGAACTGAACCGCCGCAATAATTTGTTTACAAGCGATGTGCTTTCGACAGCTGATAACTGTTTTTTTTGATTTTGGTAGTGCTAAGAAAAATAATATAGTCATCAGATTTCATTCGTTTAATTGATTTTTAAACTTAAAATTACTTTTGACTGCCAGTGGGGGGTTCAAAAAAACCAACAACTTAAAATTACTTTTAACTGCCTGTTGGAGGTTTTTTGTTTTGTTTTAAAAAAAACCAACAAATATAGGCATCGTGAACTAAAATGATGTTCTAATTATGTATATAAAGCCTCTCGTGACACATCGAATGGAACCCAGTCAAAGATATGTCTACATTTATCTATTTAATGACAGTCTACGAACAGGTGTCGAACCTATATCGGCCATAGGCTCTATACCTTGATAACAGTCTTAGAGAGAAATGTATGCTGTGCTTAGTTTCTACACTAAATTCTTAACACGAGTTTTGTCAATGCCTGAGTATTTAATGTTATATAATATGCAAAAGCTAATAAAAGAAACATCAAAAAGTCGCCCGAATTAGGCTACATAAATAAGAGTATGAAAAAGAAAATACGTAAAGTTCATAACTTTGATGAAGTAAAATGCGGGGAACTGAAAATGATCCTCTTCTAACGTGATAAAATTTGTGTTTCTTGTTTTGATAATTTTGGCAAAATGAGGGCATGTTCAAGGGCATGAGATTTAATCATCGCACAAAATAAGCACACGAGCTAAAATAATAAATTAAAATTAATAAGAATACAATCAGCACTTTCAACATACAGATATAAAGTTCTCTTTAAGCATGCTTCTCAAATCTAATAATGCAAAAGTGGGACATGGACAAAGGAAAAACAAAATGGTAAAAAAGCAAATGTCTTAAAAATATTTGTCAGTGACGGCAGCGGCCAAACCAATGTTTTATATATAAAATTGTGAATAACGTTAACGGGACTTATGCTGTTGTATATTATCTAACTACTACTCTTACTTTGGGTATATATTTTTTTTCCTTTAATTTAACTTCTAAATAATAATACAGAAAATAAAAAAAAACTTTTAGATTTTCTTATAATACACAAAGAAAAAGAGAAGGAAAACAACATATAATAATAATAATAGAAATATCGAATGAGTAAAGATGGGTTGAAGGAAGGTGAATACTCACACGCTTGTTTGTGTTTGTTCATAATTAATTGCGAGTTCTATACACAACAAATACTCCCCCTGTCACCTTGATTTTGTTCTATGAAATAAGAGTTATGATCAGGAACAACCATAATACGACGGAAATAATTGTGTTCGGTATTTCTTTTTGCGTTTTGTGTGTGTTTTTTTACCATGGTTTTTAAATTTTACTTTTTTCTGTTATTTGTTTTTCTGTAAGCTGCCCTTCCCTCCCATCGTTGTATTTTTTGTTGTTGTTTGTTTAATATGCTTCCATTACAAATTGGTTACTGTTTCCTTTTCTTTTTTTACTAACTTATTCTGCAGACATTATATTATGAACTTGTTCTAATTTAAAGGCAAGCCTTTGCTTTTGCGAGAATTCGTCCTCTTCCAGAGTTACGGTTAGTTGTTCATTATATTTCACAGCATATTCATATAATTCGTGGAGGGCACAATTTGTATTAAATTCTGTTGTATGTAACTGTAACGAGAATATATCCAACTTAGTGTTTTTTTTTTATATTGTACGAAATAAAAATGTGATTTATTTTTGATACTCACTCTCGATTCCTCGGCGAGCATTGCATTCATATCCTGATCTGATATGGCTGGCATTTCTCTAATATCACGATAATATCTATCCACCCACTTGCGATATTCAGGTATATCTTTTGCGTATAATAACTTTGAGCTTGGAGAGTCCTTACCTTTAAAATCAAAAACAAAAACAAACAGAGTGTTAGTAAGTAAGAACCTCAAAAACAAGTGCGTCAACAATCATTACCTAATCTATGATCTGATGTGGAACATGAATCCATAAATGTTTGAGCAACTACTGATAAGCACGAATCAACTATGTTTGATTTATGAATATCAAAGACAAAGTTTGGATTTTTTATTAAGTTTACCCAAAATCTGTAACAAAAAAAAAATAAATCTGTTATAACCCACTTTGTTCTAACATGAAAAACTCACCTTAATGGTAAACTATTACTCTTCCATGTGTGCACAACTTCAGGATCTGTTATGCCATGCAACAGTGCCTGATCGTCCAAGAAATCAAACATGTATTTTATAGCCAAAGGCAGCGCCGAACCTCGATGGGCTGTACTGAATATTGTCTCGAATAGATCGTCCACAAACTTTTGTAGGGTACCTTTTGTGGCTAGCAATCTGGTCAAATAGATTTCGGACACAAGTTTATTTACACGTTCACCCTCTTTTTGCAGGTCACTGTCATGGTGTTTGACTAAATGCCAATATTTCAGACCATTCTCGTGGACGTCATTATTTAAGGGGCTACCAGCCCGACTAAATGTCGGCGACGATGATGTGTATTTCGAGAGATTGAGTGTTTCGTACCTGCAAATCATAGAATTTTAGTATTGAAATGGGAAGGGCCAACACAATAGCACAACTCACTTATGAGATTTCTCATTTTTGTCTGAGAGGATTGAGAAATTATATATGGAGCTTTGTTTCGGCACCAAACTGAGACCCGCACCATCGGGAACATTGTAATGTTGTAGCGTATTCAGCTTCTTCCATTCATTCTCCATTTTCGATGTGGTATCCTCATCGTAGAGGATAACCCGACCTGATGCTCCCGTACGCCATTCTGTAAACAAAAAAAAAATGTAGAGCACTTAAAAAACAAACAAACAAAAAACCTACCCAAATCCAAGTCATCTTTCCTTGGTCGCTGACTGGACGGAATATTTCGATATATCGTATCGAGGCATTTCTCCTTGACCTGGCCGATTGTGTCGCAGTCCAAAACCTTCACCTGAACGTTCTCTGTATTTGTGGGCATCATTTCCATGTTTGTGCAGAACATCGGCTGCTGTGTAATGCTTGCGAAGACAGTCATTGGTCTGAATTCAATCAGTTGTCGAATGAGTTTCTCTTCGCTCAGCGAGTAGCGCGCTTCGTGGCTGCACGCATCTACTGGACCCTTATCCACCTGACCTTTGACAGCACGAAACAGCATGTAAAGTGGTTCGCCGGCGCATTCTTTAAGAAATTTGTACAGCAGAAATGTGAACCACGCGCTTAGCATCTTCTCGGCAACACTCTCCGTCCGACGAAGCAATAGCTTAGGATGACTTTTTCCCTCGATACATTTCTCAATCAACTCGGCTAGTAGCGTCTTAAGAATATCTGTACAGTATTCTAGTTTGGATTGGAGCGTGACCATGATAAGAGAGGCGACATTAACACGTTCACGCATCGAGAAGTAACGATTTGATTCCAGAGTGCGGATAAACAGCAGGAGGAAAGTCTTATTCATGATCAACTGTCCAAACAGCCTCAAACCCTTTTCTTTGCGTAACAACTCAGGCCTCTCCCATTGCAGAACGTTATGATCTTTGTCATTGGGAAATAGAATCTTCATGGCATATGTGCGGTAGTCTAGGAATGGAATACCACCCGACGTAAGATCACCAGTGAGATCGGTCATTTCAGTTTGCAATTCGGCAAAAGCTTCCTTGCACTCGGCAGCAACACGCAATTCCAGTATATCCATTTGTTCCTGCATATTGCGCAGAACTCTATTAGATTCCGATGTTTTCTTTTTATACGCTACCAGCAAACAGAAGAAGAAGAACATTAAAGCTACAACTCCCACAATCACTCCCAGCATAAGATTCTTCCCCAGACCGTGCATTATATTCGGCGACGCATAGCTCAACACACCTATTCTGTACTCCAAGGATTGACCAATTTTAACAACCACTTCAGGCACTTCACTGGAGTCTGTGGATTCTGATGGTGGTCGGCAGGTCAACTGCTGTCGCGATAGCGATGTGATATTACAAATTCCACTACCGATCATCACAAGCACGTCGCTCTCTTTACAAGCGCGATCGAGATTCTTTCCGTTGATTGTGAGATATTCACTTTTGTAATATTTTACCCTGTCCTCGAATCGATCGTACACTGGATTCGGATACAATTCAAATGCATTTTTATGCTTCGCAGAAAGATTCTGTACGCCAATAACGTTGTCCATTAGAAATCCATACTCTAGTAACTCTGGGTGGTCTGCATCCAACATCGCCGCACCAGTTTCAATCACCGGCGAATTACAAGTCATCTCCGACGGGGACAACACCTCACATTCGCTGAAAAACATTTTCTGGTTATAGTAGACATACATGTTTGGACTTTGAATATAATCAAATTGATTTCCTTTAACGGAGATTTTAATTCCACCCGCAGGAATTCCCTTTGGCACTTTTATGATTCCTGACTGACCCGAACTGACGCGTTCAATAGTTGGATCTTCAACATACTTAAAGTTGTAATCGTTGAACTCGCGTATTCCATTGTCGAAATGCATCTTCAGCCGTCCTTCAATAATGCCAGGCGAGGAACTAGTCTCACACTGGGCTTGTGTTGCATTCGTGCTCAGTATTCTGCAGGGCAGGTGATCATTTATAAACGATTGGATACGGCTGCCAGCATTCAGATACTTTCCAATAATCATAATTTTTGTTCCACCCGATACTGGGCCAAACTTTGGACTAAAATCGTCAATTTTGGGGTCGACAAACTCAAAATCGGTTTTCGATTCACCGCGATAGTCACCGATTTGCACCACAATCCTACCGTTTCGGTAAAGCTGCACTCCAGGACTGTCAACAGTGCACACAATCTCTTTCGTGTCGATATAAAACTGTTGGAACGGCATGCAGTTAATACCGGCAATGCGGACGCCCGAGTAGATATCAGTAAAGTTCTTTCCTAGGTTTATGCCTTTGATGGTTATATTGGTGCCACCCTCCCAAGGACCAGTTTTTGGCTCAAACTCATGAATTTCCGGATTTGGACAGGTTTCCATTCGATTTAGCCAATCTGTCTTGCCTTCGTTGTTTTTATTGCATTGTTCCTCCACTTCACAGGAATTCGTTGAAGAACACCAGCCACAATTGTATTTCTCCGAAAGTGCCAAGCATATGCCGCAACTGTCAGCCATATCGCGGCAACGATAGATTACCACTATTTAATAAAGAAGACGCACACGTATAAATATAATACAAAAGCATAAATACTAATAAAAGCTTACCATGAATATCGTGTGGATTATCCAAAGGCTTCGATCCACCCCAAATAACTGCGAACGTGGCAGTCAAGTTCGGAGACCTTGAAGTGTATTGGAACTCCATGTTATCGCAGTAAATCGTGTCGCCCAGCAGCTGAGCATTTAGCGATGTAACGCGACCTTCAATGTTGAACTGGCAAACGAAACGCGTTTGCACGATAAACTGTCCAATGATGTGCACCTTCACCTTGATCGACTTGCTAGTGCCGGCAGCCACAAGCACCTCACTACCATCACCAGTGGCATTGATTGTTGGACAGAATCCTGGTCCAGAGCGATAGCTGGGACCAATGCGCTAAACAAAAAAAAAAATATTTTCAAAACGCCCAAGCCATTCGGCAGGTCTATAATACTTACACTAACTCCAGTCACAAGAATGTCGTTACGACAATTCTCGGCTGTATCGTGGGTGCAACGATGTGCTTCTACGCACCAATCGCAGGGGAACTCTGACGACACACATCTTGTGCAGGACGAATGTGTGCTGCAGTCGAAGAATGTGAAGTCTGTTGAAACTAAATCTGGTCCGTTTTTCGTACGAACCGATAGTTTGGCGGTAAAGTGATCTGAAATTCAAGTAAACATGTGCGTATGCACCATACATATCATACAGAACAAAAAAAACCTAAAACTTACGTCTTCCTTGTATGATCTGTGGCAACATATCAGTGCGTGGTGTTGTACAATTCACACCGTTTCGCTTTTTGGTAGCATTCGTAAATAGAGCCTTCTCTTCGGTTGTGAAGGCACAGACAAGGTTCTCCTTCAATTGAGGTAGATGATCGATAATCAATTCCAACTGAAAAGAGAATACGATTTCTCATTTCAACACTGAATTCATTCATACTTGTCTTCCACTTACCGTTCTTGCTGTGGTACGTTGCAACTGATGCGGTACTACACTTGTAATTGTCGTGCACTTGCCAGTCTTATAGCTAACCCAGTACAGGGGATCGTTCGCATCATCCTCACACGTAGACCGCGGACTACATTTATTTTCCAGCGAACACCAGCCACAGTACGGGTCGCGTGCACCCAAGCACTGACCGCATGTCATATAGTCGGAGCAGTCGTACACTTTCACCTTCGAGACTCCATGCTTTGACATAACGTAAATATGCAACTTTTGATTGTCAAAATGCATGTCACTATTTATCGGCGATCCGATATTTATTGGTATATTAGCGTATTCGATTGCCGAACTGGCCGATTCAACAACAATTTTCTTCAAATAGCCATCATCTGTGCCAATAAAGACCACCGTATAACCACTTGTACGGGTTGCAGCTACCGCTGTTAGACTCTTGTTAAATATGGCAACTGGAACAGCAGCAATGGGATGCTCACCGCCGAGCGGCGAGTTTACGTCGAGACCGCAGAAATCTTCTCCAATTGTTTGTAGTTTCTTTTAAAGAGAAAAAAAAATGATTACAGACCAAGACTTTAGAATTAAAAAACAAATAACTTACCGTTGAAACACAATCCATATTGGGCGAAATAAAGTCCAGGCCACGTGCTCCGTTTCCATTGAAGCACGATTTTATGTTCTGCATGAATTTTCGTCGAATCGATTTCAGCGAATATATACATAGCGCCGAATTATCAGTCGATACGTTGCCCTTTCCTTCCGAAAAGACTGCATACAACACATCATCTTGTTCGGTTATGGCAAGATTTGAGGCAAGATCCGAACCAGGCTTCCCCAGAAAGCCAGCCTGCACTAAATTGTACTTTGTACCACCCTGCGCGTCAATACAATCCACCGGAATCTCCGTGTATGAATAATAGTTGGAGTCCTCTTGACAAATCCGCACTAACTTTGTAATATACTCCTTTGGTGTCGAATGATGATTATGCTTCAACTGAGTTGTGAGAAAGTAGGAAAAGTGCTCCGAACTAAACCCATAGACATAGTTGATCAGATATGATTCACGAGCATATGAATTTATGAATATACGCGTGCCCGTTGTCACAGCCGCTGAAGCGATTTGGAACATCTTTTGATTCTCGAGGCTGCGAGAAGCAACTGCCGGAATCTCACTGCGGTATGGTGAGTTATTTGTGTACGTCACGCCTACATACATTACATTCGTAACGGGTGGCTGTGGGGGACCGGGCGCTATAAACGCGACCGTTGATGAGTTCGCATCGTTCGCCACTACAGCGTCCGATACTTTCTGCTCGATAATACTGACATTTTGTAGGTTGCGAACCGTACAAATGCCCTGGAACAATGAACCACACGATATTAGACGTGACGTTGCACGATCAATGAGCAGAACTTTGTTCACGTTGTCTGTTGGCTTTCGTACCGCATGCGCGGGGCAATCGAGAACGGTACACTCGACTGAATCATTTTGCGGACCAGTTATCACAGATTCGTGAAGTTCTAGTTCTGGCGACAATTGGAATAGCCGATTTATACCACCGACATAAACACGTCCGGTTATTGTGTCCACAACAAGATGGTTTAGCGTTGTATCGAATTCTACTTGACGTGTTATTATACTGCTATAGTTGTTTTTTGTTTGTGTCGACTGACTGCTTACGCTACTACTACTACTACTACTACCTGCGCTGGTGTTTATGCTGCTGCTGCCGCTGCTACCGTTTCCGTTAGCACTGTTATTACATGTTACATGGTGATATAGTGTTGCCAGCAACAAGGCGCTGATTAAAAACTTCATGTTTCACAACATAAGTACTGAAAAAAAAGGTTCCTATTAACAAAAGTAAAGGAATAGTTTACATGTTATACTTTTTTTGATTACATGGGCACAAGTTTTGAAGAGAGAGAGAGAGAGAGAGTAACACATAAGATTCACATCCTTCCCAACTTAAAATTTAATGGCTACGAATCAACTTCGTGAGGGAGAATAGTTTACGTTATCAGGGTATCAAACGAACCAAGAACTAGGATTTAACAGAATAACTGTTTCGATGGTAGTAGGCCTCTTACGGCCTTCTCTTCTCATACAAATTCACAAGATATATATGCAGGCCCCCTTTGTTTCGTATAAATTCATCATTGAGGCAAATCAAATGCTGTTGGTTGTTGCATTATGGATTCAGAAATTTTTAGGCCGGTCTCAATATACATAACCTACTTAGGAAGTGAAAATGATGAGACGTTGTGGGGGTGAAGAAACACAGGACATTATGTGCCACTGATCAAGCCTCACCCGATTAAGCCAAACAGCTTTACGGGTTTTCAGCAAAATCCGGATGGTTGGACGGGTTGGATGTCCCTATGGGCTTATAGTTGATCAATATTGACTTCACTGTCATGACGATCCATTGATAGGTGATGTACTTCATTAATGAGTTATTAAATGGAGTTAGCCTTACCTTACTCCAAAGATAAAGTATGATGGCAACCTCTTGAAAGCGATGGTATTAAACACGTCAAAAACCGCCTACTTTTTGGGGAAAGGATCGGTTTGGTATGAAAGTCTTAATAAGGTGTAAAAATAATAAAATAACAGTATGTGGTATTAGAAATTTTGTTAACATTAGTTTGGAACCGTTTACATCCGTACTTTAAACATCTACGGTTTCGATCTCATTTACGGCTTCCACATTCAACCAATTTAAGTACATAAGAATTTCAAAAACAAGATAATTTCCTAGAGCAGTAAGAATTCTCAGATGTGCACGTGTGCTAGACCATGATTGAACCACAATTAATCATGTTGCAAAAGACACGGCTCCAGTATTGCGGATAATGCTCCGACATTCCGAGCAGCCAATATATACTCAGATCGTTACCACTATTCAAGAAACGTCTACCGATTTGAGATGTCGCCACAAAGAACGAATGTGATTCAACCGAAAGGAAAAGCAATAAGACCGCTGCATGCTATAAAATTTGTTAGGCAGAGTTTCATAGTGGTAGAAAAAAAATCAAATGTCTCCGAAAGCACGTCTCATAACATAACTTAAACGGCTTTTTGGGATCTTTTTTAATTAAAATAAAACATTTTTCATACAAAATACACACCTACTACACATGTTTCAATATGTGTTTTATTTGAACACAATTTATTTTATTCGACAAAAAGATTATTAGTATGCGCTTCATAGCATGTTTCCGAATTGATTTGGTGCAGTTTAAGTTAAATATTTTGGAATACATATTTATTTGCTTTACAGATCATTCTTGTTAAAGGTTCGTGCTAGTCGTAGTCAGTCAGATTGGGTAGCCAGAATATGGATATTGATCTTAAACGCCTAGGAGGATAAGTATTTAAGCAGATTTGATGAAGTAGATAAGAGGTAGATAAGAGGTATAAGTGGTATATGTTTTCAGATAATTGCTGATGAACGATATTAAGAATAATGATATTAAGCAGCTTTAAGCGATTAATGTTAATGAGATGTCGCCACAAAGAACGAATGTGATTCAACCGAAAGGAAAAGCAATAAGACCGCTGCATGCTATAAAATTTGTTAGGCAGAGTTTCATAGTGGTAGAAAAAAAATCAAATGTCTCCGAAAGCACGTCTCATAACATAACTTAAACGGCTTTTTGGGATCTTTTTTAATTAAAATAAAACATTTTTCATACAAAATACACACCTACTACACATGTTTCAATATGTGTTTTATTTGAACACAATTTATTTTATTCGACAAAAAGATTATTAGTATGCGCTTCATAGCATGTTTCCGAATTGATTTGGTGCAGTTTAAGTTAAATATTTTGGAATACATATTTATTTGCTTTACAGATCATTCTTGTTAAAGGTTCGTGCTAGTCGTAGTCAGTCAGATTGGGTAGCCAGAATATGGATATTGATCTTAAACGCCTAGGAGGATAAGTATTTAAGCAGATTTGATGAAGTAGATAAGAGGTAGATAAGAGGTATAAGTGGTATATGTTTTCAGATAATTGCTGATGAACGATATTAAGAATAATGATATTAAGCAGCTTTAAGCGATTAATGCAAAACGCAAAAATCTTTTTTTGGAAGTTTAAGTTTTTGCAATAT
This sequence comes from Ferdinandea cuprea, assembly GCA_963576555.1. NCBI lineage: Eukaryota > Metazoa > Arthropoda > Insecta > Diptera > Syrphidae > Ferdinandea > Ferdinandea cuprea. Next base: position 26,974,400 of record OY754962.1, read on the forward strand.
TCGAAGTTTAACCTTACTTAGTACACAGTGATTCATATCATTTGTGTATTTTTTGGTTGGGTAGGCGTAGTAACTGGTGAATAGCGGTCGCATGTGTAGCGTCAGTGTTAATTTTTTTGTGTTTGTTTTTTGTAATGTTTAGCAGCTTCAGAGTAGATGTAAGTAACATTCGTGGCTTAAGAGCGAATCTTTCTTCTCTGTACGCCCATGTTTCCCAAAACAAACCAGCTGTTTTGGCACTGAGTGAAACTCAGGTTAGCGTTGATTCTGATTCGTCGGAATTTAGTCTACCTGGTTACAACTTAGTGCCATTATTATTTCCACATCGTTTATATACGTAGTGATGTAGCCTACCAACTTCAATCACAATACGGCCAATGTTCCAATCCGGAATTTAATTTTATTTGGCTTAAATTCCACGCCCGTAGGCAATTAATCCACTACTGTTTCATTTATAGAAGCCAAAATTTGGACCGTAATCTTACTTTTAACGAGTTTGATGAGTTGCAACACTGAAATCGTTGTTGCGGGCGATTTCAATGTTCACAATTCGAATTGGCAGGTACGCTGAGATCTTTGCTGAGGTGAACAACCTAACCCAGCTTGTAAATGAGCCGACACGAATTCCGGACATTAGTAGTCAAACCGCCAACACACTGGACTTGTTTCTTACCTCTCACCCAGATAAGTACACCATAAATGTATTATCGCCTCTAGGTTCGTCAGACCACTGTGTCATATTGGCCAATTTCTCGTACTCCAACCACAAACTTAAAAAACAAGCTCCTAAAAGAACCGTATGGCAATACGAGAAAGCCAAATGGGAAGAATTAAACGGTTTCTTTAGGAGTTTTAACTGGTCGCTATGCTTCCTCGATGGCGATGTGGATGCTGCTGCCGATATGATAACAAACATAATTCACTTGGGTATGAAACATTTTATTCCTAATGGGATTAAAAGTATCAAACCCAAGGAGAACGCATGGTGTGACTTGAGCTGCAAAGAGGCTATCAGGTTAAAAGAGGTGAGCTTTCGGTCTTATAAGGCCAACCCAACTGAGGAAAACCGAATAAAGTTTAAACGAGCCAGAAATGACTGCAATGCCCACATCATGTGAAATTCTCCTACGACCAAAAGTTGAGGCAAAAAATACTACAAAGTCCCACCGGTAGTAAAAACTTATGGTCGTTTATTAAGAATATTAAGAATTCGGCCTCAACATCTATCCCGACACTCATTTGCAATGACATTCCAGCTGTCAGCTCTTTGGATAAAGCCAATCTGCTTGCTGCTCATTTTGCAGCTAGCTCAACGCTACCAGATTGTGCTTTATCTCTATGGGACCAATTCATTTTCGCACTCGTACAGTGGCAAGAGTTCTTCGAGATCTCAACGTACATAAATCCGCTGGTTCAGATGGTATTTCCCCTATCGTTCTGAAGAGGTGTTCTTCCACGCTGGCAAAACCACTGCGTAAGCTTTTTTATCTGTCCTATTCTTCAGGGCTATTTTCGAGAAGATGGAAAACAGCATTTGTCCAGCCTGTCCCAAAAAAAGGCGAATCTTCCTCTCCCTCCTCCTCCCGACCAATTGCACTTACGTCCCTTCTTTCCAAGGTCATGGAAACGCTGATAAATCGTCAGCTCATGAAATATCTTGAATCGCGAAAACTTCTTAATGACCGGCAGTACGGTTTTCGCGGCAACAGGTCCACTGGTGATTTGATGACATATCTAACCGAAAAGTGGAACCAAGCTATTCACCGTGGTGGTGAAAGTAAGGTCGTTGCGCTTGATATTTCAAAGGCATTTGACAGAGTTTGGCGCCAAGCTCTTTTTTCGAAAATGCGTGCATTTGGAATCGATGATACCTTTATTCAATGGATTAGAAATTACCTTTCGGACCGTTTAATTCAAGTTTGTTTTGGACGGTTTCAAGTCTACAACTTACCAAATAAATGCTGGTGTTCCCCAAAGGTCCGTTTTGTCTCCGACTCTCTTTCTCATTTTTATAAATGATCTACTCTCTGTTACTTCTAATCCTATTCATTCCTTCGCCGATGACAGTACCCTCAGCTTTAAATATTCGGGGCAACGCCCCTCATCTTCGGGCGTCGAACTGGAACGGAAACGTATGTTAAGCTCATTAAATTCCGATCTTGACAGCATTCTTGAGTGGAATTTAATGCTTCCAAAACACAATGCTGTCTTCTGTCACTAAAGCGAAACCTCAATACTCTGCCATTATCCATGAATGGCACTTGCATCGCTGAATCCGAAAGACTTTCCATTCTCGGCATGTGTGTTATTGACAACCTTCGTTGGAATGACCACATATTCGACGTCGCCAAGAACGCTGCGAAGTGTCTTCCTAAAGCGTTGCAAGAAATATTTTACCCCTTCTGATCTGGCTAGAATCTACAAGCTTGAGTATAACGCCCATATCTGGTCCGGTGCATCAATTACATATTTGGAGCCACTTAACAGAATTCAAAAACGCGCGATAAAACTTATTGGCGACCGAGATATTGCGAGTTCACTTGACCCTCTTAGTCATCGTCGTAATGTCTCCTGCCTATCGTTGTTCTATCGATACTACCATTACAAGTGCTCAAACGAAATAGCCAGTTGCATTCCTCCCCTTCAACACTTCAACCGTAATACTCGCCACGCCAGGAATGCTCATCAGTTAACCCTAAAGCCTATATTCGGTCGAACTGTTAAATTTAAGGATTCGTTCCTCTGCCGTACAACACGAATGCGGAATGCTCTGCCTCACTCTGTTTTTCCTGACCGTTACAATTTACAAACATTTAAAATCAATGTGCATCGGTTTCTCATCCTTTCTTCTAATCCATCATTTCCTTAACGCCCGTGCTGTGTTACTATAACATTATAAGGGTGCTAACAATCCCTTTTGCACGTGCAAATTATAAAAAAAGCGGCAATTCGTTGTCGATGTAAAGACGAAAGGTAAATTGAAGGTTGCAGAGAATACCCAAATCACGAATTACCTCTCTTAGAAGTAGGTTTGATACTTGATATCTTTTCTAAACACAAGTTCTTGTAGGGGGGCACAACTTGGCCTTAATTCATATAACAAGTATTTTCATATACAAAAATTCGGTATTTATGTGCACAGTCATGTTCATTACTCATGTCATGTGTTTAAGAAAATAAAATTTTATTATTATTGAGTTATTGATATCTATAAAACGTAGTACGCAGTGACTTAAAAATCTACTCAAAATATTTAAAACACTACAATTGTAGCACGCGAGGGAACGCTGTAAACAGCCCCCGGTAAGTTTTTAAGACCAAATAAGTTAGTATGTTTCTTTAAATTTCGGGAAGGGGTTTCTTTGGTTCTTCCTGTTACGGTTTACAAACCATTTACCCGTATTATTTTCCCACGTTACTATTGACTTTAAAAGACGAAATTGTATGAAAAAGTATTATTTTGAAGCTAAAGTAAAATAAGCTTCGGGTAAACGTACTCGTTCAAAACATTTTTTTAAATTTCAGCCCGTAAACCAAAAGCCGTACATAATGTGACAAGTCCTGATCCAAAACAACTTAAAATACAAACTCATCATTTATCAAAACAAAAATGACTTACTACCCTATCACCGATGGTGGTCGGTCGGTGGGTCTATGTTATATAGTTCACGTGGCAGTAGGTAAGTCATTCAGTAATAATTTTGTCCATTGTTGTGATATACACTACTCTGTATCCGGTAAGTCCGCACGAAAGATGCAACAAACACTGGACCATTGTGGAGAATAGACGACGGTCTGAATGGTTTGGTTTTCCATAACAACAATTTGATCACTTTCCTCTTGCAAAAAAGAAAAATAGTAACAAATTTCACTAACAATATTTAGGTCTACCGCAACTAAACACATCGATTTGAACAATAAGTTAGCAAAAAAAGATTGCCATGTTGTCGAATGCACCGTTCCATTACAAAGGAACTTTTTTGGTCTGCGCTGATTAAAAGCCAGAGCACATATGAGAATAAATACATTTTGATAGAAATGCATATCCATCAGAAATATTAAAGCGCACAGTACGAGTAGACACCAATATACACGCATACACTCAAATGGCGCGGGCAATTAAACTGTTGGAAAGTTATTTCTATCCATTCACTATGTCAGTCCAGGTGATATGAGTTCGGTATACTCATGGTGGATATAGGGACGAACCACCATAAGCGAAGGATGGATGAACTAAAGGCAAGCCCCGAGATGATGGGATGAGATGTCCTCGACCTGCAAAACATCATTTCATTGTGACACTAATGCTAGTTTCTTATCGACTCCATCGTCTGCTTGTTGCGGGGTTGTGAGGGACTTCATGAAACTAAAACAAATTGCTCTTGTTTACAAAATACTCAAAGATAGAATACACTCGCGACCATCATTTAAAATCTGATAAAAACCCAATTGAGCACTTGCTCAATATGTCATTTAGAGGATTTGTAATAATAATCCTTGTGTTTTATTTAATGTTGTCTTTTCTAGTATTTTTTTTTTTATTAAATAGTTGCTACATTGCCTTCCATTCGATCGATATAAGCCTGACAAAGGAGCAAATGAAAGAAACCCAACCACCCACTAGAAGGCTACTGCCGAAATGCTACAAACAAATATAGGAATATGTATGTACTAGCATTAGAACCAAGCAGGAAGAGTAGAAGAATAAGTATCAGATACTTTTGATAAACACAAAGGATTGTATTTGCGCGAGCAATTCCTGTAGTTAGGCGTTCACATTTAAACTTCTTTTTTTTTGATATACATATACATATACACGTTTTTTGTCATGGCGAGTGTGTTGGTGTGTGTAGAAATTCAACTGGTGTATTGCCTGATGGCAACATAAAATATATCCTTGAAGAAAGCAGCATATACATTTGTTCCCATGTTAACCACTTTTTGCATTATAGGTATTCCTTCAAACATTCTTTTCTGTTGCTCATATATAAGCTATAATGCTTTCTTCGTCGTCTTGCTGAACGCTTTGACGAAATCTCATACGTCTCTCACATGTGTGCATTCGAGGAATTTGATTCGTTTTCTCGAATCCATAATTTGCACCTCTATGATGTCTGACACTGGTGCCACCGCTGCCACCCACTATCCCCGATGGTAAAATGGTGTTTGAGGGTTGTTTTAATTCTGCCTCGCTGTGAAATCAAAGGGTGGAGGTAGTGATGGTGGAAAATTTCGTACACATATTCTCAAATTACAGACGGTACAACAAATCAAAGGGCAACAAAAAAAGAATAATTATTCACTTAGTACTTACGTACGTAGGGCACACAAGGATGAATGCCTTTGAAATTGATTTTCATTGGGGCATGATTGTGAATCACTAAAGATTGCTAAAAACTGATGGAGTAAGAGATAAGAAAGTAGGGGATTACTTTCAAAGATGCAACCAAATACAAAAGGACTTTGAGAAAATTGGAGAGCTGGCAACTTCTAATTGTTGCTAATGTCTTGCACATTGGCAAAAGATTGAAAAGCGATGCACTCAAGGCCCCCAATTCTTGGGAAAAACAAGCAGGTTAATGTCTCCTCACAAATACCAAGGCTTGGTATAAATAACTTGGAGGCGCTTTGCAAGGTGCTTGGAGCAGAAGTCTGCAGTCTCCTTTTTTAAATTAAGTAATAAAAACTAACAGTTTCCGACGTCAGTAACTATCGAACTTCTCTCAAAACAATTTAAGCTCCCAATTGAGAAATTTTCTTATTTTCTTTGTTTGGTAGCAATTCAAAAGAACCAGTCTGGCCATAAAGAAAGAAACTCTTCACACTCTAAATCTGCTGGAAGGAAGAAATGCATTCCTTGTAAAACCTTGATATCAGGAAATTCTATTTTAAAAATTTTCAACAAAGCTCAGCATTTAGATGGATTGAGAACTGATGAAAAGCTGAAAAAGGAACTAACCACTACGATCAGATGGCTAAATATATCGGCATCTTTCAATTTCGAATATACGACATTGACAGTTGTATTCGATTCATTTTCAAAACAAAAATTGCATTTTGACAGATCTTAGTTTAATCTGTAGTTAACAGACAGATATTAGGCTAGCAATTAAGTAACGGGTGATCCCAGTAGAGATACTTTTTTCAATAGCCTTTTTTGACAGATCACGTGTGAGTCGTGTCATGCTGTCATTTTATTTTTGTTTAGTATTGTTTGGCATTTCATAATGGAAAGACTTACGCGTGAACGACGTTTACAAATTGTTCAACTTTATTATAAAAATTCACGTTCTGTGAGAAATGTGTTTCGTGCACTTCGCTCAACTTATGGTCAATATAATCGGCCTACTGAGCGTACTATTCGCAACACCATAACCCATTTTGAGACCCAGCATTAATTATTGGATAATATTCGACCGAATAGACCACGTTCAGTACGCTGTGAAGAAAATATAGCGGCCGTAGCTGAGAGTGTACACGAAGACCGTAGAGAGTCGATTCGGCGCCGTTCGCAGCAACTCGGACTGACGTATGGAACGACTTGGCGCATTTTACGTCAAGATCTTAAATTGAAAGCGTACAAAATACAGCTTGTGCAACAACTGAAGCCGCTCGACCTTCCCACTTTTTCCTGTGGGGATATGTAAAGTCAAAAGCTTATGCCAATAAACCCGCTTCGATTCAGGCCTTGGAGGAAAACATCACGCGTGTCATTCGCCAGTTACCAGTCGAAATGCTCGAACGAGTGATCGAAAATTGGACTCAACGGATGGACCATCTGCGACGATCACCCTTTATTATTACATAGTCAACGGGTTGCTCGATTCCACGACAATTTGAAGAATTGGACATTGCTAAGACCACACTATAGCAAATTTTGCGACACGATCTTGACCATCGACCTTAAAAGATGAAGTTAACTAAAGAACTATAGTCGATCATATGAAGAGACAAACATACGTTCTCGGGTTGGGCTCTAGAAATGTTGGAAGAAGATGAACAATTTCATTTGCATTTTTTGGTAAAACGGCTTCGTCAACAGAAGATGCATGATTAGTCAGGTGAAAACTATCATCTGATTCAAGAAGCACAACTTCATTCACAAAAAATATAACTGTATGGCTTGGTTTTCATGGCTTCAATAAGTCTGGCTAAGTATTGCGGGAGCAATATCTACAGCTTTTTCATGGGACTACCTTAAATTTATACACAAAGCCACCGCCGTTAAGCCTCAGAGCAAATATTAAACAAGATAGCGGCCGTTTCAGTCGAAATGTGTCGCAGAGCCATCCACAATTGGGTTCAACGAATCCGCTTTAAACGTGCCCGTGGTTGACATTAGGGCTGCCACTCTATTCCTATAGCAGTAGATCTATTGCGTTTTGGCCTAACGAAAAGCCTACTGCTGAGCAAAACAAATCTACTCCTTTTTTTAAAAAACCGATAAATTCCTTCATAGCTTGACGAGTCATCCATAGGTTGCTTTGAACACATCCACCTTGGCCTTCAAACGCACATCTGCACCCACCCGAAAATTTCTGATAATATTCGTTAGTAGTGATTTCTGATTAGGTACTGATATAGTTATGTGTAGCAGCTCCAGCAGCCTCCGGAAAGGACGGATTGGCAAAGAAATGATGTTCGAAAACAGTGGGGAACAGGTTCTGGTATCTTTTCAGAAGATCAAAAACTGAGTGTCTATACGACTATCAGACACAAGTAGTGTATTCCAAGTAGAGCGGCTGAGCTATTGCAGATGAGATCGGTATCCGAAAAAGATATCGCCATCTACATCGATAGCCAGGCCGCACTCAAGGCAATAGAATCAACCAACATCAAATCTAATACAGTCTGAAGCTATCGAACCATTCTTAAAGCATCATGCAGTCAGAATCGAGTGAGACTGTGCTGGGTTTCAGGACACTTCGGCATTGAGGTAAATGAGCAAATGGCATGGACTTGAAGGGCCTAGGTTTTTCCAAAAAAATTATTTTGCCAGGGAAATTGTTTAGGGTTTTCTGGCTTTTGAATGATCGCGAAGGCCCGTTTCAGTGCCTGGTATTGAGTGATGTTTTCATTAAACCTGACCAAGCTCCACCCAGTAGCAAGCGCGTAACAGGACATGGGCCAAGCAAAAGATTATTTTCATTATGCACGTAATAATTACTATTAAGAAAAGTGATACAAATACCACGCCACTAATTAATTTCTTTTAAAAAACATTCATAATTTGTTTTTAACTACAGGTATTGTATCTGCCCTTTTTTAGAAATAAACTGCGCTCAATCATCCGACGGTTGGCAGCACTGGTTGACATATGAAAGACGTCGAATTCCATACATAAATTGTTTTAATAATACCTACCTCAAACCAGTAATACAATTTTCGAGATATCTCAAATGGTTTGCGTTTTATTAAAAAACAAAAAAACCTTTGCAAGTCCTTGTCCAAATTCAAAGTGAAACGCCAAATCAATTGATTCTTAGATGGGCAGATGAAGATGCAAACAAAACTACATCAAAATAAGAATAAATATCGAATTCATCAGGCAAATTTTATATTTGCATCAATATCATACTTTCGTGCTGTGTCGTTCGCACAGTCAGTCAGTCACCTGAGCAAAGACTCGAATCTGAAATATAAGGGTGAACGGCTTCTCGAGCGTTAACGCAAGTAATACTCCAATTGAACTGGTATTTTTTAGGTTCACGCACCATACAATTCTTTTAAAAGTACATTTTGCGTACCTACAAGTGCACACTGCATTTCACTTTGGAAACGATGATGGATCTCAAACATTCCCTTTTATCTTCAATCGGTTTTTTTTAGAGCTTTAATAGCTATACTCCATGAATGTCTGCTTGTGTGTGTATGTGTGTAGTGAATGTACGACGCTGCGTGTGTTGTTTTACGCCGAGTAGATTCGTGGTTTGCACTAATGACTTCCGTCGATTCGCAGTATTATTATTCCTCAAACTTCGATAAGAAGATTGTGGTTGATGGTACTTTCATTATTGTTCAGCAATGACAAAAACAAAAAATATATATATAAATAAAATGCAAAATATAGTTGATGAAGCGTAAATCTTCGGCAGAGGATTTTACTCCCTCTCTATTTGCATAGGGAAAAACCCCTTCAAAGGGCACCACCCACAGTCACTTAAAGAACTTGTGTAGCGTATAAAGCTATCAAGGCTTCAATACAATTTGCATTACAAGTAGTTTTAAGTTTTGCGATGGCATAGCTGCGATGGAATATCGGTAGGATAGTGTAAGTGGGCACAAAATTTGTCGAGGACTCTTAAATAAGAGGATTCGAAGGGATTTTAGTGTTTCAGGTAAATCATTTTTGTGCCAGACACTTGAGAATAATCTGTGTGTACCAAATACAGGAAGTGCGGAGAACGCAGCAGCTTTCTAATTAGTTTCGTGAAATATGATTTGCATAGCAAGTGAGACTAAATTGAGGCGGCGCATCGATAACATGATGTTCAGCAGGCACGGAGAAAAAAAGGCGTGTGGGTGTTTCCTTCAATTAATGACTGCAATTACTGCGAGAACAATCTTTGAGCTCTTGCGAAAAAATTTGGCAAACTAGTTGGATACTCGTGTGTATAGATGCGCGGAAAAATAATGAGAAAGTATTTGTGCTTGGATATCACAGTTCCTTTCAAACTAAATGACGTTGGGGATGGGGATGAGGATGAATGCACGTGATTCAATCAACATATTATTAAACAATCTATATACGTAAAACCGTATATTGACTAAAGGAAGCTCTTATATCCCAAAGCGACTATTGGGCTCCATTAGCTCAAGGGATGGATTACTACCAAATAACAATGCCTATCAAGTTTAAATCCATCAAAATCAGTCGTTATATACCAACCAATCACATCACGAACAACAATGTAGCGGAAGACGACATCGCCCAAAGATGCGCTTATGAGTGAAAGCGAATGAAAGCTTATTGTTTAAAAACAGCTTGAAGGTAATGATCATAATAAAGGGTGATCCATTTCGAGGTTCCCTACTTTTTTAAAGAAAAAAACACAGAAAATTCAAATTTAATGGAGAATGTTTATTATCATTTGAAAGAACATTCTTTGGCATTTATTTTTTGAAGATTATGTCTATCAAATGTTGGCAGTTGCTACGTCGCAGATGGTCCATCCGTTGAGTCCAATTTTCGATCACTCGTTCGAGCATTTCGACTGGTAACTTGCGAATGACACGCGTGATGTTTTCCTCCAAGGCCTGAATCGAAGCGGGTTTGTCGGCATAAGCTTTTGACTTTACATATCCCCACAGGAAAAAGTCTAACGGTGTGATATCACACGATCTTGGTGGCCAATCGACCGGCCCAAAACGTGAAATTATGTGCTCACCGAAATGTTCTCTCAATAAGTCCATTGATTGATGCGATGTGTGGGAAGTGGCGCCGTCTTGCTAAAACCAAATGTCGCCAAATGTTACGTTCGCACCGGCATAATTTTTAAAGAAATATGGACCGATGATTCCACCGGCCCACAAACCACACCAAACCGTTGTTTTTTCTGGATGAAGTGGCAGTTCTTCAATCTCTTCAGGTTGCTCTTCGTCCCAAATGCGGCAATTTTGTTTGTTTACATACCCATTGAGCCAGAAATGGGCCTCATCGCTAAACAAAATTTGCCTCGAAAACGTCGGATCTTCTTGGAACTTTTCAAGAGCCCATAGAGCGAAGCGATGTCGCTTGGAAGGTCGACCGGCTTCAGTTGTTGCACAAGCTGTATTTTGTACGCTTTCAATTTAAGATCTTGACGTAAAATACGCCAAGTCGTTCCATACGTCAGTCCGAGTTGCTGCGAACGGCGCCGAATCGACTCTCTACGGTCTTCGTGTCCACTCTCAGCTACGGCCGCTATATTTTCTTCACAGCGTGCTGGACGTGGTCTATTCGGTCGAATATTATCCAATGATGAATGCTGGGTCTCAAAATGGGTGATGGTGTTGCGAATAGTACGCTCAGTAGGCCGATTATGTTGACCATAAGTTGAGCGAAGTGCACGAAACACATTCCTCACAGAACGTGAATTTTCATAATAAAGTTGAACAATTTGTAAACGTTGTTCACACGTAAGTCTTTCCATTATGAAATGCCAAGCAATACTAAACAAAAATAACATGACAGCATGACACGACTCACACGTGATCTGTCAAAAAGGCTATTGAAAAAAGAATCTCTACTTGGATCACCCGTTATAAATAAAAACAATTTACGCATGAACATAACCGGCAGTATTATTTGCAAATAATTTACCGGCTATTAATGTTGCTCATGGATGGTTTTGACAGATGTTGGTGCCTCCATCCAATTATGCAATCGGGTAAAGAAAAATATGTATACGACCGTAATAAAGTCTGTCATTAGTCGATTATTTAATTGAATTGTTAAAAAGAACTTTAATTGTTGGTTGTCTTATAAGCAACAATTTGAACGGAAAGTGAGGTACGCCTATTAAAACATAAAAAATATTCCTTTCTATTATAAAACCTGCAATTCAACTAACACAGCGTAGTGAAAAGTTCAAACATTCAATTAAGTTCGATTGTTAACCATCCACACAGCAATGCGCTACCATTACATTTCTACAATATATGATTTATTCCCTACTGAACCATTGATTTACTGACTGACCGCAAAACTATCTGATGACTAAAGAACTTTATGGATTAAGAACTTAACAACAACCGCCTGCCCTAATCGAAAAATCAATTCACAATTCTTCCAGGTAATTAAAAAAAAAATGCTCATGCTAAGTCGATCAAATAATCCATCTAGAGCTTAAAACTACTTAACTTCTAGTAACTGGTCGCATGATTAGCGTGGGTACCGGTAAACCGAACCGAAAGCATCAAGATTTTTTTTCTTTTTTGTCCTATACATATCTTTTTTTTGTTTCTACATAAGCTAAGTTTAACAACGTATCCGTTTAATTAAATGCCGCCAACCTGATTGGCTCTGTGTGGTATTTACTTTATTTACCCAGTTAGAATAAGAAGGACGAAGTTTTTGAATATGATGGCTTCACTTTTGTCCTTCTATGACGCCCGCCCTGTTTTGCTTATTTATTCCAATAATAAACTGTCCAGAAGTTAGTTTAACTTTCGATGTACTTATCATGTAGTGACTGTAGTTATGAGATGCCAGGCCAATGGCTGTGTTCTTGGCAACGGTTGACATGAGAAATTTTGTTGCCGATGGGCTTTTATGAGTGGACGTAGGAGGTTTGTTGAACGGATGGAGGTGGATGTGGTATCAACGAGACAAGCAATTCTATTGTTGACGCATTCATACACGGATGTCTGATTGTGGTGCAAGCAAAAAACAGAAAAAAATGCCACTATAATTTCCTTACAATTCAAAGGCATCTTCTGTAAAGAAAGTAGAGACGACAACAAGGAGGATACAAATGAAAAACTTTTATTTGATATCATCCTTTTAGTGAATCATGAGTGATTATACCCTATCCTAAGGGTATATTAATTTTGACACATTTTTAACACCCCTCAATATTCGTCGTAGACCCATAAAAGTATATATATTTATAATCAGGACCAAAACCTAAGACTATTTAGCAATGTCTGTCCGTCCGTACGCAATTTTTAGGCCTTTAAAATTAAGCTAGGAAGCCAAAATTTGGACCACATATTCCCTAGGACTCCGAAGTGATCAAGTGTAAAATTCTTTTGAATCTGCCCACTGCCACGCCCAAAATTTAGAAAAAACAGTTTTAAAGCTAAAGGTAGGGAGATAGAGTGTTACAATGTTCATAAGATATGTAGGCACTGTCCTCCTTCATAAGTTTGTCATACAAATTTGTTTGCCACGCCTACTTTTTGTAGGCGTTATTCACTAAAATGTTGTTTTCTTCTACAAAATTTCCATAGAAACCGAAAAAAAAACGTTTAACAAGATATTTAGCCAATATTTTTTCCAATATATCGCCCATACAAAGTTTTTTGCCACGCCCACTTTTTAGAGGCGTATAGAAAAGTATAAAGGAAAATTCACGGCGGCAGCAGGAGTAACGAAGCATCATCGAATTAGAAATGCAAAGATCTGAGCTAGCCTTCAGGTTAAAGAACCCATTTCGAAAAAAAATTATTGGAGGACACCTGGCTTGGTTGGTAATGTCCTCTTCAAAGGAGTCCCCGTACGAAACCATTCCAAAAGGCAGTGGCATGGCATTCTAAAAAGTCCTGGATCACACAAATGCACAACAACAATTGGCTTCAGTGATGATATACGATACCGGAAGGTCAGCAGGTATTTTTTGAAATCGAGCCGACGAATTCCATAGGCGGACCAGAGGGGATGCAGTAAAGTAAGAGTCGATACAAATATTTTCTTCCGTGTATTAGCACGTGCAGTAACTTTTAAACGAGTATTTATTTGTAAATCATTCAATCTAAATTTGACTATGTTGTCGGAGGTTCAATTACTGTAACATAACAATATTTTCTTTATATCAAGTTTCTGTCAATCAAAATAGCAGGTGGTCACAATGGCAATGTTGCTGTCAAATAAACCTATTTTTGAGAGTTTTATTATTTGACAACTTTGGTATACAGTGAAATCGTACCTTAAAGGAAAACAAAATGTGATAGAACACACGTTCCTGATGTGTTGCAAAGGAATAAATTTCAAAGCAGCAATAGCATTTTTTATTTACATACTCATCTTCTTTTAAATTGAAAACAAATCTTAAAAGTTGACAAAGCAACATTACATTTGTAAATATGATTTGACAGGACCTGAAACTGAAGCCAAACTTAACTCACCAAATTGAAAATGAAAGTGTCACTTTCGTGTCTCTTTTCGCAAAATCGTATATCGTATATTAATCGTATACATATAAGTATTTTTAATTAGTAATGAATACTCGTATGACTTCGAAGGAATGCACTTCGCTGTAAAAAAAAAAAGTAGAATAAGGATGATGACCTGTTGAACCTAGTCGTCTCCCACATTCGATTTATATCAAAGCATGGAATGACCGATGTGTCACTCAACATCGATGATGGCGGATAATAAGCACAAAGACAGGACAAGGCAGCCATAGAGCCCAAAAAAGCCCACCCTCACACATCTACTACTACTACTGTTTGTGTAAAATGACTATGACAACCGTGCCGTACACATAGCCAGAGGTTGTTTAAGTTCAGAGAGATGAGTACAAAATTCCATAGTTAATCCTGGGGGTGGTTGTTCATGCTGTCGTCGTTATAGTCAAGGAGGGGGGGAAAACAAAAGAAGAGCCCACTATGAGTTAATAATTATTCCTTTCCTTACCCTAACTCAATACACCACCTAAACAACACAATACAATTGGGGGTAGTATTTTTTGTTTGTTATTCCTGTGTGTGCACCGAGGGTGAGATGAGGATTTTGCATCGCTTGGTGCACGAGCCACCAGTGTCGCGTCAAACAGGGCACAACATTTTGCAACTCTGGCTGATCAAATCTATGTGCACCTTTGTATGTATATATTTATTGATAGGTCAAGTTGTTGGGCGAAAAAAAACAAACACAAAGATGGGAGGAGAAGCGGGTTTTTTCACACCACCACTACAAAGTTATGACGATGTGAATATTTAGTCCTTTGAAGCGTTAAACCAACCTTTGTGGTAAACTCTGGTATAATAAATGCAATGAAATGCATTTGAACGTTTTTTTACAAAACTTAGCCGATTTTGTGCAGCTCTCACAAAAGTTTTTTTTTTGTGGGAAATTTTACATCCGGATAGCAGGTGGGTGTTTATATGAATTTTCTTTTGTGTTTCATTAGTAGGACCTTTTTGTAAATGACATTAACAGTTAGTACCGTTTAAATACAATATATGTTCGGTAGGAAATAAAGACTTTTTTTGTCATAGTCGATTGAAGTACATCCACAGTTTTTTATTGTTCTGGAATTTCAACTATTTTGTTCTCAAGTTAGGTCGAAATTGTCCAAAAGATATATGGTTTAACGACCTTTCGAAGGGGTAATGAGTATTAGTTAAGTGTATTTTAGTGTGCTGTGGCTTTGGTTAAGTGCGTTGGAATACTAAGCGAGGTTTATTCGGGTTCACCTCTTGCGAAAGGGTAAGAAGCTTCCCAAATATAACGTATTTATTTTTGTATTTAAGAAACAAAAAAAACTGCGCTGTGGATCTAAATGCGGAACGGCTGGGCATACTGTACAACGACTACTGAAGAAGCTGCAGGGACGTTGCAGGAATTGATAAGGTTTACGACCCTCGGCAGATACTTCTATAAAAGTCCTTCTTAGATTTGTGTACAAATCAGGACGGTTCGACACATTGTGAGCAACACAACACGGTCTAAGTGAGCCATGACTACCGTCACAAGGGCATTCACCAACCTAAATACCTAAGTCGAGACATTCTATCCTTCCTTCGACTTTCATGGCCGCCATTCCGGATCACAATACGCTATGAAATTTGCAGTGTGGCAGCAGCCCGTCTGAACTCTTTTAAACATGCACCGACGCACTTGAGGGCAGGTATAAACCCGGAAGGCACTATCTTTAACAGATGGGGTATGTGGACAATATTGACATCATCAACCGCTAACAGCGTGCCGTGATAGAGGATTTCACGGTTATTGAAGAGCAGGCGAAACTAGTTTACCTTGAATGAAATAAGGCCAAGACAAACTCCATGCTGTCTACCGTTTTCGTCCAGCAAGTTTTTGAGAAAAAATGATTTTAAAATAGAAGCTTCAAAACATTATTTTGTTTAGAGCTTTCTAACATGTTTTGGGGTAAATAAAATCACATGGAATTTTTAGCATTTTCTGAGCCAGTAATTGCGGTCAACAAAATGTATTAAGAAGTTTTTGTAGCTATGTCTAATAGTTCTAAAGTTATATCATTTAGAGATAGTTACACCTCAAAATCGGAAATATTCACATTAACTTCATACAGCTTGAGCTGGAATCTGGAATCATGGTAAACTTCACTACGGCACCACGTTTTTCTCATCTAAACTGCTGCAATGAATTTTTTATTTTTTTTGTAGAATATTATGTACTGAAAGAAGAAATATGTATAGACTGTTCCAGATGTCACTCTTAACCCATCTTTACAAATAACATTTATGGGAGAGGCGTACCTTCTCTTAATATATTCCAATTGGTTAGTTTTCCAAATGTGAAAAAGCTTACTATAGTACAGGTTGTTTTTTTAGAGGTATATATTGACAGGTCCATTCCGCGAAATTATGCGCTCATCGAATGTTTCCTTCAATAAATCGATTGTGACGTGCACTGTGTGGCATGTAGCGCCGTCTTGTTGGAACCACATCTCATCCACATTCTTGCCATCCAATTCGGAAACAAAATAGTCGGTTATCATGGCTCTATACCGGTCTTCATTAACAGTAACTGACTTTCCAGCTTAATTACGGAAGAAGTATGACCCAATGACGTCACCAGCCCATAGAGCACACCAAACAGTCAGTTTTTGTGGATGTAATAGCGTTTCAAGGGTCTCATGTGGACTCTCTTCACTTCAAATGCGGCAATTTTCCTTGTTGACGTAGCCATTCAAGCCTGATCACTGAACAAAATTTTGCGATGAAAATCAGCATCGATATCAATCTCATTTTCGGCCCATACACCAAAATTACGACGCATTGCATGGTCTCGCGGCTTGAATTCTTGAAAATGCTGCATCTTGTTAGGTCGTAAGAAGAGATCTTTGCGCAAAATCTCCCATAAACTTAATGGATAAAGCTACAATTGCTGTGCATGGTGGCGAATCGATTTATTCGGGTCCTCCTCAACACTTTGCTCTACAGCGGCAATTGTTTCTTCGGTGCGCACCGTTCGACGTCTCTGCGGATGCGTATTATCACTTAGAGTAAACGTAGTGCGAAAGTGATTCATGGTGAACCGAATTAATTGCTCTGATGGACGATTATGTCGACCATAAAATAAACGGAGCTTGCGGTAAACTTCGCGAAGTGAACCATTATTTTCGAAATAAATTTGCATGATTTGCAAGCGTTGTTTATTTCTCAACCTGTTCATGGAAATGGCAAACCAAACTGAACATAAATTACATTAGAGTTGCCAAATTTGACCACAAAATGTCAGTTTTATCTCTATTCGAAAAACCAACCTCTACACCCTTTAATTTTTAAACACAGTCAAAACTTTTATTATGTGAATGTACTCAATTTTCCAGTGGAAATAAATTCGATACTTGGCAGGCAAAACCGAGAAATACTTAACTGTGCACTTACTTACTTTAGTTATCCGATTTGTTGAGAATGTCTGCTTGTGACAAATAGCTTCGAAATACATTTGACTGATTTATGGTGTTTCATGGAGCGCTGGGGCATAATGGCATGGTCTTACAAGTGTTATTTTCTATGATTTTCGGTCGTATTCGGGCAGGTAAACATTTGTCCTAAGCCAAAGAAAAAAAATGGAAACAAACATTTGTACTCCACTCAATGCGCTGGTTTATGAAGAGTAGTATCCAGTCGAACAGAAGACTATAGGTTGTTTTACAGGCACACACATACACACAAACACAGACACAGAATCTTTCTTACGGAACCGAACGAGATTTTCCTGGTGCAAATTAACTAGGATGAGTGGGTGGTTGGTTACTCGTTGTATTACTCACACGACTGCATATTGAAAACGTTCAATTCACATAGAGTAGGGAGGGGAGATGATACTAGCTATATTTTAACGAAGCCCTCACCATGGACACAAGAAGGGAAAATGAAGCAATGCTGGCGAGTAGATGGGTAGATAAAGTCTAGGCGATTGGTTTTACACGTTATTTAATTAAGACGCATCAGTGAGTGCAGCTCCTGACAAATATACGATGTATTTACATTTTAAAATGGTTTACTCAGATAAGATTGCTCGTTTTTGTTTAAAACCATTGTAAGAATAGGTAAATACAATTTAGGAAAGTGTGAGAAAATGATAGGACAACATCAAGATATTAAATCAGTTGCAGCAGATACGTACCTAATACTGTCGAAAATCGTCAGCGTAGAATTCGTTGGCCTCGTTCAAACTATATGCAGTATCTGTAAATGTAAAACGGAATAGTAAATGCTTTAGAAAATGTGAAATAACTATTTTAAAAAGTTTTAAATTTTTTATCAATTTTTGTTTTGTCTATCCATTTCTTCAGAAACAGAAATGGGAATTGTTTTATTAAGCCCTCCCAGTTCCATTCATCGTAAAACTAAAATATTCAATTGTTTTCATATTTTATACTTTAAGATCGCCAGAGAGATTTCACATAAATCACTTTTGAATAATACGACAAAAGAGAACAAAAAACAAGATGGAATACGTCAAAGACACAAACTAGGCAGGCCTTCAATGTAGAAAAAAGCTTCCTTGTTTCTTAATGTACCGACCCGCAAAGAATATCTGCCTGAGACAAGGTAGCTTTCCATTCTTTGCGATTCCAGGCACACCTTCAATTTTCCAGACCAAGCGCTCTGACATCCGCGATGGTTTGGTCTTTGAAATGCAGGTTCAATCTTCCTTGTAGTCTCAAACCTGTGGGCTGAGATTGGTTCTATTGCCCATATTGTCTTGGCTTTTTAGAGAGTTCATCCACATCTTGGTACAGTTCATAGAGTTAGCGGTTGTATCTTCTGCTCCATAAGAAAATACCTGGAGAAGATCTAGCAGTTCTAAAAATAAGCTATTTGCCACCTCCTGCTATATACCGATATTCAGAAAAGAGGATAGAAACATAGTTACCAACTACGAGGAATCACATTGCTAAACACTTTCCGACAGATATTTGGAAGTATTTTGACTCACTACGTTGGTAGAAAACAATTAGTAAATCATAGGCCGGTTTCCGCCAAATATATTAAACTTAGTACTATAATCGATATCAACCGTTCGGATTTCTGATACGGTTGGTGGTTGTGTAGCTATTTATTGTAGAACTAATATTGGCTATAAAGTAATGAGGAAAATGCATTGTTTATTGTACTTATAATCCGAATAACAGATACTCCCACGGAACATTTTTTTTTCTAATATTGCTGGACTGAGTTGTAGTTATGAGCTTATTATTTTATGTGACTATTTAAATAATGATGTCTTAAAAAACATCTGTACGTTTGATCAATTTCTAAATTTAGTGTCTATGACCGGCATATTTGTTGTTTACCCCTTTTTATACCCGGCATGCGCCTAATTCTTCTCTGTTTTAATGTTCTCCTTATTGATCTACTTTCCCTGGAAGGTATCTCCGACCATGATTTAATTTTTTGCGTATACAACATTAAATGCTCTATTGTTCCCAGCTGTACTTTCAATACAGAGATTACAAATCAATAAATATTCCTGCACTAGCCGTATGATAAGTTGAAATTATTGTATGTACTTATTTACAGCAAATAAAAAGCTAGATTTTATTCTATCGCTTATTTTCTTTTATAATGTACGCGCACTAAAGGGATTTTGGATACCCTTATAATGACGTAACACAGTGCGGGCATTAGGGAAGTGAAGGATTAGAAAAAAGGAGATACCGATGCACGTTGGTTTTAAATGTCTGTAAACTATAATGCGTAGGAAAAACAGAGCATTCCACATTCGTTCGCATTGTACGGTTAAGAAACGAATCCTTGTATTTCACTGTACGTCCGAATACAGACTTGAGGGTAAACTGATGTGCATTCCTAGCATGGCGAGTATTGCGGTTGAATTGCTGTAGGGGTGGAATGCAACTGGCTATTTCATTTGAGCATCCCGATAAAACAATAACAGACAGGAGACATCACGACGATGACTAAGAGAGTCAAATGATTTCATGATGTCTCGATCGCCAATAAATTTTACCGCACGTTTTTGAATCCTGTCAAGTAGCTCCAAATATGTCATTGGTGCACCAGACCAGATATTGTACTCAAGTTTTGGGCAAATGAACGCCTTGTAGATTGTAGCCAGATCAGAAGGGGTGAAATATTTCTTGCATCGCTTAAGGAAGCCTAGACATTTCGCATATATATTTGATCTTTTTAACAAATATGTTCCTGTGAAAACTGTTAATTCCCCGACAAGTGTAAACTGGCAAGAGTTACACCTGTGGATAAAAAGCCAGGAGCATAATTACCTTGTGATTTTCGCCCAATCAGAATTTTACCAAGTTCGGCAAAGGCGTTTGAGAAGGTTTTGGTAGAACAAGGTGTCAAACATCTTGAACAAAAGAGCCTACTGTATCTATTTTAGTCTGGGTTTAGAGCAAAACATAGTAGTTTTGTTAAAATTATTGACGGTATTAGGCTCGGTTTCAACCAGGGTGGTCTGACTTAACTCTGTCTGCTAGATTTTTCAGAAGCCTTTAATAGAGTTGACCATCAAATTTTATCCACAACTCAATTAATGCTAATCTCTAATAGTAGCTTCGATACTGACACAATACCCTCGATTTTTCTTTCTGACAGCGGATTTTACTCCTAAAGAAATAAGATTAAGGTTATTTAAGGCACTTTTAATTCCCAAAATAAGTTATGCTGAAGCTGTATACTGTAAACTTGATTCTGTGTCGCAAAACAAATTGCAGGTTGCATTTAATAATGTGATTCGCCATTTATATGGTCTTGGAAGATACGATAACGTAACACAAACAATTTTAAAAGCCTTGTGTCTGGCCTTTAAAAGCTTTGCACATTATCACAGTAGTTACACGCTAGAACATTTATTTTTATGCAAAAGATTATAAGTTTAAAAAAACCAACCTATTCCCTGTGATTTTATTTCCGCAATGTTAAATGGCTCTAAACTAAGAAAGTAAAATTATGTTTTTTAGATTTTTTTCAAAAATCCATTTTTCTTAAAAAGTTGACTCGCTACATGTCTTGGACAATGCGACTTATAACAGCATATGCAGCTTCGCTAAATGACATGGTCTACAAGAATCGCTTGTCACGTAGATCCTAGCAGGGCTATGATAGTAAATGCGGATTGTGGTCGATGTATAAAACAGGGCAGACTTGACCACGATCTACGTTTGTAATAGATATGCCATCATATGCAATGAAACCGTAGCTTCTGAGGCGTTAAAGTCTCAAATTCGAATGCTTACGGGCGGCATTTGGGCGTGTTGCAGGATATAAGAGCATTTTCATGGTTTTCAGCATGGTTCCAAGACCTGTCTGTAAAATGCGACAGCATAAAGCTATTCCTCTTGTTAGATATGCCAATCTGGTGTTAGATATTGCACTAAATTGATCGAAAATTTCAACGGATATTTGTCGAAATAATAATTTTAAGTAGTAGAGATTTTGAGATATTTTTTCCCATTTTTTGGGTTTTTTATCTTATAGTTCTATTAACATTTTCTGCGTAATCAAATTAGGTCTACAAAATATTTGAAGCGATTTTTAAAACTTAATCTGATATTTCTGAAGTTAAATATTAAATTTATCTTGATATATATTGAGTTGGGGTGATGGTAGACCCCACTACTACACCACATCATTCTCGTCTGAGCTATGAGAATATCTATCTTGGATAGTAACTCTTGGAATATATTAACAAAAATGTCTCTAAATTGATACTAGCTCATCTAACACAACAATGGAAATGCAAAGAATCTAGATAGCTTTGCTCACCATTGTATGTGACTGCCAACTGAGATCTCTCCCCTTCCATTTATTCGAAATGTCTCGTTGAAGAGAAAACTTACAAATTATTTGCAATTCCACCTTTTACGATCATCTGATGCATGTGTACGTCGTGGTAAAACGAATTTAATATAACGTTGTACGCTCCTAATTGTATAACGCACAAATTACGATGAATAATTATAAATGTATTGTCTTTGGTGCAGCAAGGAAAAACTAAAACAAAAACCAGTGCACAAATCAAAGTAAATAGCTTGATGAATTGAAACATATGGGGATATAGTCGAGCGAGATAGAGAGAATATAAGAAAAAAATTGTAATCACATAAGATGATTACGAAGGGACTTAATATAGCAGCCAGCATCATATCTCTCCATTGGCATCATTCGTGCAGATACCATTCCTATTTTATCACTTTCGAATATCAGATGAACAGAAACAGGGGTAAAAACGCTACAAAGAGGACATGGTTTGACATGGAAGTGGTGGCTGAAGACAGACTGGTTGGCTATGCCCAAGTCTGACGTCCAGTACTCGCGTTTAAATTGAAGAAGTTTTCTGCTTCAGTTATTGCATTTATTGATTGTACACGTCATCGCCATCGCCACCACGGACCCTCATTATCATCCGTATTATCGTCAGTCATTATTTTCCGCTGTATTTTATGCAATCTAGCTCTAATACTATAGCAGTGAGCCGTCGCAATAAGTCGAAAAGAATTTAATTTTTATTTTCAGTTCATTGTTCTTTGAGTATCCGCGTTTAGAGACATGTCTCTATGTGGGTTTTAAGTAGAATTCATCATTTAATGGTTGCACTTCTATTGCACAGTGTAGGAGAGTCCTTTACAGAAGTTTATTATTGAATTAAGTTGTTTTTTTTCTTGTTCTTTTCACTGAGAATACTTCTCACCTCAACCCCGGCGTTGAATAAGGTCAAAAGGAGCAGCTATGTGAACATAAATTTCACTTTACAACTCGCTGTCGGCGATAGATATGAAATTCTGAACGTGGGTACGTTCCTAGAATGAGTCGACAACGATGGCGACGACGATGACTCCAGAGATAGTCGAAGGGTGGTTGGCTGTATTGCCAGGAAACAAGAGAGCAAATTATTTTTCCTTTATGCGCGTACCTAATTAATTGATTTAATGCTTCTGCCAACCGTCGCCATCAGAAATATTAAATTGTTTATACCAACATCCTTGTGGAAAGCTGGCCGCCCCTCTACCGCTCGCATGTGCGTTTGCTACATTTGAAAATGGGGATTTTCGTTCTATCGTCTTACCTGCGCAATGATATTGTGTCCCTTTGTCGCTGTCGCTGTCGTTTTATTTAATTTAAACATTTTTGCAGAACGTTGTATAACATGGTTTAATTTCTTTACCCGAGAGCAACTTCTGTTGTGTGCACGCTTTGTCCTGAGGGTTAATTGAATTTTCTAACCGCACAAACCTGAATGAGGGTAGAAAAACATTTAATTTTACAAAAGTGTGCGCATAAAATGATATAAAAAATATACGCAGGTGCACTTTGGTTGTAAGCTTTCTTTTTCACCGCATCAAAAGAAGGAGTCAATCTCCAGAATATTGTGGCTGTAACAGTAAATGAATGATGCGAAGGGGTATAGTCATCACTCTTATAGTCATGACTGGGCATTATAGGGAACACAATTATAGATGGTTTCGAGGAACACTAATGCACTTAATCGGCTTTTATACGATTTTATGGATATCTGATCAATAAACCACTTAAATGCGTTTAAGTTGGAACTTTAATATAGAACAATTTATGACATGCAGCATCATGGGGGCTTATATATCCGTGCGGCGGCTGATGGTCAGTAAATGGATGAAATAGAGGACTCAATTATTTCTCGATTAAAATTCTCGCTTAACTAACTTTATCAACTTAAAGATAAAAAGGATGACACCGTTCGTCAGTAAAGATGAATACGATGGTTGCTATTCGCTGAAAGGTCTAGACTTTTACAACGATTTTTTATTTCATAATAAAGTGGAGAAAGATAGTCTATAATAATGGTTCGTGCCGTTTTTTTTTAACAATACAGCAATAAGTTTCGACGGGCGGTTTCTAAACAGACAGACAGACTTAAAAGATGTATTAAAGGACTGCATACTATAAGTCGATACCATAAGTCAGGCATATAAGTATAAAGTGCTAACACAAACGGACACAAATGTAATAAGACAATAGGATATGATTATGTAAACTATTTTTATGTTTCAGCTTTCTAACATGCAAATCAATTACATGATCATCATGGATTTATTTCTGCCGTATTTCATCCTATGTTAAAAAATGCTCACATCGTAAGTTATGAGCGCCTCCAAGAAATTTAAGAGAACTGGGAGTCAGTGTTAACTGTGAAAAATTTCAGCAAGAGTCCCGCCTTTTCGTCATTAAAATCTTAACAATTTCTTAACAATGAAGTGGGTGTGCTCAGAGAAAGTTTCCTAAACAAGTTTTGACAAAAATAATTACTTTCATTTTTTGTAATTTGTATTCTTCAATAATATTTTCGGGATAAAGAAAAATAGTTAAAAAATGTTGGCACTGAAATCCTACTATCGCCACATTAACGCGCGAAATTTTTTGGCCACAGATTTCTTTAAACAATAGCACTAATCCGCCTCTCTGACAATAATTAAACGCACAGCAAAAGTTTGACGCGTTGACTATAGGGGGAAGGTTATATGGATCTTCCCATGAAAGTCATCTTAGGGCAAATCGAATTGAGCTACGTTGAATGGCTTCAATTCGAATTGAGTGAATATTGCAGTAGGGAATCCAAACTTGTGCGGACGGACGAAGTAATTGTACAATGACTGGGTCCTACGAACCAAAATAAACTTCGAGGTCCTTAAAACTATCGTCATGGCAAGGCATATGATGAGATAAGGATTAATAAAAGCTGGAAGGAATGTGCTTTCTTGTAAATGTCATATGTTGACATTTAGATTTAATTAGGGTTTAAACCGTTCATAGCACAACAAGTAGCGAAACAATTAATGTACGTTGGAGAAGATTTCTGTCGTCCTGGTTGTTGACAAATTTAAAAATGTTCATATCATCAGCATACATTAAAATATCAATATGTTTAATACATGATTTAACAATCCCAATTGACTTCCTTGGGGAACACCCGACTGAACAGAGAAAGAATCTGATAGCTAAATTTGACTCAAAAATCCCTTTGCTTAAGATATGAGGTAATTCAATTGTTAAAAAACCACAAGCACTGAGCTTAAATTCAATCATTTCATGGAACAACTGGTCAGAACCTTAAAGAAGTTAGTGTATACATATGTTTGTAATCGACTTCATTGCCATTTTTTATTGAACAAGCGCTCAGGAAACATAACAAATTTATGATAGTGGAACGGTTTTTAACAAACCCTGTTGTTCGTTACAGATTACATTGCGACATAGAAATATTACTTTTTCCTTTTTGAAACACGAAAGCTATGCGATTTGTCTGTAATTAGTTATTCTAATCTACTACTTCTAATCTTATCTACAGACCAGAGAGAAGAAAACAGAAAGAAAATTTGACTGCCAAGAACAAAAGGCTAAAGATATAGAAAGTGTTCCGCAGCTAACGTTTTCAGCTGTGCCTCTCTTTCATTATTATTATTTACGAAAAATATGCGTCTATAATTTAGCAGTTTATATGGCAAATAGGGAAGGTCATTGTTTTCTTTGGAGAACTTCATGGTAAGATAAGTAGCAATGAAAAACCGTTGCCAACAAAACAGAAATCAACAAGTGGCAGGTATTTGCTCTTTGCAGTAGTGGCATTCGAAAATGGAGTGGGATTCTATGCATTCTGCAATTGAAAGCGCAAAAACAAAAATAGAACTGCCTTCGGGTCGAAATATTAATGTCTGCCCGTTCTACCCGTACCAACGCAAAAAGTCAATAATAATAAAAGCCATTTTAACAATAAATAACCGTACAACGGAGACTTTGTTGAAACTTAATAAATCATCCAAATTTCAACTATGATCGTCTTGACAAGGGGAAAATTAGAGGTGAGGCAGTCGCCATTTTAGTAAGAAAAGAAATACAGTACACTGTGCATCCTAATTTACACCTCCAGTTGATTATGATAGTTGGTATTGATATCTTTCTGTTCAACAACTCAAAAGTGAGTGTTTTTGCTTATATCCCTGGTAATAGAACCGCTGATATTCCGTAAACGCAATAAAATTGTTAAAGGTTGTAATGTGAACTGTCGCCATCGTCAACAACTTTTGATCAAATTGTTGGGGTAATGTTTTACAAGACGCTAACTAGGCTTATCCTAGTTTTTCATTGTTATATCCATACCACGTAATATCTAATAAAATTGCCGCCACCCTTGATCTATTTATGACTGATATACCAAATTTCTGCACTCACATTTAATGAATTTGGGATCCGACCATCTTCCTGTCTGTATTTTAAACATAACAGATTTTACTATAACTATTCCGCAGCTAACTGGAATCATTTTAAATCCTTTATTAACGAGCATTGCAATCGTATCCATTAAACAATTTTAGATCGCAATTTAGTGCTACAATTGCATCATGGGACAATGTTTCATAGCCAGACATGCAATCTCGCTTTTTCAAATGACTATTGTAGGTCCTTCCCAAGTTGACTCATTATGTAATAGATTTGGCTAGATGGTGAAGAGTGCTGTCGATTTCACAATACCCAAGTGCCCTGTAAGAGATACCCCTACAGATCAACTAACAGTAAATACCCTTGAGAAATTCAGAAAGAAGAAAATTGTCCCGCTATTATTACGACTGCTTCCTTCAATGTATGAAATTTTTAGACAAAGCTTTTAAGAAAGAAATTTTTAATT
This sequence comes from Ferdinandea cuprea, assembly GCA_963576555.1. NCBI lineage: Eukaryota > Metazoa > Arthropoda > Insecta > Diptera > Syrphidae > Ferdinandea > Ferdinandea cuprea. The sequence goes on from OY754962.1 coordinate 27,000,957, forward strand.
TTATAAACTCTCGTTGAAACGGCCTTGGATAAATCAAGTAAACCGTTCTGAAAGATTTCCAAAATAATCGGAAAAAGAGGTTCTACTATTCCACTTCTTAAAGTACTTAACTTATGTGTATCAATCCAAATAAAAAAGGTAACGTCTTAGCTCCCCTAATCTTGGGTGAAAAGGGCTCCTTAGACATATCAATGTCTACATACAAGCTCTTGTTAAAACTGGATGCAATTGAAAAAACTAACCTTAGAAGGACTACGTGTCTGGCAAAGAAGCAGATTTGGCCTAAGCTGGATCTACAACGCTCTAAGAGTTTGATAGCCCTCAATAGATCGCAATTTAGTGCTACAATTGCATCATGGGACAATGTTTCATAGCCAGACATGCAATCTCGCTTTTTCAAATGACTATTGTAGGTCCTAAAAGGATGAGAAGGTGGGAATAGAAACTTTTAACCATCTTTGCACATGACCTGATCTCTCACAGAAACGAAATATATAAATATATATAAGAGAAGAAAAAATATATAAGAGCGTACTTCTACAATGATCTTGATGATTTTTCTTTTATTTCTTTTAATTATCAATGATATTTCTCACTTATTTTTGGATTCTCGACCAATTAATTCATTGACCATGACCATTGACCATCACCCTAATATTTCTAAATGTCGTTATTTTGTAAACTTTCAGCTCAGATCAACTTACAAAACATGTCCCCACACTGCCTGATATTTAACTTGATTAAGGTTTATCAGGCTTAAATGTATCTTTAGTCTAAAAATCAGTTCAAACTAAAATTGGGAGGCGTTGAGAGAAGCAAGTGGCACGACTTGTCTAGCGACAAAGCGGTTTGGCCTAAGCTCGATCTGAAACGCTAGTGTTCGATCTCTCTTAAAGTTTTGCACTTCAGATCTACAACAGGTGTCATCACTGGACACTGTCTCATAGGCAAGCGTGCAACTAGGCTTGGTGTGTATTCAAACGACTTTTGCAGAACTTGCATGGCCGAGGTGAAGCAGGAGACCCTCTTCTTTCCCTAAAACGTAAGCCCCCTAAGAGCCTTCTTCCATGTCGATCTTAAGGATCTAGTCAAATTAGACATTGTAGGCCTATTTCAATATATTAAAAACTCTAAATAGTTCAACGATTAGAGTATGAAAGCATGGATCCACGTGTTATCACAACGGAACTCATTTTGGTTCAAGTGAGGCGGCCTTACCAACTGTCACTTTTATACCACAACTGCTCTGGTGATAGTTTAAAGGAATTAATTTTATTAGATATTCTTTCGACAAAACCGTAAATGTACCAATTTGATGAAATAAATCTGAAAAGGCTGTCTTAAGAGCAAATACATTTTGCTACCTAACTAAAAAAAACAAAGAAACGGACTAGTCCTACTTAATCCGCAATTAGCATGTATTTTAATAATTTTCCTGTGCCCATCTCTCGTTGAATACTTTTATTTTTTGGGATGAATTAAAACATGATCCAAATTTACATCTCCTCCTCGTTTTGTTAAGGACGTATGTGTATCAATTATCTTGGTAAACTTTATAGAGCAAATAACCACCAGAAATCAGTGCAACGAATTAGAAACAAAAAACATAATTCTACATTCGCTATTCTGAGACGATTGTACTGCCGCTGTTTGCTACAGATCTGACATAAATTTATGTTTTCAACACATCCTTGTACATATCCTTACAAAGACCGCATTATTTGTGTGTGTTTTTCGCATAAATATGGATAATATTGCTTATTTTTTTGTATTCCACATTACATACAAGAAAGAATGACATCATATGAACGTATTAGGGAGAGTAGTAGAACCCATTAAAACATTGCAAACCAGGAAAAAAAAATGCAAAAAATAAACTATTCAACGAAAACAGAAATGTTTGTAAACAAAAAACAACGAGTACCAATCCCGAGAATAGAAAGAGGTCAGGTGTATGTTTGCCTTTATGGCGTTTTAAACTCTGAATACTGAGAGGACAAAGGCCTTTTGTTTATTGTAGATTGCTTTGGGGGTTGAAAATATAAAATATTTCATAAAATAAATAAAAATATGTGGGAAAAAAATTCATGTTAAGCAAAAAAATATTTATATCCCTCCTGCACACACATACATATTCATACGTGCAAGGTAAGTGTGCCTTTAATATCAATAAGCCAAAAAGCTATCAGGAAATTTGCATACACGTTTTCCCTTATTGAAGATATTTTACACTCATGAGATGTTATATTTTTTTTTGCATCCTTGCGCAGGAGATATATTTTTCCATTACTTATGAGATTCGAAATAGAATATGTTTTTTTTATATGACACGTGATTAAGGATGTTTTCTCAGGGATAAGATGTCGATTCTAATTCATGGGAGTTCGGTTGGCACGGTACCGATACAAGTTACCTACATATTTATGAGACTAAGATATTTTGACATTCAAATGCGAGGATATGGGAGTAGGTGATATACAATAATATTTATTGTCATCTGTAAAATGTGTTATATCAGAGGTAGTGAAAGTTGGTATAGAAATACGTCGAACGCAAATAAGTGCGTTTGACAAAGTTCTCACTACAGCATCAACCTTGGGAAAATGGATTCAAATGAATATCAAACAATTTACTCCAGGTAGATTGTGACAATTTTCAGCCAACGAGCAATTACTGGGGTAAACATTGGATCTGGGTTAAGAATTGGATTTATACTCTAGAAATTTTTTTTTGTAGAATATGCCCACAAATCATATATCAATGTACTGAACATTAAGTCGGTAACACCCTGTATAGTAATAATAATATTGTAACGAAGCAAACAATAGTCTTGGATAAGGACGCATTCTCTGTTGATCATCCTGAATAACGAAAAAAGAACAGAGTCTATAAAGCGGACATTACGGGCGAGAGAAAGACGTAAAATGTATTGTTTTCTATTGTTTTTCTGATTGCTATAGAAAACAAAGAAGCATCTATTAGGGTGCAGTTTTGTAATCAGCGGCAGAATTAGGCAAGAATGGCACGTGAGTGAAGACCTTATAACAACCAGATACGCTCCAACAGAGGAAAAGGACAATGCTTTCCTCAGCAAAACTTACGAGCAATGGCCGAAGACGACTTTAATGCCAAAAGCTTAAGCAGAAAAATAACATGCTTCCAAACGGAGCTCCACAAAATGATGAGAGGAGCTCTACGCGCAAAAGAGAAGGAAAGAACATAACATGCTTCCAAACGGAGCCCCACAAAATGATGAGAGGAGCTCCACGCGCAAAAGAGAAGGAAAGAAAAAGAAAGAGAAAAGAGAAACGCGCAAACAAGGAAATAAAGAGGTTACCAAGAGGTAAAAAAACGAAGAAAATAATGTAATGCAGTGAGACATGTAAAGTCACAGTCAGTTCGAACAATATGGAAAAAACTTTTCTGTAGACTGCGATAAAAATCAAAATTAAGTGAGGATAGCAAAATTCAGGCTGCGGCAGAACCAGGCCGAACCAGACCTACTGCGGGACTGTAACGTGGTCAAAATCGCTTGACTCTCACAATCTTTTTATCACTTCCTTCCTTCGCCGACGACAGTACCCTCAGCTTTACATATTCGTTTCCTGGGCAACGCCCCTCATCTTCGGGCGTCGAACTGGAACGGCAACGTATGTTAAGCTCATTAAATTCCGATCTTGACAGCATTCTTGAGTGGGATAAAACAAATAGAGTGGAATTTAATTCCAAAACACAATGTTGTCTTCTGTCAGTAAAGCGAAACCTCAATATTCTGCCATTATCCATGAATGGCACTTGCATTGCTGAATCCGAAAGACTTTCCATTCTCGGTATGTGTGTTAATGACAACCTTCGTTGGAATGACCACATATTCGATGTCGCCAAGAACGCTGCAGTGTCTAGGCTTCCTAAAGCGATGCAAGAAATATTTTACCCCTTCTGATCTGGCTAGAATCTACAACGCGTTTAGTCGCCCAAAACTTGAGTACAACGCTCATATCTGGTCCGGGGCACCAATTACATATTTGGAGCTTCTTAACAGAATTTAAAAACGCGCGATAAAACTTGTTGGCGACCGAGATATTGCGAATTCGCTTGACCCTCTTAGTCATCGTCGTAATGTCTCCTGCCTATCGTTGTTCTATCGATACTACCATCACAAGTGCTCAAACGAAATAGCCAGTTACATTCCTCCCCTTCAACACTTCAACAGTAATACTCGCCACGCGAGGAATGCTCACCAGTCCACCCTAAAGCCTACATTCGGTCGAACTGTGAAATTTAAGGATTCGTTCCTCTGCCGTACAACACCAATGTGGAATGCTGTGCCTCACTCTGTTTTTCCTTTCCGTGCTGTGTTACTATAACATTATAAGGGTGCAAATTATAAAAAAAAAAAAAAATTACTTCCACTATAGTGTTTTTTTTTTAAATAATAGGCAGGCCTAAAAATTCCTGGATCACACAGGAGGCCTGCAGATATATTTTTGAGTCGAACAGGCGGATCAGTTGGAATGAAGTTAAGTGGGAGGGTTGTGATACCTATAATTCTGATCACAATCTCGTCGTCTAAATGCAGAGAAGAAGAAGAAGGTTATTTTGACATCGACAGCTGTTTCCCGCTCGAAATCTTGACAGAAAGTCAGTATCATACCTCCGCGAAACGAAATTAGTGATTGAAAACTTATTCCAAAGTGAGTGCTGTGTAGATCACCCAAACAGCGCGTTTATTGAAAATAAGTTTTGCCCGAATGCTTCATTTTCACCGCGTCTGCTGTACGCAAGTTTGTGCAAAAAGTTCGTGAGACTGGTATGCTAGTGCACAACACTCGTGGTCCCTGTCGTCATGCGCTGAGCACAGACCAGAATGTGGCTATTGTAGCCGATAGCGTGCGGATTGTGGAATCATTTTTTTTTTTGGAAAATGAGGATGGGAACAACATTTCGGTCAATGGTGGGCGTAACCGAGCCATGTTAACCGACTTTTTTTTGACAGAATGGGCTACTGCCACTTGAACGACATTGTGATCCATAATTAATGGGATTTGCTCTTACTAAAGCCACAATACATGGGCTGAAAATTAATTTTGTTCATTTTATTGCAATTTTAAAATGAAACTTGTATTTGGTCTACCCTGTACATCAGTTGACCCTTCAGCCATTTTCACAAGTAGCTTTGCCATGCTCTTTTTCCAGTCCATTCCAATTTGCAGGCATATAAGAAAAATGTACAGTGTGTGTCTCCACTTTCTTTCTTGTCGCCGTTTGCTTATCGCCCGCACTAAGTGCCTAACCTAAAAACTTTATAAAAAGGGTACTCACAATCGTTTCTTCTCGTATGTTATTTCCTCAAACACCGTGGAGTAGTCGCTACAATTCGTACCTCATATTGTCCCCGCGAATATATATTTGCGGTTTTATTCCATCATAGTTTTTGATCTAATCTGGCTTAATGTTGTCAGAGTACATTTTGATGGGTTTTTTATTGCAATCATCGCTGTTTCCCGACGTCGAAATTTAATTTTCAGTCATCGCAAAATAACTTTTTTTTTAATCATAAAATTACATTTGAAAGAAAATAGCCTATTAAACTGGTAATTCTTTTTAATTCTACGTCCGCCTACTGTACAAAATTGCTGTTAATATCGCGTCGCGATCCCTGCGACTGCACAAACCTATGGTGCATTAAATATATCGTAAAAAACCATTGCAAAAACGACGTACCCCTCCTCTTACGAGTTGAAGTTCATGTTCAATACCCAAATTCACTAGCATACCAGTCTCACGAACTTTTTGCACAAACTTGCGTACAGCAGACGCGGTGAAAATGAAGCATTCGGGCAAAACTTATTTTCAATAAACGCGCTGTTTGGGTGATCTACACAGCACTCACTTTGGAATAAGTTTTCAATCACTAATTTCGTTTCGCGGAGGTATGAAACGAAATTAGTGATTGAAAACTTATTCCAAAGTGAGTGCTGTGTAGATCACCCAAACAGCGCGTTTATTGAAAATAAGTTTTGCCCGAATGCTTCATTTTCACCGCGTCTGCTGTACGCAAGTTTGTGCAAAAAGTTCGTGAGACTGGTATGCTAGTGCACAACACTCGTGGTCCCTGTCGTCATGCGCTGAGCACAGACCAGAATGTGGCTATTGTAGCCGATAGCGTGCGGATTGTGGAATCATTTTTTTTTTTGGAAAATGAGGATGGGAACAACATTTCGGTCAATGGTGGGCGTAACCGAGCCATGTTAACCGACTTTTTTTTGACAGAATGGGCTACTGCCACTTGAACGACATTGTGATCCATAATTAATGGGATTTGCTCTTACTAAAGCCACAATACATGGGCTGAAAATTAATTTTGTTCATTTTATTGCAATTTTAAAATGAAACTTGTATTTGGTCTACCCTGTACATCAGTTGACCCTTCAGCCATTTTCACAAGTAGCTTTGCCATGCTCTTTTTCCAGTCCATTCCAATTTGCAGGCATATAAGAAAAATGTACAGTGTGTGTCTCCACTTTCTTTCTTGTCGCCGTTTGCTTATCGCCCGCACTAAGTGCCTAACCTAAAAACTTTATAAAAAGGGTACTCACAATCGTTTCTTCTCGTATGTTATTTCCTCAAACACCGTGGAGTAGTCGCTACAATTCGTACCTCATATTGTCCCCGCGAATATATATTTGCGGTTTTATTCCATCATAGTTTTTGATCTAATCTGGCTTAATGTTGTCAGAGTACATTTTGATGGGTTTTTTATTGCAATCATCGCTGTTTCCCGACGTCGAAATTTAATTTTCAGTCATCGCAAAATAACTTTTTTTTTTAATCATAAAATTACATTTGAAAGAAAATAGCCTATTAAACTGGTAATTCTTTTTAATTCTACGTCCGCCTACTGTACAAAATTGCTGTTAATATCGCGTCGCGATCCCTGCGACTGCACAAACCTATGGTGCATTAAATATATCGTAAAAAACCATTGCAAAAACGACGTACCCCTCCTCTTACGAGTTGAAGTTCATGTTCAATACCCAAATTCAGCAGAGACATAAAACCGAATTGTTACATGTGTTATGCTCTTCGAAATGCGCGTGTGTACCGTCAATTGGACATACACGGAGTCGTTAAATCTTTTTCGCTATTAAATGTGTGCTAAAATGAAGTGTGTGTGAAAACCGTTACTAATTGTATGCAGTTAAGTTTAATCGGTTAGTTGGGGTTCCCTAGTATTGGAGCCATTATTAAGGAAGTGATGAGGTAAATATATGAAGACCCATTGAATTGATCGATTGAGAACAATTGGGATTGATGTGTCGATTTAAATCATTAAATCACTTGAAAATTGATCTTAAAGTAATTACATATAAGTTTTTGTAAAAAAAAACATGCGAAGAAAACCTAGTCACCGAAACGCAAAAAATTGTAGATTTATTTAAGCAACTCCCAAACGTTTATTGTGTAGAGAAAGTGACGTCCAGAAGATGAAGACCCAGTATAGAAGGTGTTGGTTTAGCTATAAGTAGGCTTAAGAACAACAAAACTACAAAGGATTAGGGAGCCTGTTAAGAGTAAAAGTGAAGTCATCTGAAAACTTGTTTCCTTTGGTAGGTTTGATTTGATAGTCAAAAACCGAAAGACAGCTACCAGCTTCGGGGTATGTATGGTCTATCTTCGGCTGACAGTCGAATCTCCATAAAATAAAAATGGCTAAAATCTGGCTAAACGGATAAATAGGGGGGTTATGACCCATATTATCCATATCGTAAGGAAATAAAGAATAGAGATATAGGAAGTTGAGCAGCTCCTCACGGTAGATTACTGAAGGTTTTGAACATGGAGTATCTGCCAGTCATTGTTAAAAAACAAAATTAAATTGTCGATACTATTATAAGCCCGGTGCCCGCAATGCGACATCAAAATCGTACTCGGGGACATTAACGCTAAAATCGGTCAGGAAAACATTTTAAGCACATACTCCACAAAAATTCAACAGTTTCCGGCTAATAGACCTTGCAGCAGCTCGTAATACGGTGATAAGCAGCACTCGGTTTCCAAGACTACAAATCCACAAAGAAACATAGCTCTTCATCGCTGCAAAACAAAACAAGAGCAGAGGGGGAAGAGTACCAAGCCAGTAGAAGGGAGGAGAAGAGAACTCTGTGTAGAAAGAAGAGGACATACGTAGTCTCCCAGCTGAATCAAATCAAAGACCACGATCAAAACAATATCCAAATGCTTAACAAGATATTGTAAGGGAAAATGATGTTTAAGCGGCAATTCCAGCAGCTTCTAAATGGGCATCATCTCGAGGGAGTGATAGGTTAAGAAGGTACCCGCGTCCGGTCACTTTAAAAGAAATTCCCCCTCCCAGTTTAGAAGAGGTCGTTACGGGTACTAAAATGCAACAAACAAGCAAACATCTATACACCGGCTAAGCCAAAATGTAACTTTTGAGAGCAGAAACTTCAAGGAGTTTACATACCTCTGGGTTGACATGAAGTTCGCAAACTACACCTCAGTGGAGATTCAACGAGGAATTACCGTACGAAACCGCAACTCCCAGTTTAGAAGAGGTCGTTACGGCTACTAAAATGCAACAAACAAGCAAACATCTATACACCGTCTAGGCCAAAATGTAACTTTTGAGAGCAGAAACTTCAAAGAGTTTACATACCTCTGGGTTAAAATTAACTCCGGAAACTACACCTTAGTGTAGTAATTCACCGAGGAATTACCATACGAAACCGCTGCAACTTCGGTTTTCAAAATGAATGGCTTCAAAATTGCTAGCTCGGCGGACGAAGTGTAAGCTATATAAAACACTGATTCTGCCAGTTCTGATCTATGGTGCTAATTGCCGGACAACAAGCAGGACTGCATATATAGCCCTGTTTGCGAGGATGGTGAATGGAGGAGAAGATACAACCGTGAACGAAAAGCCAAAACACGTCGACACGTCGTGCATTGACTCGGTCGCACAGAGCCACCATGAACAATAGTGCTCCCAGGTAAGAGAATCTTCGAATGCCCGGCCCCCAGGTTAGATGCGATAAGTAGTAATTATTTAAGTTTACAAGTTTTGCATAACGAACTAGATTGAAACACAATGTCTCTCTTCGTAAGCTTTAACTCCGATGCAATTCAAAGGTGATGACTTTTGACACCAATGCATTGCAACGCCTCATCATTTTCTGCAAAAAACGTCTATATAAAAAATGGACTTGAAACCTTTTCAAAACTCCCAACATGCATGTATGTCGACAAGAAGTTTTTCGCCCTCAAGAAGAAAAATTAGTCCCCATTTCCATGCCTAAAAAAAAAACCAGTGTAAAAGAAGCCTCTTAAAAAACTAAAATATATTTGCAGGTCAGTAAGACGCTTCCCCCTTCTGGTTTTTACATTGAATTCGCTTCAATTAGTAAAAAAAATTCCCATATCGAGTTATATACCGCTTATGTGTTGTGTTTCCTTTGCAAGAGGGGAGAAGAGGACGATATAAGAAGTAAAAATGTGTATTGCACCCTTGTTTATGTCACTGAATGCATCCCATCAAAACCAAAAAAGTTCTCAATTCAAATACGCAGTCCTATTACTAGTACAAGGGCGAATACACCATTACTGGTGGTGGAACACTGACAAATGGGTTAAGTAGATTTCTGAGTAATGCACGTTTTATTATTTTGTTTTTTTTTTTCCACTCTCTTTTTACAAGAGTTGAGTTGGAATGTGAGTATTCCAAGTGCATGACTTGTATCACTTACGTGGATTCCGTTTCCCATGAGTGTCATAGGGTTTCCGGTAGATGGTCTTTCATCGTTCGACTCATCCTTGATTATCGTGGTGTTTTTTTTTTCTTGAAATATTTTGACAACCAACAAGACCATATGTACTCCCTTTAATGAGCATTATACACACAACAAAAAAAAAAAAAAAAAAACAAACCAAAATCCTATTAGCACCTTATTTTTATGTATCATACTATAAAGTGTAAACAATTTTATTCAGAGCGAGAAAAGAGGTGGTTGTGGTGGTGGGAAAGACCAATCTAGGCCCAATTTGGATCTTAATTACCCTACTTATTTTAAAGTTAAATAATATGAAATCACAAAAGACTTCCAAGCTCCCAGCGAATACAACAGACAAAATTATCTCGTCGTCGTCTCTTCAACGCTTCGATTGCTCACCCAATGATGCAACAGAGAGGATTAGGACTAAATTAATTTCCTCCTCCATAGAACCTACTATATATCTATAGGTATATTCCATTATTCCATCGCAGACAAAATAAGAGAGAAAAAAAACCATATTTAAAATATAAATATGACACCAAACACTAATCTTAATGTTATTCGACGTATTCCGGCACCGGCTTTTCACTTTTCTTTCATTTTTATTTATTTGTTTATTTTATTTTTTTTTCTTAACAATTCCACCTTTGAATAGGTATGGCGTTTTTCTTCTTCCTTACTGGACAAAGGTACGCCAAATTCATATGTCTTAAGTATTAATTTTGTGAATGAAAAAAGCTTTAATAATAATTAAAAACACGTACACATTCGCAGGGCTTCGAAAACAGGTTGTTTATTGTTATTTTATTATTTGATTTTTGGGTTTTATTAACGTTTATTGCAGGACGACTTCATAAAGGACATATGTAGGTATTACCAAACAAATCAACGAAAGCAAACACGTGTAATTTTGTTGACACCTCTTTGCTCTCATGGTTACTACGCACACATTCCATATGGCTAACTAAAGACGCACCGTGTATCGGATGGATGTCAATTCTTGGCAAATAGGTGTTTATAATGTGACTTGTCATGTGTATTTAAGGACGAGAATAATGTAATTGCCATGAGCAACAAAAAAAAAATGTACGGAACGTCGACACGTCTAATGCTTTTTGGAAAAAAAAATGAAACCATTAGTGAAACGTGGGCAGGTGATGAAATTCATGTTTTCAATAAGAATTTGGAGAATGTTATTGTTTGGGTAATTCGCAAAAAGGTGGGGTAAGGAGGAAGACGAATAGAGTTTTCTTAGGCATTCTTCTGGTATTGGGAGTGGTTGGTTGTTCTACAAAAAGAAAAAAAAAAATGGATCAAAACAACGAGAGTGTAGCCACTTTAGAAGGATGCTGGTCGAACAAGAGAAGAATTAGTTAGTATTGTGCGCCATAACGGCTCCACGTGGAGCAAATTTCTGTAGTTTTTGGTTGATATGTTGAAACTTTGTTGATACCTTTAGCCTCTATAAAAAGTGTTTTCAAACCTAGAAGAGTTGTTTCCAAAACGAATAAGCTCAAAACTACAATTTAAAAGGAACAAATGCATTCCTTCTACAAGCTTTTTACAGGAAAGATCTGAAACCTACCCTTAAGGGTGGGCAACTGTGCAGAGGTTTTAATATTGCAATGACTCAACGGGAAATGCTGCACAATATAGTAGTCTTCTGAAGGGTTACACATGTCAGACAGGTTGTTGCGGAGAAACTAACTTAGAACCACCAATGGGGAGAAAACATCATTAACGCATAATTTTTTTTTCGAACTCAATGCAGCTAATGGAACAAAATCGATAAATGTAATAATAATAAATTTCACATGATTCACCACACTCGAACGATGACAAGTTGGTCACACATACCTACAACTCACAATTAGGTATATTTTATCGGTATCTTATCTGCCTGACCAAGCGTGCATAGAAAATTACTAAAAATCAAGAATAAAACGAAATTGGTCGACAATGCTTAATTACCCGACAAAATAAAGGCATTAAATCTATTTTTATAAATAACTTTTCCCAAATCACTGTAACTAATCGCTCATTCTCGAGGTAGCAGGCGGGGGAATGAATTGTATCGCAGATATCGTTTCGGCGTTAATGTAATAACATCCCTTCTTTGGATGACGTTAAACACTCCAGTTGTTAAAACTTTCTTTCCGAAAGTCATGCCTGTTACGGGTATACAGAGGGGAAGGAAAGAAGTAAATACAATTTTCATCAAACACACACACACCCGCATACATTCTCATTTGAATTCAATCCGCAGCAAATTTATTTTTAGGACTTCTCCAAAGCCGACATCGTCATCGTCAGAGTGCTACTCGTAAAATTCCTCTCACCCCGAAAACAAAGGATATTTAACAAAAGAAACAAAAGGTTCTCTATGTACCTATATAATAAGTAGAAAATTGTCACTGCCATTAGGAAATGATAAGCAGCAGCAGCAGGCTGGGAATGAAGAAGCACAAATTACGCGCGCTTGCAAAAGAATATGAATCAGCCCACTCGGAAGGGAATTTATTTAAGGGTGGCTATAGTAAGCCTAATGCAGAAGGACCAACCAACCAACCTACAACAACAAAAAACCCACAGACACATACACATACAATTCATTCAGGATGGAATTTTATTGTGCGCTTCCCTTTTTTGTTTTTTTTTTTTTCTTTAAATCGAACTCAAATTTCCAGCTTTTCCTGGCCGACTTCTTATAATGATTTTTTCTTGCATTATAGAGAAAATTTATAAAAGTTCATCAAACCCGCGCGCACCGTACACAATGTTTTCAAATTATATACTACAACAAAGTGAGAGAAGGACGTGCTTGAAATGCTGGTGGGCTTTTGAAGCCAATTTTCAACTGTTGATAGGTGTCGATAGAAGAAAGCAAAAAAAAAAAAACAGATTATGAATGGGGCTTACTGGCAGTGGCACACTTAAACGTTCTGAGCGGAAATAAGGATAAACGAATTTACCTGTCGAGGGGGGTTGGATATTGAAGTAATATTCCTGGAGCAATATACACAGAGTGCTATTTTTTCCACGCATAAACAATACAAAATTGTTTTTCGTGAAATTTATGGGACTTAATGCTGAGTCTAATATTGTGATGTCAGATTTTATCTCGTTCGTCTTAATTTAAAGGAATTTCAAGATTTAACTAGTCCCCAACCTGGGAGTTTCTGAGAAACAGTCGCACATTTCTAAATTCTTTGTTTAAAGTTTAAAATTTAAGTGGAATTTGATTTCCTTTGACATTTCAAACTGCTTTTTAGCTACTCATGATTAACGAATTCCGGCAAGGAGATGCACTATTGATACGGACGATATTGACATTATTGGTCGCTCCCAGCATGAATTGATAGATAGACGATAAGCAGGAAAGGAATTTTAATGCAGGAATTCTTCGAAGGATATTTGGTCAGAAAGGCGAATGGAGGAAAAGATACAACCACGAACTCTATATGAGCTGCACCAAAATGTGGATGTAGCCCAAGAAGCCAAGACCTCCGAACCTCCGTTTTAAAGACCAAAGAAGCAGCGTGCCCGGTTATCGCAGAGGATAGAAGACTGGCTTGCCTCAGGTAATTGGTATAATGACTGCCTGAGTTGGTCATTTTAAAGGAAAACTTCTACGAAAGATTTTAAAATAGAGAAAATTAGATTTAAGCAATACTTCGAAAAACTTTAATCTCGTATTTCGGTGACTCTAATGGATATATTACTTAATACTATGCGATATATGAATAACGATGCCTAGGAAGCATATCGATTACAGAAATCCTTTATTGCTTTGTTGGGTATCTGTTCGTTAAAAAAGTGTTTTTATAAATAATATTAATAATTTTTAAATAGTTGCATGGATGAGAGGATTTATTTCAAATTTACATTACTGATAGGATTTAGCTTTCTACGTTTGTCTACGGAATTGAGTAAAAAACACAATACACAAAGTTAAATGTCGGGACCAAACAATAAAACGGTTTTCCTCGCTCAAAATTACCAACTTTCTACGAAAATAATAATGTTAATTTAAAAATAAATCTTCTTACCTCTTAAATTAGACAGGAAGCTTTTCTTTTTATATCGTGCTCTTTATTTATTTGTTTGATCCGCTGTGCATCTCCCTTTGGGAATATGCAAATATACACAATTTTTGTTCACTTAAACTATACCACACACAAGTTTATATTTAATATATATATATATTTATCTTTTTTATATTCTGCACAGAGTTTAATATTTAAATGATATTTTTTCTTTTAACCTGTTTCCTTTTCTTCTTTTAATTTTTTTGTTATTATAATTATTTCTATCTAATTTAACTAATTATGTTGAAATAATAAAATTTAAAAGAAAAAAAGATTATTAAGATTAACAAAAAATAATGATTACTTTACAAATATTTTGCATAGGGTACGAAGTAAAACTGAAAAGAGAAGAAAATAAAAAAATATTAATAGATTTTGAAATGTATGTGTTTGTTATGAAATTCGAGAAAGAAAAAATATATAATAAAAATTTAAATTAAAGGGTGTGGAATTAGTCGTTCTTCAGAACCCAACAGATGTCTAAGCTTGCAGTGCTTACTTAATATTTTAATTCTTATTGGCATACGTCCTTCCATTTTTGAGTTATTGGTCTTTAGACACATTTTTTTTGGTACGGTTAACGCAGTCTGCTACAAACATTCTCAAAATTTCTTGGTTCTAGCCGACAGTAGTGGACAGATATTACCTCCCTGTGGTATACCTCTCAACGCTGTAACTCTTAGGCCAGCGCCACCATGTTTTGCGTATATATACATTCCTTCCGTTGAGTAGGTTAATGATATAGTTAATGAGAATAATATCAACTTTAGAATTTTGCAATGTTCTCTTTACTACGCATATTTCAACATTGTTAAATGCGCTTTAAAGGACTAGAAACGCTGCTATTGTATATTCTTTGAAGTTTAATGGTTTGTCTCTAGTGCTGACCACTTCATGAAGTGCAGTTTACACTCCTCTGACTTTATGCATGCTTATATGTAGTAATTAAACTGTTATCCAGTCTGTCACGAAAGTAAATTTGTCAACTATTTTCAGGACAGATGATGTTAGACTTATGGGTCTGAAATCATTGGGATTGGTGTGGCTTAATTTCCATACACGCCAGGCTTTTGGAATGTAGATTAGTTCAAGACTTCTAATGACAAGTTATTTGAAGACCGATCTAATTATGGATTTTGTTTCCTTTAGCATAATTGGAAATATCTCGTCACCTTCAGGGGATTTAAAGGGACAGAAGCTATCTACACACCTTCCGGGTTACTGATTACTACTTTCACTCGGGTTACATCCCGAAGATCGAGTTCGTAGTAAGAAGTGGACGGTTTCTTTGCAGAAGGGACGGTATAAGATTCTGAATTCTTTTCCGCAAGTGTGCATGCCTGTTTGTGGGCATGGCACGGCTTAATAAATATCGCGCAACAGTGGCGGATTACTCGGCCAGGGACACTTGCAAATTCAGTTAACCTTTTAGTAAAAATGTTTAAGATACTAATAAAAGATTTTCGGATTTCGTGAGTTTACCCTTTTTTTATGTAGTGGAAAACGCCGCTTCAGTCTTTCTTCTTTAGTCAAAGGGAACACTATACAAGTGAAACAAAAGCAAACCATGACGATTACAACAACTACAATACACTTCCTTACCTTTATAAACAAAAAAACACTCTCCACGTGCGTCTATTCAACTTTGTCACTTTGTTCTTTTTTTCTAAGTGCAACCATTTGACTGCCATTATTTAGCCTTTGAATAACCTCATCCCTGACCTATTTTTTTTCATAAACCAGAATTCACTTCTTCTTTGACTTTGCTCATTTTTTGCACATGACACTTGTAATGTAAATATACCACACACCATCATCATTATCATCATCATCATCATAGGGGCAAGATGGTAATTTGGTGTACTTATTCACTTGTTGGTGACATTTTTTCTTTGGTTTCTTTAAAAAGTGTTCTTTGGAAATATTACGTACTTTGACTAATGTTCGCCCTTTTACCCTATATTTCGTGTCAAAACGGTTTGGAGGATTTTTAATTTCGTTACTTAAACTTTTAAACAATGAAAGAAGAATATTTAAATTTATTTATTAAATTATTAAGTTTGAGTTACTTCGATTTAGGGTATCTGTAGCCTTAGGTTATCCTTTACTTATCATAAAAAGTTAAATAAGAACTTTTTATGAGAAAGCAAAATATCAATTCAGTGTTGAGAGAAATCACTGCCATTGTCTGGTATTATTAAAATGGGAGTATCGTCCAAGGATTTCCGCAGAAACAGCCGAAAAATAAAGACTTACTGATTTTTCTGGAGATCTGAGCACAACGTAGGTTTTTGTTGCACCATCAAGTTCATCACTTATAATCCAAATGGTTTAAGTACGACAATTAAGACTTCCGCCTACGGACACGTTAACTTGTGGACAAAACAATGCGTAGTAGCGGGGTGTAATCTTATATACAAATATACAAATATCTGCAAATTAGCAAGCAGAGGGAAAACCAGTGAAATGAGATATATGGATTGCGACCCACCACTGTTCCATTTTTTTCTCGGAATATTTATCTATTTTTTGCAGTTGACACCGAATTCTAACAAAACGATTACGATAAAATAAATACAAAATATTAAGTCAAATGAAGTTGCACGTATAGATAGCCCTAGAGATATCTAGGATAAAAACTTAATTGGGGCCACTTTTTCAAACAAACAAAAAAACGTATAACAATCAACGAAACACAACAATTAAAAATCCCATCAAACAATGAATAAATGAACATATCATAAAAGACGGAAGCTTCTTTATCAACGTTAAGGATGACAAATTTAAACTTCGTTGTGTAGGAAAATTAAGACCACACATTGTAAAAAGTTACACAGTTAATATCAGTACACGCAATCGAAATTAAATTGTACTAAATTAAAGCCGGACAACAAAAGTCCTTCCATTTCGTAATTCAAAACCCAACAAAAAACCTATTTTACAACCATAGCTGCTTAGTCAGTCAAAGCTCTCAACGTTAATTTATAATTTCCAATGACCCATGGCGAATTCCTTTACCATCCCCCTACACAACATTTTATTTTATTTTTAAATAACAAAATTTGTATCAATAAATCAGCAACAAAAAAAACAATCGAAATATATAATTAATACAACACCGCTCTCGGCTAACAGAACAAAACGCGTGAACACACATAAATGTATGTAGCTCCACTAGACAAAGCTGACTGAACAAAAAAAATTACGTCAGATACAATGTTTAGACAATCAAGCCGTAGCACAATGGGAAAAAAACTTGCTTAGCAACATTTTGTTTTTCATTAGTCGAAAGAATCTTTTAAAACAATAATTAAAGCATATTCTGTATTCATTGTTTGTTATTGCCTGATACAATAGCCGAATATAGGATAGCGCTGACCAGAAATACATGCATAAATATGTACTATGTACGTCACCACTCTCAGCTGACAGCAACAGTTCAGCCAGACTTTATTTAACTTGATCAGATACAATTTAATGAACTGAAGAAGGATATGTTGTGATAATATGCTATTTGTCGGAGATGAGAACGCACATTATGAATAATCACTCGGTGCATTGTGAGCACAATGAATGGATGAGAATTTTTGTTTTTTTTTCGCTCTGGCAGTGACCAAAAACAGATAAGAAGATAGTTTCACTTAGTTAATAGGTATAATTAATTCCACTGACTAATTGCATGACACTGAATAGCTGAAGTCATTTATTAAGCTAGGAACGAATCGAATTTAAAATTTTTTAACCGGCTATTCAAAGTCGGCAAATTGTAGTGAAACTTTTAGACGCTTTTGTTCTGTTACCTCGTATACCAGAGTGCACTATTTAAACGATGATGTATTTATATTGTAAAACAGGTGACGGAATCGATGGACAGTACCTTGCAAGCTTTTGCTAAATTCGAATTTTTTACTCTTACAAGTCTCGGGTTTCATGCAGGCCAGTACTTTCTCAATGCTGACATAGGATCCATAGACACCATGGGTCAACTGATGGCTACCAGGTCCACACTTTTAGACTAAGTGTTTCTCGACAATATGAACAAAGAACAAAATATTGATTATGCAAACATTTATTAGCAAAATTGACAGATTAACTGCTAAACTTGACTTCAATCTGGTCTACGAACATTCAAAATATTCAATACAATTCGCGGGAGATATAGGTGTCAGAGTCTTCTCGGAAGACGTATGCCTTTTCTTTATCTTCCATAACCATTGTTCACCAAAGTAGGGCTTTCCTTAAATCCACGGTAAAGAATATGCTCACAAATCATATGCCAAATAGTTGATATTAAGTCGGTAAAACCATGTATATCGACAGTAATTGTGGCCAAAGCTGCCTAAAGCTGGACCCAAGAATACCTTACGAGCTTCTAAATCTTAAAGGGGGAACCCTGTCTACCTTTACCAAATACGATAACCGGACATTGTGTAATAGACAGGCATTCTCAAAGACTGCGCATAAAGAAATCTATGATCAAACCTATATCAATAATACCTTGCATAACTTTTATCATTAGGAAATAACTGTTGGTTCTAGGACCGGACGAGGTGAAGCCTAACCTATCAGAGATAGTCTTCTTTCAAGGGACAAAAAATGGTTGTCAGAATTTTCAAAGTAGGTGACCGCAGTAATTTAAGAATCAATTTATGGATTTTTGTTTGTGTTGAAAACGTTGCTTTTGTTTTAAATATATAAATATTAGGCGTAAACGGCCCCTGCAGGACCCAAAAGCCTAACTTCTCCAACCACTGTTTAATGCCGATTCAGAACGGCAATTAATTTTTGAGAAGCTTCTCATGACAGTTCGTACTCTTGGATCAGACTAGACCTTTGCAAGAGGTGGGGCAGCAAATAAAAACCTCTCGGCAACGCACTTAACCACTAAGTCACTGCACCCTGCTTTTTTGAGTAACAATATTTTTTTTGGCTCAAAAATTCAAGGGTAAGTTTTAGAAGCCGTAATTTAAAAAAAAAAATTAAATAAGTACAAATTTTTTTATTAATCTTAAGATTGTTCTTTATTTGATTGATTTTAGATGAACCAGTACAAAGTTATGATAGTCAACTAAAAAACACTATTTGTAAGAGGAGAAGAAAAGATGGCGAAACCCTGCAGTATTATTGAAACGCTACTGGTCCTCCTATTAAGTTCGCAGACGATATATAATTTTCTATTCGATAGCCACATCTAAAACTGAAGTAATAGCCTTTTCTTAAACGTTTGTGCTACCCAACAGCATGTAACATTTTAAACAATTATATTTTTTTTTTCAAATTATCACCTATCTGTTAAGTGTGAAAATTAAAAAAAATAATACCTAAGTATTGTTTTGACATAGCAACTCAAAAAGAATACATACGTTTAATTTAAATCGATCCAACAAAGGGTGATTTTTTAAGCGTAGTTTTTTTAAAAATCGAATAAAACACTCAAATTTGCATCAAATATTTTTCAATTCAATTTTCACGGAGCACGAATTTTAATAATAAGTTTCAATAATTTGCAATCGTTGCTCGTTTGTAAGTCTTTCCATGATTAAATGGCAGAGTATACTGAAAACTTTTCACTTTGACAGATAAGGTTTGGACGCCAGTACTAACCAGTGCTGTCAACCTGAAAAACTTAACTCTTTAAAAATCACCCGTTACAAAGAAAAACGGATTCTAGTGGGTGTAACGCCAATCCAAAACCGAAAGGTTTATTTTTGGCCCAACAGGCAATAACAAAATACCATAATAACTTGTTCAGATGGTCTAGATCTGTAGGCACAACATTTTGGAAAGCTGACGTCAGGATCTACACGGAACGGCCTAGCTTAGTCAGCGACGGAGTTGAGTTTTTTGTGTTTGTTTTTTGTTATGTGTAGGAATTTTAGAGTTAACGTTAGCAATATTCGTGGGTTAAGAGCCAATCTTTTCTCATTGTACGCCCACGTGAATCTCAATAAACCAGCTGTCTTGGCACTTAGTTAAACACAGGTCAGCATTGATTCCGATTTAACGGAGTTTAGTCTGCCTGGGTACAACTTGTGCCATTATTTTTATATCGTGGTATCGCCGTTTATATACGTATTAATGTAGCCTACCAACTTCTACCTCAATATGGGCAATGTGCCAATCCGGAATTTAATTATATTTGGCTAAAATTTCATGTCCGTAGGCAATTAATTCACTACTGTTTTATTTACAGAAGCCCTAACCAGGGCAGGCATTTAACTTAAAATGAGTTTGATGCACTGTCTGATTCCATTACCAGAATTGTAACCCATTATCCTCGTACTGAAATCGTCATTGCGGGCGATTTCAATATACACAATTCAAGTTGGCTTCGACATTCTGGACAGACATCCGAAGGAAGGTATGTCGAGATCTTTGCTGAGGTTAATAATTTAACCCAGATGGTAAATGAGCCGACACGGATACCTGACATTAACGGTCAAAACGCCAACTCTGGACTTGCTTCTTACTTCTCACCCTGACAAATACACTTTAAATGTATTATCGCCTCTAGGTTCTTCAGACCATTTCTCGTACTCCAACCACACAGTTAAAGAACAAGCTCCTAAAGGAACCGTATGGCAATACGAGAAAGCCAAATAGGAAGAATTAAATGTTTTTTTTAGGAGTTTTAACTGGTTGCTATGCTTCCGCGATGGCGATGTGGATGATGCTGCTGATATGATAACAAACATAATTCACTTGGGTATGAAACGCTTTATCCCATCCAGAATAAAAAAAAAACTACAAAGTCTCACCGGTAGTAAAAACTTTTGGTCGTTTGTGAAAAACATCAAAAACTCGGCCTCTTCAACTGTTCCGATTCTCATTTACAATGACATTCCAGCTCTGTCAGTTCTTCAGACAAAGCCAATCTGCTTTCTTCTCATTTTGCGGCTAACTCAACACCCCCAGATTGTGCTTTATCTCCCCCTGTACTCGAGCGCGTAGAACATTCAATGGGACAAATCCACTTCCGCACAGTGGCAAGAGTACTTCAAGATCTCAACATACAGATGGTATTTCCTCTAGGTGTTCTTCCACGCCAGCAAAACCACTGCGTAAGCTTTTCTATATGTCCTATTCTTCAGGGCTATTTTCGAGAAGATGGAAAACAGCATTTGTCCAGCCTGTCCCAAAAAAAGGCGAATCTTCCTCTCCCTCTTCCTACCGATCAATTGCGCTTACGTCCCTTCTTTCCAAGGTCATGGAAACGCTGATAAATCGTCAGCTTATGAAATATCTTGAATCACGAAAACTTCGTAATGACCGGCAGTACGGTTTTCGTAGCAACAGATCCACTGGTGATTTCATGACATATCTAACCGAAAAGTGGAACCAATCTACCGTGGTGGTGAAAGTAAGGTCGCTACGCTTGATATTTTAATGGCATTTGACAGAGTTTGACATTAAGCTCTTTTGTCGAAAATGGGTGCTTTTGGAATCGATGATACCCTTTTTTGTTTTGTACGGTTTCAAGTCTGCTACTCACCAAATAAATGCTTGTGTCCCTCAAGGCTCCATTTTGTCTCCGACTCTCTTCCTCATTTTTATCAATGACCTCCTGTCTGTCACTTCTAATCCTATCCATTCCTTTGCTGATGACAGTACCCTTAGCTTCGCATTTTCGTTTTATGATTCACATCCCACATCTTCGGGCGTGGTGCTAGAACGGCAATGTATGTTAAGCTCATTAAATTCTGACTTTGACAGCATTCTTAAGTGGGGTAAAACCAATAGAGTAAAATTTAATGCTTCCAAAACACAATGCTGTCTTCTGTCATTAAAGCGAAATCCCAATACTCTGCCATTATCCATGCATGGTACTTGCATTGCCGAAACCGAAAGACTTTCCACCCTCGGTATGTGCGTTAACGACAAACTTCGTTGGAATGAGCACATATTCGATGTCGCCAAGAACGCTGTATCTGATCTGGCTACAGTTTATAAGGCGTTCATTCGCCCCAAACTTGAGTATAATGCTCATATCTGGTCCGGTGCTCCAATTACATAACGTGAGGTAAAACTTATTGGCGATCGAGACATCGCGAAATCACTTGACTCGCTTAGTCATCGTTGTAATGTCTCCTGCTTGTCATTGTTTTATCGGTATTTCCACCACAAGTGCTCAAATGAATTAGCCAGTTGCATTCCACCCCTACAGCAATTCAACCGCAATACTCGCCATGCTAGGAATGCATATCAGTTTACCCTTAAGCCTGTATTCGGTCGTACAGTGAAATACAAAGATTCGTTTCTTAACCGTACAACGCGAATGTGCGCGAATGCTCTACCACGCTCTGTTTTCCTTCACATTATAGTTTACAGACATTTAAAACCAACCTGCATCTGTTTCTCCTTTTTCCTAATCCCGCACTTCCCCAATGCCCGCACTGTGTAACTTCATTATAAGGGTATCCAAAATCCCTTTAGTGCGCGTATATTATAAAACAAAAAAAAAATAACTTCTTAAAAGTTGTCCTTCCGTGCTTCCAGTATAAGGTTTTCACAGTAGGTGTGAATTATCCACACCGTCACACCTTAATAATCTGGTCTCCCTCCAACGTTTCGATTGTCTTACAGATGCGTGCAGGCAAGGCACTTTTGAATTCATCGACTTTTAACCGAAAAAGCGACTATCTTCAACCGTAACTTATCGTTGATTGCAGGGAATTACTGGCCCCGGTTAGCCATCATTCGAACATTCTCGTGTGAATTCCTGACCATAGGAACATAGAGGGTGTCCGGCTTCACCTTAAGCGCTAGGCAAGCACCCTGGTGACCACAATAAAATTTAAGAATGTAATTTTTTTTGTCCCTAACTACACGGGTTGGTTTGGTTAATTTCTAAGCTTTCTAGTAAGAATTTCTTGCCTTTCTATCTTGAAGCTGATACCCACTTTCTGTTTCATTAAGCTGTCCAACTCAATATAGTACAATACATTCTGCACTTACTTTTGAAGGAAACAAAGTGGAAAATATCAGAAAGAGGCTGATTCACCATTTTTTTTTAAACCAGATAGGCAAGATGCAAATTCCGATGAAGACACAAAGTGTAAGGCAAGTCAAATATTCATGGTACAATGCTTACGCGTGAGTGCAGTGGCTTAGTGGAGTGCAGTGGCTTAGTGGTTAAGTGCGTTGGACCACTAAGCCAGATGTCGCTGGTTCAAATCCCGACCTATACATCCTAAAGTTTTTATTCGCTGCCCCACCTCTCGCGAACGTCTGACAAACATCCAATAGTAAGAAATATCATGAGAAGCTAAGAGACTGGAAGCCCACTTAGTTTTGCTGCTCTCTTCTGGTACAGCGATCTTAAACTTTATTTTTTAAAAAGGTAAAAAAATGCGATTACTTTCCATAAAATGCGCTAATGAATTGTTTTTTTTTTTTTTTTGCACATGAAACTGTCGAAAAATTGAGTGTAAAATATAATCAACAATACGCACAATTTTTTTTGCTGTTACTAGTTATCATTCATATGCACAATCTGAATATGCTTAAGATATTCATACACATAACAAAGAAAGTAATGACAGTTGTCTAAATTATGTCACTTTCCATTTTCACCAATTTCTTGTCAGTTTGAGTGACAAACAATAGGAAATGTATACCTATTCAAGCGAAACAGGTTAAAAATCTGTCAGTCCAATTTATCAAGACAAGGGTGAGTGGCTTAAGTATTTTTACTAGATGAATGTATAGATGAAGTTCTTTGTTCTTTTGTCGGAAAAATTAGCAATTTACGTAAGAAACTCTGAAGGTTGCAATGAATTGTTTAAAGCGATTATAAAATATGTATAAAGTGAAAGTATAATTCGTCACCTCGAAGAAATTCTCCATAAAAAAGAGACCTACTTCAGTAGAATTTCCTATTATGTATAAGTATAACTAAATAAATTTTTGAGCCTGATATGGCAGTCATTTGATCCTTAAATCTTATAAAAAAAAATTACTAGATGTCTCTCAAGGGCACAAATGTATTTATAAATTTAGTGCCACAAATTAGGCGCACAGTAATAGTCTTAAATGCAACTTCTATGCACTTGTAGTTATAATTTCCCTTTCTAATTGTATAGGTATTCATATATATACATATATTGTAGCCGCGGTGAAACTTGAAATAATAATAAGAAACAGTCGATATTGCACTTGAACTTATATACTTTACTCACCACACTAAACACATACACACATACATCCAGAAAAAATCGATCTCTCCTTCTATCTAGCTAGCTACTACTAAAAAGTTGCGACGACAATGTATAGCTTTTAGTGTATAGTTAATTTGGAACATCTCCAAGATTTAATTCAACTCACAAGTGGCCCAGCAAAGTGCGACAAGTACATTTACAAGTCGTTACGAACGAATTACTGACAATTAGTATATTCGTCATTTTGGTGAATTTGTTTAAATTAAAAAAATAAACATGTATTTGTATCAAACGGATGATGCTATCTGTCGAAGCAAAACGAAAACTAATATCGTTTCAAATTGATCATACTAGTCAGCAGTGAGGGCGCGATGACAAAGTGACTAATGCAAAGATTATTTCCACAAAACCACTATTAATATTTATACAATGAGAAATAATATTTATGACAACGTTTGTCAATACCATAGGCGTGCGTTGGATGGTAAATGATTACAAGTGCTGTCCATATAGACTGATAGCTAAATATTATATGGGAGCAGCAACACGTAAATGATTAAAGTGGCGGATGTCATTGTTTGGGAGTTCTAGAGAATTTTAACAGACACACATATATTTTAATCAAATTATGTTTCAAGTTCCCCAAGTCGAATTTGAATCATAAAATCTATAGATTAAGGTTTGTTTGTTGATAAATAAATGTGCAAATCATCACCCTTCCTAATAAGACGGGCAGAATTTGCTTAGTGATATGTTTTATTGCTAAGTCAATACACGCTATGCAATTCGTATTTTTAGAGATCATATTATACAAAGCTTTATGCATTTAGTGTATGTCCCCTTATTTTACGCAGCCAATATGACTTCCTGACAAAGCCAATGTAGCCTCATAACAATTAGGTTTATTACACCTAAAAAGACAAATGGAGGCCGAAAAATGCATTCAAATTTAAATGTCACAATCGACAGCTATAACGTTGAGGTGGTAAAAGACTTTGTGTAACTCGGCTCTGCTATTGCATCATAAAATGCCGACTTTTCGGAAATTGAACGAAGAATAAGGCTTTCCAGTCGCTGTTTCTTTGGGCTGAGAAGGCAAATATGTAGTCAAGCCTTATCCCGAACCCTTATAATCCCAGACGTGCTCTATGGTTCCGAATCATGGACCATTTCTAAAGTGAATAAAGATATCCTGGGTCGCATTGAGAGAAAAAACTTTTCGTAAGACGGGTTCTGAAGAAGACCTCTCTACTATCTGTACGGCAACATCTACTTGATCAAAAAACATCGCATTGAGCGTTTGAGATGGCTTAGCACTGCCTATGTAAGTAATACAGCTTTCTGAAAGATAACATTTACCAATTTTTACTAACCTTTTGCAGTTAGCGTCCTTCGCTCTATGGCAACGGAGTCGACATTATTTCAACTGATTTTATCAAAGCTTTTGATCAAATTTTGCAATATTTTATCTTCCCACAGAGTGACAGACTATCTTCCAGCTCAAGGAAAACAAACTGATTCAGGGCATTATCATATTTAAAGCGGTAGCTCAAAGAATATAAAGTTATCAGAAGATTAAAACGACCCCAGCCGGATTTTTAGATCTGATAAGAGAAAAAGGCGAAATCCGAAGTCACGATATCAATTTGTGGTCACTCATAATTGTTCAGCTACAATCGGCGGATTGGCCGTAGTCGATCGTCAGAATAATGTCAGAAAAAAATATACCGACAAAAGAGAATATGAAGACTGCATCAATATCCTTTGGATATAGCTTAAAATGCCGAATAGAGATAGGTTAGGTTAGGTTGAAGTGGCAGTCAGTGAGGCCGACTCACTTAGACTAAGAAGAGGTCCGTTGTGATATCTCGTGGATCTAAACTTTTATTGCTTTACTTGTTAAACCATTTGGAGCTCTGTAGTTGGACCTAACGTTTTTGAGAGAGAGCAGAACAAGTGAAAAGACGGTGTGGGATTGTCTCCTCTTCCTCGTCGTTCATGCAGATTCTGCAAATGACATTTAAGTTCATGCCAGCCTATAAGACAGTGTCCAGTGATGATACCTATTGTAGAGCTGACGTGTAGTCTTTTTAGAGAGAACAAACAATTAGAGCGCTTCATATCCTGCTTTGGCCAAATCCGCTTTGTCGCTAGACAAGTCGTTCCACTTGCCCGCCTAAGGTTAGTTCTCTCAATAGCTTCCAATTTTAGATAACATGTGGGAATTGGAATGCCTAAGTAACATTTATAAGGTGAAATATCAATACCAAATGCAGATACCATACGACGACAACGAGCAGATCCTGAAATCTACATAAAGAACATGGGTGGATGTGTTCCGCCATAGTCAATAATCGTTCAGTATCAAAGTGGCTTTACATCAGGGGAACCATGTAAATCTTTTGAAATCTCCATTGTTGGCGCATCATTAGTGTAAAATTGGTTAAAAAACATAGGGAAAGGCTACACTCCGCTTGGGCGATACCCTATCCATATGCCATATATTTATGGCATTCTATGAAATTTATAACGAAAAATTACTTTGTTATAAAACGTCCCCAAAAAGTTGGCTTGGCCAAAAACTTTGTATGGGTGATATACTAGAAAAAACATTGGCTAAATATTTTGTAATACATTTTTCTTTTTTCGTTTTCTATACAAATTTTTAAATTTTTGAATATATTCTAAATTTCAGCTTCCTAAGCTTAAGGGGTATTACAAACTATGTGTCAAAATTAATATACCCTTAGGATAGGGTATAATGAATTCCTGGGTAAACTCAGCTATCTTCTTTAACCTAAAATACGGTTCAGCAACTGAGTTAAGGTCGGGCTTACATTCCACATAGATCTTATTGCCTGGAAATTATGGTTCCCAGTTAAAGTTCAAACTCTCGAATATCAATCACTTTAAAGGAAAAAACATCCCTCTCTGTCGTCTGTCTTAAAAATCATGTGAAAAAGGAAAGAACTCCCAATATTTTAATTGAAGCGACGAATTGATGACACACAACTATTTAAATATATATGCTAACTGAGTTCTCAGAAGTACAATGGTCAGAAGGAGCACCATGTTAAGAAAATAAAAAAAATAATCATTGGTACCTAGTAGTAGTTATGGAAGGTAATAAACTCTTTGGGCAATACTGTTTATTCTTCTTTTCGCTGCAAGTGAGACTAAATAAGATTCTTACGACTTTGTACATATAGCGACGGTGAACTTATTAAACCCATTAAGAAACGCCTTTGTATTATAAAATTTAACGATGCGGTGAAAGCTGCTTCGTAGAATCGAAATGCCAACATTTTTTTTCATTCTCTTTTTGTTTCAGAAAGCTTTAAAAGAGTTAGAGGGTAACAGGTGTTATTCGTAAGTAAGCAGTTAGTAATTAAAAAAGTACATGGGATAGCCCCTTTTCGAAATTGCAAGAAAGTTTTGTAAATAAACAGATGCAATCTTGGATAGGACTCAATGGCTCAAAACTTGTCAAAACGTAATCGGCCCTAGGAAGGTATCCGCCGGAACGGAAACAACAACAACAACAACAACAACAACAACAACAACAACAACAACAACAACAACAACAACAACAACAACAACAACAACAACAACAACAACAACAACAACAACAACAACAACAACAACAACAACAACAACAACAACAACAACAACAACAACAACAACAACAACAACAACAACAACAACAACAACAACAACAACAACAACAACAACAACAACAACAACAACAACAACAACAACAACAACAACAACAACAACAACAACAACAACAACAACAACAACAACAACAACAACAACAACAACAACAACAACAACAACAACAACAACAACAACAACAACAACAACAACAACAACAACAACAACAACAACAACAACAACAACAACAACAACAACAACAACAACAACAACAACAACAACAACAACAACAACAACAACAACAACAACAACAACAACAACAACACCAACAACAACAACAACAACAACAACAACAACAACAACAACAACAACAACAACAACAACAACAACAACAACAACAACAACAACAACAACAACAACAACAACAACAACAACAACAACAACAACAACAACAACAACAACAACAACAACAACAACAACAACAACAACAACAACAACAACAACAACAACAACAACAACAACAACAACAACAACAACAACAACAACAACAACAACAACAACAACAACAACAACAACAACAACAACAACAACAACAACAACAACAACAACAACAACAACAACAACAACAACAACTTGATTAGTCAAAACTTTTGTTAGAATTGTATTTACGCCCATTAATTTGCTTTCTTACCCTCATCGCATTTTATTACACCACTAGCTGCCTTTTATAATTGGAAAACAAGGGCAATAAAAACCTTTCTCTATTCGAAATAGCCGCAATTCAAAATCAAATTTCCAAGCTAAGACTATAAAAATTTTGCGGAATTAACTTGGGAATTTGCCTTAAGTCTATTGAAAACCCCCAAAAACACGAGCCAGTGGTAGCGGCATTCCAGCAAAAAAATATTTCAAAAACACCAAAAATAAGGACGACAACGACGTCGTGTTACATACATTCAAATATATATATCAAATTATATGTATGTGTTTGTATTGTACGAACTTAAATAAATGTACATTGCATTCAAAAAGGGGAAACAAAACGAGTGGTTTTCATTTTTGGCACTACCAAGAATTAGAGGGATGGTTATATAACTTGATGCTAAATTTTCTGCAAACAAACTGTTGCCACTTTTAAGTAGATTTGGCTGGGTTTTCCACCAAAGCCATCTACCATACATATGTGTGGGTGTACAAAGTATGTGTGTTATCAGCCCACCATCTTGCACCCATTCTTATAATAAATTTTATTGAGAAAAATCCTTCAAATGCGCCGAATCGTAAACGTATACATTCTGTTCGCATATCTCACTCGGTCGTCGTTGCCACAGGCGGACGGACACACACACATACACACACACACACAAAGTCAAATTCGAAATGTGGAACATCCTTTAATGTCATTTAATACCGATACCGGTCTCTCGAAATTTTAATTTTGCTGTTACTATGTGTGTGGGAGTAAGTGGAGGGTTTAAATAAAGCACCCTATGTGGGTGTGCATGTTCTAATTATTTTAGTAAAAAAAACGAAACAGTCACCGTAGAAGAAGAAGAGTTTCCTTTTCACAGATATTCATGAAAAAAAAAAAAAAAACAAATAGCGCCGGGCGCCAGCCGCAACCGCAAATATTTAAAAAAAAAACCCCACTGCAAACACACACTTTGAATCCAAGAGAGAGCGATAGTCTCACAAAGTAGCCGCCGCCCCAACACCATACACCAACCACGTTTCGGTAGCAGAAGAAGTATTTTTCGTTACAAGTGTCTAAATGACGACTGATGTAAGGGGGTACCGTACGTACCTGCATTTCACCGTGGACACAATTACACCACACATCTACCTCCAAACACCCAACCCTCGCAAGAAAAATAATTCAACGTCAAAATAAGTTAATAAAGGCATTTGGTAGAATTAAACTCATGTTTTTATTTACTTCAGTATCTGATAACTACAGACGTAGACGATGACGACGCCGACGGTGACAGAGATGCAGACGTGAGACAGAGGAGATGTGGAAATAAAAGATTACAATTTGAAAGGGAAATCATCAAACTTTTTTTGTGGTGCAAGATGATATCACACCCTTAATTTGCCAAGCACTGTCGCTTTCTGTCCCTTCGATTGGGGTTACGTATTTATATTTGACGCGCCTGGAGTATGTAGGTGTGATGTGATCCTTTTCTTTGTATTTCATCCTTTAGAAAAGGCAAATGGAATTAGGGTTGTATGGAATTATTGGGTTATTGAATAACAAACTACATCGCAATAAAGGCACTGTACAATTTGATTTAATATTATACATGTGGCTTAGTTAATGAACTAACAACAGATAAAATATGACAAAATTCAAAACCAGCAGATAAGGACTTCCGACAACTAAACCGATACGCAACAACATCGTTAGTACACTGATAAGTACGTAGTACGTATACGAGGAATATGGAAATGTATAATAATAGCTTATAATCGCACAAGAAAACTATAAGAACAACGACCTTTTCTAAGAACCCATCACTATGGCTGACAGAATGATAAAAATCCTGGATAAATCCAACGATTTTTAAGTCGAAACTCACTGCACGGTACCATTAAAAAATTTGATGTATAGCTTAAATTTGTCGTCCCTTAGAGCCTGGCTATGCGTTCATGGGAATGAACGTCGTGCTACACACACAAAAAGTGTCATAAGGCCCCAATTATAGCTTTCATTGAAATGCATCATTGAAAATTTTGTTTTGCGATTTCAAGACGACTAAGCAAACAATATTGTCTTATCAAAATAAAGCAAATCACTTACAGAATTTTTCTACAAACAAAATTGCTTTTTTGTTTTAAACTTTTTTTAAATCTGTTTTTATTATTTTACTGACAGAAATCGATTTCAATGAGCAGCTGATAATCGTTTCTACAATTTGGAACACAATCGTTCCACTGATGTGTTCGATTTTCTTGCAATTCTCAGCTGTCAGTTTTGCTTTCAATGATCAACTCTAACCTTAAAACCTATACCAGTGGCCTTCCACTGACAGAAATTTGTCAATGATTGCTATAACCGACTTGTCAAAAATGAAACAACTATTCCACTGATTTGTTCCAATGATGCATTTCAATGATAGCTATTACTGGCCCCGAATTCTCGGTGTGGGCATGAACGTTTCGTTTCCAAACCAGAAAGAGATCTTGAACTAAGCTACATTCCAAAAGCCTGGCGTAGAGTGAAGAATGTCTTCAGCACTATAGAAAAATCATTAAACGACAAACAATATACACTAGCAGCGTTTTTAGACATTGAAGGAACATTCAACAATGTTAAAATATGCGCAGTAAATAGAACATTACAAGATTCCAACGTTGATGCTACAATCACTAACGTGATCATTAATCTACCAAGCGAATGGAATATATATGCTAACCTTGGTGATGCCGACCTAAGAGTTACAGCATCCAGAGGAACACCCCAATGTTGCTGTTGTGTTCCTTGCGTCAGGCAAATTTTTATCAACTATAAGCGAACTGTTAGAAAACTTACTACGGACACTTAACGAGTGGACAAAACAATGTGGTCTTGAGATAAATCCCCAAAAGACCGAACTTGTGGTGTTCACAAATAAAAGGAATATACCACAATTCGAACC
Source organism: Ferdinandea cuprea (assembly GCA_963576555.1). Taxonomy (NCBI): domain Eukaryota; kingdom Metazoa; phylum Arthropoda; class Insecta; order Diptera; family Syrphidae; genus Ferdinandea; species Ferdinandea cuprea. The sequence goes on from OY754962.1 coordinate 27,032,288, forward strand.
ACCAGCTATTGAGGGGATCCCTCTTAAGGTGCAACCGCGTCTTCGACAGAAGATGGGGACCGAAACCCAAAGTAATTCTGTGGATGTACACGGCAATTGTACAACCGATACTCACATATGGCAGTATAGTCTGGTGGCAAGACGCAGACAAATCAACCAATCTTAATTTTTTGACGAAAAAACAGAGAGTAGCATGCATAGGGACGACTGGTGCAATAAGAACGACATCAACCGCTGGATTGGAAGTGATTCTAAATTTGCAACCCTTGGATCTATACTTGCACGAATCAGCTGCCAAGAGCGACTTAAGGATCAGACAAATAGTCAGCTGGAACCCAGGTCTCGCGGGCTACGCATAGATTCCGAAACTGTATGTAGGAAACAACGTTAGCTCCGACTACATGATTTCCTACATAGATTTTGACAAACCATACACCTGGTCCTTTACGAGCAGGGAGGAATGGAAAACGAATGAACCCACGAAAATGAAATCTATATTCATATACACAGATGGATCGAAGATGGGTTGTGAAACAGGTGCCGGACTATTTTCAGAGGAACTAAATATCCACAACTCCATCAGACTCCCTGATCAAAGTAGTGTTTTCCAGGCTGAGGTTTTGGCAATCGGGGAAGCGGCTCGTACTGTATCAATGTTGGCAATACCACGAAATTATATTAACATTTTCATTGGTAGTCAGGCGGCCAATAAGGCAGTTAATGCTATCGAAAATAAATCCAAGCTGGTTCAGAGCTGTCGCTAGAGCTTAAAGCTCTTAGCTCGCAGCACAAGATCTTTGATGGGTTTCGGACACAGTGACATAACCGGTAATGAGATGGCCAACGAGCTAGCAAAAAAAGGATCCGAAATGGATCGCGACCTGGCACTTCAGTCGATCAAATCACCACTCTGCAACCTAAGAGAACGAGTGGAATATAAGTTCAGAATGAAAGCCAACAATAATTTCAAATCTTTAACCACCTATGAGATATCACTGAAGCTATGGCCAGAATATAATAAAAACCGAACCAAAAACTTCTGCAGTACGAAAGAGCGTCGCTGTCCAAGCTGGTTGGTGCTTTAACTGGTCATAGTTTTCTGAGAGGCCACATGATGAAACTAATTCTCAAGAATGAAGACATTTGTAGAGGCTGCGGCGATGAAAAGCTCAATTTCTTAAAAGCGTTTGAAAGCAGGTCGGTCACAGTTTTACTCTCTAAGCTACTGAAGCTAGGTTTCAACTCTATGATCGTACCTCAGGAACTGCATACAATTTGTTAAAATTCACAACATCCTTTCCGAAGCTAAGAGTCAATTGGGTGGTTCCCCCAGGAAGTCAACTCGGACTTATTCTCTTTTTGTTACTTGTAAACGATATCCCAAGTGTCCTTCTACATTTTCAATGTCTTAAGGATGCTTACGATTTAAAAATGTATTGTAACGTCAATTCTGTGTTGGAAAAAAAAATGCACTTGGTATGTGGTAAATGTAGTGTTCATCCCCAAACCAGAAAATAAGCGTTGAAATGGTTGTATCTAAAAACAATAGAAATAATTATTGACATTCCTGTCAGAGATATCTTGCCTATGGGTGGCTTGAGATAAAGTCGAACGAAATAAGGTTGATTCGACTTTAACCGTACCAAAGGCAATGTTTCGTACTGAGACTTTTTTGGCATAAAACGTGCTTTGAAAACCGGATGATTACTATTTCATCAGGGCTGAGTTTAGTATTAGTCGTAAAAGGCTGTGGTCTTTGGTCAGCGATGATTTCCTTATAAGTGAAGCTACGTAGACTACAATACAATTGGATATGCCCATGACCTAGTGATAATTTGTAAGGCCAAAGAGACTAAGGAATTCATTTCATGTATTTAAAAAGCCCCCGCAGCTGAGAAAATCTTTCCATAAACCCCAACAAGAAACATAAACTTAGGTATTATTTCACTTAACAAGGCAATCGTGGACGTTAAGTACTACGACGAAATCGGTATCATTTAATTGATATTAAGATGTTCAAATGTGGGACTTTACGAACCCCTCCAAAAGGGCAATGTAAATGAAGCAGGCCTCGAAACTCCTGGATCACACAAATGCAACAACACTAGCATTTGATTGGCCGCAGTGACGAAGTGGTCGAACCGGCCAACCCGTAGGGATGAAGAGAACTGGGAGTGTTATGCGGCCTACAATTCTGATCAGATAGATAGATAGATGGATTTCTTTATTTCATTAGATTTGATAGAATATTTTTGAATTAATAATACGGACATGGCAATATTGCCGTCTGCCGGATTTGACATTTCATAATATAACAAAATAAAATTAAACAATTAAATGTAACATAAAAGTTAGGAAACTGAATATACAGAATTTGTTGAAGACATTACAAGATATTCTAGAGTATACTACTTTACCATAGTTGATTTGGAAAATACTTAATATAACCTCATTACCTAAGGTTACGGAAAAGAACTTCATAATAAAACTCAAAAAGCAATAATATGATTAACACCCCTGCACATATATAAATAAACAAAGTGGCATTATGCAGCTTAACAAGTTTATTTCGAGTTCAGGAGATAACCCGGACCCAAGGTCTCTGATTTCTGATACGAATGTTTCTCCCCCGTGATCTCAGGTAGAGAAGCGTGGGTAAGCAATTACCCACCAAACATAACGATTCTAATATGGAAACGGGAATGGTATATACGGTATATGGTATATATGGAAAAAGTCACTGTATTTAAGGCAGACTTCACGCCTTTCATGAATCTTTACAACTCTGGTATAAAAGGTGCAAACATTCATATATTAATGCCCTTAGCTTGCATATCAATAAACCTAAATCAGTCATGCACTGCTTTAACAAGAGAGACCAAATAATGGTTGGTTACTGAACATCAGGTAATGAAAAAGCCTGAAACTCCATTTAATGGACCTGAACAGCAGTCAATATAGCAACTAAAAAGAAGCATAAAAATAAAGGGGAAGGTCGAACAGCAAGCTTTCTTATGAAGTTTTACGGCAGGAATTACTTTTTATGGGGTAACGTTAAGTCGTTTGTTTTAAGCCAGCAAGTCAATAACAACGCGGAATTGCCAACGTTCCGGCTGATATGTTGGAATGAGTATTGCAAAATTGGCTCTAAAGTAAAGTTCTATCGCTGCGTGGTAGCCATATGAACGCGATCGATTTCTATACATAAATTTAGCGTAATGTTAACTACACATTTCAGTCCGATAACTCAATTTTAATCGTTTGTCCTTATAGAATACCATTGGCTATGTTAAAGTGGACGTTGACACAGTACTAAACTAATTTTCCGCTGTACCTCGAATAATAACGATATGCGGATGATGTGATTGTACAAGTATCAGGAATGTTTCCTGACGTGATAAGTGAAATCATGGAAAGGGCTTTGAGTCAGATAAGCATTTACATTTCAAGTTGTGGTCTTAAAGTAAACCAAAGTAAAAATGAACTGTTGCTTTTCAACACAAAAACGAAAATACCAATTTTCATTAAGTGGGGACTTTTGCAAAAAATGTGGTTCTCTGGGTATATACAGCCGTCAAAATCACCAAACTAAGCAGTGCCAAAGAACAGCTGGTGTTGGTACCACAAGAGGTACGGAAGCAATTAACGTGATTCTGAACATTATTCCTCCAGATCACCAGCTATTGAAACCGTAGTATTGTGAAGTACGGTAAGACTAAGGGAATCGGGACTCTATGGACACACCAAAATTCAGCTTTCACTTCCTAGTCTTGAACTAAGTTCTACTGACTATGTTACATCCAAACTAAATTTCCATAAAACTTGAAAGGGATGGAATTCAGACAACGTAACAAACTACGCAACTAGATATATGTCAATGTAAATCGTCAAAAGCCCTTGCTATCAGGAAAGGCAATGTACTTCTAAGAAAAAATCGGCTATCTTCGTTGATAGTAAAGCCGCAATGAAAGCTCTCGATTCTACCGTGACTACATCAATTTAGAATACAGAATCTCTTTCGTAAACTGCCTAGGCGACTAAGCTTGGCATCCTCCACAATACTATTTGTCGCAGTTACCTGGACGCTAATGAGAGCGAAACCGTTTTCATATTCTCTGCGGTTGACCAGCTTTAGCAAAAGCCAGATTTAATACGAGCGATATTAAAAGTAAATAGAAATAGAAAACTCCGAAGCTCAACATTTTACCACCTCCAGTTTTATTCAAAGTCCAGATTTGCACATTTATGCATCCTAAAACGCAATGTTGAACAAAGAACTTCAAAGAAATCAATCGATAATATCTATTCATGGGCATTTATTAGATATTGATTAGCTACCTACCTATTTGGAGTTTGTAAATTTTTGAGACTACATGACATAAATAAATGTCAAACAGAAACTACATACATATCCATATACATCCATTTCAAAAAAATTTCAAACCAGCAACGCAATCATCCAAAACTCATAACTTCCTGTTACGCGAGGATATTGACTTCAAATTCGTCAATTAAAATTTTAATATCAGACCCGCCTTCCATCACCGACCGGACTTCCTTCCGAATTTGCACAGCTTCGAAAATTAAAATTACAGCCTCTTACGCATTCTGTACCACACAATTAAGTGAGTTTAATCAACAAAGGATAAATATAACCAGTAAGTGCAGTTATTATCAGTTGAGAAAAAAAAACATATGTATCTACCCATGTGGGCAGATATGTTGCTGGTGAATCATTATAATTTTTTTTTTGGTTTCACGACAGAGTTCTTGCGGTAAGTTGTTTTATTTAAGTTTCTTGTTTTCATTTTGGAATGATTTTTCTTTGGCACATGTTGGAACAACCAACGGCAACGGACGGCAGCGCAACGTAGCGCGTACAGAAAACCAGTTTTGTAATTGTTGCGCTTTGGATGTTGATACCAAAGAACGCGCATATCTTGCCAAGACAACCTTGAAAGGGCGTCATTGCAGATAATGTACGTACTAGCTCTGCAGCGTTGGATAAACTTTATATGCATATCAATTTTTCCCTTTAAATTTGTATATTTCTATGAAAGGATTTTTTTTTCCAAGGAGAAATTATTTATTTCTGTCCTCTCGATTGCATGAATTGGATAGAATAAGAGATGTGGTCGGTGTACCTACACATATGTACCTCACTTGTGCGAGTGGCAGTTGATCTTTCTGATAATATGGAAGTGGAATGCAAGTTTTTGTGTTTTAGTTTTTTTATTCAAAATGAATGAATGAATGAATGAATGGATGAATGAGTGTGTGTCGTGAACATGTTATCAAAAATGAATAAATAATTTGCGCGAAGGTGTGTTCTTATTTACTGAGTTTTGCAAAAATGAAAACGCTTAAATATTAATACAGCTCTGTGTCAGCAGCATTAAACTGCGAGATAGTGCAACGAGTGATTCATGTTTCGACATGCAGAAAATTTTGTTAGCTTATGAATAAAAGTTGAAGAAACATCTTGAGTAATTTTATTTAAACCCTGGAGGCCCGTTTGCTGATTCTTTTCTTAAATCTATCTTACAAATAAGTGCGTTGTAAAAAGACAAAACAAAACTTAATTCTCAAAATTACATGTTAAGATCGGAGCCTAGGTCGCTTAGGATAGGATAGACAATCTGGTTCAGCTAAATATGCAGTTGTTACATCAGCCCTCTGTATTTTTAAGATTCTAGTTGAGATTGCTAAAACAAGTGACCAAAGCTGATTAGGATCCTTAAGTCATTTATATTCATTCAGAGAGCAGATAAATTTGGTCCCTCAACCAGATTTGAGTTGCCCATATTCGGCATGATGCTGATGTAAAAACCCAGTCATTTCACTTTTATAAACAGACAAACAGCACAATAAGACTTATATTTTTCGAAATTTCGATTTTGAGTTTGTGGTGATTTCATACCAGGGCCTTCAAAAGGCTAATAATGAGCCTTGCCTTGCCTTGCCTGGCAAAAGCGTCAACTCTCTCAATGTCCTTGATAGCCAAATGTCCAGGGACCCAGGTCTATGTTACATCCTCCCACCTTTTTTTTAGCTCTTCTATTGCCTCCTATACAAGTTTGAATAGATATGATCTTAGTTGTGACTGGTCAACAATTTTACTTTGAGCGATTGTTCATAATATTCTTCGCGGTGAACTGACTAAATTAGCTCATAAATTTTGTAAGTACAGCATCACCTTATCTAATAAAAATGGTGGCACTCTTTATCAAGTCTTTTCTAAGAGGAGTCGGCCAATAGATTTTACAATGTGGCGGAGAGCAGACCTTTACGACAAATAGGTAATTAGCTTAACTTAAGACGGAGGCGATGCGTGTTATTAGCTGTGTTAAAGTCCAAGTCAGAAGCCCACCACCTACGACAAAATGTCACTATTGATAGCAGCAACTTGAAGTAGTTTATATTAGTGTAAACAATAACTTCACGAATTACAACTTAGAGTAGATCCGGCGAAGAATTTCCATAGGAAACCATAGGAAAAAATAACTCGTCGACTCAATTAACTGGGCCACATAGACTCGATGAACAATAGTACTCCAGCCAAGAGGATCTTCAAATCCCAGCTCAAATTTTCGAGATGACAAGAATCAACAATTGCGGGATCCAAACGCGCTCGGGCTGGAAAACTGGAAGCAGCGTGCCCACGAATATAGATGATGAAATGCTGCCGTCGGGAGCCCGTTAAGTTGGATAGAGAAAAGCTGTTGGCTTAATTGAGACAAAAATGAAAGAATATATTAAAAATGCAATTAATAATGTCATGTCGACGCTTTTCAAATTCAAAAGAACCAGAAGGAGTAATAGAAAATTTGCCTTCTAGTAACATCTACTACATATTTGTAGGGACTGTCATTTGCGCAACAAAGGTACGCAAGGCGCGTTCAAGTTGCAAATCTACTCCATGTTAACCTCCTGTCACGTGAGGGAGTTGACTAACATGGGTATCCTTGTGGACTCGCAACTTAGAGAACGCATCGAATGAGACTACGTCGAAGTATGTATTTAAGAAGCATCAATAACGGATGCAGAGAACTCTGTGAAAGGGAACCTTACTTGTTATTCCCGAATTTTAATTTACAGCCGTTGGTACTAAGTAATGGAACTGGAAGACGTACATGAAGTCACAAACTGCCACTAACCACTTGTAGGTCTCAGATATTTTATTTTATTTTAAAGATTTTCTTCTACCAGTCCTAGTGCTGCCTTCAGTCAGCCGATTAGATCAAATGACGACAAAAGAAAAATTGCCACAAATTTAGCATAACATTCAAATTAGATACCATGTGGGGCAAAGCGAGCATACAATTGTGAATCAGAACTCAAACTCACCGAGAAAGACTAATTTGTTGTACATCTGTCGCTCCCGGCTAATCTGTTGATTGTGCCTATAATGCGCAACATTCGTAGTCGCAGCCATTAAACAAACCCGTTGTCGTCGCGAGAACAAGAAAAATATTGCACAAAAGAAAAAAAACGGTGTAACCATAGTGGGACTATGTGAATAGTGTGTATCCTCCAAGTAACAAGGCGCACATTAAGTAATCAAACTGAAGGACAAAACCAGATACAACGACCGTACGAGACTATCAAAAGACGGCGCAATGACCGCAAAATGTCAGTCGGTGCAAGTTGACATTCCTCGCATAATAGAATTTCTTTATCAACAACGACAAAGACGACGATGCTAAATAAAGGCTTCCGATGTGCCCTATTCGTATTTACTTTTAATATTATTATTATATGCCGTTACAATTCCTTTTTTTAAAGGAATTTTCGTTATTTTTTTTGTTGGATGGGCAAATGGCAACACTACAAATGAGAGGGGAAAAAGAAAATAAACAGAATCTCAGCTTGCTGTTGCATACAAGATAGAACTTGTGCATATTGCTGAGCATGCATGTGTGTGTGTAAGGCTTATTTCAAAAATCAAAATCCACTAACGAGCGATTTATTTAACATAATTTCTCAATAACTTCCGCCAATTGCACACATTTTCCATTAAAGATGTCAAAAGGCACTACTTTAGCAATAATATTGAAGAAGAAAGAAAAAAGGATAGTGAAATTCCTTAGAAATTCTTTTTTTTTTTTGTTCGCTGACCTCGCCTGTTTTAAAGAGATTCAAAAAATAAAACAACAATAGCGTGTCTGTTCACTCTCGTGGCAACGCATGTCTCATAAGGCAGCAATTTGTTGTTTTTTTCCTCTCAAATCGACATGTTATTGAATTTTCAATTACATATATACATATACTAAAGTGTAGCTCCTTTGTACTAACCTAGAGATTTTTCGTGTCGAAATGCTGCAAAATTTCCAATTAAATTCAAGCGATTAACATTCCTTGGAACAACTGTAGTTAAATGTCGAAACACACGACGCACGATAAAATGATTGTTAGTAAATCCACTCTCACGCGGTTTGTTACACTTTCTAATTGTTGGTGGTTAGTTGGTTTGGTTGATGATGCCTGCACTGTGCGTGTGTATGAGTGTACGTTTGGATTTACATCACATACATTTTCGCATTTCTATTCAACGAACGACGAAAAAAAAAGAACGAATTGATTGATTGATTCCGCCGAGGATAAAATGAACAACAAAAAAGGAACTTAAACTCAAACTAAAAACACAAAACTATGTACAAGATTATTCAATTATTCATTGAGGACACACACAAAGCACTTGATTTTTATTCTTTTTTATGTTCTAATAACAATTTCGAAACTTCACTCACACTGCTGCTGGCGGTGGTAGCTACTCTATACTCTTGCTCTTGTCAAAAGTTGTTCGGATTGAATTTTGATGATTTTTAACATTTTTGTTTGAAGTTACGTGAATCTACAGCCGTTTTTTTTCGGCTATTACTTTATTTATTAGCTGTGTTTAAGTGCGAGAAGGGGAAAAACAGGAGAACGAATGAGAACCAAAATACTATATCACACACCGCTACTTTAATGGAACACTTCGCTTGCAGTTGATAACCGGACTAAGATCTAGAAATCCCATGAACCAGTAGGTTTCCGTTTGGTTTTCTTTTCGTTTTCATCCACAAGCATAGCACAGTTTAGAATGAGAAATGCACAGTACACAGTATCTATATGCTCATCTCTGTCTGTGCGGTGGAAGCAAGCAGCAATAATGTTTACTCGTCAACAATAACTACGCGTATGAGGGGTGTGCAATATGACAATCGCAGATGCGAGATGTAAGTTACGAAAAATTTACTTTTATATGTTCGAAGGAGACAAATAGTTTAATTGGCGTTTAGGGGTTGTAATGTAACTTGTAACCCTGCTGTGTCTGTCCCTTTGGTTGTTTTTCTGTTCGCCGTAATGGTGGGTGGAAAAACAGATATGTTCGGAGGATAATCTTTTCTTTTCTTCGGTTGGTAAACATGTCACGGTGTACTAAATTAGAATTTAAATTCATTAAACAATAACAGTCATATTTATGAAGTAATTTTAGACTCTATCTCCTCTAAGTAACACTTAAGTCAAAAATCCGTATTTATAATACATTTTAAAAGCATAGTCAAGTAAAGACCAATGTATTTAAACGCCAGCGACCGTGTTTAATGTTATGTTTCCACCGAGCACTAAACCGAGATTAACATTAAACTACACTAAATCTTCCTCAAATCCCGATTCACGGTAAAAATTGTAATGCGGTAAGCATAAGATTTATGGATAATCGAAAAAAACTAGGTTAACATATCTGAATAGGCTTATAGACACTAAACAAAATGTAAAGAAAAAGAAAAATTTTAAAGCTAAAGAGCGGTTGGAGAGAAAACGTAATATCGGTTTATCTTTTGGTGAAAATGTATCAAAAAGGTTGTTAAGAACAAAATAAACTTCGGAAATAGAAGATCTGTTGTTTGTCAATCCTCGAATATATAAATGATAAAATAATTCGTTAAACTGACATATTAGTTAATGAACTTAAATAAGTGCATGTTTTAAAAACATAATATAGAAACTTTAATTTTATATTTACTTACTTAAATAAATTAATTAAACTAAATTTATTTAAAAAAAAATCAAATCGATAAAAACGAATAAATATTTTATAGAAAATGGCAAAAACACTCTTTCATGAAACGTTTCCACCAATATATAAGCTGAAAATAATGTTTCCACAAACAAAATTATATAAATATTTGGTTTTTTACAATTATCTGCAACCGATGTCAGTTTTGACCTGTGGTGTGGTGAGTTAGTGTTGAATGTGTTCACAAGTCGATTCTTACATGCAAACTGAGTTTTTTTTCGATATTGTTATTATCTTGTGTTTACCAGGTTACAAATTGTATTTTTAATATGGTTTTTAATGGGGGCGGCCATTTAAATGATATGAAATGTCAGTTTTTATAGCAAGAAGTTGGGAATAGTTGATGAATTTAAGCATTGCACCTCACAATTTGGGTGTGTAAAATAAACATGCAAATAATAAATATATAATAGATAAGTTGACCATACATTTTCGGTTGACAATAATTTTAAGTATAACTATACAAACACGGATTTTATGGATGATTATATTGAAGCAGTTAAGTAATTTTACACAATTGGGCAGTGGTTTAAAACGCTTTTTAATATAATGTGATCCAAATTCTTACAAATATTATTTTTGGTACTTGAAAACACTTTTTTTTTACAACATTTGCAATCACGAACTAGTAGTAGTAGTAGTAAATTGTATTGTTTATTTTCATAAAAAATAATTCCAAAAAAATTACAAAATATTACAACTTGACAAAGAAAGTCGTCTGTTGGAAAAAGTTGCAAATTAATTCAAAATATAACTACATTGTAACTAAATGTGCATGCTTATTTATGAGCATTACTCAACTACCAAGCATTTTCGATCGAAAAATGCACTCACAATATATATATATATATATATGTATGCAGTGCGTTCCAGCTACCTTCTGCTCTCTTTCTTCTGTCAATCACTTAATATAAATTGGAAGATCAAAATTTACCCCCAAACATTACTAATTTAGTTATATTTATGCAATAATACAATAAAATAAACATTTTATTTCATTACATTAACCAAAATGGAAAATATAAATCAACCCAAGTATGTTTATTTTAAGGCAGATAAAAAATATATACATTTTCTTATAACCGCAAAAAAATATTCGAATTAAACTGTAGCACCTTCGTATTTATCGTGTTACTAATTTTTTGTTTCATCATTTATAGCTATAAAAGATGAATTACGTAAATTCAACACTTCGCAGACCGGCTATTTTTTGTTGCCATTTGGAAATGATGGAAAATTCCCCACACTTATTTTTCGCGCGTAATTAAGCAAATTAGATCTGATTTTACACGTATTCACAGATAGGAAAATTGAGAGAGGATTTTGCGGCCATTTCTTAAATATTTTTTGCGGGTTGAAAATGATAGGTTAATTCCTCATCTGTGGTCCTCGTTAGAAACGTAGCTAGTGCAGGAACTGCCGGATGGTGGAAAATACATTGGGGAACCTTTAAACACATTCAAAGTTTTGTGTCCCCGCATCATCCTGTTTCTGTTTTATCGTGTAGTACACAACTTTGTTATAATTAAAAATAGATATATGATAATATTCAAATCCACAATTTCAGTATTTCACATCGCTAAGCGCTATAATGGTAATTGATTTATGTTGTAATTTATGGCCCATATTCTTAAATCCAATCAAATCCAAAGAAAAATACCGAAAGTCTTTGCTAATAAAATAATGAAAGCCAGTCAAGAAGTCTTTCAAATAGTTTCAATTAGTGACTCTTCGAAGTCTTATCCAGGTTAATTTATTAAAAATATTTAATCAAAGCAAAATGGATATTGAAACTTCTTCTACTTTCGATTACTACACCTTACGAAGCTATAAATTAAATTACTGCTTAGAGCTTCATATTATTTTTGTAGAAGGCTTAAAGACATAAGACAATGGTAAAGAGTTTTTTTTCTGCCTTAAAAAAGCCTTAAGTCTTGATTTGTCGAGTATTAGGGATTCTCCTCTTCCGCTGGCGCCGCACCATCAACTGCCACTCACAAATAAAATGGCACCTCCAAATAAAAACAATACACATTTAGTACAATTTAAAATTTTATTTTACTTTCATTTTAACAATTTTTTTTCGGAAATAAACACTGTTTTGAAATAAAAAAAAATTTATAAAAAATTTCGTTCATGAGCAAGTTCAAAACTCTTTATGTTAAAATTTAATTTATGTAAACCATTGAACATTCGATAAATATCAATATAATTGTGAATAACATGTATGTCTTTAATATAGATATTTTAGTTAGGCTAAATACTTGGGAATTACGTTGAATACAAAATTAAAATGGAAATCGCATGTTAAGAAGAAACGCGAAGAGCTCGTTTTCAGATTTAATTAATCCATTGGCTGATTGGAAGAGTTTTTAAACTCAGCATGCAAAACAAATTTCGCGCGTAAACAACACACTCGCCTAATTGTCCATTGCAATGACGCTGTACTACAGATTCTAGATCAGAGAAATCATGTTCGGCGATTACAAAGGATAAAACCTTTTGAATTAACGCAATAAAATGTAACCGCATGTTACTGTCGGTATAATCAGGTGCTTCCGCTGGGATGCTTCCTGCCAAACGTAATTAAAAAATTAAATTAAAACTGCTTGATAGGGAGGAGCCTAGTTGTAGTATAAAAGTATTTTGTAGGAAGGTGTTTTTGGTGAGTAAGAATCTCACACTATTATGAGAACGCGCGGCCGGTCCTCGTAATGTCTCATGGAAAATTTTCCACCTACCCTCGAAAAGAAAAAAATTCGTCACGATGGAATCTAGCCTCGACAGCATATCCGCAACGTCGCGTCGTTATCTGCACCAGAAATATAAGGGATGTCCATGGAGAACTGCGACACATAATCCAATTGACGCACCTGTCGATCTAGCTTTGTAGAGCCGCTGATGGTACGCAAATGCCAGTGGCTTGTGATCAATTAAGATATAAAAATCACTTCTTTCCACGGTGTGCCCGCAATAGTTACTTGACACCTTTAAACATAGCCAGCAGGTCCCTATAGTAGGTACTGTAACGTTGCTGTGTTGGTGTTAGTCGCCTAGACATTTGTTGATTGCCTCAACTTTTTCTCCTGGGGGTTTAATGCCTTTTGCCGATACAGAATGGCCGACGAAAACGATTTTTTCTTTTCTCCCATTTGGAAGGATTGGTGACTAACCCGTAAGTTCGCATGCGTTGAAATTCTTGGCGCAGGTGTTGTTCGAGTTGTTTGATGTTCTCTGAAGCGACGAAGATATCGTCCAGGTAAGGAAAAGCAAACTCCACATCGCGAAGAACCTCGCGCATGTATCTCTGAAACGGTTGAGCGGCGTTCCTCAGCCTAAACGTCATAAACCGAAACTCAAACAATCCGAACGGTGACGTTATGGCAGTTTTCGGCACATCCGCTTGATGAACTGGTATTTGGTGGTACGCCCGTTTTAAATCGATCGATCATCGACAGATTGTGGTCGAAAAGTCTTGAATAAATGGTATGGGGTATCTATCCGGGACAGTTTGTGCGTTAAGTGCACTATAGTCCCCACAAAGACGCCATCTGCTAGGAGATGTCCGAAAGGGTCGTTAACATTGAATGTTTTGACGCAAAACGTATCTGGTGGTGAATTGATGCCATGAGATCCCAATTTAGTTTCCGGATCTATCAGCTTATTTCCCTTGACATCGATCAAGAGACCATATTGCTAATCCCGACAATAATTCGCCAGGAACTAAAAGTATAGCAATAATGTTTACTCGTCAACAATAACTACGCGTATGAGGGGTGTGCAATATGACAATCGCAGATGCGAGATGTAAGTTACGAAAAATTTACTTTTATATGTTCGAAGGAGACGAATAGTTTAATTGGCGTTTAGGGGTTGTAATGTAACTTGTAACCCTGCTGTGTCTGTCCCTTTGGTTGTTTTTCTGTTCGCCGTAATGGTGGGTGGAAAAACAGATATGTTCGGAGGATAATCTTTTCTTTTCTTCGGTTGGTAAACATGTCACGGTGTACTAAATTAGAATTTAAATTCATTAAACAATAACAGTCATATTTATGAAGTAATTTTAGACTCTATCTCCTCTAAGTAACACTTAAGTCAAAAATCCGTATTTATAATACATTTTAAAAGCATAGTCAAGTAAAGACCAATGTATTTAAACGCCAGCGACCGTGTTTAATGTTATGTTTCCACCGAGCACTAAACCGAGATTAACATTAAACTACACTAAATCTTCCTCAAATCCCGATTCACGGTAAAAATTGTAATGCGGTAAGCATAAGATTTATGGATAATCGAAAAAAACTAGGTTAACATATCTGAATAGGCTTATAGACACTAAACAAAATGTAAAGAAAAAGAAAAATTTTAAAGCTAAAGAGCGGTTGGAGAGAAAACGTAATATCGGTTTATCTTTTGGTGAAAATGTATCAAAAAGGTTGTTAAGAACAAAATAAACTTCGGAAATAGAAGATCTGTTGTTTGTCAATCCTCGAATATATAAATGATAAAATAATTCGTTAAACTGACATATTAGTTAATGAACTTAAATAAGTGCATGTTTTAAAAACATAATATAGAAACTTTAATTTTATATTTACTTACTTAAATAAATTAATTAAACTAAATTTATTTAAAAAAAAATCAAATCGATAAAAACGAATAAATATTTTATAGAAAATGGCAAAAACACTCTTTCATGAAACGTTTCCACCAATATATAAGCTGAAAATAATGTTTCCACAAACAAAATTATATAAATATTTGGTTTTTTACAATTATCTGCAACCGATGTCAGTTTTGACCTGTGGTGTGGTGAGTTAGTGTTGAATGTGTTCACAAGTCGATTCTTACATGCAAACTGAGTTTTTTTTCGATATTGTTATTATCTTGTGTTTACCAGGTTACAAATTGTATTTTTAATATGGTTTTTAATGGGGGCGGCCATTTAAATGATATGAAATGTCAGTTTTTATAGCAAGAAGTTGGGAATAGTTGATGAATTTAAGCATTGCACCTCACAATTTGGGTGTGTAAAATAAACATGCAAATAATAAATATATAATAGATAAGTTGACCATACATTTTCGGTTGACAATAATTTTAAGTATAACTATACAAACACGGATTTTATGGATGATTATATTGAAGCAGTTAAGTAATTTTACACAATTGGGCAGTGGTTTAAAACGCTTTTTAATATAATGTGATCCAAATTCTTACAAATATTATTTTTGGTACTTGAAAACACTTTTTTTTTACAACATTTGCAATCACGAACTAGTAGTAGTAGTAGTAAATTGTATTGTTTATTTTCATAAAAAATAATTCCAAAAAAATTACAAAATATTACAACTTGACAAAGAAAGTCGTCTGTTGGAAAAAGTTGCAAATTAATTCAAAATATAACTACATTGTAACTAAATGTGCATGCTTATTTATGAGCATTACTCAACTACCAAGCATTTTCGATCGAAAAATGCACTCACAATATATATATATATATATATGTATGCAGTGCGTTCCAGCTACCTTCTGCTCTCTTTCTTCTGTCAATCACTTAATATAAATTGGAAGATCAAAATTTACCCCCAAACATTACTAATTTAGTTATATTTATGCAATAATACAATAAAATAAACATTTTATTTCATTACATTAACCAAAATGGAAAATATAAATCAACCCAAGTATGTTTATTTTAAGGCAGATAAAAAATATATACATTTTCTTATAACCGCAAAAAAATATTCGAATTAAACTGTAGCACCTTCGTATTTATCGTGTTACTAATTTTTTGTTTCATCATTTATAGCTATAAAAGATGAATTACGTAAATTCAACACTTCGCAGACCGGCTATTTTTTGTTGCCATTTGGAAATGATGGAAAATTCCCCACACTTATTTTTCGCGCGTAATTAAGCAAATTAGATCTGATTTTACACGTATTCACAGATAGGAAAATTGAGAGAGGATTTTGCGGCCATTTCTTAAATATTTTTTGCGGGTTGAAAATGATAGGTTAATTCCTCATCTGTGGTCCTCGTTAGAAACGTAGCTAGTGCAGGAACTGCCGGATGGTGGAAAATACATTGGGGAACCTTTAAACACATTCAAAGTTTTGTGTCCCCGCATCATCCTGTTTCTGTTTTATCGTGTAGTACACAACTTTGTTATAATTAAAAATAGATATATGATAATATTCAAATCCACAATTTCAGTATTTCACATCGCTAAGCGCTATAATGGTAATTGATTTATGTTGTAATTTATGGCCCATATTCTTAAATCCAATCAAATCCAAAGAAAAATACCGAAAGTCTTTGCTAATAAAATAATGAAAGCCAGTCAAGAAGTCTTTCAAATAGTTTCAATTAGTGACTCTTCGAAGTCTTATCCAGGTTAATTTATTAAAAATATTTAATCAAAGCAAAATGGATATTGAAACTTCTTCTACTTTCGATTACTACACCTTACGAAGCTATAAATTAAATTACTGCTTAGAGCTTCATATTATTTTTGTAGAAGGCTTAAAGACATAAGACAATGGTAAAGAGTTTTTTTTCTGCCTTAAAAAAGCCTTAAGTCTTGATTTGTCGAGTATTAGGGATTCTCCTCTTCCGCTGGCGCCGCACCATCAACTGCCACTCACAAATAAAATGGCACCTCCAAATAAAAACAATACACATTTAGTACAATTTAAAATTTTATTTTACTTTCATTTTAACAATTTTTTTTCGGAAATAAACACTGTTTTGAAATAAAAAAAAATTTATAAAAAATTTCGTTCATGAGCAAGTTCAAAACTCTTTATGTTAAAATTTAATTTATGTAAACCATTGAACATTCGATAAATATCAATATAATTGTGAATAACATGTATGTCTTTAATATAGATATTTTTATTTAAATTTATTAATTTTTGTCACCAAGATTTTCGCACACACACATAACTCCTCTACGACAGTGCTTGTCTAACAAAATAAAACCAGTTATTCATATGCATATGATTTGAGTGTGTTTTATATTATATATAAGATACTCGTATATATATAAATATGTATGTTAAGCGTTACATTTTTATAATTTTGTTTTAATATTTTTGAAGAGACAGACGACCGGACAAAAGTGAAATATTAAAGTTATTATTTGAGGTTATATTATATGACACAGATATATTATAATCTTTAATTAACAACAACAGCAGAGTTAATAGAGAGAGAGAGAGACATAAGGAGAGAAAGAGAGCGAGAGCGAGAGAAAAACACTCAACTTGATGTATTAATATATTATGTTTCTTTTTTGTCTATACGTGTAACCCTTGCAACACCTTGGCCCTCTTCATGGAATTTAAAAGTCCGAATAGGGAAGATTGGCGGTCACGTGCTGCTTAGCGTGAACTGGTATTGGGCGATAGGGTTCCTGCTTTTTGCCACCCCATCCGCGGGCGGACACATTGAAGTTCTGACAATGCGACAAGTCAACCGATGACACCCTGGAGCTGGTCGATTGTGAGCTCTCGTTATAGTTGCCGCCGCCATAGGATGGAGTGTACGGCTTGTAGTCTTGACTGGGGAACTGTTGGGATGGCGGCCGAGAAGAAGCTGGAGTTGTATAGTTCGAGGCGTACGATGGAGCCTGATTCGGTGGCGAAGCAATGGGATAGCTTTGCCTTTGATGAGCGTTATTGGCGCCGACACCGAAGGGGATTGGGGATGCGTTGCGTACCTTGCCTGGTAAAGATGGGACGGCTAATGGGCGCTGTTGATACGAGCCTTGAAAAGACGGTGTCAATTCGGTTTGTTCGAACTTAGCCAGTTTGTCGTAGGATAAGGGAGATGGGTTGAAATTAACTGGGGTCGGGTTAGCTGAAGAGGGTTGCTGTTGTTGTTGGTAGACAGATGGAGCCCAAGACTGCTGCTTTGGTGGTTGTGCCTTGGATAGGGGTTGTGGTGATTGCGACTGATAAAATTGAGCTGGAGCTGGATTGGCTCCTGGGAAGCCAGTGTATGGCTTTGTCTCTTCTGGAATCGGATAGGTTGATGCAGAAGGTTGATACACTGGAAAGCCTCCTCTCGGGGCGTATGCCGATGCAGCCGGTGGTGGTGCGTAACTCTCAAGTGGGATTTCCTTTGGCACGAAGAGATCTGCGAATAAAAAAAACATCAAAATCAGCAACAAAGAAATAAAAACAGAAAAAAAACATGTAAGATGAGTAAATGTTTAAAGTTTTGGGAGGAGAAAAACCGCATGCTCGAGCCTTAAGAGTAAGGCCACTCTAAAAAGGAGAAGTACACTAAATTAGTTAGGAATGAAATGGAAATGAAAGCAAAGCATTCACTGAATGTCGGTGTGCGTGTGTGCTTGTGTGGGAATAACATTAACATTCTGTTAGCCAAGTTTTGTAGGCAGGAACATCGTTTATGTCTTGCCTTCATTGGTTTTCTGCCAGTGGTCCGGTTTCTCGTCATCCTCAACGACGCGTTTGAACTTGTATCTTTCATCTTCAATTGACTTTTTCAGCTCAGCCTCGTATTCCATTTGCTTTTGCACGTTTTCCTCGTGTGGAGTAAGCGCTTTGTGTTTCTTAGCAATAGGCTTAATGATATTCTGAGTCTCAGCGGCAAGCTTTTCAGCAGCAGTCTGCTGTTCGAATGTCGAAATAAGATCTCTTACAGGAACTTTTTTGTAATCCTCTTCCTCTTTCTCCTCCTCGTTTTCTTTTTCCTTTGGTTTATCGGATTGGGTCACAATTTGAATAATGGACTCATGTTTAATACTACAGGATTGTGTCGGGGCTTTATTATTTGTCACTATCGGAGCTTGTGGTTGTTGCTGTTGCTCTTCATAGATAGTCTTCTTCTGATGAGCCTCCTGCTGTTGGATCTGATACTCGGAGTATTGTTGATAGTGTTGTTGTTGCTGATGTTGGTGCAACATCTCGCGTCTCTCAACCCCCTCGAGAGCGGTCTGCAGCTCTTGAATAGTACTGTCATAGTGAAGTAGACTTGTTTTAGCCTCGGAAACAATAAGCTCAGGAGAACGAGCAAGACAGTTTGTTAACTGATGATGTTGCATTGGAAGTGCCAATTTTGTCTTCTCCATCAGACGGATTATTTCATCCTCATCATTCCGAGTCAAGTCCTCGCATTTCTTTGCCGCATCGCACACCTGATCAATCTTAGTAATAGCTTCAAGTTGCTGTTCAACCGTTGTAGTTACCGATGTCAAAGTATTTAAAGAAGCAAAAGCCGATGATGATGATGCATCTAATTTTATTTTTGGATGTGTTTTTTTTTTTGTTATTAGAATTTTGTTTTGGTATTCGATCACATCAAGAAAAGTTAAGAAAGAAATGGAATACATTTTTTTTTTAAATTAAACTCGTATAATATTTAGTTTACTGTTCACGACATAGTTAAATAGCAAAAGACCCGGGCCTTTAAAAAGCACGGTCAAATAAAATGTGCAATATGAGTGAAGCGAGTAAATAAATCAATGAAAATACCGCCCGTGGCACTCAGCAAATCGAGAGAATGGTTAAATATAATATTTACGACTCCCTTGACAACGATAAAAATACTTCCTACGATACCTTACAGAGGAGAAGAAAAGACAACTTGACAGGTCTTTATAAGTGTACTTAGACTGAAACAGGAGGACTGAAGTCTGAAACAGGAGGCCTGAATGCAATTTAGCAAATATTCTAAGTGTTTGATACAATAGGTGTCATTACAAGATAGAGGTGAAGAAATATTGATAGTCAGTGCCATTGTTAGTTGGAGATAGTTAGAGTTTGACTATTGATAATTATCGTTATATTTCGACAGTTTTTTCCTCTTAAAGGTAACAAAACAAAAAAAGTTCAATGGACCAAATAAAATACGTTTTTCATATTGAGAGCGATTAGATTCTATGTTATAAAGAAACCTTGGTCACGTATATAGAAAAGTTACTTCAGTACGTCTCCTCCCAAGAACTTAGTTAGTATCTTTATACAAATGTCGAAACCATATTTCTTTTTGGGTCTATAAGCGAAGAGAGAATTCAAAAAGATTATGTATCTATACATGTACATACATACATCCAGCGCAGCGTGCAGCTAGGGTTATGCCTTCGAATAAGCACACACCCCGAACGGCGAAAAACACTTAACATTAAACCAAATAAAGATAAAAGTTGTATCGATATTCTGCGTGAAGATGTTAATTCAGTTTGTTGCCTATTGGAGGGGACATACTGAAGTAGCTTTTCCGTGTAAGCAACCCGATCCATAGGTTTGTTACATACATTATAAAATGCATACATACCTAGTACCAACGTATATACAATGAGAATAGGGACACCAACTTGTTCCTAACCCCATTTTAAGTAATAACGATTTTGATAGTTGGCCTTTTAGATTCTTCCTTCGTGAGAAATTTTAGGAATTTTATATCGGAAACAGTCGATAGTGGCTAAAAGGTTTCGATTGTTTTTGATAGTAAAATTATCAATTATACTCCACCTCTATCACTGGACACTTTAATGGGCAATCATGTAACAAGTATTGTCTTCCAACCACCTTCGGACGCACATTGAAATATAAAGATTCATTCGTGAAATGCTCTTCCACGCTCCGTTTTTCCTACACGTTACGGTTTACAGAAATTCAAAACCAATGTGCATCGGCATCTCCTTCATTCCTCTAATCTCTAAGTGTTCTTAATACCCGCACTGTGTTTATTCATAATAAGGGCACCAAAAATCCCTTTAGTGCGCGTTAATTATAAAAAAAAACATTAAAAGCTCGAAGAAGGGTTACAATTCAATGATCAGTCTAAACCTAATCTAACCATAAATTAAGGCGACCATAAGCACTGGTCGTATTTTTACGTTCAAGAACACGCTAATCTCAAAAGTATGTAGATGTAAAAAATATGGTACCAAATTGGTTTGGAAAAATGCAAAGTACAGGCAATTACAGATTGTAATAGAACACTAGTTTTAAATGAGCACCATTTTGTCTCTCCCTTCGTACAAAAAGATTTCGAAATCTCGTGAAATGAAGTTCGCACCGACAATTGACGAGATTTTGTTTTAAGTTTCGCGAAAGCTGTCGAAAAATTGCGAATTAACAATCGGTGCGTTGGATTTGAAAGACTACAAGTTCACAACAAGTTAACCCTCCCTAAATGTTAGAATTACTCTTGTAATCATCGTCCAGTAAATCGATGGGTTGATATTTAGGCGACTCCCAGTAGACTGGTAACATATTTGGCAATCTGTAAACCGTTTTGTGGAACATAAGAATTTAGAGGATTCAAATAAAATTTCGAAATCTGCAAAATGTATGAGAAATCTTATAATCTTATAATTCAATGGAGATTTAAAGGAGTTTTCGCGAAACCTCGGATTTTGATTCTTGTCCTTATACACTACTTCAATGAGGTTCCATTTAATAGAGTTTGCCCATTATCCCTAGTCTTGCTTTTTTCAAAAAATTAATAAATAAATAATTTGTGATGTGTTTTTGATTCGCGGTTTGGACTCACCTTTGGGTAAAGCAACAGCAGGTGCCTTCCATCCTTGGGGTATGCTGGGCTTGTAAGCCAAATCACGTTGGTTATTGAAGCCTAATGGTTTGGGCTGATGAGCTTGCTGATAAGCGTGCTGAGTTTGCTCCTTTAATAAAAAGTAATTTCATAAGTATTTTATTTCCAGCTAATTTTTTATTTTTTTTTGTATTATTGTGAAAGTGTAAAAAGTGTTAGTGGTAGTGAATAAGTAGAGAAAAGAGTTGTTGATAGATGAAGACAAATATTATACTCTCTCACTTGAATTGGTGTTGGTGTAACTGATATTTGTGGTGGCTGTTGGTATTCATACGGTCCATATTGTGGATGTTTTCCACCATATAAATCATATGGTGAGTGTTTGTTTACCTCTTCGAAAGCATTACTAGCCGATCCTGTTTCCAATGCAGCTTCCCATGGTGACTTGACAATTTTCAAGCTTGGCTGACTGTACTTGTCTTGGATTTGATCCTGTTGCATATTCAATTGAACACGATGGATTCCGACATCAGAGTAAGCTGGCACCATGCTTGGTGAAGTCGGCTTATAGGGTTGATGGTCGGGAATACCCGATGGGCTGTGAGTACCAGCATTGGTTTCATCAACGATCCATTTCTCGGCTTTCCTGCGACGCTTGGCGAAGAGTTCAGCGCCTATTGTGTTTTTTTTTTGTTTTTTAAATAAATTATATTAGTGAATTTTCAACTAAAAGTCAACAAAAAATAAAATTAAAACAGCAGTAACGAAAGATAGAGCTGGAATAAATGAAATAGAACAAGCTTGTAGGAGTTTTTTTTCTTTTGATTTGTCAAAGCTATAAGCATTGAAGCCGATGATTATTGATATTGAGATAGAAATGAAAGAAAACGCCCCCGAGTTTTAAATAAAGCAAATTATAGATTTGTGCACGATATTTATCGATGTATCTATGTTTTTAACTGAATTAAGAGATGATGTGCTTGCAAAAAGTGTTTTCAGGTTGTGAAAAAGTTGAATTGAACATTTTTTAAGGTTGGGTTATTAAATTTGATTTGAAATTGAAATACGTTGGGCAGTTTATCATCTTAAGGAATTGCCAATTTATCTTCTTAAGGAATGAGATTTTGTATTTCTTGTAAAAAGATGATTGGCTACCAAGATTCTTATAAAATAAGTAATAAAGACCGCCGGAAAAACTTATCCGACTTAAGTCCTTATTACGTAAGGTTAAAGAATTAAATTGCCGATAACGCGTCCAGTATTAAACTTATTTAGAAGTGCGTAAAAAAGTATCGGGAGTATAAGGAAATACCGGATTCAGTCTATGAAAATATATAATAATATTAAAATAAATACAACTTTATTGTTAGCTAAAACAACTACTGTTCTGTATATGATGCACTGAGACCAAAATGCTTGCGTAGAAAACATAGATCTCTTCGTGAAATCTAGTGCTCCTAGTTAGTATATACTCGTGCGGATATGATAATTTTTCGCTGTTCTTATCAATTATTTTGATAAATGCCAATCGACGAAATGGTAAACATATACTGATTGCAACTTTTGGAAAAATCGTCTGATACCAAACGCTATCGACATATACCAGTTTATGCAAAGACGCCTGACGCTTGTCACCAAAAATTGACGATTACACCGTTTAGTTCAGTTAGTATATACTAAAAGTGTCAAAAACCAACATACGTATGACATTTTGCCAAACAATCTAGTTGATTTTTATATGAATATTGATTGATTCTATAAATAAACCCGGTTATACTAAAGTGTGTTAGAGTTATCTTTCCAAACAAATTATTCTATACTCTGTTCAGCAAAAATTGTCCTTATGGGGGAGATTTTTTTTCAATGGTGATACTCTCACGGCACTCAATCACAAGAATTGCCACTAAAAAAAAAACCAAACCACTTTAATTCTTCGCTCGCCATTATTTCAACAAAAATAAGCAGTTTGAAGCACATCAGAAGAGCGTTACCATTATCCAATTAAAGGATATCATTACGGGTTTTTCTGAGGATTTTGTCACTTTCGGGTTTTGTTAATTTGTTAAGCATCTGCGAACAAATCAATTAATTTGATTACGTGGGGTGTAGCCGTAAGGTTTCTACTCCTTTAATTTGTTGTATTTCTAAAGGATCCGTAAATATCGATTTTATCAAACTGTAGAAATAAGTTTTATTTGAGAGGTGTTTTAATGCATTCATGCTTTCTTCTTTAACTTCATCGTATACAGTATACTATCCGCACGATCGCGGAAATTTCGACCTGAAACTGAGTATGAGGGATGATATTACGACTATAGAGAAGTCCAAAAATGTGGGTCAGCTGGTCTGTCTGTCTGTTTCTCTGTTTTTTACACCATTAAGTCAAATAAATTTGCATACCTAGATTTTTGAAATCATTTTTTTAAATTTTTTTTTCATATAACGATTTTCTTAAATTTAAATTAAATTTGGTTTTTCAAAAACGTCCCTAAAGATTTTGATAATTTATTTTCTATTTTGAACAAATGTGTTAAATGTGTCCTAAGTGAAAAATTACATCAAAATCGTACGTGCCGTTTTTGAGAAAAGTAATTGTTCAAAACCTAAAAAGTGATTAAAATTAGTTTGTCACCATTCATATTCGATTCATCTTGCGATTCAGAAGCGCATCTCATGTAACGAGAAAGTTTCGTAGGACGCAGTCGTCCATTTTATTTGGTTATGAAACGAAACATATAGGCTTCTAAGGGAAAAATAAATCGAAGGCCACAATTTAGAACGAAAGAAGAAAACTAATTCATCAATTTTTTTATGGGTAATGACTTTCCAACGCTAAAAAAGATATTGTTGGAATATATATAATATAATAACAACTTTGCGTACAATCCTAAAATAAAATTTCGCATTGAAATTCGTCAAACGTCAGCTTAAAAACTTTATCTTGAAAAGAAGTAAAATTATTTCTTAAAGGCGAAACTATTTACGCGAAGTAAAAATTATTAAAGAAAATATTTTACTGATGAGGCCGAGCTCAACGAGGGGCACATTAAAAAAAATGTTGATAGACCAAACACGACGACAAGACAATGAAGTGTTGAAATGTTTTTATTTTGTTTTCCGAAATTTTTATTTCATGTCAGAAAACAAGACAAAACTCTTAAAAGCAAGCCTAGTATCTTTCGGATTTGTGGCAAAAAAAACGGTATATGCAATTTATGGTATTGCTCTACAAACTACGGTAACCCTGTGAGTGCTTTAAGAGGGAGCGATTTATGCAATCCATTGGAACCAGACTGAAAGCTAAACATCCTATCTTCCCTTTACTGACAGTTTTTGATCAGGGTATTCTAATGAATCTAGAGTTAGTGAGCTACACTTCGAAGCGAGGAGCCCAGCTTAAAATCCGTTTTAGTAAAATAAACAATTTCTCATTACAACATTTCCGTTAGCTTCTGTCCATTCGTTCAAAAAATATAATGTTTTAAAAACCCCTCGAGTTCCGCGAAGGCAGTTTTTTATTTAAACAAAAGAAAATCGATATGTATCAATCTATTAATTCATGGATGCAAATATTTTGATTGTTTTACTTGTTTTTTTTCTTTTTTCAGACTTTGGAAGAACATAACTTTTAATTTTCTAACGTACGCCTGCAGGTAATGGTCGTAAGGATCTGTTTCCAAACATTACCATTGAGGACGTGTTCCGAAACTACCTACTCACTAGGTAAACAAGAGCCTGTCTTGGCTTTTAGTAGTATTGTGACCAACAGGTGGAGGGCAAAAAGCATTTGCGGTTGCAGTAATAACCACTTTCGGGTCACCAAACTATCACTAAACACATAAATGTGCTAGGCTCGAGCGACACCTGTCCTGGGGCTGACTTTCGGCACTTACCACGCCAGACCTCTAAGCTCCTTCTCATATTTCTCCCAAAAGCCGTAGTTAGTTAACTACATGGTCTAAGTAGCAACCTTGGACAAAAAAGTGTGTTCCGCTGAGACAACATTTTCAAATTTCAGCAATAAACATTTTCAATATCGTAAGTAACAAAACTGAATTGGCATTAATACCAATCTATATGAAAATTTCTGTCAATATAGATGAATTTGTAGAGAGTTGGATAATGAGTCTGATTGTCTAAAATTTACCTGGTACCTGTGCGTCTCAACTACATGGTAGTACAATGGACCACTAGCTGTGTCTAAGTAGTAACCTCGGACAAAAAAAAAAGAGTGTGTTGTTAGCATTCAACATTTTCAATATCGGAAGTAACAAGACTGCATTGGCATTAATACCAATCCATAGGCAAATTGCCATCAATATAGAATAATTTGTAGAGGGTTGGATACTGAACCTGCTTGTCTAAAACGTACCTGGTACCTGGTCTCAAATAAAATAAAATATTTCTACATAATCTTACTTGTTCTTAGGCAAAAAGAATAGCCAACAGAATTGTGGAAATCTTTCAATAAAATAACTATGGGCTAAACTTAAAGAAAAACTTCAAAAACGTGGTGTAGCTACATAGACGACGTTATTAGTAAAAGTTACTACTGCCATAAAGTATCAAAACAATTTATTACAATTTTGAAAGGTAGTATATCAGATTAACATTTTTCTGGAAGAGAATTCAAAAGTCTATCTCAATACTCAACTACTTCAACGTATCATCAATTATTGTTTGGATATTTTCATAAACCTACTTTAGAGTTCAGTTTTTTATAAAAATTGTATATGAAAATTCTAATCCCGAAATTTACCCCCACAGTCTGATCTCCCATGTTTTTTTTTTATTATTAATACGTTTTAAATTATTTATGCTTAAGACAATAATTGTCGGAAATCAACGGCAAATATGTATAGCACAATTGAACGAAACCTTACTGAAAGTGTGCAATATTCTCTTCACGCAATCAGTACTTAGACTGGTTATAGTGAAAGAGGGATAAATCTTACGAAATGTCAAGATGTGAAAAATTTATTGATTTTGTTTTGTAAGACAATTTAGTATCGCATACAAATCTAATTTTGAGTTCAAAGAAATAAAAAAATGTAAACACATGGCCGTTAGAGTCTAGCTTCTCCAACTATTGTGTGTGCGAAGATATATTTTTTGACATGGCAATTTTTCTTTTGAAAACCTTCTCATGATAGTTGTTAAGGTGCGTCTGACAAACATCCAAGAGTAAGAACTGTAATGAAAAGCTTCTTAAAACCAAATTGCCGTTATTGAAATCGGCATTGAACTGTAGATCACTTACTTTCCTGCCAGAAAAATACAGCTTGCCACACATAATGGTTAGAAAAACAAAACTGAGCCGCTTACGCCTAATATTTTTATATGTATGCGTTACTATGCATACTTTTTGACAAAGCCCGCATTGCGTTCTTCTGTAAATTGTTTGTAAAAGAGAAGTGCACTAGTATGCATTTCTAACTCTGTGGTGGCTCAGCAGTGTCGTGCAGTTAACAAACGCTACTGTATAGTTTCACTTTCGATAATTCATCTGTCTACACTGCAAAAACTTATCTATGTGTTGAAAGTGCCACAGATAACATACAAACTCCCTTGCCTATACAAACCATTTTTTTTTCAAGTCAGTGGGAGTATCAAATAAAAGCTTTGTCTCTCAGTTCCTTTCCAAAATTTCGAAAAAGTCTTCCTATGTGCATGCACCCCAATATTTATGTGCATGCAAAAGATTTTAAAAAGTAATGCCCACTTCACCCCGCCACTTAATCGACTTCATAAAATAGTGAAGGACATCGCGAAATGAGAACAAATATCTGGAAATATAATATTTTGTTGTTGTTGAGATTACCTTTGCCTTTTGGTGCATTTAACGCTGTTACTAATTCAGCGCATTTATCCGGAGACAGCAAACCCGTCTCACTTAAAGGCTCGCGCACTGAATTAAAATCTCGAACTTGACCTCGAGGATTCATAACTAGCTTCAAGGGAACCTTATCATAACGATTGTATTCATTCTCCTTACTCTCTTCATAACATTCATGAGTGTCCGGTTGGCCTAAGATAATTATTTGTTTCATATCAATTTGTATACCCACATGTGTTGGCAATCAATTGCAACGCTTTATATACACAAAAAAAAAGGAAATACAAAAAAAAAAATCTAACCTTTACCTGAGCCTTCATGTACCCATTTTACAGAACGTTTTTTACGATTTACATACATCGACTGACCCTTAGATTGTTGATTACTAATATCACTTAACGAATGCGATATCCTTCTTGCAAGTGCAACCTGATCCTCGACAGTGGGATGAAGGTTGGGCGAATAAAACGCTGACGATGCATAGAGTTTTCCTGTCGACAACAAATCAGGCATGTGTTACTAATATAAATTTTTGGTCAAAAAATTTGGGATTTAATGGTTGTTGTTGCATATTTTAATATTTTTTTTTTTCAAACATGCACATTTAAAGGTCAATGTTTTTTTTTAATTACAAGAGTCTTACGTGTACAAAATTACACAAACCAAAAACAATATTGTATGTATTTTAACAAGAAAAAAAATTCTTTTTCGTTTATTGATTATCTAATTTTGCATCGAGTTTTGAGTGTGTGTCATTGAGTGCCTTTTTGAATAAATTTTGCAGTTGTTTTTGTTATGGTAGTATTTATCTTTGAATGACTGCGCGCGAATTTAGAAAATAAAATGATATAGGATGATAAAGTTAATAGAGTTAGTAGAGTAGTTGCAAAAAAAAAAATATTAAAAGAAAACACCAAAATAAACAATCACAACCAACAAAATCCCTATTTTGTGTGTACCTATCTACTAAATTTTTTTTTTCCAATAAACTATGATACTTACGATTCTTTGGCAAAATTTCCTCAGCATCTGTGGCTGGTGTGAAAATTTTCTGCAAATCGACTCTTTTGGAAATCGTGGATGATGACTCCTGAGAGGCAAAGAAAATACAGTGTTTTTTTATGGCGTGTGTTTTGTTTTTGTTTGTTTTTGTCTTTTCTATATACTAGCAGTTGAGTATAAGTTTCACACCTTTTTCTTTTGCCAAATTTGTTTACTTAAATCGGTTAGAAACTGACGCTTGGCGGGATCATGCCGATCACTGGGCTTAAAGCCTCGCGTTTTCTCTACAACACAATTGCCCATTGATCGTGACTTTTGTATTGTACTGTGGTATCGTTCATAACCAGGCAGGCCACCGTCTGATGATATATTTAGAGAACTGACACTTTTTTGCATGGTTCTGTGAACTCTATCGTACTATTTTTGATATTTTGTTTTTCTTTTGTTTAAAAAAAATAATTTCAGTTTTTAAAAATAAAAAGAAATTTCGTTTCGGTTTCGAATTCGATTAATTTAAAGAAAAATATTTTATCAATTTAAAAGTTTTTCCGGAAAAAAATAATAAAAACAAAGTAAAAACAAAAATCCCTACAATTAACCTCAAACACTTAAACACTAAAATAAATCTGCGTACAAATTTTATTCTTTGCGAGAAAAAGACTTCAAATTAACAAAGAGTGATTCGAAAAAAAAAAAATTTAAAAAAAAAAAATAAAAGAAAAGTTCCCGATTCGAAAAAAAAACCAACACTTTCGCAATGGGTCCGATCTCTCGTCGAGTTTAATGAAAAGTTTTCCAATCTTTTTTTTCCCCCTCAATTCACAAAATAGCCAAAACACATACAGTGTAAGTTTTTACTAAGAGAGGGAGAGGAGAACCAGAAAAAAAATCAACAACCGCAATATAAAATATTTAACAAATTTTCCGAGAACAGAACATTTGAAAACAATTTTTTGAGATGCGCGCGCGCATAAATTACGAATGATTTTCCGTTTTTATGAGGTGAAAATTAATTTTTCTTTACAAGAATAGCATATTGAGACAATTCATTTTGATAGAGCAGAACATTTGTTTATGAATGTGTTTGGTTTTTGATTCGCGAGTACCTACTACTGTTATTTGTTTAAATTTTATTTTATTTTTTATATTACTAACAAAGTTTTTGAAGAGATTTTTTGGTGGCCGTAAAAAATAATGTCGACCTCCATTGAGGGGGTTATATAAAAAATGTCATTCAAAATTAGCCAAAGAGTAAATGTTCAGTTTTATTTTTTGTTAATAATATATTATATATGTTTTTGTTTTGTTTTTTTTTTCTTTGAAAATGTCCCAGATAGTCCATACCTATTATTAAACAAGCTGATGATTGTGCTATTGCTAAATGGATATGTATCGATATTGGTGAACATTTTGTGTGTGATTATTTTTAGCTTAGGAGAACGGATTTATCTGATGCCGAAAGGAGGAAAAATGACACCAATTGTGTATTTAGTGGCGTTTTTATTGCCTGTTTCTATGACTATTATTTATATAGGTGTTTTTGTGTCGGAAGCTTGATCCACTTTGCACTTAGCAACTTAAAAACATCCGTTTTCACTAAAAATGCAATGTTCCCACGCCTTTTTGCATTGCAATATTGTATTCTAACAACTGACCAGAGTACTTTGCGTTTGTAATCGTATTTTGCAAAGTTGGAAGATAAAACATATGTTTTTAATGTGCAAGAAAATGCAATACAAAGTTATGCAAATCTTTTATCAAACAGGGATTGTGAGTAATTTTGATGAAAATACACAGTGCGGGCATTAAGAACATGTAGGGATTAGAGGAAAGGACCACGATCTCGGGCAAGCTTTCTACATTCGTGTAAAACGGGTGATGAACGATTCTTGTACTTCACTGTACGTATTTGAAATTTCTTGCATCGCTTGAGGAAGCTTAGACACTATGCAGCGTTCTTGGCGACGACTTCGAATATTTGATCATTCCAACGTCGTCAACAAACATACCGAGAATGGAAAGTCATTTGGTTTCAACATTGCAGGTGCCATTCGCCGTCAATGATAGAAGACGGCACTGAGTTTTGAAAGTATTAAATTCCACTCTATTGGTTTTACCTCAGTTAACCCTCTACCGCATACAAGGGGTTAGGAAACGAATATGAATATGCTATAGAATGAATAGTTACAAACATGAGATCATCGATAAAAATGAGGCTGAGAATCGAAAACAAAACGGAGCCAAGGGAAACACAAAAACAAATTGAATATCTAAAGGGTATCATCGATCACAATTGCACGCATTTTCGACAAAAGAGCTTGATGCCATACTCTGTCAAATGCCTTTGATATATCAAATTCAACGACCTTGCTTTCACGACCGCGGTGAATATTTTGGTTTAACCTTTCAGATTTATATGCCAACAAATCACCATTGGATTTGTTGCTGAGAAAGCCGTACGGCCGCTCATTGAGAAGTATTCGGGATTTAAGCTGACGATTAATCAGCGTTTTCATGACCTTAAAAAAAGGGACGTAAGTGCAATTGGTCGTTAGGAGAAGGGGGAGGAATATTCGCTTGTTGTTGGAACATTTGTCTAGACAAATGCACTTTTCCATCTTCTCGGAAGAATAGGATAGATAGAAAACCTACCAACAAATTTGTAAAGGTTAAGATCTGGAAGTACTCTTGTTACATTTGTCTTTGTTACGATTGTCCCATGGTGTGTACTACGCAGAGGGAGGGAGCTGCAATTTTTTGCACAGATTAAAATAAAATCATTTTATCACTTTATCAATACTTTCTACGCATTTTAATTCGGCATACAAAATGTATAAGGCGGTTTTCGTAGCGATGTCTAATAAATCTGATTTTATATCATTAGGGTTATTCCTCAAAATCGGACATTTTCAATTTAACTTCATATAACTTGAGTTGGGGTGATGGTAGACCCCACTAGTGTATCCCGTTTTTATCGTCTTAACTACAACAATATCTATCTTCCATAGATATTTCATTTTTTTGTAACTGGGAAGTCTTGACGTACAGGTGGTCTTATATTTCTGAATATTACGTACTCTTGTTATGTTGGCCACCACTATATCCTTATATTTTTTTTATCAAGTCAACTACTTTCAATCTAAAATAGTTACAGCTACCACAAAAGTAATCAGTCTTCTTAAGTCAATTTCAATCAGAGTGCTCGATCTGGCCTTCATTTGAACTGAGCACCACAGATAATTAAAAGATTGCCAACCCGTGGTGCGCAGGGTCAATTATGGAACTAAAACATTATACAAATAACCAGCCACCATGTAAAAAAGTGTGCCACTTTAGAAATCTGCGGCACAATTCATCTAGTTGTTGGTGCTTTCGGTTTTCGGACAGAGCCTTACAATTTTCTCAAACGCTTTCTCGTTCCTTTTCCATTTCAGCTGGCAAATCTTTATTATTATCTGTGGTACTACCTTAAAATATATTCTGCCATAACACAGAACTCCAAAACGCATGCACATTAAAAGCTTCTTATATTTATTAATTTATAACAGTGTCTGTTTTGTAAGCAAAAAAAAAACAAATGTAAGCTTAAAAATTGTGTAAATGTTTAGACTTCGTATATATGTTTTATGTTAGACAGTGAAAAGTTAGAATGATTGTGTGTACCTCAGTGTGATCCTTCCATGTTGGTAAGGACATTGATCTATGCTCCTTTGGTGCCCCATATTCAGGAGTATGGCTTTCCTGAATTGTTGTCTTACTTGATCGTATCATTCGGAAACCATCATTTTCCTATGTGAGGTTTTTGTTTGTTTTTTATTAAATAATTTGGTGTGATACCAATCTACATATGTGGATACTGGTTGTATGCATGAGCCAGTCATTTTAAGATGTTGTTGGGTTTAGTTTTGTTGACACAATTGGTTGCCTGTTTTACAGTGGTTCTGTGACTCCACTTTAACATTCAAATTTTTTGCATTTGACTAGAGATCTTCAAAAAACGTGGCTAGGTACAATCAGACCGAGTGATTTTTGTTCTTATTTGAGAAAAATTAATTTTAAATAAAAAAACCGTGACAACATTTTACTGGACTTATTGAATTGGGTCTACAAAATTTGTGTGGTTCTCGTAACTTGTCATAATATGACCACTGTCATACAATTAATTTATATTCATGTAATTTCAATGACATTTCCAACTACATTTAAGTTGAATTACATGTCAAAACTGTTTGTGATGCCGTTGCAGATCGGCAAATCGGCTGGCACATTAGTCTCAGCTACTAAAACTAATCAAAACCATAGTACAGTTAACCTTCATGGCAACAAGATACATTTTACATTTGCAATTGGAACTCTTGCATACAATCAGTTTATGATTTAAAACGAAAGCAACAATATAAACAGATAATTTAAAGTTTGGTAGCTTCAAACTTGGCATCACCTGTTCTTAAGACACTTGTAAATATAATAAAAAAAATTAGTGCGATATTAATCGCATCATCAAAAACTAAAACTTATTTAATTTTCGACACCAAAAATAAAAAAACAAATAAATAGTTAAAATGAATTGGATGCGAACGAACACTTGAATTGGTCCCTGTGTCATCACTAAACGCCTGTTAATTATCATAAATTCAGTCTCCTGTTGACACACATCAATATGTTAGACAGAAAAGTGTGTGCTGTGTTTTTTTTTATGACAAGGTAGACCGCATCGAAGTTGTTGCAACTGATAAATTTAAAAATAAATAAAAAGAAAATCAAAAAAAACTCACCTCGACTTCGTAGCTCTCGTTCTTCCTTACGTAACCAGCATCAGAGTGTGATTCCTCTGTAGTTGAGGATTTCGATACAATTGGTGGTTGCTGTTGTTGTTGTGGCTGGTAGTGTGGCACCTGTTGCACTTGCTGCTGCTGTTGAAGCTGCGCCAATCGTTGCTGCTGCTGTTGTTGAATTTGTTGGGCCAAACGTTGCTGTTCTTCCAGTAGACGCTGTTGCTGTTGCAGCAACTGTTGTTGCTGGAGTTTATACTGTTCTTGTTGTTGCTGTTGCAGTTGCTGGACATCTTCCTGTTCGATAACACGATCGATATCCGATATTATTTCCTTTAACGTATTGTTTATATTATCCTGATTATTGTTGAGTGTACTGCTGTTATTAGCTGTTAAATTTGTTATGCTATAAGCAAATTGCTGCAAGCCTACCTGTCGTTGTTTCTGCTGTTGTTGCGCTACTGATAGCGGTTCCTGTTGGGGAATTACTGCTGCTGGTGTTGGCTCTGGTACTGGCACTGGCTCTGGTGCTGCTGCTGCTGCTACTACTGGAGCTTGTACTTGGACTGGGGCTGGCACCTCAGCTGGTGTTGGCTCCTCCACGCTCGTTGTTACCTGCTGGGGTGATAGTTTTATTGATTCAGTTACTTCAGTTATGGTTTCAATATCAGTTTTCGTTTCATTCGTTGTTGTTTTTGTAAGTGGGAGTGGTTCTTGTTGTTGTGTTTCTTGTGTAGTGTCAGTGTTTGCTGTTTTAGAAGTAATAGTGCTTTGTGGCTCAGACGATTCACTTTCGTCCTCTTCCTCTTCGATTTCTTCCTCCTCTTCGACAAATTCCTGTTTGACAGCAGGAGCAGAGGCGACAACTACCTCTGGCTCTGCTGGTTGAGTAACGCCCTCTACCCTAGTAGTGACCTTAGTTTCGGTCGTGCCATCAGGCTGCGTTGTTGTCGTTATTGTTTTAGTAGTTTTTGTTGTGGTAACGGGCTTTTGAACAGTAACAGTTTCGGTTACTTCGACCTCTTCGCCACTTTCGTCACCTTCGACAATCTCAACTACTTCTTCTTCTTCGCTTTCCTCTGCCGCAGGTTCTGAAACTACTTTCTTCGTTACAATAACTTTAGTTGTAACAGTTTTGGCTTCACTGTCATCTTCTGGACAGTCTTCTACCGTTACAGTTGTGGTCTTTGATTGTTCACCATTTTCTTTTTGAGGAATAGCTTCACCTTTGACAACTTTAGTAGTGGTTGTCGTTGTCGTAGTTGTGCCACCATTTTGAACAACTTCCTATATATTTTTGTTTCAGTTACGTTGTATATAGATTGTGTTAAAGGTAAGGGATGCATTGTTTTTTTTTTGTTTTTTTGGAAGGTAAAACAAAATAGAAAAAAAAAACAATAATTATAATTTAAAAATATATACAATTTTATATATAAATCTCATGATGATGCATCAAAAAAGAGGAAACACCTGATAGTTTTATAGCACATAGAGCTAGAAGCTAAATTTTATTTCAAATACGAATAATTTCAAGCTGTTATTTTGCTTAATAGATATTATGTAGATGCTGCCATAGTCCGCCGCAACGTGGCAGACATTTTTAGGCATCACTCGAGCAGTAATTATTGTTTTGATTGCAAATAGCTATCGTTAGAAGAACTAAAATCATAAATCGAAGAACGTAATACAAGTATCTTCTTTGTAGTTTTCTTCTGGTCCGTTTGTGCGATTCGCTTAACTTCGTCCCCTAATTATGTGTTTTGCATCATCGATAAACCCTCGCCAGATAACATTATGTAGGTACCTTGTGTCACACATAACGCATTTCCTCGAACACAATCTGAACCTAATCGTCGTCGTTAGAACTGCTAACCTTTTTTTTTTGGTTGTATAAAAACCAGATATAATTAATCACCTTCGTTTTGTCATTCAAAGATTAGATTCTCTTTTGTCTGCGAAAATATATAGGTACAATAGAAGAAAAGAAGAGGCAATGCTTGAATGCAGACGAACTTACAACGTAATGACATTAATTTTGTTCTTTCGGAGAATTTATACCTAACAAGTAAAACAACTGGGGAATCCTCTACTCAACATCGCTATATTCTGTGACGCAGTGCAAAGACTTTAAGCACGAGTCAAAGTATCGCATTTTTCATTAAATGAAGTAGAGCGGCTTTTGAGATTCGACTACCAATAAATATTTTCCCAAAAGCTATTGCTTTAAAGTACCTCCTGTGAGAAGCAGTGACGTGCGGCACCAATATGAAATACAAATGTAGAACATGTGCACCAACTAGGTAGACCAGTAGAAATGCAGTCAAAAAAGTGAAAAGTTATGCTCTTACTCTTGATCAAAATCTCCTGAAAAATCCTTAGGTAAAAAATAAAAACCACAGCGACAGACCAACCTTTTCAACCTACCTAAAAGATCCTAATTTTTCGCTCTCGAAAATGTTAAAAGCATGAGCTGAATGTTGCCAATCTACCTTTATTTTACCACCCAAAATAGACGGAATTCTTATTGCGACGTAAAGGTTTGTATAAAATCGCTATTGGTCTTAATATGCGGTCAGAAGGTTATCCAAACTTGTCCTGATGTCACTATGACGTAGAATTTGTACGAAAATGTTCATCCAGTACCTTTGATGATTGCACCTTTATTTTCCTCTCGAAATACAATGCTTAATTCGTATAGTTGCACGTGATACACAATAGTGGTGTTTTGTTTTCCTATTTTAGCATTAAGCACATTTTCAGGTATAGGTATGTAGGTACCGATCTGCTTTGTTGTATTTTTTTTTTATATAGGATTTTGGGACCTATCAGATTATCAGAATATCTGATTTAGATGATAAATTCTGTAGCGGAACTAACTTATGGGAGGAAATACTTATGTAGTTATGTAGTATCTGTTTTATATCTCATTAGGGGGGAGTCTTTTATCGGGAATAATAGAGACACAATTGTTTTTTATGAAAAAAATGCGATAGTTTTGCCATTAAATGATAGATATTTGTTTTTGTATATTTATTCTATGTGGACGTTCATGGCCGTTCAAACAATATCGCAATATACCCACCTATTTTTTAAAAAAAACAGCAGGGGGTGATGACATACAAACAACATGAGGATAGGAATAGCAATAGAGAATAATAAGCGGATGTCGTTCATACAAAATTATGTTACGTCCTATATCATCACAGTGCAACGTACATCTGCTGAGCGTAGGTATTTGACGTTTTCATGACCCTCACTTGAAGTTGCCGAATTAGTGGCTGCGATTTATTGTTAACCCTTAAATACATTCCGTACGATATATAGTACACGTCTTTAATTATACCATAATCTAGTCAATCTAACTGGATTGTGATCCGGCGCACTTTAAATTAAAGCTGACAAAATTACCTTTCATTTAAATACTGTTAGAGTTTGCTAAATGATTTTTTTCACTTGTCAGTTAGCAGCCAAAGTTGTGCTATGCACTTTTTGCACATAATTTCAAAATATATATATATTATATATGTATATTATATACGTGAAAATAAGTATTGGCGAGTACATTACGCTTTTTTAGTTTATCATCAAAATCGTCCTTTTTTCATCTTTTCCGGGAAAACGCTGCATATCCCAAAAAAAATGAATGCCCAATTCATGTTTAGCGAGCGATTTTACATTAGGATGGGTTGGTCTCCGTAATGGCTGCTGACCTCATGCATTTAAACGCCAAATAAGCGATTTCTGCGTTCCTGGTATAATTTTATTTTAATGAATGAGAAAGAAGATTCAAATTCATGGGCAAGGCGCGCAACAATATCCGAGAATAGGTTTTCTAGTTGGTATTGAGGTTAGAAACAATTTTCTATAAAGACCCTTAGTGTCAAAGTGATTTTTGGACCCTCTATATAGGACCCCCATAATCCCAGTCCTGCTCTATGGTTCCGATGCATGGATTTTTTCTAAAGCGGATGAAGATATCCTTGGCCGTTTCGAAAGAAAAATTGTTCTTAAGATATTTGGGTTATGTAGAAGACGATTCAACAATTAACTCTACGAGCTGTACAGCTAGCGACATCGACTTGGTCAAAAAACTGCGCATTGGTGGTTTGTGATGGCTGAGACATGTAGAGCGAATGAACACCAACGCTCCAGCCCGCAGTATCTTTGACTCCAATCCGGAGGGACAACGCAGTAGAGGTAGGCCTCGCCTTAGGTGCCGCACACAAGTGGAAGGGGACTTCAACCAACATGGAGTGCTTAACTGGAGGCAGTTAGCCAAAGACCGCGCTAATTAGAGAGGTTTATTGGTTGAGGCCCAGATCCACCCCGGACTGTAGCGTCGCCTACCTACCTATTCATCAAAAAAAAAATTTACAAAACTATTTCTTTTAGCTAAATTCAAAAATGTTCCATAGTGCATCACAGTTATTGTTGCAAGAGGAAGCTTTTGAAAGTGATAAAAAAAACTACAAGCACATGACGTGTATTTTCTCTACCTACAACTATTCCAATTAAATGATAGCCTGCTTCAAATATATAGTATAATTTGTTTAACATTCTAGCATTGTGCTGTCTAACAAAAAAATAAAATAAAATTAAAATCAAAATTTGAGGCAACTATTTTTATCGTTTTTCTTCGTTGCCGCACGTCTTTGCTTTAACATAATTCACAACAAATAGTATCACTGGGTATACAATTTTTTGGCAAAAAGTCAACAAAACAAGCAAGGAATTTATCTATTTAGCGAAAAAATAAATAAATCGAAAACAATCATTTATTTGCGAGTACATAAGCATTTAAGTAAGTATTGAAAATAATAAATACACGTATTATTTGTTCCTGTGCCATTTAAATAACAATATACAGGATCATATTATTTTAGGACAAACAAAAAATAATAAATCAAGCAGAAAAGCTTTATATTGAAATGATAAATTTGTTAAGTTTTTGACAGTTAATGAATGAGCCTTGATGGTGATGAATTTTGAGTTCTATGAAATGATAAATGGAAAATAAGTAATAGATCATTTTAATTCAACATGGTCATGATGCTTAGTAAAATATGTTAACAAAAAAATTGATCAAGCCTTTTTTTGATGGGGACAGATAATTAGAATAATATTTTATTATACAAAATTTTCTTCTTCTCTAAGTGAATTTTCGAAGAAAACAAAAATTTTTAAGGAGGACAGGCACTACATATTTACAGTTGTGGGCGTATCAAACAAATTCTTACACTTTATCATTTCGAAACTCTAGGATGCAAATTTGAGCCCCCTAGCTCAAAATTTAAGGCATAGAAACTGGTTTAAAGATTTATCTCTTCTTACCCGCGTCATTAATAGTCTACTCTCTTGCAGCAGGAAACTAAACGAAATAATATTCAATCCATCTGCACAGAGGTATTGTGGTACAATTAAATACGCACAGCTTAATATGGCTTTTCGAACACAACATAATCTTCCAAGGCAAGATCTAAACAAAGGACGGAAGCGACACGTGAGATCAACAAACATCAACTTCTTAGGGGGCAAAAGGGAATGAAAAGGTCGTGATAGAGAAAATAGGGAAGTGCAACTCCAGGTAAAAGGTTAAAAGAAAATTTCAGTCCCGTTGGCACCCTCTTAACTCCGCCAACTGTAAGAGTATTAGTTTCCTAAATAAAGCGTATAAAATCTTGACAGCCGTAGTGATGGTCTGCCAGCGAAGACCTTCCAACATGATAAAGTTTTTGTAGGGCGCATTCAATGTCCATCAATTTGGCTTTATTGGAAGGATAATTTTATGCCATTAATGTTTAAATATGATTTCGGGCATGTGGCCGCCGCGGCTGGTTCAAATAAAGACAAGTCTAGAAGTCCGATTTTCAACCACTTTTTCAAGCATTTGGGGCTGTATGTCGGCAATAACGACACGAATGTTGGATTCAAAGTCCCTTAACCTTTCTGGCTTGTTGGCGTAGGCGAGAGACTTCACATATCCCCAACGAAAATAATCCAATGGTGTCAAATCACACGATCTGGGTGGCCAATTGACAGGTCCATTCCGCGAAATTATGCGCTCATCAAATGTTTCCTTCAATAAATCGATATTCGCTGTGTGGCATGTAGCGCCGTTGGAACCACATCTCATCCAAATTCATGCCAACCAATTCGGGAACAAAATAGTCGGTTATCATGGCTTTATATCGGTCTCCATAAATGGTAACTGACTCTCCAGCATAATTTCGGAAGAAGTATGGCCCAATGACTTCACCAGCCCATTTTGTGGATGTAATGGCGTTTCAAGGGTCTCATGTGGATTCTCTTCACTCCAAATGCGGTTATTTTGCTTGTTGATGTAGCCATTCAACCCAAAATGAGCCTCATCACTGAACAAAATTTCTGCAACCAAAACCAAGGCGATTTTGACCATGCACAGACTTTATGTATGTCTCCGCAACTGCACTTTGATAGACCATTCTCTTGCACCTTTCTGAGCAGAGATGAATGGAATACAAATTAGCCCATGATCTTCATTTAGACAGCTGGTTCAAGGATGGATCGTGGAACCGGTGCCGGAATATTCTGGGAGGATACCACGAAACGATATTACCATTTGCATTCAAAGCCAAGCGGCTGTCAAAGCAGTCTCTGCCATTGAAATAATTTTAACGAATTTCTGCTTGGTCTCTAGACACAGAGGGTGAGAGGGCTAATGAACTCGCGAGGAATGAGTCTGCAATGGACCATGTTCGAGAACTTTAGTCGATCAAGCCACCACTCTGTAATATTGGAGATCGAATGGAGAATAAGATTCATATGAAAACTAAAAACAGATAGAAAGAACTAACGACCTGTGATGTAACTCGCAAGCTTTGGCCAGAATAAATCAGTGGCCGGGCTATTAAACTTCTACAGTTTCACAAGCCATTGCTGTCTAAGGTTGTAGGAGCTCTAACGGGGTCATAACTTCCTAAGAAATCATGCAATTAAATTGAATCTCAAGAATGGTTATATATGTAGAGGCTGCCGAAGGGATCTATGTCCGAGACTCTGTCACTTGAGGCACAGAACACTTAGAAGCACACAAAATTAAGTCTCACTATCCGATTTTTACACGTTTTAAAACTTAAAAAAAATATGTGCTGACCTCCCGGTTTTGGATCAATTATTGCCAAGCCTTGGTTGCATTTTTGTGATCCAAGAGATTTTAGAATTGCTTCTCTTTTACATTTGAGAATGAACGTTGAATGCCGTTGCATTTTTAATGGAGCTAGTAGGGGCCCTCCTTCTTGAGTCGTTTGTGCACCAATTTTTTCGATATGAAATGAAGGCTAACTTGGAACTTCTAACGCAGCTAGTAATGAATAAATTAAATAAATGCCACAACAAGGAAGGAAAGATGGAAGGCTAATGCAGAAAGGAGACTAAGTAAGATCGTGCATATACAACATCATCCATCATCCAGATAGACGGTGTTAGTGAATGTCTAAGAACCTTTGTGAAAACAAGATAATATTTATTTCACTAAGGTCTGTGTGTCTATGGAATTCCTGAAGCTTGAGAATGAATTTAGATACATGTTTAAAAAAATTTTCATAAATGTGATGATGTACATTTTTTGTACTGAAAGCATGTCATATAGAAAATACTCAGCAATAGAGAATATCACAATTGATTCGATTTATCAAAGGATGATAATCTGCGCTAAGCGTTAAACAATAAACATACGCACATATAAAAAAAAATATTTTACCCGACAAAAAAAACTCCGCATCGAAAGAA
The DNA here is from genome assembly GCA_963576555.1 of Ferdinandea cuprea. Classification (NCBI taxonomy): domain Eukaryota; kingdom Metazoa; phylum Arthropoda; class Insecta; order Diptera; family Syrphidae; genus Ferdinandea; species Ferdinandea cuprea. The sequence goes on from OY754962.1 coordinate 27,073,263, forward strand.
AACATCTTATGGCATTTTTAGTAATGATATAGTTTTATTAGAATATCATTTAAGTTACAAATTTAACACATATGGCAAAAAAAAATAAATAAAATAATAATAATAAAGGAAACAAAGACAAATTATAACAAAACAACAAAAGCAAAACGATACAATTTTGAATTAGCTAAATATAATAATTTAATTCAAACAGTGATTAACAAAACAAACAAGTTTGAAAAAAAAACAACAATATTTGTTTCTTGTGCTTGTGCTTAATTTTCTAATTTGCTACGCTAAAAAAATAATTTATTTAATTATGTTTGTGGTTAACAATTTAAAGAAAATTTGGTGGTGTACGGGATTCTCGGGACTATTAGTATTTATAGGCAACCTGTCGCTAAGCCAAAGCCTTGCCTTAAGTAAGACACTATTGAAAAATATAGCGATTGCTCTTTCACTTAAGAATGAAGTCATGAATTGTGCTCTCGAAAGTGCATAAAAATGGGTACCACTATAGATCATTGTAATGTCTCTCTCTCGGGAATTTGGATAGATATAGTTGTTTTTGTTTTTGAGTTTTGATATTCTAATTTATTTTTCTTTAAATGTTTCTCTGTGTTTTCTGTTGTTGTTTTTATTGTATGTGATATTGTTTATTATTTATTAAAAAAAAAATTAAAATATCGTATATTTTCAGCTGATAGTTTATGTCATCCCCTTTTAGAAATCAGCATCTTCGACGATTTCAATCGATTGAATACTCTTGCTTTGAAGGGATGAACTTGACGACGACACTAATTGCCTGGTTGATGATGATGAAGAACTCACCGACACTGACGAGACAACAGACTTTTTTATAACCTGCGAGGACTCTTGTGCAACACTCTGTTGAATAGACTGCTCCACGGATTTTTCGAGACTTTTCTCACTGCTAATGGCTTGCTGCAAGGTTCCAGATGCAATTATCTGAAAAAAGGATTTTTTTTGTTGGTTTATGGTTCAAAGTTTTAATTTTTATTGTTTTTCTTTTTGTATTGACTGTTCCTTCGGAGATGGCCGCCAAAAGTGATGTGTGTGTGAAGGAATGTTTTTTTTTGTACACAGTGTATTCGGTTGAAAACATGCTGGGAAATCATTGAATCTATGAAACACTTAAGAAGAAGAAGAAAAAAAGGCACTCACAGTAACCCAATGAAGTATATTTTCGTGTTTAGGTTGTGAATGGGGCTATAAATATTTTAAAACAAAATTAGAAAGAGAATTCTGTTAAACAGTGATAGGGAAAATGTACATTTTAAATAGTTAGGACCCAAAAGGATACTCTGCTTCTCAATAGGATCTCTATCCAAGAGAAGACCTAAATGAGAAGTATTTTTGACACTTAACGCTTATATGACAAATTATCTGCCAAAGTGCGGGTTTTGAAAAGAAAACGCCACGAAGCTGCTTTTTGCTGCCATTGTCATTTTGTGGGGCGCCATTAAAGATCAATGCTATGCGTACAATCCATAGACGATGAGGCACTCAAAAACAGCATTGGTCAAGAAATTACGGATATAGATGCGGAAAACTTCAAAAATGTATTGGAAAATCGCGTTTAGAAGATGGCCTGCAGCTTAGCTTTTATTAATCGAAAGGTTAACTCCTTTTAATAGTGCAACAAGCTTTGGAAAATATTGAAGTGTCCTTTGAAAGGAAAAAACCTACAGATGGCTGAGCACTTCTAACTTTGACTTAACAACTATGAACTTTTCCTCTGAACTCACCAAACCAAGGACCAAACTGTCAATGTCAAAACATTCAGTAAAAAAAACATTGTCATCATAGTGAAGTTGACGAACAAAGAACGTTTACAACGTTAACGGCATTTTGAGTTAAGATTTTCGCTGCTGGATGTTGCCAGTGAGACAACGGGTAGGTCAAACTGCCGGGAATATAACTGCAGTCCAATCGTACATCGCAAACAGACCAAAACAGTTAATTTCAAAGTTAAGACCGCACTATGACGAATTTACGAAATCGTTTTAGCCTCCACTAATTAAAGCCACTTAATCGAAGTTTTAATTTCAATGTCAAAAAATTTGGGAGTTGTTCATGATTTTTTGTTTATCGTTTTCTTGTAGACTTTTTCAGGCCTTTTTACCTTTTAATAAAAAAAAACATTAGGCTCTCACTTTCATTTGTTTTGATCTCATCATAAATTTGCTCCCTTTAAATTGGCATTTGGTTTTGTATTACTTAGAAATAATTGAAGCCTGATTTCAATTTGGGAATCCTTGAGAAAGAGAGGAGTTTATATTGCAAGACAGCGCAAAGAAAGCCTCTGTTACAGAGCTTATATTTAAGAAAAAATTAATCTTATATTGCCTGCTGAAGATGAGCTCATTTGACAGAAAGGCTTTTGGTCATGAGTGCAAAAGAATTCCTCTACATTGTCAAGTAAAAAAAGGACATTCCAAAAAAAACAGACCTTTTGATTCGTGCACATCAAGTCAATCTGTTGCCACGATAACCTTTGAATCTTCCTGTTCAAGACTACCGGGAAATGTCTTTGAATTAAAAAAATAAACTAATTTTGCAGAAGTGCAGGTCAAAAAAGTTAAGGACTCTAGTCTTATTTGTTGGACAATGAAGAGGACAAGTCGTATTCTGCTAATTGGCAGTTTGGCCTGGCATATTGGCAAACTGATTGATTTGAGCAATATTTACCTGCTAAACATGTGGCGACTGTGAGTTTCTGTTATATTTGAAAATGAAATGGTTTTGTTCAGTTTTTATCGAAATATTTGTTCGGGTTCATGAATATTTATACCCTATCCTAAGGGTATATTAATTTTGACACATAGTTTGTAACACCCCTTAATATTCGTCGTAGACCCATAAAAGTATATATATTTATGATCAGGACCAAATCCTAAGACTATCTAGCAATGTCCGTCCGTCCGTACGCAATTTTTAGGCCTTTAAAATTAAGCTAGGAAGCTCAAATTTGGACCACATATTCCCTAGGGCTCCGAAATGGTTAAGTGTAAAATTTTTTTGAATACGCCCACTGTCACGCCCACAATTTAGAAAAAACCGTTTTAAGGTTTATGTTAGAGAGATAAAGTTGTACAACCTTCACAAGATATGTAGATACTGCCCATCTTTATTAATTTGCCATATAAAGTTTTTTGCCACGCCTACTTTTTGTGGGCGTTTTTCACTAAAATGCTGTTTTCTTCGAAAACTTTCATAGAAATTGAAAAAAAATGTTTAACAATATATTATGCCAATATTTTTCTCAATATATCGCCCATACAAAGTTTTTGGCCACGCCCACTATTTCTTCTATAAATTTCATAGAATGAAATAAAATGCTATCCATCATCTTCCTAATGTTTTTTTTCTTTGGGGTACATAGGGATAAGGATAGGGTATCATACTGTTCGCCCCAAGCGGACTGTAGGCTTTCCTTATGTTTTTAAAATGAATTCTCTTTCCAATGCTAAATTTAATAATTTTAATATTCTGATCACATATTTGGGAAGCTGTAAACATGAAAAACAACATTTATTATTATTTTATTATTTATTTTTATTTTGTTATAACAGAAACATAAATATATTACAAAAGATTTCCCACCGGTTTATTATTTACATAATACAAAATAAATCAATAACATGATTTTCTTTCAGATTTAGTCACCGATACCTATTCCCTATTGAAAATTCCACAATGTGCATTGTTAAATTGTTTTCTTTTAAAACTTAACCCGAAGGGGGAAATGTCAAATTGTGCCAAAGCAGTCAATTAATCGATCGCATAAAAAAATGTCTTACTGTGTTTTAAAATATTTGAAACGGCTATAAGAGTGCTATTCTCTGCATTGGTTCCAATAATCATGGACAAAAAAGTGTTGTACGTATCCCGAGAAACTTTTAACAATAGGTATGCCATGTTTCAGAGAAATTCCTACTATTGTACTACTTGGTTAATAAAAATGCATTCAGACATCAGAGAGACTTTGTTCTTAGTTTCCGTATGTAGAAGCATGGGCAAAGCTGTTTAAAACAGCATTTTGAATAGTGGTATCATTTTTTAGCACAGTGGTAGCGAGGAATACATTTTTCTAAACCTTTACTTCGTACATATAAACTTCTCACTTACAATTTATAGAAAATTTATCGGGATACAATTTTAATTTAGAAAATGATTTGTAGCGAGTTCTTGGCTTTTGTAAACTTAAATTTTAAATGAGAAGCGAAAAAACTTAATTTTTTTTATTAGTTTAGACTTTTTGTTGGATAAATAAAATCACATGGATTTAAAACATTTCCTGTGCAATTAAATTTGGTCTACAAAATGTTTTTTTAAGTTATTAAATTTAGAGTAATTATACCTCAATATCGGAAATTTTAATTTTATTTTGATATAACTTGAGTTGAAGAAATGGTGGACCCCATTACTGTACAACTACTTTCTTGTTTGAGCTTTGGTATTATTTATTTACATGAATAATTGTTGTATATGTCAATCAATAATTGTCAAATTGCTATAAGCTTACTTAAAACAACAATAAAAATGCAAAAATTGAGTAAATCTGAAGAGATTTTGGATGTTCATTATATTTTGTGGAGAAATCAAATAATTAAGTCAGAAGTTTTTGATAGAAAGTAATTTATATGACTTCAATCATCTTAAATTTATACAGAACTCGACTTTTTTCTCGGATATTTAGCACCAGTAGATATGTGAAAAAATTCTTAAATCATAAATCTGAAAAACACAAAATGTTTTTTTCTGTCCCGTATGTATGTAGTATGTAAATTCACAAAACTCGTTAAAAAAAGCACTTGCTCTAAATATTCAATTAATTTTATAATATTTTTATATACGCGAAACTTATGCAAACTGAAGATGAAGTCTTCCATCATTTTCTAATTTTGTATTTATTTTTATGTGGGTGTTTGGATAGTTTTTATTTTATTTCTTCGCGTCTATTTTGACTCCTCATCGCACCCACTCAGCTGTAAATATTTGATCATGATGATCAGTATGATGTACAATACTTATTGTTATTTTGTTTGGTGCAAGTTTTTTTTGGTTATTTTTCATACAAACTGTTTTGAAATTTTATAAATCATGAAACTAACAGAGGTTTCATTTTAATTTATATTTTTTGGCAGATACATTTTGTTTATATTAGTTTCTGGAAATTTAATTTAAACCCCAAAATCAACGTTTGACGCGTTAACGTGGGCACTGTTTTAAACATTTTTTTTTTGTATGAATATGCAACTAAATTGTGAATTAGAGATATGTTCTACCAAGCTGTACTGTTTCAGAAGTCGTTAATACACGTCTTCTTTACGTCTAATCTTTAAAGATTTTTAAAGTGCACTTGTTGTTTTGAATTTTCGATGCTGAAATGCACAAACTCAATAATGATCAAATATTTTAAACACGAAATTTGCGTTAAATAAAGTCTTACGAGGGTATTTTTGAGGCAGATGAATCAATTGCATCGTACGTCAATCATATTTGACATTTGTGAACTAGACAGCTGCAGTATACAAACGGACAATGCTTGCTTGTCGTCAGTCGGGTGTTGATTTCTTTTAAGCAATTTTCAATCTCAACAACGAAGAGGACGATTTTGTTTCGAAAATCATCATGAGCGACGAGGCGCATTTTCACTTAATCGGCACTGAAAATCCACGTGTGATGCACGAAGAGCCATTACATCCACTTAAAGCCACTGTGTGGTGCGCCGTTCAAGCGGGAAGAGTGATTAGGTCTTTTTTTTTGACAGCTTGAAAAGTGAACAGTCTTAAAACAACATTATTAGAGGGACTGCATGAAGGTGCTGTGCCACAATGGCTTCTCAGGTTCTTGCCATTCTCTGTAAAAAGGCGGTCCGAAAACTTTGGTGACCCCCAAGTTATACGTAATTTTTACAATTGTGTATGTATCACATGCTTATGCTTTCTATATCTTACGTAATACGTACCCTCATATCGTAAAGAGGCCCCCCATAACGTGACATCGTAGCCGATAATTGACATTGTATGGCCTAAGAAAGTTTTTTAAGTGCATCGTCTCTGCCAAGGAGTATGTAATCCAAGGATGTATGTAATTTTTCTTCTGTGTCTATGTGAGGGAAATGATTTAAGGACTAGAACTCTTTGCAGACATGATTCCTCAAGACTTTTTACAACATGGTCGGTAAAAAGAAGAAGAATCACATTAAGCCTAACCTATGAACATGCAAGATACCCAGAGTATTGTAGTTCAATTTAAGTTATTAACTGTACACATCTATGAATCAAATATGCCTGATTAGGACATCTCATGGCTTGCCATTTAGAAACAAATTCGTTCCAACAGTAGGTCCGCCATAAAAACAACGACAAGCTGATGTGACATACTCGTTGAAAGGGTATTACACTCGACCCATTGCGGCAAATAATAAGGCTATCTGATTAGTAGTGCGAGTTTTCGTTGCTGAAGCAAAAACAGATGCAATCTGTTCAAGAAAAATAACTGGCGAATTCTTTTGGTTGATTTTAAAAAAGGATTTAATATAATAGCTTGGATTTCCTGAAACATACGAACGTTTTACACTGGACATGCACTAGGAAGCAAATAGAAGTATTAGAAGTCATCAAAGAGTTCTCAATCAAAGTCTGTATGCAGCAAGTCCTTTTTATACCCTATCCTAAGGGTACATTAATTTTGACACATAGTGTGACAATATTCGTCGTAGACCCCTAAAAGAATATATATTTATGATCAGAAACAAAACCTAAGACTATTTACAAATGTCCGTCCGTCCGTATCAATTTTTGGGGCTTTTAAATTTATGCTAGGAAGCTGAAATTTGGAACGTATACTCCCTAGGGTCCCGAAATGGTAAAGTGTTAACAATTTTTAGATCTGACCGTTTTAAAATTGCAGTTGAAGAGATGGAGGCTTCAAACCTTAAGGAAATATGTAGACACTGAACTTCTTTACAAGTTTCCCATATAAAGTTTTTTGATGCGCCTACTTTTCGAGGGCGTTTTTTAACAATATGTTGTTAAAGAAAACGAAAGAAATTGTTTATCAACATATTTAGCCAATATTTTTTCTAATATAGCACCCGTACAAAGCCATGCCAACATTTTTTTTTTGCTATCCATCATGTTCTTACCGCTTCTTTCTTTGGGGCATATAGAGATGTGGATAGGATAGAATAGGACTGTAGACTTTACTTATGTTTTTTCTGGATTCTTTGCTTGAACGAAAAGTTATGGACACTTCGTGCATTAGTTGTTCTTTGCTGACGATGAAACCATCAAAAGCGAAGATCAAACTTTACTCCAACGTGCACTTGGTATACCCCTTAAGTCGTTGTAAGCCAAAAAAGAAGCACAAAACCATTTTTCATTAAAAACTTGAGATGATTTTTGATATTATATATAATAATAAAAAAAAATATTTTAAAAAGTTAGTTACAGCGGTGAAAAAATAACAGTGAGGTTTTCTATAATTCGAAAACCTTAAAGGTATAATTCGTTTCAACTGGCTTTGCCAATTTGAAAAACCTCAAACTGTTGGAAGGCAACTGGAAGTGCCGACAATAGACTGCTGACACAAAGCCACGGGCAGAATAATCTGCAGCAACACCCCTCATTTCAGCAATACAAACCTAGTCAAGCGATAGGAATTTTAGCCTGATTGATCGAACATGTCACATGCTCTGTTCCAGGCTATCTCATATTTTCACTCGATTACTTACACTTTTCGAATTTAAAATTGGAAAGACGGTGTGCCTCCCAAGATGCCTGGCAAGGTAAGATGAACCGAACTATACCTTCAAAAAATACGTGTACCATTTCGCAATTGGTCATAGATAACAGAGGTACATGAACAGGTAATAAAACCTAAATAGGTGACATTAATAAAAAAATTATAGGGACTGCCAAAGTAAGGTGGTAGTCTTAGAGGGCACGGGGTATCTAAATTTCTTTGGCCACTTTTTGAAGATAAAAGATCTAGGTTAATAAAATAAAATTTAGCAATAAGCAATCCTGAGAGGACACTGTCTCCTGCGGAAACACACAAAGAGCCTCAGAATAAATTTCATGATTACTAATGAATATTTAATGAGTATCGTTAACACATATGTAGAAAATGTAGTACATAACCTGCCAAGACTATCAGGCATCCAGACGTTACGCTTTGCTTCGACTGTAAAAAACCAGTGTTCATTTGTTTGAAATTTTGGAATATCCGGCATTGGGAACAGTGATGACGAATCGAAAGCGGTTGCCAAAGTTAACTGCAAAGTACCCAAGGGTGAAGCTATTTTCAAGTCATGTTGTTCTGTGATTATATGGTATGCTATAGTATTAGTAAATATGCATGACTCTATTAGATTAACTCATTACAAACATTTTACACTTATTATTCGTCTCCCGTACCAAAAGGATTAAGGAAGAACAAAAATCAAAAATCATAATCACCTTTGTGGCCAGCTTATGCATTATTTATTTTCTTGCTTTCCATGTCTATTAAAAAAAGATGTTGACTTCAAAATACGGCCCATTTATTTCGAAGAATTACAGGTCCCCAAATGGTGTTTGAATGAAATTCGTTGACTATTGCTTCCGAATAACGGTTTGCAACTTTACAGAATAAACAACTATACAGAAATATATATATTCCGTGCATATTTTTAAATTTATGGTATTGAGCTAAATTTTTTTAACTTCATATTATGTTAATCTTCAATTTTCGTAAAAGCAAATTCTTTGTAAGCCTTTTCAAGCTTTACAGAGTTAAAGAATTATTTTCAAATTAAAAATTCGTTCGCAAGCTTTTTGTATACGATTAGTAGGTATATATGTATAGTCTTAAAAATGTGCTCCTAATCTTGTCATTTATTATTTTTTTTTTTCCTACTTTGACGGATTTTTCACTCAAACTTTTCAATAAAATGCAAAGTTTATTTGATTGGTGGAACCAAAACGGGGAGTTCTCTACCAATTTGCACATTTAAATTTGGTGAAATTAGGAAAACTTTGAAAAACTCCAAAGTGGGGATGTTTTTAAATTTTCAAAAGAATATATTCCTCTTTGCAAATTGGCGTTTGGTGAAATGAAATTTTATTGGTGAAATTGGGCCCAGATCCGAGGGGTTATCTGTACTGATTCTTCAATTATCTTCAAACATCTGTAAATGTTTTTGACAACAGTTTTTAAATGCAGGTGGTACATTTTGTATTAGTTTGGCACTAATAATAAAATTCTTCACGAACTTTCTAAAGATTTGATTTGTATTCCCTTTGCTTTTTGTTTGTTTTTTCGTTAAGGAGCAAAAATAAGGATATTTTCTATAGGAGGAGGACTGAGGGACGGTTGAAAACTCTACTACACATTGTAAATGCTAGTAGTAATTGCTCTTTATAAAATCACAATAACCGTGTATGAAACGACTTTTATCTGCAACTTGTTCCACATATCTACTTGACTAAACTGTCAGCAAAATAAGTTCTACATAATGATAGCAATATATTACAAAATACCACGTCTATAAATAATTAAGTTCTTTTTAAAAATTTGTTAGTGACAAAAGCAGTAAATATCAATGGAATTTTTTGTTCTTCGGATGTTATTTGATTTAAGGAAAACTAATATCGAGTCACCACTTAATATCTCATGCAATGGAAAATAATTTTTACTACACGAAAGAATTAAAATATTTATATATATTGCTTATGAAAGCAAGCGAAAGCGGTAATTAAAAATAGTAGAACTAAATAGACTCAATGAAATATTAATATTTTTTAAAGCAGGAAATATATATTTATTTTTTTTTATGAAATATGCAGTGAAATATATTTACATATACAGTATCTACAACTGAGAGCAAAACAAATAAATAATCACATACCTGCTTTGAGCTTTCAGAAACAGATGTTGAACTTTTCGAGACACCAGTTTCGGTACCGACCTCTGCTACTTCCATTTTTGTTTCGTTATTTTCTCAGGTCTTTTCTTATTCCAATTTTTCGTTTATTTTCGACTGAAATCACCTGAAACAAGTTAACAAAAACAGAAAAATAAACAAAATAATGAAATGAAATCGATGGTGTGTTATATTAAATTTAAAATAATATTTTTACTAATTTCTAAGAACCTGCCGATTTGTTGAGAATTCAAACTAATACTGACTGCTCTTGCTCTTGTTCAACTTGAATTCACTTCACGGAAAAAAAAACATTTAGGCAACTGTCAATCAATGTGTTTCTTTTTAAGTTTAAACATTTTAAAATACCGAAATGTTCATATTTTACGAAAGGCCAGGTAAAAAAATAAATTGATTTTTTTTAAACGGTGCTTGAAAAAAGTGGGAGATAATATTTTCTACTATTTTTTTTTGTTTTGTAGATACCTATACAATTTGACATATCGGAATTTTTAAGACGCTGTCGATTTTTGTTGTTTTATTTTTAAACGTCGCGTCAGGAAACAATAGACGTGTATTCATCTACATAGTTTTGGCTACCGGCTATAGATGTTCTTTGGAACCGGAATACTGAAATACTTATTTACAGTGGTGGCCATTATAATAAGAGATACTCTCAGTACATGATGTTCATAAATATAAGACCACCTCTGTACGTCAAAGCTTCCTAGTTACAATAAAATACTTCACAAAATTGATACTGCTATAGTTTAAACGTAAAAAAACATGTAACAGTAGTAGGGTCTACAATCACCTCAACTTAAGTTATATCAAGTTCAGGTAAAAATATGTGATTTTAGGGGTATAACTACTGTGAATGATAAAACTTTAGAACTACCGCAATTAAATGCACAGAAAATTTTAAAAATTCTATGTGGTTTTAATTTTGGATAAGAAATTAAAGAGAAAAAAACTGCACCTACAGTGCTCTTTTTATTTGCAAAAGAACGGTGGAAAAAACTTGGGACTTTATACATGCTATGGTGCACTGGCGATATACGGTAGTGGCCCATATTTACATATGACGCACAAGTATGTAATGTGTAAAGCAAAAGAAAAGAAAATGATCGGCGGCTTAGAGAACGGCCAGAATAGCCATTACGGGTGCGCTCCTAACAACCCCAACGGTAGCTCTGGATACCCTATTGCACCTAACACCGCTTGATTAACAGATCAAAAAACTTGCTGGCAACAGCTGTGGGATACGGGCTACTAATTTGGGTTTCTTCAAGAGTAGTAGTTTCGGACATGGCATTGGACCTAGCGGAACGATTCTTACCGATGGTTCGAAAACAGCGGAAGGAACAGGTCTTCTTTATCATATTGGGAGTCTAGGGATGGAATGTTCCAAATTTCAGCTTCCTACCTCAAAATTTAAGTCATAAGAATTGGTGACGGCCGGACGGACGGACGGACATTGCTAAACCTTTATAGCTTTTGATGCTGATCATTTATATAAATATGCACTAAATCTTAATATTTAGTGGTGCTGAACCTATTTTTCAAAAAGTATATGGGGTATATACGATTTGGTGGTACTTATTTATATCTTTACTCATTTTTGAACCAGAACTTATCGTGCGTCACCTCTAAGATATTGTTTAATAACATTGGTTTAAAATAATTGACACGTTGATTTAAACTGTAAGAAAAAACAAATGTTCTATACAAAAAGCGTGAACGGATAAACGAATTTTAGAGATATCTTTTATTTGGCAAAAAAATTATTTGACAAAATGCCAAACTCCTTGCATCTTCTGTTAATTTTTTTTTATTCGGATACATTTAGTCATAGACACACAATACACATACAAATAAATATATACTTAGACAAAATTGTATTTCAATGAGAAATAAATTCCTCTCTAAGTATTTTAATTAAAATAAAATATCTATAAGAGAAATAATGAATTATTTCTGTTGCACAACTATTTTCAAATTATTTAGACAAGTTGACGTTGAGTGACGCAGTAAAAGCATACTTTTTTCAATCTCGCCCTAAAATTTGTAATTGTAGTGTTTGTATAAAATGTATGTACAAAACGAGGAGCACACATCGAATTCAATTTTTTTTTTAAACAGCGGGATCGTTACTCGGGGTTTATTGTTTCATTGGAAATTAAGACAAAATAGAGAATTTTAGGGCATGGCGAGGACAACAATAATTTAAGCAAAAATATATAAATAGTGTCTTTAGATGGGCGAAAAGCCTGCATGCAGCCACGTGGAAAAACGTGCCTATTGATCCTAAGATAAAAGGCTGGCTGAGTGGAATGAAAGGAAATGAAATGGAGTAAACTACCATCCCGATATACGATGAAGTCAAATATCTGGAAGTAACCATCGATAAAAACTTCTATGGTCCAAGCATCTTGAATCGAAAACCGATAAAGAACCTTCGAGTGAAGAGGCGCTTTTGGCAGGACTTATCTCTTATGCTTATCTCCGAAAAGGGTAGTTCGGATCTATATGGCCATGATTAGACCACTCCTCTAATACACTTCCGTTGTTTGGTGAAACAGACTTTCGCGGAAATGTGTAACTGCTCCTTCTACTGTCTCTGCTGTCCACAGAGGCCTTCACTAGCACACCGGGCTCTGCTCTAACGGAATGGATTCGGCCAATAAATGGATGGAATGGATTTTTCAATAAAAAACTTACAAACTAGACAAAAATGATTAAATCTAACTCAAAATTAACAGGATACTTATCCTAGGTTACTGGTCCTTATGCGGACGCTCTAAACTTAACTTTATAAGTTGTGTTCACGAGATTCCGTGGCGATGGATGCAGACAGACCAAATTACTGTGCCCGGGCATTTGCAAGAAGTCTGCGTCTTTCCTATATCTCTCAGGTGAATCGTCTGCAGGCTGCTTGTAGGCGTTCTTTCGGGCAGAACACTCCGTCTGTAGTTGTCCGGCCTAAAGCAGATGGGAAAACTAACCAACAGCTTTCTGGAAGAAAGCATTTTTTTCCATCTCCCCAGAGTTAATTCCACGGACACACCAAGGAATGATCACCTGCCACTTGAAGGTACTTAACAGCTAGAAAACAGAGAAGAAAAACAAGAAGAGGAAATGCGCAGTTATCCAGCTGAAGTAAGTCGAAATCTCCCGCTGGCAGCTGGCTTCAAGCCCGGACGCAGAGTGTACAAAATTATGTGATGAGATTGGGCAAGTGTTCAAGCGGCATTTTGAGCAACTGCTATTTAGGCATCATGTCGAGATGATGTTAGGGCAAGAAGAGAAGTAAGGTCGGATGTCCTGCTAGCGGTGCGCTTTAAGCATTAAAGTAACCATGCCATGCCCCATGACTGGGCCATTACCTCCATATTTCCTGCAAGATCTATCGAAGCACAATTCTGCTTAACGCAGATCATATCCAACGTACAGTGCGGATGAATTAAGACGTATCAGAGTAGACTCCATGCCAGCAGTATTTATCGTCAGGCACTCTACATGGGAAATCTGATACAGATGTGCTGCGTAAGGCTAGAGAACACGTGATGCAATGTGAAATTTAGCAGCACATTTCGGCAAGGGGATACTAAACCCACTTCATCGGCCGCTCTCAACCAACCACCCGTGATATTGACTTTTACGGTAGCTGAAAACTATCGAATTTAGTTAATCCTGAAATGTTTATTCTGCCAGCTCCGCTATAATGCTGAGCGATAAGCATAAAAGGAGACTAAATATTGTGTTTTTTGGAAGGTAAAGTTCTTAGATTCACAGATTCAAGACAACAAAAAAAAAACGAACCTTCGTTTCAACGAAAAATCCGAACAAATTCATTGCGAAAGCTAGAGAGCAGTTTGTTCGGGAACGTAAAGGGGAAAAGGGCAGGGAATAAGTACGTGAAATATGACCTAAGAGCTTTCAAGAAGCTATCAAACCTGTAGCTGCCTTCGACTTTAATCGATGTCTTCTTTGAAACGATAAAGAACTGAAGGTACGTAGCACTTGATCTAAAAAACCTAACATAAGCTACAAAAACACTAACTCACTGGTTAAAATTTAGAAGCTACAGAGCAAATAACTTTGAGATACGTGTTAAAACAAAACACAAATTCACTATCACTTTGTCCACTCACTGTATTTTTATAAATTCACGCAAAATCAAAAATTCGTAAAGAATGTACACTGTATGATTTGTATTCAATGGAATCAAAATCGGTATAAGAACTATAGTTAACTAAGTAATCAAGTTAGGGAAGTAAGAACCGCTCTGGAAAGGCTTAAGCAACCGACTGACACTGTACCTAATCGAGTGCTACTATTTATTCCCCAATTCGTTTTCATATGGAACCATCAATAACGATTTCAATCCGATTAACGTGTTAAAAACTTGTACACATTTCCGAAACATATATGTTCGTGCAGTTTCGGGCCTACTTCCTGCAACTTGTACTACTCCATCTCCGCAACTCAATTAACAATACCTTAAATTAGATTCGGTACGGGCCACTATGGCTGTTCAACATGTGCCAAAATCCACCACATTTAGCATCTCGATCTCGTTCCGCAGCTGTAACCATCTCATTGACATAGAAAGAGGGAGCTACAAGAGTTAACTTGTAAAACTCTTTGAACAATTAAATCGGTACCCAGGTCAGTTTCCATCATAAATGCAAACAATGAAGGAGTTTGACGGAATGTCTGCCGTGCAATCATCACAGCCCCACTAGTTATAGCCCCACTAGTTATAGCCCCAGCATGGACAGAAAGATGTCAAAAATTCCAATTTCTAACTCACATATGGCACAAATGGATTCAAAAACTTGTACCCACTCATTAACATTTTTCTTTTAACACAAAAGTCAAAGCATCCTCACTAGTTTCATCGAGCGCTGCTCAATTAAATTTTGCTTTTCATTTGTTTTTGTTTTGTTGGCAAATTACCATCAAACATCCCTTCGCATGTGCATCGCAAATCAAAAAATTTAATTTGTGAGCCAACAAATAAAATAAACGCAGCAAACGTATTTCAAGTAAAATGTAATTCAAATGAGCATGCCTTTTATTTTTGTTATTGATTTGTATGTTTTCCTGTGCTCTATCAGCACATCGTTTTTCTTTCTACAATTGCCAAGCTACACAAACAACATGTGTGTGTAGGGTGGGGATGGATCTCAGGCAGCAGGCGAGTTAGACTGAGTCTATGCGAGACGCGCGCTTTGGCTACTATTCCGGTAAATTAGTGATGACTCGCTGAGGGATAAATACCACAGATGAGGAATTAACCAGATAGTGAACTCGAGAGCGAATCTCTCACCTTGCCTACAAGCTAAGTCGAACTCACAGATGAGGAATTAACCAGATAGCCAACTCTGCAATCCCCTATCACTTTTAACCCGCAAAAAATATTTAATAACGGCCGCAAAATCCTCTCTCAATTTTCCCATCTGTGAATACGTGTGAGCCAGACACATAAAGTTAAATCTAATTTACTAGATTACCCGCCAAATCGCAACAACAAAACATCTGGTCACGGCGGATCTGTTGGGAAATAGGAAATTCTGCGAAGTGTTGAGTTTATGTGATTCAACTTTTATAACTTTTATTTTAATATAAATGTTTCTAAAGAAACAAAAAATTAGTTACCCAATAAAGTTGTTACAATTTAGTTGGAATATTTTTTGCGGTTATAAGAAATAGTTGTCTATTTTTTATCTGCCTTAAAATAAACATTCTTGCTTTTATTCAGCAATGAAAGTTTAATGAATATATGTACATATTCGGGTTCCATGCATGGATAAAGAAAAGTTGAAAAGAAGTATTTTTAATCCTTTTTAAATTATGTTGTGTTAAAAGATTTGTACTTTTAGTCAATCAATTTTCTTAGCTGTTCCTTTTCTAAGGCGGTTTTGGAAATTTTTTATATAAGTTAATATGCTTTATTTTAAAATTTATAGTAAGCGATAGACGGAAGAACGAGCAAAAAGTTATAATGTTTTGTAATTTTATTTTATATGAAAATAAACAAAACAATTTACTACTGCTACTACTACTAGGAAGTAATTGCAAATTTTTTTAAAAAAGTGTTTTGATTTACCAAAAAAAATATTTGTAAGAATTTGGATTACGTTTTATTAAAAAGCGTTTTAAACCAGTTTTCAATTGTGTAGAGTTACTTAACTGCTTCAATATAACCATCCATAATCTACGAAATCCTTGCTAGTATAGTTATACTTAAATTTATTGTCAACCGAAAATGTATGATGAACTTACTTATTATATATTAGTCACGTTAATCAATATTATTTTGATTATTTTTCATTAAAAATTAGAATAAATTAGTTAAAACACAGCTTTATTCTTAATATTATAATATTTTATTATGTTATTAGTTGTGTGGTAAGTATGTATCAATCCATATTCACCGCATATTGACCATGTTTATTTTACACACCCAAATTGTGAGTTGTAATCTGCTGAAATTCATCAACTGTTCCCGACTTCTTGCTATAAAAAATAACATTTCATGGCTGCGGCCATTAGCCCCATATAATTCCATTCATGTGTGCGTGATTCCCATTTGATTTGCACGTAAAAGCCCATATAAGTGCAAATTATGTGGGGCTTATCAGTTCGACTTAGCTTGTAGGCAAGGTGAGAGATTCGCTCTCGAGTTGACTATCTGGTTAATTCCTCATCTGTGATAAATACTCTTTGGGTGGACCATAGACATATGAGCCGACACATGTATGTAATTCTTTGAGATGCATTTGGTCATAATTAATGAATTTCTGTCGTGACAAAATGCATTTCAATTTCGTTTTGATTTTTGTATACAAATCTTGGGATACGCCTTGGGGCGTGTGTCATTAGGCTTAAGGGAGCAAGACCCGAACAAAGGCATGCACAATATTGTATACTGTATCAGTGCGGTTTTAGGCCCGGAAAGTTCACAATTGGATAAATATTCATATTCTACATACTGGTGAGCGTTTAAACTTAAGCGGGGGTAGAACTAGCGTGGAAGCTCGGTAAATCTGTCCTCGGCTGGTTTGCTGTAATTTTCTCAGATGACTTGTCGGAAGGCAATCGTTTTGTATTCGAGGAAGTCATTTAGTGAAATGGTTGTTTTATTATATGTTGCTCTTACAACAGAACGAATGCGTTGGTGGAAGCTCGGTTTTCCTTAAGCTTAATGAGAGAGACATTGTACGTCTTCACCCGTCTGAGCTAGAGATGAGATTTACGAAGATGAAGGGATTTGTCACGGCCGCTGATCTTGAAACAAAGGGCAGCTTTGATCTTCTCAAGGGTAAAAAAAAACTGGTCTCTCTAGTGATAAGTGGAAGGTTTATAACTTAAACATGTCGAATTATGGTCATGACAATGTATATCTCACTAGGAACACACTTTCTCTCAGGAAAGGAGGGGGCTTCTAAGGCGGCCTCACATGCATTGTACCGTAAGTTGTTGGATTATTTTGTCAGCTTATAGTGAGAAAGCATTCTTAATAAATTTAACTCAAAAGTTTGGGCATCAAAATGGTCTTTGCTATTGGCTTTATGGATTATTTTGGCTGTGGCAATCAAACGGAGTAAGACAGACGAAAAGGGCTCAAATATTTCATACATTCTAGTATTAGTTTGTTATTTACTAGAATCAAACATTTTAATAAGATGACTTCAATTGTCACATCAACTGAGTACGACATTTTGACTAAAAGAAACACAAAATTCATGATTTTATAACAGCAAAAGTCCAAGCATTTCGTTGCCTTATTTGAGTAATAATTTACTTTTTAATGGAAATTAGAAAGTAAATATGACAATAACCGCAATTTGCCAGGTGAGTTGCGTAAAACGGAAGTAGTTGTTTCCTTTTTTTTGTGAGAACTGTTTGGCATGAAGTTTTTTGCTTGTCTGTTTCCTTAGGTTTCCCTTCAGAAAT
Organism: Ferdinandea cuprea; assembly: GCA_963576555.1. Lineage (NCBI taxonomy): Eukaryota > Metazoa > Arthropoda > Insecta > Diptera > Syrphidae > Ferdinandea > Ferdinandea cuprea. The sequence goes on from OY754962.1 coordinate 27,091,144, forward strand.
GTAGCTTTTTCTCTTCTGGCCAAGTTTTGATATAACTTTTTTTAGAGTTGATAAATAACCCGCAGAATGGTCTTGGATCCTGTTCTGGCTAGTTCCTTGGATCCTGTTCTGGCTAGTTCGTACGCTTTTTCGTTACCTTCATGTCCACTGTGACCCGGCACCCAGTTTGAATGTATTTTGTTGGTGGTGGCTAGTATTAGGAGGAGTTGAAGACAATTCAAGACTAGTTGCAGAGTTCTATTGCATGGATATCTGTCTTAAATGCGGAACTGCATATGTCAATACTACCGTGCAGGTTAGTATTAGTGCGAGGACCGTATATACCCGCTTCAACTCCGTCAGTTGTTTTGAATAGGAATTCTTGGCAATTCCATGTATAGGAATTCTTGGCAAATGTTGGTTTGTTCTGTTTCCAGGTTAAGCGTTTTTTGAATGTAACCTTGAAGTTGTGTTGGAAGTAATAACGTGGCAAACATTTGTCTGTTAGATGTATTCCAAGTAGCTCGTGTTTTTTAAGTTCATTTAAAAATACAGGATGGACTAGATTAAAATTTGTTTCATCATCCATTTACCATAGCTTCTTTGATGAGGCTTAAAGCCTTGGGTAAATCATGTTCTTTTTAGAAAAATTAAGCAAAAGAACAAATTGCCTAAAAAATGGCGGAAATGTACACGGAATCCTGGTTTAAAGAGTCGCTGTAACCAGTCCAGTCTAACCAAAATATAAAAAGTAAGATACGGAGATGTCGTGATAATTATTACCATAATCGAATAAGAGCTGTGTAATGTTAAACAAGAATAGTGGAATAAGAACAAGTGGTTAGTTGTAAATGGCAGGTGTGATGTACATTTATAAAATCGATTTACAAAGCCTTACACTAGCCAATAGAAAATAACAACGTTGGATACCAAAGTTACGTACCATTTCACTGCCCAATAGAAAATAACAATAACTGAGAGCATCCACACGAAGTTGGAAACCGCTAGAAGGCACTAAGTTTAACTATGCACTTATAGCTTTTCGCAACACTTGCTATAGGAACCCATTCATATTCGATTCTTTCTAGCAAATTATTCAGTAGCCTTCCTTCAGGATAAACGATTCATTGAACATTTATTTACCTTTATGGAAAAGGTGAAACAATGCCTTTTTGGCTTTAATCACGTTAAAATCGAAATTTTGTTTCACTATGTTGTGTAATTTTTAATCTTTTTATGTAATACTTTTTGGAATTTTAATGAATTTTCTGGTCAATATTTTGAATATTTCTTGTTATTTACATTCATCCCAATCATTGAATCCGTCGGATTGACTGCAGCGGGACCTTATCCCATCCGCATCCGTTTACTTGTGCTATCACAGAAAACGACGAATGAACTGCGTTATCGGTCCGCAAAACCACTTTATAGATTGTATTGTAGTCAGTTGATTTGCCAATTTCAAATGGTTTTCAGTAATGTTTACAAAAAAATTCATATAATTAGGTTTATTTTATTTAATTGATTGAAGTAAAAAAATAGTAACGCAAAGCGCATGAAAAATGCAGCATTTATTATACAACTATTTATTGGGAGATGATACAATGGCCAATCTTGGAATTTCCCCACCATCATCAGAAAAAAAACATTTAGCTGTGTATATAAAACTTGTAACAGTAACTAACTTCATACACTCAGTATAAATAATGCATATGAAAGGCAAAGCCAAATGTGTTATTAAAATCTTATGCGTTTACTTTTGGGCAGTTTACCTAAAAAAATGTTGTTATTTACTGAAAATGTTAGCATATTTTAAAAATTAAATTAAATACCTATTACTAGATATATTTAAAGCTATCTTTTTAATGCTTCTTATGATTTTGACTCCAATAAATTGAAAATAAATTTGAATCCGCACCTATTGTCGCGGATTGAATACATGAACTTTTATATGGACTGCGGATGGTCTGCTTCTTCAATGATGCCTATTACTTTCTTACCGACATCCGCACACTTACTATCCGACGGTATGTATGAAAGGGAGAAAGTAAAATGTCATTGGAATTCCCTTCGCAGTCAATCCGCCGGGGTCATTGAATGGGGGGATTAAAATAGTTTTTCTTACTTTTATTTCGTTCACTCCACAATAAATACTTTTGTATATTGTGACATTTGCCCCTAAAAAAATAAATTTTAGGCGTAAATGGCCCTTATAGGACCCAAAGCCCAGCTTCTCCAACCATTGTGTCTGCGAAGATATATTTTTAATTTATTTTTCCCGAATAGAAGTTTCATGCCGATTCCGATTGGCAATTAGTTTGTGAGAAGTTTCTCATGACAATTATTACTCTTGGGTGTTTTGTCAGACGTTCGCAAGAGGTGGGGCAGCGAATAAAGACTTTCGCTTAGCAATCCAACGTACTTAACCACTAAGCCAATACACCCACAAACTTGTTTGTTTGAGGAAATTTGCCTCTAATCTGTTAATTTAAACTAATTTCTGTTAATTAATATTAACTATTCTCAAAATGTTTAGCTTCATAATTTAATATTTAAAAGTTATTGTAAATTTTGATGTGACGATAATAAAATAAATAAAGAAGATAAAAAGCATCGGCTTGAGTCAAATAACTTGAAAATTCTTTACAATTTCATTAACTGCAATGATTATTTTGAATGGTAGAATATAATAACAACTTAACGTATCATTAAATTTTATTGCTGAAATTATTATGCTTGCAATTATATAGTTGTAATAATATTTTTGTTTTTATTTATTTTCAGGTCACTTGCATACAATTTTTAATGAAGTGTGAAAATCAAAGTCTAAATAAGTCGAGGTGAGTCTTTTCATTCATTCATTCTTTTTTATGTTTTTCCTATTCATTCATTCGCTTCTGACCACTTGTTAGAAGTCATTTTACAAATTTAGGGAAAAAGATATTTTTTATTAAACGAGTGTATGTGTTTTTATTTTAATATAAGAAAAACAGTAGTAGTAGTACCGTGTGTTCGCCATACCGTTTTTGTACCTTTTCTCTTTAGAACTAAGTTCTCTTTATTCCGTGAAGCAACTTTTCGCTCTAAAATAATCTAATTGCAATCATGGAAAACGTGTGCAAATATTTCTATTACAATTGCTTTTCCTTTTACCTTAGACAAAACAAAATGCTTAACAACCCCAGATGGTAGCCCAGTGTTGGTATAAAATCAACACTCTTCGGCGGCAGGCTCTATAGGCCAAATGGGGAGAGCCATATATTGCAATCCTTATATAGCCGAAATTAAACCTCAAAAGAAGTCCCGCGACGCCGAAAGACTCTTCGCATGTAACCTGAGAATCAGAGAAATGTTAAAGCTTCGATGAGGGTAATTAACGCTTAAGCCAAAAGCTAAGAAGTGAAAAAGGTCATTACAAAGACGTGAACAATGTCTTTGAAATTTCAAGCTCAATAATCTTACTTCCAGCATGGTGATTAGATTGGTTCCAGTTTTCGATTGAATATTCTATCAAATCACTAGTCGTCACCTTTTGTTGCAAAATCATACTGCCGGTCATTATAAAGTTTCTTAGATTGAAGATATTTAATAAGCTGATTTTTCAGCGTTTGTGTCCTCCGGATGACTAGTTTAGATGACCGTCTAATCCCACTTTTAGGATTTTAGTGGATACAAGTTATATGTTATTGCGTCTATTTGCTCACAGCAAGATTTTAAACCGCGAACATTAATTCCCTTTTCATTTCCTTTCAGGAAAGGAAAAAGTCGCATGTATTTACAGTTTGTCCATAATATTTATTTATTTCATAGTCCTGCGTTCTTGTCAGCTGTTCGCAATAAATTGGACAATAAAGTAGGTTTTAAGGAAATCCCGAGATTCGAACATTTTTCATTTTAAAAAAATTAATCACAAAGTCATGGCACCTACACAGACGTTATTTGTCTTGAGTGATCTTGAAGTCAAATTGTCTGGAAGGACCTGAGCCTCACAAAGTTTTGCAACCCACGCAGTCATTATCAGTGCTTTTAAAGTCAAAATTGTCCAGGCCCCGCCTTAATAAATAAAGCAAGAACATGGCAACTTCTATTAAAAAAAATGCAGAAGTTCCAAGTCCCTTTTCGAAATTAATACAATTAGTAGCATTAAAACCCGGCAATGTTAAGATTTGTACTAGAGTGATCACAACTAAACTGACCCGACCGCAAAAGTTTCGACGTTTCCAAATCAAGAATTACAAATTCAATTAACATGATCTGCTGGGACATCATTTAAAAAGGAACTCCTTCTTTCTAAACTGAATGCCTGTGGAATTTTTGGTGACACTTCTAATTTTTAAACAAATATTCAGGGCCAAAAATCACAACCACCATCAATACAGTCACGTACAAAAAAATATACATTTGTATGTAATTCGCAGTATCCAATTTCATTTGTGTCTTTTTATAAATAAAAGATAAAAAAAAACAATTTTCCAAATACTTACCGGTAGTTAACGAGCGGCTGGAAACCAAAAATCCCAAAGTAAATTAATGTGAAATAATGTCTATTTTTTATTCTTCTCGTTGGCACACACAAAACGCAATTTCTCAAAAATTTAAAACTAATTTTAATTTTTTTTTTTTAATAATTTAAAACTAATGGTATGCTTTTTCCAATGCACTGTATTTCACCAAAGCTATTTAAACACTGAAAATAAAAGAACAAATTCCAAGACTTTACACAATTGCCACGCACTTGTATTTTTATTTTCTGTTAAATCATGTACACTAAATATTTGCTATTATTTTTTTTTAATACATATTCTTAAAACAAAAGTTTTGTCTTCTAAAACAAATACCTTTTTAAATGATAATATTCTTTGTTAATCTTTTTTTTTTTAAATTTAGAAAAAAAAAATATTTATGCTTCGATTCGTTAAGCGGTCAACTGCAGACTAATGTTAGGAAATTTGCACTAAAATTTTGACTTAAAATCATGTGTGGGCATCGGAAAAAGTTTTTTTTTTTTGGTTTAGATAAATTCGGATATTTTTTGCTTTATTTATCGGGTGGTGTATTTTTCACACGGTGTAAAGCTATTTTAAATAAAAAATCCGCTGGCTGAAGAAGAAAACTCTTTCCACTACTTGTTATGTGTGTGTATTCACATAGCGCACATACGCAATACGCTTTCAGAGTGCGGCGTGCGGCGATATTATAGACACAAAAAGAATCGAGCAAAAGAAAAAAAATAAATAGAAAAACAAATTTCCCGCCGAATATCGTTGGTGATCGGTCTTCTCTGCCTAGAGTTTGAACTATGAAATATAAATATAGATACATTAGGGGCCTTCTAATTCAGACATGCTTTTTTTCGGATATCATTCGTGCCCTAAGTTGTTGTAGTCGGAGTGAACTACTATATCGATCTGCTTTGGAAATGCTACATTAGGCGTTGCTGGACACTTGCAAAATAGGAGAAGAAACAACTTTCATTCACCAGGTCTGAATTTTGTGCACTCAAAACTTTAGCCGCGTCGTTGTATTTTCCTTGTTTGATGTGATTTAATTTCTTCGAATATGTTCCCTGCATATGGTATGTTTTACTTGTTGATCTTTTCGAGCGAAATATTTAGAAAAAAAATTCGGATTACAGTTGGAACAGCCAAAGGATTGGGGAATATATTCTATGCCAAGAATTCAGGAAACTGGAGAAGGAAAAAAGTGGCAGAATCTTTTAGAATAAACGAAACTGAACTGGATGATGAGCTTTGAGTGAGCTTTCCGTACCAAGGCTAAAGACAAAGCATAGACACTCAAACACGATTCCTGGTGAATTATGCCGTAAGGGGACTCTGAAAGAGGGAACAAACCTGTCAAAGGTATAAGCAGTTACTGTGTAGTACACCATATATATTATTATTATTATTATTATTATTATTATTATTATTATTATTATTATTATTATTATTATTATTATTATTATTATTATTATTATTATTATTATTATTATTATTATTATTATTATTATTATACAAAAAGAAAAAAAATAGGCTTAAAATCCATCCTCTCAAACACCAAGTCCGATGCCAACCCCAAACCCAATGTCATCAATTGCTTCAGCATCTAGAAAGCTTAAGGAGATGCCCCGTTATTAGTTGTTCAAACAAGCAATAAATCTACTATAGAATATGTCATCTTGACACCACCACAAAATCACCATCACCATAGTACAACGATGCTTTAACCCACCCATCTAGTAAATCAGAATTGGAATCTTTCAATCTTTCTTTCAACGCCGCCAGCCGCAAATCAAAATATCACATTTGGTTGCTTGTTTAGATTCAAGCCGAATCTGATTTCTCCCTATGGCACGCTGAACGGCTACCGGATGACGACAAACCAAAAAAAGCTGTCTACATTACCAACACAGCTACTTTAACCAGCTTCATCAACACAAATTCCCGTACAAATTCCCCCGCAATACCAGACGCCAAACAGAGAAGTATGTACCCGTACCCTACATATAGCCCATATATACCCCTTAACGGCACCATGAGAAGATAGCACCAAGACTGGATAAAAAAGTTGTTAAGGATCGGTATAAGTAATGCAGAATAAATAGCTAAATTGATTAGATTGACAACTTGTCCAGAGTTCACTCTTTAACAAATCCTTACGAAAGTTCTTCATTTGCTTGTGAATTGTAGCTGTTCATTAGTGATCATTTAAATTAGCGCTCCTGGCCAAGTAACATATTTAACTTGCTTACAAAGAACGCTACCATTTAACTTGGAGCTATTGGACTATGTTTATAATATATTAAACTTTTTTTTTTTGTTAAAACTTAATAATCATCTCTTGAACCCCTTATGCATAAGAAAGTGTCCTGCAACATTTCGTTGTTCAGAATCGTTGGCTATGTCGATTATAGAATCAACACTGAGAAGCGTATTTGTAAACAGCTTCATAAAACGTTCTGATGAAATACAAAATAAATATAAAACAAACTCTATTTTTAATAATATGCTGTTAAAATGTAAATAAAACATAAGGAAAGGCTACAGTCCGCTAGGGGCGAACAGTACGATACCCTATCCATATCCATACCTATATGCCCCAAAGAAAAAAGCATTACGAAGATGATGGATAGCATTTTATTTCATTTTATTAATTTATAAAAAAAAATATTTTTTTAAAAAACGCCCCCAAAAAGTGGGCGTGGCCAAAAACTTTGTATGGACGATATGTTGGAAAAAATATTGGCTAAATATCTTGTTAAACAATTTTTTTCGCTTTCTATGCAAATTTTCGAAGAAAACAGCATTTTAGTCAAAAACGCCCACAAAAAGTAGGCGTGGCAAAAAACTTTATATAACAAACTTATAAAGGAGGGCAGTGCCTACATATCTTGTGAAGGTTGTAACACTCTATCTCTCTAACTTTAGCTTTTAAACGGTTTTTTCTAAATTGTGGGCGTGGCAGTGGGCGTACTCAAAAAAATTTTACACTTAACCATTTCGGAGCCCTAGGGAATATGTGGTCCAAATTTCAGCTTCCTAGCTAAATTTTAAAGGCCTAAAAATTGCGTACGGACGGACGGACGGACATTGCTAGATAGTCTTAGGATTTGGTCCTGATCATAAATATATATACTTTTATGGGTCTACGACGAATATTAAGGGGTGTTACAAACTATGTGTCAAAATTAATATACCCTTAGGATAGGGTATAAAAACACTCTTGTTTGTTACTCCTAAACAATTAACCTGTGATAGTTTGGTAGTATGGATAATGTAAATCTTTGTGCAGCAGTGCTTCTTCGTCTCTCCATTTAAACGACGAGGCTATGATTAGAAATATAGGGATCACAACCCTCCCACTTCCCTGTATTCCTACTGGTACGTCTGTGGGGTTCGGCGGTTCGTTCTCAAAAATATCTGCAGGCCTCCCGATTTTAAATCATTCTTTATTGAGGCTAATCAAATATCGGTGTTACTGCATTTGTGTGATCCAAGAGTTTTTAGGCCTGCAGCAATTGTAAGGGCTTTACGCGATTGTAAGGGAACGTTGATTGCCATTGCCTTTTTGATGGGGTTCGTAGGAACCCTCCATTAAACATGACAATACCAACTGAGTCGATTTTTTCGAGATGGGTTCTTTGACGTGAAGGACTTTAGAACTTCTTATTCGATCAAGCTGTGTTACACTTGCTGTCATGCGAAGCATCTTCATCTCAGCTGCTGTCAATTCTTTCATACCTTTTGTTTATTGTCTAGCATTGTGAACCGTATATGAGCACCGGACGCACAACTGCGGTATTGAGCCTTCCAGCTTAGGGGACATTTTTCAGTCACAGAAGATGGCAGAGTTTTCCAGCTACTTCATCCACCCTATGCTTACACGATGATTGAAGTTGTTATCGACGGTTGCTTTGCTGTTGATCATTGATCCCAAATATTTTAACTTTTTACACTTGGAAGCCACCACTCTATTCAAATAAATGTCTGGAATGGGTTGGCTTGTTTCAGAGAATGGGCAGTACATGGAAGAATATAACTTTCTTTACACTTATTGGGCGTTGGATCATATGTCATGAGTTTGGAGATTAGAATCCTGAGCCATCTGCGCCAGATGTTTCCCATATTTTTCAGAACTGACTGGTATCTCTTCCGGCCCAATCGCTTTTCTTGTGCAGCAGTGCTATGCATTGAAAGCATACAAAAAACAATTTAATTAAATTCATTCATCTTTTTGGGCCTCCACTATTACATCTAAGCCGCACTGAATATTTCGAAAAATGTATTTTTAAAATTTTGTACGAGGGGATTTTACAGAAAACAACAAAGTATCGGTAATGGATCTCGGATGATCTGCTAGCTTTTGAGATGCGGATATTTAGGCTTCCAAAACAGCATTACCGATCTACTATAGATAAGCGAAAATTCTCATTAACCTGGACATTTATCCCCATCCTCCCAGATATAGCGTGATGAAGGGAAATACATATACATACCTATAACTTATTGCTCTAAATATTTACAAATAGACAAGGGTCGACAATACTTTTCGGCGTAGGCCCTCAATAGTATGGTTAAAAAACGTCCACAACATCTGCTACGCTTAATTATTATTTGAATGTATTTTCTTGGCCCACTGACAAGGCAAAACATGACGTTTTTGTTTTTCTATTATTTTTTTCTCCAAACTTGCGTAAGTTTTTTTTTGATTCAATTTCGTATCCCCTTATTTCATAACAAATTCTTACAACAACAACAAGAAAAAAAACTGTTTACACGTTCAGAAGCGCCATCAGGTAAATGACACCTGTTCGTGGATGCTGCCGTGTGAGGTGGTTGTGATAAATTTTTGTTTTTGTTTCACTTAATGCTTTCATTAATGATGTTTATGTACGATATATGGAAAAGCAGGTAAAGCACCGGACAGTGAGAGAAAAGAAAACATTTCCGATGAATAAAAGCATTTGGATAAGGAAAGCCAATATAGAGTATGTTTTCCATTCCATATTTGATTTACGTATATATTTTTTTTTGTAAGTTATTCACAGGAATCCAAACGTCCTTAATAAATCAACAGTAAAAAAAAATACATATTAAAAACATCAACGAAGCTCCGCATCAAGGCTGCCACACTTGTCCCAAATAATCAATCACAATAAGCGAAATACTTCAAAAAGATTTGTTGTGTGAAAAATAAAAAAAAAACACACAAAAGCGACGACGATGAACATCTTTTATTTTTTTTTTAATTAATGTTTATTCATAAAAAATCCAATAATTTGTTTATGCAAGTGTGTGGTTTTTCTTGAAATGGAAAACTTAAACGAAATTAAGACAAAAAAAATTAATAAAAAATTTGTGAGAAGTCATGTGAAAAATATAAAATATTTTGTTAGTTTCATTTAATCAACAAATAGCTAAACATACGTATATGCTAAGCGGAATTACGTGAATCTTCTTTTATGAAAGAAAATAACAATATTCTCTTTAATTTAGAAGAAAAAAAGTCATATCTATATATAAGTCGATATAATAGAGAGGTAAATCTTGTCGAAATCAAAAAGATTAGCAAATATATTTCATGTCAAATGGCAAAAGCCTTCACTCGCTGTTGTGCTTTACTCCCACGTCCTTTGATCTACCCTAGACTCCCACTTCGGATAATACCAAATTGTGTACTTCGCTGGACCACCTGAAGAACCATGGTTGAAGCCCACAAAAAGGGGAGAGATACCTAGTGCGCCATGATAAGGGTATGTTAATAAGTCCATAAGGAACTAAGTGTGGCGAAGTATTTTTTGGCCTGCTCAAAGTATGATTTTAGTATTTTTTCCTACTTTCGAAGAGAGATCAGAATTTAAACTTTCATCACAGCATACTCGTGCTAGGTCAGTAATGTAATAGCAGTAAAGCTATTAAGTCAAGAGTTTAACTATAAGGTAATCATGCCTTCTTGGTTGAGAAAAATGTTTATTAATCCTTCAAAATCGATTTTAAAGGCAGCCCCTCATCACAAAGATCAACTTTAATTTCGTAGGTCATGATTTTGCGTGTCAAAGGTTACGAGCTGAAAAACAGCTACGTATGCTTGGCTCGAAAATCAGATTCCAGTAGCGACAACAAATTAAAACAATTAAGGGGACAATAAAGCTGCAGGGATGTTTAGGTTTCTGTTGAAGAACTGGATTTTTTTCTTTTGGGACTGGAAAAATAAGAACCTTCCGTTTCCGTTTAGTTAATGCTTGTTACTCGAGCGATCGTAGATGAAGGGCAACTGGTGTCAGAAAGGGGTCGATGGTCATTATATTCGACCTGATTTCTAGATTTCTGGTTCAGAGACCGTTTGATTAAAAGAACTAGGTTGCGAAGAATGAAGGGCTTTCTTTTGGATCAGAACGAATTTGGTTTTCAGGAAGACTTCCTCTGGATCTGGACTTCCTGCAAATCTGCAATTTGCAAAAATGAGTCCATTATTTCCGTACGCTCAGTTAAGACTGACTTTACCATTCCCGGTAAGAACTGCAGTCAAAGATTTTGAATTATGGTTATCGAAAATGCGGAACCAGCGTACAATTTCCTTGTGTAGTTGGCCCATGCTGAACCTAAAGCCTAGCTTCCCCAACCGTTGTGTGTGCGAAGATATTGGTTTTGAGAAAAACTCATTTGGCTTAGTCGCTCTAAGTAACTTTATTTCGGATAAATTAATTGAAATTGGGCGTTTATTAGAATTTTCTTTTGCATAGGTGGGTAAGGAACGACAAATTTAGGCTCTATATAAAATGTATTATTATATTAAGTGATTTTTTTTACTATGTCTAATAGTTCTGAAGTTAAAGATATCATTTAAGGGGTTACATGGGTTTCAGAGCTTCAAAAGTCATTCCGAATAAAAGTTTCGGAGATACAGCCTTGGAAAGGTGCGTACTCAATTGAATCACGAAGTTTATTTGAGGTTGTCAAAAGTTCTCGAAAATCACTTAACCGATCTTGATGAAATTACACAGGTCTTCGAGATAGCAATTCACGAGGACTTGGACGAAGGTTTTTGTTTTATTTCAATCACAACTATTTAATATAAAAAAAATTGTTATACCAAATATTTGTAAAAAGGTCTGCCAAAAGTCCAATTTTCACTTTTTTTTCCTTCGTCCAAATTCTAGTTTATGGTCTTAACTAAAACATATTTTTTTCACTTCTGATGAACCTGTCACGAATTCTTCTGTCAACGCGGATGCAATTTTTTTCCGAGGGATCACTGGAAATGACGTCACAATGACGGAGTTTTGAATAATTTCCTTTGAAAATTTCGGAAATTCTTTTTCAAATCTAGAAATCAGGTCGAATATGATGACCATCGACCCCTTTCTGACACCAGTTGCCCTTCATCTATGATCGCTCGAGTAACAAGCATTATCTAAACGGAAAAGGTAGGTTCTTATTTTTCCAGTCCCAAAAGAAAAAAATCCAGTCCTTCAACAGAAACCTAAACATCCCTGCTGCTTTATTGCCCCCTTAATTGTTTTAATTTGTTGTCGCTACTGGAATCTGATTTTCGAGCCAAGCATACATACCTAGCTGTTTTTCTGCTCGTAGCCTTTGATACGGAAAATCATGACCTACGAAATTAAAGTTGATCTTTGTGATGAGGGGCTGTCTTTAAAATCGATTTTAAAGTATTAATAAACATTTTTATCAACCAGAAGGCATGATTACCTCATAGTTAAACTCTTGACTCAATAGCTTTACTGCTATTACATTACTGAGCTAGAAGATGTACGGTAACAAGTTTGAATAAAATTTCAGTTTTCAGTTCACGAGTTTTCATTAGTTGTCAAAAACGTGCACTTGCTTACCAGAGGCAAATCAGTTTAATCCTCCATTCATTGAGAGTTAAAACAGTTCAAACATAATATTTCTAAAAAGTAGTTTGGTGCAATTTAATACATTAAATATATATAAGTTTTTCACTTCCCCCTACTAATTGTCAGTTGAAAATTTGTTTAATACTTCCAAACAACGGCGATGTGAATCTATCATCGAATCAAAACATATTCTTGCATCATTTCTAACATTTCTTGTATCAAACCCAGTTCCAGAAAAAGCTCTTGCGCTTTGGAAAATCCTGATTCTGAATCTCTTGTGATCAAACTGCTTAGATTTTTACACACTTCTCAGGCGTGTAAAATTACATTAAAATGCAATCATTGCAATAAACTGCTCCATTGCTCCATCAAACTCAGCTTATGTATGGTCTTATTAAGGCACACGCTAGTGCTCAGCCATGTTCTTTAGCAACTTTGGCACTACACCCTTGTTTACACGAACCAACTCAGGCAATTTTGACTCTAACTTCACTAACAACAAAGCTAGAAACATAACTTCCGCTGGGGGAAGGCGTGTGCGTCTTTGTTGCCAAAGCGCCTGGTGCGGAGGCTTCGTATCGCAATAACTTAACCGGCTATGCTGTCGACGGACTAGGGAACTACGACTTCTTAGGATCAAAATCTGGCAACTTTTTAATACAGCCAAACTGCCAAAAATCGTTGAAGACTGGAGTGAATATCGCAACAGCTGTAGGTAGTTTAAAAAGAAAGCTAGAGCAGCCAATCGAATATCCTGGCCAAACTACCGCTCTGGCATTGAATCCACCACAGAAGCGGCAAGGGTAAAGAAAGTTCTTGCCAAAAACCACTCCCCTGTAGGGTACCTGTGTAAGGAAGACAATAGCTGGATAGCTAGTAATCAGGAGACTCTTGATTTACTCCTCGGAAAACACTTTCCAGGACGCACAATCCCAGGAGGTCTGCTACATAGTTCGGTCGGCGTCCCCCTCTCATTTCCGGATGAAGAACTGGCTGTCATCAGAGACTTTACTAGCACGAATAGAACGACATGGGCTCTTAAATTCTTCCAATCGTATAAGTCGGCGTGACCGGACGGTATTATAGCTGCCATGTTACAGAAGAGCAGTGAAAGGACTGTCCCATAGCTCCAGGCAATCTTTCGTGGTTGCCTGACACTTCGATTTGTTCCTAATTGCTGGAAAGAGGTGAGGGTGGTCTTCATTCCTAAAGCGGGGAAACCCAGTCACTCCACACCCAAGGATTACAGGCCAGTTAGCCTTTCATCTTTTCTTTTGGAAACTCTAGAAAGGTTATTGGATCTGCATCTAAGGAACATTCTCGAATCAACCGGTGCTATTTGTAGTGGACAACACGCAAGGCAGATCTGCGGAAGCAGCGCTAAATGAAGTAACGAGAACGATCGGGAAATCCCTTGGAAATAAGGAATTTGCTATGGCGGCTTTTCTGGACATAGAAGAGGCGGGGCATTCAACAACATCAGTCGATTCCCAACTCTCGATTTCTGTGGAAAAATTAATAATACCGGAACAATTAATTAAAAAGTGATAGAGACACTCGAACGCGATGGACCCCCGTCTAAAGGCGGTCCCGCGCAAAAGCCCAGCATTGCTGGCAAAAAATGTGCTGCCTATTGAAGGCAAAAAATAGCAGCTGCAAAAACAGCAGCAGTAGAAGCAGCAGCAACAACAACAATAACATCAGCAGCAGCAGCTAAACCAACAGCAGCAACAACAGCCGTGACGATAGCAGTGCCTAAACGCAGTGTGACACCACGGGCACTAAAAATAGTTTCGGCAGCAACAGGTGGGAGTGTTGCCAAGGTAGTGCTAAGGGCTAAGCCAGCGCCAAAAATAATAAATTCGCGCAGCGCTATCAATCGCACCGCCAATACAAGCGGAGAAGAAGGAAGCAGCAATTAAGAAGCTGGCACCAGCGTCAACATCAGCAGCAATAATGTCAACTTCAGGGTTAGAAGAGGAAGAAATATGTACGTGACAAAAAAAGCGAAAAAAGAAGGCGGAAGTTGAACCCGGATGGAGTACTTTACGTACACACCAAGGGCCTCCAAATTGAAAACCGTCGTTCTAAAGGGAATTGATCCCTCAATAGAGACGGAGGAGCTCGAGAAAGAGCTCAAAAAGTTGGAAAGCGATGACTTCAAGTTCATGGGTGTCAAGCCGTTTTCGTCATCTGAGGCAAGGGGTGGTAACCGAAAATTACCATTCTTCTTGGTGCAGCTCACTCCCGAGAGCAGAATTGATACTTTGAGGAAGATTATGGCAAATGGCAGCTGGATCGGGTACAGCCCAAATGACATTAAATCCACCGAGGGTTGCTCAAAAACCGCCTGAAGTGGATTTGGACTTAAAAGCGATCCTTCTGTCTTGGCACGGAAAGATCGATAAGTTCCAAACACAACTTAATGAACAAGCGGGTCCAATAGACATTATCTATTCGGAACTGTTTGGTAGGTCTGGCGGGCGATAATTTTAATGGCTACGCTAGACGAGGGAATATTAAAGATCCTTGCGGTGAATGTTAATTCACTAGTCAGGATCGAGAAAAGAATGTCATTGTCCAACCTGTTGAAAACCGAAAACGCAGATGTGCTTTTGGTTAAGAAACTAAGCTAAATCAGAAGCACAAAGTGGGATACAAAAACTACCATGTAGTAAGGAGAGACCGGCCCAACTCT
Organism: Ferdinandea cuprea; assembly: GCA_963576555.1. Classification (NCBI taxonomy): domain Eukaryota; kingdom Metazoa; phylum Arthropoda; class Insecta; order Diptera; family Syrphidae; genus Ferdinandea; species Ferdinandea cuprea. Next base: position 27,106,182 of record OY754962.1, read on the forward strand.
GCATATGATTATGCGGGTGGGGTCTGAATCTTAATTCGAAAAGGCCTGCGCCATAGGGTTATATATAGCGGGGACATGCGTAGGTTCCAGTTGCTGGAAGCGTGCATCATATGCATTGCTCTCAATAGCCGGAGGAGATTGTATGTGGTGTCGCTTTACGCGCCTGAAGCTCCTTCATCAAATCTATTTTTAGCAGAGCTCGAGACACTTTTTCGAAGCCTTCAGCTTCATTCGGAGGAGAATTATTTCTTTTTGGCTGGAGATTTAAACGCCAAGCATGCGGCATGGGGAAATGTGACTCCCAACACTAGGAGCAACCATTTTTATGACTGATGGCGCCTCCATACGATTGACTACAAACCTGATTTGTACTTTTGTGCTTTCTTGGACTTGGCCTTAACGGACGCAAGACTTGAATTGACCAACGCGGATTGACTCATGCGGAACTGTTTGCGTGCGGTCGAGTAAGATAGTGACCACTACGGACTCGCCGCCGCATTTCGGATCTCGAACGAGCAAACGATGCTGGAGGAGTACGAATCAGTGTGTTCTATCGATTATGGAAGGGCACGCTGGCCGCACTTCTCCGGGTTGTTAAAACGCCAAATTCTTTTGAGTGGGATTGATCCACCAACTAACGCAAGCATGACGAACGTTGACATTGATCGGTACCTAGTACAGATGGACGATGTCATCAAACAAACCATGGAGCAGACTATCCCTCGGATAGTGCGGTCCGTCGACGACCAGACAGAAAAGTACAGGAACGCTACAATTGACGCACTTTACAGACAAAAAAGTAGACTGCTAGCTAGGCTTAAACAGCTTCATAGACAGTTAACTGACCGCAACGAACCGGAGGTAAGGACACTGAATTCAGAGATCCGAAACCTGAAACAGTTGATCAAGCAAAATTACAGAAAATCTGTAAGTCTGTATTGGGGGAAGACAATTCGGGCTATAAAAATCAATAGTCCGAATATGTTCCCACAGATAAATAGACTGGAGGAAAGATCACAATGATATTTCAACTGTCCGAATCTCCCAGACAACTGAAAATAAACAGACACTACTGACTGCAGGCTTAAGCCCTGAAAATGTTGCTTCAACCGATGGTTTTTTCGTGGTCGAAGATCCCCAGGAGAAAGTCGACTTGCTGGGCGCTTGTGGCGTATACGGTAAACAATTCCGTTCGCCGTAATCATGACATTGAGAATAGGGCCCTGGTGAGTCACTTTTATTTGCGCAATGAGCTTGAGAATTGGCGATCTGAGAATAACACTTTTACTGTATTCAATGATGAAAACCATGCGAATGCCGTTGTCGCCAATGGGCGAGAAACACCTCATTTGTTCGCGACGACAGATAATCTCTTGGAGATCTTTGATTCTCTAAAGAACAAAAAATCGGCGGGAGTTGATGGTATCCCAAGCGTCGAATGAAGACACCTGCCCTTAGAGGCTGTGTAGATTTTCACAACGCTATTTAACAATGCGTTGAATAACGCATATTATCCGGCGCATTGGAAAATGGCAGTGGTACATCCAATCCCGAAAAAGGCAAAGGATAATACTCACCCTGCTAATCTTCGGTCAATTAGTTTACTTCCGAATATTAGCAAGTTGACAATAGAGCTCTGTTGAAGTGGGTCGAGGACAATGAAATAATCCCGGACAACCAATTTGGTTTGCAGGGCGATGCACGATACTATTCATGCCGCGTCAAAACTGGTTTCCGACATTCAATGAAATAAATGCAAGAACCAATGCACTGGTGCTTGTCTGGTTGACTTTGAAAAGGCTTTCGACACCGTATGGTTATAGGGGCTTTTCTACAAGTTGATCAGGCTAGGAATGCAGAAACCCTTGCTATATATAATTTATAACATGCTTATGGAAAAGAAGTTCGTGGTCAAATGCGGCAACGTAACTTCGAGCAGAGTCTATAAGATTAAAAACGGTTTACAACAGGGTGCGGTGAATTCTCCGATTTTGTTTAATATTTACACAAGTGATCTGGTACGTTCACTCAGACATGCTATAGCGTATGCCGACGATTTGGTCGCATACAGATCAGGTCCTAAGATCGAGGTCATCAACATCCTTCTGCAGCGTGACTTCGAGTAAATTAAGGGATATTGCGACGACTGATTTTCAACGTTCCAGAAGACGGAAACAATCCTGTTCAGGACCCCATTGGCTTATGCCACTAGGGATACCAGAAAAAACTGGAAAAAATTGGCCATTATTGGACAGAATGGGAAGGCATTGGCGGTGAAAAACGTGGTCAGGTATCTTGGAATCTGGCTCGACCAGTATCTATATTTTAATAAACACATAGATGCTTGTCTTGTTAGAGCTAAGAAGGATTTTGCTCTGACAAGAAGACTGTTTCATAGCAGTCAACTTGCTTCTAGAGTTAAGGTCATATGCTACGTGGCCCTAATAAGGCCCATCATCGCTTATGGCTGCCCATTGTGATTCAATATAGCGCCGTCGTATATGGAAAGGATTCGGGTTTTTGAGAGACAATGTCTTAGGTCATGTCTCGGGCTGTTTCGAACACCTGAATCTGAGTACATAAAATATTTTCCCAACACGGCATTATATGATGGGGCTCACTTAAATAGGATTGACAATTTCCTCATTAAGGTGACTCGAAGGCACCTTGCGAGGGCGATGACCAGCGATAATAGCCTGATTTTCGGGGCATATTACCCCAATAAATCACACATGGAGAGAACGCTCCGATCTGGCTTTGTTCCGCCATAGGCTTTTCTCCATATTGTTCAAAAAGGGCTGGTACAGACGAGGGATTGTATCCCGGTACTGTACCACCGCTACCGAAGAGCGACTGATAAGCGGCTGATAAGCGCCTACGACGGGGACGTCGCTAATGCTCCCGAGCTCCTTCGTTTTAGTACCGCGATAGGGGGAGGGATCAAATTGATACGTACGGATAAACAATTCACCGACTATTGGTGACATGCGGAAAGAGTGGAAAACGTGGGTATGCCTTTCCAGGTCGGTGTGTTACCTTAGGTAACTCCTCCTAGTCTCAAGTAGTTTTAAATTGTAAGTTGATTAGTTGGTGTGTCGGCGTGTTTCTGAGAGTCGACTGACACATTTCGGAGTCGGCGGCGCATGTGCGCTATGTTGGCGGCTGCTGGGTGCTGCCAATGGAGTTGGCGGGTGGGCACTCGTTGCCTCTGTAGATGAGGCGGCGAGTGCACATCACCCCCGATTATACTTAGTATTGGTTTGGTAATTTTAAGTGGCATAAGTTAGATTTTAAGTTTTTAATGTATAGTCGTAAGAAGTTTTAGTTTTTAGTTTTAAATAAAAATAAAACTAATAAAGGAGTCATGTTTTTAAAATAAATTTTCTTGATAAATAATAAAAATTGTATTATTAATTAAGGCCGAAAGGTAATAGTATTAAGTGATATAGTTAAGTTTAGAGCGTCCGTATAGGGACCAGTAATCTAGAATAAGTATCCTGTTAATTTTAAATTAGATTTAATCATTTTTGTCTAGTTTGTAAGCTTTATTGAAAGAAAATAAAAAATAGATTTAAAAAAAAAAATTGCATTCAACAACCTGAATACTAGAACCATTATATCCTCACATGAGGAGTTAGGTTCATCACAGTTTCTGAAAAACTGGGGTTGGGCTATTAACAATATTCTTATATCCCTTCTATTAAGATAGTCGCTTATACGGATGACATATTTAGTTGTACTAATAACAGGAAAATACCTTTACACCATTAAAGATATTATGGAATCTTTATTATCAGAACTATCCAAAATGGATTGAACAAAATGATCTTGCGAAAATACCGAACTCATTCAGTTCACCGGTGCTTTGTGTAGTGCACAACACGCATATGTCAAAGGCAGATCTGCGGAAGCAGCGCTACATGAAGTAACGAGAACGATCGAGAAATCCCTTGGAAATAAAGAATTTACTATGGTGAATTTTCTGGACATAGATGTGGCGGGGCATTCAACAACCTGAATACTAGAACCATTATATCCTCACTTAAAGAGTTAGATTCATCACAGTTTCTGACAAACTGGGTTTGAGCTATGCTTGACAGTAGAGTTATTAAGAGCTGCCTGGGGTACTGGGTGATTAAGAAAAGTGTTAATCGTGGATTACCGGAAGGGGAAGTCCTATCTCCTCTACTGTGGAACATCTCGATTAACAACATTCTTATATCCCTTGTATTAAGATAGTCGCTTATACGGATGACATTTGTAGTTGTACTAATAACAGAAAAATACCTTTCCACCACTAGAGATAAATATTATGGAATCTTCATTATCAGAACTATCCAACATGGATGGAACAAAATGGTCTTGCGAAAATACCGAACTCATTCTTCCCAAATGGGACCCACCAAAGCTTAAAGGTGTCCGACTTAATCCTTCAACCGAGGCCAAGTAACTGGGTGTTATATTCAGCTCCAAATTGAACTGGAAATGGAATACTGAAGAAATAATTCCTTTTATGCATGTAGAAAGACCTTTGGGAAAAACATTGTGCACAGGCTGTACACCGCGATTGTGAGACCCATTCTTACCTACGGTTTAGTTGGTGGGAGGCGGTCAAAACCAAATCCTATCTTAGGAACCTAAACAAGGTGCAGAGAATCGCTTGTTTGGGCATAACTCCACACTTAAATCCACACCGCAACTAGGTCTGGAAACGCTATTGAACTTGCAACCTATTGAGCTATTCACTAAGAACACGGCAGCCAAAGCCCCTCTCAGATTAGGAGAGAACAAAACTTGGAAGCCTGGTTATTACGGACACTCAAGCATACTTGGCCTCTTTCATCGGAAGGGACTGACTGATCACTGCAGTGTCTTCCAAGCTGAGATCTATACGGTTAAGAAAGCAGAACATACTATCTTACCGATGGGACTACCAGCAATGGAAATAACCATCTGTGTGGATAGGCAAGCAGCACTTAAAGCAATCGGCTCCAACCTTGTAGATGCGAAGAGTGTTACAGATTGCCTCTTAGCACTCAGGGCTATACGTCATCACTCAGTTTTACTCTGCTGGGTTACTGGACACGTTGGGGTGAAAGCGAACGAAAAAGCGGTCAAATTGGCAAGATACGGCTCTGATATAAACCCTCGATTAGCGGACGGAGAGGTGCTACCGCTTTTCAACGATGGGGCAACACCAATGGTTGCGTCATAGCCCGTAGTCTGTGGCCTGTTGTTAACACCAAAGATTAAAGTCACTAGTCACTCTTAATAGAAGTCAAATTCGGATGCTCGTCGGGGTATTAACCGGACACTGCATCATAGGAAACATGGCTAAACGGTTAAGGCTCCTTAGCTGCAGAGACGAGGAGAAAATAGAGTCCGTGGAGCATCTTCTACGCCACTGCCCAGCTCTACAAGAACGCTGCTCATCATGCATGGGAGCACGGTTTTTCGATAGTCTGGACGACTTGGCTAGGGTACCTCTATCAGATATAAAACTATTCCATAACAGATAGAAGTAGTTTTGTTAGCCACATGTGCTCAATTGTATAAAAAGGGTACACACAATGGGCCTTCACGGCCTCTGGGTGAATTTTGCGTCTGCTCCAAAACTGCCCTCCTAACAAAGCAACAGACAATTTTTCGGAGAATTTTTAGCATGAACGATTTCGAGCAAGTCATTTATTTATCAAAAATAACTTACAAAAATAAATTTATAATATTATTTAGTATTGGAAGGCATCATGGCAGCAAGACCATAGATGTCGTTTTATTATTATTGAAAAATCTAATAATATATAAATATTACAAGAAATGTATTTTATTCTTCTTAGGTTTAGAATTGTCTTTTTCAAAAAATTATTTTTAATATTAAGTTGTTACTTATTTAATGCGCTGAAAGGATCAAACGTCAGATGGGTTGAGTACTTCGGCTAATTGTGTTTGCTTATCTTCCACTGAATTAGTGTGTGTAGTTAGGCGAGAGATCGGACAATCGGCAAATATATGCCAAACTGAAAGAACCTCTCTGCAATGTTCGCACTCTTCTGGGGGGTCGTTAGTGAAATAGTGTCGATTAAAAAACAGAGTTTTACCTACTTTGATCCGAAAAATTGTAATACATTCTCCTCTTGTTAGAGTTTTATTGTATGGAATTCGAATATGTATCGAGTGATGTTGTCGAAGGAAATTTTCAAGTTCTTCATTTTCGTTGAAAATATTAGGGAGCTTGCTTGAATATGGTTAACGAGTCGCTTCTTTTGTTGCAGTATCTGCAGCCTCATTTCCTGTAATTACAACATGGCCTAGTATCCATGCTAGAGTTATATGTTCGTTGTTATTGAGGATATTTCGGATGCATTGGAGTGTGGAGCACTTATTCTTGTTTGTTTCGGTTCTATGGTGGAAGTTTCATCTGAATGAATGTAAGTTTGCTGTTTTTGCTATTTTTTGCTTTTGTTTATTTGTAAAATAAATTTTGTTAAGATTATGAGTAATTTTATCTAATGAATTGTATACAGGTTAATTTAATTTAACGAATGATTTATTTTAGGTTCCTTGGTATTTCATGTTGTACTACATTCGGCTTCGGCCAAAAACGGAAAAACTTCCTGAGTTAGGAGGCCCCAAAATTTGCAAAAATATTAACTCACTGACAGACCATCAACTCTATGGAGCAATCATAGAAGAACCTTCAAATTTAGCTCAGCAATAGAGTTTGCGGAGAATACACAGGGAAAAATCTAAAATTTGTGATTTTCCAATCAGGGGGCGTGCCTATCGCCCACTTATCTTACCTCAGTCCCCAAAAGACCTACAATTATGATTTTTATAGGAAAATATTTTTATAAAATATTGTTTATTTTTCATTTAGGAGCGTGGTATCTGCCCCTTTTCTTTAACTCAGCCTCGAGTATCGATCTGCCACCGCGTGCGCACACATTTTTTTTAAATTACTCCGCGGTAATAATGGGCATAACACCTGCAGTGATTTGTTTGATTTGTTTTGAAAAGCTGACGTCAGAATCTACATGGTACGGCCTGGCTTAGTCAGCGACTCAGCGTCGGAGTTGAGTTTTTTGTGCTTGTATGTTATGTGTAGGGATTTTAGGGTTGACGTGAGGAATATTCGTGGGTTAAGGGCGATTCTTTTTTCATTTTACGCCCACGCGAATATCAATAAACCAGCTGTTTTGGCACTAGTTGAAACACAGGTCAGCATTGATTCCGATTAAACGCAGTTTAGTCTGCCTGGGTATAACTTTGTGCCAATATTATTTTCCCATCGTGGTATCGCCGTTTATATACGTAGTGATGTAGCCTACTAACTTCTACCTCAATATGGCCAAGGTTCCAATCCGGAATTTAATTTTATTTGGCTAGAATTCCATGTCCGTAGGCAAATAATTCACTACTGTTTTATTTACAGAACTTATAATGAGTTTGATGCACTGTCTGATTCCATCACTAGAATTGCAACCCATTATCCTCGTACTGAAATCGTCATTGCGGGGATTTCAATATACACAATTCAAGTTGGCTTCGACATTCTGGACAGACAACACCCGAAGGAAGGTATGTCGAGATCTTTGCTGAGGTCAATAATTTGACCCAGCTTGTAAATGAGACGCGGATACCGGTCAAAACGCCAACACTCTGTACTTGTTTCTTACCTCCCATCCTGATAAGTACATTTTAAATATATTATCGCCTCTAGGTTCTTCAGACCATGTTATCATTAACGGGGAATTTCTCGTACTCTAACCATACAGTTAAGGAACAAGCTCCTAAAAGAACCGTATGGTTGACATTCCAGCTCTGTCAGCTCTTCAGAGAAGGCCAATCTGCTTGTTTCTCCTTTGGCGGCTAACTCAACGCTCCCAGATTGTACTTTGTCTCCCCGTGTACTCGAGCGCATAGAACATTCAATGGGACGAATCCACTTCCGCACTATGACTGTGGCAATAGTACTTCAAGATCTCAACATTCACAAATCCGCTGGTCCAGATGGAATTTCCTCTATCTTTCTTAAGAAGTGTTCTTCCACGCTAGCAAAACCACTGCGTAAGCTTTTCTATCTGTCCTATACTTCAGGGCTCTTTCCGATAAGGTAGAAAACAGCATTTGTCCAGTTCACCCTTAAGCCTGTATTCGGACGTACAGTGAAATACAAGGATTCGTTTCTTAACCGTACAACCCAATCCTTCACTTCCCTTATGACCGCCCTGTGTTTCTTCATTATAAGGGTATCTAAAATCCCTTTAGTGCGCGTATATTATAAAAAAAAGAAGACCTACAATTGTGATTTTTTACATAAGGCTTTTAAGAAAAAAAAAGGGAAAAAATAAAATATTGTTTGTGTTCCAATTAGGGGGTAGCCTTTATCAATTAAGTGGTGTCAAAAATAACTAAGGGTGCCAACTTGGTCTTCTTTTTTCGTCCGACGTTGACAACTGTATTGTACAAGAAAGTGATCATCTACTTTCTAAATTTGACCCATACCACCCAGTCTATCTTAGACTCCATTCTTCTTTCTTCTCTCCATTTATCGACGAGGTTATCTCAGTCCGTTCCAGTGACTCCCCAAAAGAATACTTCTTCGTCCCCTCCTTTGTATAAGAGTAAACAGCGCTCTTTACGAAACAAAAGAAATAAATTATATCGGCTGTACATGATTTCACGAAACAAGACATTTGGACCTAAAAAAAACTTCAATATGTCAACTGTCTCTTTTCACAACTCGGCGATTTTCTTTACCAAGAATACCTTAACCGAAATCACTCTGCTATTATAACCGATCCCAAGCGCTTCTTACATTTCATCAATGCTAAAAAAAATTCGGATAGTAACATCCACCTTGTCATACTTGGATGCGAGTTGTGATGACCCCCACCAATTAGCAAACTTTTTCTTTCAGTTTTTCCGCCAATCTTTTCCAGATAACACATTACAACAAAATCCGGAATACTTCTCTTACTTAAAATCTAGTTCACAAACTTCCTTGACTTCAATTACCATACTATCTGAAACTGTTGAAGAAGAATTTACAACCTAAAGAAAGATTATTCTGCGGGTCCTGATGCCGCTAACATTTAGTCAAACCTGTGACTTCCTTATTTCAACTTTCAATATCAAAAGGATTTTTCCATCCCTTAGGAAAAACTCTTTTATAATTCCCATCCATAGAAAAGGTCCGAAAAAACTAATCTCTATTGCCAAACTCTCATGCATTCCTAAGCTTTTCGAAATATTGTGTTCGATTCAATATTCTTTAACTTTGGACAGATTATCTCACCTTCCCAAACAAGAAATATGAGCACATTACGTAGGGGATCCTGGGTTTCAAGTTGACGTTGGCGAAGATATTTTGCGTACATCAGAGTACTGTTTCTAGAAAAGCGTCTTATTGGATAAAGTTCCCTTTCAATTCTGAGGAACACTTGAAAGCTAAACATGATTGGCCTAGCAAATACAAATTCCCTTTGGTAAATGACGCCTTTTGAGAATCAAACAATTAAAAAGAGAAGGTAAAATTTGAAAGATGTTTTGGCCAAGTCAAGAGGAGATTTCCAATTCTTCTTTTCAATGTAGAGAATATTCCAAATATAATTGTGGCATGTTTCGTTTTTTACAACGTTGCAAAGGATTTAAATGATAGCAACGATTTCCAATTGCCAGAAGGAACCGAAAATGAGATTTCTGTTCAAGGTGATGAAGAACTAATGGCCATTGTACTTCAAGTTCAACGAATGAGGCATGGGATAAAGAGAACGGAATAAGCAGGGATCATATGTTACGTAAATGCATAGTTCATACAAAAAAAAGAATAATAAAAATAAATACAAAATAAAATTGGTGGAACTATAAGTAGGATACGAATTCCGTTCTTCGTTGTCAATTTCGTTGAAGTTCTCCATTAGACAGATTTTTTGTCTAATCAGTCTCATTGAACTTCACTTTTCTACGATTTGTTACTGGCGAATCTCACGGTAACTCTTTAATTTCATCTGCAGCAATACGTATATCAGGTTTATTTTCTGTCTGCATCCGAATGTGATAAGGAATGCAAGAGATAGGGGGTTTCATCAGCATTTAAGAGCTCTAAAAAAATGACTTCCAATTCTTTGAGCCTTATAGGCTTATTTCCCGTTTTCTTAAGGTCTGCCTTGTTCTTTACCTTTGTCCTACAATTATTTGGCCGCTTTCTAATTTGCTCTTATTTGAACACCGGTCATAAGCTTCATATTCAGTAATTAATAATTGTGTTGCAAATTCTCCTTTTCAATGCATATAATACTTAAAATATAAGCAAGTAGTACTAGTACTTACTTAGACTTTTTACTACTAGTAAATACTTAATTTTTATTTACTGTGCGTTAGTATACATTTTGTTGATGTCAACGCTGTTTCCAATGAACAAAAAACAGAGAAGGAGCAGTCAGAATATGCTTAAAAATGAACCGACACAGATTCCAGTAATTTTCATTTGACGATCAGATTATTTTATTTTTAGGTCGATATTACGAATACGTAAAAATATAAGCCCCGTGCAGTAGGATTAAATAACTTTGTGCTAACGTCGTCAGCCTTGTGGAACCGTGCTTGATTTTGAATTGTGCCAAGGTCTTACAACGACTTTTTCGGACAGCAGCCTTGTGCTAGGACCGGAAGTTGTCTAAAGACTAACGAAAATGTACTTTAGCGAACTCCTGCGTTTTCAAAATCTAAAAGAACGACATATTTATGCGACAGGAACTTTGATAAACAACCTCTAGAACAGCTATACTTTCAACAATGATTCCAAGATGAAAAGGGACGAGTTTGAAGAGGTATACGTAAACCATAACTCTCTATGCATAGTAAAACAGAAAGATAATAAAAGCGTAATAATGACTTAAAGTTTTACTGTAAGTCAACCAGTTAGCACTGTGTAAAGATGGGACAAAACTGCGAAAGCCCGGATTGATGTTCCTTGTCATACAATTCGAGTATGTGTGGCGTCGATACTTCTGATCGGCTTATTGAGTGTTATCGGATATGGATAAAGACTAAAAAATGGACTGTAAAAACAATTCTGTACATGTTCGACTTAGCCATTGTAAATAGTTATTAAGAATACAAATACAACTGCAAACAAACCAAATACACAAGTAAAAAGACAATGGACTTATGGTAGTTTAGATTGGAAGTAGGCTAGTATGATACAAATAAGTCTGACAACAGCTCACAATCAGAAGAAGAACCGATTAAAAAGAAAAGAAAAAGAATTTATTTATTACCTGGTCAAGATAAGCGGTTTGACGGTTTTAATCACTGGCTGATTGTTGAGTGTCGTTTACCTAATGCGAAGCCGATCGCGCACAAAATTTGAGAAGTGACATGTATGAATGTGCCTTACCACAGACTCAAATTGCTCTAAATTGTTTCACACAAAAAAAATTGTTTGTATTTATTTTATATTAGCAATAAAACAAAATATATATAAATCGTTTTACTAGTAATTATTTTTTTTGAATTTCATACTATAAGCCATTATTATTGCCCTTGCAACGACAATTTCTGGAGATGACAGCAAATCTCAAAGGTGCGTACCCACTTGTGGTCCTAAAATCAATTCTAATAAAGAATGGATGGATGTATACCTGCTAATGGGATACAGTTTGCTAATAGGATACAGTCTTAGATATTATATAGTAGGATTATTTTAAATAAGCTCCATCTAGACTCAAGTAAAGATAGCATTATTACAATAATACAGAATCGAGGCTAAATGTTGCGCGAGTAAAAGCGCCTGAAAAGCGGCATGACATTATTGATTTTTTTCATACCATAATAAAGGAAGTGCGACATTTTGTAATACGCTGGAGATAAATACAAAATTGAAAATGTAAATTAGTGGGAACTCAGTTTGTAATAACTAAAACTTAACTTGTGAATTATTTTACGTAATTAATGACTAAGAAGTATTACGTTGGAACAAAAAAGGTACTGACAGAGAAAAACCGGAATATGTTAAATTTGCAATTCAGTCAAAATCGCTATAGGACCTTTGGTTTATATACGAACAAGTTCGTAAGATTCGATTGAGTTAATATCGGAATATTTACTATGCAATGAAAGCAATCTGCCATTTCAATCCGAGAACAATAAAGTAGGCCACTGTATTGACATATTTTCTGACTTAAAATAGTTAATATTATGTTGGATAGTAAAACTAATTTTTTTTATCACGGGCTAGGCCGAGCATTGTAAGGATTCATGTACAGTAAACTTTTATTTATTGCGCTAACATTTTTGGCGCTACAATAAATGTCGAAATTATAGCAATATCCATCGCTACTGCAAAGCATCCATTCCTTATAGCCAAATGTAACTGGTTTTCCTCTAATAATTGTTTTGCCTAGTGATTACCAACATATTATATCATCACCTCGTCAATAGAAATAGAAAACTTTCATAGCAAAAACCCCAATTCTGATCTTTTTGGCAGATCATTTTCATCAATGGCGGGACCTTCGCCATTTTATCGATTTTATCGATATCAGAATTATCTACCAAATGGACGAAGCGTTTGATTTCCTTCAATGAAACTCTTGTATTTTTATCTAAGCACCAATAAAATGATTCTTATGGTAAAACGTGATATCCGGAAAATAATAATATGGCATCAAACTTTTTTAGGATGTTATCAGACGGTTATATAAACTTGATGACAGATGACATCCTGACGTCACTATGACGTTGAATTTGTACTAAAATGGTTATCCAGTGTCATCACCTCTCAACCAGCATGTCATTGAATGTGCCGTCCGAATGACAAGCTCCCATGGATGACATTGCATCGTTGAATCTTCATGTGAAAACATTTACACTCAGATGACCTAACGCATGATACTGAATTACATAAGTTCTCTGACGTCAGCATGTCGTCTGACAGTTTCGGTTGAGTGCATATGTATGACTTTGTACAATTTAAACAAATTTGGTTTAAACCTCGTCCTTCAATAGCAATTATTCTTATTCTTTGAACAAATTCCCAAAATAGTGAAATAATTCATCCATTTCAGTTGAATAATGAGTTGAATAGTGAGGGATGATATTACGACTAAAGAGAACCAAAAAAGTGGGTCCGCTAATGCCGCCCGTCGGTTTCTCTGTCTGCCTGGAGGACGCACGGCGAAGCGGTTCGTATATAAGGTTATTGAGGTTACATCTCCCAACGTTTTTTTTTATTTTTTGGTTTCAAATAACGGTACCTGCTTTCCAATTTTTTTGGTGGAAATCACTTATCACTATTTTTCTAAAAAAGGGTTCCAAGGAATTTGATCTTTTGTTGTACTAACGATGGGCTGGGATGGGATGGGGCCACAAATACTGCATACTCGGTTTCTGGCAAAAAATTCTATTAACGGTAATTCATAAAACCGCGAATATCTCAAAAACTAAAAAAGCTTTAAATTAAATTCGTTTTCTCAAAAATGACTCCAACGATTTTAATACATTTTTGTATATTTAACAATTATGTAAAATATCCAAAATACATCAAAATCGTAGGTGCTGCTTTTTGGGAAAATCAAATTTTTCAAAACCTAAAAAGTGATTTAAATAAATTTGGTATGTTATCAAATGTTTACATTCTTTTTGAGACGATTTACATATGCATATCATGTAGCGAGAAAGTTTCGTATGAGGCAGTCGTGCACTTTATTTTGTTATGATTTATATGCATTGCTTTTTTAGGTATACAGCTATGGCCAAAATAATAGCAACAATTCTTTTACAATATCTAATTTTTCTTGTTTCCAATTTAATAAAAAGTTTACTTTTGCTAAAACAAAAATAAAGTTGAATTATTTTATGTCTTCTTATATAATTGGGTATGTTTGTATGCAGATTATAAGAACTAAAACTCAAAAACAAAAAATAAAAAAAAACATTTCAATAAAAATGTTCTCTTCAAATTAATTTAATTTTAATTGGTGTTTTTATTTAAATAAAAAAAAAATATTTAATATAAAACAAAGAAGATAAAAAAAACTTAATAAAATATTTAGTATTATAATACACTATTAATTATTATTTTTGTTTTATTAGTGGAACCTAGGGCTCAATTATCTTAACATGTGGCTCTGCGGTCTTTGAATGTGGACGACGACGACGCGACATACTGGGACATTATTTACTATTTTCTTAAAATCGATTTTATCTCTCTATCTTTCACAGTTCAGTAGATACTTATATTTTAAATTCCTTCGGAGTAGGGTCTCCGGGACGATGAGAAGAGGAAGAAGAACAAACAACAAAAATATCGTATGGAGGTAGCGGAAGAAGGCGATGAAGAAGAAGAAGAAGAAAACTTTGGGGCTAGGAACTAATGCTGCTTTTGTTGTTCATTGGGCTCCATTTCACGGAAGACCCAACTTCCTTGTCCGTTAAACTCAAGGATGTGTGTGTGGAAACGCCTATAAAACATATTTGCTTGATACTCAATTATGACAGTGATCAGTAGGTATGTCTTACCATAAGGTGGGTCTGTGTGTAATGGTCATAAGTGTTATGCCCATGTTTTTTGCAATATCATAAATAGAGCTCTCGACGTCTATTGATACAGCGCTTGTGCATTCATCGAGTAGAGCGTACTTTGGCCTATAAAAAAATAAACAAATATTTAAGTCATGATTAAAGTTTCGATTCGAGAAGTCTTTGACTCACTTATGATAGAAAAGTCTTGCTACGGCCATGCGTTGTTTCTCACCACCCGATAGGATGTCCTTCCAGTCTCGTACTACATCGAAACTATCTCTGCATATGGGTAATTAGTGTTTAATCCACGAATATTTCCGATTATATGCTTACCTCTGGGCGATATGCTCTAAACAGACCATCTTTAGAATTTCCTTCAGTTGATCCTCCGTCACGCCCTTCTTGACCATGTCCTCCCTGGTATCGGGATAGATAATCTGATCACACAAGCTACCAATGGACATGTATGGCCTCTGAGGTATGTAAAACATGCAAGGTTTGCCATCAATTGGCCGTGGAATATGCAACTCGCCAGCATAGATTGGCCACAGACCGCTTAAAATGCGGAAAAGACTGGATTTCCCGCATCCATTTGGACCAGTGATCAGCAAATGCATACCCGGATCGATACGGATTGTCAAACTTGGCACAACAACATCACAATTTGGCGTTACAACGGGCACTCCATTCAGCATAATTGACATTCGTTCACTGTCGGTATAAATTATTTTACCCTTGGCAACAGGGCGGCCATTGCGATACTCGACAATGCCGTTTGTGTCATTTTGTGGATCCAAGGCGACAGTAGTCTTGCTGTAGATACCTTGAGCTGTCTCCTCGAATACTTCAAACATGCCGGCCACACGGTACGTATAACCAGCCAATGCAACGATTTCCTTATACGAGGACATCAGACGCTCTATAGCGTCAGCAGCTGAGATGAGGAGATTTCTAGCTGTCGTCAGGTACTGAGTACGTTCACTTACTGTGCTGTCTGTTATGTTAATATTTCCAGTGGGGTCTGAAACAAAAAAACAATCAAGTGACTAAAGACAACAGGGGCCTTACAGGTTTCTTACCAGGTTTTGGCTTTATTGTTGATGTGAGAATTGGCAATGAGACCATGACCATGCCGGTACCGGACCAAACGTATTTCATAAAGAATTGTTCCAGCATCACGAACCACAGGCGCTGTGTGAATATTGTGTTCATTTGGTTAACCAGCCGGTTGTAGGCTTGACGCAGTTGCGATAGTTCAACCTAGGGAGGAAAGAATTTGAAAATGTGTTGCAATCTTTTTTTAACTAGGAAACATAATTAAATATTAGGCGGAAACGGCCTACATAAGGACCTAAAGCTTACCTTACCCAACCTATGTGTGCAAAGATATATTTTTTTTCATGTAGGTCCCATTCGAATGGCCCTTAGAGTTGCTTCCATGATACATATATCAAGGAGGGTTCAATATGCATGAGAGCAGTCAATCTAGAACAGAGCCATGTATTCTAGGGAAGACCCCTATGCAACCTTTACTTTAGGTTCTTTGGATTTTTTTGCAATTAGAAATGACGTATTTGGGTAAAAGAATGTTCCACCAAAGAGCCTACGGATGAGAAGAAAACTCTTTTGGAGTTTCTTGCTCAAAGACACCAATGCTCTGCCAGAAAGCCGACAATGCTTATAATGTCTACGTTGTCAATCGCACTCTCTATATACTTCCAAGTTTCTGAAGCGCCTGCTCGCAGGTTTTTCCTTTGGCAAACCCAAAGAAAATAAAGGATGTTAGACT
This sequence comes from Ferdinandea cuprea, assembly GCA_963576555.1. Lineage (NCBI taxonomy): Eukaryota > Metazoa > Arthropoda > Insecta > Diptera > Syrphidae > Ferdinandea > Ferdinandea cuprea. The sequence goes on from OY754962.1 coordinate 27,122,497, forward strand.
AATGGGCCTGAAGTTTTAAGCGAACTTTCGAATTACTTTCGTTGTGAAAACATCTCTAACCATACTGATGGGTAATATTATGTAGTTCAGTGCCAGGCTAGCCATTAATATTCTCTTCAAGACTGCCATCAAGTAGTAAATCTCGTGTTGCAACATTTCTTCTTACTTTTATCTTTTGTCGGAGGTTGCTACTATTCGGTGAAGCGCTCAGACACTAATAATGGTCCATTGTGCTACCATCGTCACAAAACCGCGTCCAGTTGTTTTCAGTTGTTTGTTCTCGGATTTCTTCTCTTAGTATGAAATCCAGCCAGCAGATAACTAGGCCAATCCTTTTGAACATCACAATATTTAATAAGTTCAGACACCCCCTTTCGATAGGGTAAAGTGACCGAATTATATGGGAAATATATATATCCTGACAACGAAAATGTGTAAGCAATAAGAATAGTCATCGGCCTTTTGGACCGCTCATAGTAAAGTATCATGGCGCCAAAACCCCTACTAAGATAACAGATGCCCGGAAGATGACCGCGGCGAGCCTCATTTATATATGGACGTGGGATAGACTTATAAGTTACATTTAAAGCTAAAACGGAAATAGTGACTGATTTGGCATTTTGGGTGCGCCTTCTGTATTTCGCTAATTAAATTTTATGAAATCCACTTAATCAGCACTTACCTTATGTCCACCGTAGAAAGCAATCTCTTCTGCATTTGTAATGATACGTGAATGTATGTGCCGTAAGTAGCCATATCGATTCGCCTCCTCGGATACTAGTTGGCCGAATTTTGGTGATAAGACACGCATGATATGTGCTGTCAAAGATATAACACTGATGGACAGAGCTGGACCTGCGCAGATAAATAAATGTTAAGTTCATCAAAGTGAAAACTTGCCGGCAAGTTGTTTACACTTACCGGAGAAAATATTAGCCTTCATTCTCTGTGAGGATCGCATCAAAGCGAATCCAATCAGCATCAGATCAAAGCATGGCTTCGTCAGACTACTGTATAAGTGTGCAATTGAACTTGCAAATACTGATATGTCCTCTGTAAGTCTATGGTCGGCATTCTCAATACGTCCATCCAAATTCGATACCCGATAGTAGTTTTGATTTTTGAAATACAAGCGATACGAATGCCTTACCAGTCGTGTTCTACTCGAAAAATATAAAATAAATAATCTAAGTATTTTTTTTTTGTCTTTACGAACTTACCTAAAAGCCAAGGCTAATTTGCTCTCCAAATACCTAATCATACTGTTGATAAATGTAGCGGGTATCGCAATACCAAACCATTTTAATAACATCCAAGCAAACTGTTTCACATCCCGACGTACAATAAACTTAACAAGCGCACCTTCCAATGCCGCCACATAGATGCTGAGGAATGTACGCGATATCAAACACACTGTATGCACTCCTAGTAGGCCGGTTTCATAGCATAGAGGTCTTGGTATCATAATCTTGAGCAACTGTTGTAATTGTGCAACAAATTCCCAATTAAGACCCGGCTGCACTTCAAGATTTTTTTTCTTCGATGCCACAAGCAGCTTCTCAGCTTCGGCGAACTTGGAGTCTTCATCATTCAAAATTGTCGTTTGTTGTTCATCTTTTATGTTGTTGTTCTCTATGTGTTTGCCATTTTGTGTAGGTTTTTCTTTTTTCGGTGACTTGATGTTTATTTTTTCCCCTTCACCATATAAATTTTTTTTTATGATGGGATATGTCATTTTAAGGGTGTACGCAAAGATGGCAGCACCGACCAAAGCTCGACTGAAACCATGAGTGGTACCACCAAGTTCTTCATATTTATTTACAAGTTGTTCGTAGTATTTTGATAAGACTGCCATCTTAATATAGTTTGGATTTTTTTTTTCGTTTTATGTAAAAAATTAAAATTTGAATCCTGTTTATTTGTTTCTCTTTCTAAATGTTTGTTGTTGTAAAGATAGTAGTTGTACAAGTTAGTTGGGTTAAGTCTTTTGATTTTCAGTTAATACGCATTATGCCTTTTCGAAGATTTTTAAAGGAAGATAATCTGCAAAGAAAAAAAAAACTACGTAAATATATATATATATATTTTTTTCACTTAGAAATTAACAATAAAAAAGTTGCTATCAAAAAATCGGAGCATGGTATACAAACTGTCTTTCTCAACTGAACAACGTCTGAACTGAACATCTTTTTCGACATGAAAATAAAATAAACATATACACATCACAAATACCGTTTTAGTTTAGAAACAAAACATGGAACGAGAAACTTTGTACTCCTGATTTAAATTCCAAACTCATTTGGGAAATTGTAGAGGTGCTTACAAATAAAAAACATAAGGAAAGGCTACAGTCTGCTTGGGGCGAACAGTACGATACCCTACCCATATCCCTATGTGCCCCAAAGAAAAAAGCATTAAGAAGGTGATGGATTTTTTATTTGCTAAATATCTTGTAAAATATTTTTTTCAGTTTCTATGAAAATTTTCGCTGAAAACAGCATTTTAGTGAAAAAAGCCCACAAAAAGTAGGCGTGGCAAAAAATCTTATATGACAGACTTATAAAGGAGGGCAGTGCCTACATATCTTGTGAAGGTTCTAATACTCTATCACCCTAACTTTAGCCCTAAAATGGTTTTTTATAAATTGTGGGCGTGGCAGTGGGCGGATTAAAAAAATTTTAACACTTTACCATTTCGGGACCTTAAGGAGTATATGCTCTAAATTTCAGCTTCCTAGCATAAATTTAAAGGCCTCAAAAGTTGATACGGACGGACGGACATTGCTAAAGAGTCTTAGGATTTGGCCCTGATCATAAATATATATACTTTTATGGGTCTACGACGAATATTAAGGGGTGTTACAAACTATGTGTCAAAATTAATATACCCTTAGGATAGGGTATAAAAAGGCGAAAGTTTTTGCAGACTCATTTGAAAATGAAGTGCACGACTTCGTCATACGAAACTTTCTCTCCAAAATGAATCGAAAATGAATGGTGACAAATCACATTCTAGGTTTTGAAAGATTAGATTTTCTCAAAAACGGCACCTATGATTTTGATGTAATTTCGCACATTCGACACATTTAACATTAGTTTTCAAAATACATTACGAATTTATCTGAAATTTAAGAAAATCATTATATGAAAAAAAATTCAAAAGGAAATATTTAAAAAATTGAAGTATTCAAATTTGTTCGACTTAAAATCATTATATGAAAAAAAAAATCAAAAGGAAATATTTAAAAAATCGAAGTATTCAACTTTGTTCGACTTAATAAAGAGTTTTAAAAAAATCACTAAAATTATTTGGAGTTCCCTTTGTTATTTTTCGATGTACTGGAGGTTTTATAAATTACCGTTAATCGAATTTTTTTCCAAGAACTGAGTATGCAGTATTTTTGGCCCATACATTTGTATGCTTAGTACAAAAAAAACGAAATCCTTGGAATCATTTTCTAGAAAAAATGATTTTTACCAAAAAAAATTACATGGCAGGTACCGTTATTTCAAACGATAAAGCAAAAAGTAAAAAGATGCACCGAGATGTAAACCAAAAAACATTATATACAAACTTTGAAGCAAATCCGTCGAAGGTGCGATCAGACATCCTAAAAATTTGAATAAAAATGTGTGTCAAAAATTGCATCAGAGTGTTCTCTGACCGGGTTGGGTACGATATCCTGATTTTTAAAATACAGCTTTTAAAAATTCCGCTTTTAAAATCCTGCGGATGGCAAATTCGGAGGGCAGGTAATGGAATATGCAACATGCAACCCCCCTACATGGGTTCATTGTTAGATTTGGGGTAGGTGCGAGGTTGGGTACATGCAAAGATTTTTTATAATAGTATAAACAAAGTATTTTAATTAACCGGGAATTTAGAAGACGGTGTTTTAAAACTTTTTCAGCTGGATTTCCCGATACGCTCCCTCTCTCACCAATTCTAAAGTTGCGATCAGACATCCTGAACGCACTATGAAGTAGAATTTGTTGTCATCCTGTACAAATTCTACGTGAAGATGTCAGAGTTCCATCAGGATGTCATCCGGATGATAACTTTGGATGACCGTCTGATCGCACCTTAAGTCATTTTTATCATTAAATTTGGCCAAACATTTTTTTATTTGTCATAATTTATCCATAGCAAAATCCCAGTAATAACATTATTAAACTGCTTTCTGACTGTAAAAATACAAGACTTTTAATTTAGACCTTGGATGTTTCTTTCCTGCTCTTTCTCAATTGTTGTACACTACCCGGTAACCAGCCGGATACCAAAACACTTTCCGGCGTTGGAGCGGATATGAAAATAACGATAACGTGTAGGGTAACCTACCTAGAAGTCAGCCTTTTAGTGCATTTCATGACTTTGAACACCTGTACTTAATATTTATAAATAAAAGGATCACAAAATTAAAATAAATCACTGTTTTAGTAATAAACATAAAGAAAGGCTACAGTCCGCTTGGGGCAAACAGTATGATACCCTATCCATATCCCTATATGAATTTTTTTTTTTAAAAAAAAGCTCCCAAAAAGTGGGCGTGCCCAAAAACTTTTTATGGGCGATATATAGGAACAAATATTGGCTAAATATCTTGTTTAACTTTTTTTTTCAGTTTCTATGAAAATTTCCGAAGAAAACAGCATGGTCCGCCTGTTGTGTTCGCCCTCAAATCTGGATGACTTCATCATTGAGCCCATCAAATGCTGATTTTTCTTCATTTGTGTGATCCAGGAGTTTTTAGGCCTGCCTCTCTTATGCGACTGTATGGAAATGTTGATTGCCATTACCTTTTTGACGGGTTCGTAGGATCCCTCCTTTGAACATGAAAATACCAACTAAGTCGGTCGTGCTCCAAATTTTTCGAGATGGGTTCTTTGACGTGAAGGCTTCCTTGGATTCTGGAAATTCTAATTCGATCAAGCGTTGTTACTCCTGCTGTGATGCGAAGCATCTTCTTCTTAGCTGCTGTCAACTTGCCCTCACACTTTTTGTACATTGTCCAGCATTGTGAACCGTATGTGAGCGCACAACTGCGGTGTAGAGCCCTTCCTTTCAGCTTAGGGGACATTTTTCAGTCACAGAAGATGGCATAGTTGCCACTTCATCAACCTACGCTTACACGATGATTGATGTCGTCATCAACCGTTGCTTCGTTGTTAATCATTGATCCTAGATATTTGAACTTTTCACGCTTGGAAACCACCACCCCATTCTAATAAATGTCTGGAATGGGTTGGCTTGGGACAGAGAATGAGCATGTGTCTTTTTTTGGCTAATATGAACTAATATGAACGATGACACCTGCGCTCCCGCGTACATGTCCATGATCATCTGTACGCAGGTTTCAGGAACTTCTCGTTGTCTTAACGCTACACATTTTAGATCTCTTGGTTGTCTATCGAATGCTTTTTCAAAATCAACCACAATCATATGTAGATCCTTTAATCAATCACGTGGTTGATTTACCCGTATTATAGATAGCCGTATTATTTGTCTTAGACGGCCATCTAATACCCGCTCAACAATCTTCATGGTGTGTGACATCAACTTAATTGAACGGTAATTATCACATATTCGCGTATCTCCCTTTCCTTTGTGCAAAGGAAGAAGATAACTTTCCCTCCACTGGTTGGGCATTGGATCACCACTCATGAGTTTGGAGATAAGAATCATGAGCCATCTGAGCCCGATGTCTCCCATCTTTTTCCAACCGCTTTTCTCTTCTTGGAGTTCTTAACCGCTTTCCCAATGCCTTCAACTGTTATGTCCGTCATTTCTTCATTGTTGGGGTCGGCTCCTGGAAAATATAGCCGGGGAAACTGTTCGTTTAAAAGTTGCTCGCAATACTCTAGCCACCTGTGTAAAATGTTTTCCTCGTCCACAAGTAGTTGGCCTTGAGCATTGTTCAGTGGGTGGTGGGGGGGGGGTAAACTCATTCATATGCCAATACAAAGGCTTAATTCCTAAATGCAGTACTGCTGTAGTACTCCAACGGCAAGCGTTTCTTAATGCAGTATTAATGTAGTAATATAATGTGTAACGTTTCAAATCGCAGTGTAAATGCATGTACTGCGCAAAAAAACCAACCTTTTCAACAAAAACAAATCTATTGCGATGATATTTGGGTTGTTTAAATTATTATTTATGAGTTCAAAATTATTTAAATTATTATCTATTAATGTGTTTAAAAGTATTATTTGAGTCATTTTGACTATATATATTTAATTAAAAATATAACAGCAAAGCTGAGGAAAAAAATTCCCAAATGTCGTTTCAAAACGTTAAAAATTTCAATGCCTCCCGTAAGCTTTGCAGTTAAAAAGCAGTGTTCCAAAGCAAAAAAAAACAACTTTGGCTAAGTATGATGCGCTTTTTTTTTTTGATATTTTGGAATTCAGCCAAATTTACGTGATAATAAAAATCTTACCTTAAGTGCAGTTTAAAATAGATTTAGTTAATTTGAAAATTTACTTAATAATGTAATTTTTAATTTCAATGTAGAGTATAGTTTTTTTTTGTTCGCGTATTTAATTCATTGTGAAATAGCGTTACAAAATAAATGCAAACAGTTTCAAAATAAAAAAAGGTATGTAATAGAAGGTATGTTCATGTACATTCATTTAAATTAAAGCCAAACGGCGTGGCGTGAGTCGTGAGCGAATCTTCCCAACACTTCTTTTACAATTTCTTCTTCATTTTTTGTGGACACTCAGTATGCATAAACCTATAAATTGAAACATTCCCTCACCTATCTATCATTTCAAATTTTTAGATTATTCAATTACTATTCAAACGATTTTCAACCATGTTTGAACGAAGCCTAGTTTAAACTCTTCTTTAACGAACTGAGCTTGTAGTGGAGGGTAAGGCTAAGGCAATATAGAGAGCAAGTTTTGTCATTTTGTCCCTTGCAATGAGTAGAACTCGATTTTTAAACTTGTTTTAAAATCTTGAACATTCATTCATTAATGGATGCAACAAAAATAATGAATATGCTGGTGTGTTTTCCTTCGGAAATTTACGTTCAAGTGCCATATTTAATTATTAGACTGATGTTTTTGACGACTCACCGTTCTAGGCATTTGAAGTTCTACTTCAATTTCTTCTGCAAATACTTTTTAATCTACCATAAGTTCATCTATTCCTAAATCAACTTGTGCGCGATGGTCTTTTGAAGCACAAGCTTTGTATATGCAAGAAGATACATAAAAAAAGTTGACTTTTATTTATTAAAACTATTTCCTTTTGTAAAGCGCCACTGACAGTTATATCAGTACTGTTGTACAGCGCCACTGACAGTACTGATATAAGAAAGACAAAAAAAAAATGTTGGAAACTTTATAATCTTTAAATATTTAATTTTATAACTAATTCCTTAACAAAAATAAAAGTTTTTATGAACACAAACAATTTTCAGGACCCCCCTGGCCGCCGTTGCATACGCCATGATTGTTAATGAACTTCGGCGAACGAATTTCTTCAGCATTTCTTCTTCTCTGTGCAGCAATCTTGAAAATTATTGTTCCCTTGTTCGTGTTTTGTCGAAGCTCGTGGGTTACCTGGTTCCTATCAGCAGGCTTAGAAAATACCTCCTCCAACTCCTGATACAGGCTCTCTATACACTTAGCTTGAATTTGGGCACACTTTTTCTTCGCAATACTTTTGCAACGTCTGTATTCCACTTGAAGACGAGCTGTTTCAACTATATTATTAGAGGCGCACTTTGACCAAGCTTTGAAAGCCACTTTATTTTCCTTTGTTGCTGCTTGAATTTCCTCTGTCCACCACCAAGTTTCCTTTCCGTGCTGGTAGTGACCCTTCGAGGCTCCAAGCAGTACTTTAGCTTTCTCTAAGCAGGCTCGTTGTGGGAATCTCACTTATCTTATGCGCTGCACTCTTCATCCTCAACTTCGTTGGTATTATTACCGAGGAAATTTTCCATGTTGATAATAAATGATTCGTTTTTTCTTTGTCCAGGTTGTACCAATTGATTTTCGCAGAAACCTTTGTTTGTTCATTTTTGTTCTTCTTCACCATGAATATTTCTGTCAGAAGGAGACGGTGTTGCCGGGTGATTGCCTCTCCCAAGATCACTTTGCAATCTTTAACTCTAGGCTTCATGAAATTTGCCACCAAATGGTAGTCAATCTGGGTTTAATTTCCGCCACTGCTAAAAGTGACCAAGTGCCGGCTCTGTTTGATGAACATTGTATTCAAAACGATCAGACCGTATGATTTGCGCATGCTTAGGATGTCTTTACTAGAAGAATTCCTGGTGCCATATCCTTGTTCTCCATGGCAATCTTCATAGTCTTCGTTAGACTTCCCGACATGTCTATTCAAATCTCCGCCAACGAACAAAAGCTCATCCTTTGGGATACTCTAGATGAGGCTGTGAAAATCAAGCCAGAATGCATCTTTTCCCTCTACTCGCACCCGATTTGGGGAGCATATGAACTGACAATATTCCACAATTAGCCTTGAATCACCAGTTCGAGAGACATCAAACGGTCACTGGACTTCGAAATGGTCAATACGTTGCTAAGTAACTCTGCCGCAAGGATGAAACCGATACCATTCTTACCCTGTCTTTTATCGTAGTAGAACATCTTGTATGCTTTTGTCTTAACGTCCAAGAAACGCGTCCGATTTCCGGTGTTTCGCCATTTCGCTTCTTGGACACACAAGATGTCCAATCGCCTTCTTACCATCATCTCTGTCAGGTCGTAGCTCCGACCACTCATACTTCCAACGTTCCAACTCGCGACCCTTAGGTTTTGCCTAAGTCTTTGCATTATTTTGCTATTCCCCGGACACCGAATAGCTCTGTCACGTGCATTTTTGCTCGTCCAAGGATCACAACCATGCGTAGCAATAGAGGTGCCTGGCGGGGTAGTGTTTCTTTGAACGTAGATTTCCATAATGCTAGGTTAAGCGAGTTTGTTTGTTCAACAAGTGCATGCTTCTGATATAAGTTCTTGATTGATCACACTTTTATGACACCGGTGATCTCCAGTCGTATCAACCCACGGATTTGCCTGCACACTTGTGGGGCAGCTTAAAGGTGTTAAATATGATGCTACGCTCACCTGGATGTTTAAATTGGCTAGAAGTGACAAGCAGGGTTTAGTCGTAAAAAGTGGTACGACAAGCACTGGCGGGCGCTGCAGGGTTATTCTTACTTCCCGTCCCTGCACGGGACATAACCTTTACTTCCTTACTTAAAATTTATAAAATTTTTTTTATGATTTGTTGATGTAACCAACTAAAAGATGCTAAAGTAAGTATTTGTCCAAACAACAAATTTATATTTAGGAAAGTCTCTTTACTTACTTTATCCTTATCCTACTTTATCCAAAATACCAATAGTCAGACTACTGGGCATATGGCTGCCTACTGACTACTGGGGCAAGGATTACCAGTGCTCAGTTTCCTGTGCGCAACAACTTTTAAAGGAGGCCGACTACTGAGTAAACTGCAATAAATGGATCTGAAATAAGTGTTATACGATTCAGAATTACTGAATTGACTTGTATAACAAATTTTAATGATATTGGAGAAATTTTCAAAAATACCAGTGGTTGGCCTTGGGGCCGATACACTTAAAGCGTATCCCAGTAATCACCCTCCTCATTATGAACGAATTTGTTGCCAAACATTTTGTTTAAATTTTTCACAATCAACGAAAAAGTTTTGTTGATAAAGAAAATTCTAAACTAAGTTATTAAAACAGTAAACAAAATCAATAAAAACGTACATGTATTTCGAGCACTAAACTTAGTAAAAAATTATACATATGCACACGTTCACGTTTGCACTGTTTTTGAATGGATTTTCTGTCAATATTTAACGAATTTAAAGTGTGAATGTATGTTTTACTTTATTATAATTATTGAGAGAATGACTCTATTTTATTTGTGGTTAAAATTTTTGCATAGTTTTGACTAGTGGGTGGCTTACCCTAGCAACTATATATCCGTTATATCTCTACTAATAACCTTCTTGATTTGTAACTACCAGGTCAACTAGTATAGTACTACCAACATACCTACTCTACAACCTCTTACTCAAAGCAAGATCTCCAGATGTAACTCGCTGCTATTTTCATTGCCACCTTTCCCAAAAAAAAAAATACAGGGAATAAATGCATCTGCCGAACTCGCACCAAAATTCAAATACAAAAATAAAAACCACGTGAAAGGCAAAGATGATTATGCACCGACGAGGTCAGTAGACCTTGACTTAACTGGATGTTATTGGGAACAACAATATCACATGGGGCAGAGAAAAATGATTCCCGATTCCTAGCCTCGTTTCGTAAGTAATTTTAAACAGGTATTTATTTTATTTCTTAAACCGACAGAAACTTTACGCGCAAATCAGACACTACTAAACTCTGACGGAGCTTTTATGTCATGCAATTTTTTGTTTATTTGTATCTATCTTGAAATGCAAACAAGAAAAATCAAGAAGCACCATTAAACTTTAACCCAGTGCCGACATCACATATGTACAAAATAAAATTATGTAACAACAAAAATGCGGTTGGCTAAAACCATCGTCGAGCGCAAATATTTCAAGTTTTTTTTTTTTTGTTTTACAACAATCATTACAAAACGACCCCGGATACCTCATCTTAATGGAAACCAGAGCTCTTCGCTTTTATTTTTAAATTCTTTTTCATTGTAGCACTTATTAATTTATTTAAGTGGTTTCATTACAATCACAATCATCACATTAAAACATTAAAAAAAATAATGTATCACTTATTAAAAATAAGTCGGGTTGTATGAATATACGAATGTTTGCCTTACACATATATTTCATTAATGCGCGCTTTAATTGCTTTCGACACAATGTCAAGGTAATACTCGGTAATGAGGTTAAATGCTTTACTAGGTGCAATTATGTACTGTTGTATCCTTCAAGTGTTTTTATTTTTATATTTTAAATAAAACTAGTGACTGTAGGCAAATAAAAATAAATTATTCACTACTAAACCCGACAATTAAGTGGCTGACATTGTGATGCATGCCTATGCGAATTTCGCCTATGCGAAGTTATATCAACAAATGCCAGAGGACCAGCTCTTTCGGCCAAAGATATCACTCTGAAAACCATACATAAGTAGTACCTACCTACATTTCGCAAGAACGGTAGGCAGTCAGCCATTGATAAAACAGAAATTAATTGGGCATGCAAGCGAACATTACACCCACAATGCCCAACAAGCGGTAATAGTGAACTGAGGAACAAATCCAACACAATTCCCAACAATTAGCACAATGTGGAATTGGGATGGATCCTTTGACGAGTAGCTCATCTGCGGTGATCTCCAGTTGTGACAACCCACAGACTTGCATGTAACTACAGGTAAACTGTAAGGTTGCATTAAGATTTTGCGCTCACATCAGTCGCCTTTTACGACAAGCGTGTAATGTAATTAAATCAAATAACTATAAATTTATACCAAAAGTTGTCGAAACTCCGCCAACCAGTCGATCCTCGTTAGGTCTCCCTTCGCTCGAACCCTCTTTACAAAAATCAATATGCCTATCAACCACGCTCTTCAGAATCTTATATCTATGGTTGAAAAATCACTGATTGCCGTTGGTTGTTTTCTGGACATCGATGGTGCTTTCGATAGTACTAATTACACCAAAATAACGGCAGATGTTAGCAGATAGAAAAATTAAAACCGCACTAGGCAGCATCCAACTCAAAGTATTAGCTGCGAATGGCTGTCCCCAAGGTGGAGTTCTCTCCCCTTTATTATGGTCAATCGTAGTAAATGAATGTCTGACGGTACTCAGTAACAGCGGTTTTTACGTTCAAGGTTATGCTGATGACATCGCTATCCTAATCAGAGGTAAGTTTGAAGAAACAATCTCAGATCGCCTACAGGGAGCTCTTAACATCGTTGCTGACTGGTTTAAAAAGGTTGACCTCAAAATTAATCCTAAAAAAGCACCAAAGTAGCCTTTACCAAAAGATGAACAATGGACCGTCTCATGATAGTTCTCCAGTGAATTAAAATTTCTAGGAATAATCCTGGACCAAAAACTCACTTGGAACTCTCATATCAAAAAAAAAAAATAATTACAGAAAAAGCTAGAATTTCCATCTGAACCTGATGACATTGTGAATGTACACGAAAATCGCTAGACCTATCGTTGCATATGCAGCACTATGTTGGTGGCAAAAAACAAAAAAAAACGTAAGGAAAGGCTACAGTCAGCTTGGTGTGAAAAGTATGATACCCTTTCCATGTCCTTATATGCCTCCAAAATAAAAAGGCGTTAAGAACGTGGTAGAAGGACATTTTATTTCATTTTCCGTGAAATTAATAAAAAAAAATTACAATTTTTGAAAAAACGCCCCTAAAAAGTGACGGGTAACATATTGAAAAAAATATTGGCTAAATATTTTGTTAAACATTTGTTCTAGGACGGACAATGCTAAATGGTCTTAGGTTTTGGTCCTGATCATAAATATATATACTTTTAGGGGTCTACGACGAATATTGAAACTATGTGTCAAAATCAATAAACCTTTAGGATACAACATAGTGGATTTGATGGAAATGAAAAGACTGATGACCCAGAAAAGGATCGGCGGCACCATTTACGATGTCTAACCCATTCTGTGGCGTGCCCAAAAGTTCCACTAAATTTCACATCAAAAACTTCTAGAAAAGAAATCACTTCATTACTGAATGGAAACTGAAGGTAACAGACAGGCGACGCTATTTCTACCATTCCCTTCTCAAAAGAGAACTAAGCAACTCCTCCAACTATCCAGAGGGAACATACACACAGTTACCGCATTATTGACAGGACACTGCAGAGTAAAAAAAAACAGCTCAGCCTATGGGAGTTGCTCAAGACAACAGTTGTTGAATATACCGGAAGGCGAAGAAACACTAGAGCACATTCTGTGCGACTGTGATTTCTTACCAGTAGTAGTATCTACCTGCAGACAACTAATATTACTACCTCTTCGCCCAAAGTCTTAGCCGAATTTATCCACAAATTCGGCATCTTAAGCGAATTCTAAACGAGGAGACACAAACGCGGTGATATGGGCACCATGTCCCACCTCATTTCCCAATCTAATCTAATCTAGGTTTCCGAAAATTTCTGCGCGCCCATCTGAATGTAAATTGACGGAGATAGCTCTTATGAGGTAGTGCATTACTTTTTTGGCTTCCTCTATGTAGTTTTGGTAGGAGTTGCAGTGTAAAGGGATTCGCATGCTCAGATCATGATCATTCAGACTAAATAGGTAACAGTTCTTCTGCAGAATATGTACTTAGACTTAATCTGGACTTAAAGTTAAACATCGAACACTGGATGTAGAAGAGAGTGTAACTGCTGTTAAACTTTCGAAAAAATTGGGAACTTTAACAAAAATGCTTCCAAAGAACAGCACAACGTGATTCTGAACATCCTTCCCCTAGATCTGTATAATAAAACATAGTATCGTGTATAATACTCTCGAGTGGGTTCGGGGCCATTTGAATATAGGAAGAAATGAGAAAGCCGACGATTTGACATAACACTTCTCTGCTCTCCATTTATCACTGGCGAAGGAATCCAAACTGACTCTACGAGTCGTTAACAGAAAAAGTTGATGCTCCCAAACGCCTGTATGCTTTAAAGCAACAGTCCAATTGACTCTATAATATGGTTCTGGTCTAAAGAACGCAGATTCTGAACCAGATCTTGCCAATTCCGGGGCAATGGCCAGGGACCCATCCAAGTTTAATCTCGTTAAGTCATTATATTTCGACGCCTTTGATACCACTTCTAAGGTTTTATCTAGCGCATACCTCAATGGCATGGATTTCAGCTTGTAGGACACACAGTAAGACACATTCCCATTTTCAAATATTTCTACCTTTAACAGTATTACCGAACCATAGTGTCCGGGATTGTACTGACAATTTTTTTTTCTCGAATCAGATGTCCTCACATGATCATCTGGCTCAAACTGGTAATGTAGTTAGCTGCAGTTTTAGGGCGCATCTTTCAGCTGACTTTCTAATATCGATATATAGTGTGGAAAGCACTACAATAACTTCTGTTGCTGCAGTTGGGAGCACCTGTAATACCCTGACAGGCAATTCAATGGAGCCTCAGTAGTTTCGTTGCCGTTGTCCGACAAAGAACTTTCGGCCAACCATACTATGGCCGACTACGTGCCTCAGAAATCTAGATTCACAATGGAATTCGTTTGGTTTGCTAACTGCTAATTAGGAACACGATCATATTCATTCAAAATGTATCAATTCCGTAATTCGAATGCACAGACATACCTATAATCGATAAGCTCAGTGAAACATCGGCACGGCTGCCTTTGTTACCTTGAAATCTCTACTATGTATTTCTCATTGTTCATAGTATTGCTAAATATTCATACATTTCCATACTTTCTGAATGCAATCACTTCCACGCGTTCCTCTTCACTGAACAATAACAGAAAACGATAAGATACTTGTTAAATAAACAAAGCAATAATGCAACATCAACATATAGTGTAATATCAGTTTATATGTGAAATAATGCGGCACACGATCATTAATAGCATAGCGTTCGTGCGTGCGTCGGTCATCCGGTCACCAAAATCAGTGTGACCATCAGATTCTTCGAAAAAGTGAAAAATTTATACCCGAAAGTTTTTTCCCTGTATATGTATTTTACAACATTTCAATATTCGGTAACAAAAGCTTGTTAAAGCCTTAACCCATAGAATCCATCGCGTGCATTATTTTGAGTGAAATTTGACGTCGGCGTATCTTCCGAGAAAATGTCCCATAGAATCCATTGACTTAGATTAATTTTCTCAAAAATATCTATGCCTACGGTCACACTAGTCATCCGCGATGCGCCCCAGAAACGATTGGCTTTTTTTATTTAAAATCAGCCCACCGTAAAAAAGAAATCAGGAAATCCAAAGAAAAATTTAAGTTTTTTTATTGAAAAAGATAAAGATAGGGCGGCCCAGTGCAACGACCCATACCGGGAAGGGGCCAAAGGAGTGCGTGTGACTTTTCCATACAGCCATCTCTTAACATCCGATCATAACCAACTTTGATATTGTGTAGAAAACTTGTCAGACAAGGTAACAAGCCAATTTATCAATTTAGCAACTAGCCAGCAGCTCCAACTTGCGTATTGCCAAATAGACAAGAATAGCTTAGCTATATCAACCAGTGTGTAAATTACCAGCATCCGATCCGCACATGACGACGACGACGACGATGCTGTCTTTCAAGTACGTATTTGCAAAGAGTGCTAGCTATATAGCTGGATGCATTATAGCTAGCATGGTAATGAGAGGTATGCAACTACCAAAGTTTATGCAGTCTATTGGTATTTTGCGCGCGATGCTCGATTGGGGATTATTGCAAAAGTATTCGTCGTGTCGCTTTAAAAAAAGTATACAAAAACCAAACAAATTATTTCCAGTCAACATTGTTTTTAGTTTCATTCCGAGTGAATGGATACTGACTGGTACCATACTTTAATGGTTTGAAGAGTTTGCTTCTATATTATAAATCTGGTTCAGGCAATATCGATATTTATCTATGCAGGCAATTTTGCACCTAAAATTACAATTTAATAGGATTCGGAGGATTCATTGCGCAATGAAAGAAGTTAGAGAAAGGAAAGGACTCTTTTATATAATAACGACCAGAAGTTCTTTTTTTTTAAATAAATTTCTAGCAATACTTATAAATGAAATATATGTACATAATAGGCAATCTTCATGTACAGTATATCTACTTGTATCTAATGCTTGTTGTTGCTTCGAAACAATCTATTTTTTGAAGTGGTTGGGTCGTTAACCCCACGCACAACTGCCAATCCTCCACCTCGCCCGGACGAGGTATAGCAAAATGTTCTCTTGTCTAGATCATGGCTGTAGTTATCCAGGGGCGCTACTTGGAGGCTGTATGTCAACTTAAACTGTAGTGACAGGTGTTAAGTGCAGTTAAGACTTTACCATGTGTATGTAATTCTATGCCAATGGAGAAGTTGAATCCACCAAATCATTCAATTACTTGATATAGACAGCTTGCAGCTTCATCAAGGTCGGCAACGACTTAATCCAGACTTTTTAAAATAATATATATTAATGATCAGGACCAAAACCTAAGACTATTTAGCAATGACAATCCGTCGTACTGTTCGCCCCAAGCGGACTGTAGCCTTTCCTCATGTTTATGTCAAAAAAGGTTTTGGGCAGGGCGAAGAGCTGTCATAAGACTTGGTTGAAATCATACTTGAACCGTCAATCAAACTTGTCTTTGAACACGTCGTCCAAACTTGTCATCGGAATGACATACAGACGTAACTTTGAACTAGAATTTGTATTAAAGTTGTCCTTCAGTACAAATTCTACGTCATAGTGACGTCAGTATATCATCCGTATAACAAGTATGATCGCACCTTAAGACGGATGAAGGTATGCCTGGTCATTTCGAAAGAAATCCTTCATATGATATTAAATTCCGTTTGCGTTCTGGACGGGTGCTCTCTGGCAAACTCAAACACAAAAACGGATCCAAAAAAGGGACAAGAGTTTATTAAGAACTTAGGAGTAGTAAAATGTGAAAAATACGCACACCCGATCTCCGTGTTTTTCTAATTGTAATTACCTGAATTTTTTTTTTAAAAATGTTATTTCTTTTCTCGTAGCTCCTGACTGATCACTGTCGAATACCAATTTTTATTAAAAGGAACAAGTCCGAGTCATTAGCTCATTGTTCTTTGGCAATCGTCTTGCCCGCCTCAGTGGGATCACAACGCACCAAACTCTTCAACGTCACTAAAAACTAAACATATTGGTAAAGAATTTTACATACTTCTGTCAATTAACTTGTTTCTTGTAAATCACGTTAGATGTCCTTGTCTATACGTAAATGTAAATGTAAATGTATTTTATTATAAGCTCAATGACAAAACTTGAAAACACTTAGTCCGACTTAAATGACACTAAAACGATTCTGTCAACGATATGCCCGAATTGTTTTGTCTAAACCGATCGCGTTCAGTAAATTAAATTCATGTGTCCAACCGGATGGCAGTCTTATCTAGAACCAGTCGTAAACAAAATAACAAAAATGCACTCACAATAATCGACTAAAATTTGCATGACTCTTTGGGAAAATTTGTGATTCTATGAAAGATCTGATTTAAAGGATAGCACAGCAACAACACTTGCTGTGAAGCATTCTTTATCAATAACCATCTATCAATCGGTTGAAATTTACCAACACAAGTCTCCACAGTTAACCACAAAATTATTTAATCGAAAAGTAGATTTACGTCGTACTGTCTACACGAGACTATTATCTGTGACTGTTTTTTGTTAACTCGCTGCATTTGCATTCTTATCAATGCATTTGATATGTTGTTTACGCTACTCTGCGCAAGTCATGTAATTGAACTAGGAAATTTCATGGGATTTATCAATGGTACGAGTATTTCTTTTAATTAAGTATCTGTCTATGTTCGATGGAAAGATACGTTGTATCTGACAACGATGGTTATTTATGACTCCTATAGAAGTTTATAGAAAATAGAGCTATTGAATTGAATTGAAATGCATTATTTCTGTAAGTTTAGTACTCGTGGAAGATCCCATTTGCGGTGTAAATAAACGGATAGTTCATATTTTAATATAAGAAGGTTTATTAAATTAGATTCGCTGTTGATGTTGTTTAAAATTATTAAATGAGCAATAGGCAACATACAATAACGGTCTGTTGGCAATATTAGTTGCACTATAACAATCTCATTTAAATTCCTGGATCTTATAAATCAGCAGTAAGATGACCAGGGGGCGGCAAGCGCCAACCTTTACCTATATATTGATAATTTTTTAATGAAAGAAGTTGATAGAAGTTGCCATTGTTCGAGGGCCGTTTAACAACAGTATATAAGTGGCCGTTGATACGTGCGGTGATGTGTATGATTTTGCTTATTCAACCAGTCTACCGCCTGTGAGTTAACCAGTTCGGTGGTCAGAAAAGCAGAGAAAGAGAAATGGTAGGGGAAGGAGCAACAATAATGTCCCGTATTTTTTTTTCTTCCTTCCCGATTTTAAAATTTCTTTCAACATAAAAGGGGAAAAGATAAAAGTGATGGGAGTAAGGAGGGAACTATATAGTTCTCTGGAACCGACCCCATTTTGATATTGCTTTCAACGTTGTAATGCTGACACACTACGAAAAAGTATAGGTTACATAAGGAAGAGACAAATGGGAAAGGTGTGAGAGGGGACTTAAAGCCAAAGGGGAACCACTCTTAAAGCAACCAGGACGATTTTTAAAATTCTTTTAATATGATTCCCTCTGAATCAATAGAGACCGGTCAAGCGGGCAAACCAAAGTACATACTCTTAATAAGAAGGGATACCCAACATTGACGAGTTGGCCAGAACATGACAATCGACAACAATAGCTTAGAGAAATTTTTAATATGACTTTATATACCCTGGCACTGCTATCACATTTGACAACGGCTTATCTTTAAACTAAAAACGGAATACCGAAGAAAGAATGAAGAAAGAACTAATTGCCTTTACGCCTGCAGGAAAAAATTTGGGGCTTACAACCGAACATTATACACTGTGCACCACGGTTGTCAGACCAATTCTTACCTACGGCTCAACTGTTTGGTATGGGGCGGTTAATACCATCGAAAAAAAAAACATAAATAAGGTGCAAAGAATTACTTATCTGGGTATAACAGGTTCAATTAAATCCACACCGAAAAAAGGTCTGGAAACGCTATTGAACCTACAACCCATTGAGCTATTCACGAAGAACTTGCCAACCAAAGCCGCTCTTAGACTAAGAGAGGACAAAACTTGGAACCCTTGTTATTTTGGATACTCAAATATACATGAAATCATTGATCGGAAGCGTCTTATGTATGTATGTTACTTACTGATTACGAGAAACAAAAATATGACTTCAAGAAAATTTTCAGAGTTACTATACCCGAAAGACAGGACTGGGACTCACCCAACACTGTCACCAAATGTATACCCATTTACACAGATAGTTCAAGGACAGAAAAAGGAACGGGAGCTGGCGTCTTCTCAGAGACATTTGACATTAAACAGTCTTACCGACTGACTGATCCCTGTAGTTTCAAGCTGAGATCTACGCTTCTTAATCGCATAGCAGCACAGATTATTCTATCGATAGAACTACCAGAAATGGAAACAACCATCTCTGTGGACAGCGAAGAAGCACTTAAAGCAAACGTATAACAGGCAGCCTTTTGGCACTCAGGGCTATAGTGCATAGCTATAGAAAGGAACCAAATAGCAGATGAACTGGCCAGACACGGCTCTGATTTGAACCCACTACTAGCGGACAACTTGGATGGGGTACCTTTATCAGATATAAAACGATGTATGAAGAGATCAAAGTTATTTTGTTAGTCGCACATCCTTACATGTACTTCATGGCTTCCGGATGAAATTTGGACGTGGTGCAAAACAGCCCTTCCTTCTGACATGGACTTCTTTCAAACATCTTTCAATTTTGTTGGATCCGTTTGTATAGACAATTCAAAGACGAAGTTTATTGAGCTACATCCATTGGCATTGAAATAGACTGTAGAGCGAATGAACACCAATGCTCCAGCTTGCAAAATTGTCTTTAAATAAAATCCGGCGGGACAACGTAGTAGAGGGCGGCTTTGCCTAAAGTGGTGTACACAAATCGACGACGGAGACCTCAATCAACTTTGAGTCCAGGTCAAGCTCCACCACCGAATGTAGCGTTGCTTACGTATATAAGAGGTAAAAACAAAATTACATTAAATTCATTTAGTGCGTTGTTGCCGGATTTACATCTTCACATCGAATCTATAAGACTCCAAGCGGCCTGTTTCGCATAAGGATTCTTGCAAAACTGCCTGATTCGAGTCGAGCTGTGATTATTATGTAATTTGGAAAACGCATCACTTAAACAAAATTCATTAGGTGTTATGTGCCATGTTGTTTGGCGAGCTTGGGCTCTGCTGAACATTACATTCCTCTAATAATTTCCATTTTGGCCAAATAAATGTTTTCCAAATTTAGATTAAAGGATGTTAAGTATTTTTTTAAGATTAATAAGCAAAAGATTAAGAACTTTCTAAGGCGCCAATAAAGTACTTATATGCTGAAGAAATTATTACAATGAGATATCCATATATCAAATGTAAACAACAAATTAAAAATAATGACAATTAGTTAGTAGAACTCGCACTCACTTGCTATATCCAATATTGCACTTTGCACTGTTAATCTGTTTCTTTTAGTGTTTGACTCAACACAACGAACAACGCACAGTAAAAAAAACAACAAACAATAATGCAACTTGCAGCTTCGCAGGCGCGCGAAAAGGAAGTAAAGGTACACGTTCTTAGCTCTCGCACGTCTTAGGCCATAATAAATATCGATTAAGCTTTGCAAATCCACAATACCTCTAAGTCTTAGAGAAACCCTATCAGGCTCCGGGTCCGATTGTTTTTTTTTTTATTATTCAGCATGGATTTAGATAAAGATATCACCAAGTGAAATAAATAAAATACAAACGTTCACATATTTTGTTGTGCTATACGCAAATGGCTAATCACCGCCAGATACAACCCATAAAGATGGAAGCGTAAAGTCCAAAATCGACCAAAAGAAACACCACACGTTGGAATTTAAATTAAATTAACTCTTTGCAAAGGTCATTGGAAATGGGCGCTTATTATTTTTTTGTTTTGGTTCCATTTCGATTTTTTAATCAGGAAAAGATTATAATCTTTTCAGGTAATATAATAATAATTTATTTTTATATTCAAAGTACTTGACTTGAATTGACTCGATCGCTATGCGTTTTTGTAATGTTAAAAGTAATTTTATTTCTAACCAAGTAAATTAAGTTTTCGCGATAAGGATTTCTGAATGGATCGCGAACTCAAAGGTTGGTTGGTGTTGATGTTGGTTTTTTTTTAGGCTGAAAAGTTTCATGTATTTCCTTATTGGTAGTCGAGTGATGTGCGATTAGGATGGGCATACTAACAGGCCGACATCAAGTGGCGATGTGTATCTAGAAATACACACTGCGTTTGTTGCCACTGGGTGTGGGTCTCGTTCAACAGTAATTTATTTGGTTTAATGCTTTGTCGTAACGGTCTCATGAGCGAGCCAGAAGGAAGAAGTGTGACTTTTAGGGACAAATGGTTGTATAGCTGCTGAGATGTTTGTTGTATGGTAGTTGGGTGTCGTAGAATAGGGTATTCGCTGACCGGTATCGACTTGGCGACACCCAGTGATGTAACTGTATACACATCAAATTTGGTTGTTTAACCTCTCCGTGGTAACCATCGTATACCTATCTGGCTAAACCGGACTTCACTTGATAAATTAGAAGCGCGAATGTTGGAAAGAAAGTAAATATAGCAACACTATAATGCTCTGTCTATAGATGACTGGCGATTTGTGTCTAAGAAGTCGATTTGACCTCGTCCGAAAGGGAATGTATTGTATTTTGTTGTATGTAGGGATGTGTTTTCCGTTAAAAACAAGCACTTGGATCTATTGGTTCATTGTACTTCAGCAAAAAAAGCGTACATACATATATCACTGAATTGTTAGTTCACAACAGATATACGATAACAGAGCTACATTCAGTTTGATTGACGGAATCTTCATGTACAAAGTGTTTTGTAAGGATAGCCAGTCTGATTCTTGCAAAAGCCAGACAAGTGTGATGAAAGTGATAAAGTGTGATGTCGTTTTCTCAATTTTCTACAAAGACCCGATTTTCTAAACCTAATAGCTTTTAAGATACTTGTTGAGAGGAGGATTGAGACCGGTAACAAGGCCAGTTAAGGATCTTAAATCATTTCTTTTCAGTCTTAGCAAATATTCAGGTCTACTTTGTTTTGGACCGTTGCGTGGATCAACATTTTTGAATGTACTGAAGATAAAATCGAACATGGTGACGTCTGAGTTAACTTTCCGCAGCATACGGGATATTGGTTCATTAGAGCTGTAAGAAGTGCGGTGTGACGACGAGGACAACGCAAATTACGAGTTTTGTACAGAGAAGCGTAATCAACAGAACCAGATAGTAGAATGTTAATGAGATTCAGGCGGTTAATATAAGAAGGCAAGATAAATGGGTCGCTCCAAGATAGACCTCAAAGGACGAATAGGAGAAATCGGCTTTGAATACTTTTAATTCTGAACATGTGAACTCGCTGAAAGGGACACCATGCTTGACTGGCATATTCAAGTAGGGGGCAAACAAAGGTAATGTAAAACGCTCTGGTGACGTGAGGGTAGGAAAATTCTTTAGACCACCTTTTAATAAAACCCAGTGATGAATTGGCTTTAATGAATATCTCTTCAATATGAGAACGAAAATTTAAGTCCCTCTCAAACATCATGCCAAGATCGCGAAGAGATTTAACGATGGATATAAGTTGACCATTTAGAAGATAAATTCTAGGAGCGGATTGAATGCCCTTACGTGATAGGGTAATAGTATGCCACTTGGCTATGTTGAGTTCTAACAATTATTTTGACTTCATCAAGATCCTCTTGAAGACGGTCAGAGTTTTCATGTGAGAAAATAACCATGAAAATTTTCGTATCGTCGGCATAAAGGGACAGGGAGGAGTATTTGATTACCCTTTCTAGATCGTTAATAGTAAGGACGAAGAGAACGGGGTCCAAATGGCTATGTCTGGCAAGAACGCCAGCTCTTTCATTACCGTGGATGCCAGTACGACCACGTTCCCAGGTTATAGTAACAAAGTTGCATCTACCCCACCTGTTCAGATTGCTTATGGCCTCGCCAACAATTTTGGAGATGATCATAGAAGCAGAGCATGCTTTAAAAGCAGTGTGGCTATCTAAGCATATGTACAAGGTAGCGCCTATAACTCCTTTACTTAAAAATATTTTCGCAGCAGTCGCGATCGCAAAAATCTCTGACAGACAGCGAGTTTTTTGCCTAAAGATTCCGATAATTTGATCTGATAAGCTTTAGACTAAACTCCGGCTCCAAAAAGACCGTTCATGGAAGAACCGCCGATCAACCCAGGAGGCCTCGAAAGCGGTGCTCTAAAATCTGTATTGGACACATGAAATTGAGTGTCCCTCTCTTATGAACAGGCTATGTCATCAAGGAGAGCCCAGAACTTAGCACCTCTGTGTGTTTGTGTTTGCTTTCCAAGTCTCCACGTATGAATGCGATAAAACACTTCTCTGGCTTCACTTACAAAAAGGACCTTCAGGGGAGGTGAACAGAGTAAGAGTTCCATAGCAGTGATGGAACATCTGTAATGCATTTTTTTCCGAGGTGAAAATCTTCCATAAGATATTATGAGGACCGACCGCACGTGTTCATAATAATGTGAGATTCTTACTCACTAAAAACACCTCCCTTCTAATTACTTTATATTACAACTAGGTTATTTCCTATCTAGTAGTTTAGATTTAATAATTTATATTCGCGTTTACCAGGGAGCTTTCTACGGAGGCACCTGCTTGTACCGCCAAAAACACGCAGTTAAATTTCATTGCGCTAATTCAAATAGTTTTATCAAATGCTTTTTTGTATCGTTCAAAATATATATCATTTCGTTATTGCAATGACCGCGAAGGCCAGTCTGTTGCTTACGGGCAAATGATTTTAATTCATTTTCGAAGGTTGCCACATCCAAATCTCTGTGGCTATCACTATTTCGGATATACTAGAGGGCGTTTCCAATTCTTCTTAGCACTTTGTTTCGAAAAGTTTGTAAAATATTCATGTTATTTGCTTTGGTATAACCGCAAAGTTGTATACATACCTCCAAACCGATTACAGAACTTGCTTGTATAAAAGTAGCTTATTTTGCATGCTGAGTTTGGCAAACCGACTAAGCAGCCAATGCATTTGATTATATTTAATAACGAGATCTCCCATTTCTTTTTTACGTGCGATTTCCGTTTTAGTGTCGCATCTAATGTCATTCCCAAATATTTAGCTTCATTTGCGTACGGAATATGTCCGGAGTCTATAAAAATGGGTAGCGTATTTATATTTATGTAAGTAAAATTAACGTGCGTAAATTTTGTTATATTAAGGAAAATACGCCAAGTCTTTGTGTACTTAAAGACGCTGTTAATAGCCCGTTGAAGCTTAATTGTTGCAGATTCAACTATGTCCGCTAAATAACTTTAGCTTTGTTTCAATTCCGAATGCCATACTTTATCAAAAGCCTGGGAGACGTCGAGAAATACGCTAGAACATAATTTTACTCCTCAAGGGTTTTTTCAATTTTATTGGTTCTTCGATAAACCTGGTCAAATGTAGAGTGTTTAATTCTGAACTCAAATTGGTGATCAGGAATTAATCGGCGCTCTTCGATAATTGGATGTAACCGTTTTGTAATTTTTTTTTCAAATAATTTTGACGGTAAAAGAGATATTGGTCTATATTTCTTGTCATATGGGGATTTTCTCCGCTGTTGGACCATTATGACCTCAGCTACTTTCCATTGTCATGTAACGTATAATAACCTAAACGAAGCATTTATGAGATAAACAAACATAATAAGTGCCTTCCTAGGAAACTCATTTAAGACCTGTCCCGTAATTAAATCGTATCCAAGAGCTTTGCTTAGTTTCACTTTTTGTATTTCATAGCTTAAACGTCTAAGTGATCGACAGAAATGTCTCTTTTCTCCCATTCCCCATTTATTTTTCTGATAGGGGGCGCTTGATATTTTGGCTTTTTGATTCTTTCATACCTTATCAAAACGAGTGGTAAGCTATGTCCGCGGTCCGACCTTTAAAATATGATGAAACTTCGCGATTTAAAGTCCTGAATCTTTTTTTAAAGTGCTGCATAGATTAGTTAATATCGTTTTATTTTGCCGAGCGCGAGATTGTTGCCTTTTTTTACAAGCTTTTCTTTTCTCTTTTACCAATTCGGTTATTTCCTGAGGATGTTGTATTTCCTGTAATGCATGAACATGCAAGAACAAGAGGAAGTACGCCGGATGAATTTACAAGATTGGATGAACGACAAATTTAGTGCTAAGGTCTCCGGTACCAAGAGAGCACTCTCAGACAGACGCATTTGGAATGTTTGACTCAACAATAAATTAAATCAATTAGTCATTTCAAATGAATTCTTAAAGTCCAAAAGAACACGGATGGAGACGACGACTTAATTGTCACACTCATATCTTATCATTCAAATGAAATATAAACACTTTCATTGCTCCAGGCAGGCGACTTCGTTCTCAAACCAAATTGTTTCTAAAAGAACCAAATAAATTCGATTTTGTCTTGAACCAAAAAACATACAAAAGCAAAAATAAAAAATGTTCTTAACAGCCAAGTCTATTTGGTAATATCACGACAACTTCCTGGATGTTATTGTTTGCATTTAAACGCAGACGAAGGCAAGGGTCAACCGTAGTGTGCTTCGTCATGATTAGCTTTGGAGACCTGCGGTTCTGGGTGACGACTAAGGTCGCAACGATTAGTTGCAAATGAACTTTGAAGCATTTTTTCTTTGTCATTTTACATACCTATTGCTTTCAGTACAATTAAAATTAAAATAAAATGAAGTCATGTGCTATGCGATAACGAGTGACTATGACTAGCTTCGGAACAGTTATAGATTGTTTAACTTTTTTATTGATTTATTTTTAGATGTTTTTAATTCCTGAATGCCTAGAGCAAAGTTCCCTATTTTGTTGTTATCGCGTCGGAGGTGGTGTATATTTTTGATAATTGTTTACGGGTTTAAATTTTAAATGACTGGTAACAATCTTTAGAAACAAGAGATCTGAATTTATATAAATCATTTTTTTATTAAATTATCTAGTTGATCAGAAAATGCCACTTACCTCATGTTATGAAACTGACATTCAGTTCATTCCTTTGATTCTGGCCAAAGAGGGAGAAGGAGAGAGATGTATAAATGGCTTGCAACTAGATCGAGCATATTCTTATGTTGGAATATACATTTGATACCTGAAAATTAGAAAACAGGGGAAGTGTTGTATTTTCATTTTATCTGTTAGTGGGGTTGTAGGCATATTTGAGGGCATATTACCGAAGATCCGACGAAAACAAAGTTGTACGGCAGGGGGTGTCAATTCTCACTCCATTCTAGTTACAGCCTATCAAAGTGGGTGACCTCTAATTTGGAGGTATAACCACGTTAAGCGCTATAGCTTATATACTAATACAGGTAAAACAAATGCTTTTTAGAAAGACTATTTAGTGGTGGTAAAGTCTCAACCAAAATAAAATCACTAATCGTTAAACTCAAATTTATGAAAATTTTCTTTTCCATTTTTTTACTTAATATGCATTTTTCTCAAAATTTGTATTCAATAAGTTTTTAATGTTTTATGAAATCTTTGCCTATGAAAAATTTCCTAAAAAATATATCATGCAACATTTTTACATACGATGAATTGATTCTGTAGTTAAAGCATTTTTTGAAAGAAAAAATGGCCCAACGGAAGTGTACCTATTGAATTTCTCCTTAAATCTCTAGAGATATTTGTTTGTGGTCCTCAGAAGGACTTTTTTGGAACAGTTTATGGAATGCTTATGGAAATCGTTACAAGTGTCTACCTTCCATTTGAATACCCTTCGGGGGCGTTTGACCAGTTCGGATGGCAGATTAACTGTCAGGATTAACTGTGTTTAGGAACGAAGTTACCGCGCTGCTCCTGTGACAAGGCCTCCATCTTTTCGAAAGATCATCGCCCTTCTCTGAACAAGAGGAACATCTTCAAAGCCCTCAAAGTTAATTTGAATTAACTGTTTGTGGAAGAATGTGCGCGCCTTTTAAAGTGTTTGTATAAATTCTGGCTCTGGTAAGTTTCAAGCTACTCTTCCTACAACTTCTGCTGATCGTATGTAAACATTTTGCTTGATATAATTTTTAGGAAATTTTGCAAGTATAAAGATTTCATGAAACATCCAAAAATCATTTTAAGTAAAAATAAACAACAGCAAATTTTTTATAATTTTGAGTTTAAGAAGCCATACATTTTTTGTTGGTGCACAGGTTTACCCAGATTTGTATACCACTAAATTTGCTTTCTAAAATATATATTACTATTATATATATCTGTAACTGTTTAGAAGTTATAGCGTTTAAAATGGTTACACCTTCAGATTAGAAGTTATCCAGCACATTTCTTTTTGGCTATTTTGAGAAAAAATGGCCTTTACTACAAAAACTGTTGATCGTACGTAAAAAAGTTTTTAAACATAATTTTTAGGAAACTTTGCAGGGATAAAAATTTTATAAAATTGATTAAGGCCCGATTTATTCACTTTCCATTAAAAAGTAGATATTGCAGTTTTAGCTCATAAATAAAGATACACTAACTTAACTCCTGAATTACAGTCAATGCCCTGCTATCTATGAAAAACGTATGGCACCTATCCATTGAACCTAGCATTGCAATACAATGCACAGTTAAATTAACACTATCTGATTAAATTTTCAATTTTACAAGTACAAGTGAGACTTCACCAGCAAACCATACACTACCACGCATGCTAATCTAAACAGGAAGTCATTCTCATTTTAGAGTGTCGAACTTACCATGATTAAAAATTAAATGATCAACTGTTCATACTGTTAGGAACTCATTTCTTTGTTCAATCATTCGAAAGTGAAATTAAAGTTTAGTCATGCAAAATTGCATATCGTAAAAAATTCATCAATTGAGTTTTGTGGTTCAACTGGAATAAGTCCGCAAAGCCGAGTGATTACTTACAACAGTAATTCCGTGTTCATTTCGTTTTGTCTGACCATCTCAATGAATGGGACGTAGTTTGATTTTATGTACATTAAAAATTATTCAAAGACGATAGGTACCAAAACCACAAAGCTTAGTAATGCCTTCTATTGCAGTGCTAATGTGCCGTCGGTTTAGAGAGATCAAATCTTTAGAGCGTTTCAGATAGAGCCAGTATTTGGTTGTGATACCACTAGTCCTCAGTTCCAGCTAGTCTTAGCGACGTTTACAAGAAGCAATGGGTTCTATCAGCCTTACAATTCGCAGGAATGTCTGTGACGCGGCACCCAGCAGAGGTGAATATCAAACTGTTTTGCCATCTCCTGAAGAAACGATCTGCTTCCTGCTTCCAAGGACTTGATTGCCGCTTGGTTGTCCTGGAAGATACCAATATCTCTTACCGATATCGCTTTAGCTGAGATAGGTCTTCTTTAATTGCCATTAGTTCCGCCTGGAAAATGCTACAATGATCACGAAGACGGGAGGAGAGACTAAAATTTAGTTTGTTTGATATCTTCTCCATCGCACCAGACCCAATCATATTCTCCATGAATGCATCCTCTTCCCAGAAACACCGGATGGTGATGAAATGGTGACATGACAGAATCTTACATTCGATTTTACAGTAAATCTAGATCTATCTGCATTTTTAAGCCAGCTTGACAAGTCGAGAGGGTTTTTCTTAGCCGTGAAGCCTCAGAAACTTCTTCTATTTTGCCTCCATGATAGACGCCAGGCTTTCCTTAATTCTGGTTTGAAAACTAGCATACTCGTGCGATAAATCTCGCGAATGCAAGCCCAAAATCTATTCTACACAACATACATACATATGTGTCAATCGTTACAGCAATAGAAAATTCTTAATATCAATATCTTGTTAACCCTTTCGATACTGTAGGGACATTTAGGTCCCACTTAATGTTTGAGGTGTACTGAATACTAAACTGTACGCAGTAAAACGTCAAAAACTGTCCCTGTTCAAAGCGTTTTTTAACTTTTAATTAAAAAAAAAATCAACTAGTATGATAGGCGGCAAACAAGAAAAAAAGTCGACTGGGCAAGGATTTCATATCAAAGAGATTCTATGTTTATTCGTTATTTTACATGGCAAAGATACAAGCTTAGATTCCATAAAAAGATATACGTAGAAAATTCATGGAAAATCGATAGAAATAGGTTATTTTATCATAATGTGTTTCCTAGACGTCACGTTCCTGTTTTAGAGTGGGATATATATATTTGTAGCAGCAGTATTTTTAGAATTCAAGTGTGAATTCTTATCTTCCAGAAGTAATACAACATATCGCAAACAAGACTTAAAACACAACAAATGGAGCAGCTGCTTTATCAATTTAGCAATGATGAGCTTAGTGCTTCAGAGAGTGAAAATTGCCCCTCTGAGCCTAAGGAGTAATAAGGGTCATCGAACGAAAATATAGAGTCTGAGGAAGTACAAATGCCAAAAGAATTAACATTTCGGTGAATTTTAACCTATGTAGGTATTGTCTACAAGTCGGTCTTGGCAAATCAATGACAGCCAGTCATCAGCAACTGAAATGCAAGTATAATACAAACTAGTTTATGTTAGTCTTATTATGCACAATGCACCAACGAGCGCTTGGATATATTTATATCGTGCGTCAAAAAAGTTCAGAGTTTTGTTCCAAATACTGATTATGGTGAGATAAATAATTGATCGGTTGTATGTTTATTATG
Organism: Ferdinandea cuprea; assembly: GCA_963576555.1. Taxonomy (NCBI): domain Eukaryota; kingdom Metazoa; phylum Arthropoda; class Insecta; order Diptera; family Syrphidae; genus Ferdinandea; species Ferdinandea cuprea. The sequence goes on from OY754962.1 coordinate 27,152,055, forward strand.
GCATACAATCATGTTCTAGCAATGATTCTCTATTGGTCAAAAGAACTGTCAGTCAAAAATATGAGTATCACACAGTGCATTCTCTAGAGATCGTTTCTTCTACTTCTACTTTCTTCTAAGATGTATTTTGCACCTCAGATGGTGTGTGAATATGATATATGTAGATATATGAATTTTCCCCAAGATAGTGCTTTCCAAAGTATAGATGAATATATGACGAAATAAAAATGTGGATGCGTTGCGATTTGTTGTCTGGATATACATACGATTTGAATATCTACAAGGGAAAAGGCAAGGTTCTTTTGAAGGAACTTTTTTTTACAAGTGTTGACTTATTTGAAAAACTGAATTTTGCGGCAGTAAGCACCGTCAATCAGAGGCGAAATAAAATGCGGAAGATTACAAAAGAATTAAAAAGAGAGGAATACGAATATTGTGTTAGCAGGCATTTTCCCATTCAGATTAAAAACACCAGGAGATGTGTATCTTGTGCAGAAAACAAACTTGAAAGACGTGCAAAGACAATTTGCATGGAGTGCCAGGAGCCTTTGCCTGTTTCACAAAATATCATATGATCACTGATGTATTTTAAAGTGTTGTTCCCTTTTCCGAATAAAAATAAAGTTATAAATAATTTTACTGTTTTCTTCTACTTTTTCTCCAGTACTGCAGGGATAAAAAAGTCTCACCTAAAAATACGGTTGGGTTATTTATGTCCCCCTTATATTTTCTGACCACGCCCTTTTTAACAAAATTTATTTGCAGATCAAATAAATAGCTGCCCTGTAATATAAAATGAGTAGACATTTTAAGAAAAGTTCACAATACGAAAGGGTTAAGTGGAAAAAACGAAAACAAGTATATTTTGAAACGAAGAGCTTTGTTTTTCCAATGAAAATCCACCTATCAAAGTAAGGATTGCCATTTTAACATGCATCGTTTCACGCATAACGGGCGATTGTCATCATAGCGTCAGTGCACAGGTAGTTCATGAAAAAATTGGAGCGTGAGTACACTCTCCTGGACCTTAAGCCACCAACCAAATTGAGATTCGTGCGAAATAAAGAAATCTCGATTCGGCATTGATCAGCTAAAATAGGCATCGTCGGAGAGTCAGTATGGATTTATCAATGCATCCACAATGATTGACTTCTTGATGCGGCTTATAATCCTAAATGATTGCTTTCGAAATGAGGAATGACACACAGTTTCCGTCAATGATCTGAGGTTTAAAGCGATATTAAATGACTTTTTGTGGCCCTAACTCTATACGATCGATATATCCTAGATGTAGATAATGTTCGAAGTTGTAAAAGAGAAATTTGTTAGCTCGGTCATCGACTAGCTTCTATCGATTGGCTACCGCAAACAGGCGACTTGCACTGCTAGCGATGACGAGGCGGCCTTTAAATGATTTTCTATTTAAGTGTTCCAATAAAGCATGAATGTAGCTTCTTAGTTAGAAGTAGTTCCAACAATTAAAAATTGCACGAGTCATATTATAAGGCATCGAGACATGACGTTAATATTTCCGAATATGTTAGACTACACAAATTTTTCCTATCAACTTTAAGCTAATTTTAGTTCCCATTTTCGATAAAGCGTGACCTATGATAAAAATAAATATAAAAATAAAAATCATGTACCTGCTAATTCCCAGTGGCAATCAAACATATAAAAAAAATATAAATAAAATACCCAACGAATGTAATTGAAATAAAAAATGAAAATAACTCATACTCATCACCATGACCCTCCTCAAGCGCTGATGACCTTAAATAAAGCGTGCATCACACACTCTACCCCACCGCCCCAATAATATTATTAAACCAATTATCGCAAGAGTATGATTTGTTTTGTTTTGTTTTATCCGCGATGCCTACAATACAACAATGTACTCCGAAAGAATAAATAAGTAGAACAGAAACTTGAAAATTACCCAAAAACAATTACAAAACAATTGATTCCGTCGAAGGAGGCGCTATGCGAAGAAGGAAGGTATGGAGCAGAAAATCATATAAAGGAAACTTCAATACCATGCGTGCAACTCTGATTTATCGGGGAAGAAAAACAGCTGTTATAGGTCGACGATGGGCGCTGAGGCGATGTGAAGGCAACAAAGGGACGGTTTTTTTGTCTTCATTCTTAAATAATTTTTTATTAAAATGTATTTTTTTTTTTACTTATTTACCTTGAGTACTAGATATATTTATTATTTGTCATTTTGCATGCAGCGTTGACACCTTCTAATTTTCAACCAACATGTGTGCGGGAAGATAACATGGCGCGCGGCGGAGGGTTAATGCGTCAACACCCGCGAGGGTGGTTCAGTCAGAGGGACTGCTAAAAGTTGCAATGAAATTTTTAACGCATATGTGGGTTCTTGACGGACAACACTCTTACACTAATTCGATTGACTTTACTTTAAACCTTGTCTTCTTGAGTTGACAACTTAATTTTTTGTACCTAATCTTGATCCTTTATTCAAACTACATATAAATATGCATTGATGTTTTGGTGTTTTGTTATTATAATTTGTTCACACTCGCGTGAATCTAGATACACTCACCACCGCCCTCGCAAAATTTAAAAGAAATAATCAAGATTCATATATGTTTGGAACAACTTTTTTATGTATTAAAAAAAAGTCCTTTATAATAAGCAATAGACATGCGGGATGTCACAGTCACTTGGATATAATTTGCAAACATCGGATATTCGCATGAATGCGGTTGACAACAAATAACAGACAACAAAAACAAACTAAAAATAATGAGAAAAAAAAACAAAAAAAAAATTAACAACACACTAGCACTCTTGGCCACCGAAAATCAAAACAAAGCAGAGAAGCACTAGATAGCAAAAATTATGTACGTAGGGGAACACTTCTACACTTAATCGTTACGGCGACTGCACTAAAAAAATAGCCACTTTAATGGGGAGGATAAAGTTAAGTTGATAAATTTATGTTTTTACTGTCCTACGGGGTGGGGAATGCGAATGAATAAAACTCAAAAGAAAAAAAAAACAAAAATAAATAAATACAATAAAAAAACTTGAAAAAAAATAAAAGCCTAAACTTGAGCTTTAGAATAGTGTAGAGTACTGGTGGAGCAAAAGAGATGGACATAGAGGTTTGTGACTAAAATAAATAAATATCTGACAATAGTATTCAGCATGGCTGGGTCAAAAGAAGTACCTTCTATAGATAGAAGAAGAAGGCTTTTTGAAAACACTGCAAATTGATTTGAAACTTGGCGCATCGAAATATTTTAATTTGATTAGTGTTTGAAAATTTTGTTCAACCTTTTTTAACTTCCTCGTATAAATTAGTATACTTAAGAGAAAGTTATTGCGATCGAGCGTAAATTTCGAACTTAAACTGAGTATGAGGGATGATATTACGACTATAACGACTATAGAGAAGTCCGTCCGTCGGTCTGTCTCTCTGTTCAAGCGCCGTATGGCAAAACAGTTTCCCATATAAAGTTTTAGGGGTTACATCTCGCGGGTTTTTTTATTTTTTGCTTTATCGTTTGAAATAACGCTACGTATCATACTATTATTTTGGTGAAAGATACTTATGACTATTTTTCTTGGATACTTGGGATGGGGCCAACAATACTGCATACTCAGTTTTTGGCAAAAAATTCGAATATCTATAAATCCGGCAATACCATAAAAACTAATAAAGGGAATTCCGAAAAATTTTACTACTTTTTTATGAATTTCAGTTGAACAAAATCGGCGTAGTTCGATTTTTGAAATAATTTTTTTATAATTTTTTTTTTCATTTAACGATTTTCTTAAATTTTAATTAAATTAGTTTTCTCAAATATGGCCAACCTATTTTGATCAATTTTTGTATTTTGAACAATTATGTAAAAAATGTCCACTGTGCGATTTGAAAATGCTACTCATGTCGCGATAAAGTTTCGTCTGACGCAGTCGTACAATCTATTTAAATCTAAAAACCGCTGAACATAATAATCTGATATTTTAAACTATTGTGAATAATAAAATTTAAAATCATTACGTTATGTAGGTATCCTGAAGTTTTAGACATCGGTGTGTTGCAATTCTCAGATGACGATTTAATAAACGCGCTAGAAAAACTAAATTTAAAGAGCATTCCTGGCCCAGATGCAATTCCTGTGGTAATATTAGAAGAATATTTATCCTTTGTTTTTCATCCTGTTTAAATTATTTTTAACCAGTCTTGTAACTGGAAACTTCATAAATGAGTGGAAATATTCTTGTATAAAACCTATTTATAAAGGAGTTAAGGCAAAAAGTAGTGTTTGAAAGTATTGTTCAGGACAAACTCCTTTTTGTTGTAATTTTTTTTCAAATAGTTAGCATGACTTTGTTCGTGCAAGATCATGTGCTACTAATTTAGCTTTGTTGACTAATTATATATTTAAAAGTTTCGAAAAAAGATTATAAGTTGATTTACTTTATACTGACATTGCAAAAGCGTTTGAAATGCTAAAATGTTTTTTTTAATTACCTATTAGGCAGGTTATTATTATTATTAACGCAAATTATTGAAGTTGGGTTGACTTCTCGCGTTTTAGAAGTTACTTAGTGTGTTTCACAGGGTAGTTATTTGGGCCCATTGCTATTTATATTTTATATTTTGCATAATTACTTTATAAATGATCTTAGACTTCAACGTTTTGATGAAGTGAAAGATCTTGGTGTCATGATTATGTCATTGCCAAGTCTAACTCCTTATTAGGCTTCCTTGAACTTAATAGTAAATACTTTCAAGACATAAATAGTCTTAACATTATTTGCTCGTTAGTCAGACCTTATTTAGAATATTGTTCTGTAATTTGCGATTCTCAAAAAAAAACTTCACGAGGTAACCGGTTCGTATAATGAACATCCGAATTATGGCAGAAGTTATTCTGCAAACTCTAAGTTTCAGACGTGATGTAACTTCCGTCATATTTATACGCGATACTCTTAATTATCATATTAATTCACCAAAATTGATATTTCTTTTAAAAACATATGCTCCCCAGGGGCCACTGCCGGTTAGAAGCTTATTTGATACAGATAGACACAGAATAAATTATGGTTATAATGAGACAATTACTAGGTGCATAAGCACATTAACTTTAAATTAATTAAATTTATATTTATTTGAAATAGTCTATAAGATGAAGATCGGTAGATGAAGCTTGGTCGCGTAACAAACAAATGTTGCGTAAAGTGATACTGAAAGCTTACACTTGCTCTGTGATTTGATTTGGGTATTGTAAAAAAAAAAAAAAACATATAGAAAACAATAGTCCGCTTAGGACGGGCGAACGGTATGATACCCTATCCAAATTCCGCCCAATGAAAAAGGCATAGAACTTTGTATGGGTAGAATGTTGCGAATAAATATTTTGTTGTATTGTTGTTTTGTGTTTTCTAAGAAAACAACATTATGTTTAAAAAAAACGCCCTCAAAAGTAGGCGTGGCAAACAACTTAGTGAGGAAAATTTATGAAGGAGGTCATGGTCTATATATTTTGTGAAGGTCTTAGTGCTTTATTCCATCAACTTTAGGCTTAAAACAGTTTTTTCTTAATTGTGGAGTGGGCGTATCAAAAAAACCTCTACACTTTACCAGTTTCGGACCCCAGAGAGTATATGCAACAAATTTTAACTTCCTAGCTTTAATTGACGGACGGACGGACGATCGTTGCTAAAGTCTTAGATTTTGGTTCTGATCATAAATATATACACTTTTAGGGTCTACGACGAATAATAAGGGGTGTTACAAACTATGTGTCAAAATTAGGATACCCTTAGGATAGGGTATAAAAAAAGAATTACCCTAGGGAACCGCTGCTACTTTAGTTTGGGATCAAAAAGATACAGCCTCGAACTCTTTTTGCACCAAGACCAAGTTACGACAGCAGTAAAAAAAATCACACGTCGGCTAGAACGAACGAATGAATAACAGTGCTCCAGCCAAGAAGATCTGCCAATACCAGTGTCTATGTTCGAGAACGCCAAGGATGCAAAAAAAACCTTCGTTCGAAAGATAACAATTTCTGGAACACACACATCAGCTATTTGTGAACCTTCAGTCCTTGTGAAAATGCTTTGGCTTACCTATAGTCATTACACAAAGTGCTAAAAATGTTAGTCCTTTAGATTGGACTTTGATTTCTTAATATGAACGAAGGAACACAGTTTTAAAATAAATACATATGGGGCATAAACGCCCCCAATCAGGACCTTAAGCCTAGCTTCTCCAACCAGTGTGTATGCCAATATATGCTTTTTGACACGAATGGTAGAAATACCATTACACCACCCACCATTACACCATTAGAAAGGTCAAATAAAGACGCTGTTTTTTTAAGCCAAATAATGACTGCTGTTAGTTTTTTTACTTCTCCAAAGGGGATAAAGTGTAAGCTCAAAAAAGTGTTTATTAAAACCAAAAAAAAAAATACAACTTGAATAAAATTGGTTGGCAATGACGCCAAGAGAGAAATTTGCATATAATTTTTATTTGATGACTCGAACTTCCCGGCACGTACCACAGGCGAGATTTGAATCAATCAAACAAATCTGATAAGTTTGCCAAAATTAGACCACTGATTAATGCTGCAAATAAGCAATTCATGCAGCACGGTATATTTGCTCACAATTTGTCGATTGATGAGCAAATGATACCATACTTCGGGCAACATTCATGTAAAATCTTTATTCGGGGTAAGCCCATCCAATTCGTTTTCAACACATGATGTATGTGTTCTTCAAATGGGTGGTTATTTAAAATTAATTTTTATGGGGGTGCCTCAACACCACACTATACTTGTGGGCTAGGTGTTAACTTTACTAAAAAAAATATAACATCCCCAGATAAGAGGACGAATTGTAATGATATTTTGGTTCTAGGGACTGCTCGCGCAAATCGAGTTGGTGCTGCCAAGCTACCCGATACAATGAATAAAGGAGAATTCGTTACTTGGTAAAACAAAGAAGAGATATTGTTCTTATCAGTTAAAGATATAATGCGAAGGTAAAAGTTTTGGCCAATCTTTCATCCGTAGAACGTTTATTAACCTTAACCGGGCCAATATGGGTTAAGAAGAATCTTATCTACTTATAATGTTATACAAATTTTCAACGTTTAATTATTCAAACACAGCTCCTTTTGCCGTCAACTTTCGCTTTTAAATTTGTATACCCTATCCTAAGTAAATTAATTTTGACACATAATTTGTAACACCCCTTAATATTCGTTGTAGACCCATAAAAGTATATATATTTATGATCAGGACCAAATCCTAAGACTATTTAGCAATATCCGCCCGTCCATACACAATTTTTAGGCCTTTAAAATTTAGATAGGAAGCTGAAATAAATGGAACACACACTCCCTAGAACTCCGAAATGGTTAAGTGTAAAAAAAATTTTGAATACGCCCACTGCCACGCCCACAATTTAGAAAAAACCGTTTTAAAGCTAAAGTTAGAGAGATAGAGTGTTACGACCTTCACAAGATATGAAGGCAAGATTCATTTCAAATTCTTTTTATGTTCATTGCGATATCCAATTGCTTTAAAAGTTATAGCCGAGTGAATACCGACACACGCCAAAAGCCACAACACAAATCTAAAACTTAAAATGTGTCCCCTGAAAAATGACAAAAACTGATTGTTTTTCCTTGTCGCAACAGAACCTTTAACATTCAATTTCATAATTTTTACGACGTAAAATAAAGTGACAGGGTGTTTCACAAAAAAAAATTGCTTGGAGTGATGTAAGAAGCACCTACAAAAATTCTTCTCAAAACAAAAATTTTCTTTACATCAAGAAAATCTGTTTTTCTTACTGAACTTACAGTTAAATATGAATCACGGTTATATGTACACAATTTTGTTTCACGTATACCAAGTTCGCATAAGCGAAAAATAAAATAAATTGTGTCAGTTTGTAGGCGTCTTTAATGCTCTTTAAAGCGTTTCGCAGCATTGGTAAAATATAAAATAAATATCCCCACACCCTATAACACGGTTTATGCCATGTTCAATTTTTGTATCATTATTGCTGGCTTTTGCTTTTGAAAAGCTTTAAAATAAATAGAAAGAAACTACATTTGCTGTCATCTGCTTTTTTTTTGCGATAACATGCTGAGCTGATAATACTATTTTTAAACAAAAGACGTTTACTTTGTCGATGTTTTCTCAATAAAAAAAAGTCAGTCAGCTTAACAGAGATAAGCGACGACTTGATAACAGAGTTATATTTCTCTAGACACTGCGATTTATTTAAATGCAAAGCCTGCTGGATGTTCTCAAGGTTTTAGCTCTTATTTCTATTCAGATTGAATGAAATCACGATACATTTCGACCTTCTAAGCGCAGAGTTCGTCACTTGCAATTACTGTCGTTGGTTTTTTTTTTCATCGTAATCATAACACTCATGTCGTACCTGTTAAAATTAATGAATGAATGTTTGAATTATTCAGTGCTTCGGTATATATATGAACACGTTGTCATTCATCCCATTAGCTTGAGGGAAAAACACACCATTTAAAACATGTGTATTTCAATTTAATCAAGCACGGAAATTCAAGTATGAATAGAGTGGAAAGAGAAACCTCTTGTAGTAAGTTGAATTTGAAACGGGAAAAAATATACCACCTGCTGGCAAGAAATGGAATTAACAAGACTTAACCGTTATAAAAGTGAGCTATTCTTTGCATTTCCGGTTAATTTTACTTTCTAATATGGCAAAAAGATGGAGAATGCTTCATCGGCGGGAGTCTTAGATAAATGCAGGTGAGTAAAAAGCTTGATGCGACTTTTTTACGGTACGCGGCCATGACAATGTTTCACGCCAACAGTGCTGCCGAGGCAGATTAACGAAACGTTAAATCTTTATGGGTGTTTTCCTTTTGTATAAATAATTGATTTGTAACGAAATTCTTTTGTTTTGTCTGTGATAAATTTTGCAGATCTTGATTTTTCGAAAGGAAAATTGTACCAAAGTGATAGCTATGAGTCAATATTTATGTAAGAAATTTTGCGTTTTAAAGTGCAAGTTGGATACAATCCACGTCTTTCCATTTAAACGAAGAGGTTATGATCAGAATTATAGGGATCACCGCCAGATTTACAGAAAAAAAAGTGATATATTTTAAAAATGGTGGTAGATTTCAAATTTAAATGCAGCAGTTTAAACCGATTCCAAGGCGACAAGATTTGAAGATGCAACCCGTAGCAACATGTAACAACAGTCCCGTTTTTGTTGAGTTTGAAAATCAACTTTTTAGTATAAAATCTCTCTGAGATGACGCCACCTTTTTGACAAAATTTTTTGCTAAACGGAATGCACTACGAAAATATATATTATAGAAACTAACAACCAAAAATATAATAGAAAAATTGCATTTTCAGATCTTATTGCCTTACCCATATAAACATTAAAATAAATACAGCTGAGTAATGTAATGCGTTCTGCTCAACGCATCATGGCTAACTTTTACCAATACGTCATGTTTTTAAGAAATTTCCACATTTGAATACAAACAAAGGTACAGTTTTACTTTACAAAATTACGTCTTAGACTAATGAATGTCACAAATTGTAAATAAAAATGCATTGAGACATCAAAGAGGCTTTGCGCTTAATTTCCATATGTAGATTAAAAAGCATGGACATAGTTGTTCACAGCAGAATGATAAATGGTAGTAGAATTTTCCAACACCATGGTAGATGTGGTAGATTCGACAAATATTTCGATATAGTGGTAGATCTACCACATTGTGGAAGAAGTGAAAACACTGATCGCAACCCTCGCACTTCACTCCATTCCTACTTTTCCGCCTGTGGGGTTCGCCGGTTCGACCTCAAAAAATATTTGCAGTCCTCCCGATTTTGAACGACTTTATCATAGAGGCCAATCAAATGGTAGTGTTTCTGCATATGTGTGATCCAGGTGTGTTTAGGCCTGCCTCTCTTAACGGTTGTAAGGGAACGTTGACTACCTTGGTCTTTTTGATGGAGTTCATAGGATTCCTCATTTTTTTTCTAAATGGGTTTATTCTATAGCTTCTTCCTATAGGAAAAAAAACTATATTAACTAAAATCAGAAAATACAAAACGATAATAAATAGAACACACTCATAATAGAGTCATTGCTCCCTTCATGCACTTCTTATGCTACTGTCAGAAGTATCTTCACAAAAATTATTGAAATGTCTTAAAATTATCGGTTTTGGCGAAATTGGTGAACAAAGAAATTCTTCCCAAATCTTCAACTACTTTTTCAATATATTCGAGAAAAAATCATGCAAATGTCAATTAAGTATATGCATATAAAAAGTTTTTCAGGCTGGTGGAAATAAAATATTTTAACAAACCACTGAAAGGTGCCCTCTCAAAAAATGATTAATAAAATTTCCGCTAGCTGCCACTGAGTTCAGAACGTGAAAAACATGATAATTCTATTTTGAATGATTTTCAAAAGTCAACTTCATTCGGTTTATACATTTTATGGTATTTTCAGGGAGAATTTTTTAACCGAAATGGACACCAGGGGGCGCTGAACATGCAGTTCAGCTTTTATCCGCAAGGTGTCACTTTATGGTTAGTGTCCAAGGAGACCAAATGTTACAACCGGAAGGCTTAAGGTGCACATGTAGATGACAGCACTGTTATTAGCCAGTTCCGGTTTTGATAGACAATAAACCGGTTCGCCAGCTTTACAAGCTTTATAGTTAAGCAATTTAAAGAGATGACAGTGCTGTGAAATAATTTTTTAGTAAACATGTTTTTATGAGCTGTTTGGAAAATTCATTCCTCAGGAACGCAGAGGATGAGAGGCTGCCTTGTCTCATAGAAACAGAGATATTTCTGAAAAAACGCGTATAAAAACGCAAATTTAAACTACTGGATCGGATACAACCCAGTTGTAGTACATAGGTATATAGGATTTTGAACAGAGTTGTTTTTAGTGAGTATGAATCCAACATTGTTGTGTGCACGTGCGGTCGATTCTTATAGTGTGTCGTTAGTAAATACATTCGTTCATTCTGTTTATTATAGGGCAAGCCACTCAGTAGTCAGCCCTCAACCAGTATCCGGTAATTTCTTGCACTTTTTGCCTTCGAAAAGTTGTACATGCAAACATTTTAACCAGCATTAAAATAGAGTTATTCTCTCAATAATTTTAATAAAGTAAAACATTCATTCACACTTAAAATTCGTATAATATTGATAGAAAACCCATTCAAAAACATAATGAAAGGCTACAGTTCGCTAAGGCAGTATCATACCCTATCCATATATCCCTGTATGCCCCAAAGGAATTTGCATTGAGATCATGATGGATGGCATTTTATTTCATTCTATAAAGTTCAAAACGAAAAATATTTTTTTAAAAACGCCCTCCAAAAAGTGGGCGTGGCCAAAAACACTTGTCTTTAGAGAAGTAAGAGATTAGTTGTCAAAGCAAAAGAAACACGTTTTTTAATAAATCCAACTTTAAAATTAAAATCAGGAGACGTTATTAATGTCAGAAGTGGTATATCGACATAAAAATAACTAATAAAAAGTGAAAATGTCATATGTTTCGAGAAAACCGGTTATTGAAGCGTTAACCGCGGCCGACGTAGAATTCGAGGAACACTGACGACGAACGCATTTCCGTGCAGAAACTGGATACAGAATTGGCCAGAACCGAGAAGGAAATCCTGTTGCTGCAAAGGCGGTGCGAGTTGCAGGAGTTCAAGGAGGAACTTGGCATGGCCGATCAAAAGAGGTTTGATTTCTCGGCTTTCGAAGCCATGGTTCACCTCTTTAGTGGCGACGACAACTACGATAAATGGATCACCGATGTGGAAGACGCCTTTACAGTGTTCGGTTGTACCGAAAAAATAACTTTGTTGGTGTGCGCCGCATACTCACAGGCACAGCCAAAATGTTCATACGCACCACCGCGGCCCACACGAACAAAGACCTAAAAGAGAAATTAATCGAAGAATTCGGACGCACCTACTCGATGCGCGATGTTATCCAGCAGCGGAAATCGCGGACATTAAAAGCGAACAAGTCCATGAAGGGGTATGTACTGGAGATGCAAGAGATTGCCTCCTATGCCAACATACCGGAGGCCTAGGTCATCGAGTGTATTGTCGACGGGTTGAACGACCGCAGCAGCATTTCCGTCGCCCTTATGGGGGCAACAAGTGTGAGGAAGCTGAAAAACCTCGTGGACAGATACGAGAGGAAGCACACCTCCGACGCCCCTAAGAAAACCGCAGTCAACCTAACCGCTCCCATGACCCCTAAACCGAGGACTGCAGCCATCGCAGTCTGCACCGAAGTGCAAGTGAGGTGCTTTAATTGTTCTCAGTTTGGCCACTATCAGAGCCAGTGCCTGAAGCCGAAGCGACCGATGAACGCCTGTTTTAAGTGTCACGAGATGGGGCATTTCCATAAAAATTGCCCCAAGAAAAAAACCGCCGTTGCCGCAGTCCAGCAGCACCCCGAAGAGAGAAATGCACGCGACCGTGAAGGATTCGAGGAGATGGCAGAGAGGATGAGGGAATTTGAGGAGATAGTTGAGAAAATGAAGTCGTTCTATATGGTAAGTATTGCCTTTGTCGATCGTTATAACAAGTGCACTGAGGATAAATCCTATTTTTGTCTATTTGATTCCGGCGAACCAAATAGCTTTGTCGTTAGTTAAAGTCGCTAATCCCATTTATTTATGGGGAAAAGATGAAAACACGGTTCAGAGAGTTGGGAAACCAGTTCTTAAGTACGTATGGCACCGTGGATTGCACAATTTAATTCCGGGATAAAATCGTAGCTCATTCGTTTATTATAATTTCAGATGATGAATCTTTAGTACAGCTGCTCTTGGGACGCGATTTTTTTATTAAAATTCAACATACACCTTTGTAGGCTTAAGTTACATTATGACAGAAAATGTTTGTACCGGTTGAACAACAAAATTTCGTTTAAAAAAACAATATTGAATTTCCTAAGGAAGTTGTCAATGCATTTGTGTCATTCGATTTATTGAAGAATACCAATATTGTACAGAATAGTGTTAAGACAGACCCGATAGAATTAACTAGAATAAGTAATACTTTAGTTAACACAAATTGTAAAGTCTCGACCGAAAGTGTTTCTCATGTTTCGGATGGTCGCGAAGTAGAGATAATGGAATTGAAAGATGACCGGGGTATGGTAAACTTTATTGATTTAGGTCGACTAGTGAACGCAGTTGGGACTTGTATAGAGAACGATGACGAAATAAATATAAATGAACAATTGCCAGAAGCTAGTGATTATTCAATGAAACTTATCTTAACAAGGGATGTGCCAATATATTGTTCGCCGTGGCGACTTTCGTACTACGAACGCACTGAAGTACAAAATATTGTCGACCGGTTTTTGGAGAAAGGGATAGTCAGACCGAATAATTCACCCTATGCTTCCGCCTTAGTACTAGTGAGGAAAAATAATGGGGAGGTTCGGATGTGTGTAGACAATCGGGCCCTAAACCAAATATACCGCGTTCGTAACTCCTTTTGGGCAATTCGAATACGTTCAAATGCCCTTCGGTCTTGATAATGCACCCGCGGTCTTTCAGAGATGTATTTACTTAACGTTGAAACCGTTGATTGACAAAGGCAAAGTTTTTGTTTATATTGATGACATCTAAATTGCAACCATCAACATGGAGACGCATGTTGAAATTCTCACGGAGGTGCTGCGCGTATTAAAGAGTAAGTTCGCACTTAACGAAATCGATTACCTTGGTTATCGGATTAGTGCGCATGGGATCCGCCCCAACGAAATCACTTAGAAGCGATTCGCACTTACCCGATGCTCCACAATGCTTAAGAAGTCCAGAGGTGTAATGGGTTGTTTTCCTATTTCCGTCGCTTCGTCCCAGAGTTCTCCTGCATTGCCAGGCCATTGCTAAGGAAAGATTCAAAGTTTTCTTGGACTGATGAGTGCACTGAAGCATTTGAGCGGATAAGAAATAAACTAGTTTCTTCACCAATATTGGCAATATACGGTCCCAAACAGGAAACGGAGTTGCACTGTGATGCCAGCGCACATGGTTTTGGGGCCGCACTTATGCAAAGACAGGATGACATGAAGTTTCATCCAGTAGCCTTTTTTTCAAGAAAGACGACTGATGAAGAATCGAAGCTAATTAGTTTTGAATTAGAGATATTAGCTGTCGTACATGCCCTAGAACGGTTCAAGACTTGATCGTTTGCAATTTATTATTGTTACTGACTGTGAAGCCTTGTCGCAAATGCTAAAGAAGAAAGACGTAAATCCGCGGACAGCCAAATGGGCTTTAGGTTTTTAGAACTACAATTATCAAGTTGAACATCGGAAAGGGAAAATTAGCCATTCAACAATGATGTTGATGCGCTTAGTCGAATACCCGCCATCGGGACAATAACGAGTGAAGACTTGGATCTGAATATCCAAATTTCCAGACGCGCGATGAGAACATACAGTCTATCCGAGAAAAATTAGAAGCCGAAGAAGTACCCGGGTATATGCTAGAAGATGGGTTAGTTTTTCGTGTCGGTCCGCAGAACACACGTCAACGTTGTGTCCCTAAGGAACAAGAAGAAAACATCATGCGTGTCACCCACGAGAAATCTGGGCAACTGGGTATTCACAAATGCGCAAGTCAAATCCAGAAGCATTATTGGATGTCGAATGTAAAGAAAAAATTAAATCGGTTTATCAGGAATTGTCTTAAGTGTATCTACCATTCCGTGCCCCCGCGAAATACTGAGCGAAACCTATATAATATTGCGAAACGCCGAGCCTTCTATATCGACCACTTTGGCCCGCTGCCCTCCATAAGTTCAAGGAGTAAACATGTTTTGGCTGTCAAAGATTGATTTTATTAGCTAATAATGCTATTTACAGTATTTACAATTCAGTTATATTTCATTTTTTATGTTTATTGTTGTTTTGTTGCATTTATGTTATAATATACTTATTACACATCTATGAGAAAATAATTAATAGAATATCATCAATTAGAAAAATGTTCTTTTATATAGTTTATAACATTTCGTTTATATTCATGGATGTTTCTTTCTGACTTTACTGTATTTGGTAGCGAGTTAAAAAGTTTAAAACCATTATATATTATGCTATTTTGTGATCTGATGTTTCTAAATGATACTAATCTTAAATCGTCTCTATTTCGCAATAAATATGGTTGTACATGTCTAACATATTTAATGTATTTTGACAAATATTCCGGCAAACATTTATTTTTAATTTTGAACACATAAAGTAAAACATTTACATATATTCTTTGTTTCACACTGAGCCACATTAATATATTAAGCATAACCCGTATTGGGGTATAAATATTACAATGTATAATTGTTCTCATTGACTTATTTTGTAACCTTTGTAATGTATTAAGAACAGTTTGGCTCGTTAAAAATAGTATAGAGGGGCAGTATTCAAAATGCGGTTTGATTATTACATTGTATATAAAGGGTGATCCATTTCGAGGTTCCCTACTTTTTTAAAGAAAAAAGCACAGAAAATTCAAATTTAATGGAGAATGTTTATTATCATTTGAAAGAACATTCTTTGGCATTTATGTTTTTAAGATTATGTCTATCAAATGTTGGCCGTTGCTACGTCGCAGATGGTCCATCCGTTGAGTCCAATTTTCGATCACTCGTTCGAGCATTTCGACTGGTAACTGGCGAATGACACGTGTCATGTTTTCCTCCAAGGTCTGAATCGAAGCGGGTTTGTCGGCATAAGCTTTTGACTTTACATATCCCCACAGGAAAAAGTCTAACGGTGTGATATCACACGATCTGGGTGGCCAAAGAAACGTGAAAATTATGTGCTCACCGAAATGTTCTCTCAATAAGTCCATTGATTGATGCGATGTGTGGGAAGTGGCGCCGTCTTGCTGAAACCAAATATCGCCGAGATCACGAGCTTCAATTTCAGGCATCAAATAGTCGGTTATCATGGCACGATAACGGTCGCCATTGACGATTACGTTCGCAGCGGCATAATTTTTAAAGAAATATGGACCGATGATTCCACCGGCCCACAAACCACACCAAACCGTTGTTTTTTCTGGATGAAGTGGCAGTTCTTCAATCTCTTTAGGTTGCTACATACATACCCATTGAGCCAGAAATGGGCCTCATCGCTAAACAAAATTTGCCTCGAAAACGTCGGATCTTCTTGGAACTTTTCAAGAGCCCATAGAGCGAAGCGATGTCGCTTGGGAAGGTCGAGCGGCTTCAGTTGTTGCACAAGCTGTATTTTGTACGCTTTCAATTTAAGATCTTGACGTAAAATGCGCCAAGTCGTTCCATACATCAGTCCGAGTTGCTGCGAACGGCGCCGAATCGACTCTCTACGGTCTTCGTGTCCACTCTCAGCTACGGCCGCTATATTTTCTTCACAGCGTGCTGGACGTGGTCTATTCGGTCAAATATTATCCAATGATGAATGCTGGGTCTCAAAATGGGTGATGGTGTTGCGAATAGTACGCTCAGTAGGCCGATTATGTTGACCATAAGTTGAGCGAAGTGCACGAAACACATTCCTCACAGAACGTGAATTTTCATAATAAAGTTGAACAATTTGTAAACGTTGTTCACGCGTAAGTCTTTCCATTCTGAAATGCCAAACAATACTAAACAAAAATAACATGACAGCATGACACGACTCACACGTGATCTGTCAAAAAAGGCTATTGAAAAAAGTATCTCTACTTGGATCACCCGTTTATTATGGCGGTGACTGTTCTGATCGATATTCTGATCCGTTTTAAGAACCCTATTTTCTTCGAAATTTTCTGGATAATGAAATCTGCGTGCCTATCAAATCTTAATTTGCTATCAATGATAATCCCTAAATCTGTAACCTGCTCAATTGTTTCAGTATCCATTGATAAATTTAAATTTGCATCATCATTTACAACTAGGCATTTCGTTTTTTGGACATTTAGTTTTAATTTGTTGCTTTTTAACCAAAGGAAAATATGCTGGAGGTCTTCCATCATTAACCTTTGTCATTCTTCAGTGGAGTCTCCTTCGATGTATAAAAGTGCGTGCTAGTGTAGCGTGAGTAATAACTTTTTTCATATCATTAATATAAATAATGAAAAGCAATGGCCCGAGGATTGATCCTTGTGGTATGCCTAACATCGTGGGTAAAACCTCCGAATAGTTGCCATTTACTTTTGTAGTTTGGAAACGACGTACGACGTTTTTCGTATTCTATACAAATTATTGAAAAAAACCTCATTTTGTTAAAGAAAAACTCACCCCAAAAAGTAGGCGTGCCAAAAAACTTCATAGGGCATACTTGTGAAGGAGTGCATTGTCTACATATTTTGTTAAGGTTCTAACCCTTGATCTCTTCAACTACAGCTTTAAAACGGTTTCTCTAAATTGTGGGCGTGGCAGTGGGCGTATTTTAACACTTTGG
Organism: Ferdinandea cuprea; assembly: GCA_963576555.1. Taxonomy (NCBI): domain Eukaryota; kingdom Metazoa; phylum Arthropoda; class Insecta; order Diptera; family Syrphidae; genus Ferdinandea; species Ferdinandea cuprea. Next base: position 27,169,547 of record OY754962.1, read on the forward strand.
CTAAATTCCAAAATGTCAAAAAATGCGCATTGTGAATGCACACTGCTTTTCTGATCCCAGGTTATGCGCTGCTTTGCATTTGTTATGCATCATAATTATTAATTATTCACGATTCTCTGTTTGCTTTTGTTTGCGCAGTTGGTGCGTTCAGCATCCTGGCATAAATTTAAAGGCCTCAAAAGTTGATACGGACGGACAGACATTTCTAAATAGTCTTAGGTTTTGGTCTTGATCATAAATATATCATGATCTTGATCATAAATATATGAATATTAAGCAGTGTTACAAACTATGTGACCAAACTAATATACTCTTAGGATAGGTTTTTTCTTATTTTTTATAACTAAAACAGTGATTTTTTTTTTACGTAAAAGTGAGTTTATTATAAAAAATAATTTTAATTTTGTGAGTATTTATATTTATAGTAAGTACAGGTCTTCAAAGTCATGAATTACACTAAAGGGCTGACTTTTGGGTAGGTTACCCTACCTAGCATTGATTTTTAACAATAATATTTTCTCAAGCTAAAATCGAATGAAGAATAATCACCTTGCAAGAATGATTTAAGTTAAACAGTCGTGTTGAGGTCAGCTGACTCTTACTATCAACAGACCCCACGAAAATATCACAATAAGATCCCCGATCCATAGATGTAGTTTCCAGACAACGCGGGCACAGTAATTGGTGCTAAAAAGTGATGAGTCTTTCCAGAAACATGGATTGTAGGTTAACAAGAGGCTAATCGACGAAGTTACGAAAACGGCAACATCGCCTTCAATGCAAGTTTCCTTTTTCTATGTAGTGTACCTGGCGACATCTATTGAGTATACAATAATATTGGGGGCACAGAAATCGGTTTACAAAACCTTACATTAGCCAATAGAAAAGAACAACTTTGAATACCAAAGTTACGTAACATTGCACGGACCAATAGAAAATAACAATAACAGAGAGCATCCATACAAAGTTGGAAACCACAAGTTAGAGAAGGCACTAAGTAAGAGAATTAAGTAGGTTTGCCAGACTCCTACTGTCTCAAAGGTGGACTTGTCTTTCCTCTTTCCAGCTTTGTGCGGATGTTCATAGTTATTGCTATTTTCTATTGGTGCGTGCAAGGTACGAAACTTGCTTTTTCACCTTGTTATTTTCTATTGGCCAGTGCAATGATTTTTAAAAAACGAGTCTTTATAAGAATTAATTATGAGAGATTTCTATTGTCCCGAAACGATTTCTGGGCGCCTGGTATTATTTTATTTGAATAAAAACTAATGCTTTAGTGTTAAATAAAATTTATAGATTTACTGATTAATCGCACAACAATATCCGAGAGTAGGTATTATTAAGTACATATAGGTTCTACGAAACGGAAATTGGCTTAGTTTTTTTTCAAAATAACGTGCAAGGAAAACAACATTTGACTGGGATCAGCCTATAGATAACAAAAATATAAATACGACACCATTATTAACTGAATTAGATGAATTGACTATTTCTATTATGTGAAGAGTTCAATAACTTCTTACAATCTACACTCACAGATCACATGAAAGCTCTAAATTTGTATCCAGTAAATAGGTACATCAACTGCAACTCACTTTACTTAGTACCCTGCTTGCTGTATTTTTTGAAACCCACTTAAATAAAGTTATTTACTTTTACTAATTACCTGCATCCAGTTTTCCTGTTGCGTCTTACTTTTCAGTGCGACCCTATTATCTCGAGTAATAGGTAGTTACAGCTTTAGGGATTTCAAAAACGTTAATTACAGTCGCTTAGAACTGACTTGACTTAGTGTCAAAAAATTGGTCTCAAGTTTTTGTTGATGATCAAGTTGCATTTATTCAGGATAATTTAAACTATCCTTTTAATATCCACCTGTTGCATATATTATTATTTCAAGCGTTTTATATACATCCTAAAGTGGAATATACCTATTCCTTCATATTGTGTCAACATATGCCAATTACTACAGGCGCGGATACAGAGAGGAAGACGGCGAGGGAATGGGTGCAATTGCCTGCAAATATTAAGAATATTGATGATGTGACTCAAACTTGCTCTTGGAACTTCTGGAACTTCTTCACGTAAAGAGTTGTCTTTAGTCGGCAAGGCCATATTATATTATTATCTTTTCCTATTTTCAGTCTCAAAACTGGTGCTAAATACACTACTTTAATTAGCTCTCTTATACTTAACCCAACTAAAAATTGTTCGTCCAATCTCACTTCAATATGTTTCCTTCCTTCCCCTATTATTGAATCACTTATGACTCCTACTGGCAAACTAACTCAGAAAACCATGACCGCACAGAGTGTCGCTACGCACTCTCTAGGCTATGTGATAAAAATATATACGAGAATACACTCCTCTTTCTTGCTTATCTTTATAAACCATACATCAAGATGGACCCTTCCAGTCTTAGGAACCTTTACATCAAGTTCCACGAGATTTTCAATTTACCTCCTCAAAAGGTGTCAAACGACCTCGCTTCTTTTGGTAATTACGTACACTCTAAAAGGGTCTCATATCTCCAACGGAGTCGAGTAGACCAGGATACATTTTTTGGTCGCTAACAATTTTCCTCTCACACTTTGATGCCAAAAAGGAAGAGGATTGCACTCCAAAACTAGTGCTGCTTTAAGACATCTCATGCTCTTCCGTTCGATATTTGTGCTCTGACCGAAACCAATCTTATACCCGATATTAAGAGCCAGGAATTATTTACTTCTATTTTTAAATTTGTTGCGATGAAGATCTTGTCCGCCCCAATTATGTCTCCCCTTTCCAAGGTATACTACCTGCCAACCATATGACTTTTCATTTGTTGCTATTTCTTCTTCCTTTAAACTCGATTTCGTTGCTATAAAAATTTAACTTTCCCTTAGGTTCGGTGTGTTATGTGTTGTTACATCCTTCCAGCCCAACCTATTGAATCCTTCCAACTTGCTATCAATGCGATTGACCTGATTATTGACTCATCTGACTCCATGGACGATATCCTTTTTTTGGCGACTTTAATCTACCTCATCTGCAGTGGACTCTTTTAGATGATCAGTCCTTATTCATCCCTTCGAATGCTTACTCGGTCAAAGAACTGACTCAAGCTTGTGCCAACTTAGTGGGGCCAAAAACTTTATGGGTAGGCAGTTAGACCTAATATTTACAACTGATTACATTAATTCTTCTGTTTCGCTTTCCCAAGTTCGACGTGCTACCAACTACAGCCACAAACTGAACCACTCCACGGCAGCTGTTACCCAGGAGATAATTACATTTTTCAAATCACCTCCAAAACAAGAAGCCGTTCTTATAAACACTGCGCACCCACATCGAGACTAGGTGGGTTGAGCGCCATGAAGGTGTACTCCATTTTTTGTAGATCTCCCTAAACATGTGTAAACTTCTTCACTTACAACTTTATTTAACACACAGCGTTCATTGTGTCGTCATTGTATCTTTAAGTGATGTATTATCTCTAACCCAGTCTCTGAGAAAATTGCTACGGACGACGGCGCTCGATCTTTATGGCAGCGGTATTCAGGTAAAGAATACAATTTCTGTTCTTGATAGTCGCCGGGATAATAACGGTGATAGTTCCGACAATGCCTGGCACCGTGCAAAAAATTTAGCTGATAATGAGCTTATTCCTCGTGTATATACATATATGCATCCTTACTAAACTGTGTTCTCACCGATCTGCGAGAACGATTACAACCTAAACCCTTAGATGTGTTTCAGCTAACACTATTTATTACATGATGAGTAAGATTCAATCCATTCCCGACCGTTTCGGTTTCTTCTTATACATATGAAAGTAACCTGATTTTTTTCCTGCTAAAAGAAGTTTTGGTGCTGTGGTGAGAAAAATGGTTGAAAGAAAAAGAGGAGCAAAACGAGCTTCCCATAACTGCTCTGGATGTTTTACAGTTTTTTTTACTCATTTAAATGCTGGTGTTCCCCAAGGCTCCGTTTTGTCTCCGACCCCTTTCTCATTTGTATAAATGATCTACTCGCTGTTGCGAGGTGAGCCAGTTGCACATCTCGCCTTCAACACTTCAACCGTAATACCCGATACTCCAGGAATGCTCATCAGTACACCGTAGAGCATATATTCGTTCGAACTGTGAAATTTAAAGATTCGTTCCTCTGCCGTACAACACGAATGTAGAATGCTCTACTTCGCTCTGTTTTTAGATTAGACCATTACAATTTACAAACATTTAAAATCAACGTGCATCGGTGACATTTCTTCTAATCTCTCATTTCCTTAATGCCCGCGCTGTGTTACTATAACGTTATAAAAAAAATAAATATTGAGTTTACGCCTACTCCATTCTCCATTGTGTGCGAAGTTATATTTTTTGACACGAATGGAGGGACCTACAGTTTAATGCCGATTCCGAATGGCAATTTATTTTTGAGAAGCTTCTCATGACACATTACTTACTCTTGGATGTTTGTCAGACGTTCGCGAGAGGTGAGTAAGCGAATAAAAACTTTCAGGTGGTACAGGTCGGAATTTGAACCAGCGACCTCTCACTTAGTAGTCCAACGCACTTAACCACTATGCCACTGAACCCACACTATAACACTATAAGGGTGCTAACAATCCCTTTTGAACATGCAAATTAAAAAAAAAAAAAAATAAAATTTGGAACGCTTCCTGTGACAAATGGATCTGCGGACACTACTATCACTGCCATCAAATGAATAAAATAATGAATTTCATGACTCAAAAGAGCAGCTACAATGCCTTCAAAAACTTGCCTGAATAAAAAGTTGGGACTTATGTACCTGCGCCGACGGAGATTCCTCTGGGGGTACAGTGCAGTAATTAAATCTACGGTGGTGGAGCTTTAACTTTAAAAAGTTTTCGAAAGCTTCTTTGCTTTTACATAACTACGAAGAGCTTGAGCTGTGTAGTGAATGCGACAACCTGGTGCAAAGCCCTCAAGAGATTCTTCGTTATGTCCTGTGCTTTAAAATAACTTTGTAAAGCTTGTAGCTCTCTAGTGAATGCGACAACCTGGCACAGACCTTTCACATATAAATACTAGTACCACAAGAAGTCATTTCGACGATAATTTCCACTTATCTCCTGGGCGGCACCGGCACAGCAGATAACTTACCCTTCGGTTTTCCAAGAAAAATAGAATCAAACAACAGACGCATGTGCAATGGACTTATAAATATTTATACTTTTTTACTGAAGGATCTTTATTGTAATTGTAATTCTTATTAAATAATAAATAAGTACTTATTAAATAGTATAATATATAATATATTATTTTTTTTCGATTTCTTTATATTATACATAAAAGTTTGAGTTTTATGCGATTTATTTTCTTTTCAAGTATATTTATCTTTTTTTGAATTTTCTTCCCCAAACATTTTTTTTTAGTTTTTCTCTTTTTTTATATATATTAACTTAGATTCTTTTAAAAAATTTAAAATTAATCAAATATCTTTTTATTGTTTTTCCTTCAATTTGTTATGTTTTTTTGTTTAAATTGTTTACTTACATTAATTATTTTGTTTTTTAATTTTTTCCTGTTGTTAATTTTATGAAAATATTCTTTGAAATATTTTCAAAATATATTTATAATACACATTACTCTGGTAGTTTTTTTTTAATTTTTATATATATATTTTTTTTTCCTTGTGTGAAGACTTAAATAAAATGTTAAAAAAAACATAAATAAAATAAGAAATATATAAAAACGGAGGAAGAAAAAACATATAGGAGACTCAATTCAATACATTCAGTCTGTTTTAGTGTTGTTCTCTTTTTTTATTTGACTTTTTTTTTAATAAAAACATTAATTAAGTTATGTTTGCTTTTGTTTATTTTTCTTCAAAATTGACAACTATAAAATAATGTCAATTTTGTTTAAATATATATATATATATTTTAATAAAAAATATTAACAAAATTGTTTTTTGTTGGTTTTCCACTTTTTTTGTTTTTTTTTATGAAAATATCTACAATTAATTTGCTATAATTTTTTTTTTAATTATTATTTTCCAAAAATTTTCGTGCAAAATATAGGTTTTATCATTTTTCTAGAATTTTGTTTATATTGTTTATATATATTTTTTTTAATTTACCCTTTTTTCATTGCACAATCAAAAGTTGAAATAAATAAGTAAATTATTTCAGCAAAAAACATTCATTCCATCGCTTAGAAAAGTAAAATAAAGTATATTTTATCCTATTTCATGATTGAAAAAAAAAAGATAAGAAAAAGATAAGGGAAATCTTAATGCTAAATTAAATAATGGAATTAATAGGAAGTATTTGTGTTGAACAAATAAAAATTAAATTTTATAATAATTAACTTGGACAATTGCACAAATAAAAAAAGAACTAAAGATTTGTTTAACAAATTGCACTTTTAATGTTACTTTAGTGTAGTAGGACTTTTTATAATTTTAGTTATTAATTTATTTTTTTATATTATATATTTATTTATTTAGTAAAACAAACGTGCGATTGTTGTAGTTAGGTATAACAAATTCATAGATCCACTTATTGCATTCTTAAAAATTAAGTATAAATTATTAAAGAAAAAACGAAGAGAGAAACTTAATAAACCGTTTTCAAATAATATATAAAGTTGCCGTAAATTGTAATTGTGTTATGGCATTAAAAATATAACTAATATGTTATCGTTTGACATTGAAGAAAAATGGTGCATTGCATGCTAAGCAAGGACTAAGAGGAAGAAGGAAATTGCTGTCTCATAAAAAAAATCTAATTTTTTGTTCAATTTTGACAACAAAAAAAGACGGATATTCCTTTTTATATTTCCATAAAATTTATATATTATTTTCCTGAAAAAAAAAATATAAGAACCGAAAAAATAATGTTCAAGTTATTAGATTATATTGTATTATTTATTTTCCCGGACGAAAATCTGTGTTGAATTTTCACTGTTAATTTGATTGAAAGAAATTTTTTGTTCAGAATTTTTATTCTTTCGTAAAATGTTGTTATTGTTTTTTTATTTTTTTGATCTTAAGTGCATTACTGCTGTGCTGTAGTTTTTTTCTCAAATTGATCACTGTGGTCGTAGTTTTTATTTTTCGAAGTATTCCCTTTTCTCTTGTGGTGTTGCATTTAATTCTTCTTTTATCTACCAAATATTGAAGTTTGGTATCTCTTTGTTTTATATTTAGTGTTTTTTACTTGACGTGTATTTTTTATAGTATATTCTTAAGAGTAGTGTTTTTTTTATATTTACTAAGCAAATAACATTTAATGATGTTATAACTACATATATCGGTTAAAATTGTTTGGTTTTTTATTTTTGTTATATTTTACATCAAAACAGTCTATTGTATAGTTTTTTTTTTAATATAAAAGATGTGAAAAGATTGACTTTTATAATTAATTTCTTATATTTTACTGTTTTTTTGTGAATTAATGCGATTATTTTTGGAAAAATCGCTGCCAATTTTTTTATTTCTGTCGTCATAAAAAAGGAAACGAATTAGATTATGTAGTTAAATTGAATCATTTAAGTATACATACATATAGGCTGATAAAGAATATTGATTTGTTTTTGGTTTAAGCATTGTTATATTGCTGATAAAATTTCGAAAAAACTTTTGAAATTTTAAAATCAAATCATAAAAATTCTCGAACGGAGTTTTTGTTGTCTTGACTTAAAAGCTGCTGCAACGAATAACATGTAATAAGTATATTATTTTAATTTTGCATTTCAATATTTTATTTACTTAGTTATTTTATGGTTTTTATAGTTTTTATTTATTTATAAAACTATGCTCTATTTGAAAGGAAGAAATCAGATTTCGATGACTTAGTGCTTATTTAAATATATTAATTAATATTTTTACTTAGTATTGCTTATTTAAAACAAGAATGAAAAAATATGAAAAAACGTAAATAATTATTGTTGTTAGAAATATTAAATTAAACATGGCTTGCCTTCTATATTGTAAAGTAGGCATGCCATGTGTTTGGGCTATTGTAGTATTGTATAACAAAACAAATCTTAAACAAAAAATTAACAATTTAAATTAAGAATATTGTGTATTTCTATGATATTTTTTTTGTATTTTCGTTTTATTTTAGTTTAATTTATCTTTTATGAGTGTGTACCATAAGTGAGTGGTGTCATGTCAGAAAAAATACGCAATTGTTTTTTTCCTGACATGAGTTTGGGCTATTGCAACTTATTTTTTTTATTTTATTTGGGCTATTTCATTTTTATATTGTTACTTTAAGAAATAAAAAAAATAGAAAAGAAAATAATGTTTTTTTGTTTATTGTGTGACACATGCGAATTTGGTAGGTGCATATGTTTTTGGGCTATTGCAACTTAGTTTTTTTGTTTTTTTTTTATGTCGTATTGTATTTGTATACATTAAGTTTTGAAGTTTATATATATTTTTAAGACTTAAGAAATGATTAAATGAAAATTAAATGAAACAATCATTATTATGGCTGTTGATTCGGTGTATCCTTTATCTGAAAATGCGTAGTTTGCTTCTTGTTGTTTGTTATACATATATATATAACAAATATATATTAGTTTTTTTTCTTTGTTTCATTTGTATTACTCAAGTTAAAAAACTTGGTTTTTCTTTTGGCTATTGCAATTGAGTTTGTTTTATGAACTGTTTTCATTCCTTATAGAGTTGTTTTGTTTTTTAATTACCATCATCAATAAATGCATTGCTGTCGCATAAATTTGCTTGTTTATTCTTTACTCATATTTATTGTTGACTTTGTTTGCTTGTTGTATTATGTATTTATTTATTTCATTTATTTTTTTATTACCTAATCTTATGCTAATGACTATAATGGATAACAAAAAATAGTTCTAAATTAAAATGTTTGCAAAAATTTATTTACAAAATTAAAACCACTACCTATAGTGAAAGTGAAAGTGAAATAGTTCACATACACAATAAATATCATGCAATGAAAAAACTTAAAAAAAAGTAAAAATGTACTTCTAATATATAGGAAAAATGTTAGGTATATTAACATACATTGTAAACACACGTCATATGTAAATGAGGAAGAGCTTTAGGGATTGCGTGCATCCCTTGAGTGCTCCCTCATAAGTAGTAACTTCTTATTTGTATTTTTTTAAATATCATTTAATATATTTTTTTTTTTTGTATTTTGACGAATTTCGTTTTTTATTTTTTTTATATCTAGCAGTATGGTAATATGTATACATATATTGTTATAGTAGTTTATTTATTATATAACTTGTATTTTTTTCTTTTTATTATAAACATGTGATGGGGAGCCAGCTGCCGTTATGTATTATTATTGCTTTTGAAGGGCAATAACTATGCAGTGCAACTGGTTTGGCATTTAAAGGATATTTGTAGGGGATCTATTGAAAATAAAAATTAAAAATTGTTATCTGTATTTTGTCATCAAAATGTAATACATATTATATGTGTGCCAAAGGTGTACTTTTTTCCGTAGCTGTATTTTTTTTAACATGAGTTGTATTATTTTAATTAGATCATATATCGAAATTTACGAACAAAATACATTTAAATAAAAAAGTGATTTATATTTTTTTATTTATCTTCAAAAGCGAACGAAGGATGCTTAAATATTTTATTAAGTTGTGTTGTTTAGTTTGAGATTGTTTTATCAATATTATTTTGTTATTTGATATTTTCGTATTATTTATTAGTTTTTTGTTTTGTTTTATTATTTATCTTGTGTTATTTTGAGACGAGGTATTAGGTGGAGATAGGAGGGGGTGATTTATTTCGTCATATCTATTATTTGATTCATTTAGTCGAGACGTCTTGGTCCACTAAATTAGGTGGGTAGGTAGGTAAGGTGGTCGATGTCTGGCACTAGCCAGGACACGTAAATAGCCCTATAGCGCCGTTTTGAAACCACAACGCATGTGAAACTTTGGATAAAATGATGAGGGTGGATAGAATGAACGCAAACTCAAATTCACTCGGTACAAATTCACTCTGGCGCTGGCCAGAGCCGAGCACCCGCATAGAAGGTGAAAAACTGTTCCTCCCTCATAAAGGAAATGCCGAGTTTTTTTTAGCGTGTGTGACGGCCACTAGCCTAGCGAGGTCCGCGCGCGTTCTATGTATGAGGCTAAGGGTTCTGGATTGGTTACATTTGGACCAAGTCTTTCTGGAGATGACGCAATTCGTCAGACAACACCACCTAGTTGCTGCCTTCGCCGTGAAGTGCGAGGAGTTTATCCCCTTCACAGAACTTAATGGGGTAAGTAACCTCCGCACAGGATTCGGGAAGGGAGGAGTCATGTCTAGCTAGCCCGTCGGCTTTCTCATTCCCGTCTATGTTCCTATATCCGGGAACACAGATGAAAGTGGCTCTAAACCGGCGGCTCGTCCTGGCCAAAATCTCCCTACACTCCTCAACGAGCTTGGAAGTTGTTCTGGTTAAGATAAGGAAAAGTTGCCCTAATTTTAGCTAAAGCTTAACACCATCTTCGATGTCTCCAAAGCTTCGGTAGTGGGTTTTATGGGGGATGCCAAGCTTGGCAGAATAGTCCAGTGGGCCGTAGTAATGGCGGCCAGTCCATCGACGATTGCGCGGGTTCTTTGATAGAGGTTCTGTTTTCTTACGTGGGCCACATCTTACTGAATATGATGGAGTTTTTTACGTTTGACCACCTTTTTCTCTTTACAAAGATGGTGGTTTGGAAAGAGAAGAGTCACGTCTAGCCAGTTCGTCTACCGTCTCATTCCCCTCTATGCTTCGATTTGGTCGAGAACCCAGAGGAGAGTGAATAATTCTATGAATATGGCAATGTTTTGTTTGGATATTGACTTCATAGTCCATTTTTGAACCATGCGCCGTCCGTAATGATGCATACATCAAAGTCTTTCGCAGATTTTTCTGTTCTGTTCTGTTCTTGTTCTGTGGCAGACTTAATATGTGAATTATTATTAAGTCTTCAATGAAATACTACTCCTTAGTGATTTATCTCACATTAGAGAGCTACCTTCTATGGATATTGGTTCTAGCAAAAATGCTTCAAATTCATAATGCTCTCAAAAGAAACAAGAAGAATACTTTACTCCTGCCTGCTAAAAAAAGAAACACTCTGTAAAAACTTAAATCCGAAGCGCGCCATCTGTTCAATTCAGCAAAACGCAATGGACACTGGCAGATGTATCAAACGGCTCTTGCCACCTATAATAAGGAAATGAGAAGAGCCAAAAGACAAAGCTTTAGTGTAATGCCAACATATCGCTTAAGAAACTAGATGGCAGCTTCACGGAAAGTGATGACCAGAGGGCATTGCTGCTCCTTCAAAATCACTTCGGAAACATAACCATTTTAGCTCGACATCGGAAAGAGACCTGGAAAATTGCATCAATAATCTTCTTGTGGGAGATTTCAACGTCCCATAACCAGAATAGCGCATTTGTTGTTTACATACCATTTAAATTTAAAATGTAAATAACAAATTTTCTAGTAATTTGATTCGATTGATTCGCCGTCAAATGATAATAATTTCAATATGGCCACAACTAATTCTCGTATCGCATAGGGTTAATCGGCACCCAAATGCCCCCCCCCCCACACACATACCCAAACACCCATCTCATTGCTTATTATAATATTAATTATTTATTTGGCCGAAAATTGTTTACATTTTTTATTTGTCACATCATTTGGTTTGTTTTTGAAATTCATCAAAAAATTTCTATTCTCACAGTGATTTCATACGATGGCAGGAGAAATCCAAAAGATAAGGATGAGTGAGAACACACACATCACGAACTAAAATGTCATTACCGGCATTTGTGGTGATCAACCTACGAATATACACGTTTAGTGATGTTTTCTAAATAAATATTCATGGATAGTAGATAGTATTTTAAGAAAATGTGCTATATATGGATAATCGCAATGAAATTCGGGAAAAAGTCATTGCCAAGATGTTACCAAAATTTGTTTTTCATTTGTGGTTTTTTTTAAAAAATTTTATCCATACACAAATAAAAAACCAAGATATCCACTGCACAACGTAGGTGTATATTTCAGAAAGGATATGAAATATACTGCACTCTTAAGATTTTAATTTTCGTTTTTTGTTGATAAAAAATTAAATATTTGTAATGCAAATTTTAATTTTCCGGGAAAAATGGAAAATTTTAATTTGTTTTGTTTTATAAATTTTTGTATTTTCTTTTTTTCTTTTGTTTAGTATAAAAAATATATTAAACCGAAGAGGTAATTTGTTGGTGATTTTTTTTTTTTTTGTTTTTTTTTTTGAATTTGTGTGACATTTTTTTGTTTTCTTTCGTTGGATTTTGATTTTTTGGTTTTTTTTGTTATATATTTTAATTTTAAATATAGAAATAAGACAAACTTATACGGGAAAGAAATTTTGAATTTTTTTTTGTGAAATAAAATTTTCTTTAAATTTTTTAATGGTTTTTGTTGTTTCGCTTTGCATTAATTTTTTTTTACTGTTTAGTGTTTTGGTTTGTTTGGGGTTTGTTTTTTTTTATTAGAAAGAAACATTTTAGAGGAAGATTTTGAAGTTATTTTTGTCATTCTTCGAAATGCCGTAGTAAAAATAAAATATAGAAAAATAAAAAATAAAAATTTTGCGATGAGGTTGGGATTTATTTCGCTTAAATGGTTCCTTGGTGTTTTGTTCAATTTAGTCTTCCTACATCATCGCACTGCGCACTCCTTTTCACAATAATTGCTTAACTGAATAGCAAGTTATAATAATAAAAAAATCAATTTAATTCCTGTTCTTCAGTTGTTTTATCGCGCCTGAACAATTAAATACACAATACAATGTAATTAAATTTGTATAATTTTTTCTATAACTAATTTGTATTTTTTTCTTTTGCTTTATGATGGGAGGAGGGGCTTTTTGTATGTACTTATATATAATATACATAAATAATAATAAATATTATGTATTTCATACCGTTTTGTCCCTAAACACATACACATTCATTCATCCACAATCTCAAAGCATACCTTAATATCTATATATATAGTTCTGTTTTTTATTGTAAATTAATGTTTTTGCTATATTTAATAATTTTTTTTTATTTGTTGAGTTTTTCTCTAAGTTTGTTTTGTTGTTATTGTTTTTCAAATGAGAGTTTAAATTTAAGTTTCTCACATTCTCACATTTGCACATGTTTGCTTTGTTTTGTTTTATTTTTACTTAGATTTCTTCGGGACTCTAGTGGCGGTTTCTCTTTCTGATTATATTCTCTGGTATTGAGCTGGATTTTTTCAATATTATTTTACTTTTTGATTTCTTGAATTTCATTTAATCTGCATCAGAATTTGATTTATATTAAATAATAATGAATTAGTTGAAATTCGATAAGAAAAACATTTTTCTACGTAGAATGACGGTTGTGGTTTTTATTTTGAGTTGCGATAAATTTAGGTTTATGTCTTTTTTTAAGTATTCGATCTGTTTAAACCAGGAGAGGAAGGAGCATTGACTTCAAGCGTGTTTTTTTTTCTTACACAGTAATTGATAATTTTTCGCATAACAAATTACGGAAATACTATTTAGGGCTCATGTTTATGCACCTTAAAATTAGCTTATTAGCTGAGCAAGGAGTCTTGGCTTCAAGCCGGTTTTTTTGGTTATATTGTTTTGGAAATATTGTTGGGGGATAATGTTTTTTTTGTGTTGCTAAAGTTTTTAGACTTTTATCTCGCCGTGGAAACAATTTCATTAAATCATCTCACAAATTCTAGGCTTTTGTTATAATATCAATTTTCCCAAATCGGTAATCCCTAACCTTAATGTCAGGGATGCAACAAAACATGCCCATGTTTGCGATTCACATGAAATCTCCGTATACATACTGACCATCTTGTTTTCCCTCTACACCGATTAATAGCCATTTTTAATGGCAGTATTTAAGTACATTTCTCTTGTCTGGCCACAAAAAATAGTCTCCGATTTTTTTTTTATTTCAAAAATTTGGGAATTGTAATTCCAATAGAAATCAGTAACGATACCACTAATTTAAACACGAATCTTAATCTCTGTTATTGGCGAGACTCATCGTGTTAGATAAATGATGTTTTTCGATTGGATTGGAATGTCCTCTGGAAAATGATACTTTAGTCACTCCCATTGGCAATTCATAGTACACGCTTTTATTTGGTTAAAAAGACAAATTTCTTTGATTGACAATTCAACCAAACAACATACATCTATGGCACAAGTAGTAGCCATGCATATACCTACTATTCTACACAGTACTATACTTTTGGGGGTTGTCCATAGTCCATATCGATTTTTGTTTCAATACTTTATGATTTGAATATCTTTAAGTACAAAGAAAGACTATCCGACTGGATGCTTTTGCTGATGAATTTTTGAAATGAAAACGGGTGGTTTGTTTCATTGTGCATGTAGAGATTTTAATCAATTTAGGTATATAAGTCTCGTATGGTGCGAGAAGTTGTAGAACAAAGGTCACTATCATAGTCATTCCACTTAACTTTCTAACATTGGCATTTAGTCTAGAGAAACGATTTTAAGAAATATTCCAATGAATTTTAGTTGCATAGAACAATAGATTCTGTTATAGCATGATTGAGATGAGATTTTTACGATTAATTTCAATTTATTTTATTTTTTAAGAACCCACTTCCAGTCCTTCAAAAATATCACAACCGCCACAACCACAGCGATTTAAGGAATTAAGACCAGGCATATACGTTGTTGATGGGAAATTAATACTGACAGACCAAATACATCTTCAATTGATATTTAGCTAATATCCGTGAGAATCAAACAGAGAACCATTATTCTAGCCGTCAGACTATTACGTAATGTAGTTTTTTGCTGCGATGTATTTACAATTTAACATACTATTGTTTGCTTATGAGTTAGGTAATTTTTTTTTGTTTCTATTTACAGTTACTACATCAATTTATATATTTTATATAATGAGAAAAACTCAGAAAGTCAAATTTTCTGAACGCGGAACAAGTTTTATTGTGTTTCGGCATCGGCACATTCACCGCTATCTTCTAACGCTCAGAAAAAACTAAAATCTCATGGATTGCTACTGTGATGCTGCTGTTGCTGCTGCTGTTGTTGTTGTTGTTGCTGCTGCTGTTGCTGTTGTTGGTTAACTGCTGCCGCTGCGGCAGCAGCAACCCCATTACTACTTGCAGCTGTTAGAAAATTTAAGGCCCTAGCATCGTTGTGCAAGCGTAAGGCTTGTTCTAATCTATGTTCTTGCAGACGAATAGCTTCACTTAAGTCTGGACTCACCTGCGACTGATGTTGCTGCTGCTGTTGTTGTTGTTGTTGTTGTTGTTGTTGTTGTTGTTGTTGTTGTTGGGACTGCTGCGATGATTGTTGGGATTGCTGTTGCTGACTGATGGCGCCACCACTGCCTGGCGTTTGAGACTGAGGCGAATGTTGCTGCTGCTGCTGGGACTGCGAATTACTCGCACTATTGTTTGTCGAGTTGTTGAGAGCGCTGCTGTTTCCAGAATTATTTGGTTGAACTGAAGGGACGCTGGCAGGGCCGCCAAAACCTCCACTTGGACCGTTGTTAAGGCGGTTATTCGCCGCTGCGAGATCATTGTTCACAGACACATTGCCGTTGTTGTTGGACGCTGCTACTGAAACGGCCAGCCGAATGGCAGCTTCAGCTTGGGAGCGCAATATTGCTTCGGCTTGTTGCATTCGTAAGGCTGCTTCTGGGGAATTCTGCTGGTGATGGTGCTGATGATGGTGATGGTGTTGATGATGATGGCCACTCTGAGATATCGAATCTACTCCCATGCTAGAACGCATCATAGAATCAGCTGCCATTGAAACACGCATCGCGTTCATGGCCGCAACAGCGGTGGCAGCTGTATCCGCATTGCTTAGCGCTGACGGCGAGGATGATATCACAGGTCCGTTTCCCGATTGACCCGTCGCACTGAGTCCACTATTGCCACTACCCGTCACCCCAACATTACCAGCTACAGAACCAACACTATTCACTTGCTGATTCATTCGCATGGCAGCCGCTAAATTAACTACGGCTGCCTGAACCGCGGCACCGGCACTAGACGAATCGACTATAGCACCCGGTGAACCCATACCGCCGGGAACACATCCGCTACCACCGCCCGATTGAGACACGATCCCGGCCGCTGCAGCCGCCATTAATGACATGCGATTCGCGTGCAAATCATCAACTCCATACTGAGAGTGCAGATGATTGCCGTGGCTCGATCGCAAGATATCACTTAGCTTACTGCTGCAATTGTTATTGTTATTATTATTAAGAAGGCCAGATCCCTGATCAGAGCCAGCCGACGATAGTCTTCCATTTGAGGAGCACTCGGAATTTGCCGACGGTGAGGGACACATGGAATTTGAGCCTCCGCCGCCGCCGTCTCCACTACCCGGACCACCCATTGGAAGTAGACCGGAACCAGATGCAGACACCGCTAACGTAGCTGCAAGGATTGAGTCGCGTTCCCGACGTTCAGCTGCAGCTCTCGACAGAACATATTGCGCAGCAAATTGATGCTTGGGGTCCATTCGCATATGCTCCATGTGCGTTAGGAGACCTGTGCAAAGAATTAGAAAATAGAAAAAAAAAACCTGATGATATCATCTGTCGAACTATTCACCAAAACTGTTACTTACCATTTTCATGGGTAAACACCGCCTGACATACTGAACACGGCCACATTCGTAGACTGGTGGTTAGTTGTGACGTCTCTGGATGACATGCCAAATGCTTCCGCAATGATCCCTCATTCACGTAGTGCTTTCCACACACGGGGCATGGATGATTTGCAGTTCTACGTTTCGCTAGGTAGGGATCAGTGGATTGTAAGCAAGCGGTACCAAGATTCTCAGCAAACGGATATGTTTTTTTAACAGAAAATGAGCATGTTTTTGCAGTTGGTGTTGTTGGTTGTGGTGGTGGTGTTGTTGAGTTCAATGGATTAATGATTTCATTTTTGAATTGAAAATCGGGAGTAAATGGAGTTGGAACAAAGTTAGTAAAAGTGGTTGGGGATACGGGAGCGAGAGAAGAGAGAGAAACAAATTGTTTATGGTTAATGCGAGGAGACACTTTATGTTTTTTTTAAATATAATAAATGTAAAACAGTAATTTAAATGAAAACGGAAATGAAGATGACAGACTGATGGATACTACAAAATATATTATTATGATAAGATTTGTGAATATATTGTAAGTAAAAAGTAGTTCGAGAGCTAGGGTCTATCAGTTATCGAGGATTTACGCAAAGTCCTACTTTGGCGTACCTCGACCCAAGTTAATGCAAATAACTCCGTTAATAGTGGAATCAGAAACTTCATATGGGACTTTGTTTCAAGTCGAAATAATTTCCTTTGTAACTGGTTTAAATTATGTCAATATCTCTATTGAATTATGAGATATTACATTCTTAAGCCACTTGCGATTTTGTTCCCATGCAAAATTTTGATTTGCAGTTCACTTTCCCCAAACAAATGTGCATAAATCTCTCTTTTATGAACTTAATAATGATAATTCATAAGTCTGTGGAGAAGCATATATATAGATTTTGATCCATCGGCACACGTGTAAGTAAATTTTCTTTAAAGCATTCTCCCGTCTTTATTATTATCTGTGGTTGAGCCATGGCAATCATGCAGTTCCTCTTTGTTTATCAATGCATTTTTCTTGAATCTTACTACTATTGCTTATCGCAATACTGAGCTTAAACTTAATGATATTAAAAATTAATTACAAATTATATGAAGCGTTTTTGAAATAAGAAAAACACAAAATGTATTCAAAAAAATGTCTACATGAAGGAGAGCACTAATTGTCCACAGTTGATCCACAAAAATCAATGAACAATGATCATAATCCCAAAGGCATATACAAAATCAAATGATTACAACTAAAGAAACAAAAATTTAATACACTCCGAAATTGATACTTACTAGCTACGCCCGATGCATTTGGATCCTTGTGTGCATGCTTCATATGCTCCATCAGTGCTTCGCCGCCCAAGAATAATTTATGGCATATAGGGCATGAGGTCGCATTTGGTCCGCCAATAAGTGCCGCATGCTGCTGCAAGACACCAAGATGCAGCTGTAGCTCCTGCATATTTCGTGCGTTTTGCATTTTTTTTGATTTTATTTTGTTTATGATAACAAAGAGTGTTTTTTTTTTAATGAATGAATGAGAATTTTTTTTTCAACCAGGCACCAGGAAGTAAGCAATAAAAAAATAAATGATTGGGTTGGGAATTTTTAATAAATTATTTTTGTTTTTTTTTCAGTTTTATTAATGTTATTATCAAACAAATTTTATTATTTTTAAATAAATTTTGAAAATTCAATTAAAGTTTTAAATATGGAGAAATGAAAAAGAAAGAGTTTTTCTATTGAAGCTATTAAAAGTAAAAAAAAAAATATCTTTACGTAAAAGTTGCTGTCAAAAAGACGTGATAGTGAATTCATCTGGAAGTCAGATTCATTATGATTTTAACGATACAGAAGAATGCTTCTGATTTCCTGTATTTGTCTAAAGCGCTACAAAAAACAAAATATATTCTGAAAATTCCATACTCTATAGTGAAATCGCTGTTATGGTTGTTCTCCTCTCGTTTGTGGTTAGCTAGTTAAAGGCGGATGAAGATTATAAAGCAGAGAAGTTTCTTTTGTGCCAGATATGTTAGAAAAGCGAACGTACTATAATTGCTGAGTGCTTAGTTATTAATTTTTCAGATTTTGTCAAATCTATTTCAATTGAATCGCGAAACTATGACAGACTTTGTCGATTAGCAAAACCAGACCCTTTCAAGCGGCAGACAAATAAAACATATATTAATTTATCGTTCTTAGCATAGATACCATGTGCATTGCAATTAACGAAGTTCTTATCATCTACGGACAAGTACACTGCTTGTCAAACCACGAGTTCTCCGCCTGTCGAAATATATAAGGTTTTTGGGGTTACATCTCGGGGCATCTTTTTAGTTTTTGCTTTATCGTTTAAAATAACGGTACCGGCCATACATTTTTTTTGGTGAAAATCACTTATCACTAATTTTCTCGAAGATGGTTCAAAGGCTTTTTTTCAAGGATACATGGGATGGGCCCAAAGATACTGCTTACTAAACTAATAAAGAGAACTTCAAAAAATTTTACTAATTTTTTTTATGCTATGTACTAAGTCGAAAAAACTTGCATACTTAGATTTTTGAAATAATTTTTTTTTTCTTATAACGATTTTCTTAAATTTAAATCAAATTCGTTTTCTCAAAACGGCTCTAACGATTTTGATAATATTTTATATTTTGAACAACTATGTTAAAAGTCTTCAATGTGCGAAATTACATCAAAATCGCAGGTACCATTTTTGAGAAAATCAATTTTTTCAAAACCTAAAAAGTGCTATAAATAAATTTGACACCATTCATTTTCGATTAATTTTGCGATTCAAAAACGCATATCATGTTCAGAGAAAGTTTCGTATGACGCAGTCATGCACTTTATTTTTTTTTGGAATTGGGACATATAGTACGTAAACTTTATATCAATGTCCCCCCACCCATCTTCTTCTTTCTCGTCGAAATTAAATCATTACATATTCACGAAATTCGGTTGTTTAGTCTCCGTCAGAAAACCTCTCAAAACAACAAAAATACCCCTTTTGCTTCATCACGCTTTATTGAAAAGAATGGCTGCAGTTTGTACTATAATTAGTTTTACGTGCTGCGTGGATTTACAAACAACCCTTTAGTCCTTAAAATGCTCATTCGTTATAAATCACGTGAACTCCAGCCGTGTGAGAAGGTGGGCGGAAGGCGGCTCTCGTGGAAAAAAATCCTTCTGCAGGGATAAAAATGTAAAAAATAAATCAGGTGTACGTTTTACATCCCCGATCAATGTCGTCCCCAAGGGGGCTAGAAGAACGAATCTTAAAAACTCTCATTAGCGGTTAACACAAAAGGGCTATTTTTTTTATCCCAACAACACACTACGTGTGGACAAGTTTTTGACAAAGCGCTCGTGCGCTCGTCGTCCATCAAACACGATGTCGCAAAAAAAGGATATTCTTTTGCTCGTAGTCTCCAGTTCGGTAAATGTTTCCAGTGCTTAGAATGTGTTGTTCTTGGGGAAGAGCTTGTGGTTATATTGTTGGTCAAACTTTTTCTTTGTAAAAATGTGCTCAGTCAGAGTATCTATTCGTTTTCGTGTGCAATTCCATCTTAAGTGCCCTGAGACGGAAAGAGAAAAGGTAAGGATGTCCTTTCAGTTTTTTTTTTTTTTTTTTACAGCGTCTCTTGTTAAACACCTTTCGTTTTGTTAGACAACGGTACTAGGTTTTTAGGTGCGATGGACGGAGTTCTTAGCTCCTTTGTGGGTAATTATTTGAAATAGAATGATGAAGCTCCTTGTGGAGGAAGGAATGTGCTTGGGTGGTAATGGTGGTGGTGGTGGTGGTGTGAAAAACGATATTAAAGCGATAAAAAATAAGTTTCATTTTCTGCAGTGTAATATTATATTCTTCTTTTCGTATTTTTTCTGCTAGAAAGCAATACGCTGGCTTTTGTAATTTAATAACGTTTAAGTAAGCGTGCGGAAGATGTTTGATTAAAAGTTGTTTGGATTATTTATGTCGATTTGTGGTAAACTCAAGTAGTGTAGGGAAGGACTTTTTAGGAAGTGCTAGATGGTACATACATTATGAGATGCATTCTCAAGAAGCGGTAGCCTAATAAAATGTTCCGCTTTAAGTAATTTAAATAGAACGAAATTACTGAACAAAATTTCGGTCAGGAAATGCAGGTCAGATTACTTTTTCCTTTTCCAGTTATTTCAACCTCTCGATAAAGTCCTTTGCAGCCAGCATCAAGTGACATCATTGGAATGTATGTGCCGACTACCACCACAAAATCCTTAGTTTGATGAAAAGTTACATACATATAACAAAACAACATGCCCACGACCAAGAGCGACTTTAAATCCCACAGGGATGCTGGGTAAGGCATTAGAAGATTACTTGGTAGAGAGCACACACAAACTAATTTCCGAAACTTGGTTGGCAGAATGTATGACGAATTAACTAAACCTTACCATCGTTTGCCCGATTCACAAGAAGCGGGTCCCTCTTAATTGCGCCAATATAGACAGACAGGACTCTAACTTTGATAGTTTTGAGATGCTCGTAGTCCTAGCAGATGTTTAGTTCTGCTGAGTTTTGGACTGTCGATCAATAATATTGATATTGAAGATATGAAGCTTACAAAGTCAGACAATGAGCCCTATCTGGCAAGAGTGTCAGCTCTTTCAGTAGCCTGGGTACCACTATGACCGCAAACCCAGGTAATAGTAACAGAGTTGCATCTGTCCAACCTATTTAGATAGCTAATGGCCACCACCAAAATGTTGGAGGTGATCGTTCCAGCGGAGCAGGCTTTAGTAGCAGCTTGCCTATCTGAGCATATGTAAAAGGTAGCGCCTTTAACTATTTTACTTAAAAGGATATAACTTAGGATTCAGATAATTTGATCCAATAATCTGTAGAGTAAACTCCATCTCCAGAGATAGCATCTGTATATAAGCCAGAGGAGGGGTGTAATCGCATTTTCACGGATGTTAGTGCTTTCGTAGAATGATTTTTGACGAACTTTCTCGTCAAGATTCGGAAGTAGTTTTCTCAGGACCTATAGGTGTGTTGGGTCTGCCAGCATATCTATTAGGCGCCTCCATTTATAACTGGGGTTCTTATAGCCACAATATTCGATGCCACAATTCTTCGGGCTGTAGACAGACTAGTTTTACCGAATGTCTTCTTGTTATGCTATTACTATCGAGATACTATTTATTACCGCAGGCGCCTAGTACGCATTGTGATATAATTGCCTGTAATAAGTCGAAGTAGAAGTCTTGAGGTGCTGACGTGGTGAGTGCTGAACATCTTAGCTCCTTAATTTGCAAAAAAGGGGAAGTATCGGCCTAAGATTACAGGTCCAGTTATTTGCTGTTATAGGATTGTCCGATAGTCCAACATTGTAAATGTCGCCACATACCGAATAGAAACTCTGTTTTACTCTTCTGGTCTTGTTTGGAACACTTTTCCAATCGATATTCCACCACCACCACAGCCTTGTACCAAGCCAGAATCTGAGTTTCATAATTTTTTAATTACACAATAGCATGTCCGCAATCATAAAAACAAGCTATTCTTTATTTCTTTGCGGTTGGTTTTTTCTTCTTATATTTTTCTCCAAATTAAAACTACAATTCGAGTTCAAGCAACAATTAATTAAAAACAAAAGAAACACTTGCCGCCCAAAGCCTTATCCTGCTTACATTTTTCATTTCGTTTCAGTTACCATTTTCTTTATGATTTGTTTTTTTCTTTTTTCATTCATCCTGCTGAAGAGTACCTATTCCTTTCCGCGTTAAGTGGCGCAACAAGTAACACCTGGGAAAGGGGAGCACAGACAGCAACAAAATAATATATAATCCCAATTTTTTTTGTCGGCACAAAAGAAAGGTGTAAAAAGCAAAACAATGCCGGTGATGCTTATTTTGTAGGGCTGGTCGTCGCAGGCAAATTAAAGGATATTGGCTACGATATCTGTCCTTCTATGTCCATTTTAGCCTGTTGTTCATTTAATATCCGTTTTAATAATCTTTAAAGGACCAAGCGCAGAAGGGTACATTTTCAATTTATCAATAGGTTTTTTTTTTTTGTTTTTTTGAAAATTACCTATTATCACGAGATCGGGGATAAAAGGACTTAAACCAGTGAATGGGTCAACAAAAAGAGAACAATATACTCAAATTGAAGTACACGAAGCGTAAGGACAATCGGACGACGCGAGAAGGACCTTGTTACTTTTTAAAATGAGATAAAAATACGAGACAGACAGTCGACCGCCAGACAGACGCAGTTCTAGAGATGTGTAGAGAGACCGACTTTCGCAAAATTAGCCAAAGATGATGTAATGAAAGCAAATAAAAATAAAACGCAAAAAAGGATAATCGACTTTTTTTGTGTATGTCATTCTGTTATGGTTATTGTTTTTTTTTGTTTTATTTTTGTACTCATCTTTTGGAATGATTACAATTATTTTCATTTTTAAGTGGAGGATGACGAAAAGGGTTGTTAGAAGCTGGTGGTGGCCAAGCTAAAAAATGAAGCTGGGATATTTTCGTTAGTACCTATTTTTTGTTTTTTATGGTTTTATGAGTGGTAGAGTTTTATAAGATTTTTTTTATATTTTTTTGCTTAAAATGATTGAGAGGATATGATGGGTGAAGGGGGAGAAAGAAATCAATATGAAGTCGAATTAAAGTTGGTATTGCGGACTTCGACTACTGCCCGAGAAAACCTTTTTGTAACAACATTCTCAATCGAATAGTTAAATTTATTTAGAAGTTCATATTAAAATGTTGGTTTTCCAAAGCTAGTTAAAAATCATTAGATTGGACCAAAGTTTAAAGCTCTTAAGAACTTAAAGAACCCTTAAAGCCAACAATTTAATTGTTTTAGGGGTGAGATGCAAATATCTATTTCGTTTGAGTATAGTTGTGGTGGAAATATCGATTAAATAAATGCGTCGAAAGGCAGAAAGTATTGCAACGATGACTATTAGAGTTAGGCGATTTTACAATATCTTAATCGCCATCATGTTTATTATGTAGCAGCTTCAAATAAGCCAAGTTTGAGGCTAACAAAAGCTTTTTATGACATTTGGCAGCGTTCATGGTGACGTCGTATATGTGGTCATTCCTACAAATTTTTTCATAAACAACCATACAGAGAATGGATAGGTTTTCGGTTTCAGGGATGCAAGTGTCATTTTTGAATAATGGCAGAGTATAAGGGTTTCGATTCAGTAACAGCAGACAGCACTGCTGTCAGGATCAGGATTTAATAAGCTTAACGTACATTGACGTTCAGTTTCGTGGCCAGGAATCGAATATGAAAAGCTGAGGGTACTGTTGTCAGCAAAGGAATAATACGCTTAGAAGTAACAGACAGAAGATCATTTGATAAAAATAAGACAGAGATACGAAAACAAAACGGAACCAAGGGTAACACTAAAACAACTTGATTTGATCGGTCGAAAAGGTTATTTCTAATCCATTGATCATCGATCCCCATTGCACATATTTTCGAGAAAAGAGCTAAGTATCAAAACTTTCTGTGGTGAACTGCGGTGAATCAAGAACCATAGGTACTGCTTTGAATATAAGAAGAGTCAGTTCCCTAAAATACTGTTTTACAGCTCTTTTTCGCCAAGCTTTTGAGTTGTCGCAAAATACTTTCCAGGTCCAGGTATCCACTATAGTTTCATAGAAATAATTTTTTTGAAAGTTGCATGTTTTTTATGTGGTCTAAAAGTAATATGAGATTTCTTGGCAAGTGGTCATATAATTGCCATTTCTGACAGTTCTCGCTTGCAAAATATGATCATTTGGCAGCGAAATGGTCATTATTTGACCAATAGGCATGCAATCTGAACTTACCTTAAGGGAAAAACATTTATAACTGCTTGACTTTCTGTGAACATATCCCACCGAATTGCTTTTGGAAATTTAAGATATTGTTACGTTTGTTTTGTCTATTACTATATCTACATGGTCTACATGGTCTACATGGATATACATTTTTCCCACGATCCTGGCCATTTGTCGCACTATATATAGTCCCATCTAAGCGCTCTACTACTACTACGATCTACAACGCTGCGCTAATTGGATTCGGAAAATATCTTAGCTGGAGTATTATTGTAAAATTGTGGTCGTATTTTCCTTCGACACTCGTTTACCCAAAGGTTGGTAGAATTGCTTTAGCCGCAATACAGGACTGAGACTAACCCAGTACTATGGTCAAAGGCGTACCCACCTACAAGGGTGGTTCAAAGATAAAGGCTTCTGCACTTGATATTTATGAGTCTTACCGACTGACTGTGTCTTTCGAGCTGGGATCTATGCGGCTTAGAAAGCACCACGGACTATCTTATTAATGGAAATACCAGTAAAACAAACAAAAAAAAATATCAATGCGAAATGCGTCGCAGATTGTCTCTCGGCTATACGTTATTACTCAGTTCTACTCTGCTGGGTTCCTGGAATAGTCGGAGTAAAAGGAAATGGTTAAGCGGATGAACTGGCCAAATACGGCTCTGAACTAACATTACCCTGACACCAAAAGTCCATAGTCTCTCTTAAGTGAACACAGATACAGATGCTCGTCGGTCTATAACCCGACATCAATATAATAGTCTTTGCGAATGATTTCTGGAGAAGCTCTAGAGATGAACATCTGCTATACCAATGCGGGCGGAGCCCTCCTATCCTGCATGGAAGCACTGCTCTGGTTGTAAGAATTTGATAGCCTCTACGTTACTCAGTCTGACTACCTATCTTATACAATTCTACTTTTATAAAAATACATAAAAATAACTCTTTTCCCTTGCATGCCCTGCAACCAAGTGAATTCTCTCTGTAAAATAAATCACACAAAAATGCAAACTCATTTTGACCAAATCAATTCATTTGAACCATGCATTCGCCTTCTGGCACACTTATAGCCGATAAGGGATGCACTCGAGTGTAACCCACCGTCCATGCCGATTTAATTGACACACGTGTGTGGTCGACTACTGCGAAATGCTATAAATGTAGTTGTAGCCATACTCAACTTATATTCTTTAGCGAATACGATGGCGCAGAAAAGTTGTAGGTAGGGATTTAACTTCACAAACGGGAGACCGGAGACCTTTTCTTTACACACACCGTAGGAGATTTTTCACGTGCATGTGCATGTGTATGTGCGCGTCTCACACTCTCATCTCAGTCAGTGGTATTATAATTTATGTTGACACACCCCCAAGTTTTTGTGTCCAGACACACGGGCATTTCGAATACACAGGTATTAGGCATAGAGAGTCGTCGGTGTATGTAGGTAGGGTTCGTGTCGGTAGCCTTCTTGTCCATTTTGAAAGCAACGTTATAAATATGTAGGTATGTATTTTTTTTAAGTTTAAAACGTTAATTAGTTGTTAAAATAAATTTAAATAGAGTGAAAATAATATGTACATTAGTTTTTTTTGCTGTTGTTAGAAACTGACCTTGGAGGTGTGGGTCCGTAAGCTAGATTCCGTTGCGAAGCCTTTACCGCAAATGTTACAATGGAAGGGGCGATTTTTTGCACGCTCCACTTGAGCGTCGTGATTCCTTAAATGTTGCTGGAGGTTTGATAGCTGGATAAATGCACGTCCACAATCTGGTAAATGACACTTGTAGGGTCGTTCACCTGAAATTAAAAACAGAAATAGGTATTAAAATTAAGGCAAACACTTACGTTAGGTACTATCTAATCGATGAGAACAATGAACCCAAAAATACCTACCCCACCACTGAAGGAAGAATGAGAGTTTCATTTCACTATCTGATGATCAATTTCCCAAGGCCACCCACCATTCAGAGTGGAAGGGATAAAAAATAAAAGAGTCTCACATCTCACTATAACCACCTAGAAACTTACATGAGAAAGAATGATTTAACTCTATTCAATGTAGAAGAACACGAGGTTCGGCGTTTTAATAAGAAACAACAACAGGGATTTTAATTTAACGAGCTAGAAAGCTGCTATCACTTTGCAAACAAAAGAAACCGAAATAAAAAGACCTGCTGAATTAATCGGGGCAAACCCTTCTTCTTCCCCTTCTCATGTGTTAGAAGCTTGAGCAGTGACAGAGAAAATAAGATATATCTCGTGGGTCTATCTGCCTCTGAAAACATGGTTATCCCTCAAATTAAATTATATTTCATGCCTTCCGATAAGGGTATAGCCATTGATGACGCATACCAACCCAGACCTCCATATGTTGGTTTTACTGTTTTATCATACTTTGGCTAAAGCGTTCTTAATGATTATATGTGACACTAAGCGGACCTTACCTTAGGTCATTGCGGTCATTCTGACTATAAGTGAGTATAAGCGACTTAGATAGATTTTAAATAATCTATGTAGTGGGTGCAGTGGCTTAGTGGTTAACTGCGTTGGACCTCTCCCACCTGAAAGTTTTTATTCGCTGCAACAACGACGTCTGACAAACATCCAAGAGTAATAACTGTCATGAGAAGCTTCTCAAAAATTAATTGCCGTTCGAAATCGGCATTAAACTGCATTCTTGTCAGAAGAAAATATATCTTCGCATACAAACAGTGATTGGAGAAACTAGGCTTTGGGTCTTGTATGGGCCGTTAACGCCTAATATTTATTTAATTTTATGTAGCACTTTTAAAAAAAAGATTCAGGTCGTTAAGAATCGTGAAGTTTCTTCACATCTTGAAGGTCTCAATACTGATTATAGTGCAAAGTACCCGCTCTGAGAAGTATTAAAAAGCCAAAACTCAAGCGCCTTCCATTAGGAATGATAATGGCCAATGGGCGAAAGGAGACAAAGAAAGAGCCGACATATTTGCCGAGTACTTAGAAGAAATACTTAAGACCTTTAACGGTCAAGAGCTAATTAAAGATACGGTCTTAGGCGAGATACCGGATATTTTAAAATAAAAACAATAATTAAAAAAAAAATTTCGCTGGCAGAACTGCGCTACGAAATACAAAGAATAAAATTAAATACGATACGATTTGATTATGGGGCGGGCCCCTAGTCGGTTGCCTAGGAAAGCAGTAATCATGCTAATTTATCTGATAAATGTTTCGTTTGGGCTATTATAAGTTTCACGACAATTGAAGGTAGTCATAATGGTTCTAAAGCCCGTATAGCCTCCATATGACAAAAAATTACATCGCTTCAATCGCAAACTTCTTTGCACACTTTTTTAGCCAGTCGTTTTCACAACCCAACAACTTGACCCTAATTACTTTGGTTATTTGAATTACTGCCCAAAGACACCATTTATCACAGCCGATGTGTTATTAGCATTAGTAACTGAGAAAATCATCAAACTCATTGATGTCTATCCAGCAGGCCCGGAAAGGTTGCCTGAAATAGTCCTCTAAAAAATGTATGAACTATTTTGCTCCCCCCTTGTCGACCTATTTCGTTTTAGTTACTGGAATCTTCCCTTATATGTGGAAGGATTTCTACATTATTCCCGCACATAAGAAGGGTTTGTATGTAACAACAGACTAATTGCAAAACTCTCGTGCATACCAAAACTCTTTGAAAGTATTGCATCTCGGGAAATGCTTCCCCACTGTAGGACAGTTCTTTCTGCTGATCAACACCTGAAAGGAAAATCAACCACCACAAATATGACTGAGTTCATCCCAAAGAAGTCGATGCTATTGCCACGCTCACCTATTGATAATCCATAAATTTAAAACGCCATAAAATAAATGCTATAAAAATGGTATAAAATGATTCCGATTTTTCTGCCTTTGCTCTTCGCCTGCAAAATGATCTTATAAAATTCTCAATTTGGTGCAAAAATAACCCTTTGGAACTTGTCCGCAAATGCTAGTCAGTTATAGCATGTCCTATGCGATAGTGAAATTTATATTCGCATGCATTTTAATAACATAATCAACCGTGCGAACTCCACTCTTGGCTTCGTTAAATGATGGTCCAACGAATTCTCTGACCCTTACGTTATATCACCTTTGTTAGACCTCTTCTTGAATATGTCAGCCAAGTTTGGTCTCCTTACCACCAAATCAACATTCAAATAATTGAAGCGCTCCAACGCAGGTTAATTCGTTTTGCCCTTCGTGGTCTTGGCTGGACTAACCCCTTGAAATTAAATCCATATTATCATCGCTTAAAATTAATTAATATGCTATCGGACGTCCTCTTATCCACAACTTATCCTCTTATCCACCTTCTTTTGACCGGTGAAATTGATAGCCCTCAGCTTCTCCAATTGATATCCTTTATTCCGAACCTCGTTTTCCATCTTTTTCTCGTAACCACAGAACTGTACCTTTGTTCCGCTTAACAACCCACCGCACCCATTATGGACATTTTGAACCACTTTACAGAATGCTCCAACTGCCAATAAACATGCTGATTTCTTTGATCTCAACAGCTCCAAACTCACTTTAATTCTTCTTCCTCCTAACCCTCGGAGTTTATTTTATTTAATTTATAATTTTACGTACCTAGTTATTTTTTTTTTGTTTACTTCTTAGGCTATGAGACAAATAAACAAATTTAATTTCTGATCTAGATCTAAGTGTAGATTTTTAAGAATTTATAATAAATAAATAGGTAGTTAGACAACCCATAAGATGTATGCCGTATGCGCAAACAAGTTTTGGAACTTATTTGTAAGCAGGAAGTGCATTTGACTACACCTTTCAGATAAAAAAGTACCAAACAAGCCCATTATTTCATAAGTCTTTGCATCTTCTTCAACACGCTAATGCTGGAACAGTTGGTACGGTCAGAAACGAGACAAACGCAATTATTGCCTTTCGAAATTATTCGTAAGCTTTAAAATATCCTATTGGTCATATGCAAATAAAACCACCCACCCACCTACTATATGTACCTTGTTTTATTCACCCATCCCAAACATGTTACCTATATTCTTAAATTCTTATGCGACCTAAACAAACATGCAAGAACAGATATTTTAAAGTAAAATAAGTTTACACGTATAATTTTGGGACGCACTGTAGGTATACATATCTCTACCTTAAAATCCTTTAACAGAAAATATTTTATTTAAAGCGTTCGCGGGAACAAAAGTCGAACAATGAACCATTGTCACAATCAAAACATTTTAACACTTCCGTCCGCTTTATTCCTGTTGAATAATGTCATAGGTAGATTATTTATTTTTTCACAGGAAAAACTCGTTTTACTTCCTCAAAAATAGGACGAAACGCCCAAAGCTACAAAAAAAAAACCTTTAATTCAACATTTGCACAGAAAATTCAATCAGGTGTGAATGAAAACAGCGAACAACTACTCGCAAATGAATACGCGAATTTTCAAAGAGAATGGGGCTAATGAGCTTGAAAAAAAACCTAGACAACCAGTTATCACAATCAAGTAAGGATATTTTTCAGTTGAGAAACCTTTTTTTTTAAGTGCATACAAAATGTTTGCTTTTATGACAATATTATTTTTGCTGTCTCTTGTCGTCGTCGTTCTCGTCGTCGTAATCAAAATTTTAATGTTAATTTGAAAGAAAAAAAACTAAAAATTATATTACTATATCCAGTTGCCGGGACTCTAGGATTATTCCATTAGACATTAATGTCTGCTGATGGCAAAGAAAAAAAAACAAAAAAAAGTTGATTCATTAAATTACCTTCTGTCCTTTCTGCAAACAGTCAGAGAAGATGCTTTACAGAGTCGGCGACTAGCGAATCTTTTATTTAATTTTGCATATAATCATGATTTTTTAATAACAAATTGCAGCAGCAACAGACAAAGTATGATTTCGAATATGGACCCTTTTATTAATTGCGACACAAGAACGATCCGAAATGTTAACTTAAAGCTAACGAAGCTAAGTACATATGTACTACGTCTACATTGATTTTTAATATTTTCAAGCAATAGAAATATATTTATAAATGTAGGTCAACGCGAGGACATTAACCCCCGGAATCACAAAAAAAGGATTCGGACAGGCACCTTTTTCTTAAATGGGTCAGTGAGTACGTTTCAGTCGACACGCCTGGGCCTGTCTATCATTCATCGTCGCAATCCAAACACACACACACACACACAAACACGAAATAGAAACATTGCGTGAAAAGGGTTACTTTCCGAAGAAACAAAAAATTAGAACACCTGGTTGAGACAGTTATACACGCAGCATGTGCAGCAGCACTGTAATGCGGAAGTTGATACAGTTATATAACTTAATGTTGAAGGAACCCCTTTTGTTCCATTGTTTTCGATTGAATGTAGGTACCTATAAGGGGGATGTTTTCTCTGGAACAGTGTCCCTGTGGATTAAGATCTCGTTTTGCTTTTTACGATTACATTACACACTGACCAACGCGATATTATCCTTTCAAGCGCCTAATCGAGCCACCAAATGACGTGGATGACGATCGGGAATTGCAATTGCAACGGGCGGATAATTCGCATAACAGTTGTAGAATGCTGCGCAAGTGGACAGAAACAGACCATATGCTCATTGTTTTCTACATATAAATGCGTAGAATTAATTCAAGTAAGCACCTGGTGCTGAAGAGGTAAAAAACAACGGGATACAGGCAAGCTCCCCTCTTACAAATCAAATCCACCGCTATCGCGCTTACTTAGCATTCACTTTGTACATACACACACACACCTTACTGTCAACCCTTTTTTCTGGTCAAACATCCCCCAAGGATAATTTTCCCAATTTATTCCACGGCGGCTGCGAAAAAAAAACATCGAGGGAAAAAGGATCATGTCACATCGCGCTGATGAGTGTAACTGACCGTGTAAATTGTTGTAACGTGTAATTAATGCTTTTTTTTCTGTCCTTGCTTGGAGAATGCGGCCAGAGAGAAAGGGTTCGAGCCGAGTTCGATGTAACTCCGATGATAATGATGATGATGGGGAGACCATTAAAGAAGATAAAACGTTTTTGAATTTTTTTTGTTGCTGTTGTTCTTAAATTGTTACAAAACGCTTTCAAACACACAAAACGCAATGCAATTTAATAGCAATTGAGTAACAAGTGGCGTGTTGCGGTATGCGGTATGCGGTGGACATTTGGTTGAGTGTTTTGTTGAATTTTTATTTATTTTTTTCTTACTTCTTGTCGACCCCGTGTGGTTGGTCGCCGCTGAGGGGAATCGCTATGGGGTTGGTCAACAGATTAGTCTTCTTGAATTTTTTATGGATGGTCTTTTGAGAGTGGAAAACTGTCCAGATGTTGATTTTCGGGTACTTTTTTTGTTTTATATGAACACCGCGGAATGGGATTTAATTAGTGGAGAGCCAATATATTTGAGGCAGTTGAGAGTATTTTCTTTTAAATCTCTTTTCGGACAGGGAATATTTTTCTCTTATTAGCAAAAAATGTATCGACGATAGGGGCCATCACTTAGTATTTGCGGAGACTGACAAGATACTTTTGAAATAGTACGTCAACCAAAAACATACATATATTATAATATGTTATATTCGTTGAAGGTCAGGCTGCGATTAAGGCCCTCCATCTCATCGGGGAGTGTAGGGAGATAAAAGCCGCCGGCTTAGAATACCTCTCATCTGGGAATGAGAAAACCGAGAAGCTATCCAAAAACGGCCCTCCATCTCGTCGGGGAGTATAGGGAGATAATAGCCGCCGCCGGTCCCTTAGTCCCTTATCCGACTGGCACTTCAACATAGCCTAACCTAACCTTACCTAACTATCGCATTACTAGTTTAGCTTTAGAAAAGAAAAAAAAACTGTCTCCGTTTGTGGAACTATGGACACGAAATGTTGTATAGCTTCGATTTAAATTGAAAACGGGTTGGATTAAAGAAAACAGCAAAGAAGTACTGAGAGAACGGTTTAATAGAACCGTAGTAAAGAAACATCTTTTCATGGATTGAAGTTGAGTTATAATTTAGAAGAAATAAACCCATGCGAAGTTGCTTAGCAAATACATCTGTACCACCAGTCACAATTGAAGAAGTCGTATAAGCCACAGCCACAATAAATAACACCAGGAATGGACGAATGGACAGGTACGACAACGTTTAGGTTTTAGAAAGAAGTAATATCTAGGGAGAGAGAGAGATACATACATAGCTATAGATTAACACATCCTCAAAGTGTACATGTTAAATTTAAAACATTTCTTATTCTACAATGTTTGCAGGACTAAGTAGTCCATTTTAACCCTTTAAACGAAAATAGAGCGAGTCAATTATCTCAAAAGAAAATGCAAGCTGCGATAAGATATTCTTTTTTCATATCAACCCAAAGAAAGACAGATAGAAGAATAACCATCTTGATTAATTTTCTGAAAAATTTCAAGGAAAGGGACAACTTCAGAAGACCAATGAAACAAGGGCCGACAAAAACAACAACAGCAATAGCAACAGAAACAGCAACGATGAAGGCAATGGCTTTTCAAGGGGGTAATTAAGTATTTTCAATGTTTAAACACTCCTACTATCAACGTTTATTAATTCTCTCACTTTCGAAATGATATTTCAACGTAAGATGCGTTCAAACTACAGC
This sequence comes from Ferdinandea cuprea, assembly GCA_963576555.1. Lineage (NCBI taxonomy): Eukaryota > Metazoa > Arthropoda > Insecta > Diptera > Syrphidae > Ferdinandea > Ferdinandea cuprea. The sequence goes on from OY754962.1 coordinate 27,202,702, forward strand.
AGAGGTGAGGACGTTCTATTTTTTTTTTTTTTGTTGTCAAGTTAAAGAGGTGAAATTCGAAGGATTTATCCGCACAAGTAGTGAACAAGTTAATCTGACCTTCAAGGTGATGTTGGGTTGTATCCTGATAGTGATTATGATGTTTAAATTGGGTAGGTACCTACATACTCTTTATATTTCATTATGCTGGAGCAAATGTTTTTGGATGGATTGTAGTTTACCTCACGGTGTGTTCATAAATTAATGAAATGTCATTTAAGATACATTTAGAGTTTGCAATAGAAACTATAAAAAAATGGAAATATGAAAAGTGCATATGGGAATTTGAGAAGTGTCCTGTTAGCAATTGCAAGTCTTGATACTGTTCAGGCATTTTATATTTTTTACTCGCACTCTGGGCTTAATGAGAATGTGGCTTTATTCCTAAAGACTAGCCACACCACCGCCAAAGATTTCAGGCCTATAAGTCTGACATAATTTATCATAGACCTATGCGAAACGACTGAAATACGTCGTCGACTAGATTAAAATGCGATTGTCACGGCTCAACATGTTTTTAAGGCAAAGGGTTAGGAACTTTTGTAGTAACTGAAACCTCTATAGGTCATTAGCACTATAGAGAAGTAACTGATAGTCAAAAAATTCAAGGACCTTGAAGAAGCATTCAACAATGTTGAATGGAACATTGACGCGAAACTAGGTGACACTGACCACAGAGTATTTGCTTCGGGAGGTTGCATCTCCCCCTCGGTGTACTGGTCAATTATAACATTTTAATGAAATTCAATAACATGGGGGTCAAAGTAACTGCATACGCTGACCATGTATTATTACTTGTAAATGGGACGTGTTTACCGAACTTAAGCGACCTGCTAGAAAACTTGTTAAGAACACTCAATATGTGGATAAAACTGAGCTAGTTCTGTTTATCAAAAGAATTCTGGAAACCAACTGAAGGAATACCCCAAAGAGTTGCAGAGAGTGCGATATATCTCGGAATGATCCTCCATAGGAAACAAAATCAGAAGCCGAACATCAATGTAAGAGTGACGAAAGCAGCAATCGCATCTTTGGCAGGAGTTGGGAACCAAACCAAATACTCACATATCGTAGCGTTGTCTGGTGGCTAGACGCGAGCAAGGCACATTCAATGACAAAAATATAAAGACTAGCATGCATGCGGATAACCAGCGCATTGCAAACTACGCCAACCTCTAGAAATCTACAACCAAATGTTCCTAAAGGATAGCCAAACTAACACTCAGAACCCAATTCAATTGGACATGCAAACATTTTAGGTCGATCAAAGATGGACTATTTTTGAAGGCTTCCTGATATCAGCAGAAGCGGAATAGAACGATGTTACTATTTTCATTGAAAGCCAGGCGGCTATAAAAGCAATCTCTGCTATTGAAATAAAATCCAAGCTATAGTTACCGCTGCCGAAGAGCATAACGAATCTCTTCTGGATTCCTGGAGACAGAGACAAAACCGGCAATAAGAGGGCGAGAAAATTGAATCTGCTATGGAGCCTTATCGAGCACTTCAGTAGATCAAGTCACGACTTGTCACCATTTAGAGAACGAGTGAAGAAAAAGAGTGGAAAGAACAGACGGCCAGTTAGGTATCACGAAGGCTATGGCCAAAATATAACAGTGGCCGGACCGTTAAACTTCTATAGTTGGAAAGATCATCGCTGTCTAAGCAGGTAGGAGCTCTAACTTCCTAAGAAAACATACAATGAAATTAAATCTCAAAAATGATCTCCCTTCTTCTGTCACTGAGTAACAGAAAACTTTACTCACTGTTTAATCTTTAGAGGTTTTTTCAGGATATCAGGATTTCTGGATGGCGACGGATAAGGGAACATGAAGCCAGCATAACCAATTCTAACACCAACGGCTTACATCCACAAAAGGGCATCAAAATGGGTCCACTAGAACCTTAGTATATTACAGTAGGGTTTGGCCTTTTCTACCAACCCGTAAACCTAACTTAACCTAACCTAACCTATGGGTACCAACTACAGACATTTTTTGACAAATCGCTATGAAGTGGGGTATTTTGAATGAAGCCTCTAACAGTTAGTTTAATAAGCCACCTCAAAGCCAAGCTTATTCAAAATAAAAAATAGCTCAAAATCGAAATGCTGTTATCTTCCCTGACATATCTTTTAGGTTTAAGTCCTCATCAGAACTCACCAAAAATACAGATGTAAATGTTTCAAACTGTAATTCAACATAAACATGTATGAACTCCTTTTTGCCCTAGCAACCGTGAAAGTAAAAAATCACTTAGAACATATGAAAAAGAATGATTTTCTGCATCCTTTTTATCCCAAGAAAATTCTTTTTTTCTTATCTGAACTGCAGTTAGGATGCGCACATAACCACAACAAAAATTCGAATAGAATAGAAAAAATAATGCACTATTTGAAATCATATATATTTATGTATATGATAATAATATCATATCACCGAGAGCTAGTTTTGCTTTTATTAAAATTTAAATAAAACAAAACTTTAAATAGAGGGGTTGACATAAAAACGTATTTTACTAATTGCACAATTAATCATCCTGAGTCAATTAAGCTCGCAAAATTTATAAGAATCTCAAAGAAAATTTTATTTTTTCTTGCATTAAATTGTCCACTCGTCGCGTCATTTACAGCATAATTCGTCAAGTATTTTAGCAAATGAGAAGTAGGAAAGAATATATAAAAAGTCATATGTATTGCACACCAAGGAAAGCATTTCTATTCATTTGGAAGACATTTCCCATTTTCAATTATCTTTTGGGGGTGATTTTTTTTTTACGTGTAATGATTTTCATTACCATTTGATCATTAGATATGTACAAATGTATAAGACGGGAGAATAAATAAAAAAAACAGACACACATACACGTTTGTGAAAAGAAAAGAAAAATATATAAAAAATCGCGTCAAATCGAAGGACTTGAGACATTATTCAAATGGGGGGTGGCGCATGAACATGCAAAATAAAAATCAATGTCTAGACGTTTTTTTTTGTATTTGGGCTGCATAGGAAAGCAACATTGATAGTGATTTAAGGCAAGGAAAAATTTCATTAGTCGTTTGCAATATGACAGGACTAAGGGACGTTTTTATGGTTCAGTAGAGAATATGTGGAAACGTGGAAGTCTAGAAGATGTCAAGATATCTTTTACAAAAAGTGTCTTACACCTCACTATCTCTGCCACTGCCCGGCTCTCTGTCGCTTGAGGAACAGAGCACGTGGAAGCTTCTTTTTCTAAGCCATTGAAGAATTTTCCGATAACTCACCCTCCAATCTTTCCAGGTTTCTGGAGACATCGGAATGGCTCAACAAAATAAGGTAGGGCATACATGCGATAAACAAACAAAGCTGAATCTGTCCACCGACGAGGTCAAAATATAACCGCGAACTCTAGGACCTATACCACGATGTGGATGTAGTGAAAAAAAGCCATAATAAGAGACGACAACGACGGCCGAAAGACCAAGCCATCACCGACTGCAGAGCGCTTTCTGGAAGTAGCGGGTTCGCGTTCCCTTAAAATGGAAGAGCACTGTATCTCAGACTGAGACTCGAACTTGTCCTGTACGGCCAAGTGCTGAGCCAGAAGAATAGCCAATAGGCATAGTAAATAGCTTACATAAGGTTTTGGATTAGAGGTCATAAATTAGTTAAAATGGAATAATGTGGGTTACTGGGGTTGATCCAATCTTCACAAAGGACAACCACCTACCTTATCCATCGCCCATCGAAAAAATCCAGCCATTTCTTAAAGTTATCACACCTTGTGATGGCGAACAAAAATTTAATAATTTCATCAATTGAACTCTGCTTCAACCCTTTAATTTCATGGGAAATTTCACCCCATTTGCACATCGTTTACCCAACGAAACTGAATTATGCAAAAATATCCAACATCAAAGATTATCGGCCCAGGAATGCACCACCGTGGTTACGGGTATCACACTTCTTCACAAAAAAAGGAAAAACACACCAAGTGACAAAATAGTCCATGCCCACCGCGCCTCGCCGACGACGACGTCGACACCCAACAAAGTTAAAAAGGTGATGATTACTTCCAAAAAGAATGACGAAAAAAAAGGGGAGAAAAAATTAACAACGTTCCATCACAGTACGTGCCTGCTCCTGGTTTAGAAAGTAAGGTACGACGACGATGCCTGTCTGGCTCTCCTTTGCTCGTTCTCGTCGACTTTTTATCGTCCACTTAATCGCCTCTGATGACTTTAACGCGATTTTTCGCAGCATTTTTCCGTCTATTTTGCGGCTGTTGCGGCCGCCGCAACCCGATTGCTGCTGCTGGTGATGCTGCTGCCGTTGCATATTTAGCAGAAATTAAGATATTGAAATTTATTTTCACTCCTGGTGTCAGTATACGTGAGTTAATGAGTACTTAACGCTATTTCTTTTTTTGCGCTCATTTTTGTACTTCCCTTTGGAGAATCCTTCAGAGGACAGAGGACATAGGAAATATTTTTTTGTTACCTCCACTGAACGAGTGCAGGAGCGGCGGAGAGAAGGGATTAAAGGTCAGACTGCAAGTGGTGACAGTAGAAAGAATCCACGCAGCAATAGAGTGGATGGAATGGGTTAAATCCTTTCAATCTCTGTTCTGTTGCTGAATTTTTTTCTATTTAATGGTGCGGCCATAATCACCAGTAAACGGCCGGAGGACAGCAGCCTAATGGATACAGATAACGGCGACGGACAGATTGAGTACATTTTTTCATCATCATCATCGTCATCGTCATCCTTTAAAAAGGATACATGCGGTAATTGTTTTTTTCTATTCCAATGGTCAGCAGTTTTTTTTTGTCTATACTATGTAGGTAATTAATTCAATTGATTATCATGGTCAATTAGGTTTCGGTTAACCAGAAGGGAGTTTTAAAATTGTCTCAGAAAAAACAAAGTGCATAAATGAAATTGTAATTATAACGTGTTACTGTACTTACCCGTGTGTAATCGTGTATGCTGTTGCACATGTGACAATTGCTTGAAGCGTCGATCACAATAGGAGCATTTGTATGGTTTTTCTCCGGTATGCACGCGTATGTGTTGCACCAACTGATGATTGCTGGAGAATGACTTTAAACATTGTTGGCATTGATGTGGTTTTGATTCAGCACCCATACCGCCAGGACCCAATCCAACACGGGGTATTTGTTGAATTTGTTGCATTGCGCTCTTGTGCATGAAGAGCTGTAAGAATTGCACAGGGAAAAGTGTATTTTTATTAGAATTTGTTTTTATAGAAAAATCCAAAAAAATATATATACTTTAGATGGAATAAAAACAAAATATATGCCAGAAGTATTTTTTTTTTGTGTTTTTTTATAATAATTACTTGAATCCATTCGATGAGCGCTTGCAAATTAAAGGAAAGAAATCAAGAAAATTTTATATATTGAATTTGATTTTTATGTACTTTGAAACTTCGGCGGAGCTACAAAATGGTTTTGGTTTTCTACTTTTGAATTTTGCCGGATACGGGTGTGCTTCAATGTCCGTTTTAAAGTTTGGGCAATTGCTGCCAATGAAAAATCACCCAGAGAGTAAGAAATATATACCTATTTGTTTTTAATTTTTGGTACATTTTTAGGGTGGCTCGATTTGCGAGATTAGTTAAAGTTACTAACTACCCAACGATAGAGAATTTCAATCAACTTCAACTCAAGTACACCATTGTCGATGACTACTTCCCGATCGAAAACTTTAGAGCTAAAAAGTCGTCGCAGGTATTGATATCTGAAGAAGACAAAAGAGCCCTGCGGATCTTTACTAACTACTTATGCTAAAAAACTACCAGCTGGCCAAAAAAGACTTCTCAGCCTGGAGGGAAGTATATATTTTTTGCGCTACTTATAAGAGATTGTCAGCTACATTGAGAAAAGGTACGCGTCGAAGCTGAACTGTGAGGAGAGCCTAGAAGAACAACAAACACCCTAATAAATCTGGAAAGACGCGTCTGGTTTTCGGTGCAGCTGCTCAGGTAAGTTTTATCACCCTAAATTCGGTTTAGATGACTGCAGATCTATCCATTTCCCACTACGATCTCTAGCAGTAGTTTGAGGTATTAAGGAGATAATAAGTTTACAGTTTTACAGTTTTGGCATGTAAGCACTTTTCAAGTATTTCTGCTGCCATTACCGATTACAATGAGAATTAGGGACAATTTAGGTAGAATTCACTAAAGGATATCTCGGTCATGTTTAGCGCTAAAACTCAATTAATTTTAGCATGAAAACAATGCTAGTGTTGTGAAAGCAATATTTCACACAACAAACCAATAATTTGTTTCTGAAACCCTAATGGATGGCATAACCTTTTAACTATAGATAACTTAGTAGATTTCCTCAGAGAAAAGAAAATGTATTTGCCTTTCCGATTCATATTACTCTATATTTCCTAACCATGCACAGTTTCTCAAGAATGAACGATAAATTTCACACAAACCGAAAAAAAAATTGAAAAAAAATAATAATAATAATAAAAATCAACTCTAAGAAAAAATAACTAAAGTAAACTAAGAACATAAAATTAAAATAAAAATAGTTTTTCCTTCGCGCACACAAAAAAATTGTATTTTTTTTTGTGCAATACACTGACACTGACTATCTGTGTGCAGTGTACTCACATTCATTTTCGTCCACAATCTACTGGCATCCTGCCGCTTACTCCCCTCGCATGTCACAACTATCTCTTGGTACAGAAAAAATAAATTTGAAAAAAAGACCAAACAAAAAATATCTGAGATACGAAAATAAGAGGCGGCGGTGGAGGATGAGGCGGCCTGGAACGTTTGGTATCTCTCCGTGCGTTCTGTTTTTTTTTTTGTTTGGTTCTTCTTATATCTTAAAAGATGGTGTGTTCGCGTTCCTTTCTTGTTTGTCTGTTTTTAGCTCTCCACCGAATAGCCCCTGGATTTCAATAAGGCGCTTTCTCTGCATTTCAGATAGACTGGGGGAGAAAGGGAGACATCGGACCACTCTTTTTTCTCATTTTTTTTTTGCTGAACAAACTTGATGATCTTACATAAATGTGCCCTTCTTTACTGTCCGGAGTATTTATTTTTATGTTATGTCTGTCGAGAGAGTAACATAGAGGAATATTGCCTTCGCGAAAAAAAAAATTAAACAAATAAAAAGGTGTAACTAATGTCGTTGGTCTGATGCATGGTAGGAAGAAACAACAATCGTTGGTAATTATTGAAGGCGAATATTTGTGAATGCCCTAGGAGAAGGGGCTGTTTATTTATTAATTAAGAGAGATGTCGCAAAGTAGCGATAGCGGAGAGGGGAATGTGATTTTTGTAAGAATAAAATCCATGTCAAAGGACTATATCTCGTCATAATCGATAGAGAGAAATTTTATATTTTCAGTTGGTCACATTCTATTGAAACAAATAATAGTCCTTGATTTGGGGTAATCAATTTCTATAGTGGGGCAATTGGGGAAAACTATAACTTTAGAATAAATAAACCTAGAGTAGGAAAGTAAAATCACAGAAGGATCAGTGTATGGCTTTCTGGTAGCCTATCGACATTTTATGTGCAAACACGTGGGTCAGACAATGAATTGTTATACAAGGCCTAAGTAATGGGACCTCAGTAACTTATATGGTGCTCAAACGCTTGGAATAGAGGAAGCAATCGATATCTTGGATGGTGACAGAGGTTAGCACGTACATACTCTACAACTACACAATGAATGCATTGCGCTACAGGAACTGTATAATCGAGGCAAATTTGTAAGCATTTAGTCTCGTGTATTACAAGCGTAATCTTTTTTAAATTTATATAATGTGTCTATCTATGTATTAAACATAAGTAGCAGACAAAGTAGCAAATTCTTTTGAATGTCAATCTGGCTTATAAAATGCCAAACCTTATACGCTATGAACATGAAATATTGTAAATTTGTTTTGAAATAAAATAATAGTCGAACTAACTAACTGATGGTACCGTCTGGGTTCCTGGGAGAACCAACTAGAAAAGTCGTCATTAAAAACCAACCACAAAGATAACATCGTACACCACGTCTCCAAAATATTTTGTTTCCCTACTAAAATTTAACAGTTCACTGTCGCTTACAGGTTCTATATATTCTCTTTTACTTAAGAAGTTAAATTTAAACCTACATGCGGGATTCTCTGACAATTCCATCATCAGAAAGGATTCCAATTGTCTTTAATTTTGAATGATACATAAACAACTTAGTAACTTCGAACACAAGTCATTTTTCGAAGTTCGTGCTATACCTTTTGACCAACCAAGTTATTCTCAGAAAAGCCCAAGTACCCAGAAAGGATACCAATTATCGCCCCAAGTCGAAGTCTTCAGGGATATCAAAATGCGCAACCCTTATACACATCCGGATCTCGTGCCATTAGATGGTTAAAGAACCATTTGTAAATAGCGACAGTTCACCTGGATTATTATAATTCGATTCTTCCCTATGAGGATTTACCGTTGATTATGGATTGTCAAAATCTAATTGAGAGAATAACGTCCGAATACATCTTTGATGACAAACATTTAAATCGTTAAAAATTTAACATTTACACTATTCCTAACGGCAAATAGTACTAATTGAATATTTGTCAGACTTTCGCGAGAGATCTCGCAGTTTCAAGCGAAAAAAAACTTCTTCTGGTTTTGAACCTCGCTTCGTAGTGCAATCCACTTATTGCACCAATTTCTTTTGAACAAACCAAAACTAGTGAAGCGTAGCGCACTAATTTCTTGGAAGCGGTATTTTATCTAAATATCGTCAGGAAAAATGTGTGGAAACATGTCCATTGCCGACATTGGTGTTGTGCGTGGAGTACCCACCTTAGCTACAGTTATCGGACAGCTATTTGTTCGGTTTATTGTGGCTCCTCTCCACCAAACAGCAGACAATGGCCGCCACAATGACTGTTGGTGTGCTTTAGAACCCCACTGCTATGCTTCACCCAAAAAGTTCGTTATGGGTCATTTGGATGCATTCGTGAGTATTTTAAAGTTTAGTTTTCTATCCAGAACAATGCTAAGATAGGTATTTTAAGTTGCCGAAAAGAGTCAGCTCGCAGGTATTTTGTAGATAGAACTGGGCTAGTATTTGTTTGTTAACGTAAAGTTCCCACTATTTAGCCCACTTAAGGGGCTGAGAACTTCATCGGTAAAGTCAATATATAGTTGAAAATCAATTTTTACAGCAAAATAAATAATTTCCCTATTGAATTATGTGCTATAGGTTTCATGTTTTGGTTACTGTAAGATCAGTGATATTAGAGAAGTGCCTTATTACTGTGTGCACAAAAAACACGCCTTTTACTAGCTACCTTATCACGGTCCTATCTTTAAGTAGCAACTTCCATACAAAGATTCTCCCGGCGCAATAGTATGTATTAAAAAATAGTCTCATTTCATTTCAATTCCTAAGCAGCAATTCTTACATGCCCATTTAATAAATTCGTTATTTTTTTAATCCTTTTTTTTTGTGTGTGTAAATCTCAATCGCCTACTATTCATGTGTGTGCATAACTCCACATGTTACTTTATTTTGGTTTATTTCCTTCATTTCATTTGAGTTTTTATTGGTTTTTGTGTACTTTTTTTTCCAATTCTTTTATAGCCATTTTCGTTTTATCCGAATGTTACTGACCTAACACAAGAAAAAATTTGTTATATTACGATTGTCGGGAGACTGTTGCACCAAACCCAATGTGTACAACCTCCAACAACGGGAACAAGAGAAACAGCAGCAGCACAGCTAACAGCCTCCACCTTCTTCTTCAAAGTAAGGATATATGTAAGACAAAAAAATAAAAAACACAAACGAAAAAAAAAGAATTAAGCAAGACAACGATGAAGACGAAGGATGCGAAACTTACCCGGGAGGTTGAAGAAGTTCAAGTCTTAAAAAATAATCCGACTGATATTTACGGATTTTTCGCCGTAATTTATTATCTCTGTTCGTTTTTTGTTTTTGATTTTTTTTGCTTTGCCGGTTTACAACGCAAGTCGTTGATTTTTTTCTTTTCTTATTTTACTTTTTTCTTCTTAAGGTTGTTGTGTCGTTTGTGTTTTTTTATTTTTTACCACACTCTGTAGCGTACGTACTGCGTCTTCAGTGCACAAAAGTTGAATTTTCTATTTTTGGGCAAAGAGGCAAATGATCTTTTGACTTCGCCAAAAGGAACTCCGAACCAATCTCTACCTCTCCTCTCCCTTCACGTTTACCCCTTTCCAACCTCTTGTAGTATTATTATTATTATTTTTACTTCGCTTTACTTAAGACGCCCTCTTATGGGAAAAAAAACAACAACAACATCAAATTGAGAGAAAAAAATGTGGCACAAAAAAAAATATTTTAAAATAATTTTTGCACTGTTCGAGAAGTGTAAGGAGATGACGTACATACAAATGAAACGAACACGTGAAAATGATGAAGCAAAAAACAAAAAAAGAGCGATCTTTTGGACGAGAGTAAGAAATGGTACTTACTCTCAGCCAAACATGTGTGTTATTAAATTCTTTCTTTCTCGTATGGCTTCTCTCCTCTTAGAGGAGAGGTATACATTTTTATTTGCTGCGTTAAAGTCAATTTTGATGATTTTTTTTATTGCATTCGGTTTTCCATATATATATATATATATTGTTTGAAACCATTTGTTCGCACCGTGGCAGTGCAACTAACAACCTGAGCTGAGTATAACGTTAAAAATGTTGAGGTGGAACATGGTCGTCAAATATAGGATTAGGTTATTTGGTTCTCTTCTATTTTTCTCTGCATTAAGTTGGTTGTTTTAATCTTGAAGGGAAATAAGAAGAATACATTTATATGAGATCAAGATAAAAAAAAACAGACAATCCATCAGCACTACCTAAGTTATTTGGATTGCTGATTTTTTATGAGTCACTATACATATTTAGTTATGACGAGTATTCTTGAATGGATATAAATACTTAGATTTAGCTGCGAGATTGTCGCGGGTTAATCATTGGCGGGTTGTAAGGAGATGATGGTTGTAATGGAAAAACATCGTAATTATACCCTATCCTAAGGGTATATTAGTTTGTAACACCCCTTAATATTCGTCGCAGACCCCTAAAAGTATATATATTTATGATCAGGACCAAAATCTAAGACTATTTAGCAATGTCCGTCCGTCCGTCCGTCCGTCCGTATGAACTTTTGAGGCCTTTAAAATTATGCTAGGAAACTGAAATTCGGAACATATACTCCCTAGAGTTCCGAAATGGTAAAGTGTTAAAATTTTCAAAATACGCCCACTGCCACGCCCACAATTTGGAAAAAACCTTTTTAAGGCTTAAGTTAGGGAGATAAAGTTGTACAACCTTCACAAGATATGTAGGTACTGCCCATCTTTATTAATTTGTCATATGAAGTTTTTTGCCACGCCTACTTTTCGTGGGCGTTTTTCACTAAAATGCTGTTTTATTCGAAAATTTTCATAGAAATCGAAAAAAAATGTTTAACAATATATTATGCCAATATTTTTCTCAATATATCGCCCATACGAAGTTTTTGGCCACTCCCACTTTTTGGGGGCGTTTTTTAAAAAAAAATAAATTTTTTTCTATAAATTTCATAGAATGAAATAAAATGCTATCCATCATCTTCCTAATGCTTTTTTTCTTTGGGGGACATAGGGATAAGGATAGGGTATCATACTGTTCGCCCCAAGCGGACTGTAGCCTTTCCTTATGTTTTTTTTTTTAAAATGAGCTGCTTCGACGATGGGAAGAGCATCCACATCCCCAAAGCGGGTTACTGGCGACGGAATATCTAGTTTCTTCTATCTAAAGAGTCACAGAAAGAGCCTGGCTTTGGTGTTTTCCAGGATTAACTGCCCAGCGAAGCGACCAATAGGACGAAAGAGTTCCGACGTTGGAAGAGCTGGTGTCAGATGAGGCCAAAAGGCAATATCGAGTTCATTTTTTCAAGGAAGCCGTCCCAGAAAGAGCATGGTTTTGTTGTCTTTAGGTTGGAGGCTGTGCGTGAGGTAAACTGCCCAACCACGAAACAAAAAACATTTTTGCGATGCGAAGCTATTGTATGAAGGATCTGTAAGTGGAATATGTGTAGCGGACAAATTAGCGGAAGCTTTTGACTGCTTTAAAACAGGCAAATCACTTTAGGGAACCACAACAGCACAGATTTGGGTTGCGAATTTTGATGTTAGTGGCATACTTAGGGGCAAGATGTCTTGAGCTTTCGACACGTGAGTGAACGCCATAGGTCAATCCGAATTACTAATAATTTGATTAACATCAGCCTTAAGTGCATTTACGCACCAACAGAGGAAAGGGACGATACACTACCAAAGAACATTTCCACGAGCTCCTCGACAAAAATATGAGCAATGACATAGGTATGACGGGGGGTTTTTTATTGCCCAAAATATTGCAAATCGAAAACCACATCCTGTAGCATGAGTGTTGCAATAGCCATCGAAGGGGAAAAATAGAAAAATATCGCTTTGTAACTGTGCGATTGAGGTCCTTGTCCGTGGCTTAACATAAGCTCACTGTTCGATAGAAAAGTTTAAAAGAAAATGAAAACAATGAATTTTATCTTTATCTTGATGTCATGGAACTCGTAGGATAGAAGTGTTGAAATGATTTTAAGATTGTTTTTGAGTCTTAAAAGGATTGTATTAGTTCTCTGACATTATTACTTCGCGGTACAGAAATATTATAAATCTTCCACTTCGTAACCACAGCTGAAGGATTGTTATTCATTGACGCGCGTATTTCACTTAATTAAGCGTTTATGTGTTCAAAGACTTACCGTTTTTATCATAAAGCATGCACTACACCCAAATGAAGACACTAAACTCAAATGAAGACACCTCACTCAGATGAAGACTACTATAACCACTTTAGTACAATCAACAAATAGTTGAGAGTAAAATCTTCTGCCCATCAAGACTTACAGTTCTTCTTAAAGTGAACACAGTATAGTACTGGCCTTTGAAAATTCTGGCTGCTTATTTATGAATCGACAAAATCCTAAGGAAGACTTTAAATGACTGAGGGGCAGCAAAGCGGTCCAGCGTCTTTAAATGATTGCCATTTCGCGGATTCTCTTTTAGTTTGCAAAATTTAAATTTATACTAGAGAATTTATTCAGTGACATTATGTAACTGAATGGGATCAATACTTATTCAATAATGTGAGTAAAATGCAATGGCTCGCGCATGCAATCGCATACGTTTCCTAGCCAATAATGACAAATATATTTGCATCAGTCGGTGCGTACCTATAGTTTGGGAAAAGTTTACGAGCGCACTCCAGAGATAAGATATGTCCCGACAGACATGAACAAAACCCACAAAACCCCAATAAGCATATTAACGACTACCTACAATACCATTGATTACCAGCCAAACACCTTTTTTAACAATAGTCCCGTCTCGAACAATAGAATTTAGTCTATGGCGGCGGTTGTCAAATGGAACAAAAATTGAGTTATTAAGCCTAAGTGCATGCATTAGCAAAGCAATATAAAAATTAAATATGCTACCTTTGCGTGCTTTGCAATATTGCAATTTTTTTTGACACGAAGGAACCTGCAATTTCAAACTGAGAAACGAATTTTAATGATGTCATAAAAGTTTGACATTGGTGCAGTGACTTAATTTTTAAGTACGTTGGACCACTAAGCGATTGGTCACTGGTTTAAATCCCGCCCCAAACCATCTCGTTTCTATTCGCTGCCCCACCTCTGACAAAAGCTTGACAAACATCCAAGAGTAAAAGTCTGGAATCGGCATTAAATTGTAGGTCCCCTCCATATGGAATTCCCAAGCTAACATCAGAGAGGTGCAATTCTTCAAAAGTCTATTCAACTGCTTCGCTAAATTACTTCGGCACAGAGATCAAGCGAAGAATCACTCTAGCCAATCGCTTTTTCTACAGGCTAAGTAGGCCCTCTCTCATAGAACTAAGGACATATTATATAAGACCCTAATCATCTCGGTCCTGCTGAATGGTGCATTACCTCTCTCAAAATGGAATGTGAGGGGATATTTGGTTAATTTTGTGCCCATGGAGTCTAAGATGAAACTTTAACGACGAATTTTAAATCGTCGACATGGCTGACATGGGGAAAAATCGGAGGATACAACGACTGAGGTTGTTGCAACGTACCAGCCCGAAAAATCTTTAAGTCCACACACGAGGGACAACGTAGTAGAGCAAGACCTAAACCAACTTGGTGTGACGAGCAGCTTGCTGGCTAAGGCCGTGGCCCACCCAGGATGGTAAGCGCCAGCAAAATTAATATCAAGTGGGTATCCCCGAGAAGAAAAGTATATATATGTATGGATTATTTGTAATTTGTGCCAATCCACGGCTGATTCTTAACTTAAGGTCGCTAAGTCATTCTTAACGACTTATATCACAGATAAAAAAAATAATACTTTAAACCTCAATTATGTTTCGTAAACTTTAATCACGTTAGAACTTAGTATTGATTTAAATAAAACACGTCAATGTCGCTTGTAACTAGTCCGCACACTGCTAAGAAACTAAATCAATATTATATTGTTTTGATTCTTTTAAATAGAGAATCAAAGTTATTCATCCCAGCGAAGAGCAATAAAATATTTACTTTCGAGATGCGCAAAACCTTCGAATAATTCATGAATGACAGAAGCATCCACTGTGAATTGAGGTAAGGGAATCGACAGTTTGTCGATGTGCTGGAATACCAATCCCATGAGGGTATGCGATATCAGACATATTATCAGTAAGCAACACATACTAGACCGAAGACTGACTGACGCTTTTCTGTTAGGCTTTTTGAAAGAGTAAAGGTTATGAGAACAATATCTCGAATACTTACAGACAAGCAAAATGCCATATAGATCAACTTTGGACAGACAATAAACTGTTCTTACTGAACTGATCAACTTCAGTCGGTGAATTCGGCAAAAATTTAAAAAGCCAAACCGTCGCCAAACTAATTGACCCCATTAATACGAGAGACGTAGCGCCACTTAAGCAAAAAAAAAATTGCCAAAAAAGTAATAATAATTCCAACGACCTTTGTTTAAATAAAACAAAAAAACTTAAAGAGGAATAACACAAATTTTTCTTTACACAAAAAAAGATTGCATGTAATACACAAAATATACATGTAATAGATACACAAAAAAAGTAGTTCTTGCGTGCGCACATTCTGACATTGACATTCGCTGAATTAAGAAATTTTTGAAAAACAAAAACAACTAGACATGTACATATTTTCTTTGTGTCAACACAAATTAACATGTAAATTTCTCGTACATTTTTTTTAATATATATTTTAAATATATATATCGATAGTATGTACACAAGTGTGTGTCCTAAATAATTGCGAAAAAAACACATTCGAATGACATCTTATCAGTCAATAGAAATAAAGAATAAATACCTAAATGAATGAAAGCAAAGATTGAAATAATAACAAAAAATAAAAACAAATAGGTAACTAGCAATATAGAGATTATTGCAGGGTAGGGTGTCTGTCTATCTGTCTATACACAACCAAATACATTTGTGTGGAGTGCAAAAATGTAAACAAAGACAATTTTAAGAAAAAAAAAAAAACAAAAAAACTTACTTTGTTTTTAAATAAAATCATTAAGAAGAATTTTTTTCATATCATTTTGAGGAGCACAAATAGAAGAGTATTTTTTTCTTTCTCGATTTCAGGCAATTTTATTGGTAAACATTATTAAATAATAAAAAAAACATCAAACAATACATCATCGATCACTGGCACTGCAACTGCCTCAACACCAGCATTATCATCTCTTTATCACTTATAGCACATTGTTGCCATCATCATCATCATCATTATGATTTTCATCATGCATTATCACACAGGATGACACAAAAAATGCAGGGGACGCGCGCACGCGCACTTTCTTCCATTCCCGGTAGGCACCTCAAAATAAGGAGTAGAAAACAGAATTTTTTTTTAATATAATTCGTCTTTTTATTTTTTTTTTTTTTTAGTGGGAGAGGGGGGAGGGGGTCAAAAACTGATTGATATATGCGCTTTCGCTTATTAGCGCGCGCCGAGCATTGGCGGAGGAAGAACAAAATTGAACCCGGCAAAAACAACAAACGATTCGATCGCGCGCTCAAACGTTTGTATCTGCGCGATCATTGCGCGCTGCACAGTGTTGTCTGTGGAACGTTGTTGCAGTTTTTGCCGCCACCGACCGCTTGCAATCGCGCTGCTGCTCTGTGTTGCACACATTGGCCTATGCGCGCACACACAATAGCACACATAGAGGGCGCGTTGCAATGATGATGAGTTGATGAGTTGGTAGTGTGCTGTAGTTGTGTTGTGCTGGGCATGGGCTATGCGCCCCCTAATTTCCTTCACCTCCTCCATCGACGCCACCTAGCTCCAATCGCTCTCTGTATACAAAAGAAGGCACACAGTCGGAAATACGGTGATGGTGCGGTCTTTCGTAATTGCATTGCAATGGGATTACGACTACGGTCGGCGGCGGTAGGAGGCGACGGTGGCGGCTGTGGTGGCGTTCTGATGAGAGAAGTTTGTTTATATCCCTCTCTCGAAAGATAGAAAATAGAGTGCGAAAATATTACAGCGTGTATGGCATTCAAATTGGGGACTATGATTTAACGACAGCGCATATACGAGTCATTTTTTTTTAAATAGTTTCTTATCAGTTCAGGATATATGTACATATATATGTGGATGGGTGAATGGTGTGCGTTTGTGTGTAATAGCGAAAGTACTTTCTTTAAATAGTTGTCTGGAGCCACGTCCAGATTGATCGATTTTTGCGGGGAAACGTTAAAAGCTTAATAATTAATAACAAATGGCCTAAGCTTTAGCTTCTGTGTTTGCAAAATTAAATTTTAGACACGATTGGAAGGAAAATTTGAGAAACTTCTAATGCACTTTCGCAGGAGTTTAAACAGTGAACTAGTAAAGATATTAGAAAGCAACTTAAGCCCTTTGTTAACCGCCCAATTATTGCTGGGCATCCACTTCCCTAGCTGCGACAAAGTCATCGATAGTGGCGGGCGTGCTCAAAAACAGTAGAAGAGCTGTTGCATATGGTGTCATGATGGAAAGAACGAATCTTGTTCTTTCAAATCATTTATTCCATATTTTTACAAGAAGATATAGACATAGTCCTTCCACTCTTAACAGTAGGATTTATAGAGCTAACATTGCTAACCGGTCCTTAATTCCAAACCAGGAAATACCGCTTATGATATTCCAAAAAGCTTCAGAACCATCAACCTTTCATCATTTATACTCAAGGGCCTTGGGTATTTATTGAAATGCAGCTTGAGGTGAATATTCCACCTGCGTTGTGTATTCATGATAGCTAGCATGCTTTTCAAAAAGTTTACTGTAAGTTCTGTTCCCTTGTTGGCTTTATTGATATTTAGGGTGCACATGACAATCCCACATAATGTAGATTGAACTCACGTTGGTGGAAGGCTCCATTCCATTGTAAGATTCTTAAAAGCAGCGAAATTTAGCAGCCGCTGGAGAGGAACTCCTACCGCTGAAGTGGAAATGAAAATGTTGCTCTGTTTACCTCGCCTGCAATAACTTGTTGTAAGTGAAGCCAGAAAAGCGCTTTATCGCATATGTGTGAAGGGCGCTTCTTGATGACATGTCTGACCACTTTCGAGTACTCCTTCCTGAATGCCTGGAATGGAACAGCGATGAATGGATCGACTTTAGTTCTAATAAACCAGATTATTTCCTCATGAACGGTCTTTCTGAAGTCTGAAGTTTACTCTTGAGAATATGGAATCAAATTTCCTGAATCCTGTCTGGGCGTTCCTTTTGATAGTGCGGAATAACTACCGAAGTCCGACGAATTTCAGTCGCTAGCCATTTCGAGAGTGCTCCCATGATCCAGAGATATGCAACTCGTTGAGCTCTGTCAATTTCAATTCGAATGCATATAGGTGAATTATTTCGTATGCAAGAGTACTTTCAATCACTGTCAAAGTTTTTTAACGGATGACAAACCGTGAGGGCCCATTTTGGCATGCTATTCCAGCATTCCCCTTCAACTTGACATTGCGCATTAATCCCAAACCAAAGGATAACTATTTCTCTAAAACAGTTCAGTATTCCATCATGATATTCGGATGCGCGTCGCTTCCCACGCACAGAGCGCGATGATGCAGCTTCTTTCCAATTCTCTACTAATCCCATTTTTTTTCTCAAAGAAATAGGTTTTTTTGTTTTTTTTTGCAAATGGTGCGTAATCCCCACTGCAGGCACCAGTGCTTGCCATATCTGTATCTGCAAAAAAAATTTCTTCAAAAAAAATTCCTCTTTTTCTACCATCTCTTCGGGCTTTGTTTATTCACTATTCTGGACAAACCAAAGAAGGCGAAATGTAAGAAAAAAAAAAAAAAATTGTATAAAGTGTAACGATGTGGTAAGGGGCGCTGCAAGAAGACCTCAGTGCCCGCCGAAGGTATGTATGTGCATCAATTCTGTTTTGTGTGTTTTTTTTTTTGGTTCTTTTTTTACTCTCTGTTAATAGACAGAATTGTGCATTTGCAAAGTCGTAGTATGTAGTTAAATCGTACGCTAGTAATGAGATGAGAAGAAAGGAACGGGCGGCAGCGAGTTTACAAGCTACATGTAGAATTTTTTTTTTTATTATTTTTTTTTCATTGATATTGAGGAGAACGACATATGAAAAAAAAAATACGCAAATAATAAAACTAAATTAACAAACCGGTGATGGTGGCGCGGGCGCAGGGGAAGTAGCAAATATTACAAAAGTTCTCGCCTTCTTTATTTGCACATTTTTTTTATTTTTTTTTTCGCTTTTAGAGATATTTTTTCATTTCTTTCTCGGTGAAATTGAAAAGAACTGTGCAGTTGTTCTTATATTGTCTTTCTTTTCTTTCTCTCGATGTTGATATTTAACAAATGATAAATTAAGAAGAGGAATAATATATAAAAGAACTTTATGCATTTTTCTACTTATGGAAGAATAGCATAAATAAGGAGGTGGTGAGATGCGGACGGTGGTGGCAGTTGAGAAGCAAAAGGTTTTGAAGACAGAAAAAAATGCACATCTATTCATGTGTGTATTTCATAAGTACCTCATAGATATAATATGTATCACCATATATGCCGCTGCCGCACTAGGATAGATACTATTTGTATCTATGGAGCGGATTGTGACGCGCACGCGAATACGTGTTTCTTGTGTGTGTCAACGTTTAAGTGGGAAGATTGCTCTATTTTAGTTTTATATGTTTGCGCTTGAGGTTGTTTCTTTTTCTACTATTAAATATACTATCGACGGTTTTAAATAGATATTGTTAGAAGAAAATATGAAAAAATTGTGTGATGTTTTCTTATCTATTAAATTAATTACTGTGGCAATAACAAGTTGGAGGTCAGGTTTGGGTAAGACGCTTTTATGAAGTCTGGGATAGACGATACTTCTTCATTGCGACAAAGGTCTCGCAATGAAGAAGTATTTATGCCAAATTCAAGAAAAGCGTTTGAATAGCATGAATCGATTCTTCTTCGCATGCTGCTATGACCCAGGAAAAGTAGAAGTTCATTAACAATGCTCAAGGACAATTCCAGAGCCAGAGTATTGGTCCATATGGCTCATGTTTCTTATCTCCAAACTCATGAAGATGCTTCGCGTGATAGAAGCTTGATCGTATTAGAAGTTCAAACCGGCTCAGTTGGTTTATTATCATGTTCAATAAGGGACCCTAAGAACCCCGTCAAAATGGCAGTGTCAATCAACCTTTCTGTACGAACACGAAAGCCAGGTAGGTCTAAATTGAGCCTCCTGGATCAGACAAAAACAACAACAGCATCTGTTTGGTCTCATTGACGAAGTGATACGAAACCAGGAGAACCCCAAAGTGCGATGGTTATGATCACTAAAATCATGATTTTACAGCCACGACTAGCGAAACCCAGAGAAACCCGTTGTTCTATCCTTCATTGGTAGAGTAGAGTTTTTGTTTTTACGGTTTTCGGAATAACAATCTTATAGCATTTTATTAGAATTTGTAGAATCGATTCAGTAGTTCCAGAGCTTTCAAGCTGCAAGTTGCCTAAAAAGTAAAAAAAAATCTATATCCTTTCCCATGGCGGAGCGAGGGATTGTTTAAAATGATAACTAAGGTAAATGGCTATATATTTACTCTGGAAATAACCGAATTGGTAAAAGGCAAAATAAAAAGCGTTTTAAAATAGCAAACATTTCGCGATCCGCAGCATAAAACGCTACAAGACTTTAGAAGTCGCGAAGTTTCTTCATATCTTAAAGGGCTCACTGCGGATAAGAGGTTATTAAAGACTTTAAGAAGCCAAAAACGTGACATAATTACGGAGCAATTAAATAAAACGTTTAAACCCTTACCTTATACTTTAAAAATAAATAGCGTGTCTCTGTTTGAATTGCACTATGAAATATGTACGCTCGGCTCCAGGATACGTATTAATTAAAGGGCAGATCCTTAAGGAGTTGCATAGAGGTAAGCACTAATCTTGGCCGTTTATCTTATAAACCCTTCGTTTATAGCTTACTAGTCGACCAGCCCGGCTTCACCCGAGTGGATACAAAATTACAAAATAACCATCCAATGCAGTAAACCAATATTTATACACCAGCCAGCGGTACATGCCACACAGCGAACGTCACAATCGATTTATTGAAGGAAACAAGGAAACAGGAATGGACCTGTCAATCAGTCTTGGTGGCCAGATCATGAGATTTGACATATGAAGCCAACATTCGTGGCGTTATTGCCGACATACAGCCCAAATGCTTGAAAAAGTGGTTGAAAATTGGACCTCTAGACTTGTCTTTGTTCGAACCAGCCGCGGCGGACACATGCCCGAAATCATATTTAAACATTAATGGCATTAAATTATCCTTCCAATAAAGCCAAATTGAAGGACATTAAAACGATTTTCTTGTGTTTTATTTCAATTCGAAGTTATATACCTGTAAAAAAACACCCTTTACATATTCCGTCGCATTTACTAAACCAACTGAAATCTATCCCTTCCCATTTCTCACAGTTTTTGCCCGCAAAATATTGTCATTTGACAGCGAAATTGTCATTCTTTGACCAATTAGCATGCAATCTAATCTATCTCTTACCAACCAGCAAATACGAATGAGACGAAAAGGAAGGGAAAACATGTAAGCACAACAGGGTAAAGATCAACTTGTAGACCCTGCTAAACAATTCTTAATATATCCTCATAAAGGACTGGTCCACAAATTTAAAAACCAACTGCCAAGATTTTTGAGAGTTATAATATATCCGAAGGGTTCTTTAGAATTAGACAAGAATCAAAATACTCAACTATAAAATAAATTAAAGCTGGTGTACCAAAAGGAAGACTACTGGGCCCAGTACTATACCTGTTATTTACCGGTGATCTCCCATAAAGTGAAGAAAGAACTATAGGAACTTTTGCAGATGATACTTCTATACTTGCTGTGGGAGAAACTGAAAAGCAACAAAAAAGCTTTAAAAGGCAGTTATTAAGATTTCCAATTAGACAACAAATTGGCAGATAAGTTTAAATGACCTTAAGTCAGATCACATTAATTTCACTTACAAGAATGTACCATACGCATACCAGTGTAAATAAATGGCAAAGAAGTGGAAAATTCAAATACAGCTTAATATCTAGCTATGACTCTAGATGCTAAATTGCGCTGGAAAGCACATGGAAAGAATGAAAATAGGAGACGAATTAAATATGAGATACAGTCAAATGTATTGGTTAATTGGGAGATACTCTTGTTTATTCAATCATAAAAAAATATTTCGTTATAAGCTATATATATGCACTTCCAAAATGAACATAGAAACAATTCCAACATTCCAAAAAAAGTACTACGGAACATCGGCAATGATCCGCGGTAAATAAGAAACGTCGATCTACATAGAAATCGATTTTGATCTTAATTTTCAATATATTTACAAAAACTCAAACAAAATTGCTTATTTGTCTAATATCTATGTGCAATATTTAAAAGACAGAAGCTAGTCAGTCTGCGGGAGATTTTTTTTAGATTAGGTTAAAGTCGCTCACTTCTGCTCAGGCTTCCTCGCGTATAAACCTGCTGCAGTTACTTTCAATGATTTTTCCTTCCTTCCTTATGAAGTTATATGACTTATGGCTTAAAATATGCGAAAGTTAAAGAGATAATGTTTTTTCCACTGGATCTTATCTAAGTTAAATTTATTTTATTATTGAATCAAAATTGAACGAATACCTACTTCTTGTGGGTAATTAATCATTAAACCATAAGGAAAGGTTGCAGTCCGCTTAGAGCGAACAGTATGATACCCTATCCATATCGCTATATGCCCCAAAGAAAAAAACGTTAGGAAGATGATAGATAACATTTTATTTCATTCTATACAATTTTTTTTGAAAAAACACCCTCAAAAAGTGGGCATGGTCAAAAAATTTGTATGGACGATATATTGGAAAAAATATTGGCTAAATATCTTGTTAAACAATTTTTTTTCGGTTTCTATGAAAACTTTCGACTAAAACAGCATATTAGTGAAAAACGCCCACAAAAAGTAGGCGTGGCAAAAAACTTTGTATAACAAATATATGAAGGAGGGCAGTGCCTAAATATCTTGTAAAGATCGTAATACTCGTATCTCTCCAACTTTAGCTTTAAAAAAGTTTTTTCTAAGTTGTAAGCGTAGCAGTGAGCGTATCAAAAAAATGTTTACACTCTACCATTTTGGGACCCAGGGAGTGTATGTTCCAAATTTCAGCTTCCTAACTTTAATTTAAAGTCCTTAAAATTGGTGACGGACGGACATTGCTAAATAGGTTTTGGTCCTGATCATAAATATATATATTTTATGGGTGTATGACGAATATTAAGGGTTTTTACAAACCCTGAGTCAAAATTAATATACCCTTTGGATAGGGTATACAAAATAATTACTAAAATCTGTTCAGCCGTTTGTCTTGTAGGTCCTTGTGAAAAAAATTAGGCTTATCGTACTCTACCTAACTCTTTTTTTCCCAACCACTATAATTTGCAAACAGTTAAAATCTATGTTCATCAATTTATATTTTCATATAATTCCTAATTTCGCTAATGCCCGTGCTGTGTTACTATCAACATTATAAGGGTGCTAACAATCCATTTTGCACGTAAAATTTATAAAAAAAAAACCATGGATAGTAGCTGAAATCATCCGTTTATCGAAGAACACTCACCAATTCAGGTTCAGAATTAAGTATCTACTCTACATTTGACCAGGTTTATTTAATAACCCATAAAAGTAATCAAAAAGTAATAAGCGGTAAGGGATTAATTTCGTGGTCGCGTTCTTTCGTATTTTCTTTTGCATAAGTGCGTAAGGGACGAAAAGATTAAGCTCTATATCAAATTTGTTATTGGCACCGGGCAATGAAACCAAATCCACGAAAGTTAATTTTACTCACAGAATTCTTAACAATCTTACCATTTTCGTTGACTCTGTACAAATTCCGTATGCTAATGAAGCAATTGGTCTGCCCAAATTCAAGATTTTTAAAAATATAAATTCTACAGATGCTAATACAACTGAATCTGTGTTCTCAAGGCCAAATACACCCAGATTTTCACCATATACAAATTTCTGCATAGATATCTTGGCTCTTGATGATCTCAATCCAAATTCAAGTCCTGGACCCATTCATACAATTTGCAATCCCCTTCTTCAAATTTTTAATATGTCGCTGTTATCTGGAATTTTTCTGACTTCTAAGAACGATATTGAAAATTATGGAGGAATTTGCAAAATATCAGCTTTGCCTGAGCTGTTTGAAGGAATCTGAATTAAAATTATTTTTAATAGACCAGTTGTTTGGGCTAGCGTTATCAAAGTTATCGGTCCCACCGGCACCCCAAGTTAAAGTGGAGTTCCTCGACCAACATAACCTGGTGGTCATCCGCAACGTAAAGGGACCCGTCCGTGAAGGTGAAATGTTTGCCCGAAAGAGAAGACAGAAGTTCGCTTTTCTATAGGCAGGTTTGAAAGGGTTTGTTGTTCAAAACGGGTAACACGTGTATTTGACAAACATTTTAAAATAAAGTGCTAAGAACAATTGTGAACGCCTTCGTTGTGTATCCGAAACAGTTATTTCATTGGAATAATGCAATAAGATTTAACCTCGCGTTTTTGGCGGTATAAGCGTCCGATGGGACGCTACCCGGTGAACCTGAATATAAATGATTGAATCTAAACAAAGTACTTTGACGGGAGGTTGTTATACGGTCTCATGGATGATTTTCCGACCAATAAAAAAACTTCTTCCACGAACCCATAAGAGAACATGATTTGGGGCAGTGAATCCAATAAAATAAAGAAAAACCCCATGTCAGCCATAAAATAAGAAACGCACACTCCCCAAAGTTACTAAATAAAATTGTCAAAATTTCAAAGTCATCGCTTTCCTCTACCGCAACTATAGGTACCTACGGTGATTGTGATCGATCATTATTCGACGTCGTCGTCGTCAGTCAAGTCTCGCGCCCTCATTTTTCTATATTATTTGGTCTGACGAGCACACATTGTTAATCAATACTATATAGCCTCAATGCCTTTTTCTTAAACATGCATCTACTTAATATTTTTTTTTTTTAAATTAAGATCTCGATTCCAGTTGTACTGACTGTGTGCACATGCATATGTTTGGCGTCGTCCACGCCCACCTTTGCATGGGTTGATGATTTTTGAGCCATTTTTTTTCCTCCCCACTGGCACGCTGTTCACCTTCAGTGATTTGGTATATGAAGGTGCTGTAGCTATTACCACCGTGCAACCACTATTTTTCTACTTAGTAGTGACACAACACAATTAATAACGATTACATAATTTAACCAAAAGCAATGTCACATAACAAAATTATACGCTGTCATGTTAGGTGATTAAGATTTCCACTTGATGATTAGGTAAATTAAGAAAATTTATTTATTTAAGTAAATTTAAATCTTGAAAATGAATTTCCCATTTTTAATTGGATTTTTACTTGAACCACTCACTCTATGTACTAAGAAGAGAGGTGTATATTTATGTAATTTTTGTTTTTTATTTTTTTTTGCAACGTTATCCTCCCTATTCTAGCATTGGTCGCTAGACTATCCACCAATCTTTGGATTGGACCCTTTTCTGGTCATGCGAAATATTATATCCACTCGAGGAGGAATTTCTCTTTCGGACACACAAACACAGAGAGGAGGATATAAAATAGGGAAAAGACAGAAAACTATAGTTTTTTTTCCTATTTTATTTTTTTGTATTTTTTTTTCCTCGTTATCCTTTCGCTTTGCTATGGTGGATGTTGAGTTATTTTTGTAGTACCTACAATGGTTTTTTTGCTAATTTTTCTTCTCGTCTCTATTAGAGAATTTCTCGCTGCTGTGTTCATTGTAGTAGGTAGTGCTGCTGGAGATATACTGAATGATAATGGTCTTTATTTGGCGCCCAACGTTGTGCCGAGGGAAAAAAAATAATAATAAAAAAAACATATTTTAGAGGATACCTCCAGCAGCAGGACATTTACCTAAGTTGTAGAATAAAAGTTAAACACATACACATACATACCTACATGCACAAGTTCATTATAATGTCTGTAAAGTGAATTTCTCCCATTCACTTGGAAAACTGTTGGAAGAGCTCCAATTAAAGTGGAGATGACTATTTAGGATTGTGTTTTCTTTTGCAACGAAAAATATTTTTTTTATCTATGTATCCCACAGTCCTTTATGTATACAATATTTCCATTAAAAAATGAAGAGGGTTAAATTAAAAACTAGTTTTTCCTTCGAACAATTTGTTTTGTTCGTTTATCCCTTTTTTAAAATATATATATAGATAGCTACATCTATCTATGTAAAAAAAATATAAAACAGATTTCTAGCTTCCCCTTCTTTTTTGATTGTGAAGCGAGCGGGCGATTTTTTTTTAGAATTTTTTATGTGTTCGTTTTGCTTCAACCCCTATTTTTTTCTATAAGCTTATAAAATATAGCACCAGTGGATTGTTAAATGAATTGAAATGATTTGGAAAGAATCGCACCCTTTTGTTTGCATTTGTACATAATATAAATACCAAATTCAATATGCTGTTAATTTCTTTCATTTTTTAGTTGGATATAGCGCTTTTAATATTTTTTTAGTTTTTTTTTTGTTTTTGATAAAATTTAATAACTTACCATAGGAATATATAAAAAAATTAATATTTTGTATGGATGAAATATTATTTTTAATTTGTTTCATTTATATTTTCTTTTTTTTGTTTTTTTTTTCTTTTTTAAGTAGGATAAGGATGGCAACAAATAAATTTCTAAACAAAAATTGTATTGTTTTATGTTTCAGTTAGATAGAATATTTATGTAATTTATACAAAGAAAAAAGAAAAAAGAAAATAACCAAACTATTTAGATACTCTTCGAAACATTGATGACAAAAATGATGTTTTCTTGTGTTTATTTGGTGGTGTTGGATGTGTTGGATAAATGTGCGAAATAAAAAAAGAAATATTTCTTAGAAAACATTAAAAATTGCAGGACAACTTAAAGAGTAAGGAGAAATTAGATAACAAAAAATTGAGTAGAGTCCTTTCTGTTTGTTGTTGCAGTTTGTAGAGAAACGTTGTTTGTCGCAATTAGAGGGTAATCCTAGGCTCTTTGAGCCATCTTAAGCTATCTGATATGATGACTCCATTTCAGCTGTGAGTGTTCAGTTTTACTTAGATGTCTTAGTTCTACGTAATCTTCAAATATCACTGAAGGACAATTTATGTTTGAAAATTGCTAGAAACGACAAAAACATGGACTATGGATTTGTTAGTTTTAGAAGACTAATATAGGTTGGGAGAAGCCTGTATAATTATTCAAACTTAAACTATTTTAAAATGCGTTGGCCCTATAATTAGCGATCGGGGTAATCTTACGCTTATATAATGTTGAATTAGAAAAAAGTTTCGTGTTTTTGAATCGCAATTCGTTATCAGAGACCTAATGTACCGTGCTGGAGTATATTCCATCCTTCCAATTCCGTCCCTCTGACGCTTAACAAAATATCTTATTGCTTTGGGTACGATCACCGCTATGCTATTTTATACGTTTTAATTTTCGTCGCTCATTGCGTGGCCGAAGCGTTATGGCAGCTCGCAGATTAAGGCGTATTGCGGTTGTCAAAGGAAAGCATGTACCACTAAGCACCGCTATCCTCGCAGCTCCAGTATATTTTCAGCCTTCAAAGAATTGAATAGAGTAATATTAAACAGATACACTTGTTAGCGTTCGGTAAAGAGAATGCGCGCCTTAGGCTAAGGCCACACACTGAACAGAAAGCGGAAAAGCGACAAGTAGCCATTTATTGAATGGAAAATTTCGGGCGATCAGTTTAGAATATGTCGTTGTCGAGTGCTATTGGCAGCAGTGTTTTACAACACACTCGTTTTAACTTTTACAGAATTATATTAAGTTTAAACAAACGAAGAGTTGGTGTTCGAATTTCCCCATTTTTATCATAATCTTCGACAAGATGAAAACCGTTTAATGCAATACATACAAACATTTGATTTGCTGCTTAAAAAAGTTCATACCATTATTACAAAATGAAAAGAAAAATAACCATGTATATGTATTTTATTGTTTATTATTCTTTTTCTAATAATTATAACGAGATAGCCCTTTCAGACCTTTACTACACAATTGTGCTGGTTAGTCTTATAGCTATTAAATCAGTTTTTTTGTTGTGTGAAATTGTAGAGTAAAAGCCGGGAAGACATAAACGTGTTTTTTAAGTATTTTTGTAAAGTGAGTATTGTTTTTGTAATTTTTCCGTGAAAACTTTAGTAAAAAACCAACACCTCACCAAATTTGACTTAAATCAGTCAATATTATATTCTCGGATAAATCTATTAAACTCTCTATAACTCTAATAAATCTGTAATCAAAATTTCCATTTTTATTTCTTGCCGCTCAGCCCTTTACTAAAATAAGAGAACAGAGTTGAAACCTGAGCGACGCCTCTCTGCCGCTTAGAAACGTCGCTTTCATACGTTTACATTTTTTTGTTGCCGCTTGCCCTTCAGTGCATGGCCTTAGCCTAAGAGAACGTATGCAATTTAAAAAATTAAAAGCTAACTTTGTCCGTCTAAGGGATGTCTGAACTTGAATTTAAGATGTCTGCTATCATAAAATCCACTCGCGATTCGACACTCCACTACTTTTCCTATCTCTCACTACCTATTAAAATAGCTCCAGCCTACATGCAAAGGTTAAATTTCAAAATAAACGCACTATTTGGTATTTTTTGTGGAATTCATACTATGGCCAACAGACAATGCCTGCTAAGCGTCAGATGCAAAAAAATTACTGTCAAGCCATCCACAATCTTAACAACGAATAAGACGATTTTGTGCCGAAAACCGCCATGAGCTACGAGGCGTTTTTCTAAGCCAATATGCAAAATCTTCATTTCTGGACCATTGAAAATCCACGCGCGTGATGCACGTTGAGCCATTCTTTCACGAGGGAGGAGTGACTGGGTCGTATTTTTTTTAGGACGCCATCAGCAATAAGTCACTTGCCATACTCCTTTATTTCTCATTCTCTTATACAAAATATACCTTCCTCAAGTCTATCCCAACCATTGTCTCCACAACATCCCTACAGTCTATTTTTTCTAATTTAGTTTTAAGTGATTTAAATTTATTTAAAATCTATTTGAATAATATCAATATCTATCTACTTTAGTATTGTTTTGTATCTGGAAAGTCCTGACGTACATTTGGCCTTCTGTTTATCAATATTATGTAAGTTTTCATATTCAATTTTACACAGTTCCTCCATTGATTCATTTGTGAAAGGCTACCTATCTACGATGACTCGTAGTGACTAATGAAATCGATATTCGAAGACATTATTGTTAATCATTAATCACTGTTTTTTACATCTTTACTGTGCTGATGATGCGCCTGCCGTATGATAATTGACTTTCATTAAATAACAAGGGCATTAATAGGATATAAATTAAGTCACCAAACATGACCAGGTATGAAACTAGAAGATACATTTAAAATATGCAACACTAGTGAACCGAACAGAGAATTTCGCACAAGATTGAAGGTCACTTCTATCCTCCTCCCCAAATAGTTGGAGAAGGTCGTTAACTCGTTGGTATTGTTTTTCCCTTAAAATCCATACTTTAACTTTAGGGTAGTCCTAGTTAAATTTTGCAAATTCCTTTGAATTTTATTTAAATTTAATTTCTATAATAACCGAGTCTTTAAATTCGAAAACTAAAATACATATGTATACCACATATAAAAATCCTTGAAATATTCACTCATTTCATCACAACCACCATCGCACAAAATCAGACAGAGGAGGCGATACGTGTGTGTGAAAACAATTTTAACTTTTTGGTTTTAAATGAAACTTCTATGAAAATCCTATTAAATGATCTCTCCTACAACCTCAAGAGGAGAGTTAGTTTCATACTATCAAGGAGCAAATTTATTGAACTTGAAACAATTGCAAAAATATAACTAAAGTTCAACGACCGTTCATAGATATTATTAATCGTATCAGAATGTATGTGTATAATTTGCAAGAGACGAAATGTTCTCTAGATCAGGAATAGGTGCTGTGATGCACCACACATGTAGGTAGAAGTGCAACTCATGATATGGTATAAACATTTGGCCAATTTAACAAACAACAGAAAGACAACAACAACAAATTCTAGGAAAAGTTGTATGTTGAGTTTTGTGTCGTGAAAAGTTCTCGTTAAGTAAAAGTGAAAGTACATTGAAAGAGTGCCAGAAGTTCCCAAATTGTGACGACACGGACTATATGGTTCGAAAGTACCCTTTGTGGGTGCGTGCGAAGTTATTGGAGTGGTTATCAATTTTTCGTTTTTTTTACCTCAGGATAAGATGTCCAGGGATCGAGAATTGTTTCACGGGTACATACATATATGTACATAAGGTGAGTGATAAAGTGAGGTGAGGCGTAAGGCGGTTGTCATAAGAAAGTATGCATGTCTTATCACCTTTCGCATATCTTCACAGCATCAGTATGTTTTGGGACATAACATGCAAAAGTAGTTTATTTCCAATTTTATTTCGCGTTTTTAAATAGTTAAAATTTTTAAAAGAAATTTCGGTCGAAATAATGCACCAACTGTAGCTTGTGAAGAAAGCTGCTGAGACTATTATAAAATGTGAAAATAAGGTGTTATCTCTGTATGTGCAGAGATATATTTTTTGATACGAATGAAGGGGCCTACAGTTTCTTATGACAGTCTCTTGAATTAAAACTTTGAGGTGGTACGGGTCGGCTTTAAACCTGAGATAGCTCGCTTAGTAGACTAATGTACTTAACCACTATGCCGCTGTACCCACTGCCAGCTCATAAATAACCGTATATATTCCCGTGTTCGCCCAATGGAGAATATTTCAGCTGTTGATGAAAGTATGCGTCTAAGGCCGAAAATTTCAACAAGTAGCCTAAGAAGAGTTTTGCAAAAGACTTGGATTATTCGTAATGGCGTGAAGTTTAAGCAATTGTTCTTCGATTCCAAATGATACCTCAAGGCTTAATACACAGTTCTCTCCGGTTCTTCTTATTTATGAATGATCTGCCTAAATTATACTTTGATATCTTACCTTAGTCGCTAAACAATTGTCCTAGTAAATGTTAACTGTAGTAATCTCCAACAACTACCGCAATCACGTAGAACCTAGGACATATTTATATCTCAAGGATCTTTGAAACACTCTCTTGTTAACTCAATAAAACAGATAAATTGCGACTACAACATTAAGACATTGAATTTATTGGTTAACTAAAAATAGATAATGTCTTACTTGTATGTACTTTCTGTTAGAAAACTAATGAAACTATTGCATACCCACTTCAAGAATGGCTTGGACTTTAAGTAAATGATTACTCGAATATGGAGAAGTTCAAATGTGAATATAACCCATCATCAATTTCTGTTATTTTAACAAAATATTAACCATTTCGAAAGTACAAACAACAACAGTGTTTCAGGTATAAACAACAATAACGTTTGAAGATGAAATAATATCCTGAATCCTATTTACCATATTTTTAATTAATAATTTACCTTTCTTTTTGTTACATCAATGAGGCTTTCCAAAAAAAAGAAGGTTAAGTTTCTATGCCAACCAACTAGTTCTTAGCTCTTTAGAATTTTTTAAACGACACTCACAATTTTATGGAACCACAGTGAATAACAAGCTTCAAATTAAATAGCTAAGAGTTTATTTTAAGCCAAATGTTTAAGGTCTACCCAAAAATTATATTTTCATTATTTAAACTGATATCTAACAATATTAGAATTTTACGACAACAATATTTTTCACTTCACCCTCAGAAAAAAAATGTTCGTCCTCACGACTTCCAATAAACTGCATTTGTAAGGACCCTTTTTGTCGATAGTACGTACTAGTACGCACCTAATGCCTTAATAAAAACAAAATGAAATGGTGATGAATGTACAAACCTGCTCAGCAGAAAGGCTAATTAATTACCTTAATACTGTTGTCAAAGAGTTGAGTTCTTCATAAAAACATAATTAAAAGCAGAAAATAAAAAATACAACCGAAAAGGGGGAAACAGGGAGCAAGGAAATCTTTTTTGGTTCTTGTTTTTCATATTTTTGTCCTTAATGTGGAAGAGTACTATACACAACGGAAGAGATGCCAACTCACTCGTTGCAGGGTTGACCAGCATTCTTCTAAGGTGCGTTCACTTATTGCTGCTGCACTATTCGATCTGGACAATTGGAGCTGCAGTCATTTATTTGTTTATATTTGCACATTTTTTTTAATATTTTGTTCACATAATCCATTTCAAATGATTTGTTTATATGTTGTTATTTAGAAGAGAAAAGAGCAAAAATTGAAATATTTCAAATTAGTAATTTTATAATTTGTTTGTTACCACAAATCAAAAATTAAATCGCACACAGGAGAATAACAAAAAAAAACAAAATTACCTAAAATCGTAAAAAATTAAAAACAAAAAACTTCTTAATCTAAAAGGCTATGTACAAATGCAATTGAGTCTTTCTTCTTCTGAAATAAAGTTCTTATATACTTGTACATTTACCGGGGAGTCAACTTAATCTATATTCACACACCACACAATAAAAAACTTTTTTTTTCAGTGACCCAAGAATTATAAAAAACAATCAACAACAAGTTAGCAAATCAACACCGACAAAATCTTCTGATGGAAAAACATGGAAATTACGATTTACCGTCGGCAAAAAAACACACATCAAAATCCACGACGTTGAAAAAAAATACCCTAAAACCTAAAAAAAAAAATGGTAAAAAAACCAAAAATAAAACACAATTTTTTTTAAAGAAATAAATAAAACATTTTATTAAAAAAAATTAAAACAAAACAAGCCAATTTAAATTAAATTCGAAAAACAACAAACTTAGGAAAACTTTTAATTTTGAATTACATTTTCATCTTCACAGTCCAGCGTCATTTTAATAATTTTTTTTACTGTTAAATAATAATATCCGTTTTTATATAAAACTAAAATAAAAAATATTTTTTTTTGTTTTGGTTGCAAAAATTCACCTAAAAACTATTTATAGTTTTTTTTTGTTCACACTTTTAATTTCACTCGCGAAATTTCTCGTAATTCGTATCATCAACCGCCGAGATGTCAGATGTCTTTCAAAGCGAACCTTTACCGTCGACATCAAAGTCGAAAGTGATTTTCAACTAACTGTCGGCAAAATTAAATCTTATTAGAAAAAAAAGAACTATCCGTCTTAAGAATATTAACGACAAGGACGAGCGCACGATAAAGAATAAGAAGACGACAACGTCGACTACAACAATAACAAGCTCTCAAATACGAAACATCCTTACAGAGTGATGTCGCTGTACGCCGCTCTGTGTGTGTTGTATTGTACATCAAATTCACAGAAGGACTGCGTGACTCGAGAAAAAGTGTGCCTTTCTAAGATATAACAGAGAAAGAAACATAAAAAACCCTGTTTTTTTTCTATTTACAAACTATGAATATAATACACATACATCTACAAGAACCGGGAAGAAGAAACAACCACCATCATCCAGCAACACAAAAAAAAACAAAAAAATGGGGGAAAAGAACACCACTTTCTTTATTTTCAATACGATATGAATGATAGAATGAGGGTAGGGCCGTAAAAAATGACAAAAAATCCTACAAAAAAAAAAACAAAAAAAAAACCTACCCTCGAAAGGACTTTAGAGAAATCCCATCCCCTGTTCAGAGTACCACAACCATTGTACACACAACTAGGTACTATCGTGTGTATTTGTCGCTGCCAACATTAGATGGTAGTGTTTCAGTTTCAGTCCTGTGGCACGCTCATCGTGTGGATGTGCCGTCCCAGTCGCCGTCGTCGTCGTCAATGTCGTCACCGTCTTCGTCGTTCATTCTCTCACAACAGTCATGGCTGAGTTCCAGTGCTACTGTTATGATCGCCAAAGAACAAGTTAGAGGAACCCGAATCAAACACACACACACAACAACTTACCCACCCACACAAAAAATCCAATTCACTCACTCAAACTCAAACCAACCCAAACGAGCATACAAGAAGAAACACCGGAGGAGAAGAAACATATATTTACAGGACGAAGGAATAGCTAGCACACCGAAAAAAAAACAATATATCGAAGACGGAGCAGCACGCTACAGCGTATTCCTTCTCAGTACGTTTTTCTTTAAGAGCTGTTGTTGTATTTTTATATTCTGCCATCTCCTGTATTTCATTCGTTCGTTTCTGCTTCGTGAGACCTGAGAGTTATCCATTCAATTTAAACACACACATACAAAGAGAAAGACATAGCAAACCCGTTTACAAAAATGCTCTCTCTCTCTGCGACCGTTCATTTGGCAGGACATTTATAATTACAGTATTTTTTTTACTAAATTTTTTTTTTGTGTGAAAAAAAAATTTCCCCTCTAATATTGTGTTTTTTTATACCACTACCACTACAAAACTATTTCGAAGCCATAGTTGTTTTTTGTTTTTTAGTCTTCTCCTTTGAAGAGAAAACTGGATTTCAACTTAGAAGGATAGATAGCAACAAGCTTAGAACAAATTGGGGGTGGCGGGTGGGCGTTCGTGCACAAAAAAAAAGACAGTGGCCAGTTGGGATACATTCTAATGAGAGAAAGAGAAAAGAGTGTTATTTATCAAATGAGAAAAAATAACTCATCTCGGCCGCGATAGTGGGAGTGGGGTAGAAGAAGAAAAACAAGATACACCGTCAATACAATTTAAAGCAAACCTTTGCCAAGTACTGGGACTGAGTGAGAATAAAATATTTCACTTGAAAGAGCGCTTAAATTGACCTAGTTCAAGGCAGCGAAACAAAGTTAGGTGGCTGTAGGAAGTTAGGTAGGTACCTACCTATCTTATTTTTAATGTTGCGAAAACACACACTTAATTGTAATTAGGTACATACTTTCCAAACTACACATCCGCAGATAGCTAGATAGAATATCTTAAGAAAGAATTCGATTCTTTCGACACATATTGGGGGTGCACGCTGATTTCAACAAGATAAAAAAAGAAAAATTGGGGTGGTTGCAATTGGTAGAGAATGGGGGTGTTTGAATGATTATGATTTAATTTTAATTTGGTACTAGGTAAGGTAGGTAACCAGTGGCGCCTTTGGCGCAATACGCTGTGAAGAAGACTAAGGGGGAGCAGTGCATTTGTTGATCTTTATTACCTCATGCTACTAGAGAGATTTGGCTTTTTATCACTCAAAGTACTCACAGTACCCTTGCAAGTAAGTTGTTTGCCTTTGTTTTATTGGCACAGAATAACCCACAACAGCAAACTCATCTGTTCACAAACGGTCACAAGTTTAAATATTTTTTTTTTGACTCAAATGTTTTACAGTACCCTCACATAAGAACTTGATTTCTTAGGAAATTCAGGTGCTTACATAGGGAGAATACAGCGACTTAGCGCTTCCTATCCATCCTTAGCAATCAATTCGAGAGCGCCTAATCTATGGTTAATAGCTGCAAAAATGGCCGCGGATCTGTGGTTAACCCGAAAAAGAAAGAAATAAACTCCTAAATCTCATAAAAATTTGGAGTGACCCTATATAGGAAAGAAAGTTACATATTCAAGGTTTCTATATCTGCAACAGGATAACATAGGGTCCTAGTCCCCAAATTAATTACTCAGGGCATTTTAAAGTAGCGTCCCCGGGACCATAGAGGCTGCTGGAAGGCTTTTGTGTCTCTCCACGGGTCGGGAGCATGTTAAGTAAAGTACGTACTATTATGGCATGATTTTACAAGGAAATAGAACAGACCGATACTTACATTTGGTTAATTTTGTTCGGTGGCAAGCAGTGGAAGAAAGCTACTAATCTTACGATTGTGATAAAGATTCAGATATTTGACAACCCACAGACTCCCACGGACGAATTCGTAGCCATACCCAACTTAACTCCATTAATAAAAAATAACACACCACTGTGCGAAGATATATTTTTATATATATATATATGGATAAAAGGACGGAAATTTATTTTTGAGAAGCTATGACAGTTCTTACTCTTGGATATTTGTGATACGTTCCCAAGAGATGGGGCATCGAATAAAAACTTTTAGGTGGTACGGGTCGGGAATGCAACCAGTGACCCCTCGCTTAGTAGTCCAACGCACTTTACCACTAAGCCACTGCACCCACCCTTACAAACGCTTTAGTACTTTAGTACAATAATCTGCTGCAACAGTGCTTTTCGGCTAACTACCAGTTAGAAAATTAGAAACGTAGTCCGATGGGACAGAAATATATAGATGGGAATGTATGACCCCATTTGAACTTCACTAGATCATTTGTAACCTCTTAGGATGTCCACAGTTTCGCTTCTGTTTAGAGATTTTTGGTTGAGATTTTTGTCTTGACTGTGGTCAGCGGAATGTGAGTTGAGTTCTACTGTTCATTTATAATGCTCATATTCATTTTTATAAACGTAACTTTATTCTTCGATTCAATTCAGGTAACCTTGACCTGTGAGGCCAGCTCCCTATGGCAATCTTTTTGAAGTTATATTGACTGCAGCGATAGACTTGATGGAAGGGTCTATGGGTTTAAGTTTGATTTGACGGCCTGCCGACTGCAGAAATATAGTTGGAATCTGTCTGTTACAAAATTTTTGTGAATTCGGGCCATTTCTCATTTTTAATTATTGTAAGTCACATTTTTGGGGCTAATTTTCATCTATTTTCAAAAAGTTTGAGAACATTTTTTGTAGCGAAAGGATGCAAAATAGCCCCAATTCACAATAATTGGGATAACTTTTAAGGTAATTTTTCGTGTAGTCGAAAGCTATGTATGCTTTCTTTACCCGTTGTTCAACGCTTAAGTCCATAATTGATATCGGGATCTAAAATTACTCCTAGATACCAAGCATTGGACGATAGGGAGGTTGGTTGACCGTTTATGCGATGAAGGGTGAGAAATCAAGTATATTGGTTTTTGTGGTAAAAGCGCCAGCCCGGTTTCTCTTGGGCAAATACCAAGACCACACCATCTAGCCCAATCTTGATTAGCTAGAGCATTCCTCATATAATTTCGCTAATTACGGACGGAAACTTACTGATGCCAGAAAATCATCACATCTTCCGCGTATTTCTTCTCTGTAGATTTATCTTGTTCATTATTCTAAGCTATATCAGAGGTAAAACTATACCGCCTTGAGGTGTCCCACTGCTGGCAGGTCTTATTATGTTGCTATTTCCTTTGGTGTTTCCCAAATGATTTTGGTACTAAGCACAAAAACAATCCAGCTCCATAAGGGATTGTAGAACGGTTTCAGTGTAAACTTTGATGAAAACAACCTTTTTATGCCTTGAATGGTGGATGACATGTACTCCTGTGTACACTATATGGTCTTTTCCATGTCTTAGCGCTGTGTTTAGGAAAGAACTGTTAGTTTTAGGAGACGTTCCAGAGTTTTGAATACTTAAGGTTCTTTTTTTGGAATACTGCGATCAGATCTCAATGTTAGTGACCCTCCCTTAATCTAAAATTTTGAATAACAAATTCAGCAGAAATCCTTAATTACAGATATCCTTCGCTGAACCAGAGGCACAATAACAGCGCAAGTCTTATAATCACTTGACTGTTTGAAATTAACACAATTTTTTTTGGTTTTATGGCAAAAGGAGTACACTCACAGAAAGCTCTCTTGTGTTACACGGTTCTGTTGGATTATCCTCAATACTGCGATGACCAGTTGAAGTTGATAAGCAAGAGTCAAGAGTAGCTCTCAATGGCTTAGTATCTGGCCAAAACGGAAGCATTTTCTTGTCTCCTACGTTGTGCGTTATTTTTCGACTTCTTGACTTGGTAGTTTCAAAGCTATGCATACTTTGCAACTACAACTAAACGAATCTACATTTTCAGCACACTGTCAAGAGCTAAGAAATACCACCTACGTTTGCTTGGTTATGGCTATTTATTAATGTTTGGTATTTTTCCAGAATATATTAGAACATTTCTTAAAACACTGAAAATATGTTACAAGTAGTCTACAAACGGAATTTATCTATGTAACCAAATTTATCACTTCGAAATGCATCTCATATCTATAAAAATGTCTTACATATACAAAACACAAATAGTAAAGCATTTCATTGTAACGATAAATGTTTTTAGGTAAATTTAAGTCTGGTGATTAAATAGTAATGTTATGGAAGTCATGTTAGTCTTTTCCCTATGAAAACATCCACTTCAACATCCGTATGCATGAACATCTAATTATTTACTTTGATACTAATAAATAATTAAACCGAGGTAGAAATAGGTATAGATATCTACAACCATTCGACGATAAATTGCGATGCAATTAGTGTCTATCTAAGTTCAAACTATTCAATATTCTATGCGGCGGCAACAGCTCATTTTTTTGCGCTTTAATAACACCCGTCGTTAGTTTATTATAGTATTAACTTTCCAAGAGTCCAATCATTTCATTTAATATGTACCTATGCTGTCCTATAGGCACAACACGAATAAAATACCTAACCCCTTGCTAACTCGAAAATATCCTTTGGCAGGAAAAATTTTGCAATACCAAATGCTATGATTATCAACATATATCTATGTAAATACATACAGCAGAAACAGCAGAACTGTAAATAAAAAATAGTAAAAGATTGTAAGAAAAAGGATAAGAAATCACTATTGGAAGCGAAGGAGTCTTGCCAACGTTACGACCTTATTATGTACGAGAAAGTACATATCTAAATATATACGAAGTCAGCTCGAGGGAGAGCAATCGAAAAAAAGGCAAACGGCCCGGTTCGTTTATTTGCCAAAGACCTCTTATACCTATATACAGTTTTTTTTTTATTCCTCCTCCTGTTATCCTTTCCCTACGTAACGAGAGGCTATGGGGCTATGAGAAAAAAACGAGAGATAAAAAATAAAAAGAAAACAAAAAATACACAATGATATTCCATCTCGCTTTCGCTCTGTGTCGTTTGTTATTGTTGTATAGGTAGAAGTTCGACGTTCCAATAGGAATTGAATGCTATTCATAGCGTTTTTACTGTTGCTGGTGTTGTCCTGTGCGAGGGGGTGTAGGGTGAAGTATGTCCTTTTTGATGTGGTTTTAAGTCAAGAAAATATCGAGAGCGATAGCCATTTTTTTTTCTCAATATGTGTTTTGTTAGGTAAGCCAGAGTAGTAGGTAGATAGATAGGTACCTACCTACTTTACCAAGTTATTATTGGTTTGACACTTTGAGGAAAATTTATTTAAAATGTATTGAAGTCCACTTTATTGCTGGGAGAGGTAGACTACATGTAGGTACCGATGTTTGCCTATTTCCACGTGATATGAACGTCTTTGCACTAGAAAACAACTTTGTACCTAATCTTATCAGATAGAAACATATTTTAATGCACTAAATTAGAATAAACGGAAACAGAAAAGGAATTAAAATTAACAGAGGAATCCTCGATACTCAACTTACGGTTTGGGAATAAGATAAGGAGCACTAGGTAGTTTAGGATAAGCAATTGAGATATGGGATAGTTTTGCAATATCTTGGAAAAAGTAGCTTTCAGGTGTTTTCTTTCTTAAGAGACAGAGAGCTGTAATTTCTCATTGAAAATGTCGTCATCGTTGAGTTTAGTTGCATTGCGTGGTTTCCTTATATATTTTCTTTTCGTGGGTTCATATATGTTCTAAGCTCGTGAAGAAGCAAGAGAACGGTCTGTCAAGTCCATACTGTAAGGTGACATGTAGTCGCAGCCGACATTGTTAAATAGATACATACATTTTCAGAATCTGTGAGTGCCCTACGAGACCTGGGTTTTGTATGATTCATAGACTGATTCGCAAAGCGCGCTTGGCAACTGATTCATGCAAACTCTAGCTGATTTACGCGCAATCAACCAGAAATACCAGAGTCCCAGTTATATTTATATTCTTCAGTCGTGTAGAACTTTTCGTCTGAAGTCCTTCAAGAGTAGTATCGAAAGATAGAATGGAATTCGTACTGTTTAATGTTTTGGAAATATCTGAACATTTTAATCTATAAGAGAAAAACAATGCCCTTAATGCACTAAGTTTCAGTACTCACCAACGGGGTAAGTTGGTCCACGACCCAAAAAGTGAAAGAATAAACTTGATAAAAGACAAAAACTTCGCAAGTCATCCATCACATGTTCCGTTTGATCTTAGCTGCTGGTCTGTATGACGCCTTAGAACACCCAAGTTCAACTAGGTCTCGATGAGATTTTTATTCTTCATCAACATAACTTGCCCACCAACGGGGTAAGTTGGGCCAGGAAAAAGGGTGAGATCGTCCCTAGTTATCGATCCCATTTTCCATTTGCCCTTAGCTGCTGGTCTATATGACGCCCAAGTTTAGCTAGGTCTCGATGAAATTTCTATTCTTTATCGACATAACTTGCATCTATTTCGTTTCCGCATAGGACTATTGCATTTAGTTCATGGTTCTTTCTTTTACTCTTTCAGATTTTTGCTAACAATTCGTTGGTTTTGGTAAACCGATACCTATGCTAGTTATGGTAAAACACTCTTTATATACACTTATAGACAAACAAGCAAATATACGATTTAAGCTAGTAAAATAATGCACATAATTTCCGAGCGTGGCTGTCTCAGATAAAGCTACATTCCAGGCAACTGCGCAAAGTGGATTTACTTGTAGAAAACTCATCATTAGCTTCATGCTGGGAGCAATCACTATCTATTGCCAGTAAGGCCGACATGCCATCAGAATGGTAGTACCGTCTTACTACTTCGGCAAGAGCTTTAGAAACGTCAATAGGAATTGAAAACCACTACTCACTTTCTGTGCAATTGCCTCTTACTAGCTAGGTTTAATAAGAAATATTAGATAAATCTTTGTTCGGAAATTTAAGTGATCTCAGCAAAGTACGTTCAAATGTTTATATATAATAAACTGACAAGTGCAATCTACTGATGAACATAAACCACCACATCTATGTGGAATACCTCTGAAACTATGGTTTGGGGTCTGATTAAGAAATTTGAGGTTTTATCGCATCAGTCACCCCTCTTTTTCGATAAAAGTTTGAGGAATTCAGGCTGGAATTGATTGCAACCTGGATCCGCCCGTTTAAATCGCTCTAAATTTTTCCTTCAAAAAAAATGAATGCTTCATTTTTCAGATTTAAGTCGAATTTCTTATAGACCCTTAAATTTACCAGTCACAACAAAGTCATTAATCTTTAATATACAGCGATACCTTTATTGCAATCCTTTCAATACTAACCGTCAACTCCTTCTATTGGATAATCGCTAAATCCTACCTCTCAAAAATCTACCTACTTATACATTATATGCACCCCATCTTCATTGTACTGCATACAATAAGCAATCAAAAGCAGCCCGCTATAAAATTCTATACAAACGACTCATTACATAAACACTCACAGGTTAAATTGCATTTTTTCTCTCTACAAGTTCCTACTTCTGGGTGTCACTACTCTAACCCTGCATGTTTAGAACAAAAAAAAAAGAATAATTATACCGAAACAACCCCTACAGCGCAATACCTACCGCCAACCAAATAGTTTACATTGCGTTACTACCGATACCCTTTTCCCTCCACAGAAAGGACATACATATGATACCCTACCCGTCTACCTATACATTACCATCCAGCACCAAGTCCAGTGGAAAAATGTGCAAAAACCTCCCCAGTAAGAAATGTAAGTTTTTCTTTTTACGTCCGAATAGTTTGACCAACAAAAAAAAACAGGAAATAAATACAAAAACAAAACTACGGAAACAGCGTACACAAAGAATAGAAACACAACTACTTTCCTTGCATTTTATACTCCTTCAAGAAAAATCAGGGAAACTCTTGATATACGTAACAATCTAGCAGAGAGAACGGGCGAAATCCCAACACACATAGAAAAAGATGGAAATAAACAAACACATTTTAAAAGGACAACGATTGTCCGTCTGTCCCACCCATAAAAAAAAAACAATTTTTTTTTTCAAATCCCTCCCCTTTGGAGTATTTTTTTTATTATTTGTTTTTTCTTCTGTTCTTTTTTTTTCTCCTTCTACCCCGGTATAGTTTTGAATGTGTGTTTTAATTGTAGAAAAATAAAAAATAAAAAGAAAAATAACGAGCGACATGAAGAAAGATATATAAGTACTGCTAAAATGGGTAATGCATTTTTTTGTTTAAATATATTTTTGTTAATGTTAAGTGCAAGGGCGAAAAAGCCAAACAATTGGTACCTAGGTTATGTCTGTGTATAGTATCCTTAGTTGTGTTTGGAATTTTTGCTTGTTTTTAACTGAATTTTTTTTTATTTCATTGTTTTCTCCCTACGTCCGTTCGTTTTACTAAGATCCTAGCCAAGTGTATACAAAATAAAATCAATCTCTTAACTGAGACCCCTCGCCCCAACTACTGAAATATCGCAGCAAAGAAGAAAAAAAAACATATACAATAATAACCACTGAGTCGGAGGACAAATGTATGCCCGACTAACGAGAAACGAGCAGGTATTCTTCGAAGGTGTTTCTCGCGACCTCTATGAGATGTCGATGTTTAAACCAAGCCAAAAACACGCCGACTAGAGGGTCTTTGATTCCTTGCTTCCAAGTTCGAGACGACAAAGAAGAATGAAAAGTGATGGGAAGCTGGCTCCTCACCAGTCAAGCTAATTGAAGAAAGAAAACAAAATATGAAGTCCAAAGATCCATCTCTGAGCCATCTATTACAAAGTTAAA
Organism: Ferdinandea cuprea; assembly: GCA_963576555.1. NCBI lineage: Eukaryota > Metazoa > Arthropoda > Insecta > Diptera > Syrphidae > Ferdinandea > Ferdinandea cuprea. Next base: position 27,245,123 of record OY754962.1, read on the forward strand.
AGTAATATTACAAATAGTAACAATACAAATAGTTGAATGAGTAGGAAGTAGTTTTATCCTAGATCCCTGTGGTATCACAACAGACCAATACTGATCAAAGTGTGTCGGTCTTATGCCGATAGCCACTTGAACCTGTTCTTACCTAAACTCAAGATGAACGAAAAACAAAAGTTTAAATTGTTTGTATGGGAGTAGTTAGTAATGGCAGATATGTTGTTCCTTGTTAATACCTTAAATGCAAAAGGAAACTGTTTTCTACACAAGGACACTCCTCAATCTTCTCATACTTCTTCCACAACATCGAATCTTTATGCGTCAATTACTGCACTTTGGAATCCTTAAAAGTTTCTGAGGATATAGGGATGGTATCGGGCAGACACGAGCTGTTTTAGCCCCTACATAAAAAGGTATATCACGCTGAGTCCACGGGGGATCTTAATAGATTAGATTGAGGGTTGGAGGTGGTATATTGCATCCCAGATCACTGCGGCCTCACAAGGACCTTTTGTGATAACATTCATTTAAAGCTCATCCATGATGGCGCAGTTAGTTATAAAAGCGGTTAGCTCTTTGGGTGAGCTGGAAGTTATATCCGCTGCTTCAGGGTAGAAATTACATAGATAACGTTGATGAGCTTGTATTAAGCAGTTGCAGTCACATAGTATATGGCATAGAATGGCATTGGCATCATGAATTGAGATGCGGATCCTTTTCTGGCTAGTTCGTCTGCTTTTTCATTGCTTTCATGTCCACTGTGACCGGGCATCCAGATAAAATGTGGGATCTTAGTATGGCCAAGAGGCGAGACTGATCTTTCTCGCCGAATTAATAAATCTATTCTGGACAATTAAGGAAAACATAGAGTCTATTTAACGTATTTTCCCAAATAGAGACCTTCAACAGATAAATCTTTTTCCGTTAAATGTCCCCCGAGTCCAATTCCCCGCCAGAAAACCAGTTTGGATTCGTAAGTTATTTTAAAATTATAGCCTTCTAAAAAATTCTTGAGGGGTTCTCGCCCTTTTTTCCCTTTTCCAATTTCCTGAATTCTTTCTTATTACGTACTACTACTACTGCATTTTTTTGTTTGGATTTAGTGACACAGAAGTTTCTGCTTGACATTATATCTATGGTTCTTCTCTCGAGATTGATTTGAACGCATCTTACAGTGATACTTTTTATCCATTGCAATTCATACGTACGTATAATTACGACAGCAGTTGGTCTCTATGTCCTAATCTTGTGTTTCTTCTTATCAACAGATAAATAAAGAAAAAAATTATTTTTTCAAGACAGGGATTTTCCCCAGCAAATGTTCAAAAGAAAAATCTTTAAAATAAGAATTATGGAATGTTTTCCACATTTTCACATGTTGGAACAAAACGCAAATTTAACTGAAAAGTAAGCCTCAAGTTGCAAGTTGTCAATTTTTGTTTTGGCTTACTTAACAACCATAACAAGGTATTGTTGCCGGGCTTAATGTCTAAGAAAAAATAAAACTCAAAAATAAGTCCTTTGCAGTTAGAGAGTTCTCACATAACTGTATCTGGAGCTGATAGATTGTGCAGACATTAACTTTAAAACATTGATTATGACGCGACAGAACCGATGAATAAAGCACTCGCTGCGGACGAGTACCAAGCAAATGAGCATGCATCTGAATAGGTAACTCAAGACCGATTCAGGAGATGACTGCAATCGTTAAAGATCAAAATAAAATTACTATTAGATACTTTTTCGAAAATCAAAAAAAAGAGACTCATATAGAGGCAATGCGACGCTTCGATTGTGGCTATTGATTAGGCTATCAAATATGCTACCCCATTTTGAGGGTCTTAAGTCGCCTAGCTGCAGCTGCTGTCGGTCTGGAAGCGAATCTCTAAATTTAGCTTCGTCACAAAACGTCATTAATCAAGTCTGAGCATGGAAAGACTGGTTGAGGACAAACCTGTGTGAATTTCACTGCAAAACCTTGCTTGAATCGGAAGAATAGAGAGTGTGCTCGATATTAAAGGGAAGCAAAATATCTTGAAGTAATCCTTGATAGCAAGCTCCTCTAGATCAAGCATTTTGAGACAAAGACACGTAAGAGGCATTGTCAAGTAAAAAAAAAGCGCTGCAAATACAATTGGACACAAACATTTCATCACAACAAAAAAAAAAAAAAAAAATTCAATTAAAAAATTGGACACGAACAAAATCAAATCATAATCAAATCTGAAATTACCAAACCGAAAATCATTAGTCCAGAAGATTTTTCGCTAACCCTGAATGCTACTTTTATCACTGCGTCAGTCTGGATATAAAAAAATAGAAATCCCTTTAAGCATATGGAGGATGTGATTTCGAGAGAGTTATGATAACTATAATTCTGATCAAAGCCTCGTCAATAAAAGAAAGGAAGAAGAAAACAGAAGAACAAAATGTGTAAGGTTGGCATCACACGTCACGAACTATACACAAAGTTTTGGAAACAATCCTACCCAATTGCGGCAGTTATAGGAGAAGGCAGCAGATGGGCTTGTAAGCATTTTAGACATTGATTAAGTTTTAGATTTAAATGTTCACGCGTTCAGAGATATATCAAACAAATAATTTCTGAGTTCAGATGCTTATCTTAGTAGCCTTAACGCATTCTATTTACCTCCGAGGGAAACGTTGGTAAAACAAGATTTGAATAAAAATGAATATGGAAATGAGCTCTCAGTTATCGATGTATTTAAAAATCATAAACACATTGTGTGTTTTATTCCATTAAAAAAGAATTCATCGAAGGCAATGCGAAAAACCACCGGAGGCACAATCTGTCGAAAGTCCGTCCAACTGCTCGAATACGCCAACGATATTGACATTACCGGCAGAATGCGGCGTGATGTCATTTGCGCTTTCATTGGTATTTAGACGGAGACAGCGAAATCTATGGCGCAGATGTATGAACTTCGGTGTGAAGGAGGAGAAGGAGGTGCAAAGTCGAACTATACTGGCTTTGAAAGTCCAACGACACCAATGCTCCAACAACGAACATTTTCGACTCCACCACCGCGTCTCAGGTGGCTTAGAAAAGTAGATAGGGACTACAACCAACTTAGCATGTAGAACTGGAGGCAGCTATCGAGCTGGCTGGAAACGTTGTTGATGTTGATTGAGGCCTATGTCCACGTCGTACTAAAGTAAAATGAAATCATTTTAAGTGGTTTTATCGTAGAAATTTATTCGTCCTTTACGCAATTAAAACGATTTTCGTTATAGTCAAGTTTCCCGTCAGATTGGCCATTAATTTGCGCCGATACAAGCTTAACTAAATATAATGTGTAAAGTCAATCGAATCAATGCGGTCTAATTGCGAAACTGTGTAGGTGTATTTTATATCGGAAGTCTGGTGGTAATGCGATCGAAATCAAAATAACAAAGCGGTTTATTGTAAGACACGGACATCAAATTAACTTTATTATATTTTGCGTATGTGGATGGAATTCATTCCTTCAATCGGTGTTCGTAAAACTTATGAATAGGATTGTAAAAGGATTTATTTTGTTGATTTAGGTCTTTTAATTTTGGAAAATTGCAATAAATGTCAATTTACAGATATCGACAACATAAATTATGCATCAATTAAATTTCTTAAAAGCCAAATACATGGATCGTAAAGTTCGGATTAAATTCCATACGAGGAGGCGGTCAAATTCTAGTTCGTGCAAGGAAATGTATCTATAAACAAGAACTAATCATCGTATTTCAATATAAAATTTGGTTAGTATTATCGTCCGAGCACGAGTTAATGTACTGAGGCGATAAATTGCTAACGTGAAATTGTATCTCATAGCAGTTTTGATTAGAGCGGAAAGACCTCTATGCGATAGAACTTCATTTGGTTGTAAAAAATTATGTGGTTCCATACAATCCCTATGCAGAAAGAGAAGAGCATTAATACTCTTTGGTTTTGGGTAGCTTGCCTTTTATATTCAATTATATTAAAATGTCTAACAAACGAAGATCCACCCAATAATCACCCACACAACAGTTGTTTTCGCTCGCACTCACTCCCCTGCGTCGAGAGGTATCTATATAAAACTTAAATCCCAGTCTTCGAATCTCTTACAAACAAAAATCAAGGTCAAATGTATCTCCATTTCTATATCCGGAGAGCGGAATAGTAACACAAGTTGAATGTACTATCAAGACAGATGAGAGGAGGCCACTAACGTACGTTCGTTCGTCATTAATATCATCCACACTTGTACACCCTATACACACTTTTTCTCCCCCTCTTATGCAGTACCCTACTACTTTCGAAAACAGTTTTCTGGTAGTAAATTTCATATTATACAAATAAAACTACCAAAAACTGCAACAACAAGCAATCAAAAGATGCAACAATAAGCAATACGTTCTCGCACTCGCCCAAACAAGGACAAAAATAATAATGCGGGTATGGAAACCTACTTCCGGTTTCGCAATTGTTTAATAATTTTTTAAAGAAAGAAATTGCTGAACGCCAGTAGCAACTTGCATCATCACTCAAACACTACACTCTTTCTCTCTCTTTTACACTCTTTCATATAGACCCATCCAAAATAAAATAAAAAAAACCAGACACAATTTTGGAAACATTTTCATACCCAAAAGTCGGTCTCTTATTTTCATTATTATTGCCCCTCAGGTTCTCTCTTGCTCGGCTCGTATATAACTTAGGGTTATGCTGTCGTTGCCGACACCCGCCTGCCCGCCCCCAAGCTGCAATATACAAGCAGCACGTGTAGTAGGATTGCATTTGGCGCCCAAAAAACCAACTAAACAAGACCAACAATAAGGGGTATTAGAATGCAAAAAAAAAAATTAAGGAAAGGATGAACGATAAAAAAAGAGTGTACCTATTCGCTTCCTCCCGATTCGCTGACGGGACCAGTTTCGGCTGACCAATGTTTTTTGAGAAACACTGTTAGCGGAGGTAGCATTTTTTAACCAATGTTAGCTGGTCGACAAAAAAAAAATAAATACTAGATTTTAATTTGGGGGGAGGTGAAGGTGTCGTCGTACGTAAACTGTATACCAGACCCAAGAAGTATCTATACAGTCTACACATGATTCTGGGAATATAAAGAAGAAACAATTTCTTCGCTCGTCATGACATTGAAAATAAATTTGCGATTTCTGGGCACCACCAACGGTATGCGTGGCGTGGCTTTCGTGAAAGAGTGAAAGTTTGTCTACAATGAAGACGAATTCCGGGAAATTTTATATGTTGCATTTTTTTTGTTGGTTTTTTTTTCTTGAGTCACACATACCCGCACGCATACACACTTACATATATAGTATTTAGGAAGCTTTTTGTAAGGAAAATTAGACTTTCTCAAGGACTCACCTGTATCTCATTGACTAACTTCTCACTGTTGAACTTTATATCGGGGGTTGAACTCCCGCCGGATGGGGTAAGTGCCTGCGGTGGATGCGACAAGGATGCTGCTGCTGCCGACTGTTGCTGTGACAAATTCAATTGCGGACTGTGTTGCTGCTGCTGGGATTGAGATTGATTGTGTTGTTGCGTTTGTTGTTGCATGTGATTTTGCTGTTGCTGATGGAGATGTTGCATTTGCTGCAGACTGCCTGTGGTTAGGTGATTCGGAGTCATGTGGTGTCCTCCGGGAATTGGCGTTGTGAGTTGGTTATTGCCAGCGACAATGCCACCGCCATTGCCAGCGACAGATTCCCCTGCGTTTGGCAAGGATACATTTTGGGCGCCACTTTCAGCTTGTTGCATGTGATGGTGTTGTTGTTGTTGTTGTAGTTGCTGCAGCTGATGATGCAGATGAGCGGATGTTGGCGCGGGACTGTTGGCGGACTGGTGATTTTTTTGTTCGCATTTTAGACCGTTCTGGGATGGACTGCGAGGACCAGCACAGTTTTCGTCCACAGGTCGGGCAATCGTCACTGCTGAGCTGCCATTGTCCGGTGTGGGCACAGTGTCACTTATTTCGTTATTGTCGCTGTTGTTATTGTTGTTGTTGTTGTTATTCGAGGGAAGATTTGAGGTGGGTGCAGTGCTACCGTTACCAGTATTAGCTGCGATTGCATTGAACAAAGACATTGCCTGGTGACTCTGATGGTGCGGATGCTGCTGAAGATGAAGCTGCTGCTGCTGCTGTTGTTGCTGCTGTTGCTGCTGTAGGTGATGATGATGGGACACTGATGCTAGGCCTATGGGCGGCCCGCGGGCTTGCTGCCAAAAGTCGGTGTCCATTTTGAATAGCGTCCGGTTAGTAGCCTGATGCTGGTGTTGTTGCTGGACTTCTGTAGTCATTTGAGTATCGACTGCTGCAGCGGCAGCACCTGCTGGCACAGTCGAAAGAGAATTCTGTTGCTGAGGATGCGGTAATTTTGTCAAATGTTCAGCGGCTCCGTCCAAGGGAAGGTGCTGCTGTTCCAGTAGGTGTTGCTGATGATGGTGATGTTGTGGTTGTAGCTGGTGCTGCTGCTGTTGCTGCTGATGTGACAGTAGCGGTGTGGAGCGCAAGTCAAGTGCTGCTTCGGTTGCTATTTTGAACTGATTTAACAGCCACTGATCCACTTTTGAGTGACTGCCTAGCGCCTGTCCACTCGGAATAGCCGCTACCGTTGTGGGTTGCTGAGATAGTGCTGGTATCGTTACAGGTGGAAGGGATGGTTGTGTTATTTTGCCTCCGGTTGGTTCGTATTTGTATTCCAATTGATGATTGTTACTGGCACCGCTGTCAAAATGTTGTTGCTGTTGCTCTAAATGATGCTGATAGTGTTGCTGCTGCTGATTGTGTTGTTCGTGCTGCTCTTGATAGCGATTCTTATTAGTATTATTATTGCTGTATTGCAATTCTCTGGCGGAACTATCAGACTCGTCTATAGAGCTACTCGGTGGTACTTGAGTGTTTTGCTGTTGAAGATGCTGATTATGATGAGATTGCGTATGAGGATCTGAGATGCGGCGCAAGTTGTCAACGGAATATGCAGCAACGTTACCTCCGGGAAATGGCACAAGATATGAATGATACTCGTCCAGTTTAATAGATTAATATCTTTCCTTAGTGCCGTATATCTGTGGTCCTGAGTGTGTGTGTGTTCTTTTTATTATTATAATTTTTTTGGGAATTGAATGAGTGTTGCAATGGTGGGGATTAATGACAGTCAATAAAACACGCGCACAAAAGAACTATTTTTTTTATGATACTCTGTTAATCGGTTAAATGCTTAGTTTTCGCCGTCTTAAGAAAATTCTTCTCTGCTGATGGAATTTTCTTAGAATTTGTCTCTGACTACTTATTGGTACAATTCGTTGAGCCATTCACTCTGCGTGTTAGATGCGTGTTTGTTTGCAATTTTGTTGCTTTTCAGTTATATACTTGAGTCAAAACACTGATATGCTGCGTCCTTAGCTGGGTTTTTTTTTCTGATGTGTGTCCTTGTGTGGATTGTGGTTGCCGTGGCTAGAAGGGAAAAGTGAAATAATTTGAGGTTAAATCTATTACAAATTATATAAAAAAAATTGAATTTGTATGTCCCAAGTCCCTACATTGGAGCACGACCGACTCAGTTGGTATTTTCATGTTCAAAGGAGGGATCCTATGGCAATCAACGTTCCCTTACAATCGCGTAAAAGAGGCAGGCCTAAAAACTCCTGGATCACACAAATGCAGTAACACCAGCATTTGATTGGTCTCAATGATGAAGTGATCCAAAATTGGGATGCCTGCAGACATCTTTTGGGGTGGAACCGGCGAATACCACAGGCGGACCAGTAAGAATGCAGTGAAGTAAGAGGATTATGATCCCTGTAATCCTGATCATAATCTCGTCGTTAAATGGAGAGAAAAAGTCCCAAGTCCCTACATTCAAAGGTATAGTATATTTCAAATGAAAGGCTAGTGTAAAATATTTATATGCACTAAGGACATGCATAATTTTGTGAGAATTATAACAATACCGACGCCAATCACTCACTTTATTTGGTTTAGAAAATAAATTACTACGCGTCAAATTGTAAATTGCACGTTGTTCGAGGGGTAATTGGCTACCGAAGAGCTGCAAGTTCTCACGATTAATATTAAACAAGCTACATTTAAGGGTGTGCCGTGTTGGTGGAATGCATATTAATAGCACAAATTTCAAGAGTAAACGATATGCGGAAAACGCCTCCTTGGAAAAACTTTGCGCTAAATGTCGAGTAAATTAAATATAATAATGTAGAAGCTTCATAAGTGTAGTATGTACTTTTGGACTCAAATTTGTTATATATTTGAGGCAATATGATAGGCACCATACAAAAATTGAAACAGAATCGGTTTGGTAAGGGTTAGGACCTTTTTTCTGTATCAATACGGTCAGTGGACGGACGACTGGCTGATGAGGCAGTTGACTATACTCACTTATGGGTCCCTCATATATTGGCACGACTTGTGTTCAGCTTAAAAGATAACTAAGCTAAGCAGAGAATATCTGCAATTGTGACCACAGAAACCATACGGTCAAGCCCGGCTAAGCCACTCAATGTGTGCATATTAAGGACTGAAATAGCACTGCAATGTCTTTGATTCACTACCCAGGAGCGTAGGATCAATGCCATAACATTACATCCAAACTCAGCTTCTAGAAAATATTTGCCCAAGAATTCCCGTGTCCAGATCGGAATGAGAGGCAAACACTGTAAATAAAGAGTTCTCTAACTACCGAATAAGAAATATAAAGTACCAATATCTTTATGATTAGTTGAAAATAATCATTGTTGCGATTAAATGGCTGAAAATTTAGGCGATAAACTGTAAATTTATTTATAAGAAAGTATTCTTTTTAATCAAGTTTTATAGTCATGTATGATGGAGGGGTTTCTCCTCCTCCTCCCCGAATCCTTTGCGGATGTACCCCTCCCCCACTAGTTTTTGTGAAAGGCATAATCTCCTCACACTTTACGCCAAAAGCAGAGTCTAGGTGGAGAAGTCTGATGATTTGAGTCATTTTAAGGAAGACTTGGCCCAAATTCAACAAACTCAGAAACTGTAACCTCATACACAGAGCGCAGGCAACTTGCATTCATTTCATTTTTATTGCGACATTTAAAAAATCCGTATCAAAGCCTAGTTTCGCCACCCATTCTATGTGGAAGATACATTTTTTGACACGAATGGAAGCTGTAGCCCACAGTTTAATGCCGATTGGCAATATATTTTGGAGATGCTTCTCACGACAGTTCTTACTCTTGAATGTTTGTCAGATGTTCGCAATAGGTGGGCAGCGAATAAAAACTTTCAGGTTTTACGGATCGGGATTTGAACCAGCGACCCCTCGCTTAGGAGTCCAATTCACTTAACTAATAAGCCACATGAGTCAATGACACAAAAAATTGTATTTGTTTCTGGTCTCAAAGGATGAGCAGATTCACTGTGAAGAAGGTTAACCGTAGTAATTATCGCTAATACTAAAACTGCTATTCGAATCGAACAAGGAACTTACAAGAGGGTCAGTGGGTGAACCAAGTCTTTTAATTTTCTTTTCAACAAAAGCTCTAACTGCTCAGTCATTAAGGTGTGCCGTCATATAAGCTCTAATTGAAGCCATTTGAAATTCTTTTTTATTAGGCTTCCGAAATATTCCTCCACCGAATCTAAGAATTATTCTTTCAAGATGGAGAGATCGTAAACCAAATACCAATGTCTTATGCATTCGAATTTGTGTCCATCAAAGATTTCGACTTCGATGTTACTATTTTGGCGTTCATTAAAGCTTTCCTAGCATGTTCCTCAATCCCCAAATTGTTTCAACTATTAAAGCAACGGTATATCGGTTAATATGTAAACTTAATTCAAGGTTCCCGCACCATAAGATCTGTAATCCCGAGAAATAGTCCAATCGAGTGGCTACCTCGCTTATGCGAAAGTCCTTAGTTTCACTCAGGAACTGTATTGATTGGAAAATTGTCTACGTTCTGGACAATATGCTTGGCAGAGAAGTGCGAAAAAGAAGAACCGATCGCATGTGTAGGTAAGTTACGCATTTATTTTGATAGATTCAGTTCGCATTTTATTAATAATATGGCTATAACTATAACAAATTTCTTGGGAGTTTGAAAATAAAATATTTTTTAAAACACCAAAAACAATAGAATTCGTCGTAGACCCCTAAAAGTATATATATTTATAATTAGGACCAAAACCTTAGACAGCAATGTTCGTCCGTCCGTATCAAATTTTGTGGCCTTTAAATTTATGCTAGGAAACTGAAATTTGAAACATATACTTCCTAGGGTTTCGAAATGTTAAAGTGTTTACATTTTTTTAAATACTCCCACTGCCACGCCCATAATTAAAAAAACCGTTTTAAAGCTGCAGTTGAATAGATGTAGGGTTAGAACCTTCACATGATATGCAGGCACTGCCCTCCTTTATAAATTTGTGATATAAAGTTTTTTTCCCGCGCCTACTTTTTGTGGGCGTTTTTACCAAAATGCTGTTTATGTCGAAAATATTCATAGAAACTGAAAAAAATGTTAAACAAGGTATTTAGCCAATATATCTCACACTCTTTGGGGGCGTTTTTTCAAAACTTTTAATTTGTATACCCTATCCTAAGGGTATATTAATTTTGACACATAGTTTGTAACACCCCTTAATATTCGTCGTAGACCCCTAAAAGTATATATATTTATGATCAGGACCAAAATCTAAGACTATATAGCAATGTCCGTTCGTCCGTCCGTCCGTATCAACTTTTGAGGCCTTTAAAATTATGCTAGGAAGCTGAAATTTGGAACATATACTCCCTAGGGTTCCGAAATGGTAACGTGTTAAAATTTTCAATATACGCCCACTGCCACGCCCACAATTTAGAAAAAACCGTTTTATGGCTTAAGTTAGAGAGATAAAGTTGTACAACCTTCACAAGATATGTAGGTATTGCCCACCTTTATTAATTTGTCATATAAAGTTTTTTGCCACGCCTAGTGTTTGTGGGCGTTTTTCACTAAAATGCTGTTTTCTTCGAAAATTTTCATAGAAATCGAAAAAAAATGTTTAACAATATATTATGCCAATATTTTTCTCAATAAATCGCCCATACAAAGTTTTTGGCCACGCCCACTTTTTGGGGGCGTTTTTTGAAAAAAAAAAAAAATTTTTTTTCTATAAATTTCATAGAATGAAATAAAATGCTATCCATTATCTTGTTAATGCTTTTTCTCTTTGGGGTACATAGGGATAAGGATAGGGTATCATACTGTTCGCCCCAAGCGGACTGTAGCCTTTCCTTATGTTTTTATATGAATTTTCCATGTTCTTAACGCCTTTTTATTGGAGGCATATGGGGATATGGATAGGGTATCATACTGTTCGCCCAAAGCGGACTGTAGCTTTTCCTCATGTTTTGTATACCCTATCCGAAGGGTATATTAATTTTGACACATGGTTTGTAACACCCCTTAATATTCGTCGTAGACCCATAAAAGTATATATATTTATGATCAGGACCAAATCCTAAGACTATTTACCAATGTCCGTCCGTCCGTATCAACTTTTGAGGCCTTTAAATTTATGCTAGGAAGCTGAAATTTAGAACATATACTCCTGAGGTAATGTGATAAAAGTTTTTAAATCCGCCCACTGCCACGCCCACAATTTAGAAAAAATCATTTTAAGGCTAGAGTTAGAGAGATAGAGTATTGGAACCTTTACAAGATATGTAGGCACTGCCCTCCTTTATAAGTCTGTCATATAATTTTTTGCCACGCCTACTTTTTGTGGGCTTTTTTCACTAAAATGCTATTTTCAGCGAACATTTTCATAGAAACTGAAAAAAATGTTTAACAAGATATTTAGAAAATATTTTTTCCAATATATCGCCCATACAAAGTTTTTGCCATGCCCACTTTTTGGGGCGTTTTTGTTTTAAAAAAGATATATTTTTTTTATAAATTTCATTGGGGCATATAGGGATATGGATAGGGTATCGTAGTGTTCGCCCCAAGCTGACTGTAGCTTTTCATTATGTTTGTGTTTATTTTTTTTTCATTGAGAAACTTAGGCTGTACAAAACTTTCTAAATTTATCGAGGGGATACGATTAAATTTAAACAAACGGGGAACAGTAACAAAATAAAAGCAAGAAAGATGTGATTTAATAGTGGGTACACGAACAAGATTTCTGGTGTTGTTACGTAGATTAATTATTAGATTAAAATTATCATAAGCTCCCGGAGAATTATACCCGGACATTTAAAAAAATATTTTTATCCCTCTTCTTCATGAATTATGAAAGAATTAAAATAAAAATTTTAATAACATATTATTATCTTAATTTTTAGATAAGAAATGCCATTCAGGCATATGGTCAACATAATAAGTTCTTACGGAGTTTAATGGAAGGTAGTTAGTTATTTGCCGATTTTTCTGGCTTTTTTGACTGAGTTGCTGTTCCAGAATATAGAGTAGATAGACTTCTCCGATTTCTACAAGGGTACAATGAATTCATCAGGTGTCAAATTTGTAGGACATCCTCATATGATTGACACTTTATGCTTACAGAATTTGTACAGATGTTCGGCGAGAGGCTTGTTCGAAATCAAATAGAGGTGCATAAGTTTTATAATTATTCCGTCAACAGAGAAAGCAAGAATTAACTACACACATGTCAACCATATGACAAAATATTTTCTTGTACAATTTAATTGATTGTAAATTAATTATATATAAAGTATTCCAAACACAATCCATAACACACATATAAGACCGTATATGATCTTTCCGAGAGTGAGGAATTTGTGTTCTATTGCATAAAAGACAGTATAAGGTCTCATAGAAAAAGTCGTAAAAATGGCTACAAAAACCAAATCAAAGTTTTCAAAAGTGAAAAAGAACATGGCGTCGTGGTTTCCTCATTATTTGTGTGGGTTGTGCCAAGATTGAAGTGTTCTAGTGAAATTTAATCGTTCAATCTAATTTCAAGCAACACTTTGAAACATATGTCTTATCTTATTTCTGATGTTTTATAATTATATTTTCAATTTAAGTATAGAAAAGGGCATTTTCCCGGATTTTCTTAAAACATCTGTCTTATTTCCATTACATGAAAAGGGTGATACTATGTTCTTAAACAACTACCGTCCAATATCACTTTTTTTAGTGTTTTCCAAAGTCTTTTAGAAGGGGGCCAAATTGAGAATGACTTAATCTTACTTAAACTTTCTTCAGTAACTTGCAGTTTGGCTTTCGGAGTGGAAAATCCATAGAAGATGGTTTGCAAAAGTTGTGCTGACAAATATATATCAGTTTAAATATTTCCGATATCCCTGGATCTCTCTTTTTATTGATAAATTTAATAATTTAGGTTTCAGAGGGTTTATTCATGAATGGTTTACTTCTTATTTAAAAAATCATAGTTAGAGAGTAAGGATTTGAAATTGATTGAGTGCCAAAGTTCCCAATAACATTGGTGTTCCCCGCGGTTCTGTTTTGAATGCTTCTTTTTTTAATTTATGTGAATTCTCATTTCATTCAACCTTTCAAGGGCAAATTTACTGCTTTGTCATATCACGGTAAGAATTTTTTTAACGTATTTTTGGATTTAAGCTATGATCTAGAAATGCTGAGTAGATGGTTCAAACTTCACAATTTGGTCGTTCGTAACAAAACGAAGTTCATGATTTTTAATATATTAGGTAAAATATGTGACGATATGACCGTACAATACCATTCACCCAATTGCAAAAGATTCCGTTTATATACTTCTTGTGCACATCATAACAATGTGGCTACTTTTTATCCCAATGCCAGTTGTACCGCTTGGCATGTCTGGCATGTTGGGGTGGCACACATTGCAATAAAATATATCATTTGCTTATTAAACAAAGACATGCTGTCTGTATTATTTGTAGAGTAAACCGTCGAAGTAGCAGTTTTAAGTTGTTCAAAAATCTTGGATTTTTACCTTTAATACATTTATACTTTTCGAAATGTTAACCCTCTAGCGCATACAAGACCATATATGGTTCGCCAAATTTAACATGATTTATTTCCGTCATATTGCACGATAGACAACAAAATGAAATCGACAATATAACTTTGTCTTTTTCATGATCCAAAAGTGGTTTTTATTACCATTGAAATATCACTAATTAAATTATAACATTATTGTTCCAAGTGCCGGTGTGAAATTCAAAAATGATCAAAACCGTCTGGGATGCATGACCTTTATGAAATATTGTTGTGATTAAGAACCACTTACACTTTCTCGATGCGAGAAGATCTCGACCAATTAAAAGAACACGGACAAACTGCAGCGGATGGAATGCCCGCTTGTCTCATGTAGAGAATCTTCATGAGTCGGAAGCTTGGTAAAATGCAATCCAGAGGGATCAGTGTTGCAAGAAAAGTGTTAAACCTTAAAAAAGGTGGGCAGCAACTAACTTTCACGAACCGAATTTTATTGCAAATTTAAGATTCCCAGTGAAGACTTGGCAAAAATTTGGGCAATGGACTAACAAAATATACGCGGAGCATGACACAAGTTTATTTTGCATTTTCACACTACTTGAAGTTGTCCCCTCTTACTTCAAAGATCAGTAAGGATAAACTTCAAAATGATTCATTTAGTCTATCAAGCTTTTGTTGTCGAAAAACTACACAAGGATCTTAACAAAAGAGCGTCTTGTCTAAACAACAATCACCCCGATTACCGTTGTCAACATTTGTCGGATCTTGAGTCAGGTCGGATTTTTGACTCTATTTCTCAACGCTCCTGACTCGAGGAACTTGTAGTGGTTTGCACCCGTCTGTTGTTTTTTTTATGAGTATCTATATGAGTATATTTTTTGCCGGTATCATAAATTTGCCTCCTCTTTGCCTTTGTTGTGCACTAACTTCTGTTTAACCTAATATTTTAAATCGGACCAAACCTTAAGAAAATTTTTGTTTGAAATTAAATACAAAAGTTATATAATCATCCTTTTCTATCTCTTGTTGGAGGCCCGTAGCTATTAATTGACACGGAAATTGGATTCCAATATTATTCGAAAACTACTTTTTTTCAATCCCTTTGCCAGTTTCACTTTTTTTCATTATAGATTTTAGAACTTCAGACTGCTTTTTTTTAATTTTTTACACGATAAATATTTTTTTTCTTATGAATTTTCACTGTTGAACCATTCAACGAATTAACACAAGCGATTGAAAAAAAAACAAGCGCACAAAAACATCATTAACCACCACCTTTGACCCAGTCGGGAACCTGTGGGGTCCAAAATTGCTCACGACAAAAAAGGTCGGTTTTTAGGTCATTAGTAGTGATTCGACTTCTTCGGTTATAAAGGCAGAGTCGGGAGACGACTTAAAATCTACTATAAAAAGTAGTTTGAATTTTTATCGGAAGTTTGTAGGCCGAAAATGACAAGCATAATAGGAGTCAGGAAGAGTGGTGTGTTTTTTAGTCGGAAACGACAACGGTAATCGAGGTGAATGATATCTTTTCGGACGGACGCATTCTCAGAAGAGGACCTATTAAATAATAAGCTGAAAAAATAGAGAAATAGCGCCGTATTGCAAATGATTGCATTTTTCTACAAAAAAAACTATTTAACTAAGTTAACATTGTCATTTGGTCTCTGTGCTATGTCGGTATATCCAATTAATATGACAATTTTAACACTTGAAAAATATGATAAATAAAATGCGAAACTAAATGAAATAAACCAAATAATTAAGCATTAACTATCTTCTCCTAAAAAAAGGAATTTGCAACCTTTCTATAACCCGTCCCAAATAGAATGACATATGTGGTGTCTTTGTAAGGCCTTATAAAGCCTTTTTAAAGGTAAGAACGGATTGTTTGAAAAATTGCTTATTTTTTAAGATTTATATTCAACAGTTTTGAGAAACTCTGGACATCGTGCAAGGCAAATTTAACAGGTTCCCTAAAATAAGTGCCTGTTTTGGCGAATAATTTTCAAATTTTTTTCTACTCAGAAACCTCTTTTATTTCACATTTCACACATTCCCAATCGATTCCAAAATTTTACATAATTAAAATGCAACTCTAAATTAAATCAGGCACATAAAAGTATGTTAATTTTGAACTCCTATCAAATAACACATTTTCTTACAAGACACACTTAAAAGTCGAAAAACACATTACAAACACTATATTTATGCCACAACATATTATTAAATTATTCAAATAATTGTCCTCGCATCGTCGAAAATGCATCAGATATAAAACAAACTTATTAAGACAAGTCTTCCCTGCCTGACAGCCAAAGTAATAAGTCCTAGAAAGCTTTTTAACAAACTTTATAAATCTTTAGCAACACTGAACAAACCTTTTAACAATTAAAATATATATATATATATATATATATATATATATATATATATATATATATGTATATATAAAATATCCTTAACAAAGTTTCAGTTAATTTTTATAGTGCACTCTGTAAAGTTTTGAGCTGAGCCTACTTATTAAATCTATATGAAATCATAAATAAACTATATCCAAATGTGGAATGAAGAAAACTTTGATTTACCGACGCTGATAATCCACGAAATTTCCACCCCAAAAATTGAATATATATGAAACATAGAGAAGTTAAAAAGCGGCTTTTAAGTTTCACCGGCTGCTGTCGTTGGTAGAAAATCAAATACACTTTTCATTGAATTGATTAGGAAGGACACAATACTAATTTATTTATTAAAAATTTTTTTTCTTTGAATATGGAGCATTTGTGGAAAGCAATGTATGAAAAATTTAATTTTATGAACTTGGAATATTTGGAAATCAGTTTTTTGTTGAATGAATAAAATGTTAAGAATTAAAAAAAAATATAAAAAATTTCAACGCAAAAACAATGTATTCAATTATTATATATATAAAAAATCAAACAAAGGAATTAAAATAAATAGTATAATAAATGAAAATTGAATGAAAATAAATTTGAAAAGAATTAAAAACAAAAATTTCAAGGTTTAAGAAAGTTGCTGGGAAAAAGTAAAGCAAAATTGATAATCACATTTTTTTTAATAAAAGAAAAAGCAAATTTTAATAAATTTTTGAAAAGCAAAATATTTAATGTTATACAAATTAAATCTTAGATTCAATTGCTTAAAATATCAAAATAAGTAAATTTTAAACGAAAACAATTTAAATATATTAAAATAGTTATGAATGAACAAAAATTTCATAACAAAAGTTAAAAACGATGCAAAAACAAACTGCTTTAGCCAATTATTCTCAATTATTCCCCAACGAATGACAAGTTCATCGCAGTAATACAATATTTTTTTTTGACAAAAAATGTATGGCATACCGCTTGAAATTCATCCCTTCTGTAACAGATGCAGACACTCGCAACATGATTAACCTACCTCCACACACAATTTACGGGATAAAAATCAAAAACATCACGTACAGAAACTGTCCAAAGAATGATAAAAATTTAAGAGAATTCCTAAATGCAAATGCAGGACTCTTTGGATATAAAAAAAAGTCGAATATATCGTTTGTCAACATGAAATTGCTAATCGCCTACATCCTATAGTGACTTTTATTTTTCCCTCAAATATTTCGAAGCAAATAATAATCAAAATGCAATGAAAAGAAAACATAGAACATTGCCAAAATTAATGTTGGCGCCAAAAATAATTCCACATACGTTTCGAAAATGCATGAAAAAAATCTCCAATTCAAGTTCCAGAAGCTGATGCAGTTGTTTCCATAAAAAAAAAAAATTTTTTAATTATTACACTTTGTGTTCACTATTTGTTTAATTATTTTTACACAATCTTTGGTAAGAACATTTTCACATACAACACACCGGTTTTGAAAGAAACCGTTTCCCGCCGAAAAAAAGGGATGTATATTTTTTTTCCTGTTTGTTTTTTTCCCGCACACAAACACGAGCAAGAAATACACTGCCTTGCATCCGAAATGTGAAAATCAAGTTGAAAATATTGTCATGAAATCTTTATGCGTTGCGTGCGTATTTTTATCTGTGTATTTTGTGATATCTTGAGAAAAGGAAAACCGTTTTCTTAGAATTTTGTAGCTCCTTCTTGAACGACAGACCCCGAGAAACTAAATTGGAACCGTCGTGTTTCTTAAGTATAAATATTATTTTCTTATATTTTAAGTAAAACGGCGTAAGTCACCCCCAAGGAAATTTTAAAGAAGGTGTCTTTTTCTTGCGCTCCATCATTTATAGTGTCAACTCCCAAATTCAACGGGGCCGCTTCTACTACTTCTTATATGGAAGAAACTTAAGGAATACCGCAATAGAGCCTCAAGAAAACTTTGGAGAAGAAAGAAACTCTTTCTTTAGTGTGTTTTCTGCTCTTTTGCGCGTAAAAGGAAATCTCTAAATCGTCTTGGAAAATTTCACTCAAAGGAGGAAAATTACGCGAAAGAAAGAGAACATGTATGAACGCGTTAAGGGGGAAGGGGGGACGATGCCGAAGAATCATGGAAGATAAGAATATTATGGTTACTGCTAACTTAATTCGCTGAAGAGTGCGGGTGAGTGAAGTTTTCTTTGCAATGAGCGCGGACCGAATTCGGTGTAGGTGGGTGGGAGTGGGGTAGTTTGCTTGGTTGAGTGAGTGAGTGAGCGAAAATGAGGGGTTGTTAATTTTTTATTCCACTTGTTGGAAATGATGATAATAGCGATTTTTGCCCCGAGTGAGTTGGCATACCAATTTATGGGAAATTATTGAGTTGAGTGGAATAGAATTCGAAAAGAGAACAACGAATGGTTTTAAGAGAAGGGAAATTCCTTTGAAAATGAATTAGACTATTGCCAAAAGAGGCACCGCGAGAATACAGTTGTCTTGGCATTGACTTGAGTGCGCCGTGTAGAGAGCTTGTTATGGGGGTGATGGCAGTCGTGGTTCTGTAGATAACACTTGCCAAACATGTTACGAGGGTGGTAGCGGAATATGGTATTAACAGAATGTTAAATTTATCCTTCTCAATTGGAAGCTAAATATAAAAAAAGAGTTAAGAAAGCACCTACTCATGTAACCGCATCTTTGGCAGGAGGTAGGAGAAGGGACCAAATCCAAAAATAATCCAATGGTTGTTTACAGCAATACTGCGGCCAATACTCACATATGGCAGCATAGCTTGGTGGTAAGCCGTGAGCAAGGAGACCAATCTTAAATCGATGTCAAAAATACAAAGACTGGCAGTAGGGACAACCAGTGCGTTAGGAACTACACCAACTGCCTTACCGCAGGCAATTTTTAATTTAACACATCTGGACCTATACATGGAGGAATCTGCACGCACTGATTTATATGGCAAATATGTTGGAAATATTGTCAATTCTGATTATATGTCTCCTGCTGCTTCCCGAGCAGAGATGAATGGGATAAGAATGAACTCAGGAATCGTTATACATCTACAGACTGTGGACCCAGTGCTTAAAAGAACTAAAGCTACATTGTTTATTCAAGCTTCCTGATAATAGCAGTGTCTTCCAGGCAGATTTTCTGCCGATCACGGAAGCGGCCTATAAGGTGTCATTGATGGCAATACCACGAAATGTTAGTACCATTTTAATTGACAGTCAGGCAGCTATAAAAGCAGTTGTGGTTAATATAATATGTGCATCTTTTCTCGCAGTAAATATTATTCATAAATATAAAACCACATTTACCTCAGGGCTTTCCTGATAGAAAGATATTGCTATAGCTTAGATGAAAAAAATGTGGCACAGTAGTGAAGTCTACCTTCACCCCTCAAGTTAAAATGAATATATTCGGTTTTGAGGTATGATAACTACTCAAAATGATATAAACTCAGAACTACTAGGATAAGCTACAAAAACCATTTAATATATATTTTTATTAATTCCATGTGATTTAATTTTTCAAACAAAAAGTTACATGGCTCCTTTTCTTAAACTAATTTTCAGTACAAATTAAAATTCAGAGCCCTTCCTAGCCTGTTTACCGGGTTTTTGGTTACCGGTAATCCTCTTGTGTCCAGGAACTTACCATATTTGGGTCTAGTTCCTTGAAGCAACTGTCCATTACCAGATTTCTAAAAGGGTTGGTGCTTTATTGACTGGCATGGAGTTCTGCTTGAATTACACTAGGGCTTTTTTCATGTATTCCAGGTCCCACTCTCGATGCCCGTTTTGGCTGTGTTTCCATGCTTCTATACTGAGGATTTCCATGGAAAATCTTTACTGCGCTGAATCTTCCTAACATAAGATTTCAGGATGATCGCTAAACCTTATTCTTTTTAACATGAATCAGGTTTGCTGAGATGCGTAAAGGCGCGATCAGACGGTCATCTGAACTTGTCATCCGGATGACATGCTGACGTCAGAAAACTTGTTTATTTCAGACGGGATGACTACTTTATGATAAATTCTACGTCATAGTGACGTCAGGATGTCCGGATGACAAGTTTGGATTACTGTCTGAACGCACCTTAAGATCAGAGGTGTTAGAACCATCGCTGCTTCTATAGAGGCTGTGGGACAGTTCAAAAAAGCTCTGGAAATACCGAGGCATGCAAGACGTTTTTTTTTCTTGAATTTTTTTTCATGTGTTTTCGTTTCTTTTAGTAGTAAAATGAACTGATGGAGGTTTGGAAAGTTTTTCCCTGGTGCACCACTCAGGACTGTCCTAAGAAACGTTTTGCATTCTCGAAGTAACAGCAATAGCCTTTTTGCTCTAACAATGACGGCTAGGTCATCGGCATATCTAATTGTGTTGTAGCCTAAGTTGCCTTGCTTATTAAGAAGATCATCAATAACCAAAGACCTTCTCCATATAAACAGCCCGTTAACGTTAATATTTCTACCCACTTGCCACGAACTACTAGCACTTAATATCGACTGACCTTAAATTCTGAATATTTGGGCTCTGTTTTTCCTTCACATTATAGTTTATAGACATTTAAAACCAATGGCATCGGTTTCTCCCTTTCTCTAATATGCCCGAACTGTGTCACTTCATTATAAGGGTATCCAAAGTCCCTTTAGTGCGCGTACATTATAAAAAAAAGCCAAAAAAGGCGAGTGTGGGAGTGTGATATTTGTTTTATCTAAAATAAAAAAAAATAAATAAAAAATGATATGCGTTTTTGAATCGCTTTAAAAAGAATAGTAACATTTGATCGCATACCAAATTTATTTAAATCGATTTTTAAGTTTTGATGACAATTTGAACGTAATTGTCCGAAATTCGAAAATAGATAAAATAAAAACGTTTGAGCCATTTTTGAGAAACCAAACTAGCACAAATTCTTTTTTTAAATAAGCATTTTTATCTATATAATTACTTTTTCGCTGGGAGAAAATTAAGTAACTATATGCAATGGCCAACTGAGATATAAATAAAGGCAGTGTCCATAGGACCTAGTACCATCTAAAAATTATTGTAGCAATATGGACCCCTTTTATACAAAAATACATATATGTAATTACCAAAAGTTAGCTGATGTTTAAAAAAAAATTAAAGTACAATCAATGTACAATCTATGTGTACCTACGGTCTCAAGAGAATAAATGATTTAAAAAAAAACACCGCGAGATGTTTATCCGAAACCTTTATATACGAATTTTGAAGCAAATCCGTCGAAGCGGTTCGCCATACGGCTCCCGGACAGACAGACGGACCCAATTTTTTTCGACTTTTCTATAGTTGGTATATCATCACTCATACTCAAATAGAGTTCAAAATTTTCGCACGATCGCAATAAAATATTAAACATTACATTATTAGTCAATCTTTGTGATTCATTTATACTCTCGCATTCTTGCCATCTGCTCGCGTAAGCTGAAGTAGAAAAAGATTTAAATTCGCAACTGCACAAATCCAAATCCGAAATGCAAGAAATTAAAAAAACAGGCGTTCCTAACCCTTAAAAACGTATTCAAAGCTATCACAATGATTAATATTGATATGGAAAAGTCGATAATTCCATAATTATCTCATAAAACTATTGTAGCATAGTACAACGTCTTCCAGGATAGATATTCATAATAAGTTTAAAACTCTAAATTTTCAGTAGCTATATTTTTTTCACTCACCTTTATCCACATTCAATGTACAACAGCCAACATATAATTTCCCTACCAAGAAGAACAAATAACGCCAATCAATAATCAGAAATCAGAAGCACTTTTTAGCTGCGCGCAACCAAGATAAGACTCAGGCTCATTTTAAAAACCCTTTCATAGAAAAATTTTAATTCAGTCACTTCTTACCAATTTAACATAAAAAAAATAAACATTACACAACTTTGAGAACAATGTTTTAATTCACAGAACTGCGCGCGTTCCGATCAAAACAACTACAATTCATCTAATCACACGGATAATAATTTTAATTTTCGTACTTGCGGTGTTTTAGTATATTTAATACATAGCTCTGTGTGTCTTGTGTTGACTTTGTTTAATAATATTGTACGGTGTTACTTTTCCTTGTGAACTAAATTTGCACTAAAATTGTAGTGTGCAACAGAAATAATATTTAACTTGGAATTGCATAGAAACGTATTGTGTTTAGCGATATATTTTTTTTTGTTTGTTGTTGATTTATTGTAATCTAGTTGAAGGTAGTTGTGGGGAGGGGGGTGGTATAGGTTTTGTGAATATGTGTATGCAATTATAGAAACAGGTTGGTTGGAGTATTATAAAATTGCTCAACTTTAGAAGACGCTTTCATTTAGGAAGGAAAATAATCATTTCAAAATTTTTAGCAACAGATTAGGAGGTCGGTCTGTTGTGTGGCCAATAAGATGCAATGAAGTGCGTTCAAACTTTTGGCAAGTTATGCGAACGCAATAACGTTGAACAATTTCCTAATGAAATAAATACACCAAGTACTTAAATGTTACTCCCTTAATTGAATTAATGCCCCCGGGCAAATTTTGAATAGATATATATACATGCTTATAGTGAATTTGTAGTGATTTTAGCTTTTTTTAGTACAATAATTAGTGTTACATATTGTCGTTGGCGTATTCAAGATATGCTACGTAATAGAAAAAGTTAGGTTAATTGGGTTGAAGAACAGAACAATCTCCTGCTTGCAATGATTAAGTCCACACAAGTTCATCCACGTTTATTCTATTCGCCTCATAAACGTTTTCGGCCGATCTCGACGGCACAAAATGCATTCAGCATAAAACAGCTTAGCCATATTTTGGAACAAAGCAACCATTAAAAATATAATATTGAATTAGTGCGTTTTCTAGAGCTTGGAAATGGATTAACTGTATTTAAGAACGGGTATTATTGACAAACGTCCTTTTTCGGAAAGTGTGTTAAATACTCCGGCCCTATAACACGAAAACGGATTTACCCAAGTCCATTTAACATAAAAGCTTGCACAGTCGCTGGAACAGTCGCTCGGAAACATAAACGTCTTGAAAAATCTATGAAATTTTACAGTGAAAATCATACTACAATCACGACTTGGGTGCAGTAGCTTAGTGGTTAAGTCTGTTGCACCACAAATCCCGACCTGTATCACCAGAAAGTTTTTATTCGCTATACCACCTCTTGTGAACGTCTGACAAACATCCAACAGTAAAAACTGGCATGAGATGCTTCTTAAAAAGAAATTTGCCGTTCGGAATCGCCAATAAACTGTAGCTCCCTTCCATTCGTGTGAAAAAATACATCTTCGCAAACACAGTAGTTGAAGAAGCTAGGCTTTGAGTCCTACACTTCTAAAATGACTTGGACCTTGAGTGAATCTCACCGCCATTTACAACCTCTTTAAACAAAATTCTGAATTATCTTAATTTAATAGGCTAGCTAAGACGGCTCGCAACCTACATATGGTGAGTTATGAGTTATTTGCCTAACTTATCAGTCGTCAAGTAAATATTTATCGTTCAGTTGTTCTTTTTTTTGTTTAAAGTTTATTGGACGAATTTTGCACTATTTGCCACTCAGATGATTTCATTTCAAATTTACATTTAAGCATAAGGAACGGCTACAGTTCGCTTGGGCGAACAGTATGATACGCTATCCATATCCCTATATGCCCCAAAGAAAAATGCATTAAGAACATGATGGGTAGCATTTTATTTCATTCTTTATATATAACAAAAACTATTTTTGCTAAATAGTCTTAGGTTTTGGTCCTGATCATAAATATATATACTTTAGGGGTCTGCGATGAATATTAAGGGGTGTTGCAAACTATGTGTCAAAATTAATATACCCTTAAGATATAAAAATTAAGGAAAATAATTTTCTAATGGTAAGTTTTCCTATAGAGTATCAAATTTTATATGCAGTGGCCAGTTTCGTTGCACCAACTGATGCTAGAATTCCAACTATTTCTAATCGCCCTAGTGTTATCGGTCGAGGTTAGGCCACAGGGGCACCTTCGTTGTAGTGGAGGAGGACGGTGGTACGCTCGCGGTTGCACGGCTATCGCTCGTCGGACGGGGTAGTTCTTGTCCTCTTCGCATTACACCACTACAACATAAAAAAAAAAATATCGTACCAAAGCAAAACAAAGAAGAGAGATACTAAAATTGATCAGATCTCGGGCGGAGGGATCATGGATCAATGGGAGGAAAGGGACAAATAGTGTGAAAGGAAAGAAGAAAGTGGAAACGCCACATGCAATTGCATGTAGAATGTAGGGAGGAATCCATAATCTTTACGGTACTAAAGATAATGGTTAAAAAGACAATGTAATACGTTCGAGCTGAAAAACTTTCCCATTAAGGACGTACTCAATGATACGAAACATTTTTAAGGTCTGAGTCGGACAAACATTCAGTAGTATAACTACTACTGTGATTTTAAGAATTTACTAT
Source organism: Ferdinandea cuprea (assembly GCA_963576555.1). Lineage (NCBI taxonomy): Eukaryota > Metazoa > Arthropoda > Insecta > Diptera > Syrphidae > Ferdinandea > Ferdinandea cuprea. Next base: position 27,269,920 of record OY754962.1, read on the forward strand.
TTCCGCACCAAAAAAAAGACAACTTGGGATATACAATGGCAAGGCTTCCATTTTTTAATGGGTTGTTAGTGCCTAGGTTCCTTCTTCCATGACAATCATGAAGATCTGTCAACTACTGGCGTTATCTGTTTCGCTATATCCAGAGCTTCAAATGGTGGTAAAAGTTTAGATCCACGTGGTATAACAATGGACCTCTTTTCGGTCTAAGTGAGTCGGCCTCACCGATTGCCACTGCAACCTAATCTAACCTTACCCAGATTTACAAATAAATGCCCAAATAATTCTATCTAACCTTATATAATTATCAAAAATCTATCCACTCGCAAAACAAAAAAACAGCATTTAACAAGTGGAATTCCAAAGGTTTTTTTTTATTTGTCAGAAGAACCTCTTATTTTGCCACACACGATATTCATGTTGATGCACTTTTATTTTTTTGTAATATAGTTACGTACAAATATATTTTTTCTAAATTGTTGACTTTAGTGTTTAGTAGAAAAACATAAAGATAATAAAAGCACAACAATAAGGACAGAATAAAAAAAAAATCATCAGCAACAGCAGGAATGAAAGAAATAGAAAAAAAGCACAGACTAGCTTTGTTACCTATCTACAATCTATCACGATTAGATTCAGTTGCCAGTTGGAAAAATGTCGCAGTTTTTTTTTCCATTTTTTTTGCATTTAATTTTTGCTTGGATTTTTATTTTTTTTTTATTAATATATTTAATATTTGCACAACCCATACACACATATAAATCTGTAATAGGGCTAGTTTAGTATCGTTGCTCGTTGTCAATCCACATTCGGAGAGTAAACACTGCGCTAGGGAGATAATGATAATGATAATGATAATAATAATGAATATGAGCGTAATATTCCGCGAGGGGGGTAAGTTTTTGTACTCTGCCAGACAAGACGTTACTTAGCTGGCCTTTACTGAAGCGCCATAACTTGATGTAATTTCACTGCAATCGCATTCAGTAAAATTTTACCAATAAATGGCTTAGGAAATGTGCTCGTAAAATAAGATGACACTGAGATAGGTGCAGCGCAAGGATATAAAATGGTTGTGATTAATTTCGATGCGGCATTAATTTGAAATGCATACACACATGGTTTAGGTGGTGCCCATTAAAAAATTTTGAAACAAAAAAAAAATATATATATATATATATGTATATAATAAAAGTTGAATAAACATTTGAAATGCAAGGGAGATTGAAAGATAGAGAGAGAACGAGAGAGAGGAGAGCGCAAGATAAGATATTGTGATAAACCCATGCAAATTGATGTTAGAAATAGAAATATTTCCAGATGACCGTGACATTTTTTTTGTTTGCAAATGTGTTTGCTCGTGCTTAGTTCTTTGACTCAAATGTAAGTGGAGTTTTTTACATCAACTACAGAGTTTAATATGGAATTCGATACTTTGAAGTCAACTTTCGATTCAAATTGCAGGGTTTTTTCTATATTTGATCTGCTTGCCCCGAAGCCACTTGGAATAGGATCTTACAGGCTTACGCAGAGATAATTATTACAAGGCGTAATAGAATCTCATTTCTTGTTAAAAGGGTCTATGAAGCACTTGCCGTAAATAAACGAGACTTTTCAAATCTTATTGCTATCTTGCAAGTGTGCATGAATGTCAGTGAGTTGACAGGGTTAGAGATCATCGGTGTCGGTTTCGTAAACCAGAACATTAGATAAAACAAAAAAAAAAAATAAATAATGGGAGCATGCACGTGATGAATGAAAATGAAGGAGACGCGTTAAAGGATAACAGGAATGGAAAAGCTTGATCGGAAATCATTTACGTCAAAGTACCAAACTTGAAAAAAAATAGAATTGCGCAGAGCCGACAAACGGGGTACGATCTTTCAGAAGTCGGTTTAATAACTTGCATACGTCGACGATATGACAGAAAAGTCCTAGCGGAAAACGAGTATATCCTGTCAACAAGAAGGGACACCCAAAATACCGACGAATCAGCCAGAATGTCCCAATCGACAGGAATAACTTTTAGATAGTAAGGGTCTACTTCGGCTGCGCTATGACATTTGAAAAGACAGACGCTCGCCAATTGAGATCCTTGCTTCATAGAAATGAACTAAAGACGAACCTAACGATCTGTTCAAAAAACTGCGGATTGCATGTTTGCGATTGCTGGGATATGTAGAATGAACATTAAACGCCACCGCAGAATATCCTATTTACCTCGCTTTAGACAGAATGCACGAAAAGAAAGGAGACCCAAACCAACATGAAGTGCGCAACTGGAGGCAGTTATCCCAGTAAAATTTTGCAGAACAATGAACAACAACGTCACTTTATTTAAATTAGACTAATAATTATAAAAAGGAGAATTTGAAGTAGCTACTAAGTAACTAATGAAGAATAGACTACAAAATTAGTTAGTGTAACGAGCGATATTATGTTAACTGGAGAGATGATGAATGCAAATTCAGCAGTCAATTTTTCTGTTCTTATAAATGGCTGCGTTCAGTCATCACACCAAGGATCGTGCTAATTGGAGAGGCTCATCTGATGAAGCCTCGAGCCACCCGGAATGTTTGTAAATGGAGGCTGGTTTTGTCTTCGTCTCTACAGCTTCGGCAGAATTCATAATGAAAAGTGTGTATGGATTAATGGATCATCTTAAGGGTGGGTAATGCTAGCGATTTTTACATTCGATTAGTTGTGAGCAACATTGGCGATTACAAAATGACCCGCTATCGTATTAGGTCTAACGGTCTCACTTAAGTCCTACATAGCTGCCACTGTTTGAGAATGGGTCCTCTTAATGGTGGGTAATGCTAGCGATTTTTACATTCGACTAGCGCTCGTTCAGCGCTACCACTTTTACTTTTATTAAAATCTTTAAAGCAAGCTATGCGTGGTGAATGGAAGTTATCGTCTGATATATGTATCAAAATTTGGGGGTAGAGCTTCAGATCTGCTCTAATCGTATCGACTAATAGTGTTTGTCCTGTTTCCCTCCCAAAACAATGAAGAAAATCTTGAATCGGCATATCATCAGCCTAACTTAGCAGTAGTAGATGTGAAAGGGTGTTCTCAATGTGGAGTTTTGAACGCCCTTATATATGAACTTATAGTATATTCAGTAAGGACGGTTTCTACAAAGGTAGGTCGCCAAGAGAGCTCTGTCCTCTTTTCCTCGCAAAACAATGGAGAAAATCTTGGATGGGTATATCATCAGCCTCACAAGTCAGTAATAATTGTTTAGTTTCTCTGATAAAAATTAAACAGGATTTTCGTGGCCCTCATCATCATACTGCAACAACACTTCTCCTATTCCAATACTTCAGGCTTCTTAGTGAATAATGAAACGCTTCGAAAAGTCGTTGTTGCTTAAAAGTGGTGCTAAAATTAGCGACATTTTTAAAGCTGTGGTCATCGTTTTTTTTTATTGTGTTGGTCAGGGGCGAAGCGTTTGCGGCGAAATTTCTGATAAATTGATACCATCCTTGATGGTAGTCCCTTATCTGGATTTGGTTTAATGTGCCATTGTCCGTCAATGTACCCTAGTTATCGAAGTTCTTTAAAACATAATAATGATTTTTCAACATTAATCGTCAACTGAGCTGATCTTAAGTTTTCGGCTACTTGGGGCAAAAGAGTTAGATGTTGGTCAAACTCAGAAGAGATGATGCGGAGATCGTCAATGTAGGCAAACACGCTATCTCTGAGTGCACTGGGGATCACTTTATCCATTAACCGACACATTCTTTGGGGTGCATAACAATGTGTTAATCTATACAATTCTATCTACAATTTCAAAGTTACATACTTACAAATGCACTAGTCTGAAGGAGTCGGAGATGTAGTACACGGATTTATGGTATTTCAATTTAGTCAAAATTCTTTTTTTATAATGTTAATAAGACATCACGGACAATAAATTAATTATTTGCCAATACACAGAGAATGATGGGAATGAAAAAGTTGATATGCTAACCAGGAAAGGATCTGCCGCACCATTTATTATGCCAAGACTATTCTGTGGTGTACCCATTAGATGCTGCATAAAATGACGCGTCAAAAACTGCTTAGAAACTAAATCTTTTAATTAATCGAAGGAAACTGAACGTAACAGACATTTCCATTCTCAAAAAGACCTAAAGGTGCGATAATTTGATCATCCAAACTTGTCACGCGGATGACATCATGACGTCACAATAACTTAGAATTTATACTAAAGTGGCCATAAATAAACAAGTTTTCTGACGTCAGCATCTCATCCGGATGACAAGTTTGAATGACCGTCTAATCGCACCTTAAGCAACTCTAATAACCTTATCCAGAGGGCAACTACACACACAGTTACCGGATTCTTGGCGGGACACAGCAGAGTTAGAAAAAAAAAAACAACTTAAGTAGACTGCCATTACTGACTCTACGCCGGCATCATGAGCGAAGTCTAAACGACCATATCACGATCTAGCAGTAAAATGACCTCCTTTCTCCTGTCTAACCAATCTATTCCAATCTACGGTATTTTAAACACATCTCCTGAAGGTTAACTTATCGTCTAGCTCCTCGGCAAGGCACTGTATTATTGTTTAAAGACTTGATGCATATGTATATATGAATATCAATATGAACGCAAATACTTCCAGGACAATCTATAATGTATAAGGTTCATGAGAACCCTTTTTAACGTTCGTAGCCTGCATAAAAACGTTAAATGCATTTTCCTTTGTATTTCATGGCGAAGGTTTCTAATTTAAAAAAAAACATAAGGAAAGGCTACAGTCCGCTTGGGGCGAACAGTACGATACCCTATCCATATCCATATATGTCTCAAAGAAAAACGCATTAAGAAGGTGATGGATATCATTTCATTCTATGAAATTTACATAAAAAAAAACATTTTTTGAAAAAACGCCCCCAAAAAGTGGGCGTGGCCAAAAACTTTGTATGGGCTATATATTGGAAAAAATATTTGCTAAATATCTTGTTAAACATTTTTTTTGAGTTTCTATGAAAATTTTCGCATTTTAGTGAAAAAAGTACCACAAAAAGTAGGCGTGGCAAAAATCTTATATGACAGACTTATAAAGGAGGGCAGTGCCTACATATCTTGTAAAGGTTCCAATACTCTCTCTCTAATTTAAGCCTTAAAACGGTTTTTCTTAATTGTGGGCGTGGCAGTGGGCGGATTTAAAAACTTTTAACACTTTACCATTTCGGGACCCTAAAGAGTATATACTTTAAATTTCAGCTTCCTAGCATAAATTTAAAGGCCTTAAAAGTTGATACGGACGGACGGATGGACATTGCTAAATAGTCTTAGGATTTGGTCCTGATCATAAATATATATACTTTTATGGGTCTACGACGAATTTTAAGGGGTGTTACAAACTATGTGTCAAAATTAATATACCCTTAGGATAGGGTATAAAAATTATTAATGTGTCAAATGCAAATTGAATGCTTATAAATTAAAAATGATACGTTTTTCTCTTTAAGCATAAATGTTTTTCACCGGAAAAAATATACATTTTTTTATTGGTCAAAAAATATAATGACAAAGAAAACTATCTAAATTTCTAAAAATTGCCTATTATTTAATTTGAAAGAAAAACTTATACGTGGTATACATAAACATGTTGCGTAGATATATGAAATCGTTTTATAATTAAATTCCTCCCAAAATTGCCCCACTCTGTCGCCACAGTATCCACCCATATCTTCGAGTACTGAACAGCCATTTGTATAATTAAACGCATTTCACCGCATAACCAGATACGCAGCAGTGTACATACGTATGTAGATGCAAAATGGAAAAATAATTGTATTAATTTTGTCAGTGTTCGGAAATTAATCCCAAAATTAAACAAAAACACAATTCAAAATAAAGAATAAACGCCCGTTGAGCCAAAGAATGGACTCCGGACTCCGGACTCGACTGGACAATTCAATTATTCATTCGGCCATCGAAATGCATTATGATGCTGCTGCTGGTGATGGTGATGGTGTATGCATTCGATTTCGCATATCACACATCAGATATAACATCCGCCAAATGCCTGCAGCAATGGCAGCACCAAAGTAACAAAATGTAAATAAATGAGCAATACAATTAAAAATTAAATTTAATTATATTCGCCAGTGAAACGAAGCGGCTCGGCTTGGCGGGGCGTTGCGCGGTAGCCGAAAAGTAAATAAAATATTTAGAAAATGTTATTTTAACGTTGGTATGTGCCCAGCCCAGGCCCACCCGCATTTGCACACGTTGTGGTGGTACCCGGCTGACCTCAACCCGCATAATCGAAGCGAATATGTTTTGTTTCAGTTTGAGGTTTGTTGCGACTACACCTACAATGCATAAGTGTACTACTACACACTATTGCAGTGGTTAATGCATTAAAATTCTGTAATTAGGTGTAAATCGAAAGTAGGTCCGATTCCGATGTCCATGTCTCCGTATCCGCACATGATATCCGTATTTCGTAGTAGTAATAACAAGAAATTCGAATAATAACACCCTATAGCAAGGGAAGGTGTTTTTTTTCTTTCTTTCGTTTCCTCTCCTTGTTTATGTCTATTAAATAGTTTTACTAACACATGAATGTGCAGCTATACATGCACTCTTGAATGTATGGTTCTTGAATTCTCGAATGCATGGTTTGGGAAAATGCATTTTTTTAGGGGTTGAAAATTGCAATTGCAGTTTGCAAAGCCCTCCACCTATACATCGAGAGTAAAGTGCAATCCCTCAATCTCTGACTTTCTTTCTCTCTCTCTTTTCTTTGTTTGTACTATTCGATGTATGCGTATTGAGATTCATAGCCAATTTACGCACACTTAGCCACCTTTCGATTGAAGTTGTATGTGTTAACTTTTAGAAGGGTAAAATGCATTATAAAGGTTGTAAAGCGTCAATATGTGCGTATGGGTTTTTCTAACTTTGTGTACGTCAGCAACCTCATGTGACCGACCCTCCTCCGTGTCATGTGCATTATCATGTAGGCCTTTGTCAAGTAGTAGATTGATAGCAAAATGCACGCACCATACTCTCACACATTCACAGAAAAGTCACACACACACATATACACACGCACACGCAGAACTGCATGATTCCATGCAATTTATTTGTGGTAAAAGACGCGCGTACATTACGCGCTTAGCCTATACTCTACACATACAACAACGTTGCGAAAATTGCATCGGCATCCCTTGGCTGCTTACGAGATGGATAGTGAACGGGTGAATGAGCGGGTGGGTGGGTGGTTCTCACGTGGGATGTTTTAACATTGCTGAATAAGAAAGGACACATCGACCCAATAGAGAGAGAGATTGTACATGTTTGCTATGTTGTTGGAACTGCTATAAGGAGATGCAATGCAGCACGCGGTCGGGTGTCGGTGAACACCACTGAATGAAGTTGTATGTGAAAATCAATTGATTATGGCTTTTTCCCGGAAAATGTGTCGCATGCATATCTGCGGATAATTTTGGCAATTGGTCTGTTTAAACGATGACTACAACCAATGCACTGCTTTCTGCACTACATAGTCGAACATACATACCTACATGTAGAGACGATTTTTTCAATTCAATTACCAAAGAACGGATATTATCTTATGACAACTGAAATCTGCAAAAGGAAATATGTCTTGTGGTCATTGAGACGATCTACATTATTGAATGACCCACTCCATCAATTAGTGAAAAGTTCAAAAATGTTTACTTAAAGAACGGCCTTTCTTCTACCGAAAAAACAATCAGAGAGGACTTACACAACCTTTGACAACCAGAATTACATTTTTTAAGGACTTTCAAGGTCTGTTAACACGACAGCCAGTTAGCAAAGGTGCAGCTCACGTATGGCTTCAAAAATAAAGGGGAAGTAGGAGTTAATAATAACTAACTATGCTTAATAAACTTCGGTTAAATCCGAAATGGGCAATATATTTAAGTACACCATTTGGCCCTCTGCTTTGGCCAATTGGAAATGGCCCTCAAATCTCGATTTTTTGTATTCTTTTTATAAACCCTTATTTTGACAAATAATTAAAGTTAAGTTTCAGTTTGCATAAAAAGTTTTTTTTGTAAAGGCGTTCGGTTCGTTGAATTCTGTCCAACCAAACAAAATTAAATGATAGCAATATATTAACCGCAATTCAACAAGGCTGCTGAGATCGGCGGTCTAGAACTCGGACCCGCCGAACTATTTAAGGCAACAGGAGATGACTCGAAAAAGATTATACACTAACTCATTTAGAAGATTTGGTTACAAGAATGTATGCCAGATGAATGGAACCACAGCATCGTTAGTCTGTTTCACAAGAAAGGAAACTCTCTAAACTGCGGCAAGCTTACGCCACCAGTCTCCAAATCATCGCGTAGAAGATCTTGTCTGCCATATTGTACGAACCCCTGAAATCATTTATCAACGACCTGATTCGACTGACCAGACTCTGTCAGAGCGGTTTTAGGCCCGGTTAGTCCACAATTGTTTCTCCAGAGTGATGAACTCTATGAGCTGTATAATAGCACCTTGGGCATTCGCCCTACATACATCCAGAAAATATTGATAATTTTAGAGTCCTATTCGTTAAGGCTTAAGTCCACCCTGGAATTATTGATCTTTTATTTACGAAATTTTTCAATTTCAGAAAAAAAGACACGATCAATTCGATCAAGTTTCAATGAAAAGTGGCCCCTACTCATAGCAAATGGCCCTACAAAAGGCTGCCATACTTTTTTTTTCTTGGCAACGCTTATTCACACCTTTCTCTCAAGAGCTAACCTTACTGGTAGAATCCAAAAAAATGATCCTAACTGAAATGCAAATGCAAAGTCAATGACCTTACGTTAAAATATACGCATCGAGCCCGTAGCTGGGGGGAGAAAACTAAGGTTTGATTTACTACATAAGTTCCAATAAAACTATTTGTTTTCTTGGCAAAACTTGGTGTTACTGAAAGAAGTGTATATGTGTTGTTTTGCTTAGCGCTGCATATCAATCGCTTGAGATGACAGTATCAGGAGCAGTATCTCATAAAATGACAGTATCAGAAAACTGAATTTCGATAAAAAAAAAGCGCTAACGAAGCTCAGCAAAAAAGTCATCACCCCATCGGAAGATGCTATAATTTTTGCAAATTTCAATTCAACCCATGGACAACGAGGAAGCTACATGATCCTCAATTATTTTGCATGAATTCTATGTTACCAACATACACGGCGAGCACAAAAATAAATTGTGTGAAACAAAAGGACTGAAATCTGTCTGAGACAGACTAAACAAACTTCTAGGGAACTATTACCTTCAAAGATTATAGACACGGATCAGTCTGAGGACAACAGGTATACCACTAAAAGGTGTTTATCACACTACTTGATAAAGATATACCAACAATGGACACATATCTCATTTTCAGATTCATAAAAGAAATTTGACCGAAAAGGTGCTATAATTCAGCGTATAGACTCTCAAAAAAGGGAATAAATTTTTGCAAGGTTTTTATTATACTATCCTTATGGTTCCTTCTTTACTTTATTTTCTTCTAAGCAGTTAGCAAGTGTGAACAAATCGAAAGCAAAGGGTGGATGAAGTCTCAGGAAAACTCTGCCATCTTCTATGACCGAAAAATATCCTCTAAGCTGAAAGGAAGGCTGTACGCCGCAGATGTGCGTCCGACGCTCACATACGGTTCACAATTCGGGGCAATGTACAAAACGTATGAGGGCAAATTGATGGTAGCTGAGATGAAGAGGCTTCGCATGACAGAAGGAGAAGGAGTATCAAAGATTGATCGAATAAGAAGTTTAAAAAATCCGAGGAAGCCTTCGCATCAAAGAACCCATCTCGAAAAAATAGAAGCACGACCAGCTCAGTTGGCATTGTCATGTTCAAAGGATAGATCCTACAAAACTCGTCAAAAATTCAATGGCAATCAACGTTCACAATCGCGTTAAAGAGGCAGGCCTAAGAACTCCTGGATCACACAAATGCAGAATCACCAGCATTTTATTGGCCTCAATGATGAAGTGATTAAAATTCGGGGGCCTGCAGATATTTTTTGACAACACCACAGGCGGACCACTAGAAATGCAGTGAAGTGGGGGGTTGTGATCCCTATAATTCTGATCATAACCTCGTAGTTTTAATGGAGGGAAAAAAAGCTAAGAATTGGATTTCTAATTGGATTTAATTGATTGGGTAGGGGGGGGGGGGATGGGTTGGTGAGTGAATTTCTTCCTCTCGACATGATTGGTACAAAGAAGCTTCCTATCGAAGATTGCAACTACGTCTTCTGTGTAGTCTAATATTCATAAAGAGAATAATATACCTTTTCAGACCATCGATCGAGCGCCATCCCAATCGTGCGCTTTTGCATAAAGGGTAGAGGTAGAACGCCGCATATTAGGCAGCACCTATTTACCCCTGTTAAAACGTATTGGCCGCAATTGGCATCTGCAGTAGTCTTCCGGCTCTACCCACATGTCGTCTAGCGGAGCTGCACAAGATGTACAAATGTACTCAAGTCATTTGAATTTAATACTAAAGCCAAAGTAGATACTCTGTGAAGTATTTTTATTTACAACTGTACATTTCAGCATAACAACAGCCTAAAAGTATACTATACAACAAAAGACAAAGTTAGAACTACAGTAGATTTGGCATGGTTGTTTGCAAAAAGTTCTCAGATGGTCAGTGATTGACCTAAAAACAAACGAAATTCATTCCGAATCGCATGTTTTCCAAAAACCTGTCAGTGATTGGCCCACCAACGAAATCATCTCGATTTTTAGAAGTTTTCAGAAAATCTGCCATCTTCAAGTCAAATGCAATCCTCAGTTAAAGGTTCAAAGTCGGCTGATAGATAAACCAAAAAACCCCACCCTTACTAAAGGCCATAAGTTCGACTTGAAGCATATTTCGATATGAATTCTGTAAGTTGTGTTAATTATACAAATTTTAAAAAATAATATAATATTAATATTGTTTTTTTTTGTATGTACAATTTAAATAAATAAAGCGTCGGCATATTTACATACAAATATATATATATATATATATATATATATTATTTATATAACACGCATGTGTGCTCATGCTGACACATCAAGGATAATGGCAAATGGCATTTTAAGCGCATTAATCAAGCCTAAAGCTCTAACTGTCCGGGTTCTGGTCAAGTAGGTATGTGCAATATGCAATGATGGGAAAATGGGGTGGTAGATCAGTGGACGATTATATATATGTAGTAGTATAAGTTGGATTGCGCGTATGATTTTTGGACGATGAAGAAGAAGAAGAAGCCTCTCGTGCTGGTGTATTTTTGTATGGCTAAAAAACGCACTCTGCAAAACGCATACTTACATCGAAATGGAAACGAGCCGGCGGAATGTATGCTATTGCTCTGTTCTCTTCCTCCTCCTCATTGTCGTGTTCCGTGTTCAGTATTCACCACCCCACGTGATGGCATTAATTCTCTGCGATAATATATTTTGATATGTTCGCGCGTGTGTGTTTTTGTACCTTGTATACGCATCATCTGATGCAATTTTCAAGTGTGTGCACATATATCGGTGAAAATCGCCTACAATGGCAAGGACTCATGTGGTGTTTCTGACTTGTGTGTTGCTGTTATATTTCGTTTTTTTTATTTCTACGTATATTTTTGCATTTACATTTGTTTGTGCTACGGCATGCAGTTGTGTGAAGGTATATGCTAACAAAAAAAAATTAACGAAAAAAAAGGATGCAGGATATTCCAAATTGCACATGACTGAATATAACAGTGGTTTTGAGGAAGAATGCAAATTTTAATTAAATAATTTCAACAACATAATAGAGGATGCAACGCGATGCAGGATGTGACTGAGCATGTAGGGGCGTTGGCAGGGACTGTGAGGTAATTGTGATTACGTGTCGCGCGGATTGCTGTTCATTTTTTTTAAACAGAAATAAAATATTTCGCCAAAATGGTTTCAAATGGTGAAAATGTCACTGTGGGAGGAGATGGTTGGGTTGAAGTTATGTCATTAGATGGGGTATTATTTTTTTTATAATTTTTTTTAACCAGCCTCAGCTAAAACATAGGTCGCTATACCAAAGGACAGTGTTGCCTAAAGTGAACATATACGATGCTTGGAGGTAATTTAAGGTTTTATCTTATTTGAATAGTGTTTGCTTATTTAAATTGTCCGTGCATGTGAGAGTGTTATGGGCAATATATAACACTGGATTTTCTAAACAATAAGTTAATATGCGCCCATTCGATTCCACGGAAACCTTTTTTTTTTAAATGTAACACCAAAGTTTTAAAACATTTTTAAGGTTTGTCAATCGGAAAATTTGTTTGGGCCGACGAAATAGAACTTAAGTCAATTAAGCCACGTCACTTTTAAGCCTAAGGGAACGAGTGGAATACCTCGTGGACGACATTAATCACCTGCGACATATCAAAGAGACTGTGAGCCACACCAACAAACAGCAATCACTGGCCATAACCTACTGAGAAGTCATGGAACTAGATCTGAAGGATGATGATTTCTCTAGAGCCTGTAGTGACTAAGATAGTCACGAGGATACATTTCATTTTCTCGACACTTATGTGAAACTTCTGGACGCCGGGGTGGCTGAAGAACATTGGGTTACCATGTGAAATGTGAAAGAAAAATGTCAAAGTCCGCCACTAACTATATCGCTTTCCCCACCGACGAAAATCACAAGGGACGTGAGGGTTTGTGATCTAATGAAGTCACAAACTAAGCAGCTCCATTTAAATTTGTTGATTGATTTCCTGTTCGCATCTAAAGCTTTTGCAGAAATCATAAATTAAACCACCTGGCTTTTTAGCCATGTTTTCAATAGAGCACAATGATTTGTCAGCTTTCAAAGAAAACTAAATTCTTTGATACTTTTGGTCTGGGATCGCGTTCCCTTTGACACGAACATGTCCGGAAGCAAATTTATCTGGTGCCAGTAGGAATTCCTTGAAGCATTTCGCTTGATTTGAGTGTCACCTGATTGTCAAAATAAATGTTTATTTAAATTTTTAGGACGAGAGGCTCGTTCTGGCTCATTCAACTTTTTATTTCTCTCTTGGCTGCCATGTTTTTGGTAAAAAAGCTAATGGGCTTTATGTTGAAAAGTGTTTCCAACCTTGATATGGTGTGGATTTGCTCAAATAGTTTATACCCTTTGTTAACCGTCTCCCACCTAAAAATTTAACAATATTTGGAGAAAAAAATGGGTCTCACTATCGGTTTGTCTGTCTTATAAGAACATATTTTATGTAGAGGACCGAAAAGGAAATACAAAATTGTGGAACTGTAAAAGAATCCATTTGTTTTTCTTTTATTTCCAAATAATGTACAGAGTTAGAAATGAGCTGTACATGTTCCTTTGAGGTCTCTAGGGAGTATAGATTCCAAATTTAAGGCTCTGAACTTTCCATACATTTAAAAAAAAATTGATATTGCCCCTAGATGAGCTGAGCATCACTTTAAAGACAGATATTTCAAAACCTTTCATTACGGTGTCTGAAAGTGAAATTTGTTTGTTATGTAGTCAGTGGTACAGTATACTACTCGATAAAGCGTGTAGGATTGGTTAGGATTTTAGCCTTGCCCGGTAAGAGATTAGACACATATGTGGATTAAACGATTATACAATTTCAGAAAAGCCTATTCCGGACAGCAATTTGTTTAAGGAGCTTTCCATCAAAGTTCTTCAGTTCAAAAACACAGCAACTTCAACAGGATTAAAATCGATCTCAGATTTCATCAAAACAATTTGACCATGTCAGAGAGCTCACCTAACTAAAAACAAGGCGTACACCTACATAGGTATTTGGTAGTCATGGGCTAGAAGGGTAGTTGGTGGAAATTACTAAGGATTACAGATAACATTAACGTTATTTGGATTAAACGTATACCGTTTGCAGTTATGTCTAACGAAAATAAATTAGTGAAGGATTAAAAATGCGTGTAACTTGATTTTTAGTTGATTAAAATCATTGACTTTATTTCCAAAAAAGTCAAGTGCAACGTACGCGTTTTATTTATTTTTTAAGATCTCACGGACTATAATGTGATAGCTGCACGAGCAAGAATACCGTTGATAGCCTTAAGTTGATAGGAAGGCAAGGTAAAGGGCAAGTTGGAATAAGCGAACTCTAATACTCTCAATTCCGTATACATGAACACGCTAGAAGTGGCACCAGTTTTGACTGGCATATTCAAGTAAGAAAGAACGATCTTGTCATTAAAGGGTTGGAGAATTTTTTATGAGTTGCCCTTAAGAGTAATATAGACATGGATTATTAAGACTCTTATTAGAAAAATAGACTAAAACATACATCAGCCTTAGTTTGCAAGAATTGTCTAGTGCTATATTCCACACAGATCATTCTGGGACGAAAGTAATCTCACGGTAGATAAATCGATCCACATTTACACCGATGGATCAAAATGTGATCAAGGGGTCGGTGGAAGCGTTTTCTCTGATAACCTCTCTTAATCGAAGTCTCTCGTTTCATCTCATTAAGGAAGCCTTATCTTGGCTAAAAAGGAACGTGATATCCGCGAAAGATTTGCGAATATTCTCTGACAGCTAAGCGATCTTAAAATCACTAAACCCAATTTCTTTAAACTCTAAGGTGGCACTATAATGCGGGTTCCTTATTAAGGAGATGTCGAACCGGTTTAACATTCACCTCTGGTGGGTGCCGGGGCATAGAGATATTCTATGGAACTGCAAGGCCGACGAACTCCGCCTGATAAAGGTTCCTTAGGCATTCTAATTGCCACACGCAAACTAATGCTATAAATGGAAGCTATTAAGAAAACTAACCTTAGATGGACAAGTGGCACAACTTGTCTAGCGACAAAGCAGATTTGGCATAAGCATAAGCTAAGTGTTTGTTCTCTCTAAAAAGACTGAACGTCAGCTCTACAGTACGTGTCATCACTGGACACTGTTTTATAAGCAGCATGGGAACATAAAGTCCACCTAGGTGGATAAGGTGGACTTTATATTTCAATGACAATCTTGAAGGTCTGTCAACTGACGTTTTATTTAGTTCAAAATGATACAAGCTAGCTAACATATGAGGACGGTATAAAGTCTGCGAACGAAAAGTATCCATTTCCTTTAACAACATAAAAGCCGTAGTAGTGCCATGTTGAATGTTCTAAACAACCTATTCGAATTAATATGAAAAACGAATTTGAAATGCAAATTCGATTTTCATTTGCAAATTTATTCATGTCATCATGTTAAATAAAAGAAAAAAAAGAAAAACTAAACCCCAAACCGATAAACATTTGCGCAAAATCCTCTGGCGTATACGCACTATTTTTTGTCTAAATATCAAACCCCATCATTAATGTATTTATTTTACTTACCACTCATTAGTACCTCTCTAACTCTAATATTCTACGCTGAAATTAACACAAAAAAAAACGTAAACTTTTATCCATAGTAACTTAATTATTTCGCATATGGTCAGCATGTCCAAGGGATTTTACAGTGGATGGCTGTCAGTTTATCATGCCGCTGTATGCGAAATTCACAAATTTCAAATTTAAATCCAAATTAATAATTTATTGGGAAAAAAATATAGAAATAACAATTTTATAATACGAATAATCTACCCATTCATTGATTAAATCAAATTAAATTCTCGAATTGGCCCGTCTATATAATATGTAGAAGGAAGGTAGATTCGTTGGTATATCTACCGACCCCCTAATTGACAATAAATACATAACTTTGTATATACCGCTGCTGCAACAAAGTAAACAAGGACGAAAGAAAGAAAAAAAATAAAACAATTGGTACGTCGTCGTCCCCGTGCAAAACAGGGATGTTGGCTACATGCCACACCTTTTTTTGTACAGCGAAAAAGCCCATAACTAAAATTTTAAATGCACATGAACGACGGACTTTGCACTAAATTTTCTATATGTATGTTTATATATATATATATATATATATAAATCTATATATATTATATAAATTTGTATGTATGTAGTGCAAGTGGCGGCTTACATACGAGGTGAGGTTTTGTGCATATAATTATTAAATCATTGAATTTTAATGGAAATTCCCCTGCAGCATCTGCAACGAAATTTGCATCATTCTTGTGGATTCAGATTCAGTACACACTATCACGCACGCATATTGAGCTCAATCGAAATCGATGCTTGGTACAATAGTCATCCTTAAAGTGATAATGTGTTTGGGTGGGAGCGTAATATATATGCGCCCGGTTCGGCGGTGCTGATGGTGGTGGCCTCGGTTTTTTCGTAGGCGTGAAACGTTGGTCCAGGAAGGTGTTTTTTTTTAATGATGATCAAGACCGGAGCAGGCGGATGATGCAAGTGTAAGTGCGGGATGGGTTGTGAAGTTAATTTTTTTTCATGCTAGAGGTAGGCAAAATTGCAGCCATTTACGAGTACAAAACAAATTTTCTGCGAAAATATTCAATTTTCAATTTTGCCCATTTGAATAGGAAGGGAGGTGCTGTTGCTATTGCTGTTGATGCGAATTCTTTTTAATTTTCGATGTGCAACGTGGTAGTGGATGGGTGGCGTTCGGCGCGTCATTATGGGTTAGGGGTTCAACTGATCTACGGGACAAAACTGAAAATTAATTATAATGGTTGAGATTTTCGATGTGCACATATTTATAGAATGGAATGGTACGCGGGTTTGCTGAGTGCGTGTCCCTCTAGGGCGTGGTCTGGTGATAAATATTTGCTTTTGACTCCTTTTTTTTATAATTGCCTTTGTAAATATAGAAGTAGTGTAAATAGACTAAAATGGGAGGGGGGTAAGAACTAACTTGCCGCATTCATTCAAACCGTGCAACGAATTTTCTAAAAAGAGTTTAATTGTAAATATAAAACGAATTGGAGGACTATATTACGTGCGTATTACCAAAATGTGTGGTCTAAATTAACTTGTTATCAAAGATTTTCTTTTGATCAAATGTGGTTCTTTTGATTTTATCAAAAAGCAATTTAATTGTTATGAGTATATTTATTTATTATACATTTTGACGCAAAATTGGGAAACAAAGGTGAGAGGTCAAAATTAAATAAGCAAAATAAAAATAAAGAAAGATGAACGACTTTTAAGTGAAATTCTTGTATAGTTACAAGAGTCCCAAAAAAGAACTGCAAGCACCTGTCGATATAAATAAAAGACATATCGCTGGTTAAAGTTCAGAACCTCGTATAATTCCATGCCATGTACCTTTTTGTTGGGTAAATAAAACCATATGGATATATTAACATTTTCTGCGCAAATAAATTTGATCTACAAAATGTATTAAGTGGTTTTTGTAATTAGATTTTTTCATTTAGAAGAGTTATACTTCAAAATCAATCAACAAGCCAGTCAACAGGTAGTAGGGCAACAATTAAGTTCGTAATGTAGTTTTTGCTCTACCTCCTAGAGGCGGTCTCCGGGCAACTACAAATTGCAAGTGCGAGATTGTCTAGGGTCTTAAGCCTGGACTTGGTAACCTGATGCAGAAACCCACGTTACCGAATACAAAATATTGGTTTCTGGAATGTGAAGATGCTGCTTGACTCCCAGAGTAAAGGGCTTCAGAACGCCAGATTCCTTCAACTATAAAGTCAATATGTCATGTGCATAGACGAAAGCTTTCAGAGGAATTCGAAGTTCAAAGTGGGGTTCGGCAAAAATGCATTGCAAAGGTGATTGGCTTTATCGACGGAAAGCGAAGGAGTTCGATGAACTCTTACAACCGAACTCAAGCAGCTGGACTTGCAAGCATCTGGACATCTCGCTGACGATGTATGCATGCTATCTCATTATAACAATGGACCTTCACCAAATGACAACAAATGTGGAGAGGGAAGTAGTCGTCCTTGGGCTGAAACTTAATTCGGCAATAACAAAAATGATCAGACTGAGACTGAACTCAACCAGTAGAGAGAGTAGAGAGTTTCCAATACATTGGAAGCATTATCTAAACGAATGGCAAATATTTTTTTATTGAAGAACTGGCGAAGAAATGTTGAAAAGGAAGTACGGCAACCGGGAAAGAGTACGCAGACAATGGGAATTGTAGAGGCCCTAGCACCCACAAGGGGATATAGGATATGACACACATACCTAACATTTTCACATTACCTCGATATAACTTGAGTTGGGGTGATCGTAGACCTCAATACTGCACATCGTTTTTCTGGTATAAGCAATATAATAAAGTATTTTCTTTTAACCGGAAAGCCCTGCCGTGCAGGTGGTCTGATATTTATGAATAGTGTGTATTGTAAGAAGAGTTGCTCTTACTATGTTAACCACCACTGTGGCCTGACCTGACTGATATGTTGTAAAAATCGTAAATGCATTGAATAAGTGTTAGGCAAGTCAAGAAAAATATAATCACAATTCACATATTATCTTTTAAATAGAGAATTTTATATATTATTCGAAGCAGTAATGCATACATACTTCTATTAAATCGATAAAGCTCTACCTATACTCATGGTCTGCTTAATTTCCCAAAATGTTATCCCAACTGACGTCATATGAAAACGATGTAAAATTACACACCAATCCCCTGATGTGGCCATGTTTAATTTAGCCTGCGTGTGCACAAATGACAATGGCTATTATGTTCAATATCATTGAAAGCAGTAGATACTCGGCCTTTTTTTCACTAATCATCTTGTGGCTAATGTTCAGTCTGTATTCCTTTATTTTATATTTCAATTGCAAAAATTGTCCTTTTGTTGCAAAATGTCATTCAATAGATTTCAATGTAAACTTCTACTATCGTGGGGGGGAGGGGGGAAATCATTTGGCCGGATCAAAGTAACCGAAGCGTGAGAAAAAAAAGGCACTCATTTCAGTGGAATTCAGTCCGGCATTGTTTCTTCTGGGGGCACACACTCACCTAAGCAAATCATATTGAATCAATGCATGTGGCTCATTTTGGTATCCATCATAGATGGTTCTTTTAGTATCTATCATATGACTGGCTTAATTGCAGGTGAATAGAGGTGCGGCTAGAAATTTGTGTGCGATATAAATCGATTTTAACATTCAAATGGTTTAATTCCCAATAAACATACCATTAAATTACAAAAAGATCAATACCGGCTTTGTGTCATTATTTTATATCAGTGCGGCGTTATTGTCTGAGCAATTTTATTCTACCTATGTCTACCTCTACACACATGCTGGCTTAGAGCTGGCTTTTGTTCTACGATTTACGATTGGGAGTGATGCGTTACTCTGCATGAGTGAGAGTTTGATCCATGAATGCAACAAATTTATTGATTATTGCGAAAATATAATCCTTTTGGGCGGGAAATGCAAGGTAGCTGGTGGTGTTTAGATGGGGGGTAGAAGTTTATTTGTAGAAGTTTCAAATCAATGTGCATCAGGATTTCGATATTTTTTTTGTTTTAAATTTCTTGATTGCCCGCAATGTGTAACTTCATCAGACAGAGAACAAAAAGTTCTTCCTTAACCGAAATTTGTTTGCAGTATTATTGCGATCTTAACAGATTCATGTATTGTAAGGGAAAACTTTAACAACATTTTCGTCAAAGTGACAAATTAGCAAAACCTATTTAAATAACATTTTGCCTGGTTCACAAGAAAGGAGACCGTCTGCACTGGGGCAACTATAGAGGTATCAGTCTTCTAAACGCATATAAGATCTCGTCTGCAGTATTGTGCGAGCGCCTGAAACCAATTGCCAGCGATCTGGTTAGACCCTATCAGTGCGGCCCGGTAAGTCCGCAATTGAATAAATATTCACATAACGGCAGATTCTTGAGAAAACCCAAGAAGTCCAGATTGATACCCACGATCAATTTATCGATTTTTAAGCCGCGTATCTCTGCATCTATAGAGACAAGCTATACAGAGCCGGGACTAGTTTTGGCATCCCTGCCAAACGCGTCCGTCTGTGCAGGATGACGATAAAGCAAGCTCGCTGCTGCATCAAGGTCGACCTTTGATTTAAAAAAAAAAGGATTTAGGCAAGGCGACGCATTGTCATGTGACTTCTGTAAAATCATACTTGAAAAAATTGTGCAAAACTCAAACACGCGAACAAAGAGCTATGAAAAGTAAAACAGCTGTATTTCCAACTTCTTCATTATTCGTTGTGGCAATCACAAGTTGTTGTTGTCATTCAACCATTCAATATGTGACTGACGGAAAGTTTGGCAGCTAATAATAGTCCCTGTATATACCCAAAAAACAAATGCAAAAGTCTGTATAATTGTCTGTATAATGGAACACAGCGACCTGTCACTGGTGCATTTGCAAGTACAATGAAACAGAAACAGCAAAAATGGGTTTAGCGGTAAACAAAGTATATGCCGCCAACAAGAAAGGACACCCAACATCGACGAATCGGCCAGAATGTCACAATCGACAGTTTTCGAACAACTAAGAAAACTCTATATAGGACCCTCATAGTCCCAGTCTTGCGCTATGGTTCCGATGCATGATCGTTTCGAGAAAATAATTATTCGTAATATATTTCGTCCCATATGCGTTGCCGGGTTATGATGGAGGAAACGATTCAACGATGCATCGCCCCGGTGAAAAAAACTGCGCATTGGGCGTTTGAGCTGGCTGGGAAATGTAGATAAAATAAATACGAACGCTAACGCTCGTAGTTTCTTCGATTCCAATTCGGAGGGACAACGTTGTACAGGAAGGCCTCGCCTTAAGTGGCGCGCACAATTGAGAGAAGGGGACCTCTAATTGCTTGGAGTGCACAACTGGTTAGCCAAAGACCGCGCCAGGGACACCCAGGGCTGTAGAGCCGCCTAAGTAAGTGAGTATTTAAGGAGACTAATGTTAGATATAGAATTGTGGCTTTATTTTTCTATAATTCATTTAATAGTTATTCAAGAAGAGCTCATACTCACCAACTGTTTTATACCCTATCGTAAGGGTATATTAATTTTGACACATAGTTTGTAACACCCCTTAATATTCGTCGTAGATCCATAAAAGTATATATATTTATGATCAGGACCAAATCCTAAGACTATTTAGCAATGTCCGTTCGTCCGTATCAACTTTTGAGGCCTTTAAAGTTATGCTAGGAGGCTGAAATTTGGAGCATATACTCCCTGGGGTCCCGAAATGGTAAAGTGTTAAAATTTTTAAATCCGCCCACTGCCACGCCCACAATTTAGAAAAAACCGTTTTAAGGCTTAAGTTAGAGAGATAAAGTTGTAAAACCTTCACAAGATATGTAGGTACTGCCTACCTTTATAAATTTGTAGTACAAAGTTTTTTGCCACGCCTACTTTTTGTGGGCGTTTTTTACTAAAATGCTGTTTTCTTTGAAAATTTTCATAGAAATCGAAAAAAAATGTTTAACAATATATTTAGCCAATATTTTTTCCAATATATTGCCCATACAAAGTTTTTGGCCACGCCCACTTTTTGGGGGCGTTTTTTCAAAAAAAATATTTTTTTTTCTTTAAATTTCATAGAATGAAACAAAATGCTATCCATCATCTTCCTTATGCTTTTTTTCTTTGGGGTACATTGGGATAAGGATAGGGTATCATACTGTTCGCCCCAAGCGGACTGTAGCCTTTCCTTATGTTTTTAATAGAACTTTATATGCTCGGGAGTCTATAACCACTTTCCATTTGTTGTCGGAAGTTGCTTCTATCCAGTGGAGTAGTCATACAGATCCCTTGCTTGAATGCACATAGTTTTCTCGTTTTTCGAAGAAAAATAAGAAAGTGAAAGTGTTCGGCACTCACCATCCAATCCGCCACCTGATTCGAGTAGAGACGTCATAAATTGTTTCTGCTCTTATAAAATCACACCCATTTATTACGTTATTAAATTAGGTCTACGAAATGTATAAAATAGTTTTTGTAGCTATATCTAATATTTCTGATGTTATATCATTGAGAGTAGTTATACCGCAAAATTGTAGTTGTTCACTTTAACTTGACATACTTGTATTGGGGTGACGATAGACCCCTCTACTGCACTACATTTTTCGTCTGATCTCTAGAAATATCTATCTGTATCAACAAACATAAATTAATTTTGCTCCCCAATGTATACATGCGATACGAACTTCATTGGAAATGTATTAGTACCTTCACCACCTCCTAAATTTGTGAGTCTTATGCAATTGACAGCTAAATTCGAACCCTGGCTACCTCTACTCTTTACTTCGTTAAACGATGATTTTTCTGATCCATATTTTACTAAGTCCCTATATATGCTATATACCTCTTCTCTTTCCCTCCTTATCAACAATTATTCACATTCAAAGGATTTAAGTAATTCCCCTCGATATTACCTCCTTATAATTATCATCTGAAGTTAATTGATATGCAATCTTTAGAAAACGGTGGGATGTTGCCGACATTCTCTCTATCTATCTAGTTCAGACTGGAAAAATTGATAGCCCTCAGTTTCTTCAAATATTCTCCTTCTCTTCTGACCCTCGAAATCTCAGAACATTACATTTGTTTCGCCTGGTAACCCCCCGCCCTGCTAGGACATTTGAACCAATTTATATGAGGCACCAATGAACATGCCAAAGTCTTTGATCTCAATTGAACCCAGCTCAGTCTAATGCGTGTCTTCCGGAGAGCATTTTTTCTGAGCCTTAGATGTGCCAATAACTTGTCTTTCTGCCAAAAGTAAAGGGGAATCCAAACGAACCATCCATCTATCGTCCTATCGAGCATTCATTTGAATCATCATTTGAATGAACGGAAGCACTTATTACGAGCAGGAAAGTTCGCGTAACGATAACGCTTAGAGTAGGAGAGCACGAGGTAGTTTCTCAATCCTTTTTAAATTACCTTGAAGTAATTATTGATGCTCGTCTTTGAATGCTTTAAAAACCATCTTGAATATGTAGGCCAAACCATCTTGAATGAGTAAAACAAAGTCATCAAATACTCTTAGCGCGTTTTCAAAGCTGATGAGTAACATCGGAGGCCCGAAACAAACCAAGAGACTTGTTCTTGCAGACGTTTCTATGTTTATGTATTATGTCTACGTTTTCTTCAGCTAGAAGCTAGAATCTATAAATTTGGCTTCCCTAAAACTGTCAAATATCATTTGGTGTAGCAAAGTGAAAGTAGAGAAAGCACGATCAAAAGACCTGTAAATAAATGCCGATGTGAATTAAATGTGGATGTTTGCTCAGTTTTTGCAAGTTGTGTTAACGTATCATGACACATTTAAGGGGGCTCTGGGGGTATTCGAACCTGACAGCACACGGTCAGTAGTCCACATTCCGATAGTTTAAAAGAATCGTTTTTTAAGCTGTTTATAAGGTTTTGGATTTTAGATTTATAATATTTGGACCAAGTCTTCTTAGAAATGACCCAGTTCGTCAGTTTCCTCCACCTGGACTCTGTCTTCACCTTGAAGTATGAGGAGATTTCTCCCTTGATGAAGCATAACTAGGGGAAAACTCCCACCGCGCAGAGTTCCAATTCTGGCCAGCTCCTCGGCTTACTCGTTCCCCACTATGTTCCTATACCCGGGATCCCAGATGAGAGAGATACTTAACCGACGGCCCGCTCTGGATAGTATCTCTTCGCACTTCTCGCCGAGCTTAGACGGAGTCCTGGTTAAGATGAGGGCCTAAATTGCCGCCTGACTGTCGACGAATATGGATATGTCAATAATTTAATTGTTGTACAATTTAGAAGTATCTTACCTGCATCCCTAATCGCAAGGACCTCCGTCTGGAAGACGCTGGACGAGTTTGGGAGCCGGAAGCAGCAGTAAAGGTTTTCACCTTAGTACGACAGAAAAGATTGCAAATTAAAAAAAAAACTGATCATATTTTTCCCAGGGAATTCTTATTCACGCAATTCTTAATATGTCATCTGAATTAATTTTTCAGTTTAATCATGAGTTTGAGGAGCTCATGAATTTGATGGCGACTTTTAAGCGATTGCCTGCAAAAATTTTTTAAAACTCAGCTGGGGTGTTCCGTCATAGCAAGTATTTTTGATGGCAACCCTAAGTATAAAACAAATGCGTACTGAAGTAGCTGCTACTAATGTTGCAAAAAAAAACTTTAATCCTTTTTATCCAACTACAACTTGTAAGCATATCTGTACTTTCTTGACCGAGGTTATGGTCAGGATTTTATGAACGATCTATAAGAGTTTCTTATTCCCAAATTTTTATATACATCGCTACTTCAAACTACTTATTTTAGCAATGACTCATAGTATAACAATTTGTTTTCTCAGTAATTCGATGTCCCTTAGAAAATTCCAACTGAGGATCCTTCACGAGTCGAATGCAAATTAGTTTCCCCGCAATCCTTCTGGTTTCACAATTTTCTCCTTCTTCCCCACTGTACTATAAATCAAGATCATACAAAATATATTTAAGGAGGCAAATAGAAAGAGAGAGAAAGAGCGAATAATGTATGTTGCAGCACAAAGACAAAACCTATGGCATGTGGATTACGGATTTTTTTTTTTAAAAATTTAAGTAAAAAAAAATTAATAAAATCCCCAACGTTTTGATGTTAAAATTTTTTCAGAAAAGAATTTAACAAACAAAAATTCTAAAAAACAACAGTAACTCACCTTTCTCCAGAGTGAAACAATGGAACAGGAAACTTCCTCTTCTACTAGATGTCTGCGGTTGCTGTGCCAGGAAATTCTTCTCGTACAAATCCAACCGTCACTCTTGGATTTGGTGAACAAACACGCACACACTTTACACACACATAATTCTCATCGAATTATTCAGTTTTGCATTGGTTCACTTTCAGTTATTGAACAATACGTTCAATGTTAAGTCTGTTCCTGCATAATATTCATTGCGCATTCTTATTACGTCTTCTTGCATTAATGTATCTCAGGATAAAATTAAAATTATTTCACTTTGATCATTTTGTTAATGCTCACAATTACTTTCAATTGGGATGTATTTGAATGTCAATGTTGTTGTATTTTCTTGCTTGTATTTTCTTGTGATCTCTCTTAGAAGTGATGATGCCATTTTTTTTTTAATTTTTCTAACTTAAAAATTATAATTTTTTTGTACTTTTATTTTGTCTTTCTTATAAAATTTCGGCTTATTAACAATTTTAATTTTTATCTCTTAAGGTGGTTTTGTCATTCGAAATATTTTTTAATATTTTTAAGTTTATAAATTAATTTAAGGTCCCAGAGATCGATTTTTTTTTATTTTTTTTTTGTGTATTTTAATTCTAGTACTTAATTTTTGTCTAAATTTAACTAGAAACTAATTTTGTTTTTCACAGCGAGAAGGGAAAAAATCTGTTATACATATATAAAATTCTGATTTTTCTTTCATTATTATTTTTCTTTTGGTGTCAACAGTGTTTTGTTTTTTGTTTGTTTTTAACAAAAAAAATATATTTTTTTTATACTAAAAAATACGTTTCATATGATTTTTTTTTTGTTTTTTGCTTGACCTAAACTTTGTTTTTTTTTTATTATATTTTATGTAAGCATTTAAAAATGTTCGGAATGCTTACGTAAATTTTCGTCATCACTTTTATGTTTTGCTTGCCGTTGATTTATGCTTTTTATTATGTTGTTGGTTGTTGATTTTTTTTGTTTAAGGCCAAGTTAAGGCACACGAATTTTCAGATAAGGGTTTGCTGTTGTTGTTTTATTATTTTTCTCTTCTTTATTTAACTTAATGTGTTGCTTGTAAGACGTTATATATATATATAATACAATGTGTGTCTAATTTTTTTTTAAAAAATTTTGAATAAATATATACACCACATTTTTTTCAATTATTGTTTAAACAGAAAACAACAAAAAATGTTTTTTTCTAATAATTTTTTTAATCTCTTCTCTTTTTCTATATAAAATAGTTTTTTGTTTTATTTTTAACGATCACATTTGGGTTTCCCGAAAAAGAATTTTATTTATTTTTGAGATTCTTTTTGTTTTTTTTTACTTTTGTATAGGCCTAAAATATCACTAGAAATGTTTCGACGACTATCTCCGCGCTTTCTAAAAATAGTCCGCTTTATTGAGTTGAGTGTCTTGTTTTTGTTTTAAATATGGTTAAATTTAATTTGACTAGATATTTTGTTTAGTTTCTTATAATTAAATAGTTTTTAACAATTTTGCACAACATGATAAACAAAACAGGAACATAAAGAAACAATAAAAGTCTTGAACGATTTGTAAAATGTTTGTTTTTATATTTAGTTTTTGTTTGTAATTAAAACTAGCCCGTTTTTTTTACTCACTTTTTTAAAGAATGTTGTAGCCCACAACAGAACTTTATTGCGTGTGTAGTAGAATGTTGTTGCAATTGGTTGATTTTTATATTATTGTTATTTGGATATATTTTAATTATTTGATATATGTTTGATGTGTGTATTTGTAAAATTAAATAAAATCAAGATGTAATAAAAACGATAAATAATGTCATATAATAACGAAAAAAATTTTATAGATATTTTTTATAATAGTATTTTTTTTTGTTTTTTAATGCTATAAGCTTATATATATATATACATATATATATATTTATTAATACTTGTAGTTTGTTTTGTTTTGTATTGCCCTGAATTTTTGTTAAATTTGTTTATATTTTCCAAAATTGAGTATCTACTTTAGTTAATTTGTTGTTCCCAAAAATTGATTTTCCTAATTTTGTTAAATGTATTTGATTTTGCTGTGTTGTTGTTGAGATTCGATGATTTTTATTTTTGTTTTTTCTGATTTGGAGTTGGGATTTGGGTGTTGGTATGTTTTTCTTTTGGGAAAAGGATATATAGAAATTGTGTGTAATTTTTTGCGTACTTTTTTTAGCAAATGCTAGCTGTATGGTAAATGGTATTGAAAACTGTATGTTCCGGTGTCAGTGTTATTTTGTGTTATTTCGTAGGAATGTATTTTGATATTGGCTTTCAAATTGCTTTGAAAGTTTATATTTTTTTTGTGTTTTTGTGTGTGGAGATTTTATTTTTACTTAGTGGTGTTTTGTTTTAGTTCCTTATAAGTATATCAAATTTCTTTGAAAAATAAAAAATAAATAAATATATGAAAGCTGTAACGTATTTAATTTCGAACTTAAGATGCGGGTGCCAATTTAAAATTTTGTTTTTAATTTTTTTTAACGAAATAATATGTTTTTTTTTGTTTTTTTTTTAAATTAGTTATATAGAATATTCTTATATTTTAATTAAATAAAGTAATATGATAATTTAACTCTTGTTTTTTTCTTTGCAATAAATTTAATTTCGTAGAAAATTTTGTTGCGTTGATTCTTTAGATTTAATTTTTGTTGGCTTTGTACTTTTGGTTCCGAAATTAGTTATGAATTTTGTTTTTCTTGTTTCGTGATTTATTAATTTTGTTTGCTTTATTTTGTTATTTCCGAAATCATTTATTTAAGTTACTGTGAATATTTGTTTCGTATTTTAGTTAAGATTTAATTTTTTTTTTTTTAATTTTTTTTTATTATTTTATTTTAACAAAAAATATTGTCCGTGCTATTGGGAAATTAACTGAAAGTGGTTATGTTTATTTATTGGATTCTATTGCTCAATTTTTTTATGGTAAAGTTTATAATATTTCTTGGTCTATTGCGATTTTAAATTATGATGATTAGACCTGAAAATGGAGAAAAGAAAAATAATTAGGATTTTCGGATTTTCAAAAATTGCACAAAACATTTTGCAAAAGGGAGAACAATTTTTACATTCCGTCAGTGTTTAACTTCAGATTCGGATAGTGTCGGATAAGGAAATAAGAAAAACAAGTTGTTTAAGTAATATAAAATTAGAACAGGTTTGAAAGACCAAATAATAATAATGAACAATAAGTACAGACGACATCAGTAAAGATATCTTCTTCAATCTCCGGGAGAACATTTGAGTAGTATTCTGATACCCAATTATAGTTGCTTCTGTTCGCTTAGGTCAGTTCTTATTAAAGTAGCAAGTACTCAGGTCAGTGGCTGTGTCTTTCGCGTAATAATATACATTAATACGCTTAATGCTTTGCTTTAACTTCTAGAAAATTATATATTAGTCGCAAGCAAAATAAATCTTGCATCATTAAAGAACGAGATCGACGTAGTCAGTTGCTTAAGTTACTTATAATAGGAGTAGAGGCAGGAAAGAATGTTTGTTTATTTTGACTAATAATAAGATCGCTATTTGCGTCAATGGAAGCACACGTGAAGGAAGTGTGTAGCGAAGTTGTACTACAGTTCAATATTTTTTCTAAGGTCTAAGGGACAAGCTCGAGTGGTAGTCATATTGAGTTATTGTTTAAAAGAACAAAATCGACCGCAAACAGTAGAAAAACAGTATAAGCCATGCTTTACTACTTTAAATCGGCTGTGTAATTAAACAATATTTTTTCAGTGTTACGCTACGATTTGTAGATTGACTAAAAACAAAACATAACCGTTTTTTGGTTTAGCTGAAAAAAATGTTCCTGCTCCCGTATGTTTTTTCATTACCAAAGTATTGGAAAATAAAAATAAAATAAGAGTGGCTCCTAAATACTCGCCAAAAGACCCAAAAACAAGTAATACTTTAATGTCGAAAAATTAATCTGTTTTGCGAAGAAACTTTGTCTTAAATTTGATGTATCTCAGATTCTGAATGGAATCAAAATATGAGTGGTAGCTCAAAATACTCAGTGGAGATTAAAATAAATTTAAGCAATTTTTTAATTGCCTAGCAAGCTCTTTCTATTATCGACTTAATGTTGAATAGTTTGGAATAAGATTTCTGGACATATTCTAAGAAAAATGTCGTTCCAGAGCAAGGTCATCCAATTTTATCCCAGTTACCGTTAATTTAAAGATAGCCCTACTTTGGTGTATCCTAAGCTACATTAATGCAACAAGTCTGTTAACAATTGCATGTTGTATTGAGATATATATAATATTTGACTTGCAGGTCTACGAAAATGGTCCATATCCCAATAAGTCATTGGTAACACCCTGTTTAACGCCTTTAAGTTACATGAAACCCACTGCTTTTATAAAATTACTTTATCAGTAATAGCATGTATTTCCACATATTTCAAACAGCCCCGCCCGTACCAACTATGGTACGATAAAATCCTACCAAGAACCAAATACACAGAACTTCATCAAAACTCCAAGTGCGATTCGCGGGTCTTAAAGTACAGACAGCTACAGATTTTTGTATATTTAGGCGTGGCCCGCTGTCTAAGTTGACGACCCAAAATTTGTTGACGAATTGATTGCCAGATTTTCTAACCATAATTGTGCTCTATTGTGGTTTTGTCGTGAACAAACAAACACATTGCAAAATAGAAAATTCCTGGCAAGTCGACATGAAGTGTAGATCAAATCTTAATATAAAAACGAAATGAAATTCGACAGGATTTTTATTAAAAATTTGATCTCCATAAACTACTTTGTTTTTCAAGAAAAAAAGCTATATTATGTAGTAATGCTTTCCATTTAATACCTTTTAGGTTCATATACAAAAACTGTATCAGCGATATCACGACGAATCCTAGGAATTTGTAAATTAAGCAGATTTAAGCAATTGTCGTAGGGAATAAATTAGCCCTCGTAAGGCAAAACGAATAAATCTTTTTTGGACAGCTTCGATTCTCAGAATATGCACTTGATGGTGAAATTAACGTGCGAAATTGAACTTCTCAAATACCATCCATATCAAGAATTTCCTTAATAAGAGGCGGGCGATGCCTTTTGCGAAAGAAAGTTATAGCTTGACATTTCACGGTTAGAAGTGGTTCAGGTCCGCTTGTATTGCAAGATATGACAGCAGTGTAAGATATTACAAAAGAAGTAAATCAAATAAAGCAACAAAATGAATTAATATAGTAAGCGGTTTGGAAGTTATACATATCAAGAAGTTCATTTCCTGAATAAATCTATATATGTATTTAAAAGAGACTGCCGTCCGTGTGCGCACTTATAACCTCGAGAACGGTTCGTTCAATTTTCACGATTGAGGGCTTGATGGATTCGTATTGGCCTAAGGCAGAACACTATGGAGGAAAGTTCCGCGAAGATCCGCTTTTTAGTATATTTGTTTGAAAACATTTTTACTGATTTTGGCAACGATTCATTTGAGATCTGAGATTGCTTTTACACTCGCCACTTCTTGTATAGCGGTTACGTAGTTGGAAGGCGGTCTAATCTGAAGTGGATAAACAACCAACATTCACTATTTCAAAGAAATTTGCGGTGGCGAAAAGAGCAATGTAAGACTATCATCTGGGACGAGTGCACAATGGCTTACAAACGCGCATTGTAAGCCCTGAACCGCACGTTGAAAAACTTACGAAATGATGAACGAAGTTTCTGTGGCGCATAATTTTGCTCCCATGCGATTTTTATCAAATGTAGCCTGTCATTCCAAGATTAACTTTGTCAGATGAATTGAATGTTTGCCTTACGGCGTCGGTAATATGAAGGCGAAGGCGTCCATACGCGAAGAAATTGCAATTGAAAACGAACTTGCGAGTTGCTTTACGAAATGAACAATCCACCGCAGAATTTTCGACGCAATTTTTGGCGATGGGCAATCGCGTATTTCCATTTCCATCGATTTAAGGTTCGATCAGACGATCATCCGGATCTGTCATTCAGATTCCACCGAATTTTTTTGACTTTATAGGGATACCGGAGAGCTCTTTACAAATGTATTTCCGAAAGTCGTTAAGAGTTATGTGTCAATTATTTGAAGTTGAGTTACATTTATACAAATCCGTCGACTACGTGATTGATGAAAACGAAGCCACCAACTATCCCGTGGAATTTTTGAATTCTTTTGATGTTCCGGGCTTACTGCCACACAATTTGAAATTGAAATTCTATTGCGCAACCTCAATGCACCAAAGCATTATAACGGTAGTGAATTCCGCGGATTCTACTTATTGCGAACGAAGATGCATCGTCTGATATAAATATCAAAATTCAATTTGAAGTAAAAGTTGTCCAAATAGCATGATGATTAACTTTCAAACTGAACTACTTACCCAATCAAAACTAGGGAGAGCATACACAAAAACTTGATGTAAACAGGTTAAAGAATATTTAATTTATTTTATTGTGTAGAGAAAAGGTACATATGACAATCAGCGTTGCCACTTACAGTCGAAACGAAGTAGTATGTTGTGCCAAAAATAGTAGTATTCTAAAATTGCAAGAAGAACTGCAATTTTTTCAGCAATTAACATACACCATTTCATCTTCTTTAGACGATATCAATCGATAACGGACATTCTCTAAAAGTTTTCGTAAGACTCATAGAAAATCCGTAACGATTCGTAAAGCAAACTCAACGAACTAAGGAAAGGCTACACTCCGCTGGGGGCGAACAGTATGATACCCTATCCATATCCCTTTATGCCCCAAAGAAAAAAGCATTAAGAAGATAATGGATAGCATTTTGTTTCATTCTATTATTTAAAAAAAAAAAGTTTTTTTGAAAAAACCCCAACAAAAAGTGGGCGTGGCCAAAAACTTTGTATGGCGACATGCTGGAAAAAATATTGGGTAAATATCTTGTTAAAAATTTGTTTTCGCTTTCTATGAAAATTTTCAAAGAAAAAAGCATTTTAGTAAAAAACGCCCTTAAAAAGTAGGCGTGGCAAAAAATCTCTCTAACTTTAGCTCTAAAACGGTTTTTTGTAAATTGTGGACGTGGGCGTATTAAAAAAAATTTTACACTTAACCATTTCGGAGCCCTAGGGAATATGTGGTCCAAACGGACGGACGGACGGACATTGCTAGAAAGTCTTACGATTTGGTCCTGATCATAAATATATATACTTTTATGGGTCTACGGCGAATATTAAGGGGTGTTACAAACTATGTGTCAAAATTAATATACCCTTAGAATAGGGTATAAAAACATGTGGGTTTTTTTTTATTTTAAATCAGCCTTTGATACAATTGATAGAAACGCGCTACTCTGCAAACGGAATAATATAGGTGTGTCTTCGAAAGTGCTAAGGAGTATAAAATGACTTACGTCCCAGGTAACTTTCAAGCCCCAACTAAGAGAAAAATTTAAGAAGGCCAAAATATCAATAAATTGCAGTTGGCGGGGCATCCTGTTTAGAAAAAATATTCCATCGATCTGAAAATTTAAGAATTTCGAGGCGGCTATTATGTAAATCTTGTGCTGTGCTGCACTAGTTTGGGGGATATTAGAGTACGAATAGGTTGAACAACTTTAAAGATATTTCTTAAAGAAAATGTTCAGATTGCCCTAAAATACACCGACATATGTAAATGTTGCCCCTGGAAATTGGGGTATCTCCTCTCCATATTTGTACATTAAGCCTGCATTTTCTGTATATACTTAAAGTAATGAAACTTCCGAGTGATTGCTTTCCTTACATTGTCGCAAAAGGTTTGATAAACCGGAAGTTACAGTTCTTTAACGAGTGGTCAAGGCTAAGCAGCGAACACAATATGCAGCTTTCGGACTATTATTCCGAATCTTGACTGGAATCTTCATTGGAACTCTCCCTCTTTTGAAGGAGATCAGACGAATTCACTGGATTAGAGAAGCGTTGTTAATGACTGAATTCATCACAACCCTAAATGGTGAGGACTGAGGTGTGCTTGCTAGTTACCTTAAAGCTGCATTGAAATACCGGCAGCAAATACTAAATGAAGCTTTTTAGATAAGAACGTGTGTATAAAACTTAAGTGTCAGTCTCTCTTTTCTTCGGCTGACGGCAATTTTATTTATTTTTCGCTACATGATGTGCATAATCACCTAAAAAAGAAAGGTATCCAACATTTGATCACATACCAAATTTTTTTAAATCACTTTTTACGTTTTGAAAAATTAACGGACACCTACGTTTTTGATGTAATTTCTCACATTGGACACTTCTTAAATAATTGTTCAAAATATAAAAATTTATGAAAATCGAGCCTTTTTTGAGATAACAAATTTAAATTAAATTTAAGAAAATTGTTACATGAAAAAAAAAAATACTTCAAAAATCGAAGCACGAAGATTGGTTCAGCTTAGCATCATGAAAAAAATAGTTAAATTTTTCCGAATTCCCTTTATTAGTTTTTGAGGTATAAATTACCGTTATTCGATTTTTTTTTTTGCCAAAACCTATGTTTATGTTTATTGTATGGAAGCTTTTTGGCCCCATCCCAAGTATTCTTATTACAAAAAAATACCAAAATCCTTGGAACCATAGCAATATTAATAAATGATTTTTACCACAAAAATTGTATGTTAGGTACTTTGAAGGAAATCCGTCGAAGCGTTTCGCCATACGGACGGCATTGGCGGAACTACTTACTTGGAATTCTCTATAATAGTAATATTATCATCCCTCATACTTTGAGTTCGAAATTTCTGCACGATCGCAATAACTTTTTCTTTAGTATACTAATGCATATAAGAAATTTAAAAACTATTTACTACTACTACTGATTACTACTACTGATTATATGAAATGCTCCCTAACTACATAGCCTTAGATCTCAAGAAAAAAAACTTTTAAAAATATTCTGTAATTTTTTCCTCCATGTTCGTAAAGTGGAAGTTAAATGTGCGGGCCGCATGTGCGGCCGTTATGCAACGCATAACTTTGCGGCCCAACCCCAATATTTTTAATTGTGTGCTTAAGTTTATAATTGGCACTTTGAGTTTGCAGGGTTTCACACACTATCAGTGATGAACATGAAACAAACCGACTAATCCCATGAAATTGTTTTCAATTTCTCCACTCCATCCACCATTACAAACAAACTTCCAGGGCGCTTGAACGCAGTTGTAGACTACAAGGAAAATACTAAATTGTTATGATCATGTGTGACCAAATTAAAGCATTCAAATGCAATTCCATGGATTTCACTCACTTTCCTACATGCAATATGTATAAATCAAGCTCGAGTGAAAGTCCTTCGTATCAAAAATACGCAGACAAAATTGTAATGAATTTACTGAATTTAAACAAAGGTTTGCAGATTTTCTGTCTTTGAAAGACAAGTTGTCTTTATTTTCTTATTTTTATACTTTATCCTAAGGGTATATTAATTTTGACACATAGTTTGTAACACCCCTTAATATTCGTCGCAGACCCCTAAAAGTATATATATTTATGATCAGGACCAAAATCTAAAACTATTTAGCAATGTCCGTCCGTCCGTCCGCATCAACTTTTGAGGCCTTTAAAGTTTTGCTAGGAAGCTGAAATTTGGAATATATACTCCCTAGGGCTCCGAAATGGTAAAGTGTTAAAATTTTCAAAATACGCCCACTGCCACGCCCACAGTTTAGAAAAAACCGTTTTAAGGCTTAAGTTAGAGAGATATAGTTTTACAACCTTCACAAGATATGTAGGTACTGCCCCCCTTTATAAATTTGTCATATAAAGTGTTTTGCCACGCCTACTTTTGGTGGGCGTTTTTCACTAAAATGGTGTTTTCTTCAAAAATTTTCATGGAAATCGAAAAAAAATGTTTAACAATTTATTTAGCCAATATATTTTGCAATATATCGTCCATACAAAGTTTTTCGCCACGCCCACTTTTTGGGGAGTTTTTTCAAAAAATTATTTATTTTCTATAAATTTCATAGAATGAAATAAAATGCTATCCATCATCTTCCTAATGCTTTTTTTCTTTGGGGTACATAGGGATAAGGATAGGGTATCATACTGTTTGCCCCAAGCGGACTGTAGCCTTTCCTTATGTTTTCCATACATATAGAATCAGTACCGAATCGTATGCAAATGGTGGTTATCATAGTCCAGTATGACTCCGAATTAAAATCTAAATTCAGTGAAGTTGGGATGCCCGAATTTTGTAAGTATTTGCCAGTCAGATTTGAGAACACTCGAAAATTGGAATTTGAAATCATTTATACGTTTGGAAGTAACCTATCGGAGCGGGCAGTATAGCTCCAAATATATGATTGAAGCACCGAACCAGATATGAGCGTTGAACTCAAGTTTGGGGCGAATAAACGCCTTATAAATTATTGCCAAATCAGAGGGCGTGAAATATTTCTTACATCGCTTAAGGAAGCCTAGACAATTCACAGCGTTCTGGGCGACATGCAATATTAGAATTAGGGCTTCTTTTTAATGATTTCAATTACAGAAGACAGCGTTGTGTTTTGGAACCATTCAATTACACTGTATTGGTTTTATCCCACTCAAAAATGCTCTCGTAAATATGTGGGGCGTTGGCCAAATAATATGAAAAGCTGAGGGTACTGTTATCAGCAAAGGAGTGAATAGAATTAGAAGTAAAAGACAGAGGATCATATATAAAAATGAGAAAGAGAGCATTTATTTGGTGAGAAGAAGACTTAAAACCGTCCAAAACAACTTGAATTGAACGTTCCGAAAGATAATTTCTGATCCATAGAAGAAGGCTATCATTTATTCCACATGCACGCATTTTCGGCGACAAAAGAGCTTAATGCCAATCTATTAAGCGCAACGACCGTGCTTTTAGCACCGAGATGAATAGATTGGTTTTACTTTTCGGTTAGATATGTCATCAAATCACCAGTGGACTTGTTGGAAATGAAAGTAATACGAAATTAATCACTGCCACCAAGATTTCTATGCAAGTAGAAAAGATGCCATGTGTCAGAAAGAAAACATGAATGTTACCATTTTTGTTCTTCTTTTAGTTTTTGAAATAAATCTAAAATAAAGGTAAAGTTACCTTAGTTTTTAAGGTTAAACATAAGCTAAATTAACACAGATACTTACATATGTAATATGTGTTGTATTTACCTAAGCTTCTAAGACAATTCGTCGGGAATAAGGTAACTTTATCAAGTATTTTAAATGTAAGGACTTTGCCTGTTTTTACCACGAAGTAAGCTTAGGAACAAGCAGAATCAAAACTTAGGCCTTAGGTGGCTTATACCGCAATTTCGGCTAATTTAACACTTGTTGCCCAGTGTACGATATCTGGTTTTCGCTTAAGCCGGACATTTATGAGAGACTGTTTCACTCTCGTTAACGACCAGACAATTGCGACAGAAGGTATTATGAGGAATTCCAAGTTTAGCCGCGTGACATATGGCCACCAGGCTAGCGACGTCCTCACGCGTTCTACGTGTAAGGTTCCATGTTCTTAATTTGTTGTATGTGGGCCACATCTTCTTTAATATGACGCAGGTAGAACTAAATCTAATTATGAGGAATTAAAAAAAGTTTTCATCGAGCTTTATTTTGTTTAACATAATCTTTTGTTACTATATTTATTTTTTATGTTACTGGGATATTAAATGCACCTACAAATTGAAATTTTTTTTTTGCTGTTGTCTTATCCCGCCCTCTCCCGTAAAATTCAAATTCAGCCGCCTATGGCTAATGCACTGTGGGTGGATTGGCTTAGCATTCAGTGCGGTTAAGTCCTAAACGCTGCCGCACCTCTTGAGAAAATTTAGACAAACAGACAAGAATAAGAACCGTTAATCGTGAGAAGCTTCTCGCAATTGCTTTTCAGAATCGGCATAAAATTGTAGGTACCTTCCAGTTGTGTCAAAAATATATCTGCGACCACTCAATGGTTGGAAAACTTTATGGGCTTGCCATGTGCAAAATTCGCTAACCCTCCTAGTGGCCCAGTTTATAGTTTTTAAAGTCTGAGCAGCTACAAAAGAATTAATAAAGGTGAAATCAAAACACTGAATCGTTTTTAAATAGTTAAGGACTTTCATATACCTCCTCTATGTATTCACAGAAAGGTGTCAAAATAAAGTGGGTTTTTGAACATTATGCCTTGATCTTACTAGGTGAAGATCAATAGATTTTTGGTTTTTTTTGCTTGTGCGGTCTATGAAGAAGTCTACGATAGAGTCAAGGTACAGAAAAGTGCATATCGAAAGGATACCAATACTGCCATCGAAAGGGGTTAATCCAACCGATAAGCGTTGAATGCGCTCAAAATACTAAGGCAAGGACCACGCTTGCTTGCTACGCTTTTAGATTGAAGTTTTGTTCGACCCTGTGGACACAGACAGGGTGTTGTTGAATTGTGCTGACTTTCACAAATATAAAATATGTCTCTTTTAACATAATTAACATAAGTAACAGGGCAACTGCAATAATTGTTCTATATTCCAAAATATTTTAGTTTATCTAAATTTTATTCCGTCACCCGGAGAGAATGCTATTATTTGTCGGCAACGTTCTTTTTATATCACCAAATATTGATTTTTAAATAATATTTTTTACTATTGCCACTTTTGTTGTTCTTACTGTTGGCCTTCATCATTTTCATCTTCTTTCACTACTCACACACTTCCAAAAAATGCACTTTTCGCTTTTTTCTTCGTCGTCATTCACACACAAAAACACACACTTCTTCTGCTGTTTCGCTATATTTCCGTATTCTTAGTTTTTTTCTTTTTTTACTGTGACGACATAACATCTAGATTTTCATAGAACAAAATAGATAAAATAAATTTTGAACAAACACCAGACATCAGGACACAAATTAAAACAACTATCACGCCGAACGGACGGTAATGTGTGGCGATTCGTCTTTTTCTTGTAACAAAATGGCGACCATAATATGCATTAATTTTTTTTCTCAACATTCGCAAAAACACGCATACTTACAAGAGCGTTAAGCAGGAAAGCAAGCCCAAGAAGAGGAGCGCAATCATAGGTAAAGAACAAGAACAAGGAGAGGTTTTTTGACCAAAATTTTGCAAATGCGCTTTGGATTTTCTTCTCTCTGGCTTTCGAATTTCTATATTTCAAGACGAGTAAACGTTTGTGGTGTTTGCTTCGAAAATGGAGACGGCGATGAAGATAATAAAGACGATGAAGACTGTGGCAAAACAAGAAGAAGAAGAAACAAACTAAATGTTACTCTTACAAGAAAGGCAGCAATAAATAATAAAAGACCGAGAAAAACAAAAGAAATGATGACAGAACATAACAGAATATATCCAAGTGAAAGTTTTTGGATTTTTTTTGTTTGCTTAGTACACGAAATTCTTTTTTTAAATAATTTTTGTTGCACTTTTTTGTTTTATTTAGTATTATTTTCTAAGGCTGACACTTTTCCTCTTTTTCACTGACGGAATTAAAATTTTTTTACGCAACACTGATATTGTTTTATTTTAATTAAATATTTTTCTTAAATAAAAATATTTTTTTTTTTTAGTTTCTATTAGAATTTTTTAATAAAATATTTTTTTAACTATTTGATTTTTAGTCAGATGAATAATTAAAAAAACAAAAAAAAAACTTAAAGGACTTGCTTTGATTTATTGTATGGTTGAGAAGAATGGAAAAAAATATTGCCGGAAAAATATGTTGTGTGTTGTATAACCCAGCTAAAGGCTTATTATGTTTTGCATGGACATTTTTTAAGCTCGACATCGTTGATGTCGACATCATCCGAAATCAGAAAACGAGTGTATGTTTATGTATTGGTGATGGCGCACATATAGCAATGCAGTGGGGAAAACGATTAAAAGCATGTGTGAGTGGAAATTGGAGGGAAACAATATGCATTTGCAATTTTGCAAAATGCATCTATTGAGTTCGAGTCTTCCCTTGCCATGCATAGTGACGGCCTATGGTCGAACCCGAACCCGTTGCCCATGCCATGGTAATGCCACCCCTGTGCAAGCTCAATCAGAATTCGAACGAAGTACATCCATCCCATACTATACCAGCCCAGCCAGCCAGCCATTCAGCCCACGTCGACGACAGGGAAAAGTGCATTTTATTCACCTACAACAACGAAGAGGAGGCGAGCAGGCAGACATACGAGCTATACGAACGAGTTGAATGTCTCAAATTGGCAACTCACCCCAAAGGTCAAAACTGCATTTTCAGATGCAGGCAACAAAATACAGTCTATACACGCACACCCCCACCCTCTCATTTGGCACTGCTGGGGTAAGGGTAGGCTTTGTCAGAAAAACCATACACCAAGAGTTTGTGGCCCGAAAACATAACAATCCGAGCAACGGACGCACAGACGATACGGACCCCCCAATCGACCAAATCCGATCTCAATGTGTGCGTGTATTGGTCTGCAACTGTGTTTGTGGTCAACACACACACACCCATGTCAAATGTGCGTGAGTATTTTCGGACAACAGAGTGGGGAGTGGGTAGGCGGCCCAGCTTTTATTCTTTGGCTTTGGTCGGTCTGCCTCTGCTGCCCAGTCCTTCTATTGATATATTGACATTTTTTTCTTTGTATTGGATATAAAGAGAGAAAATATGAGGATCTCTTGTCGACACATGAACATTACGCATCCACAAAGTTGCACAAGAAAAAAACAAATACCTCCTCATCTGGATGCCGCTGCTGCTGTTGTTGTCGTGGAAAAAATAACCAACACACACAATTTTAACGCGCGCGAGCTACCACCACATTTTAAGGGGATGCGTTTGGGCTTCGCGTCTCTTTCTGTTTTTCTCGAAACGTTTGCGAAAAAGTAAATAAATGACCTTTGCTTGCAATAGGGATAAAACAATTTTTTTTAATTATTATTTCCTTTCCTTCATGCAGCCAGTTGTAGTTGTTTTTGTGCCTGGCCCGTAGCAACATTAATATTATGATGCACAATGCACATAGCGAAGATGAGGGTATAATGTGAACGTTGTGTAGGTCTAGGTATACCTTCCAAATCCGTGGTCCGGAGTAGTCCATTGTTTTTTTCCCTGCGAGGGAAAAAATGCAAATTGCATTTTAAAGGGGGTCGGGTCGAATAAATGCAACGCAAAAACTAATAAAATGCATTTTAAATGCATTGAGTCGTTGTTAAAAAAAATAAATACATGCTCAATCGTGTGTAAGGAGCTTAGTGAAGATGTTGACTTGCGTTTAAAGCGTGGACTAGACGTGGACATGGTTCTCGAAAACTTGGCAATTGAGCCCGTAAATGTGGAAGTAATTTTATTGGAATGCCTGAGTAATGATGTGGGCGCTATTTAATTGGCTGGTCGAGGCGATATACGCAGGAATTTCCGCAAAATGTCTGCTTTAATCGCTCTACACTTTATCGCGAACTATGCTTAAGGACGAATAGATAATAAAATATCGTAAGAAAAGGTATGGCACTGTAATTTGGTTTAAGCCAAATGTTTTTGTTGCAATCACATTTGCATCATCATCCTCAGAAGATTACTGTAATTTTATTCACCTTTTCATCAATGACTCTAAAATTTAAACTAAAAGCCTAAGTTTTGATCGTGCCATAAGAGATTTCAAATCCTTAAGTCAGACATAGTTGATAGCTCAGTAACTGTTTGCTTTAACATTGATATTGTTTGGTCTTCCTGTTGCCAAAAAATGTGGTGTCACAGTCGGATAGAGGTGCGGCTCACTAAGACCTACGTAAGGTCTATTGTGATACAACGTGGATCTGAAGTTCCTGCTAACTCGTTGGAAAATTTAAATCGCCAGAGACTTTTTGGGTCGGTCGAGTTTAGATCGTTAATATCATTGCAGAAGTAAGCTCCTAGATGGAGGGGAATTATCTCGTCCTCCTTCTCATCCATACAGCTTCTATAAAAGTCGTTTGAATAAGTGCCGAGCCCTGTTGCATGCCTGCCTATCAGACAGTGCCTAGTAATGACATCAATTGAAGTACTATTATACGATCTATTGTGAGTAATCAAACACTTAGAGTGTCTTAGATCCAACTTAGGACAAATCTGCGTCGTTGACAGACAAGTAGTGCCACCTGTCAATCTGTGGTTCGTTTTTTCTATTGCATCCAGTATTTAACAAGAGTTTGCATGTGGACACTGGTATGCCTAAGGAGCATTTTTCAGCAAGATTGAGAAGGTAGTTCCAACTCCAAGGCATGTTCGTCAGCCTTGGAGTTACCTAGAATGTCTCTATTACCCGGCACCCAGCACAGGTGAATGTTGAACTGCTCAGCCATCTCCTGTTTAGATGATCGGCAATATAGGGCTACTAAAGCGTTAATAGAGACAGAATACAGACACTTGACTGTCTGAAAAGATTCGAATATCCTCTACGGATACCAAGTTATTTTTTTGAATCACCAAAGATTTCCCAATGAAAGTCCCAAAATAAGTCTTACCGCACGTTTTCGAATCCTCTCATGTAGCTTCATATATGTTATGGTTGCATCGGGTTGTACACAAGTTTGGGTCGAATAAACGCCTTAGAAATTGTAGCCAGAATGAAATATTTCACGTTATTCCGGAAACAAATATGGGAAGCGAAGGAATTGGTTGGATTAGAAGTGACAGACAGGATATCATTGGTGAAATTAAGAGAGAAATTAAGAGAAGACATCCAAAACAACTTAAATGGTAATTTTAAGTCCATTTCTAATCCTTGATGCCAAACTCTGTCAACTGCCTATGAAATATCGTGCGGAACGATCATACTTTTACCACCACAATGAATCCAATTCCAATTTTCAGTCAGATCAAATTATCAAAGAAGGGACGTTAGTGCAATTGGTTGGTAGGAAGAGAGGGAAAGGGCTGATTTCCATATTTGGCGTTTTGGCAGCGCTGAAGAATATATCTTTATAACGAGAGGGGGAAATACTATCTGCACCAGCACATTTCCGAATGTTTAGGTCTTGAAATACCTACACTTGCCAATGTACGAGTGCGGAAATGAATTTGTCCCATAGAACAAAAAGTTATCAAATGAATTAAAGTTTGTACCACCGGTGGAGCTTTGTAGTATTTTTTGCCTCAACTTTTGGTCGTAGGAGAATTTGACATGATTTCTGTGACTGTGACCTTATGTGACCGTAAGCTGACCTTTTTTTTAGCCCCTGATAGCATCTTAATAGCAAGATTCATCGGTGATCATTACGGTTTGCTTCATAAATAATTTTTTTAAGGTAAGGGACTCTAGGCGCTAAATGAAAACCCATTTCATGCTCTAATTTTAAAAGACATAATTTCGGCTATTCAACAGCAAAAAACAAAAAATATGTTTGACGACTTGGTAGAATATCACCTCTATAGCACTTTATGACGCCATAAATGTTCACCCACTTAAAGCGCTTCCCATTGCAGCCAGGTGCTATATGTATATCGACGGACTAATAGACCAACACGTCACAAATCGATGTAGTGTGGGCACTACTAGTCTGGAGATTCGAGGTGAAAATTATTACCGAATCTTTGTCTTGAAAACAAAGCCAGAACGCAGCGTTCCCGAGATCACAGAGGGTGGTTGGTTCTAAGCAGAAGCTATTTGTGAGCAAGTTACATCCCTTAGCAAAAGTCATGTGTGTCAAAGTTGCAAACTGATTCCTGGCACATAATATTTTTTTTTTTTTTAAAATGACGCAATAGCAAATTATAAGCAGCTTTCTCCCACCATTCATATTAATATTGCTAACATCTTTATCATAATCATCGTCATCAGTTTTTGATTTGCACGTGTCTTCTGCTAGGTATGTAGGTCCATATAAATGGTGTTTCTAAGGTCTGCATATACAGAATTGTATGTAATATACGAACAGAAAAACAGAGGAGAAGGTCGAGCTCCTTCTCACCCACTGTGGCTGGGCAACAGCCGAAATTGTGGCGCTGGTACATTTCTCCTGGTATATGTGTCCCCAGTATCCTTCGTCTCCTGCTCTAGGTATTGTATTGCATTATAATGCACATTTCTCGCTTCAGTCCGGCCCGTCATCGTAGTGCGTTGTACTATTGATGTTGTTGTTGCATGCAGTCAACGTCGTCGTCGTTGTAAAATTATCGCATACATAATAAATGAGTGCTTTTATACCACATACGCACACAAGCGCAGCAATTTAGTGCGTATGCTACTGCTGCTGCTGCTAGGGGCACGCACTTAAGTTCGTATATATTTAAATACATTTTATAAATCCAATTTTATGTGTACCAAAACTGCATGCGTGCATGCGTGTAAAATACACTTTATACATATTTAATTAAAACTGTTTACTTTTTTGGTGATCTCTCTGTCGCTCGGCGGTGTGCGATGCATTAGCCCTCCTGCTCAGGTAATGTCCTCTGCGGCAAGTTAACCTTATGGAGAAGAAAGAAAACCTGCATTTGCTTTTCCCTTTGCAGTAAATGCATCTTTTCGGGGTCAAACACCACAAAAATCATTCCTTGAAAAGAAAGTATCGTATAAGAAACGACATCAAAAATCATTTCAAAAACGGTCCATGACCTTGACATAAGTTTAAGTATTTGATTCGGTCCAACTTTATAATTTTTCATTTTGCACATTCCTTTTGAATTGGGGTACAAATGTATTTGCATGCATACAAAGATAGATTGCGTAAAGGATGTTAAAAACTTGTTCCTTCAGTGTTTGGTTTTAAAGTTGATTTTTCCTTGGGTACAACACAGATGAATGGATATATCTACACATACAGCACAACACACAGGATGCATGATTCGAGTATGTAAGTAGGATGAGCGCAGAGGCATGGCACACACTATACTACACCCGGCAACTTCGATGACGATGACGACGACGCATCTCTCCGTAAGAAGTGATAATAAAATTTGTTGTGTACCCTTTGGGGCGGGGGGAACGGGTACACACAAGAACTTGAGCGGAGTGGGTAAATGGGATGGCTGGCTGTAGAAGTTTTTGGTATTTTCCAAAAACTTGTTGGAAGTGATTGACTTTGACCTCGAAAATGAATGATGTAGATGGGGGTGGTGTCTGTCAAGCGACGGCAAGAGAGTGGTAGGCAAGTTTGCTGCAAAAAGGTTGTTCATCTTAACTCGTAGTCCTCCGTAGATAAATCCTATTTTAGAGAACGGAACTTTTTGAATTAAAGAGCGATTCCTCTTGCTTTTTGTAGAAATTTGATCAACATTTTTGGGAATTTTAATATCGAGTTCACTGTGTCATATTGCTCTCTATCTGTTCTCTCTCTCTCTCTCTCTCTCTTTGAACAATATTAATCCTTGCGACCTCTTGCCGTACGACGACGACGACGGAGCAAACACTGCTGTGGTCATGCTGACTGACAACGACCAAAAGGTAGGCTAGCTGACAATGTCACTGCCAACATCAACTCTTGATTGGGTATAAATGATTCGTTTGTACAGCATACTCATATATGGTGTCCAAGGTGTA
The DNA here is from genome assembly GCA_963576555.1 of Ferdinandea cuprea. Lineage (NCBI taxonomy): Eukaryota > Metazoa > Arthropoda > Insecta > Diptera > Syrphidae > Ferdinandea > Ferdinandea cuprea. Next base: position 27,313,999 of record OY754962.1, read on the forward strand.
TACCCACATAAATGCCTTTTCATTCATAGTGTAACGACAAAAATAGAAGACAAATGCAGCTGGAATCGATTTCCTTGCTTCCCAAAATACTAGGTCATAGTCTGTCCAAAGTAACATTCTAAAATAATAAGCTCTTGTCGGAGCCATCATAAATGTTGGAAATTTGTATAAGGCATATCGCTACGATGATCGGTAATGCGATTTTATGCTTTAAGGCACATTTGTATATTTAGAATTATATGAGTGACTTAGACTTGGAAAACGCACTTGGCTTCAGCAGATTATGGTAGTACTGATGCACTGACAAAGGTTCGAAGATTCACACAGAAAAGAAGTTATTTTGTGGATAATCTACCAGAGGTGACATTAAGAAGATACATGCTTCCTTCCGTGTACGAAGTGCCCAAAGTGACGTGTCTCGTCTGAAAAAGACTGAGTCAATATTCCCAATCTGGTAGCATACTTTTAGATAATAAAGTATAAGGATGCGTTTTGACTACGGTTCGATCTCATTCGATGTAAGATGATTAGTTGAATCATTCAATGTACTAATAAATTACTGCATGGATAGTTATACCTGTTCAGTCATCTAGAAATGAGCACTTGTCCCATCTTTGGCATTCGAGAGAGCTTAAGTCGATACGTAATCGACATAACAAAGCTTGGAAAATCTATTTAAAAGGCCTCTTTCAATCAGATTTCGATCATTATTTAAATCTATTTAATGAGTTTAAAATTTTATCCTTTAACCTTTATAGCGAATATGACATTTTAAAGAAAACGTATTCCCACCATTTTTCATTATACTATATTCGATCATATGATTTGTCATGTTGATAGTTTTAAAGATCTCGGAGTTTTCTTTTTTATTGGTAATGTAACTTGGTCTTTGTACAATTGCTTCGTCCGTCGGCATCTAGAGTATGCTTGACAAGTTTGGACTCTGTACTATTTATAATATTCACTGAATTCGAATTGAATGTATTCAACGTAACTTTATTCGTTTTACCCTTAGAGGTCTTCCATGGAATGGAATTGATTGGTAAAACTCCTAGGAAAGTAGTTAACAATAACTATGTTCGCAATATATTGTCCGATTTTACAAATAGGCACGCCTTTTCCATTTTATATCCGTGCGAACCTACTTTCATACAATCATCCAGGAGTAGTAGTCCATCTACTTTGTTCCCAACGCACAAGCGCAATAGCATTTCGCAACAAGTTGTTATTAATGCACTAACCCCCCATCACTTACCAGTCCAATGTAATTTTAAACATAATTATAATTTAAAATATTTTAAATATGAAGTAAATATCTTCATAAACGCAGATTGGCGAAAATTTAAAATTATTATGTCTATATATTTAGCTAAGTCCGAAGAGAATTTACATAATATCACCAATACTTCGTAAATTGATGATGCTGTTGAAAGGTTAATATGTATGTTAAGAGCAAGTATTCCACATATAAATAGGTATCAACCTGCCATTCGAAATTAAAAATTAGAAATTAAAGATTAGAAACATGTGCAGGAGAAACTGGCAGCGTTGAAGGCAAGATATCTTTAAATGTGAGGCGTGTCAATTTAATACAATTTTAAAACAGAAGATTTTATTATATCGCAACGTTGAGTAGAATGCGAAACAAAGATTCTTAGATACTCCATACCCTTCTAGAATATATGTAGCTAAGGTATTAAGAAAAAAAGCAAATGAATTTCCATCGCTTAAATCCACTAGCGGATTCTGCACTTCCTATAAAGAAAAGGCAAATCTCCTTGCAGATACATTTCTTAAAAATAATTCAACTTCAACACATTTAGGGTCTAATGAGATAGAAGGGTAAGTACATCTGTCGTAAATATGGAACTGCATGTTCCGTTTCAAAATGTATGGAGAGCTATTTTCAACAGATGATATCACGTATATATAGATATAAAAAACAAACAATCTTCAGGTTTTGATGAACTAAAAAGTATTTAACCTAAAATGTGGAAGCACGCAAAGCTAATTCCTATTCCGAAACCGGGTAAAGTCGCTAACGAACCGAACAGCTATAGACCAATAAGTTTTTTAAGTTCTCTTAAAAAAGTGATAGAAAAGGAAATAAAAATTAAGCTCGGAGATTGTTGATTTAACCAATATCTTGCCAAATGAAGAATTCGGGTTTAGAAAAAAATTCATAACACTAAACAACAAGTGTTACGGCCTACTCAACAAATGAAAATAAATTTTAACTATGGCAAATCAACGGGTATAGAAAGCTTTCTATTCCTTATGGCATGAAAGTCAATTATACAAAACTAAATTTTTTAATCTACCAATGAACTTAATCAAATTAATTAACAGTTTTTTGTCCAATAGAAGCTTTAGAGTTTCTGTTAATATTTCTTCTATTCGATTTTTTGCAGCCGGAGTTCGTCAAGGATCTGTCTATGTTTCAGACTTCTCTAAACTGCAAAATTGTAAATTTGTTATGTTTGCTAGTGCCGTATATGCTTCGCATGAGATCGGTTCAAATGTAGAATAAAATCTTCAAAATGCATTGAATATACTCACACAACACTTCCTTCGCTGAAAAATAAAAATTTACCCTTCTAAGACATATGCTATCTTTTTTTTTCTAGGAAAAGAAAGACCCGCCTCTTACCTAGGGGAAAATTAAGAAACATAACCAAAAATTTAACATGAATTGCCAAATGCCAGGCAAGCTTCTAGTTAATAACCTTTTCTGTTTATTTATTGATCGTTTATAGTTGAATTCAAACTTCTAACCTTGTCTTTCATTTCATTTATATATTGCTGCAATAACATGTATATATGTATATATATATATATTTAATATATTGTTTACTTATTGTATATCAAAAAGTTTATTTATTATTTTGTTAATTCGTTAATGTATCTATTTATCTGCTTATATGTTTGTCTATTTATTTATTATTATTTACTTGATAATTTCATTACTAATCGTTTTATTTATTAATATGTTACATTGATTATTTACTAATTTATTTATTTATTTGTCTGTTAATTTTTTTATTTGTTTTTTCATTTATTTGTTAATTGAATTACATATTTTTTGTTAGGTTTTTTATTTGTTATTGGTAGTTTTCCTTTCCAATGACTTTGCCTTCCTCTAGTTCTAGTTAATAACTTTAAAGATACTTGATATGGGTTTTTTCTATAGCGTTTTTCCACTTTACTAATTGTAAGACTAATTTTCTTCATATTAATACTTATTTTTAGTACTAAGATCTATTGTATCATATCTCTGTAAATTGTGCGATTGCAAAACATTGTTTTTTTTTTCTGTTTAAATAAACATGCATACATACAAAAAATCAAATACATTTTTAAGGTGATTTGAAGATACTCAAACATTAACATTCAGGTATTCACATAAGTCAATGTTTCATAACAAAAGCTACGCCTAGACAGAAGGAATAGGAAATCAATAAATGGAAAAGTACCGGGATACCTACTATATGCACCAATAAGCAACACTTTTTCGTACGGTAAATTGATCTCAATAAGCAGCCAATATAGATCTTTATGGTTTAAAAAATATATACACTTTTTAGATAGACCTCACACAGTGGCGACGCGTGCCTAAAAAATGTCGTTCGGTAAATTTTCAGTTGCGATTTAGGTGCATAAGTACCTACTACATACGTATAAGTTAACTTTTGCATGTGTTTATTGGTTTTAGAAAATACTCATCATTTATGACTGCAGCAATATATAATTATACACATAACTAATACAAAAAAGTACAAATTATTATCCCCACATCTCTCCACTAAAAAATGAAACTTAATACAATATATACAAATCAGCGTTGCGAAGAAAAAACTATTGGGGGTGTTTTTTAAATATTAAATTACACAAAATATTAAAAATATATACATAATTCATTACGCACCCAATTCCTTAGGAAACCAAATCAGAAAGTCAAAATGTAATTTACATCTGCCTTTACAGTGCTCTTTAATATATCGCATGCGTAACAAACCGAACCCTTTTAAAAAAGCAACTGTTAATTTAAGAAGTTTAGATATATTTTTCGTTCAAACAAAGTTTTGCAATGTTTTTCAAACAAATAATTACTACTTTAGTAAAAAGTGCTATTAACCTACCCATATCCCTTTATGCCTCCAATAAAAACGCGGTAAGAAAATGGTGAAGACATTTTATTTCATTTTGTATGAAATTTATAAATAAAATAATATTTTTGAAAAAATGCCCCCATAAGGTGGGCGTGGCCAACAACTTTGTATGGGTGTTATATTGGGAAAAATATAAATATAACTACGAAAACAGCATTTTAGTGAAAAACGCCCACAAAAAGTAGACGGCATAATACTTTATATGACAAACTTATAAAGGAGAGCAGTGCCTTCATATCTTGTAGGCAAAGGTTCTTACCCTTTACCTGTCCAACTGCAGCTTTAAAATTATGGACGTGGCAGTGTGCGTATTTAACAAATTTTAACACTTTACCATTTTTGAACCCTAGGGAGTATTTCTTATAAATATCAGCTTCCTAGCATAATTCTAAAGGCCTCAAGAGTTGATAACGATGGATGGATGGACGGACATTGCTAAATAGTCTTAAGTTTTGATCCTGATCACAAAAATAAATATACCTTAGTGGTCTACGATGAATATTAAGGGGTTTTACAAACTATGGGGGAATAGTAGATGTATTTAAGCAGCACTTCCAGCAGCTGCTAAACGGACAAAATGTAGAGAGAGTGATGTAGAGGCAAGAAGAGAACACACGTCCAGTCAATGAAGAACCAGTCCCTCCGCCCAATATAGAAGAGGTTGGCTTAGCTATTAAAAAGCTAAAGAACAACAAGGCAGCCGGCTCTGATGGTCTACCTGTAGGGCGCATGCACCAAATCACCAACCAAGGAGATGCGCTGTCGTGTGATTTCTTCAATCTTGTTCTTGAGCAGAGTGCGCAGGGCAGCTGTCAACACGGAAGGCACTATCTTCAACAGATCAGTCCAACTGCTGGGGTATGCGGATTATATAGATATCATCGGTAGATCCCAGCGTACCGTGATAGAGGCTTTCACGGCTATTGAAGAACAGGCGAAACTAGTTGGCCTTAAAGTGAATGAGGACAAGACTAAATATATGCTATCAACAAACAAACAATCATCTGTCCACCGACTATGACAAAATGTCACTGTTGATATATATTAATTATATATTAAGGTATTTAAGGAGTTCATGTACCTCGGGACAAACATCAACAAATCCTTCGACGGATATTTGGTCCTGTGTGCGAGGAGGGCGAATGGAGGAGAAGATACAACCGCGAAATCTGTGAGCTGTGTCAAGATGTGGATGTAGTGGATAGAAAAGCTAAACTCTTCGACTACATTGGCTCGGCCACATCGAGCAAGCCATCGCGGATGCCAGAGCGCTTGGTCTGGGCAACTGGAAGCAGCGTTCTCGGGATCGCAGAGGGTGGAAGGCTGCCGTATCTCTGGCAGGGACTCTTCACGGATCGGGAGCCCGTTAAGTAAGTGAGTAAAGTTACAAACTATGTTTCAAAATTAATATACTCTTAGGATATGGTATTAAGATACCAACTTAATGGAAATTGTGTAGCTTCTATGCACCGTGTTATACATTTTATAAAAACAAAAATTTATTAATTGTCAAAATAAGGCTTTTTATGGGGAAAAGTAAATGCATATCCAGCATTATCTCTTTATGGATAAAGAAAATTTAGATTTGAGGGCCATTTCCAGTTGGCCCAGAGCCAAGGGCCAAAACATAAATCAAATGGCTCTTTCGGGTGCTTTTGGCAACGAATATACCCCTTTTCCATTTCCTTCATTAATTTTCCTAATAAAAACGATCCTTGTTCATTACAAATATGAACGACTTGGTCCCTATGACGTGTGAACTTTTTTGTTTTCTGCATACTTTCTTTACATTTCGTTACCGTATGATTTGAAGGAGTTCGGTAGATACGTTCATGCACGAGTTCAGCAATAGGATGCATCGCCACTGCCTGTACGAACATAAATTATAGCTCGCGAACTGCTCGTGAGCATGCATTTTCGTACCCTATTTCCAAGTTTATTTAATTTTATTCCGGGAATCTTTGATTGTTCATAATACTTATCTATCGACATTTTCTCCTTGATTTTGTCTTCAAGTGCACTTAATTCACTTTTAAAATTATTCATGAAATTATCCACATTTTTTGTTAATTTGAGTAAAGTTATTGTCAATTTGGGCCTATTATTTACTTTTTTAAACCAATAGCCCATTCCTGTTGTTTTGTTTTTATGTTATAAAAGCGAATTGGTTAAGATAGATAGATAAATAGATTTTATTTCGATATTTTACATTAGGTTTGTTACCGCGCATTTTACAATACAGGAATTTAATAAATTTATTTTTCCACTGAAACATTCTCTTAACTATACAAATTATATATTACAGCCCACAGTAAAAATTTAGATTTAGAAGGAAAAGTGATAAAAAACCTTCCATTAGAGTATGACAAAAAAAAAATGAATATTAACATATAAATTTGTACATATATAGAGTACAATGAAACAGAATTCATGCACATTTCATGACTAGAATTAAAGTGGATGTTAGTAAAAATATATATTATATTATATCTTTGGTTAGTACCACAAATAAATGTTTTAAGTAAATTGTTATGTGAGTAATTTTGATTGAATTGAGTTAGTCTTAATTCGGCAGTCATTGAGAATAAATGTAAATTTGAATTGAATAAACTTGCGTTTTGATATCAAGAACCAGTGGGCGGTTGTAATTTAAATTTTTTGTATATCAAGGATAAGAAATCCTTTACTGGCACCCGAGAAGGGACCTCCCAGTTTTCGCGAAGTAAAATAAGTGATAAAATAGAAGTGAATGCTCATTTAAGGAAATTCGCGGAATAAATTAAAGTTACGCAAGAAATAAAACTCTCAAGATTTGGTGCAACGAAAAATAAATTAGTAGTGTACACGTGCAAAGGGAAATCAGTGCAAATAAAAGCAAATTAATCAAAAGTAAAAGTGCGTTATGAAGTAAACGAACAAAGCAAGAAACGAATTTCCAAGAGTTAGTGCAAAGAAAAAGTAATACATTACGGGAATAAATAGAAACAACAAGAAAAAAACAGATAATTAATCAAAAGTAAAAGTACGCGAAACATTATTTTTTAAAAGACAGGCAATATCCGCTGCCTACCGGCCCCAACCCTCTTATTAAGATGGAGGTAGACCAATTGTTTCAGACGCGAAATGTCAACTATATGAATCGGCCCAGTAAACGAGAGGCCGACTCAGATAATAACTATCGCAGGAAATAACAACGCCTCTTCCATATGGCGACAGAAGCTCCTGAAGTTACTGGAAATCCAGGAACTTCTAACGCAGGGGAGTCACAAAACGAGGAAAATTTTATGACAGGTGCCTCGTTTTCAGCGTACCATATATATAGTGCGCCGAACGAGACAGGAAAATACTAGATTTTCTCGTAGACACTGGTGCAAATAAAAAATTTGTCAAACCAACTTTGGCACCAGTATCCTTGCCTGTCCGAAACCCTTTCTACATGAAAGTCCTGCTGGAAGGATATTGATAAAAAACAAAACTCAACGTAAGGGTCGAGATACGAATGACAACGGATGAACTAATTTACACAAAGAGTTATCAATACCCGGGTTGCATGCGGGAGGAGGTCGAGAGGCAGGTTAGTGAACTCCATCAAACAGCCCATACAATTCGCCTATATGGGCTGTACCAAAGAAACCTAAGCCTAACGGGGAAAACACAGTACAGGATGGTCATAGATTACAAACGTCTCATGTCTGTAACCATTTCTGACACTTACCCTATTCCCGATATAAATAACACTCTTACAAGCCTTGGTGATGCGAAATTCTTCACTACATTTGATTTGACCTCTGGCTTTCATCAAATAGCAATGAGGGACAGAGACATCCCTAAAACTGCGTTTTCTACGATGAACGGCAAATTTGAATATGTCAGACTGCCTTTTGGGCTCAAGAATGCTTCGGCTAATTGGGAAAATCTGATATGTCTACGTAGATGATACCATCATCTATAGTAAAACAGAGGATGATGAGACATAGAGATAGTTCTTCCAAAAACCATGAAGCTGAATTAAAAATCAATCTAGAAAAAACACACTTCTTAGACACGAGTGTAGAGTTCCTTGGATACCATGTGACCTCAGAAGGTAGTCTTCCCAACCCATTCCATTCTTCCTTCAAACACCCTAAAGGCGTTTCCTGGGACTAACATAATATTATAGAAGGTTTATCAGAGACTATGCTAAAATTGCAAAACCTCTAACGAATCTGACTCGCGGCGAGCTATCACAGGTAAGAGCCAACCAATCTAAAAAGTTTCCTATTCAACTAGAAGAAGCTGGACTTAAGGCATTTGCAACCCTAAAACAACTCCTTAATTCGGCAGAAGTATTGGCTTTCCCTGACTTTGAGAGACCCTTTAATTTAACAACAGACGCTTGAGACTATGCCATTGGCGCTGTTCTGTCCCATGGCGGTCCCGGTAAAGATAAACCAATTTCATTTATCTCCCGATCCCGAAACAGAACGGAAGAGGGTTACGCAACGAACGAGAAAGTACTTCGTGCCATAGTTTGGGCACTTGACAATTTAAGGAACTATCTATATGGTGCCAAAAAGATCAGAATATTCACTGATCACCAACCATTGACTTTCGCACTCCGTAATAGAAATTATAATGCCAAACTTAAGCTTTGGAAGTCACGTATAGAAGAGGACAACTACGAGTTGATTTACACACCTGGTAAATCAAATTTTGCGGCCGATCCTGTCTCCCGACTCCGAACGGGAGGGACAAAAGATACAATTTTAATGTTAATCTATGTAAAAAAAATGAAAAAAAACCCACACACATTAGATCTAAGAATTAAAAATCAAATTTATTTGTTAGTACTTAGAACCTACAACTATGTCATAATGACGTAGCTTAGTGCCTGGCTACACGTTCATGGGAATGATCGTCATGTCGCACGAGACAGGTAGATTTTATGTGAGTCAGAAGGAAATGGGAAGATTGCACAAAGAATCCACCGAAAATCCTCTTTCGATTTGAATTCATGAACGCATGAACGTTTCGGTTCCAAGCCATATAACTTTTGACAGAAATCCTCATTTGAGATTTGTTTTGGAAGAGTGAAGACCGAATACAGGTACTAGAGAGCACAAAAGTATTCGATTTTCCAAGAGAAATTTTGTTTTGTTTCAGATTTTAGCGTTCCCCGCCATTCAAATTGCTTTCATTCTTATGAGACTTTTTTGTGTGTGTAGCCACGACGTGCATGGGAATGACTTTCATTCCCATTAATGTGTAGCCAAGCACTTAGATATTAAGATTTAATTGTTAGTTTCATGTTTAATAAATCTTGATTATATTGCAGATTACTAGTTCTTTTCACTCCCATGCAGACTCTGCATATCTTCGCCTACGAATCTCCGATTGCAACGATTAAAGAGGGAAACGCTTGGGTGACTAACAGATTTTTTTTTAAATTAATACATTTTATTGATTTGACAAAATATGACGTACTTATAAAAGACACTGAACGACTAATGCTACAAAATATTAAGGACAAAAAAGCACGCCCCATTTTGGGGTATCATCTAGATCAAATCAAGGGTAGCCTTTACTAACTCAGGGACGCAAGGTTAAGGAAAGTTAGGTCAATAAAATGGATAGGAGCAGCTTGGAAATGGGTAGGTGGATCTCCTGACGCAACTGACTGAGATTACAGAAAAAATTTACCAAATAATTGAATGCTATAGTAATGCTGTAGAAAATGGGTTGACGAACCAACTTAGACACGACTTACTGGACAAAGTAATTATTCTAAAGCAAGCGGTTAATGAAATAGTAAGAGCTTGCCATAGAGCTAAGAATGGCATTGTGAATAGCAATCTTTTAGACTCGGAAAAGATCAATACTATCGTAAACGAACTGGAAACATTGCCTTATCAAAACTTTGAATACGACCGACCTTCAGTATACTGCAACGGGACACTTATGCTATATGTCCTGTCCATATCCAAAACGAACCCAAAGGTGTATCACCTGGTTACGACCTATGCGGCAATAAAAAACGGTAGACAAATTGACTTAGACTTCTCACGACTCCTTATTAGCCATGACAAGACGTACGGACTTAACCGGAAATGTCCTAATATAGGTAACACATCCGTGTGCGAGGAGGACTTTCTTGAAGAACTACAAAAAGACTCTTGCTTACCCAGAATCCAGAACCAAGGGAGGTAACGCGATTTGCGATTACAGGACAACGAATGCAGAAATAGTCGAACTGATCGGAGAAACTGTATGGTGGATCTGCATGGGAACTGCAGATCAGCATTTTTATAGCTTTAAGTAAATTGTAATGTGAATAATTTTGATTGGATTGAGTTAGTCTTAATTCGGCACTCATTGAGAATAAATGTTAATTTAAATTGAATAAACTTGCGTTTTGATATCAAGAACCAGTGGGAGGTTCTAATTTAATTTTTTTGTATATCAAGAATAAGAAATCCTTTACTTAAATACATAAATTGAAAAATTAATAAATAAATAATTATGACAATTAAGCAATTCATATATTAAATATGATAAACATATAACATATAAATAAATAATAACAAACAAAATATAAAGATAGATATTTATATAATCGTGTAGTTATATACGATTGGTACATAGTTGGTTAACAAGTGCGTTGTCAGCAAAACTACTCCGATCGAGAAATTTCGATTTAAGCTTTAGGATTATATGGTGAATCAATTGAACATTCGCTATGTTGTAGAGATCTAAGGTAGAATAATACCACTGAAAATTAAGCATTATTTGTAATATTTTATTTTGGCATATTTGTAATTTTTTAATGTGGCACATTGCGCAATCTCCCCATACTTGGCAACCATATAAAAGAATTGACTGGAAAATCACTTTATAAATTATGACCTTGTTCTTTGTTGAAATCATCGACTTTCTTTTGATGAAAGGATACAGCATTTTTTATTATGCTGTCCTTAAATATTAATTTTGAATCAAGATGGAGCCCAGGCAATGCTTACTCCATTAACCTTTAACGGAGTAAATGGAAGATAGCAATACTTTCTTTTTCTTGTAAAAAAAAAGCTTGCATTTTATCTTCATTTAATTTAATTTAATTTTCCACTTTGAATAATAATTTTGCAAATTTTCCATCGCATTTTTTAGATTGCTCTCAATATTGGTATTATCGGCATAGATAGTTGCACTACAATTAGGCAAACTCGGAAAATCAGACGTATACAGATTATACAAAATAGGACCTAGTTTGGTTTAATAATTTAAAAAAGCGATACTTAACTTTATAATTTCAAAAATTAAATATATCAATTTGTGTGCAGTATCTCGGAGCATGAAATTTGTAAAAATAAATAAAAATATATAAATTTTCTTCACACTCAGAATTTGATATTTCTTCTTGGTGGCGATGGTCTTGATGGACGAATTTGGAAAAACTTGAGACTGACATCACACCATCATCGGTCAAATGATACCCTTAATTCGATCAACAACAAAAAAATTCCAACCAATTAATTGGTTCCTTAAAATTTGTTTGCTCGATTTCCTTCAACCCCAAGAGAACAAAAAAAATACAAACACAAAACCCAACAAAATGAAAGTTAATTGGTAACAATTTTGCTCGCATCATGTTTCGCGCGAACTCACTGACCCATTCAAGCGCAAGCAGCTTCACTTTCACTTCGTTCCTAAATAATTTCCTTAAAGAATTTTTGTATTATCATACATTTTTTTTTTGCTGTTCTGCCCCATTGTTCTGTTTGAAAGGCAAACAAAAAGACCAGGCGATAACCGAGTGAGTGGCGGCCGACAGAAAAAAAACCCCGGGGTTCCTTCAAAAGTGCAAACAAAATATTTACCCAACCAACAAGGACAACAACATCTTCAGTTAGTCTACTCACCCGTAAATAAAGATTTTTACGTGACAACATTCCAAAAGAAGTAAAACATAAAACAAAAAAAAAATCACAAAATAAAATGGAAAATTAATTAAGTGTGGTTTCATGGAAATTTTATGAAATGTTGGTGACCTAAAAACAGCTTTTGTTTGAGTTTCTTCTGAAGATAATTTACCTTTAAAAAAATGGCCGCTTCCAATTGAATTGGTTTTAATCGATGTGAATAATTAATTTTAGTGGCATCAGAAACAAGGATCTGGAAATGGTAATAGTTGCAATACAATCTGTAAGGGAATATTGTGACTTTAAAAACTATGTGGTATGATTGCAAGCGATTTCAACATTGACTGGTACCAAAAATATAACCGGGCAGTAGTATGAATGTTAAACGATAATTTTCTAACTCAAAAAACTGAACAGTACAAATATTGGACCATAAAATGCTTGAAATTAAAATCAAATTTACCCCGGAACACATAATACCGGCCCGATGCGAACTTTGAAATCGATGTCTTTAAATGCAAGAAAAATACATTTTCTGATGCAGTTGAAAACGGCATGGGACACAAACTGTGATATAACCGAAAATGCAAGGAGAATTAATATTGAATTAAAAAAACAATTTTGGCAAAATAGAAAAATAAGTTCGGACGACAAAACAAACTTATGGTGTAATAACACATTTAACCCTTTCAGTGGAACTTTTTTTATGGCAAGCAAATAAATTGTTTACTAATCAATATTAAGTAATTGGGGTGAGCTGAATTCAAATCGGTCCATAAAATTACATACGAAGTCTGATTTGGGAAATATAAGGTGTCCCATATATGGGACAAATTTCATAATATCCAATTTTTTTTTTATACATCAATAAAATTTTCTTTTGTGATATTTTGCAGTGCAAAATTTAATTTTAATCTAAATTCCGATTTAATGTCAGATTTAGATGTTTGTCAGACTTTATTAAGAGGCGGGGAAGCGAATAAAAAGAATAAAAAAAACCTTTACATATTTAAATTGGTTTATTGAGTATGGCATACCAAAACGCTATTTCTTCCCTGGTTGATGCACAAACATATCTTACAATTTCCACAAGAAATAAATTATTTATTCATAATCATATTATTGCAACTACTGGAGGAGGAGAAACCATTGGCAGAAAAGCGAGAGAAGGAGTCACAAATTCGGCAGCAGCTTCGGGACAAGGTGTAAGTACTTCGAACAGCGCTTGAAGCATTTAATAAATGAAGACTCAGCTTAGGAGGATGATAAAAGATCCAATTTTTCGGTGAGTACAACACGGGAATCAGTAAATTGGCTCCAGGTACAGTCTATAGAGGCGGGCAAGCAGCATGGCAATTGAGTTGCTTCTACAAAGTCAAACAGAATCTCGTCCATTGGCAAACGCCGCTACGATGTTTGTGCAACAAACTCGCTTTCAACCACCATGCGTGAAACCACAGCTTCCTGAACTCTTCCAGCTACATCTGAGATTAACTACCAAGAGCTTCAACCCATTCTGTTAACCTCCAAACACATTGCGGCAAGACAAGCTGTACCAAAAGAGCTTCCAATATTCAGTGGATAGGCAGAGAATTGGCCTATCTTTATTACCTGTTTTGAAGGAACTACCGCAGCATGTGGATTTTCCCATGACGAAAATCTCATCCGTCTACAGAGATGTCTAAAAGGTAGAGCTTTGGAAGATGTCCGTAACCGATTGCTTCTTCCAAACCAAGCATCATTGAGACGTTGAAAATGAGATGCGGCAACTCTGAAATTATCATCAAGATACTGTTGCAGAAAGTTAGAGACGAGCCCAATCCAAGACCTGAGAAGCTTGAATCAATCGTGTCATTGGCAGTAGAAAATGAATGTTCAACGATGGAAGCTTGCAGTATGTTTTTGCATTTAAACAATCCTATTTTATTGCAGGAACTCATAGAAGAACTTCCGGCTCAAATAAAATTGAATTGGGCAGTGTATTCGTGCAACACATCTAAAGTCAACTTGGTGACATTTGGCAAATGGCTAATGCAGCTGGCCAACACAGTGAGCTTCAAGGGAGCTAGAGTATCCCGCTATCCATATCTAAAAGGCCTTCCTATAAGTTCACATTCTCCACGCGTGTTGGTTGATTGGGCTTGATAATTGGAACTTGGGATTGCAGTTAAGATTCAAGGATGGTGCTGGTGGTGAACCAATAGCATCCAAAACTGCTCTGGGTTGGACATTATATGGCTCGTGTCAACACCAAGGTATGAAATCTATTTATACCCATATATTTCATAGTTTTCGCAAATGTGACTGTTAGTCAAACAACAACTACATGACATGATGAAGACATAACAGCTCGATAGTCTCGCTGTAGCAGCGACTTCGCCACAATCAATTTTTCCACCAGAAGATCAACGAGCTTGCCAGCTGATGGAAGCAGAGACCGTGCGTAAACGTGAGCGCTTCGAAACTTCCTTCTCATGGAAGTATGATGGAGTAGAATTGCCAGATAGTTTTCCCATGGCTGCTAGACGACATCAATGTTTGCAAGTGAGGCTGAATCGGAAAAAACGCCCTTCGTTTCAAGGATCAATAGCAAGAGCAGTAACGTCAATTGTCAGAAATCATTATGTGGATGATCTTCTGGACTCCGTAGACACTGTAGAAGATGCGATTCAACTGGAAAACGAAGTAATATCGAGTATCTTCGATCTACTGGGACTTATCGCTAACTTTCTTATACATCTGAAATATTACTCCAAATGCTGTGGAGAGATAAAATCAGCTGGGACGATCGAATAAGTGATGAACATTACAACCGATGGTGCAAGTGGTACATCGTTAGACAAGATCAAAACTTTAAGAATTCCAAGGTGTTACCCAACCAACATGCAGTTTGGTGAAGATGTTATTATTGAGCTGCATGTTTCGTGGACGCCAGCAAGGACGCGTTTGCAGCTGTGGAATATTTGCGCTGCAGCCTTGGGAATAGAGTAAATTATAGTTTGGTGGAGGCCAAGACAAGAGTAGCGCCTCTAAAATTAGTATCGATACCGCGTCTGGAACTGGAGGCAGCGAGCCTGGGTGTTCGACTAGCCAAATCCATAGTTGAAGGTCACTCAGTCGTGGTTTCGAGGAAGGTATTTTGGTCGGATTCAAAAACGGTGTTGTGCTGGATCCGAAAACCACCGAAACTATCGTCAATTTTTCATCGTTCGTGTCGCTGAAATATTAGAATCATCCAGTGTGACAGATTGGAGATACATTCAACGATGCTAAATGTAGCCGACGAAGGGACAAAGTTGCAGAAGCATCCAATGTTCGAGTCATCCTGTCGCTGGTTTGCTGGTCTTGATGCTTCCTGATACAGAGTGGCCTCCTGATACCACAAGCCACCAGACGACCTCCGAAGGAGAAATACGACCGCATAATTTTGTCCATGAGCTGAAATCATAAAGTGCGATATATATCACACGTTTCTCAAGCTTACTGCGATTGTCAAGATCCCAGGTATATGTTTTTCGATTCGTTAGTAACATTCGTTATTCCATTCAAGGAATTCCAAGACGGTTCGATCACCTCACCAAAGGAGAGTATCAAAATGCTGAGATGTACCTATATCGTCAAGCTTAACTCGATACTTATGCCAATGAAATAATGATGCTTTCGAAAACCAACATCTTGAAGAAGACCAGTTCCATCTATCAATTATTCCCCAGTTCCATCTATTACACAACGGTGTGATGCGAGCACGCGACCGAATTGATGCAGCGTCTGAAGTACCATCAAGCGCCAAATCCTGTTGCCACGCGATCATCACATTTGTAGCCTTATTATTCAACATACACATGAAAAATTCCATCACCAACAATACGAGACGGATGTTAACGATCTACGTCAACGATTTTGGTTACTCAACATGCGTGTTGCTGTTGAGGTGGAGATAGGGAACTGCCAGAGATGTAAAAATCAACGGGCTCAGGCACAGCCACCACTGATGGGAAGATGGCGCCCATAATAAAATTCAAGAGGCTATGCGAATCCAGTCCGATTTTTCGGATAAATTTTCCAGTCCAACTACGAAGTGGTGTTTCATTCCGCCTTTTTCACCTCATATGGGAGGCAGTTGGGAGAGGATGATCCAAACCGTCAAGAAGGTCCTCAAGGATATTATTCCGACTCGCAAAACATCTGACGAGCTGCTTTATACGATGATGCTTGAAGTGGAACGAACTATCAACTGTCACCCGCTTACAATATACCGTTGGGAAAAAAAAATGCAAACCTTAACTTGTAGATCATAGTGTTGTGTACCAGCGAAGCCTACTGAAGTCGGACACATTGCGATCGTAGTCTGCGATTCCAACCCAAGAAACTTGTGGCCCAAAGGAAGGGTACCAGATCGGACTCTAAGTAGTGATGGACAAGTAAGGAAAGTTACTGTGCAGACCAGCAGCGGAATTTATATACGTCCAGCAGTGAAGATAACCGTTCTCGACTTGCAAGGTGGTAAGTCGACCTCCATCGCCAAGGCTGCCTAAGCTGGTTTTAGCTATAGTTTTAACAAGGATCACACATTTTTATAGGAACCATACGTACTCAATGACCAGGTAAAAGGACTCTAAGGTGAGTTATTATATGATTTCAATATTCCTGGAAACTCCAGAGCATGTATACTTACCAATATAAATACTAAATTTTTCCCAATTCCAGAATACACAAATAAAGATCTTGTAGCTGCCAAAGCTGAACTGCAAACCAAAACAAGTAAGACAGAAGCCATTATATGCTCAGCTTGCCTGCCAGGTGACTCCAATTACATAAATTTCCTGCCACTGAAGGGACTTGTAAAATACTATGGCAGGAAGAGCTTGCAACTAATTATTGGCTGCGGCGCAAACTCCCATCATCTGGGGTAGTTCAAACATCAACAAATGGGGTGAGTCTTTACTAGAATTTTTAAATATTAACCATTTAGAAATTATTAACCACTGAAGCAACCCAATTTTTATAAACAGAATTAGGGCAGAAGTCTTAGATCTGAAAATTTATTAGGAACTGGCATGTCTCATCAGAAACATCGATGTCAGACCAACGTCATATCCTTTTTTACCTTGAATTAGGTGTCATTTCCCTGAAAAATTCAGATAACCCAAATCCACATATTGGGATATTTACTGTCAAGAGCTCATGAATGACGTGGGTTGCTGCAATACAAATATATTGCACAAACGAAGAGATATTGACAGCATAGAGCTAACTTGTGAAAACCTCAATATGGTAATCTCAAATGCCTACCACCAGGCCTGCCCGAAAAAAGAGAAAACAGGCAACCGACTTGCTCCCTGATGGAACAAAAAACTTGCCAACCTGAGAACAGAAACAAAAAAACCTCTTTAATAAAGCAAAACGCAATAGTGAGTGGGATACATATAGATACTCACACACCACATATAACCAAGAAATTAGAAGGGCTAAAAGAGATTCGTGGAAACACTTCTGTCACACAATCACAGACACCCGAATTGGCGCCCGCTTACACAAAGCAGTACACTAATCCTATTGGTTTAATGAAAAAACTAGATGGCATGTATGCCGAAACATATTTCCCAGACTTGGGAATCATTGCAGCATGTCTTGAAATCCTTCTCCAGAGAAGAATGACTAGACCACTTAGAAAGGACTGTATAAGGATGAAGGAAATCTTTCATGAAGGCAAACTAATTTGGGCAATTAAATCATTTCAACCCTTCAAAGCCCCCGAAGCAGATTCAACGAATTATTCCAACCGTACTAAAAAAAGGCATCCCGCAATTGCTACCTGTACTGATTAACTTGCTTAGAGCTAGTTATGCATGGGGATACAAATTAATTAAATTAACGTTGGTTTCAATAAAAAAAAACTTTATTTGCCAACTGGCAGCGATTCTGACTCTTAAAATACTGAACCACATTTACTTAAAATCTACAGCTTAAGTACTATTTCTTATCCCAACATATTCGGCGTGTTCCCACAGGTGTTATTGTATTACACATAAGGTTTCGTGTTCAGGTGCCTGGTCTGCGCTGGATGTCGTCTGCTGCGCGTGCAGGTTTCGGGTTCCGGGTCCCGGTTCGCTGGATGTTGTCTGGATGTTGTTAGCGAATTCCGTAGACGAATCGTGGGAAGCGATGTTTAGCTTTGCTAACGTAAACTGAGTTAACTCCTCCGCCTTTTAAGATCGAACGCCCACGTTTGATTCTACCGGTCTAATTTGTTGTAGGATTTCTTTTACTCCTATTGTTCTTGGTGTTGGTAAAGGGTTTCCCAATTGCACTGAGTTCTCTGCGAATACTTCTGCATTTGATAGGTCAACCATTGTTCCTATGTTTGGTATAGCCGCCGACGCTGTTGATTTGATATTTTTGTTTTCAGCTTTAATAGGGTAAATATAGCTAAAACGATGAGCAAGATTGATATGCAAAAAAACGGCTAAGTTGCTGTAATTATTTCTTGTCTTCAGGAGGGTAATGTACTGTGAGTTGTTAGCAAGTAGTTCCTTTATCATTTGGAGTGATAGAATTCTTCTGCATCGTTTCGAATTGAGGGCGGTTGTAAAACAGCTGGTAATGGTTTGAATGAAGATATTTCGTTTGCGTTGAAAATTTCATTCTGTACTCTTATTGACGTATTACGGAAATGAATTATATAGGTTCCATCTAACTGCACTCTCTCATCTTTTATTTCAATGGGTCCAGCATATTTGTTTAAAAAAAGAATGCCTGGGGCTATTTCTGTAAGCGTTGGGATATGTTGATTGTTTATTTCCGTACAGTTCGGAGCTCGGCTTTTAAGTAGGTATGGGATACACGACGAATTGCTTATGTCTATGATATTATTTCTAGGACATACAGCCAATCTGTGAAAATTTAAACAGGAAGTCAAAACTCCGTACATTTTGTCTTTACATTCTAAAATATTTTCATATGGAATTTTGTTAACAGTTTTGCCCTTTTTTACGGCCTTAATTAAAGTTGTTTTACTTGGATGTAGTAGGTAGACTAATAATGTATAGAATCAACGAACTATTGGAGGCAATCTTTATTTGCGCAAATTCTAGTGCCTCCAACACGTTGACGTATGGCATGTTCTCTTTAATTAGAATTTCTTCTACTATATTTGAAAGAATGTAGGTGTTAACAATATTGGCCTTAGCCCAGTGTATTGCATACTCTAAATTTATAATTTAATTAAGAATGTCATAATAGGGTAATCTACGTTAATTTTTTCTAAAAGTAGTCTTTCTAACTCGTCTACTGTTTCTTTGTATTGCCCTAGGTCAATAGCATGAATTACTTTGAAGGTTCCCGTTTGCACTTTCGCATTTCCTGTGTCGATAGCTACTAGTTGAGAGCCGGAAGGATTTGTACGTTAGCGGTACCGCCCACGATTAAGATTTTAAAATAATAATGAGCTTTAGTTTCTTATATGGGATTTATATTATTGTGCTTGCAAAGGTCTATATTTTGTTTTTCTTTAATTTTCTCCATATTCTCTTGACGGGCTTTCGCTAAATAGAGTGGGTTAGAGCTCATATTTCGACCGAAAAAGAGCTCAACTGGTTTTTTTCCAATTACGGAATGCATGGAGTAGTTATATTCTATTACGGCTTTTTCCAAAAGTTCCGTGAAGGATCGATGAGTATTATCTGTTTTAAGACACCTCATTATTTCTACGAGCGTAGAGTGGAAACGCTCGACCTGCCCGTTAACTGAACTTGTGTACGGTGGCGTCTTGAATATACGTAGTCCAAGCTCATCTTCAATCATGAAGGTAATGGACGCCGAACTAAAAGATTTCTCGTTATCGGTGACTATTGTTTCCGGTATTCCGAATAAAATGAGAATTTCTCTTAGGGACTGCCTTATATCTTCTGCAGCCCTGGATTTCAGAATTTTAATTTGAACGTATTTAGAATACTTATCAAGGCCCGTAACACTATTTGTTTTTCTGTAAGGAAAATATCAAGATGGACAATTTGTCCTGGGTATTTCGGAATTCGGGTTGCTTGTAACTCTGGATTATTGGGGCGGCGGTCGTACTTGCTTTCTTTACAGACAGTACACAAGTTGAAGACTCTCTTGAGTTTGTTTCTCATTGCTGGAAAGTAATATTGTCTGAGGATCTGATTTCTATTTTCCTATTCGTTCCTATGCGCTCGTTTGTGTGTTTTCACAATAATGTCTTCTTGATCTGATTCAACAGTTACGTCTTCAACCTGTAACTAGGTGAACCTTATCTTGTAGTTGTTGAAATGGGATACATACACAGTTTGTATCATACCCATTATATGTTTTGCTGTTTTGATACCGTTTATTACTGAAGGGTTTAAAACCTTCTAATGAATTTCTTTAAGATTTTCATGGTTGAATTCAGGTTCTATTATTGTATGCCTATGGTAGGTAAGAAATATTATTTCGAAATTGTTAGTGGGAGTTTCACCTTGCTGTAAGATAATCTGATTCTTGTACGCGTTTATTGCAACTTCGATACTTTTTATAATGTCTTGCGATGAACTTTCATCGCTATGTTCTGTAGGTGTGAGGGAGTGTACTTGCGAATTTACTTGAGGAGGGCGTGACAGTGCGTCTGCCACGATATTTGTTCTACCAGGTTTATAGTCAATTCGTAATGATATTCCTCTAGTATAGACTTCCACCGTTTCATCTTACTGTTATTGTTCTTATTGCTAAGAGCGTAAGTGAGAGGCTGGTGGTCGGTATAAGTTTTGACATGTGCCGATCCGTAGAGGTAGTTTCGCAGGGAGTTCAATGCCCATATGATTGTTTATATTTCTTTTTCGTTGGCTGCGTAACCCTCTTCGGTTGCACTAAGCGTTCGTGAAACAAATGTTATAGGTCTATTTTCCTGGGAGAGAACAGCTCCAATAGCGAAATTGGATGCATCTGTGGTCAATTCAAAGGGTTTATTGAAGTTCGGGTATGTAAGCACTATATCTTTAGAAATAAGGGAGTTCTTAATTTTTTTAAATGCGTCAATAGCTTCAGGGTCGAGAAAAATTTGTTTTTAGAGAACTGTGTTTTGGACATACGTCCTTCCTCCCCTCTTAAAGGCGTAGTCAGGGGTTTCGCAAGTTTTGCCTTTGCCGGGTTGTTCATAATGCCATCTTATAAAATAATGAATCCCAAGAATTCGACTTCCTTTTGAAAAAATTGCATTTATCCAATTGCACCTTTTGCATCGTAAAGTGTTTTAAAAATATCATTTATGTGCCGGGCATGAGCACCTTCAGTCTTGCTAAATATTACAATGTCGTCAATATAAACATAGCTAGTTTTACCTATATACTCTCGCAAGATGTCGTCGAGTGCCCTTTGAAAAATTGATGGCGCGTTTTTAAGGCCAAATGGAAGTCTAGTGAATTCGAATTGCAGTTATTTATCGAAAAAGCTGATTTTTCGATATCAGATTCCTTCAAGGGAATCTGGTGAAACCCGCTTTTGGGGTCAAGAACGGTAAAGAAATTATTTTTGCCTAGTTGAGCTAGGACTTCACTTATTTCAGGAATGGGATAACGGTCGGCTATAGTAACGATATTTAGTTTTCTATAGTCGATCACCATTCTGTATTGCTTTTTTCCTGTGGAGTCTGGTTTTTTCGGTACGATCCATACCGGAGAGTTATATGGGGATCTGGAACGTCTAATGATTCCCTGCTCCAACAGGTCCTCAATCTGTGTCTCTACTTCGGATTTGAGCGACATTGGAAAGGGGTAATATTTACTATAAATAGGTGAATCGGTTGAAGTCCGGATTTCTCCAACGACCTTTGTAGTAAAGGTCAGATTCTCGTTAGGTTCACACAATAGGTTTGGGAAGTTATTAACGACCGGATTTAAAAGATTTTGCTGCGTTACTGTCATGTGATCGGTTTTGACATTAAGTACATTTACTGTTTGATAATCTAACTGTTTGATTTTGACTTGGACGGAATTTAAAATGTTCATAAAGTTATTTTTTGTGTTTATTACGGCAGATAGTGCCTTTAGACTATCATTGCCAATGATGCCGTCAAACGTTTCTAAAGTGGGTAAAAGGTAGAATTTGAGGCTTATATCCTCGGTATTAAAGAGATTAATAATTGTATGTTGCTTTATACGAACGTCCCCCGCTATAGATTTAGCAAGGAAGGATTTTTCGTTTTGTATAGGTTTTACGACTAAACGTGGTTGTATGTAGTTTTTGGAAGAGCCCGTGTCTATCAGGAATTTATAAATATCTCCACTCTTCGACTTTCCTTCAAAGTAGGGCAAGGAAGAGTTTTTTAGCCTAAAAAATTAATATTAACGTGGTCTACTTGTTCAATTTCAGATTCATTGCTGTCGGAAGATTCTTGTTGATTGCTCAAACTAAGATCTTGTTAGCTTGAACAAAGTTCATCATGAGATGAATGGATGTGAAAATTGGGATGTCTATTCATTCGAGGTCCTTGATGTATAGGTGCGTTTGTTCTTCAAGGATTACTATTGAATCCCTGTCGATTTTGGTTATGAATGGCCTGTATAATGTCCTTGAGTCACAGGTTCTTGTTTGATGACTGGAACGGATTGAGGAGGTCTTACTTGTTGGTTATTTTGATTACGATTTGTAAAGAATCTCTGTTGATAGTTATTTTGGTTGCGACTAAGCCCTTGGTTAGGTGGGAATGAGTTATAAGGCTGTTGTATTATTTGTGTAGTTTGGGTTTTGTGGGCGCATAGGTTGTGGAGCAAAATTCTTTTTAATTGCTCCCTGGGTCGACTGAAGATACTGAGACCTAAAGTGTTGGTTCTCGTATCTAAGGCATAAATGCAGAGCTTGAGGCAGATCTGTGGGCTCTTTCATACCTAGGAGATCTGATAAATTACCCTTCAGACCTCTTATGAATATATCCAAGGCTTTGTTTCGGTAAGTCTTGGTCAATAGTCGCATTGACTCAGGGCCAATATCCATGCATGAGATATTGTTGGCAATCAGGGTCAATTGCGAAGTAATGGCCTGATAAAATTCTTGTATAGTCTGGTTTCCCTGAACCATACCAGAAATTTGGTATTCAAGAGTTGTTACATCACGCTTGTCGGTGTAATGTACTGTTAGGCAGTCTACGATACTACTCCAATTTAGGGGGGTTTTATTAGCCTCCAAGGCTGCATCGGCATTACCGATAATTTTATTACGGACAGTATTAAAAATACCGTAATGTTTCGGGGTTCCCTTCATGTGCTCATATAGCGCTAGCACTCGTTCAACGCTTTTCTTCCAGGAGGAAAACTCTGAAGCTTCTCCTGAGAAGGGCATCTAATTCAGGGGTGGACTTAACCTCTTGAGGTGAAGGATCAACGTTGGACGCACTCGAATGGAATGAGCCATTGTGAATGTGATTAGGTCCTAACTGAGTTGGAAGATTTAAAGTCGTAGATATTGGTTGAGATGTAGCGGAATTCAATATTGCGACATTACTGGATGTCTAGGGAATTTGCCCTTGGTCTTGGTTGGGATTTTGGTCCCCACCTGCCCGTGTTCTTGTATTTACCATATTGCTGAGCTTGAAGAGCTTGTTTAAATTATAGCACTAAATAGTTATACACGTACCTAAGTTTCAATACGACTTTAAATTTAAAAATTCTTGATTTTAATTACACGTACGCAACAGTGTTTTTACAATTCTTTTACTTTAATTAAGGTTCGTTTGTTTGATAATTGCTTATAACTAATTTAAAATTTCGTGTCAATTATGACTTTATCAATGGTACTAATATGCCCTTGTATGTTAGTTTTAATATTTGTACTACGCAAAATATTTATACTTAAATGCTAGCTTACGTTAAACATCCAATTAACGCGCCGGTCAGTGGGATTTGTTCCTTTTTGTCCATCTGTGGTTACTGGGGATCCCTCTTTGACTCATTGCTGCTACTGCTAGTTTCCTATAGATGTCTTTCGATCTGATAGGATTAATTAAATTAACGTTGGTTTCAATAAAAAAAACCCTTATTTGCCAACTGGCAGCGATTCTGCCTCTTAAAATACTGAACAACATTTACTTAAAATCTACAGCTTAAATACTACTTCTCATCCTAACATATTCGGCGTGTTCCCACAGGTGTTATTGTATTACACATAAGGTTTCGTGTTTAGGTGCCTGGTCTGCGCTGGATGCCGTCTGCTGCGCGTGCAGGTTTCGGGTTCCGGGTACCTGGTCGCTGGATGTTGGATGTTGGCTGGATGTTGTCAGCGAATTCCGTAGACGAATCGTGGGAAGCGATGTTTAGCTTTGCTAACGTAAACTGAGTTAACTTACATACCAAGAAGATGGAAGGAGGTCACAGTTATCTGCATATGGGTAAAATGCATGCTAGAGGATAAAATAAATACCTCACTAGGCAGCAATAAACTCAGTGTTCTAGGTACGAAAGGTTGGCCTCAGAGTCAATCCAAAGAAAAATAACATAGTTTCATTCACCAGAAAAAGAAAGCTGAATAGATTCAAAAAAGCAAAACTCTTCGGTGAAGCAATAGAGTTCTCATCGAAAGTTAAATACCTAGTAGTCACACTGGATAAAACAACTTACATGGAACTCTCACGTTACCAAGACTATCGACAAAGCCAGGATCCACTGATGACCAGCAAAAGTCTATTGGTAAAAACTGGAGACTCAACCCCAAAATGACACTATGGATATTATACCCGTTAAGTCATCTAGAAATGGTAACTGGTCCCACGAGAGAGCTTAAGTCGATACGAAATCGATGTAACAGAGCTTGGTAAATTTATTTAAAAAGCCTGCTTCAATCAGATTACGATCATTTTTTATTTCTATTTAATGAGTTTAAAACTTCATCCTTTAACCTTTATAGCGAATATGCTGAAAATATGGAATTTTCCAGGATCTGAACAACGTCCTCACCCGCTGCTTTGAACTTTCGTGCCCTGTTTCTAAGCCACCCCGCAGAAAATCGGTACCCTGGTCGAACTGCAGTGTCTTCGTAAAGAAACAAGGAAGCTACTAAATCGGTCTTTAAAAACCAACTTAGTGGAAGACTGGAATCTTTTTCGATAGAAACAAACATTTTTTAAGAGACTTATTCGGAAGTGCGAAAAATGACTTCTATAAAAAGTTTTGTGAAGAGGTCGAATCTCTAAGTACAATAAGTAGGCTTTTTAAGATCCTCCAAAGCAATAGACCAAGTAAACTGGATGCAATCCTTGAACCTGATGGCACGTACATTGAGACAAAGGCGGAGACTTTCAGTCTTCTACTTGAGACTCAATTTCCGGGAAATCAGGTTACTACGTGTTCTTCAGCCCTTCAAACGATGGTGGCTACATTTGAACCGACTAATACCACGCGGCACAGCTGGTATATTGCATCGGGAGTGGTGACTGATGATACTATCAAATATGGTATTGCATCTTTTGAGAGTTTCAAGTCACCTGGTGTGGATGGGATCTATCCAGTTTTGCTGAAACAAGGTAAGCAGAACTGGCGCTGTGGGTGTACCAAACGTTAAGTTATGGTGCCCAAATTAACAACTCATGCAGATACTATGAAAGGCGTTGGCTGCTTAAAACAGTGGGGCGGTGGTCATTGTAGTCATAATCCGCTAAGGAATGTGTAACAACTCACCTGCCGAAGCAACTAGCCCTTTAAATAGATGGCGCGACCTTGGCCGTGACCTTTATACCTTCCAATGGCGTATGGTTAAAATGGTTTTCATATCAAAAATTGGCAAGTCTGACTACACTCTAGCCAAAAGCTAGACCCATAAGTCTGTCTTCCTTCTTAATGAAAAGTTTGGAAAGACTGGTTGAGCTGCATGTTCACAAAGTTGCTCATCGATCACATCCTCTCTCTGAGATGCATCACGCCTATCAGCGCGGAAAATCCTGGTTGGAAGGATTGATAGTGCTCTTGAAACGTGTTACTGCTTCTTTTGCCAAACTCCAAAGAACGACATGTCTCGGCTGCACAGGGGCCTTCCCTAGCACCCCGGCCTCTGCTCTAGATGCTTTGATGAATCTTCCCCCCCTTGATTAATATATCATGGGGTGGACGCTAAGAACCATCTTTCGCTTAAAGAGACGTGGTTTTTGGTACCATGCGCACTGGAATTTTGAAGAACTTGCTTGAGAATCATCCTTTGACCCCTGTCTTATGGATATGCCGTCTTATGCAATAACACCAGAAATCCTTCTGCGAAAAAACTACCACATCAACTTTCCACAGGTAACGAAATGGCTTCGGTCAGACTCTGAACCATGGATTGAATGCCATCGTATTTTCACGGATGGCTCCAAAACCGAACTGGGGTCTGGTGCTGGAGTCGTTGTGGAACGCGATGATATACGACTTTACTACCCCTTGGGTAAACATGCATCTGTTTCCCACGCGGAGATTTTTGCCATAATAATGGCTATGTGCTATATTGTGAACAACAGGTGGAGGGCAAGAGGCATTTGCATCTGCAGTGATAGCCAAGCTGCATTAAAAGCGCTTCTAAGCCCTCTTACCTCGTCCAAGTTAGTTCTACAACTCAAGCTTTCTCTGAATTTGGTCGGAAGACCTAAAACAGTGAATCTTGTCTGGGTACGAGGTCACACTGGCATTCAGGGAAATGAGATCTCAGATAAGCTTGCTAGGCAACGTTCAGACCAAGTTTTCTCAGGACCCGAACCTGTGTTGGGTCTGCCTTTAGTCATGTCTTCTATCGATTGTTGGGTTTCTCGTGAACACAAGATTCGGTGGCGCGATTGCGGTGGATGTAGACAGACCAAACTACTGCGCCCGGACTTTTGCAAAAGGTCAGCATCTTTTCTTCTATCTCTGAGGAGAATTGACTGTAGGCTTCTTGTAGGCGTTCTTTCGGGCCACCAAACTTTTGCTAAGCACTTAAATGTGTTGGGCTCAAGCTACACCACTACCTGTCCTGACTGCGGTGAGGAGGATGATACAGCAGAACACTTTCTCTGCAGTTGTCCGGCCTATGCTCGCGGACTTTCGGGGCTCTTTACCGCTGAAGCTCCTCCTTGTTTTTCTTCGAAAGACGGGAAAACTAAGTACATCAATGTAAGGTGTCTGAATGGTAGTACAATGGACCTGTAGTTGTGCCTAAGCGCTTCATCGGATAGTAGCAAACTTTGACAAAAAGAAAAAAAAAACAAGCTGTTTGTAGAGGACTTCCTTTGGAAGAAAATTTGTTTTAGTAAAAATAAAAAAGTTATCATAGTACATTAAACACTAACCAGAAACTAGACATTTGACGAATAATTTGTCTGAGCTTGACTTCCTCACTATCCAAAAAAGTCATATTCGATCTCTTCTTTCTGGGACGTCGTCAGCAGTAAGATCTTCGGTTAATTTGCTTAAGGCGACCGAACCGTGATCAGCCAAATAAAGTCGCTAGTAATCCAGGCAGCCACAAAATCAAGAACCTAAGCGAAGAACAAAAAAACTTCACCACCTCCACTGCCAGCAAATATTTGTGCCATCCATCGAGCCACGTGTCTGTTACTACCGTCCTGGCACCAGTTATAAAATTCACCACTCTAGGAATCAGCCACTTCAGCAAGCTCTCGTGCATATTAAGCTGTGGAGAACCCAAATATTCATTTTTGGTTGCATCTAGGAGCAAATAAAACACATAAGCACTTTCCCCTACATCCAACTGACGTCATCATCCAAAGAGAATAGCAGCAAGCAGCCTGACCAACAATTGACATTGAGATAAGCGGTAGAAAACGTCAACAAAATCCCGCAGCACTCTCTTTCAGTAACCCACGTAAATTCAAACGCTGCTTAAAACCCTAAAGGTACGATCAGACGGTCATCCCAACTTGTCATCCGGATGGTACCCTGACGTCACTATGACGTAGAATTTAGCCTAAAGTGGTAGTCTAAGTGGATAAACAAGTTTTCTGACGTCAGCATGTCATCCGGATGACAAGCTTGGATGACCGTCTGATCGTACCTTAACAAGAAAATCAGGCACCATCAACATCTGGCTGCCATAGTGTCTACAAGGACAGACTATCAGTCGCCTAAAGTGATAATTTCTTTATTTCGCCAGCATTCAACGAGCATCAACGAACAGGTAGCCGAAACCAGTGATCCGGAAAGACGACAAGTGTGCATTGGTGCACCTAAGGAATTATTTCTATTTGTAAATATGTTGGTTTTGTGATATATGTATGTACCATGTGGCTTGTCCTAATTTAGCTAATTACTTTGAATTACTATTATGCGTGTAAAGTTCGTACAGTTCCAACATATTGTTTTTATATTCATTCCCTTTGAAACAGAATTCATACATAAATTACAATCAAGACCACCTATGAATGCTGTGCACAACGTCCATCGGAGTGTCATCTCATCATCATCAATCATCAATACATAAATTATGCGCCAAGTAAATGTACAGAAAGGTACATAAATATCGGTGAGTAGTTTGGTTACATACATACTGGTTTTACTGAACGATCAGACTATTTTTTTAATTTAGTACCTAAGTGAGTGAACTTCATTAGGATTTTTTTTTAAATAAATATATATATTTTTTACATTGAGCCTAAAAGTACTAAATAATATTTGGATTTGAACATGAAAATTTAGAACATAGGTACATTCATACGTAATGAGTTTTCCCATAATAAATTAATTTTGTGACACACAGCTAAGTAATTTGTAAATTTAAACAAACAAATATTACATGATACATAATGAATATAATATCGAACGACAGACAATTGAATAGTAATATTTAAATTTTTTTCACAATAATAACTCTTTGTTTTGTCTAAAGTGGCATTTATTTTTTGTTTCTTTTTATCATATAATAAAGGGTGATTTTTGTAGAGGTTGGTTTTTCAAATAGAGATAAAACTGACATTTTGTGACTCTAATGTCATTTATGTTCAGTTTGGTTTGCCATTTCATCATGAACATGTTGACAAATGAACAACGCTTGCAAATCGTGCAAATTTATTTCGAAAATAATAGTTCAGTTCGCGAAGTTTACCGCAAGCTCCGTTCATTTTATGGTCGACATAATCGTCCATCAGAGCAATTAATTCGGTTAACCATGGATCGTTTTCGCACTTCGTTTACTCTATGTGATAATACGCATCCGCAGAGACGTCGAACAGTGCGCACCGAAGAAAAAATTGCCGTTGTAGAGCAAAGTGTTGAAGAGGACCCGCTATAAGGACTTGCTATAAATAATGTTAAGGCATGTATGAAAACCAGCAATATTTTATTATACGCTGATGATATGAAAATGTATCAATCTGTCAATAATCAGGATAACAGAAATCTTCTCCAAGCGGACATGACCAGTTTTGTCACTTGGTGTGTTAAATATGGGTTAATTTTGAATGCATCTAAATGTCAACATATGACATTTTTAAGAAATCGTATTCCCTCCATTTTTCATTATTCTTTATACGATCATTATGCTTTGTCATGTTGATAGTTTTAACGATCTTGGAGTTTTTTTTTTTACCCCAAACTTAACTTTATTGTTAATAAATCAAACTCCATTATGGACTTAACTAAAGAATTTGACCACACCTACGTTACTCA
Organism: Ferdinandea cuprea; assembly: GCA_963576555.1. NCBI lineage: Eukaryota > Metazoa > Arthropoda > Insecta > Diptera > Syrphidae > Ferdinandea > Ferdinandea cuprea. The sequence continues at coordinate 27,343,672 of OY754962.1, forward strand.
GTCTTTGCACAATTGCTTCGCCCGTCCGCATCTAGAGTATGCTTCACAAGTTTGGAACCCGTACTATAATATGCACTCAATTGGAACTGAAGCTATTCAACGTAACTTTATTCGTTTTGCCCTTAGAGGTCTTCCTTGGGATAATCCATATAATTTCCCCCCCCTACAGTCAATGTATCAAACTTATTCAAATAATAACCCGCTCTTAACGTAGACTGAATAGTGATATAGTTTTCTTACAGCAACTTATATATGGTCATATAGATGACCCTGATCTATTGTCTTCCATTGCATTCAACTTCCGTGAAGGTGCTCACAACTTAAACAATGTGGATCTTTTACTAAATGACTGCTGCTTGTAATAAGCACTCCACGACACAGATCTAATAGTGTATTAAAAATACGGCAATAACTAGACCTATTATCACGTAAGCAGCCGCCCTTTGGTGGCATAAAGCTACGCAGAGGTCTTCACAGGCTAAATAAAATAAAATGCAGAGACATCCCTGTATGTACAATTGGTGCAATGAAGACAACACCAACTGCTGCCCTTGAGTTTATCCTAAACATCCCAGCACTTCATCTAGAACTCATAAAAGAAGCTACGGTAAATGCCTACATGCTCATCACAGAGGCTGTAACTAATTCCAATCTAGTCCATCCTGTTATCTTATATGAACTCAAAAAATACGAACTACTTAGAATACTTCTAACAAACAAGCTTGCCACGTTATAACTTCCAACACAACTCAGGGTAACATTCCTAGAACGCTTAAACTGGGAACAGAACAAACAAACATTTGCTAAGGATTCCTATATATCCAAAACAAATACTACGTACTAATACTAGCTATTTCAGGCGGAAATCTATGCAATAGAATTCTCTCTCTGAATTCGAGAGAATTTAAACAGATTCGTAACAAACAAAATTATATACATTCTCTTTGACAGCAGGGCAGCTCTACTTGCAATTAACGCTTTTTGGATTAACTAGTCTGGGATTGTCTTCAATTCCCCCTAATACTGGCCACCACTAACAAAGTACACTTGATTTGGGTGCCATGTCACAGTGGACATGAAGGCAATGAAAAAGCAGACGAACTAGCAAGCACCGGATCCGCATCCCAACTCACTATGCCAAGACCATTCTGCGGGCTACCTATGAATACTACAAAAAGTTGTGTCAAAACTTGGTTTAAAGAGAAAAGCTACATTTCTGGAGGGAGACCGAAGGAAACAGACAAGCAAAAAACTTTATGCCAAACAGTTCCCACAAAAAAAAACCAATCAACTACTACAAATCACAACTCACATTCGGTTAGTCACAGGCTTCTTTACGGGGCACTGCAGTGTTAAGAAGCGTCTGATGACTATTGGAATAGCACAAAACAATACTTGTAGATTGTGCAACTAGGACGAGGAAACAGCTGAACACATTTTACGTGATGGCAACTGCCTTATACAAACCCGTCAACTTATTTAGGTAAGTTCTACCTTGAAGCAGCGGATATAGCTGCCAGCTCATTCCAAAAGATAGTCGCTTTTATAACTAACTGCGGCATCATTGATGAGCTCTTAATGGAGGACATCACAATAGGCCCATGTGAGGCTGCAGTCATCTTGGATTCATTGCACAATCTCCAACACACAATCTGATCTAATCTAATGACGGAATCAAGGCTATTACTTATGCCGATGACGTGTTTGTACTTGTATCGGTGATGTTTCCAAACTTGATAAGTGAAATCGTGGAAGGAGCGCCTGGATTACCGCAGCAAAACTGAACTGATGCTTTTCACCACCAAAACCAAAACAACAACGTTCAGACTTCCTCACCTAAACAATTTACAACTAACCCTAGCCTCCAGTGGCAAATACTCGGGTATCACGTTAGAACCCAAACTAAACTGGAAGTTAAACATTGAACAAAGGGGCATAAAAGCCAGCAGTGCTTTATATGCCTTTGGTAAAAAGTTGGGACTTAAACCTAAAATGGTTATCTGAATGTACACAGCTGTGGTACGCCTCACCCTTACCTATGGGTCGCTAGTAAGGTGGCCTGCCTTTAGCCTACTACATCACCAAATTAAGTAGTGTTCAACCACGGTGCCCTTCGATCAAGATTGGTCCGATAGACATTACGGACACAGTATAATTTTGCACTTACTACATGGTAATATTAAAACTAGCCCAACGGACTAGGTAATACCCCAACTCAACTTCCAAAAATATATAAATACCAGATTCCCATCCAGACACCCATCCAGAAAAATGGGAACAATGGGTATCCATGGCCCAAACAAAATAGTATCAATACCTATAGGAATAAGTCCCAGCGTATTCCAAACAGAGCTTCATGCCACAAGGAATATAAAAACCTAATTAACAACTCAGGAATCAAAGAGTTAAAATCCATATATTCACGAACACTCAAGCAGCTATAAAACTTGAGGAATACGCAAACCTAATTTACAACTCGGGAATCAAAGGAGCTAAAATCCATATATTCACTGACAGTCAAGCAGCAATAAATGCAATAAACAAATAAGCAAATAATCAGTAAAAACGGTTTAAACAAATTGGGAACACAAGCAGTGTATCTCATATTGGGCAAACATCCCAGGTATTAGACAGACCAAAAACGTCACCAAACCTTTAAAAATCGATGTTTACAAATTAATAAACCTACCAAGGCACGCAGTGTTACCTCTGAAAAATTTATTTGTTAATTTAGGAAATTTAGAGCAGAAAATATTCGCTGACAAGATTCTACCTTAAGTAAGTTGGTTAGTTTATTTTTGTCAAAGCTTAATTAGGAAACATTCTCTCAGAGCACCCGCTACTATGGGACATTGTTAATATTTTAATGACGAAATTGTATAAATGTTGGAACAAATACTCTTCCAAATGGCTTTTTTAAATTGCCCAGTTCGAACAAAATCTTTTTAATGTCTTGAATTTTAAAATAACTTTTAAAATTACAATCCAACGCTTGCGCTTTCATTTCTAGTAGTTTCTATTCTTCAATAATTTTTCAGGATAAAGAAAAATAGTTAATAACTATTGGCATTTTAATAACATTTGAATCTTAATAATTAAGCACAGCACTGCACAATTACAAAACATGTCACAGAGCTGGAAAAACAATATAAATTCAGTCTTACAATTTTCATTTCCAGTTCTAATTTCACTATGTTTACTTGTGAAGTGGGTAGATGTTTTCATAATAAGTTAAGAAGGACATCTTTTATTAGGGAGATATTAAGCACCGACGATATAAAGCATTCTTCCGCTAATACACACAGAAAAATTTACCATTTTAAAATTAAAACGAAAAATTGTTGATTATAAATGATGCAATATCATCATCTAGGTTTATAATTTTCTTATGATTGTAAATATTGGTTTTAAAAGAAAGATGATTAATTCAACAATGTAGTAGGTACCTACCACCATTGCCGTCTTGTTGAAATAAAATTAAGCAAATTAAATTTCACATTGAATAATTTTTAAATTAAATTGGTTTTTAAGACAAACGTGTTTTTGCTTGTTATTAACATTGAATCCATATATTCGATTGAAAAAAAATTTTGTCGTTGTAAAATCAATATTAAATCGTATGCATCAAGTATAGGCACTAAAGATCCTATTTTTTGTCTGGTGTAAGCATGATTAATAGATGATTAATACATTAATTCCAGATGACAGCCGCGTGACCAGGATTCATACGCCATAACAGACATTTGCGTTAAGGCTTAAAACAAAATTGGTTCCTCTAATTAAACTTTTTAAATAAAAATATCCTTTATTCTACCGTTATTTTTCGAATTCCTCCTTTAAGCGTCTGTGTGTTTACATTTTCTTAGAGTTAAAACAATATTGATTAGCAATAGCTAGCTAATTCTATTTTTAAAATACCTATGACTGGGTATTACTTCTTCAATAAGTAAAAGTCCTTTTATTTATTAATTTCGTCGCAGTACAGATCGGTAGATACATACGAGTAGAACTAAATCTATATTTTCTGCTATTACTTTTGAAAGTTTACGATATTTTTATAAGAAAAATATTCAAGAAGCTATACCACCTGTTGGGCTTCGTGCGCGTTTCCGAGAAAAATTATTTGGTTGGAGCAAAAGTGAGGTATGTGTGTACAAAATGTGTTGGCTTGTATTTATTTTAATTTACTTATTTAATTTAATAATTTTATTAATTAAATTCTGTTGTGCAGTTCGGGATTGATGACGATACTTTGTCAAATATTTAACAGTCGTAGAAGATTGTTTTCATATGGTGTAGACGAAGTAGTAACATTCGACCTCATATATCAAAACAGAGGCTCCAGAAATTAATCTAAAAATGACTGCTCGATATATTTGGACTTTAACATATTTTATCCTACTTATAATTGGCGATTTAGTTCCAAAATCAAATCGACACTGAAAATTATTAATTGTCCTTGTAAATATAAAAATATTTTAAAAAATAAATTAGCTCACAGAGATTTGGAAAAATTAAAATTAGGATATACCGACGATAACAGTATAGCAACTCACAAACTCATTCGTTGAGATAACGGAAAGATTTCACAGAACCATTCTTCTCAGAAAGGAAATATAGGAACCTTAGAATGACTAACGAAGGAGACTAATAAAGGAGGGTAGGAAGTTGGAACTTCAAAGGGTAGGCACGCCAGATGAAATCGATGCAACGACGGAAATGTTAAGCACTGTCGTCCTTTACGGACGATAAATAATATGAATTATCCATCATAGTGGAAAAAAGATCTTCTCCAAAATATCAGCAGAAGAACCAGAGCTCTATTTGATTTAGCCAAGGCCACAAACTCCCAGACAGTCTGGGATTCATATAAAAGCAGCCAACGGAACTTAAAAAAAGACATAGCTAATGCTAAACATACAGCTTGGCATATGTTCTGTAATGACATTGAGAGTACCACAGAATCAGCTAGACTTGGTTTATTAGTACAAACCCACTTCCCGGGATGTACTTCGAATCAGACCGACTGGCCAATCGACTCTTTCTCCCCGTTCAATTCCCCTGGGCTAAGAAGGCTAAGACTGTTATCATGCCGGTCCTAAAAAGACTCTTTATTCGCAGTCTGGAATGTGGCTACATTCCTAAAACCTGGCGTGTGGTCAAGGTTATTTTTATTTCGAAGGCAGGTATAACTAGCCACATTACAGCCAAAGATTTCAGGCCCGGTTGGAGAACTCATTAAAATCGCTTAATATATATGCGAAAAGCAGTGCGGCCTGGGGGTAATTCCCAAAAAAACTGAGCTTGTCCTGTTTACAAATAAAAAGAATGTACCGGCATTAAAGCCACCGACCCTTGAGGGAAGATATCTGGGAATGATCCTTGATAAAAAACTCAATTGGAAGTAAATCTCAATGAAGGAGTGAACTGTACCCGCATTAACTGTGAACTGTACCGGCATTAAAGCCACCGACCCTTGAGGGAAGATATCTGGGAATGATCCTTAAAAAAAAACTCAATTGGAAGTAAATCTCAATGAAGGAGTGAAGAAAGCAGCTATTGCCTTCTACGCATGTAACTGCATTTTGGCAGGAGGTGGGGACCAAATCCCAAAATAATACTTTGAACGGATACGGCAAAAGTGTGGCCAATACTCACATTTGGCAGCATATTCTAGTGGTAAGCCGTGAGCAAAGCGACTAGTTATAGCTATCATTCAAATGCATCATTGGAACAAATCAGTGGAACAGATACTTCATTTGTTTGACAAGTCAGTTATAGCAATCATTGAAAACTTACTGTCAGTGAAAGGCCACTAGTGCAGGTTTTAAGGTTAGAGTTGATCATTGAAAGCAAAACTGACAGATGAGAGTCGATTTTTTTCCAAAATATAGAAAAGAATATCAGCTGTTCATTGAAATCGATTTCAATCAGTGAAATAATTAAAATAGATTTAAAGAAAAGTTTAAATCATAATTAACTAATTCGTATGTAGAAAAATTCTATAAGTGATTAGCTCTATTTTGATACCGCTTTAACCCAATATTGTTCGCTTAGTCTTTCTAAATTACAAAAACAAAGTCAATGGCAAAAATATAAAGACATGTATAGGAATAACCAGTGCGCTGAGAACTACGCCAACTGCTGGACTAGAGGCAATTCTTAATATAACACTTCTGGACCTAAAAATGGAGGAATCTGCCACCAAAACTGCATTAAAAATTAGCCAAACTAGCACTTGGAACTCTGGTTGTTTTGGTCATGTACTGATTTAAACGGCAAATACGTTGGAAACGTTGTCAATTCTGCTTATATGTCTTTCCAATTGGAATTTAACAGACCATTCTCCTTTTACTTCCCGAGCAGAGATGAATGGGATAAGAATGAACTCAGGAAAAGTAAATCGTTATCCATCTATACAGATGGATGTGAGATAGACTTCGGAACCGGTACCGGAATATTCTCAGAAGAACTAAAGTTACACTGTTCAATCAAGCTTCCTGATAATAGCAGTGTCTTCCAAGCAGAGATTTCGGCGATCAAGGAAGCGGCCCGTAAGGTGTCATTACTGGCAATACCACGAAATGATATTACCATTTTCATTGGCAGCCAGGCAGCTATTGAAGTACCGGCTATTTAAGTGAAATACAATCTAGTTAACCCATGAAGAGCTTAAGGCTCTCTCCTCGCAGCACTCCACAAATCTCTATTGGGTCCGTGTACATAGTGACAAAGCCGGCAATGAGAGGGCTGACGAATTAGCGAGGTATGGGTATGCAATGGGCCATGATCAGTCGATCAAGCCACCACTATGCCATCTTAGGAAATTAATGGAGAACAAGATTCGTATGAAATCTAACAACAGATGGAAAGAACAAACTATCTGGAAAGTATCAAGGTACATTTGGCCAGAATACAACAGTGGCCGAATCATAAAATTTCTACAGTTTGACAGGTCATCACTTTCTTAGCCGGTAAGGCATTAAATGGACATAACTTTCTAAGAAATGGCGCAATGAAATTAAACCTCAAGTATGACGATATACGTCGAGGATGTGGTGATGAAGATAACGAAATCTTAAAATTATATAAAACTTGTTATTTTTCTGAAGTATATAGGTACTTCAACCCATGTTTTATGTTATGAAGTTGACCTTTTTTTTTATTTATCATCATTTTCAATCATATAAAATGGGTAAACTAAAAGAGCAAATTATATTAAAAGAACTCGATGAAATTACCTTTGCATCTTTTCCCAAACAATAATGGACAAATGTATTTAAGAAATACATTTTTGTACTTTATTGACAATAATAACAATAAAATAAAATCTTGAAAACAAACCTAAAGTTCTTATTAAAATAAATTTCCATGTTAAATTAAGATATGCATTATTATTATATATATTATGAGGATTATAATGATTCAACTGGAATTGCAGTGTTGTTTTACCATAGGATAGGTTCAATTCAATTATATATTAGCTTTTTTTTATTTTCATAATTTATTTACGTTTGAGGTAAAACACTTTAAAATAACAAGGAACATCTATGCAAAATCATTGTTAAAAAATGTTGAATTATGTTTATTTTTGTTGATTTTACATTTGATTTTATTTTATGTGTAGTATTGTCAACTAAATTAGAAAAGTGGAGACGCTACTTACCTACGTCCATTAATTATCGCATCAGGGAGTCAGAAGCTGAAAAAAAAGTGTTTCAATTTGCATAAATTAGATTCATTTATTTATTTTGATATAAAGTTTAGGTTTGGACTGATCAGAAAACTTAAACAAAAAAGAAAATTACCAACAATAAAACTGAAATGACTGCAACTTTAGCCGATTGATAGATTAGTACTCGACTTAAGACCATATAATAATAACATTTAAAGGCAAGAATGATAAGGTAAAATCAACGAGAACAAAAGAAAATTCATGTTTATATATTAAAAAAAAATAAATAAAATATTAAAAACAGAATATTTTTACATTTCATAGCCATAAGATATTATAGGTATTTGAGTAACTTGACATTAACTTGAGTAGGTTAAACGGGTTTTGTAATAGATAATCCACGTAGCGATGTATATATTTGATTTATTATTGAATATATGTTAGCATCCAAAGTTAACTTATTGTTAAAAATATTTCCAAGATTTTTTTTTTCCTGGGTAACATATACTTAAAAATATTCGGAGAAATGCGTGTTGACCACGCGCAAATCATCAGCTTCAAAAATGACCATAGGGAAGCAAATGTACAATTGAACATTGTCAGCATACATATATGGACCAAGAAAGGATCCTTGAGGAACACCCCAATGAAGAGGAAGAAACGAACACAGTTTACAATTACATGAAATAATTTGCAAGCGATTAGTCATATATGAATAAATTAATTTGTTTGAAGTGTCAGAGAAGAATTTATTTATTTTTGTCGCAACTGTAACCCACTTGTAAATAATTAATATTTCCATTTTTTTCTAAAGTCAGAAAATAGTACTCATGCAACCTAATTTTTAGTTTGTGCTTTGTCAATATAACTGACCTATTAATTCAATTCTATTCACATTTCCGCTAACGCCGCATAAAAAAATTAATAAAAATTAAAAAAAAACCCTGAACCTTAACCCTCACACGTTCTTTTTTAACCAGGGTTAATGAGAGCATTTTTATTATATAATATCTTGGACAATTTTTACCCAAATATTTTTTATTGAGTGTCAGTGCCTAAATATTTAATACATTTTGAAAGCTTAAAAATAAAAATGAATTTCCCCATGGTTATCACACTAATGGGAGATTCCAGATACTAATGGGGAAATTCAAACACAAATGGAATAATAATATTAACCCGGGTTAATAAGGTACTGCATGAATTGTCGGCCATTTGAGGCTTAATAAAAAAAATAGTAATTATAAAAACCTCTCATTGTATTTTATTAACTTAATTTCCTTCCAAACTCTGCATAATTGCCTTTAAACTAATTCGCGGTTCAATTACCTTTGCTGTTTTAGGTAAAATTGTGTATCAATAAACCTGACCTACTTAATTCCTATAAACTTTTTTCTTTTTTTAATATGGCTTTCGGTAATGAATCATGTGTAATCAAGGATGATGTACAAGAGTGGGTGTCTTATAGAGCAATTTGTGGGAAATCGTTTCATGCACTCTGCGTCGGCTTGAAAAAAAAATCTCTCTTCCACCTGAAAGAACTCGCGTTTAATTTTAGATTTTACTATGACGAATGCAGCCAAATTTCTTTGTCGGATGTTCTCAGCGCAATTAAATGTAGTAATGAAGGCCTTAAATTTCTAATTAGTGACAATTATTCAAAGTTACAACACAAACTAAATAAATTCGCCACTACTATTAAAACTTTTTACGACCAAAATGCCTCCCTGCTCTCTAGTGCCGATTGCAATTCCTCGAAATTGAACTCCATGGAAAAGCAGTTAACACTCGCCAGCCCTTCCACAGCTGATTTGTTTGATTTCATAGTCAACCTTATCAACTCTCTTAATAATGATCTCAAAGCAGATTGTGCCGCTCATAACACCTCCAACCTGAAACTGTGCGATTTTCTTCTCCGGAACGGACGGATCCTATGCTCGAAGTAATCTTTGACAGAATCAACGGAGTTGGCGACGATCTAGCTGCCACTTAATCATCAATTTTGGAAGTTGAAAATTTATCGAAACGGTTTGAAGCAAAATTGACGATTTACCAACACACAATCAATACCACCAGAATGTCTACTCAAATACATCTATTTGGCTGAATTACTGGCAACCTAAATAGAGCCACTTTCACAACCACCACTTCGCTCAACTCGGGTGAAAATCCAAGAGTCCGAAACTATCTCACCGTCAACTCCTTCCGTCGCCGTCCCACGTAAGCTTATTAAAAAATTTGGTACTACATGGACATGGCCAGCTGAATGGAGGCGCAGGCTGGGTAAAATAAGTTCTGAGCTACTGAGTTCACAACCACCACTTCGCTCAACTCGGATGAAAATCCAAGAGTCCGAAACTATCTCACCGTCAACTCCTTCCGTCACCGCCCCACGTAAGCTCATTAAAAAAATTGGTACTACATGGACATGGACAGCTGAATGGAGGCGGAGGCTGGATAAAATAAGTTCTGGAACCCAGATGACTTTATTCTTTATCAAAGGCACCCCCAAAACGACCATATTTCTTGGATAACGAAATTCTTCGCAATTAATTACGGTATCACCATCAGCCAATGCAAAATGTTCCTGACATCTAACCAAAAAGATAAATGAAATATCTAATTCGACCTCCTTGCTGGATACGAGTAGTTATTTAAAAATATCGCTGGTGCTAATTTCAACATTGGAAAGATTCGTATGTATAAATGAACCTACCATGAATTAGGAGAAAACTAATCATAGCATTCAATCTAATTCTAAGTTACCAAATCCCGTTCTAAGTAGCGCTTTAGTTCAAGTAAGAAAATATCGAAATCGTTCTCAACTCCCGCCACAAACCCGACTCTAATTGGATATTTAAAACTAACTTATTCCCCAATTTTGCCCCTCCCACCCACATCCATAAACAACCTCATTAGTCGCCCGTTTACATAGCACCGAAGCCACCACGTCAACGCGTTTCATTCAATTCAACCCCAACCATTCAGCCTGGTCAGGTCATGCCCCCACTAGCAATTCTTTCCCTAATTTCAATCAGAAAACCGGTGCTAAATACCCTAATTTCATAAGTTTCCATACTTTAAACCCTACTTCTAAGACACCATCCTCTACAACCACTTCTTCTCATCTCCCTATTCTACGATTCCCTTCTCCCTTCTACAGTCAAACTAACGCAGCAAACCATTGATACCAAAGAATGTCGTAGACTTCAAGAAAAGAAAATATACAAGAATGTAGGTCTCTTTCTTGCTTATTTACATAACAAATCTGACTTGGTTTACTGCAAGGAAAAAAAAAGGACCATCCAGCAGGAAGGTCTCCCTACCGACCTTATCAGTCTCAAAATGCTTTACATCAGGTTCCACGAGATTTACAATATGTCTCCTTAAAAAGTGGAGGACATCCTTGCCGGTTTCGGTAATTATGTTCACTCCAAAAGAGTGTCACACCTTCAATGGAGTCGGCTGGACCAAGATACATTTTTTCGTCCCTAATTCAAGATCTTTGTCAGTAACGCAACAATCTTTACCTCCTCCCCATTGCCTTCCTCTTAGTTTTTACTGCCAAAACGTAATAGGACTTCGCTCGAAAGTCCGCACTGTTTTGAGCCAAACTCATGCTCTCCCTTTCGAAATCTATGCTCTGACCGAAACCAATCTTATCCCCGATAATAACAGGATTTATTTCCCTCTACATTTAATATTTTTCGTGATGACGATCTTACGCCCCCTAACCTTGGCTCTCCTTGTTGAGGTGTCCTACTGGCTGTCCATAACGGCTTTGACTCTTCTCTAATCGCTGTTTCCACTTATACTAAAATCGAGTTTGTTTCAATTAAAATAACACAACCCCGTAATTTATGTGTTGTTACATCCTACCATCTCAGCCCATTGAATCCTACCAAGTTGCTATTGATGCGATTGACCAAACTAGCGACTCAGCTGACTCCCTTGACGATATCCTTATTCTTGGCAACTTTAATCTGCCTCAGTTGCAGCAGACTCCATCATTATGTAAAAAACTGCGCTAATTTTATAGATGTATGCAGAAATTGGAACACCTATATTGACATATGAAGAACTTATTTGATGGCAATCCACAAATAAAGTTACTCATCTGAAAAATATGATAAGGGAGCAGTACTTCAACAGCGGACTTGGAAATCACCCTCCACCTGCTACCTTTGGACCTATTTATGCAATTATAAGACGGCTGAACTGCTTAAATTCATCAGTGCATGCTCAAATTCTACACAGTTCTTTGGTATATTTCCCAGCTGAGAGAAATGGGGGAGATTAGATTAGATTGAGGGTTGGATGTAGTACATTGTATATTTATCCATGATGCAGCAATTAGTTATAAACGGACTAGCTCTTTGGGTGAGCCGGCAGCTATAACCGCTGCTTCAAGGTAGAATTTACCCAGATAACTCTGACGAGCTTGTCTCCAGCGGCTTAAGTGCATTGGACCACTAAGCGAGAGGTCGCTGGTTCAAATCTCGACCTGTACCACCTGAAAGTTTTTATTCGCAACCACACCTCTTGCGAACGTTTGACAAACATCCAAGAGTAAGAACTGTCATGAGAATCTTCTCAAAAATTAACTGCCGTTCGTAATCGGTAATAAACTGAAGGTCCCTTCCATTCGTGTCAAAAAATGTATATTCGCACACACAGTGGTTGGATAAGTAAGTCTTTTGGTCCTGTATGGGCCGTTTACTACAAATATATTTTTTATTGTAACTTTGACGAGCAGTCACATAGTATGTATTGTCCTCGTTGCATAATCTGCGAGTATTGTCTTGTCCTATTCCCATAGTCAGCAGGTGGTTTTTGATAAGGCAGAGCCCCGTGAGGAAGTCTGCGACTAGTCGAATCTCAATTCTACTAAGTTGCAGCAGTTGCTTGTTTTTTTTGTGGGAACGGTTTGGCATAAAGTTTTTTACTTGCCTGTTTTATTCGGTCTTGCTCCAGAAATGTAGCTTCTTCTCTTCTAGCCAAGTTTTGATACAACTTTTTGTAGTGTTCATAGATAGCCCGCAAAATGGTTTTGGCAAAATGAATTGCGATGCGGATCCTGTTCTGGCTAGTTCGTCTGATTTTTCGCTACCTTCATGTCCACTGTGACCCAGATCAAATGTACTTTGTTGGTGGTGGCCAGTATTAGAAGGAGTATATAACAGTCACTTGTTTTGATGTTATCTGAAAGGCGTTAATTGCAAGTAGAGCTGTCTTGCTGACATAGAGAATGTAAATGGTTTTGTTGGTTATGAATCTGTTTAAATTTTTTCAAATTCAGAGAGAGAGTTCTATTGCATGGATTTCCGGCTGAAATACACAGCTATGTCCATACTAGCGTATAGGTTAGTATTAGTGCGAGGACCGTTTACTCCCGCTCCAAGTCCGTAATTTGTGTAATTCCTCCATCCAGTGTAATTCCTAGATAATTAACTTTTGAGTCTTTCTTGCATTCTTATCTTAGTGAATGCAACTATTGTGCTTTTCGTTGACCCTGAGGCCAACCTTTGTGCACCACTCAGCTACTAAGTTTAGAGCTCTCTGGAGGCGGTTCAAGATTGTGTCTGATTAAGATAGCAGTGTCATTTGTCAATATGAAAACTCATGTATTTTAACGAAAACAAAATACGGTAAATTAAAAATAAAAAACAAAGCAGAATAGAACATATTTACATTGACAAACGCAATCTTCTTCAAATTAACAACTGCGTTCATCAAATTGACAACCACGATTCTCAATATGAAAATTTAAATATTCAAAATCAACTACACAACAAATTTCATGAACAGAAATTCTTCATATTGACAACTGCGGTTGTTGGCTCAATACTATCAACTTTTTCTTCAATATGCTGAATTTGTTTGTCAATATGACGTACGTTTTTGGTTCAGTGTACGATGAGTGTACCATAGTAGGGGAGAAAGACCTCCCCCTGTGGGCAACCTTTCGTAACTACCTAACATTGAGTTTATTGCTGCCTAGTGAGGTAGGTATCTACTGTTTTATTCTCTAGCATGCATTTTATCCAACTGCACGTAGTATTATCAACTCCCATGCTTTGAATACCTCTGTATAGCTGAGAATTCTGTGTTATCAAATACACCTTCAATGTCAAGAAAACAACCGTTACCTTTTTGTATCTGAGAGATTTTTCAATTCTGGTATTGAGATTTTGTAAGGCGTTGATTTACCGTGTTGATAGGCGTATTGATATTTATAAAGAGTATACGTTTGAAATATCTCGTCTCTTATATGTCTATGAAGGAAATTTTTCATGGTTTTAAGGAGAAAGGAAGTGAGGCTGATTGGTCTATATGACTTCGGTAATTCAGACGGTCTGCGCCTTAAGTATATATATAAGAGTGACCTCCTTCCACCATTTTGGTTTGTATCCCCATCCATAACTAGCCTTGAATAAGTTAATTATTATGGGTAGCAGTTGCAGAATGCCCTTTTGTAGTATGGCTGGAAATATTTCATCTTCTCGGGGTGCTTTGAAAGGTTGAAGTTATTTGATTATCCAAATTATTTTGCCTTCATAAAAGATTTCATTTGATCTTTTCTAGTTGTAGCGTCTTTTTCGGCGTACGTACCAAAGGAATGCTCGCTATCTGCAATAGTTGGCTCAAAAATGATTAGAGCTGCGGTATTTTCTCGAAATACTACAGCTAACTATCACATTTCGACTCTCTGAACACAGAAGTGTCCTCCAGGCATAGACATTAGAAATGGGAGATGCAGACTCATATTCATTGGTAGTCAGATTACAACAAAGGCTATATACGCTCTCAAAACTAAGCTTAAAAAAATTTGTCTCTGCTAAGTCTCTGGCCACTCAAAGATTCAGATACACTCTAGATTTGACAGTCAAAAAAATTGGCTAAACAGCCTTGTTTTCAGCTTTTAGCGTTATGTAATTCTTCGAACACGTTCTAAATATGGCAACAGAGATTTCGCCCAACCCCGCCAATCTTGTAATTCCAAAGCCTATTAATACATTCTTGCGTAAATCTACATACGTAAGATCATACTTAAAATTTCCGCAACCATTGAAGGAATTATGCGGTTACCCAGCGTTTGTACAGGTCATTAGCAATAGCGAACTAATCACCATCAAACTATATCTACTTATACGAAGGGCGATAAAAAAATCCATATTAAAAAACTCATTACAGATGGACAAAAATGAGCCAGTTAAAGTGTATTCATTATAGGGAAACGCAAACGCCTACCACTTACTCAAGTTTCAATTTCCAATTTTGTCTATAAGTAGAGTTTCCAGCGACCGCAACGACGACAACTTGTTCCTTGCACACTTATTGGCGAGCATAACTATGCACACATTCCGCGCTCACACACATCTCCCTTCTTCATGCACCTACATATATGCATATTAATTTCTTAAGCTTTAATTCTTAGAATCAGTTTAGTTGGTCATCCTTGGCTATAATTCAATTTCTTGGGTCACAAAGCACAAAAAGTGCGTGACTGCCTGCATTCAGTGCTCATGTCAATTTTTATGCCCTTGTATTTCAGAGTCGTCGTCTTTCTCTCAATGCAACCACAAAATCGATTATTAATTGGCAAATTATCAGTTATTGCGAATATAAACAACAAAAACAGAAAAAAAAGTCTTCCTTGTTCTACCGACTAAAGCAATTAAATTGACAAACGAACGCATTAATGGACTTTTTTTCAGGAGTGCGACATACGCGTTCCTTTTTTTTAATCCTGTATTGATTGTGCATTTGAGAACGATTCATGTTCCATTAAGCATACATCGGAATGATTATTCGGCTGTTTGTTCATTTCGTTAACTTTTTTTTTTAATTCTGTACAGATAGGATACTGTACGGTAAAAGCTTGGAGCTGATTTTCATCATCAATTATTTATTTATTGTCGTGCGTTTAAATCCTTTTTTTAATGATTACCTTAAAAACGGATCGAATGGTATCTGTGATCGGGTTGGGTATGAGAGAACATCCCTTCTATATATGAGTAGCTATATTGGCGGTTTGCAATAGCCTACGTAGAATACAGTGGTCAGTTGTTGGCGGGAAATCGGAACAAATTTGTTAAACTCTCTTAAAAGTTTCTGTACTGCATATCACATCTTATCCAATCACCCTAGGAAACCAATGCTTTTTCGGTTTGGCGAAAATGGGTTAAAAACTCATAACTTTAAGGACAAAGTTGAAGAATTTATGCTCTACAGAACTTATATTCTACCAGTTCTACTATAAGGCGCCGAGTGCTGGACGATAAGCAGGAAAGGAGAGCTAATACTGGGCTCCTTCGAAAGAAAACATTTTCGACGGATATTTGGTCCTGTGTGCGAGGAGGGCGAATGGAGGAGAAGATATAACTGCGAACCCTATGAGCTATACCAAGATGGGAATGTAGTTCGAAAAGCTAAAACCCGTCGACTACACTGGTTCGGCCACATCGATCAATTGGACAACAATGCTCCGGCCAAGAGGATTTTCGAATCCCCCCAGCGTGCCCGCGATCGCAGGGGATGGACGGCAGCTGTGTTTTAGGCGGCAACCCTTCACGCGTTGGGAGCCGAATATGTATGTAAGTAAGTACTTAAGGCGTGACTCTCATCTTGATTCACGTAAAATCAACTTTCTATTCGGCATTAATATTCAACTCATTTGTGTTAAAGTTACCGTAAAGAATTTATATTCATATGTTGTTAATATGTTGCATACATTGCGGATTGGCAAAGAAATGCAATAAACAGATCGAACAAAATTGCGATTTTTACAGACGGTTGGAAAACAGTGGAAGGAACAGATTCTGGTATCTTCTCAGAAGATCCATAACTAGGTTTGTCTATAAGACTAGCGGACACAAGCAGTGACTTCCCATCACAGGACGGCTAAGCTAATGCAGATAAGATCGGTACCTGGAAGAAATATCGCCATCTACATCGGTAGCCAGGCCACACGCAAGACAATGGAATCAACCAACATCAATGGAATCAAGTATAGGGCTGTCACAAAAAACTGAAAACATCTAAGGCTCTCTGCTCACTTTTAGACGTAAAAGATCTAGGGAGTTAACAAAACTATGCAGGGATAAGCTAAGGAGAATAAAATAAGCCCTGACAGGACACTGTCTCAGTTTTTCTTTTATAAGTTCAACACAAAACAGCAAAAATAAGGAAAAGAAGGAACAACGTCACTTGAAACAAATTTTCTTTATGCTCTTTTTAACTTCAATATGTACTTTGTTGTTTGGGGGGCTCACTGGTAACTGACAACTGTTTTCTCGTTTTCGGGTCTCTTATAAATCTTCACATCGTCCGATACCGCGACCATTAGTTTGTATGTCGCTGGTCCGTTATAACGGTTGCCTATTACTTCTGCTGTGTCATCATCAAATACTTACAAATGCAGCAGGCAGGAACAGCCTCAAACAAAAATGCGCAAGGCGCCGCCGCCGGCGAGATATTATAACTAAATGAAAATGTGTAAAGGTGCGATCAGACGATCATCCAAACTTGTCATCCGGATGACATGCTGACGTCAGAAAACTTGTTTATTTCAGACGGGATGACCACTTGAGTATAAATTCTACGTCATAGTGACGTGAGGATGTCACCCGGATGACAAGTTTGGATGACAGTCTGATCGCACCTTTACACTTTGTTTTTTCAAAGAAATTGGATGTATCGCCAGGGAAATTGTTCAGGTTTTTCTGCCCTTTGAAGCCACAGGGATCGCGATGGGCGTGATTCATGATGGTATTTTCACCACACCCCTGTCACAACTTTACCTAATGCGTACATTCCATCGTATCGTCCATACTCGTTGTACTCTAAGTAATCTTTGGTACTCGACCATATGTTTGACAAATGTTGTTGTGACAGCACGATGTTACTATTTGGCGATGGGAAACCTCTAAGAATAATTAGCATTTTATTCTTCTTTTTGGCTTTGCACAACAGGAGCTATGGTTACTTGACAACATTTTTTCTTATTTACACCAAAAAAGCGGCAATACTCATCTGGATTGGATTGGATTGTCTGATTGCTTGCCGATTGTCCTTAATAAATTCAGTCAAGCCCTTAAGCTAACCTATCTAAAGTATGTATTTGATATTTCTATTAGTATCGTAAGATCCCCTAATATGGGAAAAAGTGCGCATATCATGAATATAGACCAATGTCTAAGCTCTCTAGTATTCCAAAGATTTTTGACCGAATTGCCTGTAGCGAACAGCAGGGGTTTGTAAGAAACAGTGGCACTCTCAAAAAATGTTTATTTTTTCTTCAAATTTCTTAGAAAATAATAATAATAATACACTGACTTCTCAAATACTTTCGACGAGCTGTCCCACGAGATAATCGGACTTTCAGTTTTCACTTGGTTTTCGAATTAAATCAACTAAATCAACGTATCAAATCAATCTGGAGTTCAGCAAGTAAGTCACTAAGGCTTTATTTCTGTTCATTCTTGCTATTAATTATGTTAAAGCGTCTATTAAGACTAGCAACATTTTAATATACGCTGATGACATGAACATTTATAAATTTGTCATCAATCTGGATAACAGAAATATTCTCCAGGGTAATAACTTTTCTTCTTGTATCTAATGGAGCGCTCAGAGACAACTATTGGTCAATTGTGCTACCTTGCAGACACCTTACATTAATGTACCTAGTCGGTCTTTCGAAGAAAGTTGAGAAGGATACAACAGTCTTCAGATAACACGTCAACTTCGAAAATTCGCCACCTGATGCAAGCATTGGCCGAACTTTTGGCCCGAAAGGACTTGATTCTACTGAGAGATAGAAGAAAAGGGGCAGACTTCTTCCAAATGTCCGAGTGCAGTAATTTGGTCTGTCTGCATCCATCGCAGTCGCGCCACCGAATTTAGTGTTCACGATAAACCAAAGCATCAATGGAAAACATGCCTTCAGAATCATTGTATATTCGGTTCAAAAGCAACGCAGGTTCGGGGTCTTGAAAAAAACTTCTTCTGCACCTTGCATAGCAAACTCATCGGAGATCTCATATCAGTTGATGCCAGTGTTACCTGGGACCCAAACCAGATTCACTGAGTTCAGCACTAACTTGGAAATGGTAAGAGGGGTAAGCAGCGCTTTCAATGATCGCGGCTTTCATAATAGAACGCATAGCCATTAGGATGGATAAAACCTCTACTTGGACAACAGACGCATGTTTACCCAAGAATTATCGTTTCCTTGAAAGCCTGTTACACTGATCAACCGATGCGTATGAGAGGATTGGTCTAGTCGGGCCATATATATCCAAAGGATATATATGGCCCGAGATAAGCCCCAGGTAAAAGCGCTGCTACACTGCCAGCTTGAACGCCTTAAATGTATATTAACTTTTTAACAACTCAGAGAAGTTCGACTAAATTTTTAAAAATCTTCAACACTGCCAAACACTAGTAGATTTCATAGTGTTTTATGAAGCCATAGGTACTCAATTTCTTAAGAGTTGCAAAACTGAAACTGTTGCTAAGTTATATTTTCGAAAATATTTTAGACTATTCCTGTTTTTTCCCACATCTGATCACTGTCTATCCTTAAAATTCAATTGCATTTATGCTCTTAAATTAACTTAACATGACTACAATGCAACACCACCAGTCACCAAGCGAGCGAGGAAGCAAGCGAGCGATTGACACCCCACACGGCCAGGAAGCGTAGCGGAAACACACCAACACTAACCAGGCAAGTAAAAACAACCCGATAAAGACTACCAACAAGAACAAACACACAGCAGGAGAAAAAAATCAAGCGCATAATAATTGCATGTCCATATAAATATTTTATAGCGAAATCGACGATAGCAGCCACGATTGTGTGTATGATTTTCGATTGGGAAAATTGGTAAGTCACCCCCGTACTCCCACACCTAAAATGCAGTTGCATACAGTTGCAAAAAGAAATGCCAGCCGAACCGACCTCTAAATATTGCAAATTGCCTACATAAAATCACATATATACATTAAAAGGACTATAGGTAAACTGTGTGTTGAGTGTGTAGAGTCAACATATTTTAAGCAGCCATGCAAAAAACAAAAAAAGGACGGAATTTGATGGTGATGATAAAAGAATTGCCAGGTGAGTTTTTTCTTTATGAAGTAGATAAATTATAGTGTTGCCGTAATTTTGTTTGTTGTGTTTTAATAATGCACAGTTTAAATTTAACCTTTGTGGAGCTATGCTTCCTTCTGATTCGATGAAATTGGATGGATTTGAGATTTCAATAACATCATTAACATTTAAATTCTTAAAACTTAATTCGATTAGGAGGTATGCCAGGGATGGTAGAGGTAGGTTTTGAGGCTCTCTTTGCTTAAGTGGAAGTCGAAAAGGTTTTGTATATTAGTTAAACGTAGCATACCTTCCTTCCATAACTTGTTTGATGATAGTTGATTCTGAGAAGAGGTATCGATCGAAGATTGTTGGGGTAAGTGTTAAGGGAAATTTTTTGAAGAAACAAGGGACAACTGATATTCCCGGGTAGTAGCTGATGTATATCAGCAACTCGACGAAGTTGTTCAAGAGATTGCATATCTAGGAGCTTAAGACTGTCATGATAGGTCATGATTAGTACAATCCGCCCAGGGTAGCCCACTGATGTCAAATCGGAAGAATGTATGTTGGCCAGCTTCGATTCGATAGAAATTAATGAGGTGATCGGGCGACCAAATTTGCCAAGCAAATTCAAAAATGGGAATAACGAATATGATATAAAGTGATTTCATGATTTCGACCAATGTTTAACAAATCCAAGAGCAGAGTTGCCTTTTTTGATGGACCCATCAATGTAACATAGAAAGTTAAATTGTTTCTCACTGATATAACTACGAGATCACACAGAGAATCTACTTGTGAAAAAGTTTCGTAGTTAGTAGATTACGTTCTAGGAGAGAGCTCGAAACGGGAATATCTTGACACTTATCAAGGTACGATCAGACGGTCATCCGGATGACACCCTGACGTCACTATGACGTAGAATTTATTCCTAAGTGGTCATCTCGTCTGAAATAAACAAGTTTTCTGACGCCAGCATGTCATCCGAATGACAAGTTTGGATGACCGTCTGATCGTACCTTTAGAATTTATTTCAAACAATTTTTTTCGTTACCATGTTAAAAATCTATTAAAATCATTTTGAACCAACTTTAAATGTGTGGGGGAGGATATCATTCTATATACTTTTTTTTTCATCAGCATAGACTGATATAAAAGAATCCTTAATGGTCTTTAATAGTGTAAATAAAAATCAGTGGACCAAGATGGCTACCCTGTGGAACACCAGAGGTATATTGGCTTTATATTGGCGATTAGTTAAGTAGAATTGAACCCAAGCAATGACTGGTGGTTGAATACCCAGAGCATTGAGTTTAAAAAGGTTAAGGGGTGAGAGATTTTGTCGAAGGCTTTGCTGAGGGCATTGCAATTACATCAGCATCATAACCAGCGTAACCAGCTTCGAGGGTACAATTAGTTCCCGAGAGAAATTATAATAGATTAGTATTTGTTGAGCTACCCTTAAGGAAACCATGTTTGAAAGGTGAGATAATTTCTCTACAGTAAAAGAATATTCAAGCAAACACAATTCTTTCGATAAGCTTAGGAATGCATGAGCGTTTGGTAATAGCGCGGTAATTAGAGATTTTTTTCTTCGGATCTCTTTTTAAATTGGAATTATGAAAGAGTTTTTCCAAAAAAAAAGGAAAAATTCCTTTTGATATTTCCAGTTAAAATAAGGAAGTCAGAAGTTGTACTAAATGTAAGCGACTTTTGCAAAAGGTGCATGGACGAGGAGGAAGAAGAGACAATTCTGCTCTTTCTTTGCACCTGTACCGTTCTTCTTCCGAAATTTCAAACTCAAACCGAGTATGAGGGTTGATATTACGTCTATCGGGAAGTAAAAAAGGGGGTCCGTCTGTTTGTCTGTCTGTCCGTGAGCCGTATGGCGAAACGATTCAAAGGATTTGTTGTAAACATCGTATATGAGGTTACAACTCGGGGCATCTTTTTATTTTTTGCTTTATCATTTGAAATATCGGTACCTGCCATACAATTTTTGTTGTAAAAATCGTTTATCACTGTTTATCTAACAAATGATTCCAAGGATTTTGGTCTTTTTTTTCTAAGGATATTTGGGATAGGGCCAAAAATACTGCATGCTCAGTTTTTGGAAAAAAAATCGATTAACGGTAATTTATAAAACCGCCCATATCTCGAAAACTAATGAAGTAAACTTCGAACAAAAAAAATTTTTTTTTTATACTATAAAGTCGAACAAAGTATGCAACTTCGATTTTTAAAATAATTTGTTATAAAATATTTTTTCATACAACGATTTTCTTAAATTTAAATTAAATTCGTTTTCTCAAATACAGCTCTAACGATTTTGATCAATTTTTGTATTTTGACCGTATATGTAATAAATGCCCCAAATGCGAAATTACATAAAAATCGTAAGTGCCGTTTTTGAAAAAACTCAAAAATTCAAAAACTAAAAAGTGGTTTAAATAAATTTGGTATGTGATCAAATGTTACTATTTCGTGCAATTTGTTTTGTATGAAATCAAAGAGAAACCAATTTTTTTGATCTAAAATCAAATTATGTATACCTAGTTCAAAAAATAGTGATATTAATTTTCGTGTACTTGGGCATTATATGCCCTAACAAATCATATCGTTCTTGCATGTCAAGACCAATATGCATGTTAGGACTCGATTTGGAAATTTCTTTGCGCACTCAATGCCCAGTACACGGCCAGACGGTTAATAAGGTATGGCTGTGAATTATTTGGCTGCACTGACCCTATCTCAAGGCGTAAACTAAACGTTGCATTCAAATCTGTCGCTAGATATATATATATTTAACTTGCGTAGATATGATTACGTTTCGAGCTATTCTCGCCAAATATTAGGATGCAGTCTGGACCAATTTTTGAACTATAGAGCTTGCGCTTAATTTTTCATAATTTTAAGTGATAGACAAACGGTTTAGGTATAGTATCGCTGCGTTTTAACGGTATTAGACCTGTATATACACATGTACGGTATCACGTAGGCATTTTTTAATTTTTCCCCTTCGCCTTTACAACAAACTTCCCCTCAGTATAAGAATTATTGTGAATCACAGACGCTTTTTCCCATTTTAGCACGCGTCATTGATGTTTGCCGTTTTATTTTAATTTATATGATTATTGAAGAATGTTTTTAATTATTCCTTTGCTTTCAGTTTTATTTAAATTATCCCATTTCTTTAATTAATTTTTTATTATTATTCATACTATATGACTTTGAACAATTGTAAAATTCTTATTGCAAACTGTGCACTCGTTAAAAACGTATTTTCTTATTTTACAGAAAATGTTAAAAAAATAAATACAAATACAGAAGTGGCCATAGAGCTTCTGACATGGTATGACCACCCTTATTATGTAGAGGGGAGGTTTGATGTCCTCCTATTCTTGCAAGCTCATCCGCTCGCTTATTGTCCTGGCATCCAGCATAGTCTCATTCGGTTCTGATTGTATAATGCCTTGAGCATTGTGCGACAGTTCCTGACTATATCAGAATTGATGTTTGTTTAGTCAATTGTCTTAAGTGGGCCTGGCTGTCGATGTAGATAGAAATATCTCATCCGGATATGGGTCTCATCTGCATTTGCTCAGCCGCCTTGAAGACAGCCAAGGCTGCTGCTTGTGCCCGGTAGTCTTATAGACACTCTTTTTAGTCTATAAGACTCCCAGCCCCTGTTCCCTCTGTCGTTTTCGAGCCATCTGTGAAAATTGAAATTTCTTTTGCAGTTCTTTGCCAATCCTCCCTTTACGGATATATTACATCGTACGGAATTTAAAAGTCAACTAAGAGGGGATTTTATCCGTTATGATTGGATTGCCTGGCAGTAGCTTCGAAAGGACCGTACAATGTCCGAAGCTACTACTCTTAAAGTGACTCAAAATAGTGAGTCATATTGCACTGCAGTCAGAAAGTTTTCTGATTTATAAATCATGCGGTGTTATGTTCAGAAAGGTTTCCAATGCTGCCATAGGGGTGATACGGAGAGCACTCATAATGACTATACAAGCCGTTCTATGAAACGCTGCATATCGTTTTCCTCTTTGTTGCTTTCCACCATACTAGTGCGCCGTATGTCTGTTTGGGTCTCACCACCACCACGAGCTGGCATGTAACAACTTTAAATATTGAATGGTAAATCTCAACGCAGCTAAAAAATTATATATAAATTAACATATTTTTAATCACAAGCTTCACATTTAACCCAAAAGATGCAGAACACAGCAGAACACTTTCTCTACAGTTGTTCGGCCTATGCTCGCATCAGGTGGCGGATTTTTGGGGCTGACGTGGTGAGTTTCGAACATCCAAGCTCTTCATCAGCTCTTCTTCTCGTTCTTCTCCGAAAGACGGGAAAACTAAGTACATTAATGTAAGGTGTCTGAATGGTAGTACAATGGATCTGTAGTTATGTCTGAGCGCTCCATCGGATAGTAACAACCTCCGACAAAAAAAAACCCAAAAAACTGAGCTGAATGTAAAGTTGTCCTTAAACTAAATATGGAAAATTCTGCAATTGTGAGGTACGTAACCGACCCGTGATTCCAGATAACAATGGACGAGAGTTCCAAGAAGACATTTTAATCAAATTTGTCAGCCTTTCGGGGTCCATCAGCGATATCAACAAAATTATTAGTTAAAAAAATAAAAAATATGGGAAAATGTCTCTTGTTCTATTTGAAAAATGTCAAATTACCTTGTGGTGGTTGCTACCTATGGATGTACATTTCTATATATTCTTCGTCGCATACACAATACCGATGGCAATGAGCAAAGTATTTATGTAAAATGCATCCCTCTCGCTGCAAAAAAAAAAGGCGCGGTATAGAACAGCATTATTTAATTCGTGGGCTATTGACACGAATGGATAGAAGTTTAACTGTGTGTGTTTTATACGTTTTTGGGGTACATGTTGCTATCTCGTTCTGTAAAATCAATTTACAGGTATATGTACATCCATATGATGATAGCAGGGCTTATTTGCTGACTCTTTTAGAAGGTTTAATACCATTTCATTAATCTACATTTTGTGTGTGCACACGACGACGATATGGTTTGCCAAATTAGATGTAAAATGCATATATACTGAATGAACACATGCGCCTATGTGTACGTGCGATGTGTGTGCGACACAAAATATTCAACTGTGTGACAAGTGCAATTGGAAACAAAATGTCAAATGATTTAAAATATTTCACAGGATAAATAATATATTTTATAAAGCGGATTTAGTGGTAAGTTCACGATGAACGGCGGAGAGGGGATCGTGCAGTTGCGAAACCACTGGTCGCGAAATATAGCTCTCTGTCGATCCCGAAGGGTGCTTTGTTTTATTCTATTTCTAATGGGTGTGAGGATACCCAGCCCATTTGACTTTTGTAGGGTTTCATTCAAACTCTATCTTATTATGCACTGCACCAAAAAGTGTTTCTTATTTCATCGTCTTAGAAAAAGTCATTTTAGTATATACATATGTATTCCAATGGGCCAAAGTCAGTGCTCGTATTCCCCTAGATGATTATTGGAAACTTATCCAAAGGATTTTTGGATCTAGCCTTCCAGGATGGGGAATTGTGCTGTCGGAGTATCTTCCCTAAAAAATCGCTTTGTTACGAGTGACACCGAGACTATTGTAACATCGCGACCAGAACGACCATGGACCACGATTTAAGAGTATTCACCTGGAAGGTATATACGCGGTGTATCCCGAATTCTACTCAAAAAAAGGAATCTGTCCAGTAGTATACATGCGTAAGATATTACCGCGGTCCCGGAGATAGGTTGGATGGGGTCAGGTATGCGAAAAGAAAAACATGGGACATTTATTACAGCTGCCGCAGAAGAATGCTGATTCGTTGTGGAAAATCGGTTCGTTCAGAAGTTATTGACTTAAGACTGATAAAGGGCACGTTTTACTACCTTATATATAATGATGCTCCTACCGATGAAGCTGAAGACCCAATCAAGGAGTAGTGAATTTATCGGTAGCCTCCACGACACGACAATAGACAACGACTTCAGGCTAATGGACTTTGCAGAAGATAGTTATACGGTGATAAGCAGCACTATCAAAACTACGAATCCACAAAGGAACCTGGCGCTCTCCAGATGCTAATCGATGCAAGACACGCATCTTTTATCTTTAACATCTGCATTCCGAGGGGAAATCGTCGACTCTAATCACTTCTTTGCAACGGTTAAACTCAAAGCTCGACTGTCTAACAAAAAGATGCTGCAAACCACCCAAAAAAAACAAAATTTAACGTTGGAAGAGTCAGCACGATTGGAGTAGCCAGAGTCTACAGAGAGCGCCTTAGCGAGAAACTCACCATCTACGAATGCGAACACCAAGTGGCACCAGTATCAAATTGTCATCAAGGATGTAGTCGAGACCACCGTAAGCTACCAAGCACAAGAGATAAATAGTCAATGTATATGAATGCGTGCGGCCAGCGTAAAATGGTGACAGAATGTGCACACTTACAAGCGCAGAACAAGAACATCAAGGAATAGTCTCGAGTCAGGGGAAGGGAGGAGAAGAAAACCCTGCGTAGAAAGAAGAAGACATACGAGATTGCGTATCAGCTCAGTGAAATCAAAGAGTCTCGCGATCGAAACAATATCCGGATTTCTTACAAGAAAGCCAAGCCCGGAACGCAGGCTCTTCGAAGTGGTGATGGAAACTTTGTCACTGAAGCACAGGGAATTGTAGAGGTGTTTAAGCAGTATTCCTAGCAGCTGCTTAATGGGACGGATTATAAAGCTGAAAGACAAAAAAATCCACTGGCTCTGATGGCCTGCAATCGGAACTCTTTAAATATGGTGGTGAAGTTTTGGTAGGGTTCACCAAATGGGTATGTCTCATGTACAAGAACGGCGATCATATGTCTTGCAAGAACTTTCAAGGCGTATCCCCGCTTAAAGGCAGCAGCTCATCCGAACGGTTCCAAACATTTACCCGATTCAGCAAGGAGACGCGCTATAATGTGACTTCTTTAATCTAATTTTGAAACAGATAGTGCGAAAGGCAGGTGTAAACACAGAAGGCACTATGTGGAGTGGAGGTTCAACGAAGAATTATCCTCAAAAGCCGCTCCTAACTCGAAGGACAAAACCTATCGCAACCTATTTTCGCTCCGCGTACCTGTTAAACATTTTTTTAGCTGAAAACATTTCCTTCCTATTGAAAATGTACCTATCTATTTCCCCAAATAATTTGAGGGCTTAACGGAAAAGCTCATTATAGCTTTCATAAATCAATCAAAGTTTCAATAAATCTAAAAAATAACTACTAGAAAGGGGTATGAAAAAACGGTGCCACTGTGTCCATTGCAGGAGCTCTAACTTGAACGGTTCTTGTTCTAGTCTTGTTTCACAAGACAAATTCATTTGTGATTTGAGACAGAATTTAGGTTCTGTATGGAATAGGCTAATTTTTCATCACCCCTATTTCTATCTCTTTCTCTACTTTGGAATCCGCGGTTACCACTACCACTGTAACTGCCGACACCCATACCAGATTCAACGCATTTGTAATAGTTGTAGCTTGAGCATTTCCAGTCACCATCTCTCTGGGGCCTGTCAGAGCCATCTCCGCCATCTCTACGACCAAGACCACAGTCGCTTCGCCCTTCGTCATTCCTGTGTCTTCTCTCTGTGTACCATATTTTTGAATTCATGACCGCTAGGAAGAGAGTGTGCTCCTGAGTGACCATATCGCCATCACTGACACTCTACTATCATTGTAGCCATCCTTGTTGCCGCCTCCAGTGGCCCTATGAAGCTATGTCATCGGGCATGATTTTCCCCATTCATATTTGGTGAGCTACAAGAAGATCATCTAGGTATTGCTGATATATAATGGTGATCGATGATTGGAGTCGGAGACATAGGTGTTCTTAAGCCTTGATGGCGAGGCAGGTTTTTTAATTACTGGACGTGGGTTCTCTTCTCTATATGATGTCCGTTTGGTAGCTGCTGGAAATAATGCTTAAATAAATCAACTTTTCTCTCCGTGAATATATTTCTTCTCTGTTTTGCTGTTACGAAGTTGTATACGTTTTAATTGCTATAAAATTAAACGCGCATTCAAATTCTTTTGAAATCTTTTAAAACTCATCGCGGTATTAAATTTTATTATGCCGGATATGAGGAATTTGGTAAGCATGTTGAATTTCGCCGAATTGCACTTGAAAGCAGCTGCAACACTTTTGAAGGTTAAATGTGAACAGTGTATACCGAAATCAGTCAGTCATAAAGTCATAATAACCTCAGTCATAATCAGCAATTTTTTTTATCTAGATACTTAAACTATGATGTCGACTGAAAAAAGCTTTTGCATCAAGTGAATCCTTATTCAAACAGTAGAAGGTATAGATCCAACTTGCATATTCAACCAATTTAGATGCATTCCTCATCTGAAATGAAGCACGGACTAAGTCACACGCTAATCCATCTTTCGTTGTATTGAAAAAGGTCCTACCTCTCAAATGTCCAGGTTAATTGAGAACCAAATCAAATTAGCTACGCACCTGTCTACGTAGAAATTGAATACTCAGTATAAGTAGATATCTTTATCCCTTAGGTCCTTGAATACGAGTAG
Source organism: Ferdinandea cuprea (assembly GCA_963576555.1). Classification (NCBI taxonomy): domain Eukaryota; kingdom Metazoa; phylum Arthropoda; class Insecta; order Diptera; family Syrphidae; genus Ferdinandea; species Ferdinandea cuprea. Next base: position 27,372,064 of record OY754962.1, read on the forward strand.
ATATACTATAAAGCCACGCATAAAATATCGAGAATTCATCAATTGCGCGCCGTTGGCAATGCGATGCATTGCTTGAAATCCGCTTATAGTTGTGAAAAGATAGAAACAGTTCCAATCTACTGTCCCATGTAGGCAGCTACACATGTAAGTTAGCTACGCCTTGTACACAGCACAGCACCCACATTCAATCTAATAGTCCGCCAAAAAATGCAGGAACTTAATGAATTCACAATCAAGCATTCTACGTAACTATTGGATTTAGCATGTCGTGCGTCATCGTCGATCCATCGCAATAGACCCTTTTTTGGATATTCAATGGCGATGGTGAACTCAGTTCTGAATTCTAAAATCGTGATGCCTGTGCCTTGAAAAACATCTCATCAAACTCGTTAAAAAATCCGTTACCGCATCCTTGTTCGGTCGAACGCAATTCACATATAATCCGTTCGTACCCAATTCATAGGACAATGACACGAAAAAAAATCATTTAAATATTCCGAGTCCATCTGTAACATAAAGTTGTTCCTAAATGCAATACAAAATCCACGGACAAGAATAATTAACGAGAAAAAAAAACTCTGAAAGGACAACGGCCGCAGATCACACAGACATAAACACACGGTTGAATCCTATATGTGACGATATCCCGTTAATATCCCCCTAATTTCGTTTTGTCGCGCTCATTTTCAGGTAGCCATAGAGTCAATTGAAAATTAAAACTGGAAACGATCGTATCCTTTTAACCCCATCTCCCTGCTACACAGATAAAAAAAACAAGACAAGGGCCAGTGCATTTCTATAAAGGGATATTTTTCCTTGGTCCCTTAGTATGGCTATTTAAATAGGAAACATACGCAGAAGAGAAAAAAGCACCACATTTGGACAATCGATAGGGGCCCGTGTCTCTGATGAAACAGGATACCAAAATAAAATGCAAAATATGTAATAGGACATTATAAATACCGGAAGATGTACCGTTCGCTGTCCATTAGACTCGACATTTGTTCATGTGATATTGATTCATTCATCCCTTGACAGTGATTTTGTCCTTTTTCGAAATTATAAAAAATAATTTATTCAAATTTCGTCCGAGAAAGGGTGAGTGAGTGAGGATGATCAGGTACATATTGTTTGCCTAGTGTCCTGCATTTGGTAGATTCGTTTTTTTCGTTTCGTTTCATATTTTTACAACGGTTCGGCCGGACCATGTGTGCACGAAATGTTTCAGCGATTCAATGATGATGGAATCGAAGTAGAAATAAAAGGGTTGATGATTTTAGGTTCTCCTAGTCGGTCATTCGATCTGGCCTGGTAATGGACCTTTTTGTGTATCCTGTTGGTAGTTTTACAGTTGCTCTGCTCTGTCTGATCACATGTCCGAATTAAACGCGAGTTGTCAGATGGATTACTTTTGAGCGATTCGTAGTGCGTACCTATTATTTTGATTTTTTTTTAAGCAAGGGATGTTTGGCAAATGCATTAGCTAGCAACACATTTAATTGATGGCCTTTGAGCGAAAGGCAACTTTGGAGATATGTGCACCTGGGCAGTCGATGCGGAATTGTGTAGTACATAGTTTAGTTACGATATAATGAAGTTCTTAAGCAAGGAATCATAGTCATAGGCTTTGACTTAGGTCCAAAACATGCAGCTGTAAAAATAGAGGAGATGTGATCGTCGAGAAGAGGTGGGGGTGAAGGTATCTACATAATTTCTTATGACAACCGCTTAACGCCTTAGTATACGAGCAGCCATTAAAAACATGCCGCTATCCTCACAGCTCCAATGTATGTTTTCAAGCTTAGATGTTCTTTTCTCTATTAGTGTTTGCAAGGTCAATATCGTTAAATTCCAGCTTTATGGCGAAAAGTTAAGGGGGGTGGGGGGGTTAAGTTAGGTTAAGTAGATGTTGCAGTCTTAACCGATCCAGCTTTGCTCAGATCTGCTTAGTCGCTAAACATACATATGTACGAACAAACTGTCCGCCTAAGATTTATTCTTTCAGAAACAACCGGCTTTAGCTTTAGTTTGCGATTGGCATACATAAGACACCTTTTTCAAGTACGAGAGGTAAAGTAGGTACGGGTAGGTAAGCAGAGCTGTTTGCATAGTTACGCAGAAGTACATGATAGAATATATGACTAACAGAACCATTGTCATCATGGTTGATGAATCTGTTGAGGTCTGATTGGGTCACGAGTATTGCCAGATGTTTTAAGCAATTTCCCCATCTCGGACCTTGAAATTACCCTTTCTTTCGATTGAGATTCATACAAATACAAATTTGTCATTACAAATAAAAGGCAAATAATTATTTAGTTTAAAATTTAATATAATAATAATACATGTAACAAGAACACAACTTAATTCACCTCAAATGACTTTATTCATTTACATTTATTTATTGCCCTTTTTTTTGTAAAAAAAGTAATAATAAAAAGAAGATACAGCTTCACATAAATAAATTAAATAATTTGAAATAAATAAAGCTGTGAACATGTTTCATTTAAAGCACATTCAACAATTGAAGATGTTCTTTAGCAGTTTTAAAGCTGAAACATTCCACTTTTTTTGCCTTGAAGCCTGACCTTACAAACTAGGTTGCGTTTAAGCAAGATCTACTTAACCTATTCTTTTTTAGTTTTCACTCGGTTACCGTGAAAAATAAATGCTCAGTATCAGCATTTGAGTGTGGATTTGTAAGAATGTATTCAGAAACTAGACTTAGGTTCGTTGACAAGAAATTTCAATCAAAATCTTTTATCTCTCGTACTTCTTGCCAAAATTGTTCAATAGGTAGTTGCTTCAGGGCCAGTTATAGTAATTTGGAGCTTTCTCCATTCTAATCTCTGACCAGTTTGCTTTCTTCACTATTAGGAACTTGCAATGAATCAAAAGAAATTTCTTTGCTGTTCATTCTTTTTGGGACATTTAATGCCACTTCTGGCTAAAGAAACTCCATAATAGGAAACCTTTTCTCTTCAATTGTTCGAATGTTTCCAAATTGTTTTCTTCTTTTATATTGTTTATTAATTGTGCACACTCCGACCCAACGTAAATGTCCTTGAGATCTATTATACTATTACTGTACATAGCAACAAAATCAATAAAGTCTTAAAAATCCAGAAGTCTATTAAAATCTTCTTCTTCAATAACATTTTGAGCTATCTTCAGTTCTATTTTGTTGGACTCGCTGTAGGGAACATGCAATAGTACTCGATTGCTTCAGAAAAGTCTGTAAAAATCGTTAACATATATATGTAAGAGCAAACTTCAGGAAGTAAAATTAAGCTTTTATTTAAATGTCGGTTAAGCGTTCATATATATATTTGGTTTTTTGCCTCTTAGTTTCTATTGAGTTCAATAGATTCCAATAGCCACCTTGTTCTTTACGGACTTAATATTTTTCCTTTTTTAGTGTTAAAATATATTTTTCTCCAGTATAGCTACCATTGATAAGAGATTTTCATATCCATTTGGAAGTTCCGCACATCCGTAGATAACTACTAGCGCAGACGTATGTCAAATACTGAAAAGGGAAACAACTGTTTTTTTTTTAAACTAAAAGCTTACGTCCCAGAACTTAGTTACATCCAATAACTTTCTTGACAGGAATTTGGTGCTTACAAGACATTTCTTATAGGTTCTGTATGAAGCTTCAGCGGAACAATCAGTGACATTTAATTTAATAAGTTCCAACAACTGAGTTTGTATGGAAAATGTTGGGGGTATCTAGCCACGAAATTGGGAATTCCCCACAATCTGGCTACACTGTCGGTCACCCATAGAAGCAGGTCAGATAAGCAACAACGCGTTAGTCGGCAAGACAAGTTGCTATACCTCCGTTTTTAAACTATCTGTAAAGGTAGGTCTGACAGTGCTGAAATTCCAGTTCTTCCTGTTCTGCTTCAAAGTGTTGTACTCTTATAGTCTGAAATCACTATTAGCTGCCGCATATGGTGCTTTTGGCTAGCTTTTTGCTATGTCAAGATATTGGGAACACTGGTTATTGTCTGCGGTTGCTGAATGCGCTGTGAAAGGTTTCTCACGCAAAGCTATATTAGATATACGATCAAAGAAATTAAAAAAAAATTTTATAGAAAAATCGTTTAACTGCCATAAAATAGCGCGATATTGCTGATGCTGTGCCTGATTATTGTTACTTGAGTTGCTTATATTGCTTGTTGAATGCCCGATGCACTTAAGTTTTTATCCAAAAGCTCACTTCTCGGTGGCTTGAGGGGCTTGACCGTCGTTGCCGAAGGTATTATTTAGTATTCGTATACATTATTTGCACGGGATCTTTATACACGCTGGCTAATCCAGGTGTGCTGACGTCGAATTTATTCTTCTGATCTGTTCGCAGCTTATTTCCTTTTTCTCTAGCCAAGTTTTGATATAAGTTTTATGCAGTTTTCATAGACAGCCCGCAGAAAGGTTTTGGCATCATAAACTGGGATGCGGATCCTATTCTGGCTAGTTTGTCTGATTGTTCATTGCCTTCATGTCCACTGTAACCTGGCACCCGGATCACATGTAATTTGTTGGTTGTGGCCAGTATTAGGAGGAGTTGAGGGCAATCCCGGACTACTTTTGATGTTATCTCAAAGGCGTTTATTGTACATAAAGCTGTCCTGCTGTCAGAGGAAATGTAAATTATTTTTTTCGTCATGAATCTGTTTAAATTCTCTCGAATGCAGAGTTCTATTGCATGGATTTCCGCTTGAAATACGGATACGTTAGTATTAGTGCGAGGACCGTACACTCCCGCTCGAACTCCGTCATTTGTTTTTGATCCGTCCGTATACCATATATAGGAATTCTTGGTTTGTTCTGTTTTAAATTTAAGCGTTCTGGGAATGTAACCTTGAAGTTATGTTGGAAGTTATAACATGGGAAGCATTAGTCCGTTAGAAGTATTTCCAGGTGACGACGAAAACATACTACCTAAGGAGGTCTAGGCTGTCATCTACCACTGCCAGAAGTTTAACCTTCATTATGTCATCGGTTGTGATGCTAATGCTCATTATAAGGTATGAGGAAACAGTGTCTTTTAGAATTTCTTATAAGTAATCAAGTAGATGTCCACAATAAAGGTTCCAAATCAACCTTTATAAATGCAATTCGCGAAGAGGTACTTGACTTTAAACTCGCGACTCTATTTATATCTAATTTCATTGTGAATTGGCATAAGGACTCATTGTCAGACCATCGGCATATACGGTTTGACATACCTGGTACATTAATACAAAACCCTAGTAGATATAATCCCAAGTCGACGGATGGGAATATGTACCGAGGACTTGTCCTCTTAAACTGATATCCTGATTATATTTATCGAGTCCACGTGGGATCTAGGTGAAGAAGCGCAACAGCTGAATAAAGTGTTACTAACCTCCTACCATATAGTTGCCTCATTTAAACCAGTGTGTGTAAACGTAAGCTTACCTGGTGGAATGACAAGCTTGCTAAAATCAGGAAGAAGGTTCGGAAACTCTTTAATCTGGCCAATCACACAAAGATGTGGAATAAAGGCTCGCCCTCACAGAATACAACTCAGAACTGAGAAGATCAAAACGAGCCGCGTAGAGGAAATGCTGTGAAGTATCCACAAAACTCTCACTAAAGATTATTCAAAACGTTACTACAATTCACTTTCCAGGATCTTCTATCCGTGTAAGACATGAAAACTTAAACACGACGGACCCAATTGTCTCGATATCGAGTAGAGTTAATAGTCTATCTGGTAAAATATTTAGCCTTTGTTCTTAAAGTTATGGAAAGACTCATAGATGGTCATATCAGAAGTCAGTTAGAAATATCTAATCCCCTTCACTCAAGTCAATTTGCATAAAGGGAAAGTCCACTGTAGGTGCTCTTCACTATCTTGTAAGAATGCACTTTTATTAAAGGAAATCGCCTTAAGTTCCTTCCTAGACGTTAAGGGCGTTTTGGATAACGCCGGATATGACGCGATTGCCAGGGCAATCAGTGGTAAAGGTATCAAAGACTCTACGAACCAATGGATTAGAGCCACGCTGGAAAGTTGAATCATATTCGTTAGTGTCTGTGACGGTTAGAGTTAGAGGCTGCCCACAAGGAGGGGTACTCTCCCCACACTTCAGCACGAGACCTGTTTTGCCAGTAACCAGGCATTAACAAAAATTAATGCAATTAATTAACACCTAATTAGACATGCTGCATACACACATCCACCAACGACCATAAAGCAATACGGGGACAATCGGGACTAAGGTTTGCGACGAACAAGCCCGGACTTCGAACCGGCCACACGGCTGATCAAAAAACAACAAGGAAAATATGTCAGAACCCTTGCGTCACTATACGTGCAAAAAAACCTTTCTCCAAAAAAAAAAACAACAAAATATAAAAATGGTTCTCCTCTTACCAACCTGCAACTTATAACTTTTGTATAACCTATGCGGACCTGCCTACTTGGCGCCATTAAAATACCAATTTAACTTTCTTTATCCCAATATATTTAAGACCTTCTTAATTTCGCGAACATTTATCTCACTAAAGTTAAAAAAAAATGAAAAAGAAAATAAATCGTCATCCAACACCTATAGGATTTCGAGCATTCTACGCACGTAAAATGGTAAAACAAAAATTCTTTTACTGCTCTCTAAAGGGAAATTCAAAAAATATTCAGATACTTTAGCTACTTTCTCGTGTCTTTGTTGTATGAATTTGAAAAAGACTAAAACCTTTAGCGATTGGTAGCAGTCAAACAACCGACCCCCATCCACCCACCATCTTTCCGTGCAAGTACGCCATCGGCCAGGGATTTCAAAATATTTGGCTGTGTATCCCAGTCCTGATTCGATTCACTTTTCTCTATTCTTGTTGATTTTTCGTGTGATTTTTCATTTGAGCTTTCTTATTTTTGAGTTTTGCTTCTTGTGATAAAATTATGAACTTTCAATGTTAGCAAAAGAATTTTTTTTCATCGTGCTTTACTCTGACCTTTGCCGGCTTACCACTGGGCAGAAGCAGAGATAACCCGTTCCAAAACAGAAGAAGACCAAAGACAACCAGCAAGCAGGAGTGGAGCATAAATAAGCAAAAACTTCCTTTGAATATGAGGCTAAAGCAATGAAGTTTTTCCGACTTTTTTTTTGTTTTGCTTGCTTTCTATGAAAAAAATTCCGTTCTTTGAATGAAAAATGAAATAACCACGGGGAAATAGAAAAACTTTTTTGTTCTTTCGAATTTCTATTTTATTTTATTTTTTTTTTGTTTTAAAACTTTTTCTTTGTTTTGTTTTGTTTTTGTTATTTTGTTACGTTCTTTGAGATGCTTTTAATGTGGAAATGCGGGTGAGGGAGGCAGGATGTAGGTGAGAGAAAGATGCTGCAACAGAAAATTGGTTTTCATGGGAAAATTGTGTGACCTTAAAGAGGACTCTGGGAAATTTATTCTTTTAAAGAAATCCTTTGGATTTTGTGTACAGTTCGTTGCGGAAAAGTTTAAATTTTTATACAGCGAAAGAATCGGTTGAATGCTTAGCTTTGGCGGTGCGATGGTATCTTTGGGGCAAGATAATACCAATTAGATTCGATCGTAAATGTTAATCGACCGAAGGCAGGTGAATTAAGTTTTTTTGTTGGAATGGTTTCTCTAGAGTAGTCTGCACTTGATGTAGCATTACATCCTTCACTCGCTATTTACAGGTATCCGGTTCATGCGCTTTTGCATATCGTCTTAATTCGAACTGTGTAAACTTTTTGGTTTGGCTGTATATTCTCCCCGCTTCGCATTCCAAAAGTGCGTCGAGCAATCAAGTATCAGTTCTCTACGGTTCTATATTTCGTCGTTCTAGCCGTGAGTGAGACGTCATTCTAAAGAGAACACATGAAAATTAATTTTTAATTTTGCTGCGTTAACAGTAGATCTGTCATCATCCGAAGCTATTGGTTGGACAGATAACCGCACGGTTAACCCCCTTTATGGAACCCCGTGCACAGAAGAATTAGGATATTTCGGATAGCCGGTTTGTCCATTCTCGTCTTAAGACCAAACATCATCGTGCGGTGAGTGGTAGAAGTTAATGATGAGACGATAAAGCCAACCTTTTGATGTCTTAATACAGTGAAACTTCGATTATCCGTCAGGCAGCGGACCAACCCCTTGACGGATAAATAAATAGACGGTTAATCAAATGTATGAAATTTTTTTTGTTTTTATTCTGTATTGCGAAGCTGAAATAAATAGATACATACAAGGTATTGAATGTAATACATATACATATACATACTGTACACAAAAAACCCAAGAAATATTAAAAAAGAATAAAAATTGCTGATATGTCATTTTCGTATTTTATTATGGAATAAATTGTTCACAACCGAATTAAGATAATTTGGTGAAAAATTCCGTCACTTTTTTTTTTGCTTAGCAATTGCTTGAGACCTTCCAATAGCCCAATTTCTCATTCTTTGTAAAATCATCACATCAATATGATTGTCGTCGTTTTGTTGTGAATACCAATCGATGAATTGTTGTTCACAACCGCATTAAGATAATTTGGTGAAAAATTCCGTCACTTTTTTTTGCTTAGCAATTGCTTGAGACCTTCCAATAGCCCAATTTCTCATTCTTCGTAAAATCATCACATCAATATGATTGGCGTCGTTTTGTTGTGAATACCAATCGATGAATTGTTGAATGTTATCAGCAGCTTTTTTGGCTTCTTTGCGCAAATCTTTTGCGGTAGTTATTTCATCAACCTCTTCACCATGGTGGTTATTGATATCAGTTTCTGAATCAATAGCGTCTGGTTTAACGGCCATTTCAATGATTTCTTCGTCCGACAGCAATTGATAACATTCACTACCATCATCACAAAGTAACCAATCGTTAACACCCTGTTGATTTTCCAAGCCGAATACAGCACCACATTCAGCCAAAATTTCACTTGTTACGGCATCACGCTCACTGTTTCAGAGAGAATTTCTCCGCTTAAATGAGGCCACAATTTATTCCATGATCTTGACAGTGTTTCTTTAGAAACTTCGGACCAAGCATCAGATGCATTTTCGACAGCACTTTTCAAATTGTAGGCTTTCCAGTATTCTTGCAAAGAAATATCTTCTTCAATAACAAGACTTTGAATGAATTTCTTTCTGTATAGTCGCTTAAAAGTCTCTATAACGGCTTGATCCATTGCATCAGTTGCATCAGTGAAGTAGTGTTTGCGGGCAAAAAGTAGCACATAATGTTTCCATCGTCACTTCTCAACAAACTGTACAAGGATCGCCTTTGGTGGTACATTTTTCGACTTCAAATCTTGTTGAATGGATGGAACGAACACCTTTTGAAACAATGTAAAAAATTGTTCTAATGCAAACAATACAAATGCTTTTTATGTTGAATAATTATGAATATAAACACTCACCTTTTTAAACCATTCAATGGAAATGCGTTGATCCATCCATGCACTTTTTTGTGCGTATTATCGAACGGGTAGAGCATTCAAATTCATTGATTTAAAACAGCGAGGTTTGTTCGCCGTGCCAATTAAAAGCAATGGAAGTCGGTGGTTGCCACTTGCATTGGCGCAAACCATTACGGTAATTCGTTGCTTCTGCATCTTAAATCCAGGCGCATACTTTTCGAAAAGTGCTGCGAGCGTTTTGGTCGGCAATGCTTTATAATTCAAGCCAGTCTCGTCAGCGCTGTATACTTGATCTTGTGACAAACCCATTTCATCGATCATCATTTGAAATTTATTCTTGAAAGCGGCAACAGTGTCAACACTTGCAGCGCTCATCTTTTCACCTCGCAGTTCAATTCGCGTATAACGTGACGACCTTTGAAATTGTCCAACCAGCCATTGCTTGCTTTGAAATTGGCATCGCCACTCAATTTTTGGTTGAACTGTAATGCTTTCTCAGGAACAATTGGGCCCGACACTTCGTTTCTGGACAAACCATAAATACAAAGCTGTGTCGAGCGCTTCATTAGCTGGTTTTTTCATTGTCTTACGTTGTTTCGGGCGCCCATCGATGGTTCTCTAAATTTCGTAAACAAAGTAGACAAAAAAAAACTGGCCGAGTGTGACGGTTAGTCGGGAGACGGATAATCGAAGTTCCACTGTACTTGGAATCTGCACACGACTATATTTCAACCGCACAGCATTCATATAAATACTTTAAAACTCAAAAATGTCTAATTAGAATAAATCGCGGTAAAAATCGTTTAACTCATTGTTGGGGGCTTTTTTTGTGATAAGAAAAACTAATAATTTTCATTAAAATCTAAAGACAGTTAAGGATTGACTATATGAACCTTGATGCCATCTTTCGATGTGTGCATTGAAATATAACTACTCTTATTTTGTCAACATTAGGCAGTCTATCGCTATGGATTATGTACATACATCTTTCCTTCACTCTCCTTTTGTATGGTACTTTCCCCACCTTATATTATTTTCTATTGTATAATTTTTTATCATTCAACACTTACTTTTATAGTTATAGCATAATTAGATTCCTTTTTAATGAACTCGCCTTTTGTAATGAATATTGTAAAAAATTATAGTTTAAAAATTAAATGGAATGAATGAAATTTTGTTTGACCTGCTATACAGTATTGTGGGTGCAGTGGCTTAGTGGTTAAGTGCGTTGGACCACTAAGCGAGAGGTCGCTGGTTCAAATCTCGACCTGCCCCACCTCTAGCAAACGTCTGACAAACATCTAAGAGTATGGAATGTCATGAGAAGCTTCCCAAAAATAAATTGCCGTTCGGAATCGGCATTAAACGGTAGGTCCCTCCATTCGTGTCAAAAATATAACTTCGCACACACAATGGTTGGAGAAGCTAGGCTTTAGGTCTTGTATGGGCCGTTTACGCCTAATATTTATTTATTTTTATTTTTTTGCTATACAGGATTGTCAGACAAATATTTAAATAATATTTACCCAATTCTTTGTCCCATTTGCAGGCAAATTGCAAAGAGTATCACCAAAGCTATTGTTAAAGAATTTTAGAATTCGGCTTTCTCCTCGGTTTTTCTCCTTTCTTCTGCTTGCTTTAACCGCTGCTGTTTAAATCGTTTCTTCTCACTTTTCGCACAGACCTGGTACCAACATCAGTATCAACTACAGGCACATTATCCAGACTAAGACGTATAATTTTGCCTACCTCACTTCTATTGCACACCTTCGATAACTTCCTTTTGCAATTGTACACAAGAAACCCCAAGCTACCGCGAAAATACCATCTGGAAACAAACAAAACCACCACCACTACCATCAGCAACTTCCTTACAACCTGTGAGTGTGTCATGTCATGTTCTGAGAGGTCAGTTCTTTTCTTGTTCTTGTGTTCATTTCAAGGCTCAATACCCTTGCTGATGGCTTTTGTATTGCATTTTGGTGAATTTATGGATCCCTTATCTAAATACACACAATTTATTCGGTACTTTGTTTTACCGTTTAGCGGTTCTATCTTGTCCATCTGTTGATTCCTTGCCTGTGCGTTTGCTCACCTGTTTGGATGCGATCGTTAAATGTCTTATTACGTGAAGATCTCAGCTCGACTGTTTTTTTTTTAATTATGTACATATTTTTTGGTGCTTGTGTTTTCTTTTCTTATATTGTTATTCTTTGTTCTCATCGCTGATAGAGTGGATCCTTTGATACAGTTATTCGTTGATTGCTTTTGCATTGTTCCCGTTTTGATATATGTAATTTACTTTACCGCGATACCGCAGACTACTATCATGCACGTACTTCCACACATGGTTCTTGAGGTTTAACCCTTCTTTCAATTAAAAAAAAATGCAATAATAGTAGAATGAAAATAAAGGAAACACACGTTTAAAAAATATCTAAAAGATACTTCTGAATAAAGGGACGCAAATGTGAATTTTTTTTGTTGATTGTGTAAAACCTAAAAACACCCGGTCAACAAATTACTGTGGATGCGGTTTTACAAGCTGAATGTTGTGTCACCGCGGGTCCTAGATATACTACAACTCTACACTATTTGACCAAGTAGGTATTTTTTTTTTCGCTGCTGTTTCACTTTAGATACATGTATTCCTAGGTGAAATAATAACACATGCGTCGCGCGGAGAATAACATTCAAGTACGTCGAATTGAATGAAAGGGTTAAAATGTCGCGCACCGTTTGACCCTCGTCAAAGGGATAGAGTTAGATGACACTTTACTTACAGCAATATGAAGGTGAACGCTTGCGCATGGGATTTTAGAAATGCTTACAGTTTGGAAAAACAATGCAGTGTGGACTTTGTAAAACTTTTACATGACTGGATGGATAGGTTTCGGAGCATGGTTAAGGGCTGAAGGAAAGTGGAGTTTTATGAGTTTTTTTTACAATTTTTTAAATTTTTTGCAATCCAGTATATTTTCATTTGGGCGTGGCCCGTCTCCAAAGCTTCGAGAATGGCATACAAAGTGGTACCAAAACATATGGAGGGGAGTGTCCACAATCAGAAGTTATTGATGTTTTATTATTTTTATTTGTTTATATGTCAAAAATTGTACAAAAATATAAAGTCATAGGAACATAGCTAAAGAATACAAAGAGGGAAAAAATAGACCAAACTAGGGGGATCTTCTTCGTCAAAGTCGGCCGATTGCTGAAAGTATAAGAAAAAAAATTAATTGATTTCTTTATCAGATTGCAACTTTACCATATGGAGTGTACAATTAATCATTGGATGAAGAACAGCAGATCATCGGTGGGAGCTTGAGTATGTCCCTGTCACCACCCTTCTGCCAGTATTAAGCTCCTTGTTCCGCATGCCAACCAGTCTGAGTATAGACTGTTCCTCCAGTACCGGAGTAGGTATTCATGCGTAAAGGTAGGGCTGGATGTTGAGGCTGAAGTTATGGCCTCCAGTTTAGCACCAGGACAAACTTATATGTAAGTCCAAATGACTTTTGTTAGCCGCAACCAACGACACTTATTCCCATTCACAAACCCGCTCCATCGAAGTTTCAGGTATTTTTAATATCAGTAGCCATATCGTCCAGGATCATTGCTTCCATCTTAAGCCATTTTCCTGTCGGAAACTTTCATCGGGATGATGTGAACTTTTGCAGATGGCTTAGCTGTTTCCCCTCCAACGGCCATCAAATTCATGGATTTCCCTGACCGTTGGTAGGATTGGAAATGGCCCTGCTTCTTTGGGGTTGGGAGAGCGGTAACTAGAACTTTAAGAAGCGCTTATGACTTTCTCTAGTTTTCTGCTGATGTTCTTGGAGTTATTTTTCGTTTACAGAGGAAGAGGGTGTCCGAAATAAATCTGCCCTCCGTCTCTGAGTTAATTTTCATACTGTTACTGGAATACCACCCCTAGTGCAGTCATGTCCTACCGATTTATTTTCGCTCCATTAAGTAACGCACTGCCTCTACACCCTTGGGCATCAGCGTGATCTTTCATAAAATTTAGGTTCTCCAGAGTTCAGGAAATTTACGCTTTCGCGAGTGGATTTTTGCTATTATCCGTTCCAAATGGAGTAGAAGTAAAAGTATTTCGGGTTTGGGTTGTCCTTAATTAACCGCTCTGCAAACAGCCTGTCTCCAATCGGTGGTACTTCTTCATAGCCCGTTTCGTCATGGTCATGTAAGATCTCCTGGAAGGACATTTCTTTATAACTCAGCCCCAAGGATGATACCAATACCGTTCTTACCGTGTTCTAGAGTCAAAGTAACGCACCATTTTGTTTCTTGAATCTAATCGCCTTCTAGCCATTATCTCTTTCAGCTCGTAACTTCGACCACTTATACTTCCAATGTTTCCCCTCGCGAACCTTTATTTTCGTCTTAGTTTATGCATTATTTTGCCAATAGCTTAGACCCGAGCATTTCTGTCTGGGACGGGACAGTATTTTCTTATAATTGTATAGATCGCCATCCTCACGCCAAGTACTGAAGCTCCCAACTCTAGAATAGCCTTCCGGCGTTTATTTCGTTAAAGAAAGATAAGATGCTACTTTTTTTTATCATTGTGCCTTTCGACCACCACCGCCCACAACTTAAAATCCTTCATTTTTGGTCCTTCGTCAGTTACAAAAAAAAAGACACGCAACAAATCTTTCTTTCCAGTGCATTCAAAATTAAGGAAAAACAAACGTATCCTTCCACTAATGGTTTCATAAATTAGAAATAGAATAAATATATATATATATATATATGAATTGTAAGAATTACATCCTTTTTCTTACTTTACCAACTCGACCCATACTTCGAGGAGCAGCCACCCATCTCCAACTAACAAGCTCAGGAATGACGGAAAAGATTGCCAACTTAATTCCTCTTCTCGCCCTCATTTAAATTGATAAGGCCATAGAGACATAAAACAAAAAAAAAAATTAAAATTAAAATAAAGAAGAAAGGAAATGGGATTCTTTTTCCTTACAATTCTTCACTTTTAAGACATTTGATTTTCTTTCTTTTTTATCTGTCAGAGGCCTTTTGCTACAAATCATGTCGGAAACACACACACTCCATACAGTTTCAATTGTGTTGGTTGGAAAGGGGGGTTTTTTCTGGGAGGAATGCGGGTGATAACAGTGAAAAAAAATGAAATTAGGGAAATCAGCAGCATCCGTTCACCACCCTAAAAAGAAAAGACAAAAATGTCTTCAAAAAAAAAATTCTGTTTCTTTCCTTCACATGCATCATGGAGCACAGCATAAAGGTCATTCAAGGGAAATTGAAACAGCGCAGTTGTGAATTTAAAATAAAAAGAAAAGAGGATAATTATAAATTAGACTTTTGTAGGCAGGATGACATGGGGACTTTTTCGAGAATTCTTGATTTCAAATGATTTTTTTTTGTCAACGCGTAAAGGGTGGAATATCATCAGTCATGGCTACGGAATTTAACTGATAAAAAAAATGGACGGAGGATAGTTGTAGAGCTTGGTTTTTGTTTTTGATGAATTGACCGAGAATGTTTTGTGAAATATAAACTATGAGGATTCAATGTATTTGTGTATGTATTTTCAAGGAAGTAACAGACATTACTTTACCATATTAATTGTGCCCAAGAATATTGTTAATAATGTTTAAGGGGTTTGGAAGGTTCTCCGGAAGAAAATTTCCCAACAATTTATATGTTGCTAATATCCTTAAGCTACACAGCCGATATCGATGTCATCTGCCTGAGTAAATGATCAAAGGACCACTACAAATGTCCTACAGAAGAGACCCTTGGGGAAAGCTAAAACTTACAAACGTTTGCTAACATATTAATCATATGTTTGTAAAGTATCGGCTGAGCAGTATTCCTCTAACTATCCAAAAATATAACACTCCTCACAGCCTTTAAAAACCATTGAAAAATCAATTGGCTCAAATATAGAGAAACTATTGAACACTAAAGTACCTCTGTACATTAGAGCTTCTCATGTACTAAGGATGAGTTCGACGGTAGAGTTAAGAGTCTTACCTTAGGTTTCAATAAAGCGCTTTTATCTCATCGGAGCAAGAGGAAAGAAGCAGCCGATAGCTCTTAGACTAATAGCTAAATCTGCTTCTAGATATACATTTCCCGATTATCAACACGACATTTAATAGGTCAAATGCACACATTAACTCGCAAGATCTTGTAACTAAGGAAAACTGCTTCGGGAAAGACGTATCTTCAAACTGTATAAATCAACGGGACCAGCATTCGATTATTCGCTACACAAGAAGGAGCTTTCAACAATATCGATACATCTGAGGCAATCGGTGGGCTGATTTATGTACTACTAATAAGTGGGGTTATCAAACTGGCTGGATTATCTGATACAGGAGCTGCCATTAAAGGAACATCCTCCTTCCCACCCTGAAACTTGGTGGCTAATGTCATTTCTCCCTAGAACGGTAATAGTACTTTAAACGAACTTTTTGAATATGCTTTCGACGAGCTAATGAGTTCGGCAGTTCGGTGTGCTCTTGGTGTCCCCTTAGCTAGTCCTTAGCTATGCAAAATACTCAGCTTTACTATAGGTGTGAAGACGATCGTCCAAAATTGTCATCCGGATGACATCCTGATGTCACTATGACGTAGAATTTGTATTGGATGACAACTTTAGTAAAATTTCTACAACATACTGACGTCAGGATGTCATCCGGATGACAATTTCGGATGACCGTCTAATCCTGATGACAAGTTTGGATGACCGTCTGATAGCATCTTATTTCTAAAGAAGTTAAATGTCTGGGCCTGATTCTTAATAAAGAGATAAGCTGGAAACCTTGCTAAGGTAATAAATTGAAAAGTCGTTGTAGTACTTTTTTCTTACAAAAGTCATGAATCTGGATGTACATTTCGGTCATATGGAGTAGATTAAGCGATTAATCTTGAAAACAAATTGCTTTATGCTTTTTATGATTTTTTTTTTGTAGAAAATATTTTGTGGGGTTCCACATATGTATATTCTGCAGTGTACACTTTTTCAATAATAAAATTTAGATATATATAGATTACCCTTTTTGAAAATAAATTCGTTTGACAATTTGTTTTGCTTTGCAAACAATTGCAAGGTATTTGATAAATATTTAAAGCGACCTTTAGACTATTGATATGACAGTTGTTTGAGGTATTGTGGAGCACACTTAAAACAACTATCACAGCAATCGAAATGTATTTCGTAATATATACGCATTTTGTCTCCTTTACACGCAGCTGACTTTTCAACATGATTTAATGTAAAAATGTGCCGGTGCACCTTAAAGTTTCTTATCGCTGCCCCACCTCTTGCGAACGTCTGACAATAATCGAAGAATAAGAAATGTCATGTCAGAAGCTTCTCAAAAATAAGAAGATGGACAAGCCAGGCTTGGTCCTTTATGGTGCGTTTACGCCAAATATAGAGTGGGCCAAATACAAGTTTCTTTTTAAAAATGCAATGAAATGAACAAAATTAAATTTTTTCCATATACTATGGTTTTATTAGCAAGAGCAAACATTCCCATTGATTAAAAAAACAACGTCGTTGAAGTGGCTGCCTCAGCTGGCTTCGTAGTAGCGCAATTCTGTCACTCCAATTTTCCAAGACCTTGTTGATGGTTTCGGGCTGTAGCTCACTGACTGCTTGGATGCTTGAAGGCCAATGATACATAAAAAAGAGTCCAAAGGGGACTAATCGCAAAGGGGTTGACATCGCCAAGACCGCGATTTGGCAATTTGGTGCGCAAAAGATCGATTGTAGCATGGCGCGCCATTCTGCACCAGAGGTCCTCCAAATCCACGTCTTAACAAAAAGTCGGTTAACAGGGCTTGAAAAGTCGTTGTAGTACTTTTTTCTTACAAAAGTCATGAATCTGGATGTACATTTCGGTCATATGGAGTGGTTGACTGGTTGACCTCTGTAGATTAAGCGATTAATCTCGAAAACAAATTGCTTTATGCTTTTTATGTTTTTTTTTTTGTAGAAAATATTTTGTGGGGTTCCACATATGTATATTCTGCAGTGTACACTTTTTCAATAATAAAATATAGATATATATAGATTACCCTTTTTGAAAATAAATTCGTTTGACAATTTGTTTTGCTTTGCAAACAATTGCAAGGTATTTGATAAATATTTAAAGCGACCTTTAGACTATTGATATGACAGTTGTTTGAGGTATTGTGGAGCACACTTAAAACAACTATCACAGCAATCGAAATGTATTTCGTAATATATACGCATTTTGTCTCCTTTACACGCAGCTGACTTTTCAACATGATTTAATGTAAAAATGTGCCGGTGCACCTTAAAGTTTCTTATCGCTGCCCCACCTCTTGCGAACGTCTGACAATAATCGAAGAATAAGAAATGTCATGTCAGAAGCTTCTCAAAAATAAGAAGATGGACAAGCCAGGCTTGGTCCTTTATGGTGCGTTTACGCCAAATATAGAGTGGGCCAAATACAAGTTTCTTTTTAAAAATGCAATGAAATGAACAAAATTAAATTTTTTCCATATACTATGGTTTTATTAGCAAGAGCAAACATTCCCATTGATTAAAAAAACAACGTCGTTGAAGTGGCTGCCTCAGCTGGCTTCGTAGTAGCGCAATTCTGTCACTCCAATTTTCCAAGACCTTGTTGATGGTTTCGGGCTGTAGCTCACTGACTGCTTGGATGCTTGAAGGCCAATGATACATAAAAAAGAGTCCAAAGGGGACTAATCGCAAAGGGGTTGACATCGCCAAGACCGCGATTTGGCAATTTGGTGCGCAAAAGATCGATTGTAGCATGGCGCGCCATTCTGCACCAGAGGTCCTCCAAATCCACGTCTTAACAAAAAGTCGGTTAACAGGGCTTGAAAAGTCGTTGTAGTACTTTTTTCTTACAAAAGTCATGAATCTGGATGTACATTTCGGTCATATGGAGTGGTTGACTGGTTGACCTCTGTAGATTAAGCGATTAATCTCGAAAACAAATTGCTTTATGCTTTTTATGTTTTTTTTTTTGTAGAAAATATTTTGTGGGGTTCCACATATGTATATTCTGCAGTGTACACTTTTTCAATAATAAAATATAGATATATATAGATTACCCTTTTTGAAAATAAATTCGTTTGACAATTTGTTTTGCTTTGCAAACAATTGCAAGGTATTTGATAAATATTTAAAGCGACCTTTAGACTATTGATATGACAGTTGTTTGAGGTATTGTGGAGCACACTTAAAACAACTATCACAGCAATCGAAATGTATTTCGTAATATATACGCATTTTGTCTCCTTTACACGCAGCTGACTTTTCAACATGATTTAATGTAATAATGTGCCGGTGCACCTTAAAGTTTCTTATCGCTGCCCCACCTCTTGCGAACGTCTGACAATAATCGAAGAATAAGAAATGTCATGTCAGAAGCTTCTCAAAAATAAGAAGATGGACAAGCCAGGCTTGGTCCTTTATGGTGCGTTTACGCCAAATATAGAGTGGGCCAAATACAAGTTTCTTTTTAAAAATGCAATGAAATGAACAAAATTAAATTTTTTCCATATATTATGGTTTTATTAGCCAGAGCAAACATTCCCATTGATTAAAAAAACAACGTCGTTGAAGTGGCTGCCTCAGCTGGCTTCGTAGTAGCGCAATTCTGTCACTCCAATTTTCCAAGACCTTGTTGATGGTTTCGGGCTGTAGCTCACTGACTGCTTGGATGCTTGAAGGCCAATGATACATAAAAAAGAGTCCAAAGGGGACTAATCGCAAAGGGGTTGACATCGCCAAGACCGCGATTTGGCAATTTGGTGCGCAAAAGATCGATTGTAGCATGGCGCGCCATTCTGCACCAGAGGTCCTCCAAATTCACGTCTTAACAAAAAGTCGGTTAACAGGGCTCTGTAACGGCCACCGTTAACCGAAATGTTGTTTCCAGCTTCATTTTCGACGAAAAATGGATCAATGATGCCACCAATCCACCATTCGCACCAAACTGTCACCCTCTGTAGGTGCATTGGATTCTCAACAATAACGGACCATGGATGTTGTCTAACAGCATACCAGTCTCACGAACTTTTTGTACAAACTTGCGTACACTGTACAGCAGGCGCGGTGGGTGCTTCATTTCACACAAAACTTCTTTTCAAAAAACCCACTGTTTGGGTGGGCACTCACTTTGAAAATAAGTTTTCATAATTTCCAAATGTTGTTCAAACGTAAAGCTCATTTTGTTCCGCGGAGGTGTGATACTGACTTTTTGTCAAGATTTCGACCGGAAAACAGCTGTCATAATAACCTTTGATTTAAAAACAAAATAGTAGCCGGTCCACCCTTTAAATTTAATGTGATAAAAATGAGGAAAAAACTATGAAGCCCTGACATACAATTGGTCTTATGCTCATGAATATTATGTACTGAAAGAAGAGTTGCTATTATTATATTGGTCACCACTATATAAGACCCTCTACTTGACTCTCATAACTTTCAATTTCAGAAGTTGAGGAAACAGACAGTTACATAATTTTGCCGATCAAACTTGGGATGTTATTCACTCTTGTTCTAGTTCGACATCGGATGTCGAATATAAATTTAAATTGAGTAGTAAAATTCAAATTGAAATATAAATATATTGCGTATTTACACCGAAAAGATGTTTATTATTATTAATTAATCGTTCACTTTTAGCGATTTTAGGTGATCTTGTTTGTTTTGAATACGCAATGGACATGAACCTGTACCTAGTTGTTATTGCATTGAAACAATGTTGTATAAGGAACAAGTGAAGTAGTAGGAATAAGATCTGAAATAAATAAATGAAAACCCGGTGTTTTATCTTGCTATAGCTTGTGACCACCAGATGAAGCTATTTCATGGCTAGCAAATTGTAGTGCTGACTTACTGGCTGTTGAATGGTCTCTATTGCCGGGTATTGCAACAAGACCCAAGGTCGCTCAATGCTGGTAGCTCATTTTTTGGCGGACCACCACCGGTCTTAAATATTCCTTTTAAACACGTTTATGTACCGCTGCTAAATTAGGATCTACCTTTGGTAGCACAACACAACACAACGATTAATGCCTTAAAACCATTTTTGGTGTAAATGAGCAAAGCGCTAAATACTCTTACATATCCTTTTGTTTAGAAATGTGGACCCTTATTACTAATTAGCCTCTGCGCATTGCAATTCTTGGCATTCATTTTGGAGAAAGGTATGAAGGTGCTGGTCGAAATTTCAAGCAGAGATAGCAAGTAATCAAACTGATTGGAGACGGAAACTTCTTCAAAATTAACAAACACTATAGAAATAAAGAACTAAAAACAAAAGTCACAATTATTCGACTAACTTTTGCTTTTTGCTCTGATGGGTGCAGTACATATTGAGCCACCTACGTAGCTGGAAATATATTTCTTAAAAATACTTTCAGATTTTTGATGCATGACCAAGCTTACGTGATGTTTGTGTCAGTATTCACAATTTACATATTCCATTCAGTGGGAATGCCGAGTTTTAAGTGGTTTGTATTCCTTTGCTGTCTCTGCCAATCTTGTCGTTAATTTTATGGAAAGAGCACACGAACACTGAATAGGCAACAAGTGACAAACACAAAAATTGCTAAATTTTTGCAACTCAGCTAGCTTAGCGCAAAATAATTAAAAAATCAAATAACAAAAATTACGCACGAATCTCAAACATAGATTTGGAAACTTGCATAGCATGTATCATCTGTCACAAATCCTAGATAACTTTTGATTTTCATATTCCAATTCGAGATTAATAAAACCGTGTTTTAACTCATCCTAGCCAACTTTCGATCTCTAAGATGACTTAGAAACTCAAGGGTCACGGATAAATGCAACAACACCCGGATTTAATTGGCAGCATTTTTGAATTACCTATATGCATAGCAAAAGTTAGAAATTGTACGTTTTTTTGTCTACTTTAGAAATTGGATAAACTCAAGGACGAGTGTAACTGCAAAGAGTTAGAAATTGTACGTTTTTTTGTCTACTTTAGAAATTGGATAAACTCAAGGACGAGTGTAACTGCAAAGCGGAATAAGTTTGGATCTCAGTGATACCAACATGGAATCCTGGAGTGAAAGAAAACTAGTTATACACAAGAATTTGAAAGTTGAAAGCGGTAGAATCTTTTCATGGCTCTTATATGTATATCCATAATAAACCGAATTCTAATTTTGGAGACCAAAATTACTTAAATTTTGGGAAAATCTATAAAACCAAAAACGAGCTATAGAAGGCACACAAATTGTCAATGTAAGGACGGCGTACGACCTTGACGTTTGTAAAACAAAAAATTATTGAAAAGAATTTAATTTAAAATTAAATCGAGTAAATTTAGATCTAAGTGGTCGGAATAGTTGTGGGGAGCAATCGAGCTAATATTCATTGTCAAAGTATTTCAACCCTCTGATTTATGATTTGATTCCTTTATCCACCCCCCGTGAATTGTCATTATAATATTTTTTTAAATTTGTATTATTAAACTCAAAAGCACAGGAATTTCCATCCGCACGGCGGCGCTCGGAACTAACGCAAACTTTTACTGGTCAGTGTTGTTCTTTGTGTCCGTGTCTGTGTTTGAATTTAAAATTCTAATTAAATTAAGTTATTATCACAACAAGCACTAGACCGCTGGACACCCTATCGATAGCAGCCACAATAGCGTTTATATAATTAAAAGGTATGGATATTTTTTTCTCCCACCCATCAGGTACCAGGCAGCAGGCAGCAGGCAGCAGCTAGCAGCAACAGATCATTAGTTTACCAAACAAAGGAGTCACTAATTTAGAAAATTGCATCCTTTTTGTGCCATACACAAACAAACTTATGGAAGCAACAAGACGATGACGATGACGACGAAGGCGACCGGCGACGACAGCAACTGACTGGCCAAAAGGTGTGTATTTCAAAGCAAACGGTCGTTTTTTGCACACGCTTAAGGTTATAATACTGACTTGGTGGCGGCCAGTCTTCAATATAATATCCAACACAACGGGAAGTATTATACCTACCTAAGTTCAATAGAGCAATTTTAGTCAATTTTTTGAACGCCAGACCCAGCTGTTGGTTTACAAAACCCTTCGAATAGTAAACGTGTTTTATTTTTTAGTTTTTTTTTTCATTTTCTTGGATAGAAAATTATGCCGAATAAGGGTGGAAAGTGGTAGGTCGGTCCTAGGTATAATAGCTGACCATAACAGTAATTGCTTTTGTAGAGTCAAAAAAAATGGTTGCGAACCGTTCCACTTCTCTCTATATATATGTATATATTTTTTACAAGCAATTGTTAGGGGTTAGTTTCCAACTTTCTCATACTCATATTGTGTGTAACACTGTAACACGATATGGGACAAGGGTAGCTCAGAAAAAAGAAAAAAAAAGGTGTGTACCGTGTGTAGGTAGACTGTATACGTTGTGTGGGATGAAATATACCATTTTCTTTACGTTTCTTTTATTTTTATTTTCTGTTTTTATATTAGCGTGCGACTAAACATTAGCATAGGTGGAGGGGTGAAAAAATAAAAATGGCGCTAGGTAAAAATAGAGAGAAAATGACCTAATTGTATTTTGTACGTGCGATTTGTGTGTTCGTTTGGTTAGGGTTCAATTTTTTTTCGAATATTGCTTTGTTGGATCAACCGACAACGAACGAAGCTATCTAGTTTGTGTTAAATCGATAAAAGGAAATAAAATTGGTTTGTTTGGGCCGAAAGGGGAAAGTTAGTTCAACTAGCTACAAACAAACGGCGCGGTGTAGATAATTGCTTTCCAATAAAACGATTGAACTTTTCCAGAGCAAAGGTGTCAAAGTCGGAGGTTTGGGAGTTTGCGGATAAATACTAGTTGTAAGGTGTGTCATGTTGCAATGGACTCGCGAGTAAAAACAAAAATAATAGTATTACATATTTTATGTAAGAGAGATGTGTTGGCTGTGTTTACGAAAATATTTCGTAGATAATGCGGAATTTTATTCAGGTAACAATAATACGTTTGCCATATCCATATTTGACAGACTTTTTAATTTTGTTGAACAATTTGAAGAACTTCTACGTATACCACACTCGACAGTTTTATTTTAAATTATCTAATCACGTTTGATAGGAAACATCCCAGCGGAATTACGCACTAATACCGACAACAACATGCGGTTACATCTTATGGGGCTAGTTAGTCCAAAAGGTTTAATCCTTTGTAGTCGGCGCACAAGATTTCTCTGGGGTATAACTTGTAATACAGCGCATTTTGTGACAATAAGGTATTAAACCCGGCCAAAAACCCTTTTTTTCCAATTGCCAACCCGGAATTGTTATTTTTCGAAAAGCTTAGTAAATGAACCAAAACGCAAAATAGCCAAAGCTCTATCTTGACACAGAGTGCAACGGAATCAGTCAAAATTGTGTAGAGCGTCAATTCGATTTTGTAGAAAGCTCCAATATCAATATCGTGATTTACTAGAAACCTCTGCAGTTTTGTTCTTTAATTTACTTTTCATTCGAATTGCTATGGGTTATTCTGGACAAGTTATTTGTTTTATTATTTAAAATATATTTCGAATTATTATATAATAATTACTATCCGACTTTTGTTTGTACTGGGTATAACTTAGCTGTAAATAAAATTTGAATAAATATTTATTTCATTGCATTGTAATTTAAAGTGTTTTGTTATATTTCCAAGCATTGCAATTTGTTTTGTTATGTGGTTAATATTAAATTGTTTTATGCAGGAATCTGCGGCCCAAAAAAGCCCTACTTAATCGTAATAATCGAGATATGTGCTGAATTGCAAGTGCAATAGCTGATGGATCACATTGGAAGTTAACTAGAATAATCACTGGAGTATACAGTGGCTGACATATACCTACTTATCTACACTTATTTTGAATTGATGTATCCTTTCTAATATTTACGTATAAGTCACATAAGAATATCACAGTAATTGAAGATATTCGCTTCGAAAAACCACGTGTATTTGAAATATTTTTTAGTCTTCACAGGCTCTTGTTTAGATGATAATACAGACGACAATTGATTTGTTCACACCGACATAGTGCCGGTTATTCAAAGGTGTGCAGATATTCTCCGCACACCCTATCAGATTTTTTAATTATAATGTATAATACAAAAAAAAAATTCCTTAAATTATCTAAAAAATCACCCAAGGATGTACGCCTCACTTTAGCGCACCAAGATTAAGAAAATTGTCATACAAAATGTTTTAAAAAAAATCGCAATACTCATTCTCTTATATGGTTGTTCAACTTCATTAAGCACACCACCACACCACCGAATCGACTCTAACCGAAATTTTAATTTTCAATAAAAATGTTACTCATATTACCCATTAGGTTGTTTTCCTTACTTCAGCGCACCAAGGTACATTAAATCTTCATACAACATTTTTTTTTTTTAAAATTGAAGCTCATTTCCGTATAAGGTTGACGTTCTTTTTCATTATGGGCACATCGCTAGGGTATTAGATTCATTCCACAAATTCATCCTTGCAGGTTTTCGAAAAAAATTGCAACTCATCGTCTCATCCTCATTGTGTGTTTCCTTCTCTTCTAAATGTGGTGCGCTTTTCTTATGAGAACGACTAAACAAAATCGACACAAAATCTAGAGTTCCACAACCGATCGAGAATTATGAATAAGTAATGAGTTATAGATTTATTCGCTCGTATTACGGTTGCCAAATACAAATTTGTAATACTTATTTCATTAATTTTCAATTGTGGGATAAACGTGTGGTTTTCATTGATATATTATATCAGTCCTAATTTGAGTTTTTTTTTTGGCTTTATGATGCTAAGAAATAGCATCATAGCATCATAACGACATTCAAGGTGTAACAGCATAAATAACTTTTTGTTAATTTTCAAGAGACCAATTTTTAGTTTTAAGTTCCTGTTGCAGCACTTGAGATATCGCAATGAAACAAATGTGGAATGTTACCGAGGAATGGTCCTCGAAAAAAAATAATATTAGGTTTGTATACATTGCATGTGTTAAGTTAAGTTAAGAAGCTAATAGTGACATGAATACGGGAAAACAAAATCAAAATACTTGCTTATATATTATATCAGTCCTAATTTGAGTTTTTTTTTGGCTTTATGATGCTAAGAAATAGCATCATAGCATCATAACGACATTCAAGGTGTAACAGCATAAATAACTTTTTGTTAATTTTCAAGAGACCAATTTTTAGTTTTAAGTTGCTGTTGCAGCACTTGAGATATCGCATTGAAACAAATGTGGAATGTTACCGAGGAATGGTCATCGAAAAAAAATAATATTAGGTTTGTATACATTGCACGTGTTAAGTTAAGTTAAGAAGCTAATAATGACATAAATACGGGAAAACAAAATCAAAATACTTGCTTATAAAAACAAAAGCCGTTTATATGTATGTCAACGATAGTCTTACGGCATACACAAGAACCGTTTTTCAGAAGGCAAAACAGCTGAAACTGCAAAACAAATATAAAATTATATATAACGCTGAAGTTCACGATGTTATGATAACTTATCACAGCTTAACCACTTTCCAAATTGATAATTGTGTTTCTCGAATTAAGGAGTCCTACACGAAATTTTTTTGAAAATTGATTTTCCAGCTCTTAGATCTGCCTTAACCTTTGAGTTTTGGGTCGACGTTTACCGTCGTGTACCATCTGCTTTTAATATGATTTACAAAGCTTCAATTTTACATTACAAAAGTAATGATAGAAAACCAAAACAAATAAAACCATGGTTGAATTCTAAATTGCCGAAAAAAATTGATTTAAAGACTTTGTAGTCCTTATAAAATTAGGATTAAAAGATGTTGATGAACTTCCTAGTTGTAAAGATAATTATTTTACAAATAAATTTCCTGCTAATGTAGGGAATTCAAATAAGGAGTGGGAATTTCTTAACGAAATACTAAATAAAAGGAAACCAGAAGAACCAGAAACCTATAAAAAATAGTTACAATTTAGTTAATGACGTAACATTAGTATATATTCTCAGTCGAATTCAGGTCAATGTTGTGTTGGTATTATTCAAGAGTGCTTTAACACCGAAAAAGTTTCGTTTTTGAAAGTTTTACCGCACTAGAAATTTATAAAATAATAATGTCCCTTAAAAAGTCCAATTCACCATTATAACTTTGTCACTTGTCTTCCGACAAAATAATGATCCTAACTGTTTCCTATACATCTACTTTAAAGGTGGTTTCGCAGAGTATTTTCTTATATTTACATTATATAAAATGTTTGCTTTAAGATTGTTTGAAACAAAGTTTGAAATAAAAATAGAAAGAACGAAAAAAGTAAGCGGCACATCACTGGGGACTACCGGGTGCAATTCTTAACCTTTCAATCTTGCTTAGCAGTGTGCTTTATTCACTGCAAACATTCCTGTGCTGTTATCAAAAGGAGTGTGGTTTTATTTAACATATTATTATTGTCCTAAATAGAAGATAACTTTGCGGACGATTTTAATTGTGAATGTGGTATGCAAATAAAGGCAGAAATCGGAGAAACCACTTAGGTTGGACCTCCTGAAACCTAAAAATGTGTTAGCAAGCAACTGTTTTAGTATCCGCGTTCGTTGAAGAATAAGTATTCGGTCAAGAAAGTAATGACAACACCTAAACTAGTGATGTATGAAACCGTAGGTTATGTGTTATATGTCTTATTAACCTTCTCAATTTACTCCACCCGCTATTTCACATCATATAAGTAATAATATTATAACCAACCATTAACAACGATGCGGCTTTTAATCCGATATGATATATTATAACAAACTCATGCAGGTGGTCAACTTAGCATTCCGTTGCTGATATTTGTCTTAAAATTTCTTCACTTATCTAATCAAATTAAAAGCCACAACACATTATCGAACACAAACACAAATTTCAAAAACAATGAAACCACAAAAACATTCCACAACCATCACCGAGTAGCACTTTATCCATATTATTATCATTGCATTAAAAAGAGTGGAATTTCTCTTAAACAAACTCTACCTACCCCATTTCCAGTGAATCTATGAATCTAACACTTCCTCTTTCTGTTTCCTTCAACGAACATTGAAATCAGCAGTTGTATAAGCAACCTACCCACCAAAAACACTAACGAAATCTTCTGGGAAAATTTGCCATCTATCGTTAAATAGACAAACTTGATATTACCATGGACTTCTTCCGAATTTTTGGAAAGAAAATTCCTTCCTTGTGTGAGTTCTCCTGGTGAAAGCAAAAAAAAAATTTCCCATTTTTTTTTAAAAAAAGAATAGTTTCACCTTGTTAGTAATGAACTTGAATGAGATGCGGTGTGTTGTTTCTTATTTTTTCTATCTTTAACAAGGAAATTATATCCTATTTATATCCATTATGTGGTTAAGATGTACACATATGTTAGATGCAAACTGACAGAGGATGCAATTGCAAGGATATTGAAGGGGTTTTGGTAAACGATAATGGGTTGGGAGTAGGAGGACATGCATTTAAGAGCATAATGTGGATTTTTTAATTTTCTGCAAGTAGACGGGTAAAAATAGGGGTCAACTCTTTCTTTATAATGTGGGATATTCAATATGTATTGCTTCCAGAAAAGATGGGTTCGTATGGCTCGTTTTGGATTGAAAACTAGTAACTTCTAATCCTAATCATTAAGTTTAACTTAACCTAGCTACCAGGATTCGGCGCGCACAAGTGAAGGGTGGAAATGGAAGCAGTAAGCTAATGGGGGAAACTTAGAGGGGCTTACCAGTTGAGGCGCACGACCACCAGCAATTAAGTAAATATTTACATAATCTTCGAATGCATTGAAATCTTTAAGGAATATTAAGGTATTTATATTTTAAAAGACTTTATAGCCCGTTTAGATGTACAGAACTCACCATGTTGGGTTCGAACAAAGGACATACACCGAGGAAATCATCCGCGATGTCTTTGTCTTCTCCACAAGTACAGATAGTTAAGCCTAGAACATTTAGGGTGCTGGGCAAACGCGTGATGGCCCGTCAGAATGCCCACTAAGTGCTCGCAGTCTTTTCTCGCTATTTATATTAAAAATAAAGCAGACTTTCGGGCGAAAAAGTTTGGTTTGTCTGCAGCCCGAAGAAACGTGCCAACGAAGGTTCAGCTATTGAGAAAACTACTTCCGTACCCTAAGGAGCAAGTTCTTTGGAGATCTTATTATACAACAAGACTCAGAGAGTTAAGTCTTCCGAACGAATTCAGAAAGATCTTGAGTCGGAGCGCTAAAGGTTAAAGGATTGAGCAAGGCCTTATGTATAGCGCCAGGAGCTCTAGCGCCGTTCTTTGGAGCGGTCCACTTAAAATAAAATGTATTAGGTATCAAGTAGCTTTATGCAACAAGAAGGAATAAACAACGCCTCAAGGCACCGACCCATAGAATACGTCACGTGCGTTTAATCGTCTGTTTACACTGAGTGTAGTTTTAAATACACATTTTTTTATGGAAGGTGGCCCATAAGCGAAGGATTTTACTCGACGTAATGGTATAGTTCGGGCCTTCAAGCACTGCTTATCCGCAATCACTTAGCCTATACCTAGGTACTTATGTCGTAAGTCCCTATTCTAAGAATTTCGCTCAACCACTTCTCCATATATCAAAATACACCTCCAGAATAGCTCTGAGAGTAATTTGCATTCATAAGCCTTTCTGCCTAACCACTAATGTCCTTTTGTTAATTACAGATAATCAAAATCCAACAAGTGTATTCCCCCTCCGAAATCGACTCATGCAATCGATTAACAAAAATATAAAAACACGAAAAATACCCCCCCCCCCCATTCATCAGATGTCACACATCATCCCTACCCACACGCATACAGAAACATTATGGCATTGAAACAATTTTAAATGGCCTTCAATTATTGGCAATAACAAAACAATTACATGTGATTGCCTCCCTAAATCGCTCGCACCCCTATATCGCTCGCTCACAAAATATCGTATGCATAGCCTTTGCCTTTCCTTTTCGTGTGAAATTTCAGGAATTTAAATTGCCACATCTCCTAGCACACTTGCAACATTTTTCCGCATCAGACTTGTGATTATTTTATTTTTTGCCTTGTTTGAATGGCTGAGTGCCCTGGCCTCAGGATTAAGCCGCGTTGAAATCAACAAACACAGCGAAAAGCGAAACAAAAGACAGTGTCTAGGGTTTGGTAGTTAATCGCTTACTTCATCATCCTGGTTCCGTGTAAGGGGCGAACGTGTGTGTTTGGGGGTGTACATGGTGGCCTCCCTTTTTTTCAGCTGAATAACCGACAAAACACATAACACAAAAAAAAGAATAAACGGGAAAGAGGAGAGAAAAAAACGCTTTAACAGCATTTATTTGCCAATTTAACCTGTTGACCAGTCTCTCTGACTCTGTGCCGACTACTGGACCGCTTTTTACAGCGGACAGGAAAAGGGGAGCTTTGATGATGAAAAAAATCGAAAACAAACATCCATTACACGGTATTTGTATGCAAGGCAGGGTTTGTGTTAAGTTTTTTTTTGTTTCCCTTTTCGTCATCGGTTTTGGTTTGATCTTCTCAGTGCCGCGCGAACAAGGCACAGTTACGATTGACAAAAAAAAATATATAAAAAAGTTGAGGTTGTTTAAGGTTGCCTTTCGCCTCATCTCACCCATCTGCCATATTGGCGGTGACAATTACAGGCAATTAGCGCTTGTATGTATGATGCTAATTAGGAAAGGAATTGGTTGGCATCATGAGGGAATTATGTATGGATATCCTATTGGGTGAAATCACGTAAGGAGGAATGGTGTTGTGTAAGTAAAATAATGTTGCATGATTTTAGGAGAGCGCACGAAATAGTTCTCTGATAAGAATAGGGCTAATTGGGGGGCTTTGTCTTATTCTTTTTTTTTTGTCGCAGTGGAGTTGGTGAGCTCTAGGTAGATGGAGCTTCAAGTTGGATATCGTTGTTCTATTTGAAGTTTTATCAAATAAGTGACTTCAATGGGTCATATAATTTGTGTTCGACCTATATAATCGATATTTGATGCGAGTTAACTTCGGTATCCCCGTCAAATGCCAATCCAGGAACGCCAGCGGCCATGAAGAGACTCTTCACCCCAGGTTCTAATCAAAATCTTGAGTCTTTCCTCACGAGCTATAAGGCAGATAATATTGCGGTCTAGGAGAAACGATGGATAGGATCAGGTATGATGAAAAGACAAAATTGTGACGGATTGGATGTGGATTCATCATCGAAAATCGGCTTATGTCAAAAGTCCGTTGGCTGTAATGCGCATCAGGGGTACATTTTAAGACATAAGCCTTATATGTGCACATGCCCCTACCAACGAGGCTGAATACTCTATCGAAGAAGGTACCCCAGGACAAAACCTGGAAGGTGTACGATGTCAAAGTCGTGCGTAAGTATTTCAGTGCAAAAGTTGGAAAGAAAAACATCTTTGGCCACAAAATGACTACAGAAAACGATTATTGATAAAAATAAATATTAGTCTCTCAGCATGTCATCCGGATGACAAGTTTGGATGACCGTTTGATCGCACCTTTACCAGAATCGTATACACAAACAGATATAAAACTGAAATCTTTAAACACTTGGCCAGCTAAACATTATTTGCATATTAATCATTTTTTTCTGTTGATTTATTTATTCGAGATTATTTTTATTTTTTTTATGTTTTTTTTATTTAAAAAAAATTTAAATATTGCCCAGTAATAATTTTGATAATGTTTCTCTGTATTATTATTTTAAAATTGCAATCTTAATGTGGAACAATGAACATTTTTTTTATTTTTATTTAATTTTTATCAAACTGTGCCTTTTATGAAATGTAATGGCATTCTGATAAAATCATGTGGATGATGTGTTGATATAGTAATGCAGAAGAGTTAAACAAAAGAGATGAAAGGGAGCAGCCGTGCTGTGAACATCGACCAATAGTAATTTCATGCCGGTGTACAGTGTAAAAAGTGAAAAGATATTTTCATTTCATTATAATTAATGGGCTACTTATGCCCAATAAACACCATATTTTTTAGTTAGACAGGGAGTAGATACGAAAAACATAAGTCGTAACTTAAGTGCTCCAGAATATCCTCTGGAGTACACACAACAAGAAATAAATAACACAGTGCACTGCTTATCAAGCTCAATCTCAAAACAGCGACAAAGCAATAAGTTATTGTGTAGTAATTCGAAGCCGCAAGCGGTGGTGGAGTGTGAGATCAAAAATTGAACTCCACAGTATACAGAGACTACTGTGGAGTTCAAGTCTGAAAGCAGGTTTCTCAATAAATGAGAATATGTCTAATGCTGCTATGGATGAGCTTATTAATGAAGTGAATGTTAAAATTATTAACTGTGTTGAAAATCACTCCGTCACAAAAATTTAAATACGCTAGGATACGCTAATATTTTAAACTTGTCCGAGTTTTTTCAAAGTTCGAAAAATTTGATTAAGAAAGCTAAAACGAATTTTTCATAGACACTTGAATAAAGTTTACGCGGAATATAAAGAACTCTCAGTATAGATACAGAGTTTCAATCAAGTTGTAAAGTAAAGAGTTGGATTGGATCTTAATAATTAATTCAGGTCACGGCTAGGAACAATTAAGCCACAGTCTTGAGGAAAATCAATAAAATAAAGGACAGGAAGTATTTTGGAACTGATACTGCAAGTGACATACTTACACTTGACGGCAGAGGTCTAACAAGTGTCGAAGAGAAGCTTAACGCTTTTCAAACAATTTATTCAAATTTATATTCTGAAAAAACTCATTATTTTGATAGGCGTTTAGCAAACCAAGTTCTTTCTACGGTTACCGAATTTGAAAATGGGAACATGAATGTCCGCCTAACTTCGGATTGTGAAAAATCCAACACTACTTAAGATAAGCTATCTTTACAAGGCCAACCAGAATCAATTTATAAGATTATTCAAACTCTTATAATTAAGAAATGCACTGTAGTCTTAGAAATAGACTTGCAGACTGCTTTCGATTCAATTTGGCCAAAGGGACTTCTTTTTAAATTGAAGTTTAACTTTCCTTCTGCTCTGAAAAGAGTAATAAGTACCTTTTTAAGTTCTAGAATTGCTGTTGTCTGCATCGCTTCTGAATATTCAGAAGAATTTACAGTCCTTAAAGGTGTATCTCAAGGATCATTGCTTGACACAAAACTATTTAACATATATCTCTCTGATTTTTCTATTTATATCCCAACTCTGAGCCTCAGCCTATTCTCTTTGCTGATGACACCAAAATATTGGCAAGTGCGATTAGACCCGACAATGCATTAAATAAAATTATTGATTCGATACCAGTGCTGACATCTTACCTTAGCTCCTGGGGTCTAATTTTAAAGGCAGAGATGGCATAGGCAGCTATGGAAAATGACATCGTAAGGCAGTCAAAGGGAGTAAGACCCTCCTATTGGTTACAGAAAATGGCATATTAGAAAAGTGATAGGTGAAGCAAAACTAGCTTCTGGTCTCCTAAAATAATTACTGTCATCAAAACACACTTCTAAGAAAATCAAAATTCTATTATATTTAACAGTCGTAGCGGAGCTTTTAAACCTTGAGAGAAAGGACTTACAATTTTGTTGTGGTAGCTACAGTAGACCCAACCTAAAATGGCCTCTGATCATATTCATGATAAATTATCTAAAAACGAAACTACAATCAGTGGTAACCCATCCCAACCCACTTATCAAATCCCAGCCTACTTATCAGTGGCCAACCAAAATGTGAACGTATGTCGGGAGCAAACATACGAAAAATAATATTCAATAGTTAAATCGCAGTATACTAAATATGAAAAGATGTCATACCTATCTTTTAGAAAATAGTCTCGCTTAACCAGACGTAATCTAATTAAGTCTGTATATTATAACAACAGAACAATTGTATTCAAAACAAAACACTATTTATTATTTTGTCTCAATAAATTGAATTGAATTAAAAATTGAATGTATTACGAAATACTGAAATCCTATATTTCAGATGGACTCTTCTGTGTCCGATACAAACAAGAATATTCGGAACCAAAGAACATTGAAGCAGGTGTTCCACAGGGAAGTGTCGGAGGACGAACCCTATATCTGTTGTGTTCCAGGGATTTTCCTGTGGAAAACATTGCCATGATGGCTACATTTGCAAATGACAGAGAAACTGTCAATTCACGTAAACTGCACACATAAAAAGATAAATAATGATCCCATAATTATTAACAATCATATTGCACGCTATCCCAATAAAGCTAAGTACCTGGTATTAGCTTTGGACGTAAAGCTAAAATGGAAAGTGCACATTAAAAAGAACAGAGAAGAACTTAACTTTAAATATAGAAAAATGTTTTGGTTACTAGGAAGAGACTCAGATATGTCTTTCCAGAACAAAATCTTGCTGTATAAGCAGGTATTGAAGCGTGTACGTTCGCATCCAAAGAAAATAAATATTCAAACAATACACACATTCGAAAACAAAGTCCTTCGTGGAATAATAAATGCCCCTTGCTATATAAGATATAGCGATTTGCACCGTGACCTGCACGCTGTATCTCACAATCAGCGATTACAAAATCACATCAACTCCGAGGTGGAAACCGTTTTAAGTGAACTAGAAAATATCCGCAGATTGATAAAAACCAAGCTTCACGAGCTAATGGTCTAAAAGTGGCCCCGCCTTATTTTAAATATAACCAAGAATATTCCATCTTACACAGATCTGTCCTGATTAAAGAGGTAACCGAGAACTACCAAGTTTCCTTCGAGATTCTTCATTTCCGTTACTCTTTCGTAAACGCACAGAACATGGGCCCAAAATTCAAAATTAATTTTAAAATAAATTTAAATAAAAAAAACCAAACATTATTTGCCAGGAGACTGAATTTTCAAATTAGTGCCGTACACAGTTGGAAACGATGCTCGATTTCATTGTTTAGTTTTAAAAATATCTGTTGTACTTTCAGAAAATTTTACATAGTCATTCCCTAGTCTAGCTATGACTTTAGAAAATATCATTGAAACTGTCGAGACAAGGTGGTTTCCGGTTGCAAAGAATCGCAAAGCGACCATTAGTTGATTGATAGGTATAGAGTTGTTTCTGAGAACGCAAATAGAATTTAATTTCTATAGTTTCTATTAATATTACCTGTTTGAGTACTTGCTCTTTGTCGGGCAGGCGCCTATGATAATAATTTCTGGGATATTGTGATAAACAATACTGCGATACTTGGGACGCAAGTACGTTTGACGTTTAAAAATCAAAATTGAATTTGGACTCTTGATGGAACTCGAGGTTATTAGTGAATTCAAGTATCTAGGCTTTCTTTTAACATGCAATCTCAACCTCATATTAAAGAAAGAACTGTTGCAGAAAAAATGGCAATTAACACTATGTGGTCGAAATTGTTTAGTATTACAAACATTGTTTCTGTTTTCAAATTTAGGAGTTTAAATGCCGCAATAAATAGTTTTGGCTTATAGATATCAGCAGATTGAAGAAATCGAAACTATACATAGATCCCTTTTTAAATTTTTAGGCTACCACAATCCACACTGACTATGCAATCCATGTAGAATAAAGTATCCCTTTTATTTTAATTAAATAATAATAACTTGAAAACAAAAACAATTTTTATAGCTATCCGGTACAACTATTCTCCAATAAAAGATTGGTATGAATTAGCGGAAGCGAATGATGTATTAATTGAGCTGAGTGAGAATAACATTCGTTGGAGGAATATGCTTTATGATTGCATTTCCGTAATTGACATCAATTGGTTTAAACTCTGTTTAGAAAGAACAAAAGATTCCTATAGCCGAATTGTATAAAGGAAACTCGATCTCGCCTAGAATTCTGGAAACATTATAGAGTGGAAGTAAGATAGAAACCACCCAAAACTTCTAAAAAAAATTTAGCCAATTTGTAACGTAATAAAATGTCCACTCCAAGACTCCACTTATCTGTATATTGGCACTGATACCTAATGAAACGCCATTAGCTTACGTCCAATAGAATTTAACCCGGCGGCTTCATTAATTTATTAGTCCTTCGTTTCGCTTCGCCATTATCGAATCAATAAATTCCTAATCGAATCCCGCCTCAGTTTCAGTTCCAGTTCCAGTATTCAGTTCCAAGTGATAAAACATCAATTTAATTCAAATCCATAACGAACTCCACAAACAAAATTCGAATTAAAATCTGTCTCTTATTCTTCTCCAACTTCTGCGATATCCTTTTCAAAAATGAATAAAATAAATAATTTTTTTTTTATTTTTTTAATCATTCCACCACACCGATATTCAGAGGATAAAAACTTTTCCAATCCGCTTGGTTATTTTATTTAAATGATTCCATCGTCGTCGTCGTCATCATCCTCGTCCAATACTGTTTCCTCTCGTGCTCTCCAGTCTCCTTTATCTATCTATTAACATCTACGAGACATTGTCCTTCTATATTAAAATCCAATTTTAAACTATATGCATAGTAAAACGGTTGAAAAATCTCATTTTATCATCGGTATACACGAGCGCCATATAGACACACATACCAAGACGATGGTAAGTCCTTCATTTTTACGTCCCGTCAATAAAAAAAAATGGGAATGAGTTGGCGCAAAAAAGCCAGGCATCCCCCAGAGGAATAAAATACTTGCAAGTCATCTTCAAGCGGAAAATTAGAAGAAGAACTAAATGTGAGAAGATTGTTGTGGGTGGTGGATGGGTAGTATGAAAAGAAAAAAATATTTCTCTGTTCGTTTGTTGCATGTATGAGTGTAGCTGTTTGCTTGTGTACTGTTTAATAGCGCGCAAGAGGTCCGCGGATGGTTAAGTGCTAGTGCCCATGCCCTTGTATAAAAACTATACAAGAAGAAATTCTATCCTCGCGTCGCTGGTCCTTTTCCTATCAGTACACTTTTCTGTCGCCATATTCGAGCAATGTGAACTATACACAACTACATTATAAAAAATAAGATAAATAAATATGAAAATACTCCACCAACAACTGGTACAAGCACATATAAAACTTGGGACGGACCATTTGAAATGGTCGACATTGTGAAGCGGAGAGTGGAAGTCTTTCTTCCTGTGCAAGCCACGCAAGAACCCAATCTGTTTTTCTCTTACAGTGTGCTATGTAGTATGTGTATCACGTCCAAGTGGTGCGGAAGGTGGCTGTGAAGACATTCCTTTACCGTTTTATTTTTCTCCTTTTCCAAACAGCAGCGGGGGGGAATTTGAAAATATATACATTTTTTTTGTTGTGCATTACCGATGCCAGCCAGCAGCAGCAGCTCCTTTGAAAACTTAGCATACTGCTAGATATCGGATCGGATCTCAGGGACGCAAGAGACGGACAATACGACGAGAGCACAATCAGGAAAAAAAGGATAACAGACGTTTCTATATGTATAAATGTGCTTTACATTTCTATATACTTTTTTAATGATTTTTTTCTTCTTTTTATTCTATTCTGTGTGTAATTACATTCCAGGAAAGGCGAAGGAAAGGAAAGGATTCTTGGGGGCCTGGAGCCAGAGAAAGATAAGGAAACAACACAAACGGCAGCGGACAGACTCTCCTTTTTTTGCATCATGGCGGGACGAGGTTTTGGTCTTTTCGTCCCGTGTGTATGGTATGGTATGCCACTGCCTTGAATGATGCTGATGTGTACTTAAGAGGGGGTTCTTATTCTTATTTTTAAATCTCCTCTCGTCCTATGTACGAGGCGAGGACTCAGAAAGTTTATTGGATATAGAAATATGTATTGTATATGAAAAGGGGGTTTTGTGTTTTTTTTTTTTTTGAGTTCTGAGGATTTCATTTTTTGCTGACAGCAGAAAAAGTTTTTCCGTTTTTCCGGCTGCCATACCAACACACGGGGAAAAGAACGAATGATAATCATTTTGGATTTTTTTTTGTGCAAGCCTTTGGAAAATCTCTGGTATCCCATTATTCTGAGGGAGTTCTTGGTGTTGTCTTTTTTTTGCACTGTGAATTTGAATTATACACATAATGAAATTTATTTCCAGACATAGGGTTTTTTACCCTGGAAGAGATAAAAATGAGTTTTGAAGTAGTTCCCATTTGCGGCAGTTGGGTGTGTTGAGGGCGAATTCATCTAGCCCTTAGATGTATATCTTTGCAATGAGACGTCTAGGCGAAATTTTTTTCTACTATTTAAATGGTGAAGTGAAGCTCTGTTTGGATTTGGAGGATCTTGGGCAGAGGGAAATGCCTCGACTATAACTAACCGGGCGCGATATAGCTTGAAAACAAAATAAGTTTCAATGTGATATATTGCTACTTAAAAAATAAAACGTACAAGAAAAAACATGAAGTGAGGTACAAAAAAACAAAGGTCACAAAAGCTACAGAGTAGTACGTCCTACCCTCCCTTATGTGTCTCTAGTTTGGTGGACAGCCTTATGTAAAACCTATAACATTATCAAATTGAATCCAAATTTAAGCCGGAATTAGCACCACAGGAGCCCTTCGGTCAAGCTTGACCGAAGCACTTAACGTGATACTGAATATTCCTCCCACTAAATCGTAATATTAAAACAATACTATCGTGAAGTGCAGTTAGACTAAGGGAATCTGAATGCTGGTCCAAGGCACCCTATGGACACATCAAAATTCTACTGACACTACCTAGTGGTGACCCGAGACTCACTTAATACATAATACCAACACTAAATTTCCACAAAAACATTTTTGTTAGCTTCCCATCAAGGTTAAAATGCAAGGCAAACAACGTAGCAAAAGAATTCGACTCATGAAAACAGCGGCTATCTTCATTGATAGTCATGCTGCGATAAAGGCTCTGGATTCACCGTGACTACATCCAAAATAATTGGGGACTGTAGGGAAACACTAGCCCGCGCTAGCCGCCGGTTCACCATCACTCTAGCATAGGTTCCGGACCACAAGAACATAGAGGGGAATTAGAGGGCCGACAAGCTGGCTATATGTGGTTCTACTCTCAATGTATCACTGGCGGAGGAAGTCAATCCGCCTCTAGGCTATGTGAAGAGAAATACATACCTACATTTTTCCTCACTTGCTGAGTCTATGTGGTCGAGCCTGAAAGACTAAAAAAAGCCACCCTTAAACCATCAGCGGAAGAGTATGTGGTTGGACCTTCTAAGCGCAATATAACATGAAAAGAAGAATGGCTTAACATGTTTTTTCTGACGAAAAAAAGCTAAACTTAATTTATCCTGATGGGTATAATTATTATTTTCACGATATGAGAATATTTATTAGATTATATTATTTTCACCAAATACGGAAAGAAGATATCTCATTGCAGACATTAAATTAGCTTGGAGAGAAATTTCAGTGGATTTCTTTAAGGTACTTTATGATTCCATGACAAGAAAGGCAGTACTAATTGCCAAATAAACAAATAAAAGGAAAAATTGCTTTAACTTAATCGAACTTGTTCTTTTAAAAGTTGGTAGTTCTAAATTGGTTTTCTTTGCACAGAATATAAAATAGAATTAAGAAAAGCGAAGCATTTATCTTGGAGACACTTCTGTGGTAAAATAGAAAAAGTCTCTGATGCTTCAAGGCTAAAAAAATCATTTCGATATGTCCCGTAATGCCAAGCTGCCTTAAGAAAGCAGATGGCTCTTGGACTAATCGCAGCGAGAAATCGCTTAATCTGCTCCCTGATGTACATTTTCCAGGTAGCACCGCAGTTAATAGAACACTAGATTCAATATGTCAAATGCTTGCATTAACTCGCAATATCTGATTTCAAAGGACAAACTGCTTTGGGCACTACGTACATAGTTTCAAACTTTACAAATCAAATGGAATTATACCAGCCGAGCTGCAAAAGACTTCGAATAGCAGTAGGATGCTACCTACCGCTGCTGTAGAGAAAAGTAAAGGTGGTTTTTATACCCAATGCTGGTAAATGCTTCCATGCGAGTCCGAAAGATCTCAGACTCATAAGTCTATCGTCATTCCTTCCTAAAACTCTAGAACGATTGATTTATAAACATTTAACAACAACCATCGAAGCAAGATGTTTACCCCACAGAATGCATACTGCAAGGGTAAATCGGTGAAAACGGCTTTGCATACGATGGTATACTCCATCGAATACTCCCAGCATAATAGGGAGTAGACTATGGTTGCCTATGGTTGGAAATAAAAGGAGCTTCTAGCAATGTCGAAACATCTGTGATAGCAAAGGCGACAGTTCTCAGAAGCTCTCGGAAGATAAGGGAAGTAACAGGTGTTTCAAGTTGGAAGTAATGGGGATTGTAGATAGCTTCGATCGACTGCGGGGCGATCATTGCAACAAAGAACAAAAGGAATATCTTTCGGTTGTGCGGACAACTTTTACGGCCAATATTACTGCATCCAAGCAGTGTTGCGAGGGCAGCGGGATGTGCTTAATTTGCTAAAGTGGAATGGGAATACTGCAAGGAACTTCACTACAAAAGCGAGGCCATAGAAATTGTTGTTTGTGTATACACTGAGAGACATACTGGGTAACAAGCTGCTGTTATCACTAAAACGGTTATGTCGGAGGAAATACGACAAAAAAAAAGGGAGCTTTGCAAAGTATTCAGAGAAGCCAGGGGTAGCAGAAGCGGCACCACAATCTGTGTCTTAACAATATTCACAAGACATCCAAGTCAAAGTGGTTAACCTCGCTCCATATGAGAGTACGATTGAAAATTATTCCAAGGTCTCGCGGTGCTGGCATATTCCACGTATATGTGTTCAATATTTAATGGGGTTCAAATCAATACATCAAAAAGATAGTTCTTTTTTGACCAACGTGATGTAAGAAGCAGATCCTCATTCATCAAAGCTACAGCTTAATTTTTTTTTCGCAAAAGGGACGACTAAGCAGGGGTTGCACATCATCAACATAGAGATGAATCAGACAGTGTTAAATGACTTGAGGAAGCCAAGAATAGATCCCTGTGGCACAGGAGCTAAAATATTGAGAAAGCTAGAAGAACGCATTGCTGTCTTCAAAAAAGGCACGAAAGTATTAACTTATAGGACTCTAAAGAAAACCTATAGCAATTTCGCTTGGTTAATAGTCCAAAAGCCTTTGAAAAGTCCAAGAGTCACTATTCATAGAAATCCTTAATTCAATCTAAGATGAATGAATGTGGATTTGCAGCTGCTCTGGGATCGGAAACCAGACTTGTACGTAACAAATTATTGGCCGATAGATAGTTTTGTGTTAGTATTGTTTTTTGAAACATTTTGTTGATTTAATAGATAGCATTGGCTCAACAACACCTTTCTCACGGAGTCTTATATGTGCGTTAATTAAAAATGCTGTTGATACCAGTAGAATGCACTTCAATATGGGAAATACAAGGCGTAGCAAGGCAGCGTAAGTTGAACCTGTAATGAGCTCCGAAAAACTTAAGTCATGGTGTAAGTTGCCCGAGGAGGAGCTGGTCGACATAGTATTTGATGCGACACTTTTTGATAATTAAGACAATGCTGATGAAACTGGGCTAGTGAAAGACGCAGGTTTGGACAAAACTGACACTGACATTTTTCGTTGCTTTCTATAAACCTTGGATCCGCTCTATACTACCCACTCTCCTGCCATTGCTGTGGTTGGAAGTATAAAAAAATACCTTCCATGATTAATAGAATATCTCAGCACCAAGACGGTTACTTATCAACTATGTTTTGACATGTGCAATAATATTTCATTATATCACTATCAAACCAGACGCTCTCCCATTTACCAAAAAAAAAACCTTCCAATTTTAGCTCCCTAAATTTCATCTACAAATCATCACAAAATCCAAATATAGTAACTGCACAAAAAGTGCCGTAAAATCATTAATTGTGCCATTTCAAACAACAACAAAAAATAGCTCCTTCACTTATTTCCCTTGATATGAGTTTATTTAATAAAAATGGACCTCCATCATCCAGTCTATATACTGTCTGATACAATAATTATTAACCTCTTGTCGCTGGTGAATTCCTTCGAAAAGAGAAAACACCTACTCCCCTGTTAGTAGCAGCAGCAGCAGCTTTTCCTGCCACAAAATCCGATTATAAAAATGTCCACTCGGGAGAATATGTTATAGGTATGTAGAAGAAAAATCCGAAAGCACAAGCTACTACACAGAGAACAGCACAAAAGATTGCAAAAAAGGTTATAAAGGCTACTTAAGTGGTGTAAAATTACCACATGTGAATGACAGATTGCTTCGTTTACAATGTCCGCACGTCGCGCGCACTCACACTAACACTCACTCAGACAGCATAAATTACAGTTAAATAAATGTGAATTCATAGAAACAACTCTTCTCAAAAGTTGGCCCGTGCCCTACTTCTTGCGGCGTGGTTTCCTTGAGCTCCCTCGACGTATGGTTTTTTTTTATAGATGAAAAAATAATTAAAGGTAATTCCAAACCCATTTGTTTGAAATCCATTACAATCCGTTGGCGGTTTTTTACCCAAACCAGAGAATCGCACGGATTCAGACTCGGCCAAAAGACTCTTTGACAAGGGTGCAACGCTGGTCGTGGTTACAGCTACAAAAAAAATTAAAATAAATATAAACTCAAGACTAAAGTGTGGAAAAGAGTTTACCAAAAACCCTAACATATACAATAAAAACTCTTTAAAATGGAGAGAATAAAATAAAAAGCATGTACAGAGGGTGTACCCTTTTTTATTTCGTTAAGATACGCTGTGACTTTCACCCGAGAATAATAGAAAACCGGAAAAAAATAGAAAAAAAAGTTCAATTCGCAGCAACAGGATTTTAGAACCTCATCGTTGGCGTTGTCGTTCATCGTAGAGTGGTGGTGTTGAACACTCGAGAAGACAGCATCATTTATTTCCCATGACATCCACACACAAACACACATGTGGAAGAGATGACCAGAGAGAAACCGACAAAATGAACATCATGGTAAAAATGTATCCATTTAAATGGACATATTCAAGCTGGTTGGGTATTTTTTTGTCGTCGAGATACCTAGAGATACTCCCTTGACTATTTGATATCCTCGTTAATATTCTGTAGTACCTATACTCGATGGTAACCGCAATGAGGACATTCATTTTTATTCAATTAGTTTGGCTGATTTTTTTCTTTTCTACTCTTGATATCACTGTGCGAGAAAGGAAGTTTACTTTGGCAGTTCATGTTTTGAAATGGACATGGGAAATATGGCACGTTACAGATTATGTTTATTATCCATACAACATTAATGTCTAGTTAGTGTTGACAAGCGGCGGGAAATATGTGGAACAAAAGTGCATATCGAAGACTTGCATAAGTTCCTGCCGTATACAAAGCAAAAGTAAGTAAGCTACACATTTCCTTGACCGTAATACTTTGACCTTGTTATATAACAGATAGGTTGTATTCATGCTACGTCCCCCGAAGACCTCTTTTCGCTGGCAAAATGCTAGCTGTTCAAAAAAAAACAGAAAACAAAAGTTGTTGAACCGGAACCCGTACCCAGAGTACCCGTGTAAAATCAGCCTAAATCATGATATAAATACCACCTAAGTACCAAGGCCATTTTGAACTATGTAATTACCTCAAATTCCTAAAATAAATCGACACCTTAAATCAGCTTCTGGGAAAAGAGAGGCAAGGAGACATCCAAAATGAATCCTAATAGTTTAAATAAAACTTACCATGTCGACGAAGGGAACAGTCCCACTATTATAGACAAAACCAGTGGTCCTAGACTAAACCCATTTATAAAAAAATTAATTGAAAACTGGCACGTCTCGACCGAAATACCACTGCCATATTATTTTTCACCTGATTCTAGGGA
The DNA here is from genome assembly GCA_963576555.1 of Ferdinandea cuprea. Taxonomy (NCBI): domain Eukaryota; kingdom Metazoa; phylum Arthropoda; class Insecta; order Diptera; family Syrphidae; genus Ferdinandea; species Ferdinandea cuprea. Next base: position 27,415,328 of record OY754962.1, read on the forward strand.
ATACTCTCCAATTGAGACTCATATATCCTCAGGGATAACCCGACTAACTATAACAGAACAGTCAGAGATATTGACAGCCTGGAACTTGCACGAAAGTGATAGCATTAATATGGTCATTACTAGTTAACTAACATTGTTTCCTACATACATTTTCAGGATCTGTGCGTGTCCTACGAGACCTGGGTTCCAGGTAACTATTTGGCTGATCCTCAAATCGCTTTTGCCAGCTGATTCGTACAGGTATTGATCCATGGATAGCAAATTTATAATTACCTCCAAACCAGCGGTTGGTGTCGTTCTTATTGCATCCGTTGTCCCTATGCATGCTAGTCTCTGTATTTTCGTCGATTACTTAAGATTGTTTGATTTGTCTGTGGCTTGCCACCAGACTATACTGCCATATGAGAGTATGGGTCGTACAATTGCCGTGTACATCCACAGAATTATTTTGGGTTTGGTCCCCATTCAGTGCTAAAAATATGAGTAATAAAAGATAGTAATTGCAATTGTATTAGGTGATTTTAATTTAACTGATGTTGATTGGGTTTTTTCTGATAATGACAAATATGTTCTTCCATTTAATGTCTCAAAAGAGAAGGAAATTCAAGTAATTGACACAATGCTTGCCACGAATTTCCGTCAATTGAATGGATTTCCCAACGCTATTGGTAATGTGTTAGATTTAATTTTTATAAACGAAGAGATCGAAGCTTCTGTAAGCCGAGTTGATTTTCCATTACTGAATAATAGTATTTTCCATGATGCGTTGGAAGTTTCATTTGACTTGTCGGTTTTAAAATCATTGTTTGTTGGTATTAAAAGTGATAAGTTGGATTTCGCTAAAGCAGATTATAATGCTATAAACAATTTTTTATGCTCTATAAACTGGCAAAGCAGTCTTGGCTCTGCTAATTTAAACACTGCTTTTACAGAATTTAGAAAAATAATTGATCATACGATTTCTACATTTGTGCCGACTAAACGAAGAATCTGTTCTAATAAACCTCTTTGGTATAACAACAGTTTATCGAGACTGAAGAATGCTATGAATAAAGCCTATAAGTTGAGTAAATTAAATTTAAATGCGCGCGATGATTTTTTGCGACTGCGAAAGGAGTATGCATTTTTAAAGAAATTTGTTTATAAGCAATACGTTTCATCAATGGAAACTAGCATTAAACGTGATGCTAAAGCCTTTTGGTCATTTATAAACACAAAGCGAAAATCAATTGGTATACCATCAATTATGTCGTATAACGGAGTCAATAGTGATAATCTTAGTGAAATATGTAACATGTTTGCATCATTTTTCCAATCAAATTTCGTGAATGAGGTAATTGATTGTAGTTCATTACCCAATTGTGATCGCATCACTAACATAGGCTCTATTTCTCTTACTGAGGATGATATTCTTCTTGAATTATCATCGCTTGATTCGAGTACGAGTATTGCGCCTGACAACTTCCCCCCCTTGTTTTTTAAGGCATGCAAATGTAGTTTAGTTCAACCGCTTCAGATTATATTTAACAAGTCTCTAAAGGCAGGTATTTTTCTTGATTGCTGGAAGCATTCTTTTATAACTCCAATTCATAAATCTGGGTCTAAAAGAATTATTGACAATTACAGACCCATAGCTAAATTGCAACTAGTTCCGAAAATATTTGAAGCTGTTGTGAAGAAACGGATATATGCCGCTGTGTGTAATCAAATCTCGCAAAATCAGCATGGTTTTGTGTCTGGTAGATCAACTACTACCAACTTAGTCATTTTCACTAATTACTGTCTTCATAAAATTGAAAATCGTCACCAGGTTGATTGTATTTATACGGATTTTTCGAAGGCTTTTGACAGGGTCCAACACAATGTTCTGTTAAAGAAACTTGAGATGTTTGGATTCCATTCTAGTATTTTAAATTGGATCGGAAGTTATCTGCGAAATCGGAAACAATATGTGAAGATAGGATCCGCTCTGTCTAATGAAATTTTAAATTTCTCAGGTGTCCCCCAGGGAAGCCATATTGGTCCGCTCCTCTTCCTTCTTTTCATAAACGACTTACCATCTTTTATATCTGAATCCAATTCCCTTTTATATGCTGATGATTTAAAAATATTTAAATCTGTAAACTCGCTTTCTGATGCGATTCAATTGCAAACAGATCTTAACCAAGTTAATGCCTGGTGTACTATGAATGGGTTATATTTTAACATATCAAAATGCTCTGTTATGACTTTCAATAGAATCAAATCTCCGTTCATATTTGATTATAGTATACAAGGAAATTTACTTAAAAGACTTACTGATCAAAAAGATCTAGGTGTTATATTTGATCCTGAATTACACTTTGCGTTACACATAGATTACATAATAAGCAAGGCTAATTGTATGCTGGGTTTTCTGTGTCGAAATTCTAAAGACTTTAACGATCCCTACACTCTTAAATCACTTTTTAATTCATTAATTCGTTCTATATTAGAATATGGTTGCGTAGTTTGGAATCCCTACTACCACAATGCTGAAGCTCGGATTGAAAAAATTCAAAAGCGATTCACAAAATATGCTCTCAGAAAAATAAACTGGAATAATGATATTCCTCCTTATGAAGCAAGATGTGCGCTTATGAGTTTGAAACCTCTGGCAAAAAGAAGAACCTATTACTCAGTACTTTTTGCACATGATGTAATTACCGCTCATATTGATTGTTCGCTTTTATTATCATTGTTTAGTATATACACTCCTTTTCGCATTCTTCGGCCTAGAGAACTGTATTTTTTTTTATGTTTCTCGGCACAGAACTAATTATGGTCAAAATGATCCCATAACTAAAGCTTGTGTCAATTATAATTTATATAATAATTCAATTGACTTCAATATGAGTAGAATACTTTGTAAAACTGCTATAATGAATTCACTGTAATCTAATGATTAAATTGTGTATAAAATATGAATTTCTGTATTGTTATTAGAAGTAGTCTAAAAATAAGATAAACTTGTAAGACGAAATAAGTAAATAAATAAATATCTCGATAGTAAAATGGGTAATGAGATTTTGAGAAAAGATGGAAGCACTAGACATGGATTTGGATTTAAAAGACAGAATACTTTCAACAACATCAGCAGTGTTGAAAGCTGCGAAGCAGAAACTAGGGCAGCAGGCGGAGGAAGAAGGGTTCCCACTTTTTTAAAATCTGAGAATTTTTTGACGATTTCTGCGACGATATAGAATTAATGTTCAGTTCATTAGGATCAGGAGAATCACAGTTATTACTTTTGGACCAATGCCAATATTGCGCAGATTACTCTACAATAGCTTAAAAAAAAATTAGATTTTCTCAAAACCGGCATCTACGATTTTGATGTAATTACGCACATTTGAAATTTTTAACATAATTTTTCGAAATACAAAAAATTATCAAAATCCTTAGAGCCCTTTTTAAGAAAACGAATTTAATTTAAATTTAAAAAAATCGTTATATGAAAATAAAATAAAAAAAAAATATTTCAAAAATCGACGTATGCAAATTTGTTCGACTTAATTTTATAGAAAAAACACAAAAATTGTTTGAAGTTGGCTTTGTTAGTTTTCGAGATATTGGCGGTTTTATAAATTACCGTTAATTGATTTTTTTCCAAAAACTCAAAAACAAAACTCCTTGGAACCATTTTCTACAAAAATAGTTATGAGTCATTTTCACCAAAAAAATTGTATGGCAAGTACCGTTATTGCAAACGATAAAGCAAAAAATAAAAAGTTGTCCCGAGATATAACCCCAAAAACCTTATATACGAAGTTTGAAGCAAATCCGTCGAACCGTTTCGCCATACGACGCCCGGACAGACAGACAGATATACCGACGGACGGCTTTGGCCGACCCACTTTTTTGGACTTCTCTATAGTCGTAATAATATCCCTTATACTCAGTTTGGGTTCGAAATTTCCGCACGATCGCAATAACTTTCTCTTTACATTACATTAGTATACGAGAAAGTTGAAAAACATAAAGAATGATGCCCCTATAATAGCATCATCAACTAGAGATGTCAACGACGGACACCCCACCAGCAATGACTTTACACCTGCCACTCGGGCAGTGTCTATACAAATAGATGCTGAGATGAGCAGTTTAGATGAGAATGCGGCTCCTCTAAGCGACTCAAATTCAGAAACAAGCATGTTGTCGGATGAATTTAGAGACGACATGGACGAAAACAACACCTCTAACAATGCGGGTCAGAGAAAGTCGGTCTTTGTCAAATTTACTCCATCTGAGTGCGCCGATTCAAACAAGCGCTAAAATGGAGAAGACAAAATTCAGGCACGGATAACTGCCAAAAAGGTTGATGGCAACATGGGTTCCGAAGTGAAGCGAATGCAATCAGTCGGCTTTCGGAGCTTAAAGGATTGGTTTTCTACCGTTTTGGGCAGGTGAAACTTATCCTGAGTGACAAATCACCAAGCCAGGGCAAGAAAGACGTTCGCCCTGAGCCTAGAACGTCTAGAACGCCTAGCGCGCGTAGGAATAATCCAGCAGTGCCTAGTACAAGCTTCACCCCCACAGCAGCTACAGGTGTAGAGATGTCCGCCTCGACTTCCACTGTGGTAAAGACAACCAAACCCATCGCTACAGGCTGTCCCATTAAGACAGTGAGGGCATTTTCATAAAAGCCGGGTAGAGGTCCGAGAGGTAGGCAAGACGGCATCTTGCCAGAGAGTACAAATCATCGTATCAATGGTACTAAACAAAGGAATAAGCCAACATTCAGAAATGCGGTCAGAGAAGAGGTCCTAGAACTCACAATCTCCGTTTGTGCAAAATATTGTTGAAAACTGGCATGTGTCCGGATAGGTATCTCTATCAGATCATATGCACATCCGATTCAATCTGAGGTGCAACACCGAACACAATAAATGATGCGGAAGATGCACAATGTTAGTTAAACGATATTATCATTTCATCTTTTACAATTAGCTGTAAGGTAAACCACACTGTGGTAAAAAGGTAGAATGAGAACCTAGAAAGTATATGTAAAGAGAAAGAAACCTTTTCAATACGCACCGGAAGTTGGGACCAACACATATCCCTTCTTACCCTATACAACCAGGAATTGCATAGATCCAAGAGAGCTTGCTGGTGGAGCCTTTGTGAAAAGCTCGAAGAGCTTCCAGCAATGGCCCGTCTCCAAAGGACACTCTTAAAAGATCAATCAAACTATATGGGGCACGCACCACCACCCGAGACCAGGAAGAAACCTTATATATCCTTCTAAAAGTTAATTTTCCTTGCTTCAACAGCTAAAGGGTGACTCACCAACACGTCACCAAAGTCTCGCCCCCAAAATATTTAAGTAGTATCAAAAGTTTGTCCTGCAAACTTTTCAATCCGGATAAGGTTAAATGGGGGATAAATTCATTGAAACCGTACAAGGCACCAGGTACAGATGGCATTTTTCCGGGCCTGGATCTCCTTTTGCCTACCATTATTGCTTTATTTAGGTTCAGTTTTAGGGTATATATACCTTAAGCCTGGAGGTAGGTAAACGTGGTATTTTTTCCCAAATCAGGTAAACCTAGCGAACTACCTAAATCATACTGTCCAATCAGCTTGACGTCGTTTTTCCTAAAAATGATGAAAAGAATAATATAAGTTCATATCAGAAAATTCTTCAATAATGGCACACCTTTGCACCCCTTCCAATATGGATACTTGCACTGAAGGAGCACTGTTGAATCTATCAGAGCAAATCAAAATTGCTTTTAGCTTCAAAAAGATTGCACTGTGCTCTCCTGGACATAAAGGGTGCTTCCGACACTTTATTATACTGGATATAATTCTATATCAAAAGCCTTGGTTCATAGACGAACCTACGATTAGATGGATCAGAGCGATGCTAGAGAGTCGGAAAATAAGTGCAACATGAACACTGACCTCAGTATCAGTAATAGCCGCAAACGACTGCCCTCAGGGAGGAGTTCTCTCACCCCTACTATAGTCATTGGTTATTGACCACAGATGAGTAATTATAGAGACTGAGACTGAGAGGATTTTCCGCTCTCCCGGCTATCGTTTTTTATTTGCTTCAAAAAGGCATAATACTGTGTTCGTATATGTTTTTACATGCAAATCAAATTGAGCCAGCTAATGCACACAATAGCAGTTCTGCGCCTAAGAATCCATTTTGGAAAAGATCTCATGTTGACATATTAAAAGTCAAAATTGGGCTGTGTCCAATAACATCGTAATAACATGCGATGATTTATAATGAATTTGCAACAGAATAAAATGTTGGTGAATGTTTTTAATTATTATGTAAACCAAAATAATAGTTTTACCAAACAAGCATATTTGTTGGGTAAACATTTTTAAGCAGTTTCGTAAACATTTTGGCAGTTGCGCAAGTTAGACATAAAATAAGGGTTATCATAATTTGTTTGCCAGTAGTTGTCAGTAATAATAAAATAATTTTGGTGAGAATGTCGAGTAAAATAATTAAAATCAAATAATTTTTAAACGGAAGGTTTAATAAATATATGTTAGCAGTGAATTAATGAAATATTCTGTAAAATTACTAAAATTGTAGGTAAAATAAATAAAAGCTCAATGAATGAAATTAATGTGTAACGCGTGATTAGTTAACTGACCATTTCAATAATTTAACATAGTATTTCATAAATTCACTGCAATTTTATTAACCGCTATTCACTATTCCAATTCAAAGATAATAACGTAATTAAATTTGTTAAACATGTCTACAGTTTGTGTTTAAAAATGCATTTAAAGTTATTTTAACCCAGATTGTCAATTCGCTCGCTCGCTCTCATATAAACGTTCCGAATATGTAGGTATGTAAATATATTAAACTTTCATATGTTCAACAAAAACATAAGAAACAACCAAAGAATTTAATATACATGAAAAACTAATCCAAAACTATTAACTATAAATATTTTGCACCCAAACATTACTAATTTAGTAATATTCATGCAATTATAAAATAATGTATACATTTTATCCATTTTTCCAAAACGGAAAAAATATAACAACCTAAGTATGTTTATTTTAAGGAAGATACAAAATTGAGAACTATTTCTTATAAACTCAAAACATAAGGAAAGGCTACAGTCCGCTTGGGGCGAACAGTATGATACCCTATCCTATCCTTATCCCTATGTACCCCAAAGAAAAAATTCATAAGGAAGATGATAGATAGCATTTTATTTCATTCTATGAAATTTATAGAAAAACAAAATATTTTTTTGAAAAAACGCCCCCAAAAAGTGGGCGTGGCCAAAAACTTTGTATGGGTGACAAAGTGAATATTTGCTAAATATATTGTTAAACATTTTTTTTTCGATTTCTATGAAAATTTTCAAAGAAAACAGCATTTTAGTGAAAAACGCCCACAAAAAGTAGGCGTGGCAAAAAACTTTGTACTACAAATTTATAAAGGTAGGCAGTACCTACATATCTTGTGAAGGTTTTACAACTTTATCTCTCTAACTTAAGCCTTAAAACGGTTTTTTCTAAATTGTGGGCGTGGCAGTGGGCGGATTTAAAAACTTTTAACACTTTACCATTTCGGGACCCTAGGGAGTATACGCTCCAAATTTCAGCCTCCTAGCATGACTTTAAAGGCCTCAAAAGTTGATACGGACGGACGGACGGACATTGCTAAATAGTCTTAGGATTTGGTCCTGATCATAAATATATATACTTTTATGGGTCTACGACGAATATTAAGGGGTGTTACAAACTATGTGTCAAAATGAATATACCCTTAGGAAAGGGTATAAAAATGGCCCCAAACAAAATGAAAAAACGTACCAAAAATGTGTCACGCCCAAATGAAAAACATAAGGAAAGGCTACAGTCCGCTTGGGGCGAACAGTATGATACCCTATCATTATCCCTATGTACCCCAAAGAAAAAAAGCATTAGGAAGATGATGGATAGCATTTTATTTCATTCTATGAAATTTAAAGAAAAAAATTTTTTTTTTGAAAAAACGCCCCCAAAAAGTGGGCTTGGCCAAAAACTTTGTATGGGCAATATATTGGCTAAATATATTGTTAAACATTTTTTTTCGATTTCTATGAAAATTTTCAAAGAAAACAGCATTTTAGTGAAAAACGCCCACAAAAAGTAGGCGTGGCAAAAAACTTTATATGACAAATTTATAAAGGTAGGCAGTACCTACATATCTTGTGAAGGTTTTACAACTTTATCTCTCTAACTTAAGCCTTAAAACGGTTTTTTCTAAATTGTGGGCGTGGCAGTGGGCGGATTTAAAAACTTTTAACACTTTACCATTTCGGGAACCTAGGGAGTATATGCTCCAAATTTCAGCCTCCTAGCATAACTTTAAAGGCCTCAAAAGTTGATACGGACGGACGGACATTGCTAAATAGTCTTATGATTTGGTCCTGATCATAAATATATATACTTTTATGGGTCTACGACGAATATTAAGGGGTGTTACAAACTATGTGTCAAAATTAATATACCCTTAGGATAGGGTATAAAAATATTCGCATTTAATTGCAATAACTTCATTATTTATTATATACCTAACTATTTTGTATACCCTATCCTAAGGGTATATTAATTTTGACACATAGTTTGTAACAGCCCTTAATATTCGTCGCAGACCCCTAAAAGTATATATATTTATGATCAGGACCAAAATCTAAGACTATATAGCAATGTCCGTCCGTCCGTCCGTCCGTCCGTATCAACTTTTGAGGCCTTTAAAATTATGCTAAGAAGCTGAAATTTAGAACATATACTCCCTAGGGTTCCGAAATGGTAAAGTGTTAAAATTTTCAAAATACGCCCACTGCCACGCCCACAATTTAGAAAAAACCGTTTTAAGGCTTAAGTTAGAGTGATAAAGTTGTACAACCTTCACAAGATATGTAGGTACTGCCCACCTTTATTAATTTGTCATATAAAGTTTTTTGCCACGCCTACTTTTTGTGGGCGTTTTTCACTAAAATGCTGTTTTCTTCGAAAATTTTCTTAGAAATCGAAAAAAAATGTTTAACAATATATTATGCCAATATTTTTCTCAATATATCGCCCATACAAAGTTTTTGGCCACTCCCACTTTTTGGGGGCGTTTTTTGAATAAAAAATATTTTTTTTCTATAAATTTCATAGAATGAAATAAAATGCTATCTATCATCTTCCTAATGCTTTTTTTCTTTGGGGTACATAGGGATAAGGATAGGGTATCATACTGTTCGCCCCAAGCGGACTGTAGCCTTTCCTTATGTTTTTTTAAACATTTCAATTAAAATATCTATTAAACTTGAACTACGTTAATTTAATACTTCGCAGCACTTCCCCAACACATCCGCTATAATCAGCTGTGTTTTGTTGCCATTTGGAATTCTTGCAAAACTGCTTGCGCTAATGACATATTTTTGACATATCAACCCCTCTATACTTTATTTGGCTGGCTCACACGTATTCACAGATTGAGAAAGGGAATTTTTCTCCATTTTTAAACATTTTTTGCGGGTTCAAAGGGACAGAGGTATTCTGAGTCGACTATCTGTATAATTACTCATCTGTGTTGGAGTAGGCTCCAAGACCTTAGTAATTTTGGCTTCAATGTAATTAGATACGCCGATGACCTGATCATCATTATTAGTGGCAATGAAGCTTACGATGTCACGTTACGTATGCAAAATACTCTTAAGATAGTCCTTGATTAGTGGAACAAAGAGGAACTCCCTATGAATCCGAAAAAGGCTGTCATAGTTTCTTTCACAAAGAGAAGAAATTTAAATCTAAACCAAATTTCCATAAATTATAATCATATAGAGTCGTCCGACAATGTTAAATATCTGGGAGTAATCTTGGATAAAAGACTGAATTGGCACTCACACCTGAAGAAAAAAATAAAAAAGCAACGAACCATTTCTGGGTCTGCCGCCGCATGTATGAAAAATCCTGGGGTATCTCCCCAAAATCACTCACTGGATCTATACAGCAATGATCAGGCCCATTATAACATACGCTTCTATTATATGGTGGAAGAATACCACCCAAAAGTTTGCGATAAACAAACTAAATAAGGTACAACGGCTCGGATGCAGTGGTATCTCCGGTGCCATGAGAACCTGTCCCACGGCGGCCACAGTAGCTCTAATAGGATTAACAACCCCCGCCCCCCCCGCGCTCAACATTTTCATAGAAAAACTAGCAATATGGAATACTGCAAGTTGGAAACAAACGAAAGAGCAAACCATTTGCAAACATTTAGAATCTTCAACACTATGCTTCAACAAAGGTTTCTCTACTGACATCGCAGAGAGAAAACAGTGAATCATGGGTGGGCAACAACCCACCTAATTGCCAAAATGGCAATTATACGGATGCAAACAAAAATGTCTCAATATCCATGGGAAAAAGTCCCAGTGTATTTGAGGCAGGGCTCCATACCATTCAAGAATGCGCAAACCTAATTCACACCTCAGGTATTAAAGACGCCAACATCGATATATTTAACGGACAGTCAAGCACCTATAAAAACCCTTAGATCGCCAATTATTGACTCGAAATCAGTACTACACTGCTTTCGAATCCTTCAGACACTCAGTACCAGGAACAAGACCAAAATCTGGTGGGTCTGGAGGGAATTGAGGGAAATAAAAAAGCTGACGAAAAAAGCTAGAAAAGGCTTGGAGACCCCTTTCTGTCTAAAAAACAAATCAGCCATTAATCTAAAATTAAAAAGCTGGGAACACAACATGTGCATCTCCTATTGGGAAAGCATCCCAGGTCTTAGACAGAGCATAAAGGCTATACAGCCCTTCAGAAACAATGCCAAGAAGATACTTAATCTATCTAGGCATGATATACAAAATAATATTGGATACCTAACCGGCCATCATAGATGGATTAAATTAAGCCGGCTTTGTCTTGAAGAAGACGACACTGCAGAGCACAAGAGCACATCATATGCGGGTGCCCGGCCCTTTACGGAATAAAAAGGACAACATTTCTTAGAGAACCAATACGCACTGATGCTATTAAAAGTATTTCCGCTGATCGCATCAACAGCTACATTAGAAAAATAAAGGCTCTACTTTTCTAAGCAATATCTTTGACATTTAGCACAAGAGATCTTTTATGTCGAAGTGCAGTCCCTATCACATCGGCGAGTTAAAAAAAGAAAAATAACTTTATTACGGATTGCACAGTCGGCTTGTCGATCTTCTATCAAACGGAACCGTTTCCAACGAGTGTAAGCCAAGTCACGCTGTTTCATTAGTTACGAGGAAAACGATTTTGGTCCTTAAAGGAACATACTGATTGTATCGATTATTAATTTTATTGTTTAAAAACTCTTCATGTTCATTGGGAGAACGAATAGAGTTCTAACTTTATTCTTATTTAACTACATTCAGGATAGTGTCAGAAACAATACTATAATGGAACACTCAGCTAAAATGATAATTTAAAAGGACAGTTTATAATATATGATCAAGACTTTATTGCCAGCTTAAAACACACGTCTACTCAGTAAATCTAGTAGTACAGTACATGTCAATCTAGAGTATGTAATGAATCTTATGGAAATGAACGAAGAACGCATTGCGAAAAATGTTCTGAAACATACGATGGCTACTAATGGATATTGCGTTTATGAGTGATACGAATTTGCGAACTGTTTTAATGTGACTTTCATATTTTTCTCAGTGAGGTTTTCACTACCCTGAGAAATAAATTCGAGAACATCTTAGCATAAGCTGCAGCTTACCTGTACAATAGCTATGTAAATGAAGCGCAATCTTCTCAGCACAGGATTTACTACAGCACAATAAGGTATGATATGGAAGAAAATAAAGGGTGATTTTTTAGCTGGTTTGGTTTTGGCAACACTGGTTTTGACAGCTGACGTGTGTTTAGTACCTTGTGTCACTGTCAAACAGCTTCAGTTTGGTTTGCAATTTAACCATGGATCGTCTTACAAATGAACAACGCTTGCAAATTATTGAATTTTACTATCAAAATTCGTGCTCGGTTCGAAATGTTCATCGCGCGCTGCTTCCATTTTATGATCGGCATTCTCGACCTTCTGAGCAGTCTATTCGGAAGATTGTGACCAAATTTCGCACCAAATTTACTTTGTTGGACATTAAACCACCAACACGTTTACGTACTGTGCGTATTGAAGAAAATATTGCGGCCATATCAGCTAGTGTGACAGAAGACCGCGAAATGTTGATTCGGCGCCGTTCCCAGCAGTTAGGCCTTTGTTACAGCACTATGTGGAAAATTTTGCGGAAGGATTTGGGCGTAAAGCCTTTTAAGATACAGCTGGTGCAAGAACTAAAGCCAGCCGACCTACCACAACGCCGAATTTTTGGTGAATGGGCTCTTGGAAAGCTGGCCGAGGATCCGCTTTTTTATCGAAAAATTGTGTTCAGCGATGAGGCTCATTTTTGGTTGAATGGGTACGTAAATAAGCAAAATTCCCGCATTTGGAGTGAAGATCAGCCAGAAGCATTGCAACAGCTACCAATGCATCCCGAAAAAGCCACTGTTTGGTGCGGTTTATGGGCCGGCGGCATTATTGGGCCATATTTCTTCAAAGATGATGCGAATCGCAGCGTTACTGTCAATGGTGAACGCTACCGAGCGATGATAACAACATTTTTTTTCCCCGAAATGGAAGTTCTTGACTTGCATGATATGTGGTTTCAACAAGACGGTGCCACATGCCACACAGCACGCGAAACAATGGCGCAATTGCGAGGCGAGTTTGGTGAACAGTTAATTTCACGTTTCGGGCCGGTCAATTGGCCGCCTAGATCGTGCGATTTGACACCATTAGATTATTTTTTGTGGGGGTATGCCAAGGCTAATGTGTATAGGGACAAGCCCGCTTCGATTGACGCACTGGAAGCCAACATCCATGCATTCATTCGTGAGATACCGGCCGATATGTGTGAAAGAGTATGCCAAAATTGGACTCAGTGGATGGGCTACCTGAGACGCAGCCGCGGTCAACATTTGCATGAAATTATCTTTAAACATTAAATTGCAAGGTTCAAACTATCGATTCAAATAAATATTTCATTCATTTTTTCGAATTTTTTGTGTTTTTTTTTTAAAAAAGTTCTAAACCTCTTAAAAAATCACCCTTTATATACTTTTTGGATTGCAATAAGGCAGAAACGATAAGAATCATATTTATGATAAGAGGCGAATAGATGGGCACAATTTGCGGGCCTCACAGCACTTAAGGCTTCACCTCTGAGCTCCCTATTTTCTGTGATCTCTGCAACCGTAATGAGAGGGAGGACTTCTATTATTTTAATACTGTGTGTCCCATACTCAACGAATTTAGAAGAATGCACTTTGGAGTAATGACACTTGAAGAAGAGGATCTGAGGTGTTTTCTGAATGGTGGCCGTGTATGGGATGTAATTTATATGTACACCAAAAGTGCCTTTGAGTACATGAGGTGAATAAAAGAGGGAGATTTTTAAAGAAAAAAAAATATTGCAAGAGAATCTTTAAAGATAATTTTTCACTTACAAATTTCGTTTCAACCTATCAAGCTTTAACTTTTCTTTTTAAAACTTACTTTTGAAATTATGTTAATACAAAACATGCCAATCTATAAGACGGCTTTAAGCCAAATATTACATTTAAGTAATACAGTTTTAATATACTGCAATAAAAAGCCATTTAAACTAAAAACAGTCATGTAATAGATCTTCTGACGACGAATGCTTTTATATGCGGCTTTTAAGAATTGTGTCTCGATTTGAGATTCGTTGGTTTTTTGGCCTGGATTTTCCGGAAGCCAAACTGATTTATGCATACGCATAGTATTATATATGCTCAGGTGTGTGCTCAATTTCATTTGGTTCAGCTTCGAAACTGTCCACCATTCTATTGTTGCGCAATTAACTTCATCGGCAATATAATTTCTCTGCTTGTGAAGCTACTTTCGTTCTGAATGTTGATTGTGAAATAAATAATACCGTGTCAAGACTTTCTTTCAACTACTTTTGAGGATCTATTTGAGTTCCCATCTAGGTTATGATCAGAATTATAGGGATCATAAACCTCCCACTTTATTGCTTTCCAACTGGTCCACCTGAGGTGTTCGCCGATATATGTAAACACAAAATATATGGGGTACTCCGCAATCTGTGGGATACACAAAACACTCGCATCAAAACGCGCCTTACTTTGGCAAAAACATTAAAATTGATTGTATTTCGTTGTCATATTTTCGTCAGCGCATCACCTCTTCAGATAGTTGGTTTCCTTTAGTTCAGCAATGATTACTTGTATAGCGATCTTTTAAGAGACTGTGCCAGAGGGAAGATATCCATGGTAACAATGTCGCACGCCCACTCAGTGTCTCTTTTGGCAGAGATGATGCACTTCGGAACGCTGTCCAAAGTATATTTATGTCCTCAAAGCCGCCTAAGTATTGCCTACTAATGATCGCAAATTACGACATATTAAATGTGAAACAAAAATGCAAAAAGGATTTTTGCGAGAAATTCAAATTCAAACCTCATAGCAACAACACAAAAATCCTCATTGCACTTGCAACACTTTCTGCTACTTAACACATAATTCACACATATAAGGAAAAAACATATTCTTCCTGGATCCCATCACACTTGTGGTGCCCCGCAAATCTGATTAAAAACTCATTTCAAGCACTCTTTTTAATAGAATTGTGTGACAGTTATAATAATTGAAAAGAATTCACTCAAAGAGTCAAACGTAGAGTGAAGCCGCCAAGGAGCATCAAAACCTCAACAATATTATGTATATGTGAATGGTGGCACACAACCTCCTACTATAGGTGTTCTCTCTCCCACTGAATTACACATCGCCTACGTCATATTACTACCCAAAAAAAAGGGAAGACAACAAGTCTTGCAATGAGCAACGAGTGTTACAGGCAACCTGTCATTTGTAACATTTTATTAGCGCCTTATAGAGCTCTCCTGTTTTTTATTTTTATATTATTTTATGGAAAATTATTTTACCCCAAAGAATAATATCTTTTTTTTCATGGTATTTATCATTTAACGAGATGATACCCATGTGCAAAAGGATATCCTTTTCTCGATTAATATTTTTTTGTCTTATTTTAAAAAAAAAATAAAACAAAAAAAATAACACACAATTTCAGAAGAAGGATGAATAAAGGATTCTTCTCCACAGGCAAGTAGTGCCGTGTCGTGGCAAATATTTTTTAATGGAAATTATAAAAAAGGATGTTAGACGAAATAATCTCTACATTCTGTGCCCCCACCCACCGCATTCAAGTCATTCTGAATCCATTCAGCGCTATGCCATTGGCACTGTTGTTGCGTAAAATTTAAGACACACATATGAATTTTTATGCGTTTAATTTCACCCTTTGGATAAACAGAGAAAAAAAAAGAACAAATTACATAATAAAGGAATCCTCCCAGGGTTGGGATCAATGTGTGACAGAATAATTTTGGGGATAGATTTAGTTGTTTAATTTTTTTTTTATTTGATCTTTTTGCGCGGGAAAAATTAAATGAAGAAAGTTTTTTTTTTTGCTCTTCCCTATATCTAAGTTTATTCATTTGCAGGAATGAATAGGTGCGTCGGATAAGGATGTGGGAGAAATAAGGCTGGCATTAATTTTCTTATAACTCGTTCAAGGTTGTATTTAGGGGGAGTAGGACAATCGGTTAGAGCGCGTTTTTGAACAAAAAGAATATAATTTAAATTTAAGAAAATCACTTAATAGATTCACGCGGGTCGCGTTGTAAATGTTTGTTTGTGAACCAAAGCAATTTTTTTTTCTATAAACTAGCTAACTGTTTTCCTATTTGGTATAGGCATTTTGGAGGTGACATGAACACGAACAGCACTTCCATTTCATCTGTTCGGTACCTAGTGAAACACAGCATTGACTCGACATCGATATACTGGAGTTTATACTGCCTCGGTATAACTTTTTATACCCTATCCTAAGGTTATATTAATTTTCACTCAAAGAGTCAAACATTGCCCCATACTTTGTAACACCCCTTAATATACATCGTAGACCCCTAAAAGTATATATATTTATGATTAGGACCAAAACCTAAGACTATTTAGCAATGTAAGTCCGTCCGTTCGTCCGTACGCAATTCGTAGGCCTTTAAAATTAAACTAGGAAAAAACATATTTGTTTTTTAAAAAAAGTTTAATAGAATTAAATAAAATGCTATGCATTACGAAGATGATGCTTTTTTCTTTGGGGCATAGAGGGATAAGGATAGGATATCATACTGTTCGCCCCAAGCGGACTGTAGAATTTCCTTATGTTTTTTTTTAATATTTGGGATGATTGGCATTGCGACCAAAAAAAAAACATCTTTTGTGCTCCCTATGAGTGATTAGTTAGTGTTTTGGTTTGGCGACAGGACCTAGGATGAATACTACAATTGTTTACGCCGATGCCCTGGGCCAATGAAAAAAGATGCAGAGGCTTTGCTGGCTTCATGGCCAAAAAAAGTTTTAGGGTAATGAAACAGTTCCAAACAAGTAGAGAGTTGAACTTGTAGGAGTTAAGAGCTTGAGTGCCGCTTGACTGTCCGAGAGAATATAGATGTCTGATCTTCTAAAATTTACCTTATGCATTCTCTCGCGCATAGTGCAATGGCGTAAACTTCTGCTTGATGTTGTGCGGCTCCGAGGAGCTGTATTTTGAAATTTTGAAAGTTTTTTTTCACGAAGTGCAGTTTTATCGCTGCATGCAGCACACTTTGTGCACGTCACAGTAAGAGGTCAAGCAGTTCCTTTAATGCTAGTCTTTGTATTCTTTGAAGAGCTTTTTCGGCAGACATTTGATTTACCTTTTCCCACCACACTTGAGCTGAATACGTGATGATTGGGAAGATAGGTCCAATCCAATTAAGATCCAATTTTTATTTTTTGACGTAAACCCGATTTACGGTGCGTTCTAGTTGACCATTTCAAGTAGGCTTTTGAGAAAGTGTTTTAATTCCGTCGAGAGTGATATTGAAGTGTTGTTCACTGATAGATTCGGAAGGATGTGATTCCTTTTCCGGGTAAAGTGAACAAGGAACAGAGAGTAATTTCTTTGGAGTCTACTGAAATTTCTATCTTCTTAACTAGATAATGTAGGGTTGTTGTCATAGATTTAACAGATTGCTATGCAAATTGATTTTTGTTGAATTTTTTAAGCGACGGTCTACTATTTTTTCCATAACTTTCAAGTCTGAATGACTTGGGATGTGAGGCAGATCTTCTGCCAGCCTTGGGAATAAATGTTGAATCCGAAAAGTACTACTAGAATTGGAGTTAATATTTCAATGCCGTTCATTGAAATATTAAATGAATATGCCATTCCCACCGAGAGATTAGAATGGTTTTTGGGTTAATACTGCCCATTTAAACGTGTTGGGGTTAAAAAGAAGGCCTGGGGAATTAAGGAATTCACCTTATTGAATCCGTGGAAGGGGGTTTGCATGAGCAGTCCCAGAGTCTCCTTATACCCTTAGGTAAAAGATCCGCCCCGCTCGTTAACAATATTATTCCGTTACTAAGATCTCGGTATAACTTAGTGCCAATATTTATACCCTATCCTAAGGGTATATAATATTGACATATAGCGGGATAACTTAGTGCAAATATTTATACCCTATCCTAAGGGTATATTAATATTGACACATGGCTTGTAACACTCTTACGCAAATTTTAGGCCTTTAAATTCAAGGGAGCTGAAATTCCGAAATGGTTAAGTGTAAACATTTTTTTGATACGCCGACTGCCATGCCCACAGTTTAGAAAAAACTTTTTTAAAGCTAACGTTAGAGCGATAGTGTTACAACCCTCACAAGATGTGCCCGTGCTGTTTACTTTAACATATAAGAGTGTTAACAATCCCTTTTGCACGTGCAAATTATAAAAAAAAAGACACAACTCTCATTCACAAGTTTACCATATAAAGTTTTTTTCCACGCCTAGTTTTTGTGGGCGTTTTTCAACAAAAATGCCGTTTTCCTCGAACATTTTTGTAGAAACCGTATAAAGATATTTAGCCAATATTTTTTTCAATATATCGCCCATAAAAAGTTTTTGGCCGCGCCCACTTTTTGAGGGCGTTTTTCCAAAAAATTAATTTATTTTTAGGAATTTTATAGAATGACATAAAATGCTTCCCATCATGTTCTTAAGGGTTTTTTCTGAGGGACTTTTTTTGATAGGGATATGGATATGGTATTATACTGTTAGCCGCAAGCGGACTGTAGCCTTTCCTTATATTTTTTCCCATTGTGGTATCGCCAATTTCGTAATTTAATTTAATTGGGCTAATGCTAAAATAGTTTATATCATTACAACAACAAATTCCGAATAGATTCGCAGCTGGATGGATGGTGCTGCCGATATGATTACGAATAAAGTGAAATGCGTGGTGTGACTGTAAAAAGCAGCTGTAAAGAAGCTGTCAGGCTTAAAGAACCCAAGAAATAATTTAGTTTCCATGAGGGCTAATGAAAGCAATTTTCTTATTTCCGAAAACAAGATATTTATTGGAAACCGATTTGGCGGACTTTAGCGAAGATATTTACTTTCCTGAAGTCCTTTGTTATTGACTTTGCAGCAGCTTGTAATACAGTGATTAGTAGCACTAGGTTTCCGCGACTAAGGATCCACACAGCAACTTGGCGCTCTCCAGAAGGTCAAACCGCCAACCAAATCGACCACGGCTAATCGATGCGAGGCACGCATCCAACATCTTGAACGTGCACACGTACCGAGGGGCAAACGTCGACTCTGACCATTTTCTTGTTGCAGCTAGATTCGGAGCTCGACTGTCCAACGAGAAGAAGCTGCGAACTGCCCAAAAGAAGAAATTCGAAGTTGGACGCCTTAGCACATCTGGAGTCGCCATAGCCTACAAAGAGCACCTGAGTGAGAAACTCTCCACTGTGCATTCACCTACCACAGACGCCAACAACCAGTGGTCACAGTATCGCGATATCATTAAGGACGTAGCCGAAACCACCCTAGGTGATAGAAGATGCACACATTAGAACGCTGTAAAGGAAAACAAGGGCTGCAAGTGATGAGTACGGATCCAGGAGAAGGGAGGTGAAAAAGATCCTGCGTAGGAAGAAAAGAGAGCACGCAGTCTCTGAGCTCAAGAAGATCGAAGACTCCCGCGACCGAAAAAGTATCCGCAAGTTTTATAAGAAAACCAAGCAACTGGCTACTGGCTTTAAAACCGGAACGTTAAGGACTTACTTAAACGGCCACTTACTTGAATGGCCACAACCGATAGAATCCGTTGCAGCGTGCGTCCGTTTTTTTTTTGCCTGACAGCAAGATAGAATACACGTATTATTATGCAAGCTGAGCTATAAACAACGCATTAACGGTGACGGAGGCCAATATAGGCTAACTTTTCACTTTTTCATACTTTGATAGCCAGTCGCATAAACATCTGATTGGTTGAACAATGGGAAGAACTAAAGCATTTGTCATTGCAGTCAGCCTGGCCATATAAGCAGATTTATCATAACTAAATGTGAAACATTAAACGGAAACATTGTGTTTTATTTTTGATTTCTTATTTTTACATTTATTATTTATTGTGCTTATCTCAGTCTATGGAAGACTTTCCTGATTAAAGAAGTAAATACCTAAATAAATGATAGTGATTAATTACTTCCTTTCCTTAGTATTTTTCGCCGTTAATAAATATTTATTTGATAACTATTTCCAGGTTCAAATCTCTACTATATTGATTGTATGTAATGCTTCTATTCAGAAGTCTTATAGAGAATCTTGTTATTGACTTAGAATAGCAATCTTTTAAGAAGACATTCCATTTCAGACCTCAACCAATTACCTTCGAAAGGACTGTCGTGTCAAATCCATCATATTTAATTTATCAGAATATTTGATCAATTAATTGTAAAATGTTTAACCATTTTTTAAGAGAATAGGCTGTTAAGACGGATGAAAATACATACACCTGGAACGAAGGTCCTCTTGTCAAATACTTATAGATACATAAATATTACTTTCGTAGCAAAATCAAAAAAAAATATTTCACATCTCGCATCGTTAATATAAATATATATATTCGTATATCTACGAATTAGCGCATCTCCTGCCGCACTCGGGACTACACAGGAAAATGTGATGAAACTATGAAAGCTTAGCGTCAGGAAAAATAAGCACACCCATACACAACTGGCGTATTTAGAAATCGGTGCAACGGTATTGATATGCTTAACCTGGCAGAAGATTTGGTTACCTCGAAACAAAGTAGTTATATAAGTATAAAGCAAAGTATTGCTTAAAAATACAACACAGTTTGGACAGGATAGAGGCACGTTTGTTTTGGACCCAACACAACATAACTCACACTGTAGTTGTCGGTACCTACGCAGGCAAAGCACAATTGTTGGAGTTTTTTTTTTTCGTTTGCCGCTGCTGCCGGGTATTGCTGCGCAAATACACGCCACGCTACACCACACACCTACCAACCACCAAAAACCCAACCAGAACATTGTCCTTAATTACACGGCAGTTGCACATTCAATTATGCATTTGATGAATTTATTCAATATTTCGCAATAATCCAATCTGTATGCGAGCGCACCTACGGGCCTGCCTGAATTTTTGTTCACAATTATCGTTATTTATATGTATTAATAATGTCATTATATTTAAACAACATATGCGTAACTACGTATGTAATATTAAATGAAAGAAAGAACTTGAAAAATGCCACGACGCGTCAAATAGTGGGACGAGTATATGGGAAAATCGGCATAAATCCTAAAAACTCTAGTTCTTATGAATAATACTAATTTACCTGCTCCTATTTTTATTCATTCTTCAAATAAGGGCTCTCTGTCTGATGACAAGTTTGGAGAGAATGTTGCTCCTGAGATGCAACACGCCCACTTCAAAACCTTGTTGGCCGGATTGAAAGATTGTTTGAGGTGCGATCCCACGGTCATACAAACTTGTCATCCGGATGACATCCTGCCGTCACTATGACGTCGAATTTTGTACTGGATGACAACTTTAGTCAAATTCCAAAGAATGGCCGTCTCGGCTGCACAGAGCCATATCCTAGTAGGCCGGGCTCTGCTCTAAATGTGGATTAGAATTTTGAATTACATTATCGAGAATTATGTTTCGAATTACGCTGTCGCCTTCTGTGACAAAACTACCTCGTCAGCTTTCATCAGTCAACGAAATGGCATGTGTCGGACTCTTAGCCAGGGAAGTAATGCGGACAGGGGTCGTGTGCTGTAGTCTTTATGCGAGAACATTAGACTCCAATACCTCTTAGGTGTAAACATGCGTCTGTTTCCAAGCGGAGGTGCGCGCTATCCTAATAAAATCCATTTAATATCTTTTCTGAATGCAAGAAACAACAAAATTTCGACTTATCAATCACTCAAAAGAATGGGTCGTCCCACTGTGCGCCGCCAGCCGCCGCCACAGATATCACAGATTTGGTTAGAACAGTGATTAACATCCTTCTGAACCCAATGGTGTTTGTTTCTTCTTTTTTTTTTGTAATTTCTCCCCAATGATGAGCAAATCTCTCTACGGTATGTTTCAAATTAAATTTATTATCAGCGGCTGGTTTTGTATAAGTAAAATTCGCCCTCAAAAACATGGTCAGGAACGCAGTACAAAAAATAATGGGGACGAACAATTTTGCAAGTGTGGGTTAAAAAGCAGAAAAACAACTGACTTCAACTGGATTCAAACAGGCAAACCGAGAAAACAAAATGTTTTTCACTTAATTTTGTCCCCCCGCTCACATCTGCCGGAGGATGTGTGTGTACGTTATTTTTTTCGTGTGGTGCGGTATCCACCAGTACAAAAAAGTCGTTCTGATTCTAGAGTGCTACCTTGGGATTGCCTTGTGTTGCTTTTTTTTAACACCACGTTATTCGGATTTTTTTTTTGTTTAATTTTTTTTCTCTCATTCCCTAGAACTTATTGGGATCATGCGGTTTTATGTCCATTCTGGTACGTGTACAGCTTGTGAGATAAGAGTAGGAGAAATGCTCGTACATTTCACCAGGATAAAGTTAAATTCGTTTCAATTGAGAAAGGCAAACAGGAAGGATATGCAGCCACGGATTTTTTTTTCAGTGGACAGAAACGAGACTCAATTGAATAAAAAAAAACCAAAAAAAAGGGAGAAAACCGTGGGAAAATTTAGACAGTGGGAATAAGCATCCAAATGAATTCGGATTAACCGCTTGTGAAAAGTTAGTATTGGGGGATTTATGGGATTGGATTTACTTAGTCGTAAAACTCATTCTTTAAGAATTCAGATGTGTTAAATTCGAACCACAATAGATTACCAGTAAAAATGTATCTCTCAAGAGAAATACCAGGGTTTTTTGCGATAACATTGGATGAACCTCTTACGGGCCAAAGACAGCTCTCACATCCCCGAAGTGGGTTAATGGCACAGGAACTCTGGCCTGCTGTCCTAGGCCAAACCCATGACTTGGCCTTCCTTGTTGGGGGTTATGCTGTTATCATGGTAACTTTCCGATCCCGTCAAAAAAAGGTCTTTGTCAGAAGGTGGGCTCCAAGAACCAACATAATTTTGTGGATGTATACACATGGCAATGTATATCTTAGGATATTGACGAATATACAGAGACTAGTATGCGTAGGGACAAGAAGTGACGTGAATAAATCAACCAAACAGGCAACTGAAACGTAGGACTCTTGGGGCACGCAGACATTCTTAGAATGTATTCTGGGAAAACTGTAGCTCGGACTACATGTCACCCTACTGTCAAGGATCCTCTTCCCAGGATCTGATCAGGATAAATGGGACATGAATGAATACACAAATATAATATATATATATCCACATTCGCAGATTAATCCAATTGTAGACCGGGTGTCGATATAACTCTATCTCCATCAGACTTGCTGATCATAGTAGTGTTTTCGAAGCTGAGGTTCTGGCAATGGCGGAAGCGGCCAACGGAATGATATCACCATTTGTATTGACATCCAAGCGGCCATAAAATAATATAATGTTATTGAAATAAAATCGAAACTAGGTATCCCCCTACACAGATATATAACCGGTAATTAGATGGCCGATGAGCTAGCAGGAAAAGAATCAGAAATCTTGCTGCTCTGGCATCTCAGAAAATGAGTGGAATGCAAGATTAAAATAAAAGCCAATAACAGGTAGAAATCTAGAACCACTCGTGATATATAACGAAAACTATGGCCAGAAATAAAAGCACCAACTTCCTAAGCTGGTATATACTTTAACTGCCCCACGGTCATCCGAACTTGTCATTCAGATGTCATCCTGACGTCACTATGACGTAGAATTTGTATAAAGTGATCATCCATTCGTGTAATTCGGTTGTCATCCGGCATGTCATGAATGTGTCATACGAAAGACAAGCTCCCATGGATGACAGCGCTCGATTTTCCACAGTGTCAGTGTCTAATGTGAAAACACTTACACTTGGATGACCAAACGGATGACGCTGTATAACGTGCGTTTGAAATGAAAAGCTGAAAAACTTAGTTTTTTAATTTTTGCTTAAAGCGTCACAACCTTTTCTGGGCTTATAAAATCACACAATGCTTAGCACTTTTTGCGTAGTTAAATTAGATCTAAAAATTCTGTTAAGTGGTTTTTCTAGGTTTTTCTATATTAAATATATCTGAAGTTATATCATTTAGAGTATTTATACCTCAAAATCGAAAATATTCACTTCAAATTGATATAACTTGAGTTGATGTAAGGATAGACAACTCTACTTTACCAAATTTTTCTCATTTGAGTTTCACGAATATCTATCTATATGAGTATCTTTTTTAAAATATACTCATACAGATAGTTAAAAATATTTGTCAAATTGCTACAAGTTTAATTAACAGAAATATTTAAATGCAAAACGTTTACTCCCTTTTGGCACTCACTGTACGTGTACATTTTCAACTACAAACCTACGTATCCACTTGTTAATTCTTTTCAATGGTCGCCTTAAGGTTGTAGAACAGTTTTTAAGAGGTTATTTTCACCATTAAATATGTCATCATCCCTAAAATTATATTTAAAACTCCTCCTTGTTTAAAGCCCTAAAATACGCTTTAATCGTCTAATAGCCCCATTCTCAAAAAAATTTAATTCTAACAGACAAATTATCATTATCTGCTCGATACCCGCTCACTTACTCGCACACAATATAAGTACAATAATAATCTCTCCTGGCGATGTCCATTTTCAACTAGATAAACGACGAAACCTCAAATTGCCATTAATTTTTTTCCTATTATGACGCTTTTTGTGTATCGTATGGATTCCCATCATTAAATGTTTAAACAAAAAAATATATACAGCTTAGGAGAAAATTTAAACTTAGAAAAGTACGTATCCTGTTTGCAGACGAGAAAAAATTAATATACATACATATATATTCCACCAACAGAAAGCAGCACACCCGAAAATAATGAATTAACTTCGTAAGCCAAGTCCTTTCCAACCCAATTCTCCGTTGCAAAAGGGGAAAAAAAAGTTATCGGTTTATAGATTAAAAAATATATGCACATTCATATAACACACATACAATTATGCACAGGTCCATATAAAAAAGAAATATGAAGCCAACGAACGACTTAAGTCCACGTCTCCTGTGTACAGAAGCAGGAAGGTACATGGAATTTGCAGATCCAGAAAATTTGAGAGAAGCGACCAAGGAATTATAACAAAGAATATAAAATGTATTCTACCCAACGACGACGATGACGACGAAATCGAGGAGGATAACATTAAAGACTAAGTATATACATATTTCCAAATTTTCTGTCTTTTGGTTTTTATTTTTAATATTTTTTTTTCTTATTATTTTGGCTGTTATTTTACTCATAGCGATTTTGTCCTTTGCATCATTTTTTGCTCCAGCTTAAAGGAAAAGGACACGACAAACAGAAGAAATAAAATGACATAGGTATTCCAAGGATAATAACATGTAGGAGGTGCATTATTAAAGTCCAAATGGGGAATCTTCTTTTTGAAATCCTTATAAAGAAACGATGTTTTTTTTCTGTTTTTCTAGCCCACAAGGGTAGGATAGGATATGTTTCTTCCTGTACTCCCTTCTGCGACTATAACTCCAACTCCAACTCCAACTGCGAATACGATAAGGATTATAATTCAAATAAACTGTCTTTTTTTGCTGCGTTTTATTTTCTTCTTAACTCGATTAAAAATTCGTACATGTTAGCTGAGCGATGAAAAAAATAAAATTAAGGGAAAAACACACATACGCCACACACATGAGTTATAAATGTAGAGTTATAAGGACAAACCCAAAGTATGGATGGCACGGGGACGGAGACGGAATGTGACTATTCTTTTTCTTCTTGAAAAGGCGAAGAAAAAGTATTTCATTTTGCCCATTTTCCTTCGATAGAAGGAAGTCCTTTCATCTTAAGCAGGACGTGGTAAGCACAGAGCACATATACAAACACGTATCCATAATAGCAACATGTGTGTTGTGTGTGTGTATGTACATAGCGCTTTTCCTGAACGCTATTGTATAGTGTTAGCTGGCTGACGATGAAATATTGCACTGAAGCATATACTTTTTCTTTAAACTTTCTTCTTGGGTGGTGGTAAGACCATAAGACTTATTCCACAAAACAAATGTGTGTTGTTTTGTTTTATTTTTATTTTTTTTTTGTTTTTGTTCCTCGTTTTGATATGGGGGAAATGTTTTCTAATGACCTTGCATTCTTCAGTCAGAATGAGGACGAGTGAGTGTGGAATTAGAGGAGGTGGCGAAAAATCTTATCATTATAGGAGTTAAGATAGTATGTTAGGGCAACACCTAGGGTAGAATGGGGAATGGGGTCTTATTTGCTTTAAGGAAAAGGACACACAGATACTTTTAAAGAGTTTCCATTTTAGAAGACGTCGCTCTTATTTGGAAAATTTAGTACAAGCCGCGGTTGGGTTGATAAAATTGCTTGCTAAAAACTTCGATAAAACACTGATAGCAGTACCACCAATTGTTAAATCGAAAAAAATTTAGCTATTAAGACGTGTAGGTCAGAAAGTAAAGTCAGTAAATTCGTCAACATCAGGGTTAAATTTGTTCACGCCGTAACGGAGGAATAGGACGACGCTACCAACGAACGAGTTAAAAAAAATTAAATATTAAACGGCCTATACAGAACTTCAACGCACTTACCACTGAGCTGCCGTACCCACAAAATATGACGTAAAAGCGCCCTTAACTGGTTGTAGCCCCTTTACCTCTACGGATTTCTCAGACGCAACAGCAACGGAGAAGTGAGGATATCTTTTGGTATTGAACTGTTGCAATCGCAATAATTCCCTAGCACTCCTTATCCACTCAGCCGACCTTATACTTCACGAGAACTTTTGCAGCAGGCATTAAACGCAGAGTCACTGGTCGTTTGAAATTGTTGAAAAGAAGTCATTAGAACGGCCACCATAATGAAGAAAAGATAGCACGACTGTGCCTCGTGAGCTCTCTGAAAAAATACGGGGCGAATATCTAATCCGATAACCTTCGGAAGTTCTACCAAAAGTTGAAACAAAACGTGTCAAATAAAATCTAAAAACATAAGGAAAGGCTACAGTCCGCTTGGGGCGAACAGTATGATAGCCTATCCTTATCCCTATGTACCCCAAAGAAAAAAAGCATTAGGAAGATGATGGATAGCATTTTATTTCATTCTATGAAATTTATAGAAAAAAAATTCTTTTATTCAAAAAACGCCCCCAGAAAGTGGGCGTGGCCAAAAACTTTGTATGGGCGATATATAGAGAAATATTGCATAATATATTGTTAAACATTTTTTTTCGATTTCTAAGAAAATTTTCGAAGAAAACAGCATTTTAGTGAAAAACGCCCACAAAAAGTAGGCGTGGCAAAAAACTTTATATGACAAATTAATAAAGGTGTCTACATATCTCGTGAAGGTTGTACAACTTTATCTCTCTAACTTCAGCCTTAAAACGGTTTTTTCTAAGTTGTGGGCGTGGCAGTGGGCGTATTTTGAAAATTTTAACACTTTACTATTTCGGAATCCCAGGGAGTATATGTTCCAAATTTCAGCTTCCTAGCATAATTTTAAAGGCCTCAAAAGTTGATACGGACGGACGGACGGACATTGCTAAATAGTCTTAGATTTTGGTCCTGATCATAAATATATATACTTTTAGGGGTCTGGGACGAATATTAAGGGGTGTTACAAACTATGTGGCAAAATTAATATACCCTTAGGATAGGGTATAAAGAGACATGAGAAATGAACAAGGACACAAATTTCGTTATCGAGCAGGTCAAACCATTCATAAGTGACGATGAAAGTCAAAAATTTCACCAATGAATTGAGGATATCAATATCTAAACTTTAGTCGAAATCATATTAGTCACTAGTAAAATGACTTGGTAGCGAGAATACACCAACTAACTTTTCAAGATTTGTTCAAAAGAATGTGTGACTCTGAGTGGAACCTTTAGCTAGTTCACAAGAAAGGAGATCCTCTAACCCTTTTGCTCACATTAGGATCATATGTCCTAAGCAAAGTTCGAAGAATCCCAGGAAGTCATATTTCAATAAAAATGCTATTTAAATTTGTCCCATTGGTAATTTCGGGTATGATCATGATATTCGATTGTTTTATACAAGCTGTCAAAATAAATCAGTTGACGGTCGGTTCTGGCATAGTGTATTCAATTTTGTTATAGAAATGAGTAGTTTTTCTATGTTGTCATACTGTCTTAATACATAAAGTGCTCAATAACCACACAAAATAAAATATATGTAACTATTTATAAGTAGAATTTATCTCTAAAGAAATTAGTCTGGAATTATATGTCCCATTGGTTTTTTTTTCGAAGAAGTTTTACGTTTTAAAAAAAGACGCCTCGGATTCAAATGACTTCAGAGTCTTCTGATGACCGATGTTAGAAGACACTGGTGTAGAACCTTAACAGCATCCGCAGCGAGATATAAGGTCAAGCCCAGTTCCAAACAAAAAAGTTTCCTTTGATCGTAAACCTGTAATCACAACGAACGTCAAAGGAACATCTTTTAAGATAGATGTTTTCTACAAGCTTTTTCCTAAAATCTTACTCATATTTGTAGCACAATTTACAAACGAAAGAATTGAAATTCTGGAGAAGCAATACGGTAAGAAATTCCAAAACTGATCAGTACGAAATTCTTGCATTTCCTGGTATTTGTATTGCCTATAATAGATAACCAAAATAGAGTATTATTGGCGCATGAAGCCATCTTCTGTTAATGTGGTAATCAAAAATACTTTATCCATAAACCGAATCCAACTTTTGATGACAAAGTTATATGTAAGAAGTTATAATACAAGGATGTGGATGCGTTCAATACTTCGCAGATTGTAAAATGTACTAAAATTATTTGCGCCATCTATTGTATTTTGGCCCTTGGCCCGGGCCAATGGAAATGGAAATGGCCCTCAATTCTTATTTTTTTGTATTAATAAAGAAATTCTACTTAAGATGCATTTACATTGTCATTACCAAGTTGCGTAGGGGCAGGCTACAAACGTTTTATTAAGTGCCTCTTCATTTGTCAGTGTTTTAGTATAAAATGCCATCTTGACTTCAAGTATTTTGTATAATACAGCATTTAATTTTTTCAACGATTTGGAGTCTAGATCTGAGAACATTGCGCACATATATATATAATGATGGGCACAATATAAGACTTAATAAACTTAAGTTTAACATCTATTGAAAGATAGGTATTTGTAAAACTCAAACCCGCGTAGGATGCAATACATGTTCGACACTACATGATTTATGTGGTCTTTCCAAATGAGGTTTTTCTGGAAGTACTTGACAAGATTCTTCCGTAAGTAGGAACTCGATGGTTACATTGTCCTCTTCATAATGTTAAAGAAAGAGTGTGAACGGCAGCAGAATAAGTGGATTTTTTGAATTTGAGCGTCATCAGCAAAAAAAATTAAATTTACAATTTTCAATGCATCTTGAGATATCATTCAGATAGATCGCGAAAAAAAGGGCACACATTGAGCAACATATCTCAATAGTTACTGTTATGGTAGACCATTTGTTTTCTATTATCAACATATGATGTTATAAGGTTACAAACAGCATCATCAAAGGCAAATTGAGTCTTAAATTTATGTACAGGATGGGCCATCTAGTGGTTTCTTTTTAAATCATAGGTTTTTTTGACACTGACAGCTGTTTTCCACTCGAAATCTTGACAAAAATTTAGTATCATACCTCTGTTGAACAACCTTTCCCAAGGTAAACTCATTTCCAAAATGAGTGGTGTGTAGCCCAAAGAATGCGTTTTTTAAAAAGTAGTTTTGGCCGAAAAGAAGCACCCACGTACCCAAGCGCCTGCTGTACGCAAGTTTGCGCTAAACGATTTTGGGCGAAAATCATCTTTTCTTACGAGGCGCATTTTGTCCCAGCGGCTACGTTTACAAACTGGGGCTCGGAAAACCTTAATGTGCTTGGTAAACCCTAATGGTAAACCCTAATGCGCGGAATTTGTCGAGAAGCCAATGCATCCACAGAGAGTAACAGTCGGTGCAGATTTTGGAAAGGTGGAATCTTTGGACAGCCATTCCAACCGACTTTTTTTACTGAAACTGAAGACAATCATTTTGACGACCTGCAGTTCATGTAGAATGACATGACAGCCCACAATCGAGCAAACCGTGAGCTACAGCCCGAAATCATCATCAACAAGGTCTTTGAAAATTGAAACGACAAAATTGCAATAATGCGAGGCCAGCCGAGGCAGCCACTTGAAAGTTGTTTTCTAAAATTAATGGAAATGTTTGCTCTTACTAATAAAGCCATAAGATATGTAAAAAAATTAACTTTGTTCATTTTAAAAAATAAACTTGTTTTTGGCCCACCCTATAGTAAGATCAAATGGTTTACCGGGTCAAATGCCTTTCAGAAATCCAGAAAGACCACAAATGACGTAAAATCTTCGTCAAAACCTCTTTCACGATTGTATAGAATTACAAAAATTAGAACTTCTTTTTTTCATGTCATGTACATGTCAAACAAACTATGTTTGAATCTAAACTCCGATTGGTACTTCTTAATCAGCTTTTGTTCTTTCAGAGGGACTTTCATTTGGCGTCTTAATTTTTTTCAAAAGGTTTGCTAACAAATGAAAGGATAGTTATTGGTCTAAAATCTTTATAATTGGGTGAGAGTGATTTGGGATCCGGTAGCACTTTTGCGTTTTTTCCATTTACCAAGAAAAAAAGAAGTTGTAATTTTTGTAATTCTACACAAAATTCTTTACTAGAATTCTTATAATATTTGGGTGAATTGCATCCAGATCAGTTGCCTTCGATTTAATAGAGATTATGACCTCTCCAACCTAATTAGCATCTATCTGCTCAAAATGGGTGGTAAGAAGTTGAACACGATCCATCAAATTTGCGATTAAACTCTTCCAGATTTCATTCCATTTATTTGTTCAAATAGAGCTTTGATATGGGAATCTTATTAATAGCTCTTAAAATATACCAAAATAAATCTAAACATTTTATATTTGTTAAAAGAAAAGAAAGTTAATAAAGAAAATTATTTAAAATTAAAAGAAATTCATAAAATTGTATCATATTATTCATAAAATTAATTGAAAAAATCGTACAAATTCATTTTTATATGGTATGACTTAAAGGGAAAATTGATCTGCGAGTTTGCAATGCAATTTTTAGTGATATTGATATTATATGTTCTTGATGATTAGGAAAAATTTATCTTCTCGAATAGATACGTTGGCGTTCGATTGTGTATTAACTGGAAAAGAAACTTGTCCATTACGACAACGAAATGTGACATTATGGAAATGCCAAAAATACAATAAGATAAATGTGATACATGATCGAACCTTCTTAAGAAATGAACAAATCGAATTAATTTTTGTTTACTTCCATTTTGTCCATTCCACCATACAATGGAGCTTCGTAAGTTATAATTGGCGATATTAGTGTTTAATTCAGAGTCAATCTTGTAGATTTTAGCAAATGCAAAGATATTTTTCACAAATGTCTGAGACAAGCATAAATTCCACCAATCACCTTATTTACATGATTGTACCATGTTAGCATTGTTGAAAACAAAGGCCAAGTATATATAGATATAATAAAATATCTCCTATTTTTTTTAATTACTCCATAGTATTTTGGTGGAGTTGTTGAATGCTACTCATTAACCAGGGGCAGGTGTTCGTATGTAGGTATACTTCTTTTAATAGGAACCTACTGAGCTATATCTGAGATTTCCACTTAAAGTTCGTTTAAGTTTATATATTTTTAAAATCACAATTAAAATAAAAATTTCATGGATTCACAAATGAGCGTCCAGCATGTAGCAAGGTAAGTCATGGTCAGCCACACCATGGTTAAAAATTTAACTTTGTTTAAGTTTGAAACTGCAAATAAATCAATTGCTGTTGCGCTGAGATTAGAAAAATGTGTAGAAGAATAGGTAATATTATTTTAAAAAATGATAATCAAATACATTTTCAATGTGAATTGATCAATTTAAAAATAATCCAAAATATACATTTAGGTCGCCACTTAAAAAAATGTTTTCATAACAAGCGCTATGCGTAGACAGGAGGGTTTCGTCAAATAATTAAATTGAAAACTACCAGGATACACCAATAAGCAACACTTTTCATATGGTAAATTGATCGCAATAAGCAGACACTGTAGATCTTTATGGTTTAAAAAATCTATTCACTTTGCAGGTAGACCTGTACACACAAAAATTATAACACAATAGGTACAAACCTCACCATCTAATCGAAAAATGCAACAGCCGTCAATTTCTATCATTGAATTATCAATGCTCATATTAAACAAGGTTTCCGATAAGCAAATTATTTAATTCAGTATTTTTGGTTACCTGTTTCACGTGAGTATGCCCGCTCCTCGTATTATTCTCTAAAATTTTGCGTCGATTTGTTTCCATGGAACTAATTTTTATAATAAATGTTTTTATTTATGCGAATCAATTGCGCTGCCTTATTTGATAAGCGCTTGAGCTCATCATGTTAAAAAGCACAACGGTGTCTTCGCCACCTGTAGACAATTTGTTCCCGTTCCCTGAGCTTATTCAGAACTAGCTGGTTAAGCCAAGTTTTCTGGTTTTCAAAGGGAAATATTTTCCAAACAAGTACTCAATGATTCTATTTATAGCTGAGACTTTGGCATTGACGTCAGATAAACAGTCTGCGTTGACGGCTTCTAGAGGACACGATGCAGCGATTAACACTACGACCTATGCAGCGACATTGAGCTGTTCAAAAAATATTCATTGGGCCTTTGAGGTGGTTTGTTGATGATTGAAGATGATTTTATAGAGGAAGATCAAAAGAGAGGATGAATTAATACTTTCGATGAAAATTGACACTGACTTTTAAAAAATAACCACCAAAAAGGCTCCCAATATTTATTTCTTCGTGGCAACGCTTCTTAAGAAATTCACTGCTTGACGTGGGTCGCAGCAGACCCAATGTAAGATTGTGTCATGGTGCACAATGGAACAGATTGATTTCCATCACATCCGTCCTCGATCCCCTCATTTTGGAGCCATTTGAAACGCTGCCGTTAAATCTGCGAAAAGTAACCTATTTCACACTGTCGTACAAGCGTACTTGACATTCGCAGAGCGCTCTACCGTAGTGGCAAATGTAGATACTATACTGAACTGAAATCCTATATGCGCGTTGTCCAGCGATTCCAGGGCATGTCCTAATTGGCGCCCCCCTAATCACCTTAGCTTAGCATATCTTCATCCAAAACATGCATAATATTCATAAATAAATATAGGACCACCTATACGCCAAGGTTCTAAGTTCCAAAAAAAATACTTAAGAAGATAGATATTGCTACAGTTTAGACGAGGGAAACGTGGGGTAATATCTGATTTTAAGGTATAACGAATTCCGCAGAAAAATGTTAATCATGTGATTTTATTTAAAAACAATTTTACTTAAAACAATATCAATCTACTTAAGTATTTTGCCCTGACGTGCTGGTGGTCTCATATTTAAGAATATAAATTATGAACTGAAAGAAGAACTTACAACTTAAAAAAAATTATGTTTTCAGAACGTCCCTTTTAATTTAAAATTGTTTACTAAATAATCCGCGCCTTTGTTTTCTTGTCGAGCTTACAACCCATGCACCGTCTATACCTTTTCATACCACCAACATCATTTTAAATCTCCTTCTCCTTATTTAAGCTTCCATCAGCATCAAACCAACCATCTTGTTCGTCATTTTTCCATTTCATTTTTTGGTTCCCCCCTCTAATTATTTAGTTCAGGTTAGGTTATTTATTGTAATAGAAACAAAAAAAAAACAAAAAAAATAAAGAGCCCCCATCATCTGATGTGTGCACAACCATCTCTCAAATTTCAATCAAAAACAGAGAAAATCCACAAAGATTAAGACGAAGAAGGATGAATAGAAGGAGAAACAGCGCCAGAGAAAGGAAATAAAACAATTGCGGGCGGCTGGCTAGCCTCTCGTTGTATATTTCTTACGCCCAGTCCGAGAGCATTACGTACCTACACATTTACAACAATTCATATTCTTCAGCGATGTTTGGCATGTTTCTTTTTCTTTTCGTTGTGCGCCCTGTATGCCAACCATTACCATACCAGCCCAGAGGCTAGTCCAAATAATTATCAACATCATCACACCGAGTCAGAGTCGGTTCTCGGTTGTAGTAATATTCATCTGGTATGCCAGCCAGCCAGCCAGCCAGCGAGCCAACCTACCAACCAACCACCACCGACGTCGTCGTCGTCCTGTTAACCAACCGTAAGGATTCTCACAGAAATATAGCCAACCGTGGGCGATTTTTTTTTCTTATCCCTTCTGGTGTGTACTTCTACAGTTTTTGTTCATTATTCCGCTGCTATTGCTCTACTTCAACGCTGTCCTCGTTGTCGTTGTACTTGTAGTGTCCTCGGTAGCTGGTAGTCGTCGTCGACGTCGACGTCCTTCTTTCGTTTTTCTTATACAAACACTCTGGCAAACGGGCACACTATCACATCGAACACACAAAAAGTTATATGTACATTTTTTCTATAAGTATATCCTTGTTCTCAATTGTAATGAACCATCCTTGGAGTGTTCTTTTTTTTTCCATTTTTTGTCGTTTTCCATCTTCTGCTGTTTTTTTATATCCTTCACCATGTTTTTCCCAAATAGGGGGGAGGGGCAGAAGAGAATCAGGAGAAAAAAAATGATAATGACTAAATGGAATAACGTAAATCGTGCAGGTATGCACTCGCTTTCTCCCCAACTATACGATACTGCCACCGTTTCTAGTATGTGTACTTCTTTCTAATGACCTGTTTCAACCCCCTTTTTTTGCTTTCGTGGTACCTAATTTGCCTTTCTCCTCACCTCACCTCATAGAAAATTCAAACAAAACACACACATTCAATGTTATGTATGTCCTATCCCATTTAAATTTTTTTCTCCTTTGCGTGCTGTTTTTTTTCGCGAGTTTTATATCCAACGATAAGGATATCGCAGAAGGGTTTTTTTCCAACGTCTTACATTGTAGAGAGAAAAAAAACACATAATTATCCCCCACCAACGCCGACTTGCAGCTGTCCGTCCGACGCCACCACACCGTTTTCCAACAAAAGTGTTTTTCTTTTCTTGAGTAGAGTTTTACCATTCTTATGGAAGGATACCTATTTATACACACATTGTTAATTGTGGTGGGAGGGAGGGTGGTAAGGTTATTTTCAACACAACCATGCAGCAGGGATACGGCCACACTCTGGTTTTCCTCGACGCGCCGCCACCTCGATAAAGAAGAAAAAGAACAAGAAGAAGTGTGCGTTTTTTTTCTTTTTCTCTATTATCCTCACGCTGTGCATGACACATTTCCATGCATAAAAATTAAACAGTCTTTTCAAATATGTAAAAAGAAAAACCCCAAGTATAAGAAAACGTGTGTATAAATGGGGTGAAAATGCACGTCGTCAATTTTTTCATTTTTCTTTATTTTTTATTTCCTTCGACTGAGAGCAAGGTAAAGGTGTTTGTTAAAGTCAAAAGAAATATAATCTTGGGTCGTGTGTAGTGATTCAGGTGAGGATGGCGTAAGGGTGGCGTAAGGGGAA
This sequence comes from Ferdinandea cuprea, assembly GCA_963576555.1. Lineage (NCBI taxonomy): Eukaryota > Metazoa > Arthropoda > Insecta > Diptera > Syrphidae > Ferdinandea > Ferdinandea cuprea. The sequence continues at coordinate 27,450,572 of OY754962.1, forward strand.
TTCAGCAAAAAAAACATTTAAATTATGGATTTTTTTTCGTAGCAAAATAACGTTGATTAGTTTTTAACTCTTTTTTTTAGAAGCAAGGGAAACTGCTTCAACATGTTCACAACACAGGGTCGGGAGAACGTGAGGTACAAACCATGGACATTTTTTTTTCTAAATGCATAAGAAGCATTTAAGTTGAATAAATTTGATTCATTAAACGAAAAAAATTATTAGAAAAGTTAATTTTTTGAGTGTATTTTCGGCATCTTATTTCACTTTGATTGCATTTAATCTTCCTAACCTTGAGGGCATTTCCGAAAGTTTAAATCGTTTTACTTAAGACAGGTCTACGTTTGTCCACTTCTTGTGGATTGGAATTAGGACAGATTGAGCTAAATGAATGAATCAACAATGGTTCTGACAAAGTTCTCCCGAAATCCTTGAAGGAGAGTTAAGCGATTTGACCGAAGCAATCACACATCAGAATACTCACGAAACTTTGGCCGCAGAGAACAGTAGAAAGACTGATACAATTAAATCAAAAACCAATGATGATAAGAATTTGCTACGTCAAATGCCTACGTCGCTAAGATCACTAAGATCCTCACCTAAAAATGTCTTCTTAAATATATGAACAGGAAGTGCCTGGCAAGTCCACGTTTTGTGTAGCGAAGTCAATTTCTGTTGGGTGCTAAACTTCGAAGAAGAATTGTTATAGAAATTTTGTCAGATATGTCCACCTCCTTCAACAGGCTTTGCTTAATGATATGAATTTGTTGGTCAGATATGCTTTCTTCTGAATGCAAGCAGTGCATATTGCTGCGATATTCCTGAAAGGAAATCCAGATGTTCTAGGTTGTAGATTTTGCATTGATTTGAAGAGTTAAATGGACAATTTACCATACGCAGGGCCTGATCTGCCTTCATGGTTTCCGTTTGACATTACTTGTGCGTTTTGTTGCCTTCAAGTACGGCATGTTTTTTTTTGGAAACTTTTCCTTCGGCGAGTTTTCGCTGGAGCTTGACAGAACCGGGACTCTCAGCGTTGCATCCTCTAGTTCCTCTAACTATCTCTAATCTTAGCAGCAATAAGACGCGTTTGGGCCTCATTAAAGTACTTTAGTCACTTCTGGGGTTTAGCTTCTGCTTTCAAATAAGATACTGCTGTTGTTTTGTTTGCAATTTCGCACTTGCCGGCAAACTCGTTGAGAGATTCTTTGTATTCCTTTACCAGCTAAGATCGTATTTTAAGCGATTCCAGGATTTGATTGCTGCTTGAGTGTCTACAAGGCTGACGATAGTTTTTACCATCTGCCGCCGGAAATATAAAAAATACAATAGTCCTGGATCCGATGGACGACATTAGGCTCGGGCTTTTTGAAAACTCACTGAGTTTTAAAGCTGCGTTAGATGCAACAAGTTTCCAAAAAATTTCAATTGGAATTCCGAATAGCAATGTCTATTAAATAGACTAGAATGGCTCTTAAAACGTGTTCGTATCTATGCAACTTAAATGAAAACGTACCGACAGAATTCAAGGCAACGTTCACGATGCGCCTTAAAATAGCATCAGTGGAGGCAAATAACTCACAGCCCTACATAATTAAAGGTGCGATCGGAGCTTATGCAATTTTAGTTAAACGGCGATTGGTTAAGTATCTTAGCCTATTGAAATGCCCCAAATGTAATGCAAAGATATTTTTATTTTAGAAACCATTTCAACTTCAATTCCACTTAACACTTAATCCACTTAAGTACGAGCATTATCCCAAGACAATTTTACTATAGAAGTTAGATTCTCAAGATCCATGGACATGCCTTCCGTTGATCGCGCAGTAAAGCGAGAAAGCGATAAAACTATTTACATGTCTTTTTATGCAGGTCGCCTTTTCGCTTTACTGTGCGCACGTGAATAAAAAACGTGTAAATAGTTTTATCGCTTGCATTACTGTGCGCGAAGCTAAAGAATGCCTTATAAAAAAATGGAAAGTTACCAAAGGGACTTCATCTCCGTCAATAGCTATCCGTATTATTATCTGTGGCTTTAATCAAGGCAAGTAATTCAACTGTCGTTTTGAACTCCTAAAGCCGTTTGTCAACTACCTGATTGGTCCATACCAGTGTGGCTTTGGGTCAGGAAAACCATCGATTAAATATTCACACTACGGCAGAACTTGGAAAAGACCCAGGAGCTTAAAATTGATACCAAGCACCCATTTATCTATGGCCGCCTATGACAACTCAAAGCAGTTTATAGTTTTTGAAATCCCTGCCAAAGTCGTCAATTTGGGCAGGATGACAATATAGAATTCATCAAGATCGATAAAGATCTCCTGAGGCGTGATGTCAAAAAAAAGAATGTCGTGATGTCATTATCGAAAGAATAGGGAAATTTTTTGAAAAAATAAATTGAAAATTGACGGTATTGGCATAATTGAAAAATTGCAGAGTGATGTCAATTGCGCTTTAGTGAGTATTGAGATAGAGACGGCAAAGATGGGGTTAACAACAGCCAGTGAGTGCAAACCCAAGTATATGTCGTCGTCAACAAGAAACGACACTTAACAGCGACGACGTATCGGAAATACCATCACCACAGATCATATACATTCGGGGTAGTAAAGCCTTTTGTCAACCTTCGCAACTCTTAACTTAGACTCGGATAATGAGATCAAACGAGCAATTACGCTCACTAAGGAACTGAGTAGCAAAGCTCTTTCTTTCAAACGAACCGAATAGACTTTTTATAAGACCTTAATCATCCCAGTCCTGTTCCATAGCACAGAGCCATAGACTTTGTCAAAAGTGGATGAGGGTGCTTTGAGAGTACTTTGAGAGAAAAATTCTTTGGGTAAGTGGGGAAGGGAAATACAACGACGAGCTGCACAGGCTGTGTAGCGACTGCGACATCAACTTAGCCCGAAGAGTAAATGTCCAACGGCTAAGACGGCTGGGTCATGTAGAGCGAATGGACACCGGAAATCGTCAGTCCACCCTTGAGGGACAGTGCAGTATAGTAAGACCGCTTCTCAGGAGGCGCACGCACGTGAAAAGGGAACTACAAAAAATTGTGCGAAATTCAGGCAGCTAGCAAAAGATCGAAAGGGGCGACGAAGGCGGCGCATTACTCCAGCTAGGGGATAATTGAAACGTCTGAAAAAGGATGTTTATCATTTATCGATAGGTAACAGAGACAGAGCATCCAATTTGAGAAAGACAAGATAAATTTGAAACTCCTAAAATTTTCTCCTCTGTCACGTCTTGAAAATATGAAACCTCTTTCTTCTTTCGACACGCGGCTGGTCGGAAGAAGCACAAAATGGATCTATAATAGAAAACAAAATTGTCAAGCTAAATTCTTCTTTCCTCATTACTGGTTCCTACGAGGCTCAAAAAGTGACCAGGTAAACTCGATATGATTCAACTTCTTTATTACTCATTTTGAAAGCAACTTATCATACATGAGACAGGTATCAAGCCCCTTTACGTCCACACCACGATATTTCCAGTAAAATATATAACACAAACTAATTCCCACATACATAATGATAATCAAAAGGAATCCCACACAAAACTGTGTGCAAGTGCATTCGATGAACAAGACAATGGTTTCGCGCTGATATAAAAGATATTTTCCGCCAAACATCCTTTAGACTACACAACACTAGTTACGATAAAAACCAGTAGTAGCGACAACGAGAACGCACACATTGAGATAAAGAGTATAGCTAAGGTGCTTGCAAATTACTGCACCTATACCTAGTGAAACAGGCAACATTTTGGTGTGTGGCGCATCTGTGCAGTGCATATGCTGGAATATGCCAGGAGCATCGCAGGATATGTTAAATAATGCAATTTCTTACACCTCCTTTTTACGAGTGAATGGATGTAATGTTGTTATATTTGGGCTGTATCGCTCGTCTGCAGCATTGGCTATGTGGTAAGTGATCCCGGTATAAATTATTGGATTTTTCAATGGAATAGAATTGCGAAAAGGACGACCGATGTGTTGTGGACCGAAAACATGTAGTGTAGTCATAGCCGTAGGTAAACGTCCATATGTAGGTTGTTGGATGACAAAAACGATGTGACTACAGTTTTGGTGAACTTCCTAATCACCGAGTAATGACCTAACGTATTGATTTTTCTATGAGAGGACGAGTGTTTCTGTGTGTATCGTCTTTATACGTATCTACAAGTGGAGCATGTGGAAGATATTGATGAGAATCTTTTATCAAAGAGAGGATTAACGGATGTTGGCGCTCGGATTAGACCCCAGTGCAATGTCTAAAATGCATGCCTTGAGTTTGCCTGACTTTCTGTATACCTTGTTCAGTCATTAATTCAGAATACGAAAGATTAAAGAAAGCATCGCATCGCTTATTTATTGTTCACACCACTTCACGTCACATCACATTTTGTTTTATTTACTTCCTTGTCCTGCTGTGGCGATTCCCAAATCAAAGCAAACCAGTTTTAAAACAGCAAATCACAAAACCATCCACCAAATTCTGGACAAAGGTCATTAAACTTCACTTTCATTGCGGACACTGCATGTGTTTCGCTGGTCAGTGAGTATGCTGCGGATTTGAACTCGCGCTCACAAATGCATAATGTATCCTTTGATTTTGTTTGGGTGTGCTGTGTTCTTCACCTTGCAGCAGCAGCTGTCTATTTCTCTTCGAAAATCTCACTCGTAGCCGCCTAGCCATTGATTTTCACAATGGTCACTTCCATTTCAGTTTACTACGTAACTGACCAGAGCAAGGGGTTTGCTTCGGCTGCTACTTGCTATTGCTTTTGCTGTTGCCGCCAATTTATGAGGGTTGTTGTGATATGTTTGCCTAAGGGTTAGGAACGGCGCAATGCATGCAAATAGTTGTTTTATTATTATTATTTGTTTTTTTTTAAACTAGCGTATGTCCGAGTAATAAACGCTTAGAGAAGATGAGGTTGTCCCATGCCATCCACGTCCATTGTTGAATTCCCGTTTGGCTTGAGACCATTGCACGTACGTGATTTTCTTAAAAAAATTACGAATCCTCAAAATGAAAGGTGGTCAAATCAATGAGCAGACAGATGGTTTGCCGTTATTGATCATTTTCATGATTTCAGTTTTAAGAAGCAATAAATAGATATTCAACTTCTCACAGGAGTGTTGCAGGCCAGCAAATGGGATAGAGCTTTGTTCTATTTTATTCTATTTATTAGAACGAATTTATTTATTTCGGAACAAATAAAAATTAAATGAAAGAAAAAAAAGGAGGAGTTAATTATTCCGTCAATAAATTTATTTTAAAAATTTTGCAAAGATATGACAGCCCTTTTTTAAGACTAAGTAAGTCAATTAGCAAAAATCTACTTATATAAATAAAATAGAGCCTAAATTAGTTTCCTGATATAACCCTGAATTAACATGAAGATTGACCATTAAATGGAAAATTATTTATTCATAGTTCTTGAATAATTTCGAAAGAAGAAAATAGTGTGAAAGAAAATGTTTTTTCGAAATTAGTCAATACTAAAACTGATTCAATTCCAGTAATAATGTGACTATAGAATCACATTTGGAACATAAGAGTTGGTTAGTAAAAAATTAGAGACCGTTTTGCTGTAAACATATGAGGTAGAGTATAACGGATAGCAATATTGTATACGGAAGAAGGCATTCTTCTATATATTTGTATGCCCTAGTACCTACTGCAAAGACATTTGAAAAACTGGATTGTTGGCAAAAAGCTTTTGAAGGCATAACCTTTGCCGATCACGTATCTCTTAACCTATCGAAAAAAAAGAGTGTTATACTATAGGAATAATGTTCGGATGTTTTACCAAAAGATAAAAGACGATAAAAATATTTAGATATAAATAAGTTACAAGGAAACCCTGTAAAACTTTTTCTGTAGAATTCTAACCGACGAAAACAATACAAATTCTGCGAAACCTGCAGTGAGGAAAGCAATATATATATTGAGCTGCAACATGGCTGAACTATAAAAGGCAGCACAAGATGATTTATATTATACACGCATATCCTGGGCATACTCCTGGGCAAAACATACGAGAAGTGCCCTAGCAATGACATTAAAATTGTCCTAGCCCAGATCGGAAAACACAGCCTGATGCACGACAATACTTCCGATAATGGACTTTGAGTCTGATTTCTTTATTGTACCCAGTAAACGCTTCCCGCATCTCGATACTCACAAGGGAATATAGAGATGTCTCATTCCATCAACCGGATACACGTTTATCCCGAACACCGCCAAGACAAGGAAATACTGTGAAATCGATCGACGTCGGACGGCTAAGATCTCAGTCGATGCTGAGAAATAAGCAAATTCCGTTGTTTGGCAGAATGAGCCAAGGTCGAAGGAGCCAAACTAGTCATTAGCATTTCTAAGCTTAAATCGAACAAATTTTCTATAGCTGCCGAGCTGTTCGAAACGTCAAGCGATGATTTCGCAAGAATTGTTTGCTTGCTCATCAAGAAAGGAGACCCTCTGGCCTAACACCCATTGATTTTTTTTTTCTGCTGGGGTGCTATGAAAGAAGAAGTTTATTTTAGAGAAATCGTCAGTAGAGAACCACAAGGTCGTATGCAAACGGCATTTCCTTGTAATTCTCAGCTAACGAAATGTCGAGTCTAAAGAGACATAAGAAAATAATATGTGCCGTTTCAGAAATTATGAAATGAGAAAAAGTTTTGTGCTCGCTAAACTGCCCGAAAGTGTATTCCAGTCGAAGGACGGTACTTTGAACAATTGCTTTAAACATTCCATAAACTATTCCAAAAATATTTTTTTTTTTTCAGGAACACCAATAAATATCGAAGAGTTTTTAAGAGTAGGTAATTGAGTAAAAAATTGGATTTAGCTATAACTTCTGTTAAAAAGTTACTTAACATGATTTCTAGGCTATTTTATAATAGATATAAATTTCTTAGAATAAAAGTTCCCAACCAACGAAAATTTACAAATTTTCATAATATTGTGTTCGAGGAGCCATAACTTTTTTTTAGCAACTCAGATGTTACCTAAAGTATTTAAGACTTATATGCTCTACTAAATTCTCTTTACAAAATGTATAAAAACATTTTTTACAGTGGTTGCACCTCAGAATAAGCGGTCGTCATCCACTTTGATGGGCTGTAACTAAAAGGAGCGAAAAAAGACCGGAACTTTGGGAATCTCTCCTTAATGGTTTATTTTGCTAAACTCGGAGACCCGTAATATATAAGAATATAAGAAAAACTATCTCTCAATTTTGCAAGTGAAGACATTTTAAAACGTGCAACATCAGGAGTAGTGACTGCGGTACTATATCAATGGCCGTCAACCTGTTTGTCGTTCGTTGTTCTTGCAAGCGATTTCGGGCAACAATGTCTGCTAAAAGGAGAATGCAAGCGAACCGATATAAAGTCAATTCTCAAGGCTTTACCATTGTGGGCAATGATTTAGAAGTAACACTCAAGTGTAGATCTATATTTTTAACAATATTGAGTCACATTCTTTTGCCCATGAGTTGCTGGGAAATGGATAAACTCGCTAAAGGTTGCATTCCTACCCTACAGCAGTTCAACCGCAATACTCGCTATGCTAGAAATGTACATCAGTTCACCCTTAAGCCTATATTCGGACGAACAGTGAAATACAAGGATTCGTTTCTTAACAGTATGTGGAATGCTCTACCACGCTCTGTTCTTCCTACGGATTATAGTTTACAGACATTTAAAACCGACGTGCATCGGTATCTCCATTTTCCTAATCCTTCACTTCCCTAATGCCCGCATTGTTATACTTTATTATAAGGGTATCCAAAATCCCTTTAGTGCGCTTACATTACAAAAACAACAGTCGCGGACGTCGAGTTAAATATTTGCACTTGAAAAGAATTCTAATTGAGAGAGGTTATACCAAATTGCCATTGATACATATCGGTCTCGTTGTTCCACATACTGACTGACACATACTGAACCATTGCTGATGGTCCATTGTCAGAAAAGGTTGGTTTACGTACGTCGCATGCTTACGTTCAATGGCCCACACTCTAAAGCATGAACTAACATGTGCTCAATGAACTGAAAAACTAAAAATATCTAGAGTAAAACCGGCTCGCTTAAGGGTGTCGTACAAAGCTAAATAGCTAAACGAACTTGATGCAACATTGAACTTGACAAAACACTTCCTAAACGTAACGTAACGTAACTTTAAGAGGCACCTTCTACGGAATTTCTAAAGAACTAATAAACCGGCGGCGGTACCACAAAAAGAAGAGTAGGTTTATTGGCACAGTCTTAGATATCACGGCAAACGGCCAAAGTCAAATAATTAATAAATCTAACTGTAAGCACTTTAAAAAAAAAATAAAAAATTAAGACGGTCATCAACCGAAATGTTTCGCACCACGGCCACTTAAATGAACAACCACAAATGCCACCACTCCTAGAATAATAATTTCGGAAATAAACAAAAACGTCCCACTTTTCGAATGCCGACGGAATTTCGTAGACGAAACGACAAAGTAACCCCTAACTCAAACAACCCTTTCTATCACACTGATGTCTGCTGGTTCCTACACTAGCTAGAGTCACGCTTTCTATCAACCGTGAGATGTCGTATTTATCCTTAAATCTTATCTCTAATTTTTCAATTTCTAATATTTCACTGTATGTATTCCAAAAAAAAATGGATAATAAACCAAAAATTTTAAATTTTGTTCCCGTACCCGTCCTTTTATTTTTATTTTTATTTTTTTCACTTAAACTATATTTACACTTTGGCAATAATATGCATAAATCCTATTTTAAATAAATACAATTAATATTTTTTTTGTTTTAGATAATAAATCACTTCACCTTTGTGCAAAATTATTTCAAATGTGAGTTTTTCCGAAATTCGATTTTGACTGCAAAAGCAAAGGATCTCACTGTGTATGCTTTAAGCTTATACGTGTCCTTTTTTAGTATATCCTAATATGTGTGATGTGTAAGAAATAATGTGTAGCGTCGAAGAAAGACGAAGAGGAAGAAGGAAAACCAAGGACGAGGTGACGAAAGAAATGAAGAAAATTGTCTTCTTTTCATTTTCAATGGGTTAAGCACCGAAAGGGTTATAATAACTACACATACTGCCTGCTTGCATGTATGTATGTTTTTTCATGTTCTAGGAGAGGGGGGGGGGGTATTTTTCATGTTCATTTTCCGCTGTACATTCGTCTAACTGAAGCGGACGGAGCATTTTGCAGAGTAGAGTAGTTTAAAAACGCCAAATTTTGTGAATGAATGTACTCGATTTTGTCTCTTTTGGGGGGTATCTTATAGCCCTGATGGGTATTGTGGAAACGAAGAATATGATTTACAATTACAACATCAAGATTATATGGTGTCGCAGAGTCGCATGTGTAAAAACACATAGACGGAAGATGAAGAAAATAACAAAGGAGATGTGTTTGTGTTCTCTGCAGTTATTTGGGGGCTCTCTTAAGGAATGGTATATTTCTCGAGTAAGGTAAAGGAATTTGTTGAGCATTTCTTAGAAGCCGAATGTGGTTTTTTCACTCAAAGATGAGTGTATCCGTAGTGAAAGAGAAAATGTCCCTTTTAAAAGAGTGTGCGAGGTATATTCTCTTAAAATTCCCAACGATGGTTAATGATGACATGCAATGCAAAGGGATGATTTTCAATCATGAATGATTGGTAATTAACTGAGGACGAAGTATGGGGACAAACAAATTCTGTTACGTTACAGGAATGTTAGTAGTTGTAGGTTGGTGATTTACACGACTGCTGGCGGGTGTTACTGGTCAATTTTTTTATACGACTTTTCGACGTACTTATTATGCTTTACCAAATAATTACTTTAAGCAAATACTGTGTAAAGTAAGAAATTTTACAATAACATTTACTTAACAAAAAAGTCCTTATGAAATCTTAAATCAAAATGATTTTGTTGAGGACTACACAAGGGTTGCAGTTATTTAGCTTATTTTGCTATTAAAATAAGCTTATTTTTATAACTTAAAGTTTAAGGAATAAGATTGTTATTATTAAAAGAGATTTGTTCTGATAATTTGATTGCGCACAGCCTTGATCGAAAGATGTGCCTTAGCCATTAGTAATTTTGACAAAAAAAAATAGTAGAATTTGTGAGGTGATATGTGATAAGCTTGATAACCTTTAGCTAGTAGCTAAGATCTGCATGCGATATACTTTTTCATTCAATACTATTTTCAATCTCTATTTCCTACGAAGAAATCTTAATATAGAGATAAGTACCACCACAACCATGTACAAAATGAAATGAAGCCATTTTTAAACAGAGAACAGAAACGAAATGAGAACTATCAAAACTTTGATTCTCAATTAGTTAACCTCAGACGATTAAATTGAATGGATTTGTGGATTTGAAAGAAATAGATGTGTTGTTTTTATTTCCTGTGAGACTTTTGCGCTCCTTTCTTTAGTTGAGTAGATGATGCACTTAAAAATGTACTTCAATCGAATAGCAATGCAGGAGCTTTTTCACTTATCCAATGATGTTCTTTGAAATTGTTTTTACGCCTAGGTATAAATTAATTTCAAGCCGCCAAAGAACCCAACTCCCGTGGAAAGTTATATAAATCGTGTATTTAATAAACAAAATAAATCACTTCGCGGAATATGCAAAAGACACAGGAAGTCGTGTTCAGAAACCGCAGATATATAGAATGCCAAGAAGATGGCAAGATTGCCATATCTTTTTATTCTTAAACAAACACTTACTCAGGAACTTTTTATAAAATAAAGAAATTATCTTTGGCGAAAGACTTTGATGATGGAGCTTTATGCCTGCTTGAGATGAAAGTCCATGGAAAAATAATTATGCAACATTTTTGAATTCACTTCAGAGTGTTTACGATGAACATTGAACAGCGCATTACAAACTGGATTTGCAACATGTTTGCAAGTAGGAAAATAAACTGTTCCATTGGAAAATGCGCAGCTTGAAACCAGAGGAATCCGCAAGGGAGAGTCATATCACCACTCTTATAAGTGGTGGTTATTTATAACATCCACAAAAAGGGTAGGACAATGGGTATAAGTGCCACGGCATATGCAGATGACGTGGTCATAATAGTGCAGGGAAAATATTTAAATACCTTAAGTTAAGGAGGTCGCTCTGAGGATGATTGGTGCTTGGGCAGAAAGCTGCGATCTCAGTGCAAACCCTACAAAAATGGAACTGGTTCTTTTTATCAGAAAATACAAGATACCGCAATTTAAGCTCCCAAAACTCAATGGAGTATAATTGTCCCTTTCGGATAGTGCAAAGTATCTGGGCGTTATTCTAGGTAGAAAATTAAATTGTAATCTTAATGTTGCGAAAGAATTATAAAGGCTTATAATGCTCTTGGGCCTTAAGACCTACTATACAGATTAGAAAACAATATGCGCCAAATTAGCGGCGGGTCAAAGAACGGGTTGTATAGCCATTACAGGTGTGTTCCGTACCACCCTTACGGCAGCATTGCATAGCTTTCTGAACCTAAAACGGCCAACTGGCTGGCAAAAGTGCAATATTGGCAAAGAACTGCAAACTAAATTGCAGTTTTTACAGATGATTCGAAAACGACAGAGGAAACAGGGCTGGAATCTTCTCAAAAGATCCAGAACTAAGAGTGTCTATAAAACTACCGGGCACAAGCAGCGCCTTTCAATAAGAGGTTCTGGCTGTCCTCTAGGCGGCTGAGCAAATGCAGATGAGATCAAGAAGAAATATTGCTATATACATACATCGACAGCTAGGCCACACTTAAGGCCATGGATTTAACAAACATCCATTCTTGGATTGAAGCCAATGAGTAGGCGGATGAGCTTCCAAGAATAGGAGGACATCGAACCTCCCCACATAATAAGGGGTTTTACTTTGGAAATATCCGGAAGGACTGCCAACAGTCAAGTCAGTCAGGCAGTCAAGTTTTAGGGCACATACGGTATCAAGAGCTCTATAGCCACTTCTCGACTTTAAGAGTTCCAGGAAGTTTATAAAACTTCTCTGGGATAAGCTTAGAATTTTAGTAGGAATCCTGACAGGGCATTGCCTCTTGCGAAAACATGCAAAGAGACTCAGGCTGTCATATACATCTGCAGATTCTGTGGTCATTTGCAGGCTGTTAAGGATACACCGCACATATTGTGTGAATGCGAGGTAATCTCACGTAGTCGTAGGAAATTCTTAGGGATCCCGATGGGCCCGATTCGGCGCCTAGTGTTGTGTGATGACTCTTACATCAAAACCCCTGTCTTAATCTAACCCAAACTTTTTGAATTCTGTATTCACCAGTGGTTTGCACCCAAGTCAAAACGAAAGTAATCGAATTATAAACAGACTAGAGCTCTCCTGATGAGTGGATAAATTAAGCTTGTTAAAGAACGTCTTTCAGCGTAATGCATAAATGCATTAGTAGTATCCAAAAGCACTGGCATGCGAATTGAAGAACATCGTGTGCCTCAGCAGTACCTGCCTCCTTCGGCGGGATCAACTACACTTTCATTTTGCACATTCATGGCCTTAAATGATTGATGGCAAAGCAATTACTAGCAAATGTATTAGCACTCCCACTTCCATGCAGAAATATGAAAAAAAAAAATATTTTCAAGTCACAAGGTCTAAACAGAATTTGTTAGACGCCTTTGAATTGTGCTGTTTCTTTTTTTTACTTTTCGGTTCACATAAAAACTGTTAAGGACGTTGCCATCTTAATCGGAACCAAAAGCATCAGACCCGGCGTAGCTCAAGGATCGAAGTTGAGACAGCATCTTAATTTCAGACCAGCCAAGCCTCGAAGTGTCAACCCAAGGATGCCTCTTCACCGATGACTCCGCCACATACGAGTTCAAACACATATCCACGAGATTTTCAGTAACGACAAAAGATGAGGGATCCGGAACACCCGCAGATCGGAACTCATGTGCATACGACCACCAATCATCGGAAGAACAGGAGGCAGATCAGTTGCCAGCTGCCGCGGTGTTACAATTTATCTTCCGGACGGCTCTTTAATTTCAATATCCAACGATGTTAAGTACCTTGCGTATTCCACTTCGATGAGAGGTTTCCCTTCAAGCATCATTCAAAATCCGTCATCAAGAAGGCCACATTGGCACTTCATCATGTTTACCCACTCATGAGGTGAAGTGATGAAGCAAAATGGACTCAGCAACAGGGCAAAGCTACTTCTTTATAAGCCCAATATGGTATATAATTTCAAAAACGTACCTCACAAATCTTACCATCTTCGAGAGGAAAATGCTAAGAGTCTGCAGAGGACTCCGCTACGAACCAATCGAAATAAGTCATGTTAGATGCAGCCGTTTTTGTGGTACATGGTATATCTGTATCAAAAGATGCTGAGAAACATTTTCACCCACCAAAACTCACTGGTAAAGTAGTAAGAAAGGGGACCAGTGTCCAGATCATGTGAGTCGATAATCGTCTGACAATATCGTTTTGGAAATAGCTATCCCTATTTGCATTGATATAATAAAGACAGCTATACATGAAACGATATCGTTAGACGATTATCGACTTAAGTGATCCGGGCCCAGCATCGATACCTTGAAGTGAGGGTACGTCTCACCGAGGTCACATTCCCAAGAGACAACCAAGGCTATCCTTTCTCCTACATCGCCGACTCCTGCAACCACCGGGTGTAGACCCAAGTGACTTCGTTCTTCATATAATAGATCCAATGTATATTATTTTAAGCTAATAATTTCAAATTATGTGGCCTATTTCCAAGTCAAGTTTATATGTAAGTATAAAAGGTTCAATAAAGATAATAATCTAAATCTGCCATCTTAATTTCTTGCTTTTGGCATGAGAGGACGATGTTTTGATAAGGTGTATATAATACTACTGGACACATGCAGGGTCCTTCAATCAGAGGTTCTGGCTGTCCTCTAGGCGGCTGAGCAAATACAGATGAGATCGATACCAGAAGAGAAATTGCTATCTACATCGACATCGACTACATCGACATCGGCATTACCTCTTGCGAAAACATAAAAAAAGACTCAGGCTGTCATATACATCTGCAGATTCTGTGGTGATCTGCAGGCTGTTAAGGATATACCGCACATATTGTGTGAATGCGAGGCAATCTCACGTAGTCGTAGGAAATTCTTAGGGAAACACTTCTTCAAAGTGTTGAGGTTTTCTGTCTACCATTTGAGTACAAATTCAATCGGGTCCCCAGCGATCGCGATGGGCCCGATTCGGTGCCTAGTGTTGTGTGATGACTCTTACATCACACCCCTGTCTTAACCTAACCTAAGATTTTTGAATTCTGTATTCACCAGTGGTTGGCAACCAAGTCAGAACGAAAGTAGTCGAATTTCCACCAGACTGGAGCTCTTCTAATGATTGGATAAATTAAGCATTTTAAAGAACGTCTTTCAGCGTAATGCATTTAAGGCATTAGTAGTATCCAAAAACACTGGCATGCGAATTGAAGAATATCGCGTACATCAGCAGTACCTGCCTCCTTCGGCGGGATCATTTGCACTTGCATTTTACACATTCATGGCCTTAAATGATTGACGGCAAAGCAAGTAGTAGCAAATGTATTAGCACTCCACTTCCTTGCAGAAATATGAAAAAAAAAAAAATATTTTCAAGTCACAAGTAATAGAGAGCCTCTTTGATGCAAATATGACCGCCCGTCTGGGATGAAAAAAATGTGTCAAATTAGGTGAATGTCAAAGCCAGCCTTTAAGAACTGATGATGAAGATAGAGTTATCCTCTCGCAATGCTTTCTAAGATAAGGCACACCAAAGTTGAACTCAAGGGGTACATATCGTGTGCTTTGATACAACTTTGGAGAGAAACATTATTTTAACGACGTGATATAGTGTCAACACAATATCGACGATCTTTAGAGGTAGAACTCTATACTGTCATATATAAGTGGCGAAAAGATTTACGAGCCAAAAAAAATGTTCTGCACTTTAATGAGATGTGCCCAGTGTTGGATAATAAGAAGAAACCTTTGGGCGAAATTGGAGGTTATTATATAGCTATCTTAAGTGTGCCTTAAAATATCGACAGCAAACATAGATGAAGCGATTTTAGCTATAAATTATAAGGTTATTAAAAATTTGTTAATTCTCACTTTTCTGGATGACGGCAAAAATATCAATGCCACAAAAAAAAATAAAGTACACGACTGCGTCATATGAAACTTTCTCGCTGCATGGTATGCATTTTTAAATTGCATAAAAGGAATAACAAACCAAATTTATTTAGATCACTTTTAAGGGTTTGAAACATTTGATTTTCACAAAAACGCCACATCGGATTTAAATGTTATTTCGCACATTGGACACTTTTTGAATAATTATTATTATGCACTTGAGTAACTGTCTGCCTGATTATGATGAAAGCTGATTCCGTCTTAAGGATTATTTGGCCGAACCACCCAATCTTTGCATGGAAAAATACAGATGCTTTCACCTTAGATTGTATCCGTATGAGTACGTAAGTCGTCAGATATGTAAATATGACATTTTTTTAATGACTCATCTGTAATTTACTTGGGTAGCCAACTAAACTTTAAAACTACTCCTCTCAGTCTGGTTTTCTACCTTTTCTTTCTATACTAACCATAAATTTGAATTGTATCAATGTGCGCATTCATTATTTGCATGAACTGTGAATGTAAGCCTGCGTGATTATTTCTTCATTGGAAGTCAGTCATTATTACTTTTGATCATATTGGCAGGGATATATTCTATTAAGAATGGGTGACATCTATCGATGAAATATGAAATTAATACCCTTTATTCAGTTTCAGAACCCTTAAACGATCTTAGCTAGCGAAGATAGAAACGAAGTGAATTTGGAGACATTTATTGTTTTCAATCCCAATAAGAATCCAATAGAAAACTAATAAGATATCATTGTTGACCACCAAATGAATTGGATGTCAGTAAATTGGAAAAAAAGCGCCTGTTAACGCCAACCGTGGATAGCCCACTACTATGTAAAGTGAACAAATATGTACAAGAAACCTCGATAAAAGTAATTAAATGAAGGAAAAAAAAACAAATTTAAAATTGAAAGAGATTTAAATGGTTTTCTTAAGGTCAGTGCGTTGGACCACTAAGCGAGGGGTCGCTGGTTCAAATCCCACCTCTTGTGAACGTCTGAGAAACATCGAAGAGTAAGAACTGTCATGAGAAGCTTTTCAAAAATAAAAATCTCCATTCGGAATCGGCTTTAAACTGTACGTCCCTCCGTTCTTTTAAAAAATATATTTTTCCGCACACAATGGCTGGAGAAGCTAGGTTTTGGGTGTCCTGTATGGGCTTATTTATTATTTAATTTTTTTTCCATTGACTGCTAATTTTCGGAGAATTTGAAAGGTATATTCCCCTTACTCTGTAAATGCAATTTAACGACGAGGAATTTTCTGGTGTGATCCACCATGGGACTCGTGCTTTTGGCCTACTGATTGTCGTCTGTTGGTTCTGGTTGGTTCGACAATATCAAATTTCGATGGCAAAGACTCATAGTTTTCCTTAAAAATTAAAAGGATTCAAAATCACGAGAGATTTTGACACATACGTTGTCATTAAGGCGCCGACCCATAGAATCCTTTGCTGCGTGCGTCTTATTTTTTGTCTGACAGCAAGGTAGAATACAGGAATACTTATGGAAGGTGACCTATTAATTTTTTTTTAATATGGGTACATGTTTTTGCTTATACGTTAAATAATTAAACGATTTGTCTTGATTTAATATAAAATTTGAACACTGAACGACATAAAAAAACACCAGAAACAGGTTATTCTTTTCATTCATATATATGCAATCTGCCATCGCCGGTGACAGCCGATTTGACAAATAAAAAACCAAAGAAAATGCAGCTATCAAAGTTCCGAAGGATTCTATGGGACGTACATTGCGTGAATTTTAACGTTTTAACGCACACACTATGGGTCGGCTCTTTTAGACTTAAAGGTATGAGTTATATTTCATGGGGCATTCCAAGCTAATCAGCAAAACGATAGTTTTTTCTGAAATGTTTGCTAGAACAAAGTCGAATTAATAATCGCATGTTTGAAAAGATTGACGAGCCCTTGTTCGCATATTACTATGAATGTGAATATTT
Source organism: Ferdinandea cuprea (assembly GCA_963576555.1). Taxonomy (NCBI): domain Eukaryota; kingdom Metazoa; phylum Arthropoda; class Insecta; order Diptera; family Syrphidae; genus Ferdinandea; species Ferdinandea cuprea. The sequence continues at coordinate 27,467,715 of OY754962.1, forward strand.
AAAACAAAACAAAAATAAATATGGTAACGTGACCTTCTACAAAAGATCAACAAACTTGAAGTTTTTACCCGTACAAATGATATCGACATTATCCTTGATTTCTGAATCCCATCTTGCGAAGGAATCAGGAGCAAAAATTAAAGGTTCTAGTGTCTGCCACACATATCACCCTTGGAAAGGTCTAGAGGCGGAGTGTAAAATCGAGCAAGATAATATTCAAATAATTACTGTTCGTGTGAAAAATATACTTCAAACTTATGAGATTGCCTCTGTATTCATTATATAGAGGTGGAGCCTCCATTATTTTCTTTCAAGAAGCATAATCACATGAAACTACCCGTAAAAAAATAATTAGAAAAATTACCATTTACCACAACTCCAAATTTAGCAAAACTGGGAAAATCGACTCTATACCATTGAAAGTATAAGTCCTACAAAGAAAATCTTCTTAATGAAAAAGAAAAAAATAATTGAATTTACTATAGAAAATATGCTAAGAACTTCTATGTACGATAAGCCATACTCGAGAAATTTGTTAAAGGCGTCGTAAGCGTACCACTTAAAATTTAATATTTATTTTTTTGAATGCAATTGAATCTGGTTGATTTGTTGCTGCTCGGTCCTAAATGCGCCTGGCCCAAATTCTTAATTTTTGAGCCTCAAGACCTCTGGCCACCACTTTTTCAAATAATATCAGAATATGTTCGTTTTTCAGTTTAAGCCAGATTTTATTCTTCATTGGAAGAATAAAAAAGTACGAAACACCAATACATATCTCAAAAAATAAAATGAACTGAGCGCTGGCGTTTTATTATAGAGTTAATAAACGCACCTGTGTAACATCACTAAGATCGATTTGAACAAAATATTAATAAAAAACGGAGCTTTAAGGGCATATAGAAATATAATGTTGGACTTGAAATATTCATATTTCAAAGATCTAAGTACTGAAAATAATTCCCTTTTTTTTGGTTCAAAGTCTAATTATTATAATAATACATAAGACCAATTAATTCGTCTTTTAAACCCAAAATAAATTCACGAACTTTTTGGAACGATAAAAGAATGTCAAAAAAAAAAAACAAATCGTAATGAAAATCTTCGTGTCTAATATAAGAATAGCTTTTCAAATCCATTTAGATATCCGTGAAACTTAAAGTTCTCCAAGCTGAAGAATGTCTTTCGATCATTGAAAGCACTTATATCGATTGAGAAAAAGACAAGACATTTTTTTGTGTAAAACGAGGTCAACGAGTTATTAAAGTAAAGGAGATCACCCCCATTTTTATACAGAATGAGTGCTCAGGAATTGCAAGAACTTCTTACAAAATAAATTTTCAATTGATATATTTCCAAACTCCCCTTCCGTCACACTCAAGCTGTTGAACGCTGTGTAAAGATGGTGAACGAACGTGTTCCATCAAAATGGTTAGTGAAAAGGCCAGAGATGATCTCCTGTTTCCGGGCGACAGCGGACGAATTCTAAGAATTCCACCAACGGTCGTGCGTCAACAGTTCCAGTTAGGTTGAACTAGTTGTTATCCCAATATAAGCTACTTCAACCTATTTGAATATCAGGTCTATAGGGATCTCCAACACTAATTCAGGATATTGGAAAAGAGTTGGGGGCGGATGAGCTATAAAACATTATATGCGCTCACGCACCAACAGCGGAAAAGGACGATGTTATCAAGGAATGTTTTAAAGAAACTGCCTCATGCTGGCCAGAGATCAGTTAATAAACAACCACCTCGTCGAATTAAGCGCGTAACTACTACACCGCAACCATTCTGTTATGAATTATATACTCTAGGATCTTTCTTAGAGTATCAAGCAGGTATACGATGATAGTTCTCCGGGAGAACCAGCCCTTGCAAACAGCACTAAATGTTGTAGTTTTCATGGTGTGGGGAATACCCCCTCCTCTAGGCATCTTTGCATCGTTGTTAGGAAGATGTCCAGCCTTGTCTTAATAGCCAACTTAAGTTCCTTGTTCGCGATGAAATCCGGTCTAGGTGCCTTGTTTGCATGTTTGTGCTCCATGCTCCATGTCTATAAGGGAATAGATGCTTTAGTATGGTCTTTAGCATTGCTGGGCAGGTTAGTTGTGGAGAGCTGTTGCCTTTAAGCTTCTTCATCACCACTCTTTATGCTAAGCCCCAGCAGTCTAGTTCAGACTCTTCGCAATGCCTTTTAAAACTCATTGGCTAACTCTCAATCTAAGGGATTGGAAATATTCTCTTCTTTTGGATCTTTGGGATCTGCGTCGTGCTTGTAGCTTCAGATAGTCCACCAGTGATTGACAGGGGGGCATAACGATTTTAAAAATGTACACATCCTTGCAGATACAAAGTGGTTAAGTTGGTGACCGACCGACTGCAGGGCATTTTTCACGCAGATCCGTATCCCACCTCTAGCCTGTGTTCGTGTTCGTTCCGAAAGAATTTAGCTTCATTAAAATATTTAAGCATACACAGAGTCCTCATTACATGAAAACTAACTGAATTATAGATCACAGAAGCATTACATGCATACCTAACATCCTTGCACTAGCGTTAAAAAATATAAAGACGATCTCATCCAACCTATCTATATTATATCCTTTATACCTTCTCATTATTTCATTATAACGTCATTCATACCATAGAACAAGGGTAGACAGCACCCAAACCAACATACATATAACAGACACCAGCATGAGTATCGTCCTTTCCAAAAAAAAAAATACTATATATATACATACATAAGTATGTATGTATGTATTAAGGTACCAAGCCAAGAAAATAGAAGAACATACAACTAACGATGTAAAAAACTAAAAATTATCTTTATCTCTTGGCTCAGATAGGTTACCATTAACCAACCCAAACGAGGATGCCACCAACCAAGGGTTCACGCGCTGTTATAAAACTACGAGAAGAATCAAATATACAAACACAAAAAATAAAATAAAACACGGATCCACATTTATAGCACAGCAGCTGTGCTTTTAATACATATTCCTTATATTACCAGCAACGACAAACATCTTCAACCCACACAAGGACACCGCACCACTTCTGGGGTAACACATTTTCAAAAAAGCGAAAATTTCAAAAAGAAAAGGCAGCCCAGAACCATAAAAATATACTTACCAGTTACTAACCACCCTCCTATTCTATACAAGGATAAGATATGGTGGATAGAACCATTGCCAAAGCTACAACAACAAAAAAAAACCAATGAAATCCAAAAAAAAAAAAAACAAAATTCGCACCATCATCAGCAGCATAGAGCAATAACAAAGGCGCAAGGAATCCAACCAACTTCAAGACGAGAAAAGAAGAAAGCAAGGAAAAGAAACTGACAGCAGCGCAGCACTGTAGACTAAGAGGGAAAAAGGATCCCACATCCAGGCGGCAGCAAAATCCAACATCCATAATACATCTCGAATGAAAAAATGAGAAGGGCTGTAATATAAGAATGGGCGGAGCTAGGATTCAGAGGGAATTTTTTTCCCTATATTCCTTTCGTTTCGTAAGTTAAGTAAATGCGAGTAGCGATGTTATGCGTCTGTAGAGAATTGTATGTGTGTCTGTGCGCGCTCAGAACTTTTCTCGCAGGATATATGCTCTGCGGTGAATGGATACGCGCGCCTGTATGTGTGTGTATGTACAAACGGAGACGTTGAATCCGCAGAACAAATCCAACTGAGAGGGTGGAAAATGTTCTTATTTTTTTGCGAATTATTTTCTATTTTTTTTGTATACATATATATAGTTTTTTTTATTTTTTTTTTGTTTCAACCACATGATGAAGGCGAGTTGGGTTTTCTTTCAAAGGTATTTGGGTATTCCTATTTGAGGATTTAGAGAGACCGGCCCAAGAGGGAATGTGCAGATGGTGTAGAGTGTCATTCGTTGCCACTTATCCAACACAAAATCTGGTAATTACATCCATCCAAGGGAATTAGGTGTACTCCCTTGTTTTTTTTGCCTGTCTTTGGTGCTAATGCTTTATGTAGCAGACAAAAGGAATGATAACTATTGCTGGAATTTGATTTTGACCTCTATAGACGCCATGTACATAGGTGAGAAGGTAGCTACCTAATATATAGTCGAGGATTGCGGAGGTTAATATATGTAGCTCAATCAACTCAATTGTGCTTCTGGTCATTAGTCATTTCATTATTTACCAAACATTCTATTAACTATTTTATGCAGTTGAAAGACAAAAATATTCCAACTCCAAATGCAAAGCAAGCCCCATGAAGCGAAGATACATTTCGTATGCGCCAATCAAGAGTGGTGAATGAGACTTTAAAGTTTCAAGAAAAGTGCTTAAAGAAAGTCGCACAGGGCTTTGCGAACGACCTAGTGATCATTACAAGAGGCAAACATGGTCCTATAATATACTTCACCCGGAAAAGGAATCACATCCTTATCAATGAACAGCACGCCAACACCATTCCCAAAGGAAGTAAAAAATCTCGGTACCACACTTGATCATGAGCTTACTTGGATTGCTCATCTAGAATGTACGCAAAATAAAGCGACTGCTTTATGATAGGCATGCTCCAAACTCTTCGGAAAGAAACCATAGTCTCACCAATCGTCACGTATTCAGCTCTAGTGTGATGGGAAAAGATAAACCAAATATCTACCTAGAAAACTCTTCAAAGAAAACAAAGATTAGCATGCATAGGAATCACGGTTGCAATGCGCTCCTGTCCATCCACTACTTTAGAGGAATTGCTTGACCTTCCACCGTTACATACAAGCGCAATAAAACTCCACTTCGTGAAAAAATGTAAACAGGGCGATTTCACAGGAAGTTCCCCTTTAGAATATTTATTAATATTTTCTCTGATAGAGTACCTACAGCTGATTTCTCTAAGCACTGGACATGTGCCTATAAAACGCTGGATAGTTTCATCCGCCTTGCGATAGGATAGTGTGCACAAACTTGTCCCTCCGAAACTAGAACTACATTAAGTTGAATAAGATCCGCTCTCGCCGACAAAATCCAAGTTATCTTGCTTTATGAGTTTTTACCGTTGCAATATGCATTGCCTTTATGAAAATAAAGGTACATGTTGGCTGTATATTTGCCTTTTTAAACTTTCCGACAGCTTTGTGCATTTGCTATTCATCTTGGGTGAGATCTCGATTATCCCAGCGTCCTCGAACCAAACAAATATTTTTACATTTAATCATATTCGATAGTTTCTAAGGTAGTCTTTCGGTATAATATTCAAAAAAGATCATTGAAATGTAGACAATATGAAGGTTTAAGGTGTTAATCTGTACTTCTTCTGCACCAGTTTCTAATAATTTTACGTAATTTGGCGTAAATTCAGGCAGTCGTAGCCGTTTTGCATCCACATCTCATGGGAATCTATTGATAAAATGGTGAGGGTGGATGGAAGGGAAGCAAACTCAAATACACCGAGTAAAGTTAAGGAAGGTAATGATATCGTTAAGGCCGATATCTGAGTTGTCTGAAAGGCTAGGCCATGGCCGGAGTCAGACACCCGCATAGAAGGTGAAACACTGTTTCTTCCTCATTAACGTCTTCACAACTGCAGCAGAGGGTATTATGGGGAATGCCGAGTTTTGCAGCGTGTGCGCCTAATGTCCTGTGGCCCGTGCTGACGACCACTAGCTTGGCGACGACCGCGAGCGTTCTATGTATGAAGCTAAGAGTTCTGGATTGGTTGTACTTGGACCAAGTCTTTGTGAAGATGACGCAATTCGAAATACTACTCCTCCGCACAGGATTCGGGAAGAGAGAAGCCATGTTTGGCTAGCTCGCCAGCTTCCTATGTTCCTATGTTCCTATGTCCGGCAACACAGATGAGTTTAACTCGCCCTTGCCAAAATTTACCTTCACTCCTCAACGAGCTTGGAAGTTGTCTTGGTTGAGATAACAGCCTTGATCGCAGCCTGACTATCAATACAGAATAGGACTATTTTGTTTTTGATTGACGTATTATTTAAGAATGTTTTACCCGCTTCCCTGATCGCCAGCACCTCTGCAAAGAAGACGCTGGATGAGTTCGCGAGTCGGAAGGATAAGTACGTACGCAGTTACTCTGAAAAAATTGACCGCTTCCACTCGACAGTACATTTTGGAACCGTCAGAGCGAACTCTTTAATTAAAGTGTCTGCTTCCCATTCAGATCTGGTAGGGAGTTCTGCAGAGAATGTTTCCTGGAAGTTAAGTTTAGGTGGAATGATTTTAGTATTGATCCTACGCTCCTGGGTGGGGAATCAAGAATATTGCAATGCCCGTAGGATCTTGCAGACTAGCAACCGGCTCCTTGCAATCTGACTGCGCTACAAGATACATTTATCCATAGAAAGGATGCCCAGAATCACATTGAATGCCTCGGTCTTGCATTACCTTAGGGCTCCCGTGGTTCCGATTCCAACAGTTCTCTGCACCCTGCTTAATTTGGTGATTTATAATATCACCTCTAATTAGGGCGGGCCACCGTAACAGGGACCCATAAGTGAGTATTGGACGTACCAGTGTACGTGCAAAGGACCATTTTTGGTTTAAGTCCGCACATTTTACCAAAAGTTTTGCTACATACATAGAAAGCGTTAGCTCTCCGCACCCGGTATTCTATATTCTATTTTCAGATGCTCTAAGGTTCCAGAATGACACCCAAGCATTTTTCACCTGGGGATAGTGAGAGAATATGGTTATTTAGACGGGGGAGTCGGAAGGTTGGTATTTTGGTATGAGTAATGAAGGGCATAATTTCCGTTTTATTTGAGTTCACGTTTAGGCCATACCTAGTAGCGCAAGCGCTTATCTTACCCAAGGCCCTTTCCATGATTTCACTAATCACGTCAAGAAACATTCCTGATACTAGTGAAACCACGTCATCCGCATATGCACCCACTTTGATTCCGTCTCTCTAAAAAGGTTTTTGCTTTGGACCATGATCCATAAGAGAGACGAGATCACCCCTCATTGGGGTGTATCCCTAATTACTCATTTAATTAAAAAACTGGTGCCTAGTTAGGCCTTATTGAGCTTTGATTTTAGCTTGAAGACTATCCATCCAGATGCTAACTCGATGAGAGATTCTTGAATACATTCGGTGTGAACATTATTGAAAGCCCCTTCTATGGCTAGGAGCTACGAGCTACCGTATAGTTTGTAATGACCTCTCAATGGGTTTTACAACAGCGTCTGTCTCAGTAGATTTATCTTTAAGGTAGGCGTACTGAGATTTACACAAAGGAAACCTGCCTAGGTTTGACCTCATGTGAAGATCAAGGATACGTTGGCCTAAAATACTTCGTGGAGTCGTGCCCGCTATTGCCAACTTTTGGTATGAAAACTACTCGAACATGCCTCCAAGACTGTGGGACATGATTTAATAGGATACAGCTTCTAATGATCGCGATGAGCTGAGTCATCCTGAAGCTATAGCAACATTATAGGCAAGATGCCATCTAGACGCAATGACCTATAGGGAGAAAAGGTGTTAATTGCCCAGGAAACCTTTTCCTTGGTAAAAATTAATTTAATTTATTTCCCGCGTGGAAGTTGTGTACCCTGTAGACTTACAGATTTGATGCGATGCTCTAATGATTTTTCCGTGGATTCTGTCCAGATTCCGTCCGATTTCTTTTGGAGTGCACTTTGAATAAAATTTAGCTTAGCCTCAAAAAATCTTTTAAAGTTTCGATAGATTGGCAGTATTTTGATTAAGCACTTGTTTTGGCCGAGCGAATTGATTTCTTATAGAATTTCAGGCAATCTTTATATGGTTGCCAGAAGCTATGTTTGTGGCAGATATTAAAGATATTCCTTGTTAGCCATCCTATGCAGGTAAGGTTTTACTATAACTTGGTGAACATGATCCCTTAAAAGCTATCTTTAAAGCCCTTTTCTACTAAGGAGACCATTCTGACTAGATCTTTACATGATTCCGCTTTCAGGTGGTGTAATTTGGGGAGTTTTGATTTTACGATTTGACTTAATTTCTTCCAGTCAATTCTTTTTCGATTTCTATAGGGGCTAGGAGCATCAATCTTGATTGAAAAGAATCCACCCGTGGTACGAAAAGGATTTGAGGTAATTTTAAGGTATTACTAGGCAATTATAATACTAAAAATAAATAGCATTGAATAACATGCCATTTAATACATAATAATCATACAATATTTCCAATGAAATCTGTGAAACACAAATTTGTTTGTTGTGTAAGATAGTCAGTTTGTTGTATGAAATTTATGTCATGTATGATCTGTGAAACAGGCCCCAGGTGTTTTTTTGGCACCCTGTAGGCACCCTTTGGCACGCTGCCTTAAAATCTCCAAAAAAAAGACGGTACAGACCTTCTTGTTTTCTACGAAGTTTAATTAAATTAACGCCGAAAGGCTGTAATTATGTAAATATATGTTGCAGTCGAGTACTACTTGCACCCCATTCTGACAACCGTTTGTTTATACAGTTTGACTTTTTTAATATATAGGAAACACAATGCTTTCACCAAACTATCATATTCAATGCCAAATCATACGCTAAAGCTAACTGTCCAAAAAATGCATATGGTATTCTGTCAACACGCGCTTGGTTAAGCCTTATTAAGCCTAACTTTAGATAAAACGCACTTCTTTTCAGCTGTTGTTAGGTTATATATCTTGTAGCATACCTTTTATGCGTAACAATGTTGAGTAGATTTAAGAGCAAATTTAAGTAACTTCAACCTCTGGCTCCAATTTCTACCCCAGTTTAAAAGTCTTGGTGCCTAATTTTTTTTCACCAGTGCCCACCACTCTTTGCTATCCTTTATGCTGTTAATTTTTGTTTCAACATGGTGGTAATATTTATAGATTTTTTTTGATAGTGTATTTAGTATTTTCGTTTTTTATCAATCGGTTAAACAAAATTCCGCCAAAGCGTTTAATTGTTCATAGTAAGAGTGGCATCGGGAAAATTGTTCGTTTAACAGACCATTGAAAATAAGCTTCGAAGAATTAATTTTCTGAGCATTTCTTATTCTCTGTGCTTGATGATGATGTTTTAAAGATAACTGGGAAGCAAAAGTCTGTGCTCACAGATCTATACTGTGAACTCCTATCGTAGAAAACTAACATATTTACTGCTAAAGAGTTTCATTAAAAACTCAAAGTTGGCTGGTATATTTCTTACAATAATAATGAACCTCACATGGTGCCGTTATTTTTCCCATCTCTAAGACGAATTACTAATTGGACTATACCAACATGACTGGAAGGAAAGGGCTAAAGAGTGGTAGAATCTTATTTACTTACGTTGGTGGCGCTACAGTCCGGGGTTGACCTGGGTCTAAACCTACAGCTGCCTCCAGTTGCGCACCCAAAGTTGGTTGAAGTCCTCTTTCACAGGGCTTTACAACGGCTTTTATTTCATATCGATAGTGTAATTATTCAAAAAAATATTGCACTTCACAAAAAAGTGCTCTAGTATTCCCGTCAATCGAAGCAGTAGCTATACACTCGTCTAGCAAGCACTTGCAAACCCCGAATTTGCCAGACTAGCTCGTAGAGTTCATCGTTTAATCGTCTCCTCCATAACCCGTCAAAGCATACGAGACCAAATATCTTACGAAGAATTTTTCTCTCGAAACGACCAAGGATATAGTCATCCGCTTTGGAAATGGTCCATGCATCGGAACAATAAAGCAGGACTACGATTATGAAGGTCCTATGCAGAATTTCCTCAGTTATTCGGGAGAGGGCTTTACTACATAGTTGCCTTCTCCGCTCAAAGAAACAACGATTGGAAAGCGTTATTCTTCGTTTGATTTCTGAGGAAATGTCGTTTTCAGATGTGATAGCAGAGCCGAGGTAGGCAAAGTCCCTTACTACCACAAAGTTATAGCTGTTGATTGTGACATTCTGGCTGATTCATCGATATAGGGTGTCCCTTCTTGTTTAAAACATACACTTTGTTGTTTTTTGTGGATAAAATCACAATGGTGATTAAATTGCTCCAAGTAGCAAGTACAAAGTATTTAAAGCAGTCGCAGAGTCAATCCTTTTCTATGCAAGGCAAGTGTGGCGATCCAAAAGGTGTGCATATGGTCGAGAAACTGCTTAGGTTCTATTACACCAAAATAAATGTTCACTTCCCTCCGAGTTCAACGAAATTTAGAAGTCTAAATCAAAACATGAGAAAAGGCTACAGTCCGCTTGGGGCGAACAGTATGATACCCTTAATTAAGAAGATGATGGATAGCATTTTATTTCATTCTATTAAATTTACAAAAAAAAAAATTTTTGAAAAAATGTCCCCAAAAAGTGGGCGTGGCCAAAAACTTTGTATGGACGATATGTTGGAAAAAATATTGGCTAAACAGTTTTTTTGCTTTCGAATTTTCGAAGAAAACAGCATTTTAGTGAAAAACGCCCACAAAAAGTAGGCGTAGCAAAAATCTTTATATGGCAAACTTAAAAAGGAAAGACAGACAGGCCACCGCACGGTATTGGCGGACCCACTAGTCGGACTATAGTCGTAATTGCATCCCTCATACTCAGCTTGAGTTCGAAATTTCCGTACGATTGCAATATCTTTCTCGATGTGTACGAGAAAGTTAAAAGAAAATTCCTTAAACATGCACAATCCGTAATAATTCAAAAACGGAAAAAATATACGACTTCCCATCTTCATGGCAACTTTAATGCACTGTATATCCATCCATCTAGCCATGCGAAACATGTCAATTCAATTACAAATTTTGTAACTTCTTCAAAGGGCATAACAAAATGGGAAGTAAACGCCAACATTCGATGTGGGGTTGTAATGTGGAACAACACTATACACGATGTTTCAAAAACTTATTTTAATTGTACACCATATTTCTTAAAATTTCCCTTTGTCACTCCATGTTATTTAATTTTAAATATACATCTACAATGTAATATCCAACTGTAGAAGAATACTAAAAGCTATGAAAAAAAACTATTATTTTCCGCCATTTTCAGAATATTTTCCACCCCCATTCGCAAACCAGAAAAAAAAACTAAACCTACAAAATTATACAAAAAGGAAAACAACAAAATCAGAAAATACCCTCAACTTTTTCCGAAAATTCATTATTTTCCATTCCCATTTGGGATGGCTGAAACTGCTGCTGCTTTACGTTAAAGAATCGAAGCAACCACGATCGAATAGTATAGTGGTGGTGGTGGTGTTGGATGAATTAACCCTCTCTGGTATCCTTTTCGGGACTGCTATTCCTCCCTGCGCCCGCGTGTCACACAACCAAAGTGTATACTTGCAAGCATTCATTTCATAACTACCCTATTGCCGTACCACAGCCCGCCCACCACAGTAAAGCGGCAAAAAACGTCCCAAATAGTGAAACTAAAATACAAAAACGAAATGAGAAAAGTAAAGAAAGGAAAAAAATTAAAAAAAAACTCCACCGCCACCACCCCCTCGAAACCATGGCAGCCATGTTTCATCTGTGAGAAGCCTTCATTTTGCCTTAGAAAATTTTCTCCTCACATTTTCTTCATTCACATTTTTGGGTGCTTTTTTGAGAATGTGTTACTTTTTTGGGTTCCTTTTGCGAAATTTTGCAAAGGACCAAGTGGAGGAGATGTGTATATATAAGTTATATCCCAGGTAACCTATACATATTATAAACAGAAAAGGGTCGGGTGATTTGTGTTGTGGGGAGGGTGGAAAGGGCGATGGAAATGTGGAGTGGGATTTGCCGGGAAATGGAAGTTTTCTTCGCATCTTCTGGAAGTTTATTTCTTTTTTCTTCTCTTACATTGTTTTTTTTCAACTGTTTCCCTACCTACGAGAAAAAGCAACTTTGCTTTACATGTAGACAGGTTCCTTTGTATGTATACATTTGTATGTAGCTACTCGCTTTAAATTGTAAGAAGGCTTTAAAAATAGGAACATTCCACTTACCGAATGTTATCCATCATTTCTGGTAACCAGAAAATGTAGTGTGAGAACAGCAGCTCAATTTTCCCTCGGCGTATTTTTTTCTGAAAAGATGCAAAGAAAAAGAAAGATTAGAGAAGCAGTGGAATGGAAAAAGTAGCTGAATACATTTTTATTTTGCTGGCTGTAGCTGTTTTGGTGTGTTTGTAACAGAACACAGATAGCAATCAGGTTCACTGAAATAACAGCTTTAAAAAAAAAATAATTTTTAATAAAAAAAAAATGTAATTTCTTTAAATGATTTTACTTTGTTTTTCATAAGATTTTGGCAAAGACGTCATTTTGACTAGAAATCAGGGATCTGAACGGTCCGCAAGTTTCGGGGGATTGGTCACTAAGGCTAATCAAAAGTTGGTGTTGTTAGGAAGTCTACTCTGTCATTTCTGTTCATTCTGTTATTCCTGCTATTTATTGTTTTGAAATGCAGTGGTGAACTTTTTTGCGGAGTCATTCAAAAAATATGTTGCAAGATATTGATACCTATGAAATATATTGATCCTGACTGACTGAGTGACTTATCAACGCACATCCCAATCCCAAACCGCAAATCTTTAAGTTATCCAACTTGGAAGGGGTGATACTTTAACTCTGAAGACGTGGCCTTACGATTTTTGGGTATGATTTTCGCAGCACTGGAATAGTGTCATTACTAGACACTGTCTTATAGGCAAACATGTAACTAGGCTTGTCGCATTCTCAAACGACTTCTGTAGTAACTACATGAACGAATTGGAGGAAGAAACGGTCTTAAACCGGCTTTGTACAGAAAAAGAAAGCTCCACATAGGAGCCATCTTCGACGAAGATACAAGTGATGGTACAAAAGTTAACATTAACGGTTAATGAGTAGGAGCTTTATCCTATATATTTCTGCGATATTCCAATGAAACAATAGTGCTATGAAGCTTTACAGTTGGACGGAGTCTTATGAGTCTTACAGAGACTCACTTCCCAGGTTGAAAAAAAGGACCACACGGAACACAATATAGTAGCGCAGGGCTCTGGGAGAGGAATAGATTAGGGCCATCAACTCCTGTGGAAAAATCGTTAGAACAAAATAACTATACTTTCTGTGCACTCCTAGACATAGAAGGAGCGTTTAATAATATTGAAGCAGGCGCAATCCTGCGCAGCTTCAGAAGTATTCATCTAGATAGTTTAAAAGATACCTAGGAAATATGTATATGGATAGGACGAAAGGACAGTAGGAAAACACAACAAGGGGGTGTATTCTCCCCGCTCGAATGGATTCTAGCTTTTGAAGTCACTGGAGGGCTCATCGTGAACGCATATGACAAAGCACGTTGCAATCAGGAAAATGTCGCTCAGTCCTCAGTTATCGACTCAGCTACGCACTCGTCATTGTTAGTAACAGGATTGCCGGACGGGAACTGGAAATTAACCAGAAAAAGAACAATCCCAACCTTCAGGACACCAAAAATAGGCGGAATTGTTCTAACAATTTCTAGATCAGCAAGATACAGCTACTCAGATACTCCGAACTTAACAAAAGAGAGAAAATAGAAGACTGGGCGTCTTCGTGGCACTAAATGCCATTCGCAGAACTTAAACCACACATGGTACACTGGCTTACACTGCCGTCGTAAGACATAACCCTTTTCTCCAACCCCATAAAAGATTTATTTTATTTTAACACATTTGACGTTTCATAATATCACAAAACCATATCTTAATAGCAAACCGAACTTTGAACTTCGAACCTTCACTGCAAACTGGAAGTTACGAAGTTGCTCACCTTAATGTGGGGTAATATCGCCTGTTTTCACGTCTATTCTACTCGTTTTCGATTCTACGAATTTTCATAATATATTTTGAAAGAATGGGAAAAATGGATAATACTGCGTAATGAATACATCACCATATAAATCATTGTATCATTGTCAATGCTAACTTAATTTGATTGATTGGTTTATCAAGCCTATTAGGTTAATAACAAAGAAATAAGAGAACAAAATTTACAGGGTGGACAGTAGACTGTCACAAATAAGCATCTTTCGCATACACTATTAACTTCAGCACAAAGAAACGAAACTTAACCTTAAACAACCAGAGAGGAATATACAATTTTTGTTGGCAAGTAATCCATTAAGTACAAACGTAAACTCCTATTCCAACCCTATTTTTTCGATTATTCCGAAGCAGAGATAAAACACCATAAGCCCATACTTCCAGGAGAAACAATTAAACGCATCTTACCATCTAAATCAGATTGATTTGAAGTCATCAGTGCGTTTTCTGAAGAAGATATTCATTATTATCAAATTGTTAAAATTCGTAAGTAAATATATAACAGTAATAACTGTGGTTCTTTTGTATCCTGATACAAGGAGTTTTAGGACGCTTCCAAATTTAAGTAGCGAAACCATAGCAAGAGTATTTCTAGACAACCTGTTATACATTTTAGCCTATTGTATATATTTAAAGGCTGCCTTAAGATGAATATGTGAACGAAAACCGAACAGACATATCTCTATAGAAGTCATCCGATGATGCAGTGTCCGGTTAATACACCGACGAGTATCCGGATTTGACTTTTGTTAAAAGAAGCTAATGGCTTTGATATTTTGGTGTCAACATCAGGCCACAGGTTTCCGGTGTTACTCGAAAGTCGAAAAGGCGTTTATTGGTTTTTTATTATTATTTTAATATAAATTTCTTCTTCTAACATGTTAATATCATCAATATCAAACATCTTTTTCTCGAACACAGGTAGTGTGAAAAAGACTAAGGAAAGGGTCAGATAAAATAAATAACCTGTTCATAATATCGGTGATATTGTCTACTCTGGAAGTTTTCCTGGCAAAAAATTCTCTGTCAGATTTAAAGTCTTTATTTCTTGACTCTTGAGCCTCTTCACTTAACATCCCGATCGGTAATAAAGCCTCACGTACTATGATAGAGCCGTGAACTAAAATTTTATTTGAATTTGGAGTTTTATTTTATGGTGTCATAGACATCCAAGGATATAATCCAACATACAAGGAAGCCGTCTCCATACAATATTTTTCAAACTTTTCTGGATTTATTCGAATTCCATTAGGTATTGCTTGCAAAATAATGTTAATTCTTCGAATTAGCTCCGCATCAATTTTGGTAATGTATGCAGAAGTTATATGATTTTGGAAGAATTTTCGCGCTACATTACCATAATTTGAATTGCAAAAACGCGGTTTAGGCTTGTCCACAATATGTCACAGATCTGTTTTGGATTCCACTTGGATAGTTTTTTTCGTTTGTTCTACCAAAACTTTACTTTCATTCGATAAACGCCAGGAAAGGGTTGGTAGGTTATAGCTCAAGTGCAGCAATGATTCGAATGATCGTATCCACGCATGTAAAACGGAGATTCCAAAGGACACATATTCGGTATTTATAGGTCTATGACAAATGTTTCCCAGATAGTTAAAGTCTTTCGAATTACATTGCCATTACATTTGGCATTACATAAATAGCATTTTAATGAAGATTAAGCACCAGAAAGTGAGTTATATATTTTTCCATCTACCATTGTAAACATTAGTTGGTGAGTAACGAAAATTGTGTGGCCTGGAGTGAGCAGTTCAATTTGACGGAATATATTCTCCTTTTTTGAAATCACAAGTTCTGTTTTTTTTTTTTTATACATAAAACTGAAGACTTACCGTTTTTTTCGATACTTAAATGTAGTGGAACAACGCAAATCAAAAATATTTTTTTGTCATCAGACGCATCAGATAAGAATTTCTGTTTGAATTGTGTATGGCTCGAGCTACCATCAAATCCCCATTTGGAAAACACAACTATTTTTTCAAAATGTTCAACACCTTCTGACTGGATTACAGGAATTTGACTTTGTAACAAACGAGTCGCTGTATGGTCTAAGAGTGATTGTAAAGGTACTTCAGCTTCAATTTCTGCAACTTTCATATCATCAGGATACGATTTTTTTTTCTCTGCCTGTACTAATTTGTATGATGGTAATATATCTTTTACATAGTCTCATATGACGTTATATTGGGTTCTATTAAGTTTAGCTCCAATGCTAATTGAAAGCGCTTCGCGAGGCGAAAGTTTTTTTATTTTTGTATGGGTGGTTATTTCTATACAATCTTTAGCGTATGTTGGCACCGTTAAAACTTTTTTAATTACATCGGCTTCAATGTTTTTTCCTTCAGCTCTCTTTTTGGAAGTGTGAAAAGCAAACTCACAATATCCACTTAAACAAGTACTTTCATTCTTTATAAATTTAGTTTGAAATATAACATTCTTCGCCCATTTTGCTTTTAACTGACTTTTATAATTTCGAAGCTTATTGGACAAGTTTGATTTTTCTTGAATGGGACAATTTAGTGAGCAATAATTTTACTATTATTGAATATTTCAATTTCATTTTTTGGCGTTTAATAATTATTTTTGGTTCAGTTTCTAAAAGAAAATGGAAACATAGGGTAAGACTTTGAAAAGAAAAAAAATATTTAAAAAAAAGAGCAACTCACTTTCACTTTTGACTTAAGTTTTATGTTTTGAATACTCTACTGTACCGAAGAGGCTAATAATTTTTAAAAGTAATCTGCTTCTAATAAAAAATAAAACTGTTTATATTGATCGAAAGGCACAACGTACTTTTACTCATGGTATTTCCCAAAATTGTGCAAGCTTTCCGTAAAAACTAACTTTTATCAATTAAGCTTACCTTTGTCCATAGCTGATTATGTTTGATCAATTTTTTAAACAAGTAAAAACTACTAAATAAGTTGATAAAAAATTACTGATATTTAAATAATGCACTTGACACTCTTGGTTTCACAACCATATAGCTTTAACCTGTGCAACACTTTAGCATTACGAGTATAAAAAAATCATAAGAAGAAGCCGGAGAGCATAACCTGACATAATAATAAAGGGAAAATAATAACAGTTATAATTTGAAAATTGAGTTTTGGTTTTCTCTCCCATACAGTGAGTCCCCTGTGCGCTGCCTATAAAAGTCTTAGCAGTGTTGAATGGCGGTAGCATCTCTCCGTCCGCTAGTAGTGGGTTCATATCAGAGCCGTATCTGGCTAATCTGGAGTGATGACGTATAGCCTTAAGTGCCAAGAGGCAACCTGTGATGCACTTCGCGTTTAGAAGGTTGGTTGGAGCTAATTGCTTTAAATGTTGCTTGACTGTCGATACAGATGGTTATGTCCATTGCTGGTAGTCCCATCACTAGGATAGTCCATGCTGGTTTCCTAACCGCATAGATCTCAGCTTGAAAGTCACTGCAGTGCTCAGTCAGTCGAAACGACTTGTTCATAGCAGGTTTTTCTGAGAAGACGCTATCTCCTGTACCTCTTTCTGTTTCTGAACCATCCTCATCGACGGATATACCTTTAATGATGGTACTGGGTGAGTCTTGGGTATTGTGATTCTGAAATTTGTCTCAATTTCCTGGGTCTTCCGTAATCAATAAGTGACATGAGTCCCTTCCGATCAAATATTTTAAGTAGCTTCAGTGTCCGCAATAATCTGAAAGAGGCTATGGCTGCCACATTCTTAGTGGGTTCAATAGCGTTTTCGGATCTAGTTGCGTTGTGGATTTAATTCGGCCTGTTATGGTCAGACAAGCAATTCTTTGCAACTTTTTCAGGTTCTTAAGATATGATTTGGATTTTAAATGCCTCCCACTAGACAACTGCACCGTAGGTAAGAATAGGTCACATAATCGCGGTGTACAGTCAGTGCGCAATGTTCGGTTGTAAGCCCCATATTTTTCCAAAGCTTTTTCTACATGCATAAAAGGCTTTAAGTCCTTTCTTCATGTTTTCTTCAGTATTCCGTTTTCAGTTAAATTTGGAGGTGAATACCACACACCTGAGTGTGGTCTTAACATGTTTAAAATTAACTTGAAATTCGCAGTCGTATGTTATCAAGGGGAATGGGTAGGGATCTGACAAGCATTAGATTTGTGTTGACTAGAGTGAAGCTTTGGGCCAGCGAAAGGTTCCTGAGATAGGCGTGGTCGTCCCAGTGCAAACTTGTGTTAAAACCAAACTACAAGATTTTTTAGCTTCAACCGGAAACTCAAGGTGGATTGTAGGAAAGCTTCTGGTGTTTCTATTCACGGCAAAGCATTTCGTTAAGACTTATGTAAGTAGTTTCCTTGAGCCAAAACAAAAGCCTTTTTTAATTGTATTCTACAGTCGCATCTGCTATCAGTCCAAGTGAAAAACTTAATTATAGTCGGATATCTTTCGCCAACATGTGAGACTTTGAATATTTGATAACCTTGGCTTGTAACCAAATATGAATCCTTATGGAACATCTGCTGAGGTTAAAATAAATTCACTGGGTTCACTGGGACTGGTGGCTTTCTTCCAATCAAAGCTTAGTGGCAAGTAGATATGATTAGCCGAATCAAAGCCGTTGAAAAAATCTAAAAGTGTGAGAACAGTAACTAAATTTTACTCTACTATTTTTGTAGATACTCTAATCGGTAGGTTGTTATCGATAACAAAGCAAATGTCGTAGTGGATTGCGCTATAAGCGATTTTCACAAATTTTGCAAATTTAACACATATAACCTTTTTTCGTTTCTTCTAGGGCATTACATATTTTGTTTGCCAGTATCTACTCTACTCGCAGAACCTGCAAATCATTTTGCAATTTCTATTTAGCATTCATTATCAACATAAACAATTTTATTCGTAATAACACCAACGAAGTTGAGGATGAATGGTGCAGCGCACAAGATATGTGGGATTCCCTACAACGAGCCTGCTTAGAGAAACCTAAAGTACTGCTTGGAGCCTCGAAGGGTCACTACCAGCACGGAAAGGAAACTTGGTGGTTTACATAGGAAATTCAAGCAGCAATAAAGGAAAAGAAAGTGGCTTTCAAAGCTTGGTCAAAGTGCGCCTCTAATAACATATTTGAAAATGCTCGTATTGAAGCGGAATACAGACGTTGCAAAAGTATCGCGAGTGTAACTGGTGGAGGTATCTTCTTCGCCTGCTGATAGGAATCAGGTAACCCACGAGCTTCGACAAAACACGAACAAAGGAACAACAATTTTCAAGATTGCCGCACAGCGAAGAAGAAATGCTCAAGAAACTCGTTCGCCGAAGTTCATTAACAATGCTCTAGGCCAACTACTTGTGGACGAGGAAAACAAATTTACACAGGTGGTGAGTGTATTGCGAGCAACTTTTAAACAAACAGTTTCCCCGGCTATATTTTTCAGTTTTTCAGTCGAACAAGTTGGGAAAGCGGTCAATAACTCCAAGAAGAGAAAAGCGGTTGGGCCGAATGAGATACCCACTGAGTTCTGGGAAAAGATGGGAGACATAGGGCTCTGATGGTTCATGATTCTTATCTTCAAACTCATGAGAGGTGATCCAATGTGCAATCAGTGGAGGGAAAGTTATCTTCTTTCTTTGCACAAATAAAACGGAGATACTCGAAACTGTGATAACTACCGTTCAATTAATTTTATGTCACACACCATGACGATCATTGAGCGGGTATTGACCGCCTAAGACAAATAATACGCCTGTCTGATGACCTGTGCGGGTTTGTCGCGGATAAATCAACCACAGATGCAACCCAAAGTATAAGGATCGTAATGGAAAAGCATCGTGATTCCTTAAAGAATCTGCATATGATTCTGGTTGATTTTAAAAAAGCATTCGATAGAAAACCAAGAGATCTGATAAGGGTAGCGCTAAGACAGCGAAAAGTTCCTGAAACATACGTGCAGATGATCATGGACATGTACGAGGGAGCGAAGACAAAAGTCAGATGTCCCGCAGGAGTCACCGATTAATTTCCAATAAAAGTCGGTGTTCACCAGGGAAGTGTGTTAAGTCCTTTGCTCTTTATTACGGTCCTAGATTATTTGCTTGAGGGAAAAGTGACGGACCCTAAAGTGCATCAGTTAATCTTTGCTGACGATGTAGCCAACATAAGTGATGATCAGACTTGCCTGTAAAGAGCAGGGTAGATGCTTTTGAACGAAAGGGCTATCGTATTAGCCAAAAAATGACAGAGTATCTGCACTGCCTATTCTCTGACCCAAGCCAACCCATACCAGATATTTAATTGAATGGGGTGGTGGTTCCTAAGTGTGAAAGTTTGAATATCTGGGATCAATGATCGACAGCGAAGCAACCTTAAATGACAACATCAATCATCATGCAAGCATATGGTGTATGGAGTGGCAGTTGTGCGTCCAGCGCTCACACACGGTTCACAATGCTGGACAATGTACAAAAAGTATGAGGGCAAATTGACAGCAGCTGAGATGAAGATGCTTCGCATGACAGCAGAAGTAACGCAGCTTGATCGAATAAGAAATTCCAAATTCCGAGGAAGCCTTCACGTCAAGGAACCCATCTCGAAAAAATTTAACCACGGCCGGCTCAGTTGGTATCGCTATATTCAAAGGAGGGATACTACAAACCCCACCAAAAATGCAATGGCAATCAAAGTTCACTTACAATCGCGTAAAAAAGGCCGGCCTAAAAATTACTGGATTACATAAATGAAGAAATACCAGTATTTGATTGGCCTCAATGATGAAGTGATTCAAAATCGGGAGGCCTGCAGATATTTTTTGAGGTCAAACCAGCGAACCCCACAGGCGGGCAGTATGCGGGCGGCTGTGATCCCTGATCATAACCTCATCGCTTAAATAGAGAGTAGAATCATTTCTGACGCTATTTCTATTAATGCCAAAAAAATCAAAAGAATTTTCAGGATAACAATTTTGTTCGGAACATTTTACTCGTAAAAATTATATCGACATATGCTTGATTTCTGAAACCCATCTTACGAAGGAATCAACTATTAAAAATAAAGGATTAAGTGCCTATCATGCATATCACCCTTCGAAAAGGGCTAGAGGCGGAGCGTCTTTTTTTATAAAAGACACTGTTGAGCATTCAATGAGCCCAAAATCGAGCAAGATAATATTTAAATTATAATATAAATTATAAATTACTATAAATTATCTAAAATAGTCTTTATGATAAGTGGTTACTTTCTGAATCGTAATATATTTGTTTACACTTTAATCTTGCAACCGTTCCAGTTTATAATACTAAGGGTTTTTTTTAAATTTCTATACATCAGTAGCTCCCAGATTATATAATAGACTACCTAACGGAATTAGAGGCATTCGATCAACTAATCTTTCCAGCAGGAAAATTAAAAAATCGATTTTTAATTTTAATTTTGATGCAATCAGTAATTTAATTAGAATAATAATTTAAATTTCAGTTTTTTACTCAAATGTTCATTTGAATCATTCATGTTTATTTATATATATTATTGTTTATTTATCTGCTTTTGCTTTTTGTTATATTCGTTTTTAAACAGTTCAACCCCACAATATGTAATTTTGATATAATTTCTTAGAAGATGATACTTTTATTTTTATATTGTATTGTACAAAGCCTTCAATCTTTGTAAAATTAATTATAAGAATAAAAATAAATAAAAAATTAATAAATATATAAAATAAAAAAAAAATTGCGGTTCGTGTAAAAAATAATAGACTAACTTCTGATATTGTGTCTATAATATCCCTCCAAGGGAAAAGATATTTTTTTGTGACGGTTGGTGGAAATCGTCCATGAGATATTATGAGGACCAGCCGCACGTACTCATAATAGTGTGAGATTCTTATTCACTAATCCTCCCTCTTCAAAATCCTTTTTACTACAACGAGGTTATACCCTATCTAGTAGTTTTAATATCCTTTTTATATGCGTTTGGCAAGCAGCCTTCCAGCGGAAGTCCCTGCTAATACCGCCAATTGCTCGCGGTTACATCTTACATCTTATTGCGCTAGTTCAAATGATTTCATCCGATTTTATTTTAGCCTGTCATTTTGACAATTGCTGCCTATTGAAAAAGGAGGGCCCACCCAGACTTACTAGCGTATCAACTAAATGGGACTCCTTTAGAAAAGACTGCGGAAATAAAATCGATCTTAACGTGTCTCTTCAAATGCCATTTGAACTTGAAGTCGAAGTCGATAAATTTATCGGAGACAAATAAAGTTCGGCCTGGCATTATCCTCCTTACAAAACAAAAAAATAACAAAAGCAAAAATCGAAATAAATAATCATCAGAAAATATGGCTACAGGTCATTATTGGTAAAGGAGCAAAGAAAAGCGCGTCAAAAATGTCAACAACGAGCTCCGCACCATAAAACTATATTTAATAATTTTTGTAGCACTCTTAAAAAAGAATTCAGGACTTTAAAAATCGCACATAAGCTAAAACAAGTCTTTCCCAAGCAAATAATCGCGACAAGAGTTCCACAAGGAAGCGTCCTGGGTCCGATTATATTTTTAAAGTTTACTCGAGATATTCCTCAGGAAGAAAGCATACTTGTAGCTACGTTTTCGGATGATACCGCTATATGATATATATGTTGATCGATGCAAATTAAGTGCGTCGACTTCAACGGATAAAACCATTTGAATAAGCGTAATAAAATGTTACCGCGTGTTTTTGGCGATACAAGCAGGTGCCTCCGATGGGAAGCTGCCTGGTAAACGTGAACATAGATTATTTAGTGAGTAAGAATCTCTCACTAATATGAGCACGTGCGGTCAATCCTCATAGTGTCTCACGGAAGATGTTCCACCTACCCTCAAAAAAAAAAATTACAGGAAAGGCAGAATTCACAATTTATATAACAGTTTCAATAAAAAATTTGGTTAGTTTTTTGTGATATCTGAAAAACATGTAAAACTCGTTTAACCCTAGATATATGGGTTGCGACCTACAAACAGTTTTGCTTCCAAAAATATTTTCTATTAACATTTTTCTCGCCTTTTGTTGTGAAGCGAAAATTCAATACAAAGAACTAAAATCGCTTATCGTAGCAATGATTCATCAAACTGAAACTTGAAAAGTGTGTTACAACTCTATGTTGAACTAGAGCATGAACTATAAAACAGGTTTTAAATAGGCATACCGTTTTTTATGACTAAAAATTACATAAAAATTCGCAAGAACAACAGATGTCGTAGTCGTTGGCTCTTACTTACTTACTTAACGGATAAGACATACGATCGCCTTTCTTGTAGAAGGGACATATGGAGCTGATGGTCCGGCATCGGGCATGCTTTCCTCCACCCAAACTTGGTTGATGATTTGGTGCATGCGCCCTACCATAATATCACCTCAGTATTTGAAAAGCTCTGCAAGTAGACCATCGGAGCCGGTGGCCTTATTGTTCTTTAGCTTTTTTATAGCTATGCCAACCTCTTCTATACTGGGCGGAGGGACTGGTTCTTCATTAACTGGACGTGGGTTCTCTTCTGCTGCTGAAAATGCTGCTTAAATACATCTACTATTCCCTGCGCGTCGGTGACTAGGTTTCCATTGCTGTTGCGAAGAGCCTGCATTCCGGTCTTAAAGCCAGCAACCAATTGCTTGGCTTTCTTATAAAACTTCCGGATGTTGTTTCGGTCGCGGGACTCTTCGATCTCCTTGAGCTGGGAGACTACGTGCTCTCTTTTCTTTCTACGCAGGATCTTCTTCTCCTCCCTTCTTCTGGCTCGGTACTCATCCCTTGCTGCCCTTGTTTTCCTCTGCAGCGTTCCAATGTGTGCATCTTCTGTCACCTTTTTCCGGCATACGCATACACCATCATACCACGGGCTTTTTCTCTGAGGTGGCTGGTATCCTAGGGTGGTTTCGGCTACCTCCTTGATAATGTCGCGATACTGAGACCACTAGTTTTTGGCGCCTGTGGTAGGTGACTGCACGGTGGGGAGTTTCTTACTCAGACGCGCTTTGCAGGCTCTGGCGACTCGAGATGTGCTAAGGCGTCCAACGTCGAATTTCTTCTTTTGGGCAGTTCGCAGCTTCTTCTCGTTGGACAGTCGAGCTCTGAATCTAGCTGCAACAAGAAAATGGTCAGAGTCGACGTTTGCCCCTCGGTAAGTGTGCACGTTCAAGATGTCGGATGCGTGCTTCGCATCGA
Organism: Ferdinandea cuprea; assembly: GCA_963576555.1. Lineage (NCBI taxonomy): Eukaryota > Metazoa > Arthropoda > Insecta > Diptera > Syrphidae > Ferdinandea > Ferdinandea cuprea. The sequence continues at coordinate 27,491,647 of OY754962.1, forward strand.
TTAGCACATGGTCGATTTGGTTGGCGGTTCGACCGTCTGGAGAGCTCCCGGTTGCTGTATGGATCCTAAGTCGCCTAAACCTAGCGCTACTTATCACCGTATTACAAGCTGCTGCAAAGTCAATTATAGGTAGCCGTTATCTGTTGTCGTTTCGTGGAGGCTGAAAATGTTTTCCTTGCCGACTTTTGCATTGAAGTCCCCAAGTAAAATTTTGACATCGTACTCCATACATGCTCCGTAGGCTCCGTCCAAGAGGTCATAGGATTCCTCCTTGATAGGGTCCTCAGCCTCGTCGGTAGGGGCGTGTGCACATATTAGGCTAATGTTTTGGAATGTAGCTCTGATGCGGATCACAGCCAGGCGATCACTTAACGGCTTAAAGTCCATTACTTTCCACGATTAATCCGCAACCTAACACGTGCAATCTTTTGTTACAACTGTAATAAATGTCGCAGTTTTGTCTTTTCATAGTTCCTGATCCTATCCATCGTATCTCCTGGATCGCGGTAATATCGGCCTTGTACCGAGAGAGAACAGACTCAAGTTTTTGAGTAGCACCTGAAGTGTTGAGTGTCCGCACATTCCAGGTACACACTCGCATGTCCGTTAACATTCCGGGTCTATTTTGCCTTTGAGGTACATTTATATCCGAGGCTGCCATAGCCATAGAGGTAGGGAAGATAACCCGACGGCACAACTCCCAACCTATAGGGCCAGGCCCTGTTCTTGACCCTAGGGCAGTAGGCCGGTAATTCCGGTGCCAGTAACCCACTTCGGGGATGTGAGTGCTGCGTTGACCCATCAAGGGCTCATCCGCCACCAACTCTTTTCCATATATATAGGGAGATCACTTGTTCCACCTAACTGGAACTGTGGACGCCGCCGTTGATCAATCCGCAGAATTCGTCCGCCGCCGTCCGGAAACAGGAGAAGTGCCTTAGTGAGCTGCCTTAGACAGCTGCCACCAACGAACTTCAACAGGGGCTGGTTACCCCATCTCCAGTCGAGGTACTAGGCACCCAGCAGTCACCACGGTGAGGTGAGAAGTTGATGATGTTATGCTAAAGTGAGAACGCTTGTGTTCTCATATAATCACATTCACCAACCTTTTGACCACCAAGTCGTTGGCTGTTACCTAAATTTAATTTCACAGTTTCCTATGATGTAATGCATGATGTTGGCATTACAATGCATTTTTTGGTTTTAGCGCACAAAATGTGTTTTTTCTGAAATTGCAAAATCTGTTTTCCACAGCAGCAGAAGGCAATAAAAGTTTATTTTATTACTAGTTGACAAATAAACTATTTCTATGAAGTCTCGTCAAAACGACAAGTGTACACAATCGTAATTTTGAGAAAGGTATTTGAAATTTGATGTATTCAAAAGCCAGCTTTACGTAATGAAGTCATATTGTAATGCGTCAATAGCATGATTTATAAAATGCAGATATGATGACGAAAGAATAGTTCAAATATTATGAATATTTCTGCATACCCAGTTAAACTTCACAAAAAATGGACTGGTGTCGTTTTGACCAAACATAGATTTAATGTATGGTGTGTGGAGTGGCACATAAATTCTGTGGTCACAAACCACAAATTTTAAAGTCGACTTTAGACCAAATTAAGATTTTGAAGACACACACACTGTTTTCCTGTCAAATGCCTTCATTTTTAATTGCGATATCTCGAGTGGTTCTAAAGTTATAGCTGAGTGAATACCTTAACACCCAAAAAGTAGCGTTGCAACGAAGAAAAAATATTGGGGACATTTTTTAGAACCATTTGCTAAAAGGAAGGGCCACTTCTCGGTGAAACTTTAAATTGATCCTATCTTTTGTTCTGAAATTGAAAAATTTCCTCAACCAATAGCGCAGTTTTTGAATAATATCAATTTTTTTCATAACATAAAACATCAGATCCCAAAGCCTTTTACATATTTTATAACATATCTTCTTTAGTCGCCTGTTACGACAAGCTATATTTATTGATGTCATGTCCCTGTGCAGGACCTTAGCAAAAAAAAACGATAAATATATTGATCATGAAATCGTGTTGTTCGTTCTTTCAAAATAGAATTTAAAAGTAATCTCGCTGTTTTTATTTACTTACAGAAGGTCTAATCTGAACAGAGAATCTATACTTATAAAAAGTTTGATGCGCTGTCAGTATTCATCCTTTTAACAAAAAGAGATTAAAATTCTTGATCGGGATAATCCTTAAGGACATGCGAGTCCTCTCTGGGCACTGCGCTGTGAGTCTAAATACAGAACGGCTGGGCATAATGCACAACGACTCTTGCAGAAGCTGCTTTGACTTTGAAGAAATTGAATCTGTTCGTCACCTGTTATGCGAATTTCCGGGCCTAAATAACATAATGTTTATGAACCTCGGCAGTTACTTCTATGATAAGCTTGAGGATGCAAGCAAAGTCGTGCTAAAAGACCTTTTTAGATTTGTATACAAATCAGGATGGTTCTAAGAGAGTGACTCTTTGAGCCTCTAACAGCGATTTCTTCTTGTATACTTTCAGGTGTTTTTGTTCGAGCACATATTCTATGTCGCCAAGAACGCTGCAAAATGTCAAAGCAAATTTCTCAATACTTAAACAACAATTAACTATTTTGAGTATTCAAAAACTTGCGATTATACTGTGACATTGCAAAATTTCTTTACTCTCTTAGTAATCATCGCAAAGTTTCCTGTCTATCTAAATTTCCATCATAAGTGTTCTAATGAAATAGCCAGTTGGATTCCACCCTAAGTACATTCTGACCGCAGTACCCGCCTTGCCAGATATGCAAATTATTTCACCTTCAAGCCCCCATTCAGACTTACAGTGAAATATAAAGATTCAATCTTTAGCCGCACAACACGTTATGTGAAATGCTTTGCAATGCTCTGTTTTTCCCCGACAAAAACCTTATTCTCAATCGCAATAACTTTCCTTTTAGTACAGTAATTTATTTAGAGGAGAAAGTTAAACATCAGTAAACTTATATTTTGATAAATGAATTGTCTTACATTCACCACTTACTTTCACACCGATGAGCAAGAGCAATATATCAAATTTTATGATAGATTTTTCCCGGAATCCCAGCTGAAAGGGGATAAAAAAGAAATTCCGTATACCAAAAAAAAATAAAACACATCATCTTGGTGTTTCCTTTTTCCATTAACTAGATTTGGATAGGTCTCATCGCCTCCCGTTTACCCGCATCCATCGAACAAATGCATGGATAAAATTAATTAAATTAATTAAAAAATTTCCCAAAAAGAATAGAATTCAATTTGCCGAACCCGCCTACCTACATGTTTGCACAAAAAAGAAGAAGCAAAATGGAGTTACACTCTCCCTTAATTGCAGTATTCCAACTTAAGGCAAATGTCCTCCTCTCTGATGGCATTCTCCTTCTAAAAATGGTTTATTTAATTTATGAATTTTTTTTTACCACTCCAACCGCCACCCACCACAGGTTTTGAATTAAGTCTTCGCTATATTCTTCACGTTCTTTCTTGATGAAATTCGTTTTTTTTTAATATGTGATCACGTATTCTACCCTTATCTTTACAGAGAAAATAAGACTCAAAATAAGAAAGACATGCAGAGCTAACGAGCATTTTCTAAATACCTTTGAATCCTGGTCGTATGAAGTTTTGTTTTACATATGAAATTATACCCCCCATAGGAATATATGTATAGAGATACATTTTGTTTTATATGGTTTCATGTTATTGTTGTTGGGTGTGTGTCGTCGACTTACTTGGGACCGATACAAAGAAGTGGTTGCGATTGTTGACTGGATGGCACATTCATTCGCGAAAAAAAGGGTGCAAACGAGACTGTGTATACATATAGTACATAAATGTATATATGGGAGTGTTGATGCACCCAGCGACCGAGCACACAACAGAACAGAACGATCCTTGAAAGCAGAGAGCACGTCCACAAACGTTTTCCTTTTAAAAAGCACTATAGATAGCTACTTCTTATTTTTATCCATCTTACTTCGCAGCACCTATAAGAGTATACCCTCTTGGCTTTTGATTGAGCTTGAGAGGAAATTAAATGAGCGGGTGGGCGCAAGGGTGCTTTATATAATATGTAGATATACACGATGAGAATGCGAAGGGTTTCGTTTTAAAACGACAAAAACCACCCAGGAAAGAGATTGTCTAATTTTATTTTCCGTATCCTGATGCGCGCTATAGAAATCAAAATTGATTTTATTTTCTTCTTGAAAATTTCAAGCAGTTTTTTCTTTGTTTTCTCCTTCTTTTGTTTTTTTTTTCTTGTTTTATGTTACGAGTGTTTTGTTGAATATGAAATTAAGCACTTGGATCAGAAAACACATACATACATGTACAATGTACATTTTAATGGCTTAGAAAATCACATCACTTGGTTCATCAGAAAAAAAAAATCAATCTACGATTTTATAATTATAATCTACAGATTTTGAAATTAATAATTACTTAAGAGTTAAATATTTACATTTTGTGTTCACAATTAATTTAGATACTACCGTTTAAAATTGCCTTTAAATACATTTTAAATTGATTTCTAGACATTATTATATCTATTGTCATCATAAACTGAATAATTTCGTGCATCTACAAACGGGGTCACGTAAACCATAGACAGTATTGTGAAAATGTTCTTGTAAGAAAAGCTTTGATCTTAAAGATTTTTGTGGTACATGAAGATTTATACAAAAAAGCAAATTCCCATAGTCCATGGTGGAGCAAACTTAGTCCCTAATGAACATGATTGGCCATGATTGGCTTGACAAAAGTCATAGTAATATTCGATATTTGGAAAACTTTCGCAGGGACATACAAAAGCTCGCAGCATTTTGCATATGAATTCCGAGTTGGGCTTGTGGTGTGATTATAAGTTTGCAATACATAGCTAGTATAGCTGATGCCCATTCGCCAGGCCCAAATGGTTTGCCTACAATAGTCCTTAAAAAATGTATCAAATATTTGGCTCCCCCCCTTGTCACCGTATTTTGTTTATCTTTAGTGACTGGAATCTTTCCTTATATGTGGAATGATTCCTGCATGATTCCCCCACATAACAAGGGTTTTAAAAATTATGCATAAAACTACAGACCAATTGCAAAACTCTCATACATACCAAAACCTTTTGATAGTATTATATGTTAATAAATGCTTCCCACTGTAGGACAGGTTTTTTTGCTGATCAACACGGTTTCCTGAAAAGCAAACCAACCACCAAAAATCTGCCTTAGTTAATTTTCAAGACCCTTTGTGCATAAGAAGATCGTAAAGTAGTCGATGCTACTGCCACAAATTTCAGCAAAACATTTGACAAACTCACTCACCCATTGATAATCCCTAAATTTCAAATGTTTGGTTTTCAAACCAGATTTTTCACATGGATCAAATCTTAATTGTAAGACCGGCAGTACCGAGTCCTTTTTACATCCTCTATATCTGATACAATCACAGCAACCTCCGGGGTTCCCCAAGTCAGTCATCTTGAACCCATTATCTTTATCAGATTTTCTGCCTTCGCTGATGATATGAGAATTTCTAAAGCAGCTCCTTGCCTGCAAAATAATCTTATAAAATTCTCAATTAGGTGCAAAAATAAACTTTTTGAAGTGAATGTCCCTTACTGCCAGTCAATAACGTACTCTCGTAAGCGGCTCCCTCAAATCTCGAGAACATACTTTATTAGAAATAAGTTTATACCATCAATATTAAATGTTCGAGATTTAGGTGTCTAATGGAATAGTGAACTTTATTTTCGTATGAATTTTAATAACATAATCAACAATGCGAGCTCCACTCTTGGCTTTGTTGAACGATGGTCTAAAAAATTCACTGACCCCTACGTCACCAAAGCTCTTTATATTACCTTTGTAAGACCTCTTCTTGAATATGTCAGCCAAGTTTGGTCTCCTTATCACTAAATCCACATTCAAGGAACTAGCCTACCATCCATATAAACAACGCTTAAAACTGATTGATATGTAACCTCTAAGAAAACTGCCGAGATGTAGCGGATGTGCTCTTCATAATATAGATAAGTTTGAAATAGCAAAGATATTGATGTAATCAAGAATAGCCAGTCCTTCATTCATTCCTGCAATTGATGTCTATTCCTGTCTTTGCGGGCGAAATGCCAAGTGATAATTTTCTTAGGCGTTTTACTCCTCCACTTGGATGTTAATTCTTTTATAAAGTACCTACCCTTCCTTCCTTCCATCACGATCTTCGCAATTTAGATGTATTTTCACTCCCAAATCTATGAAAGTATAAAAAATCGATAAAATTATGAACTAACCCCGCAACCGCAATACCCTTCATTCTTTCTCCAATGAGCCCATTTTTAGAATGAATGCTGCTAGCTAATGGCTTACAGTGTAGCTTTGATTTTCACCAAAGCAGACATGCACTTAGAAATGCCCAGTACAATTTCCCTTTATCATTCCCCAACCATTCAAACCATATATCACAATCGAAAGAAATTGAATCCCCAAAACCTCTACCTGCATTCGCATCTGCCATATTGCATAGACAATTTTACTACTGCTTCGTCCAGCCTACTGAGAAAACGTTTCCGTATCCAAAAGACGAATAAAGCGTTGCCTGCTTTTCTCCTATAAGGAACGTATAAGGAAGCGGCCTCGATATTCTTCTCTCCATTTAAACGACGAGGTTACGATCAGAATTATAGGGACCCAACCATCCCACTTCACTGTATTCCTACTGGTCCGCCTGTGGAGTTCGCCGGTTTAACCTCAAAAAATATCTGCAGGCCTCCCGATTTTGAATCACATCATCATCGAGGCTAATCAAATGCTGACGTTTCTGTATTTGTGTGATCTATGAGTTTTTAGGCCTGTCTCTTTTATGAAACTGTAAGGGAACTTTGATTGCCATTGCTTTTTTGGAAGCGGTCTCGATATAATTTTAATTAAATAAATTTATGCCCGGAAAAAGTTTGTAATCGGTACTATTTGTTAGTTTCCGATTCAATTTTCAAGGAAGATCCAACCTCCGTTTCAAAGACCAAGCCGTGGATGCCTGAGACTTTCCACGAGTAGGGAGTCTGTAAGTAAGTATGGGGAAAATATGAAAGGACTAATTTTACACCTCGAGCATTTATTAGTATACGAAAATACTTTCAAAATTCTTACATAATAAGTACAATTTTGGATTTTCTTATAAGTAATTCCTAATTTGTTAGATCAGTCTTGTTTTTTTTTATGTTAAATTTTAAGTTTTACAAACATAATTTATGTATTTGATTTTATATAATTTATACATTTACTTTTAAAAAGCCTAAAATTATTTTAATTTTTTATATCACTTGGCAAATAATTAAACAACAATAACCCTTTGTACATTATGGTATTCGGAGCTGCTGATGATAACTGCCTTTGTACTCAAAAATCATTGAAGTTCCGTAGTGAGTATGGCTGTGATTCTTCTACCCGTCTCAATCCACTTGTGAGTTATCTTGGTGCATCACCCTGCTTCATCTTAAATATAGCTATAAGTGTATTGAGTTCAAGCAAATAGGTCCAAACTGCCAGATTGGCCCTTTTTTAGTTTCTGCTTACAAACTACTTTATGTTGTTCTTTTTATTATTTAATTTGGCAAGCAGCTCCTTAAATTATTTATGTTTTTGTAATGTTACGCAGAATATAATAATCAAACAGGTGTACCAATATCGTTGCTTTAAACAAACAAATTTGCACCATAAGAAATGAGAAAATCTTAAAAACCGGATTGAAAATATCAGATTGGCCATTTTTGTGCACCACCATCGATGTCCGAAGCACTGATATTGAATTTATCCATAACTTACGATAGTTTGTCAAAAAAAGCTTTCCCGTTAGTTTTGTTGAACGAAGTGCCCATGCTCAAAAGCGTAGCTTCCTGCTTCCTAATTGACATTATGATGAAACATAAATTTATTTATTTAGCAGGGCAGAACCAAAATAATACCAACCGCATGGTATCCGCTAGACATTATTTTATTAAAGCGAAAAAAAAACACAATTTTTGTTCGCAACGATGAACTAAAGAATTAAAAGAAACTTTCATAATGTTTCGTCGTTCAGCAAACTACTGCACTTTAAAACCTTCCCCAAATACCTACCTACATAATTGGAATTGCAACCGCTGCGATCTTAAAGATACTTTAACGAACTTTCCATTCGGTTATCTATTGTTCATGGCGATATAAGTGGTTTTGCCCCAATGAAAATTAACATAAATTCTTTTTAAAATTCCATTGCCACGTTTGACCCCAGGCAGAGTCAAATTCAAATAACAATTAAGAAGTATAATTCAACCTTTACCTATTTATCTCCTAAAAAAGGGGATACATTATACATTAAACAAAAAAATAAAATTAAAATATATCTATTCATCCATCCAAGAAAGCAAACACTATAAAGAACAAGAAAAAGGAGAAAAGAAGAAGAAACAAAAAAGATAAAAAATAAAAAACAGCCAAGGACCGCGTGCGTGTGCGCGAATATTTTTCAATAGTCACCACCTCCAAAAAAGTTATTTTATGTTTGCTGGAGCTGGAGGAGCACGCCATTCGAAAAGCACGCAAATCCAAGGAAAAAAACAAAAGGAGCACACATTGCATATTTATTTAGATATGCGACTGTACGCTTGCCCACCCTCCCAAACCTCCTCCACTCAACCACACTATCTATACATACATAGTAGAATCCTTTCTTTCGAATTTCGTCGACGAAGGTTATTGTTTTCTTTTTTATTTTCATTTTCATTTTCATGGCACTCCAACGTCTTTCCATTTTCCTTGTGGATTGGAATACGAATATATTTGTGTCATTTTTATTATTCTCTTTAGTGGTGTAGTATTTCATTTTGCTTTGGGTGGAAATCGGAAGAGTGGTAGGTTGTATGCATGTTGCCATCTTGACGCGGCGCGGCGTAATGGGGTGCAAATTGTGAAAGGGAGTGCGCGCATAGAGGCGACACCACCAGCAGCACCACCAGGTTCCACCATTAGTGGAGCGCACAAGAGAAAGGCGCGAATACAAACCCAAAAGCCGAAACCCAAGAAAAAGAAATCCACTCTGCCGCATACTTGGTGGTATACATGGAAAAAAAATGTGTTCGTTGTGTTGAGGCAAAAATAAAAGAGGAAAAACTGCGAGGAAAGAAGAAAAACCCCTCTTGCATGAAGACGAAGACGACGATGACGAGACGATGGCGAGGACGCCACTGACGACGAGGACGACGACGACAACAACGAAGAACGGAGAGAGAGAAAGAAAAATAAGGAAAAGCAACCAACAGGCAACCAACCAACTAACCGCATACAGTAGTGCACGCTGTACCAACGCCAATCAAATGTCTACAAGGACCCGCATAGGTATACCAAGCACAGTACACTGAAAGTAAAGAAGACGCGCGATTTTTCCACCCACCATTTGGTCCTTTTCTTTTGCGCCGCGGATGGGTGGGGTTGGTTGGTTGCTTTCTTTCTTTTCTTTGCTATAAGCCTCACTCACACGTGTGGGGTGAGTTCGATGTGTGAAGTGAAGGAATTCCCTCATTTGCAAATATAGATAAGAGATGGAAAGAGGACCTTTTACGAAAACCTGGTACCTATGAACTCTTTTTTTTAATGATTGCTTTGAAAATTTCCCACGCTATACTGTGTACCTTTGTCAATCTGTTATCTATTGCTCACCCCTTGACCGATGGTCAATGTTTCGTCGGGGTTGTTTTGTATCACAGGTACGAGTATGTTAATTTCCATTTGGAGAGTTCAAGATCACGGGATACGATGCATGCCGATGCCGATGTACTACAAAAGGGTTGCATATGCAAAATTGTCGTAAAGATTGTCTTCTCATTATGCTGACCGGTGGTCAGTGGCATAGTAGCTTGCTTCTTCGAGTAACTGTTGAATGTTCCGTGAATGTAACAAGACAATAGAAGAAAAGGATCAAACTGGTTTAATGAGGATTTCTTTTTCTATTTGTGAATAATAATAATGTCGTCCTGTCCTTTTGTATTAACATTTTCTTGGTCAATGCTGCGGTGGTCAGTATAGGTATGCCCGGTAGCATTTTAAAAACTATCCTGGGAAAATAAACCTGATTTGGGTGTAACGGCCAGAATAATTTGAATCTAAAACTGGATTTAATTTAAATCGGCCTGGGTCTGCGTTTGCATGCCGAATTAGAATTGCAATAAAAATAAAAAATCAAACAATTCTTCAAAAAAAAGGATTATTTTCAACCCTATTCGTAGGACCAGTTTGCGAATAGATAAATAAATGTTTTTCTATTCAATTTTGACAGAATTTTTTTTATAAATTTCATCCCCTATTTGGGACATTTGCGGAATTTAATAGAGTGAAAAAAGAATGTTTAAGTTTTAGGGTAAATTTTAATTGAAATTATGTTAAATAAATGGGACAGTACTCTGTGATTTTGATTGACAGAGCGTGCTGCAACCAGCTTGGAAAATGCTCTTGGAATAGCCAGGTGAGCGAATGACCCTAAGGTCAGTCGGACTTTCTCTATTCTTTTATAAAGGGTAGGGGTCTGTTAAACTGTTTTTTTTTAAATTGATTAAAACCAAAACCTCGCCATTTTTTATAGTAATTCTATTACTTATAAATTATTATGTTGCTTATGCTGTAATGTAATGTATGTAAGGAGAGTGGGTTGCGAATATTGCATATATATTTAACGTTGACGCACTTAAAATGTTTCAGATTAGTAGAATGTTTAAAAGGAAGTTAGCTGAAGGTTTGGCTAAGTACCTTCGAATCATGAACGAAAACGATTTTTTATCATTGCTCTATATATTTTTATAGTTCAATATTGATATCAGACAGTTTAAGTCGACAGTCGAATTACCAGTTGGCTAATAAATTCTGTTGGGTATCATAATGCCAGTTAAATAAGAAGTTTCATTTGAGCTTATCAGATGTATGTGACTTACAATTATTTATTTAAAACGATCTATCATAGTATGTTAACGATTACAATGCTCATATTTTGTAGAATTAACTTCAAATTCTCAAAGAATCCGAGAAGGGTAAAGCAGTTTTTGAGTTTTGTGATAAAATTAAAAGTTTACTGGAAAGTTATCGCCAAGAGAAGGTTATAATCTTCATCGTCGAGAATGTTTTTTTTTTAACAATTGACAATTTTCAGGAAATTTCCAGCTAGATTATTGCTGTATTTCCAAATGAAAAGGTAAGGTAAGTGTTAATCAAAATAATTGTTGGGTTTTGGTATCTTATATCATCTTTATTATACTCTAATTTCATTTGACAGGACTACTATTATATCAGTAGTAAAATAGAAGAAAAATTCCGGTTGAAAACTTTATGACATGTAAATATTACAATCTGAAAAACAAGAGATAGAAAAATTATCAGAACTGCGGAATGTTTTTCAAGTTCTAATGACAACTTTCGGTCCCTTAAAAGCGAAAACATAGACATTGTTATTGACATATGGAAAGGAGAAGGAAAGAATTGAAAAAGAATTCGGAATTTCTGGAAAACTGGCCTTGCTACAAACAGGCATTTGATTATAAATTGGTACGGAGACCTAGTATTTGTAAAAAAAATTTGTTTAATTAAGCAAAAATTAATTGAGCCATAGCTAGTGCAAAATTGTGTTAATCTGAAATACAACATCTTAGAATTAGGCTGGAAATGGTCCTTGGTATTTGGAATATAAGTTTTTATTTTTTTTTATTTTTATGAGTAGGTACTTACATACACATGTAGTATATCTATCAGCAAAAATGAATTCAGCCATAGCGAGTGCAAAATTGTGTTAATATGAAACATAAAAGTTAAGAATGAGGCTGGAAATGGTTAGATAACTCCTTGGCATTTGTAGTACAAGTTTTGTTTTTATATTTCCATGAGAAAATACTTACATACGCATGTATATAATATTACACTTTTTTGCAGATTAAATGAGATTTTAATTAAAATTAAATTAAATACTTACTACAAAAATGGAATGATTTCAAAAAACGCATTTTTGATTACAAGTAATCTAGGGAACAAGTTGCATCTTGTAAGCATTTGTGTTTTGCAAGTTTTATAATGGAAAATATTATCTTAGAAATAAATTTTAGTAATTACACATAGATCTAAGCATAAATAAAACTAAAATTATTCAATTTAACCAATTAAACGAAATCGGTTTTTTTATTATTTCAGTAAAATATATTTTTCCAGGTTCCACTACAATGTCGCGTGCAAACAATTAGAATGATTTACTTTGTCAAATTGTGAAAATGGTTATAAAGGGGGGTTTTTTTTAGAGGTATAGAACTTTAAGTTGGCAACACTATTTTAACTTCAAAATCACTTCAATTCAAATGGATGTCTGCTTATAAAAATAAAAATGAATATTTTTATCGCAAATAGAAAACAAGTTGATTCAGTCGAAAACTAAATAAAGTTATGATTAAAAATATTGAAGAAATTCAAGTTTAATGTAAACAAAAACCATTTTGGCGCCAAATCATATTTGTTTGAGTTTGGTTTAAACCCGAATGTAATTAATTTTTTTTCTCAGTGTGGCGTTGTTACGTTTGTGTGTTTTTTTTTGTATGCTTATTTGTATTTCTGTAATAAAAATAATAACAATAAGAACTACATTCTTTAAAAATGCACTTCCAAATATAGTAAATGCCTCCTTTATGCTGATGATATGAAAATCATTTTTAAAGTAAAAAAAATACAAGGTACTTCGAATTTTCAAGAAGATATTCGCAATTTTGGCCAATGGTGTGAGCCCAATTCTTTGAATCTTAAGACATCTATATGTAAAATTTTTACAATTCATGAAATTGATTCCTATTCAAGAATAATGCTTTCGTCGGAGCTAACGAGGTTAAAGACTTGGATGTTCTGTATGATCCTTGTTTATCATTTCAATGTCATATGAATTATATAATCACAAAAACAAATTCAATGTATGGCGTTATTAAGAGAAACTGATCAGATTTCAAAGACATGCACACCCTTAAATCCATCTTTATGGGTCCAGTAAGACTCATATTTGAATATTGTTGCATTATATGGGATCGTTTATACGAATTGGATAAAAAAAGATTAACACGTATAACGAAATTTTAAAAGATTTGCAGTAAACAAATTTAACTGGTCCGATTTTCCTTCATATGAAGCTAGATGTAAGCTATCAGCCTTCCTTTTCATACAAATATAAGAAAATTGAGTTGTTAAATGTTTTTGAGAGATCTTTTAAGAAGTCAAATAAATTGCCCCGAATTGCTTTCTTTCTTTGGAATATATGTGATGATGATAATGATGAGTGGGATTTCTCAAAACAATATACAGAACTTAAAAAATGCATATTTAATAAATACTATACTTTGTTACTTATAGTCTGTACGTTATTGATTCTGCAGACAAGAATATAAGGATTTAAAATAAATAAATTAATATAAGGAAATAAAATAAATGACATTGCTATACAGATAAATTGGTAGTTTTTCGTTTAAAATTTTCACCATGATTGCGTAAGTTTAAAAATTTAAAAATTGCTGCAGACTACATCAAAGTATTTGTCCAGAGTGGCTAGACAAATGATCGTATCTACGTAGATTGCATACGAATCTTGCGATTGCGTTGAATGTAACATTCAACTTGCGCTTGGATTTGGGATCTATGCTTGCGAGCAACTCCCACCATACATAATTAATGGTACGAAAAAAGCCTTTACCAAGCTTAATTTAACCGTACCTAGTAGGTAACGTGTCCCAGCATACTGACAAACCCCCCAAAGCACCATATATTTTGGATGATAATCAAAGTATATCAGGACGAACGGAATGAAATGCTTTGGAAAATTCGACTAAGGTTACGAGAGTTATTTCGTCCTGGTCAATAGCTTCCCGGATGTCATCAGTGACTTTAAGCAAAGCAGTCAACAAACTATGACCAGAAAGGAAACCGGACTGTATAGGAGTCATTATTTTTTTAAAACTAAATAAATACTAGGCTTAAACGGCCCATAAAGGACACGAAATCTAGCCTCTTCAACCACTGTGTGTGCGAAGATATATTTTTTGACATGAATGGAAGGGACCTACAGTTTAATGCCGATTCCGAATGGAAATTAATTATTGAAAGGCTTCTCATTGAGAAGCTTCTTACTCTTGGATGTTTGTCAGACGTTCGCAAGAGGTGGGACAGCGAATAAAAACTCGCAGGTGGTACTGGTCGGGATTTGAACCAGCGACCTCTCGCTTAGTGGTTTTTTGGGTGAATGTTGTCCATGCCCATGCTGTCAGATTTTATAGCCGTACTTATGGTAAATGAATCAACTATGTGAAACAGAAAAGTGTTGTCAGATTTATTCTCAATAACATTTCAAAATGTAAACGTCCTATTAAGTTTTTCAATATCGATATCAATATTGTCTGTTGTTGTTGTTGCATACCCCAATTGAATTAAATTTATTGTTATGAGACAATCACTCAGCTGTTTTAATCATTAAATTTTATTTATTTCTCATCCTTTTAAAATCGGCAAACATTTAAGGTATTTGAATTCGTCTCCAACGGTGATAGATGTTATCTCTTACACTCATCGCAATGCGCCAAACGCATGTCACCGCCATTTTTTTTAATAGGACTGCCAGTGAAATGTCCTATCCAGCATGGTCCCAATGAAAGCAGATACATCTTTATACATACGAGTACTTGTATGTAGATTTCCTTTGTAATTAAAATTGAAAAATTGTCTTAGCGAAAAATCCATTTTACTTTTACGAGTAATTCGTTATCTTTTTATGGGTCTCTCTTATTTATGTGGAACCTTATCGTGTCGACTCTAATTTAATCCGGCCCCGAATCTATGATATATGTATACATACTACCCTATTCCCATGCCGTATATATGTGTAATATAATGTAAGAGTACATGCATTTTTTATTTTTCACCCTCTTTTTGCTCATTAAAAAGTTCTCATTCGTTTATTACATGAAATTGTAAACTTAAATAATGTAGTGCTGCTTGTGTGTGAATGTGAATATATGGGTACGCACGTGTGTGATGCCGAAATGGGAATTGTCTAAAAATGTTATAATATAAAATGGGCTTGGCTGAAGGATTATATTCCTTTTCTTTTTATCTTAACATTGACAATAACCTGAAAAGGGTAGGAGATGAAGAATATGCAAGGCGATATATTATACACGTTTGGAGAAAAAAATAGTTTAAAGAGATAAAAAATATGCTGAGGTTGTACTGAAAGTAACTGACTCATGTTTGTCAGACTTTAACAAAATTTGCTGTATTGAGAAAAATGATGCCAAGCTTGTGTCTCGAACGACAGCAAAGAATAGCGCCACTTTTCCTTCTAGAGCAGATAATCAAAGACAGCAATAAACAAAAGAACATATCAGGGTAACAAGATCGGAACAGAGACCTGTAGAGCTAAACAAGGAAACTTACAGTCGCTGCTGAGGACATAGAAAACTATTTCTGCAGAATGCTAAATGGCGAAGACGGCAAAAATTCCGTTGTAAGGCAGAGCAACCCATTCAAAACTGATGATGCAAGTCAAAAATTTAGTCCACACAACCAAAGTAAAGTTAGTATAGCAATATCTTAACTGAAGTCCATGTTCAAGGAAGCAGGAGATGACCTGATACAGACCATACACCAACTTATTTCCAAGCTTTGGTCGGATAAAAAAAAATCAATGCCTGATGAATGGAAGCTTAGCATTCTTTAAAAAGTGGATCCACTAACCTGCACCCAACTACAGAGGTATCATTCTTCTAAACTGAGAGGCGGAGGTGAAAAAAAAACAAACAAATGAATAAGTGTAAATGGATCGTGCACCAGCAACTTCGAAAATAACCGATTCTCATACGAAAATGACGGAAAAAGAGGAAAACCTCTTGCATCTTGAGGGAACCTCAGAGTCGGGAAGCTTTTTCTTGAGCATGATGACAATCGTTCCATCACACCCGCTCTTCCTCTTCTTCGCCAAATGTCGTTTTCAGTTCCGAATAGGAAAAAATTATCAAGAGAAAAATGACAATAAACAAGCTGAAGAAAAGGCAACACCTAGAAAACAACGACAGACGGCAGCTTCAAAACGCACTTGACTTCTTGGAAAGCCAGTCCTTGGAATGGGATATGTCTTTTACTTACACCTTTCCAAAGGCTGGCTTTCCTGAAAGCGACGACCATTGCCTTTGATATACCTTAGCCTATCCTGCAAAAGAAGAGCTAGACAAAGTGGACAAGAATGTTTTACCGCCAGAGGCAGACTCGACTTTGGACGGTGCAGTTACTGTTCGCGATAATCCAGATAATCCAAATGACACTAAATGTTCGGACTTGACCGAAGCCTCACTTGGCTATGCAATACAATAGTCGGAAAGTGTTGCGGCGTAGCAAGCTAGAGCTCGTGAGACTATGAAGTCTACCACACATGGATGGCCAGCAGGAGCAAAAGCAGAACTTAACGGACAAGGGAATTTGACTGGGTCAAGGTCACTTAAAGTAGGTCAAAACCTAAAAATCAGGTTTCAAGACTCGTCCAACTTCGCAGATTGATTGGTTGCAGCGATGGCGAAATGCTGATTACCAGGGATCCATTCTAGGGTCCGCAAGGCTACATCGGCTATCCAGCATATTGTTTGGAACGATTCAGATAATTCGCATTCGCATTTCAGGTTGAGTAGTCCTTTCTTCAGAATTAATACTATATCCTGGAAAGGATACCATAGTACCAACTAGCTTTAATTGTGGATAATGTGTTCTTGTTTGAGCTGCATCCACGTTCAGTTCAAATTAGTTTTTCTACTAAAAATTTCATCATTAAATCATGAGAAAATTAAATTTGCTCAAACCACGCAGAGATAAATATCAAATCTGTCCGCATAGCCTTGCAGGATTATTCCTTATGTTCTAGGCACTTTCCACTCGATTAACCTTCTCGAAAATATGTCTTCGTGATCGAAATTAATTATGTAAAAATTCTGTTAACCAGAACACACATGGAATATTTTAAAATAAATTACTATTAACAATGAGTTTCATTTATCAAGTTGCCTCAAATTCAACTACCACCCTCCTTCCAACATAGCTACCGTCCGATGACGCCTCTCTGTCATTGTTTTTCCCTAAAGAAATCGCTTGTTTATGCTCGTTATTCTTATAACTTTGCGAATGCAAAAGACAAGCAAAAGCTTAACATCCCCTCCAAGCCCAGTGTAGAGAGTCAAAGGCTTTTTTAGCCTTAGTCCTCATCCCAATCCTCCGCATCTACCCTAAAACCATAAACAAAAAAATAGAAAAAAAAACTATAAATTTACTCAACAACAACTTCTTGACTTTTCCCTTCACCAACCCAAGCAAAGGGCTCTTATCTTAATTCCACCCTCTCAAGACGAGGTAAAGGATGCTGATACAACACAACCAACAAAAGCAAAGAGAATTTGTGAATATTACCATCTTCATCTGCTTGCTTGTGTTTTCGTTTCTTTTTCCATTACACTGGAATTTAATTCTTTGAAAATATCAGCACATTTTGCCCAGGCACTCTCACAGCATCTTCGCAACCCCACTCTTGGTGTTGCCATTCCTAATCATATGTCAAAATTATTTTGCTAAAGATGAGCAAAGAGGGAAGGGACACTTTATCCTTTTTTGAAAAAAACTTCTTCTCTCATCTATACGTTATGATGGATTCCATTTTATGAAATAAATCAGAAAATTTTCTTCTCTGCAAATACCGCCCACTACTGTAGAGATAGATACCCCCTCCTTAATCATCACAAAAGGCTGGTTGATGCTCTCCAAAAATTAAGAATTATAAAAAAAAACACTAACCAAAGTGGGAAAAATCCTTACGGAGAAATGTTCCTCTCTCTAAAGATGCCGTGACGTGGGTCGATGTTTGATTGTTTACAACACAGTTTCCTTTTGTGTGCTTTTTGGGTAAGTGGGCTGGTGCTAGTGTAAAGATGTCTCTATCCCCTTTGTCCTGCAGGGAGATTTTTATCTTTCTATATATGAAAAAGACTTTAAATTATTCCAAGATGGGACGTTTTCATAATTTTGTGTGTTATTTTTCAATGTATATATCTATGAAAAGTATATAGCAGACGAGAGGATAAACCAAAGCATATGGATAGAAAAAGGATTCGACAAAAACTTGTTTTCCAAATAAGCAAATATTTGATATTCTTTCTTAGGGATTTGAGTGTTGTATACTCTGACGGAATACCTAAGGGTATCGCAGACATGGGGGCAGTAAAAGGAGCTTTGTGATTTTAATGGAGCAGGCATTAATTTCCTAATTTTTAGAAACGCTTACTACTCTTATGCACTTGTTTGCAGAAAAGAAAACATAATAAAAAAAACAAATAATATTATATATAAAATTAACCATTCGAATGGTATAGCGATAACATTTGGGTTCGTTGAATAAAAGTGTTGTAGACAAATTTTGGTATAATATATTTCTATCGAACGATGAGTTCACTATATTTTAACTCTTGCTGAAGAATAAATGTTCATGAATAAACTTTCTTTACACCTTCGAGGAAGCCGTCTATGAGGAATATATAATTTTGAGTTGGCCATGGATTTTTTACTAAGAATATACTGCTAAGACTGCTTCTTAGCTTCCTTCCTCTCTCAGGTTAACTCGATAGTCTCCTTGCCTTTTCTGAGGATGATTTCTTAGAAAAAATAAATTTAATCCTGGCTCATTAGCATCTTTTCGATTATGTTCTTTGGAGTAAGGACGCTGATGCTTTCTCTCAAATCCATTTGTTGAACATGTAGTTTGTGTCTATCGGCTGTGGAGTCCCCATACTAGTAGGCTGGGGCAGTTGGTCTTGCTGATTTTGTGAAGAAAGGCGTTGAACAACTTTCACTTTCCCTGTTTCCATGTAGCCACATATTTGACCAGCCCCGCCATCCTTAGATCTCTGCTTTCTGCGTTAAATTGTTTTTGCCACTGCTGCTTAGTAAGCTCTTTTGCCTTCCCGTTTATCACTTCCACTCTTATTTGTGCCTGCAGATCAATAGGCCACTGCTGCAACAACAAGTGCCTACGGATGGCTCCGAGCACGATTCGATATGAGAAATGGTGAAATTTGACTCCATAACGCATGCACTTTCCGATAACTCCGGTCACCAGCTGGGATGATACGAACGAACAGCGGTTGATTCAAGTTTATGCCGGCGTGTATTTTTCGCAAACTTTCTTCATAGGTTTTAAAGTCTACGTCTGTTTGTCATTGGGCAGCCTTCGGTTGCCATTAATCTACTTAGTGAATTTGTTATATTCGCAAATGACAGTAGTGTCAACGGCCATTGTTAAGTTCTTCACCTCTTCTTTGCTAGTCATCACTTCAAAGCCAGCTTGAAAAATCGAGAATAGTCGGAATACTTTATCTGCTCAGGAGAACTATGTATTTTTTCATGTATCGAGTTTTAGTTTAGGATGATGTGCTTTTCGGCTAAAAACACAAAAAAAACATAAGGAAAGGCTACAGTCCGCTTGGGGCGAACAGTATGATACCCTATCCATATCCCTATATGCCCCAAAGAAAAAGCATTAAGAAGATGATGGCTAGCATTTAATTTCATTCTATTAACTAAAAAAAAAACAAGTTTTTTTGAAAAAACGCCCCCAAAAAGTGGGTGCGGCCAAAAACTTTGTGTGGGCAATATGTTGGAAAAAATATTGGGTAAATATCTTGTTAAACATTTTTTTTCGCTTTCTATGAAAATTTTCGAAGAAAAGAGCATTTTAGTAAAAAAAACGCCTACAAAAAGTAGGTGTGGCAAAAAACAAACAAAATGACAAACTTATAAAGCAGGGCAGTGCCTACATATATTGTGAAGGTTGTAAAACTCTATCTCTCTAACTTTAGCTTTAAAATGTTTTTTTCTAAATTGTGGGCGTGGCAGTGGGCGTATTAAAAAAATTTGTACACTTAACCATTTCGGAGTCCTAGGGAATATGTGGTCCAAATTTCAGCTTCCTAACTTAATTTTAAAGGCCTAAAAATTGCGTACGGACGGACGGACGGTGTTACAAACTATGTGTCAAAATTAATATACCCTTAGGATAGGGTACAAATATATCGCCACGTACTTTTTGTCATATTTATCTTATATAGACCTCATTGACAAGCAAGTTGTTCCATCTAATAATTATAAAATTCTTCACCTCCATTCATTTTTATATATAGACATGTATGTATATACGTAATAATAATCAAAAGCTAGAAGCAGCACATGGTCCTACATTGAAGTATTCTCAAGCAACATCCGCTACGAAAGTTTTTAAACATTATCTTTCCTTCAACTACGTAATGGAATTTGTATGTCACACACATCCAGAGTGAAAACTTTATTACGTGTGTAGATGAAGCTGTAGGTGTAGGTGTTGGTTCGTTCTACTCGCTCCCTTTCATTTGATGCTTGCTTTTTTTAATTATTTCAAAACCTTATTTTAGCGCTATACCCGCGCGCATACAAGAGCAACACGCCAGTAAAAATGCTTCCCTTTTCTTTGAATATAGTACCTACCTATACATTTGGTAGTTGATAATATTTTATTTTTATTTCATATACTCGTACCTACATGAATGTTTGAAAAAAAAACAATACTCTATCCCTGACGTTTTAACGCTCTCACATCATTACCACATCAAAAACTTTGAAAATGAATTTCTACATTTTCACGGTGTTCTGCTAATACACACTGCTGTGCTATACTTAGTCATAGTCGCATATAGTTTTCGAAAGTAATTCCAAATGGAAATGGAAAATGAAAAAGACGATGTCCTGGATGCGGATGATGATTTTTCATTTTTCATTTTAGTCTGGCAAACATCCTTCCTTGGGATTAAGGAGAGATTATCATATCATTGTGAGGTGTAATGAAGGACTCTTAGTTATAATTTTATACACGGGCACAGTAAGATGTATAAATATTTGTTGAGTGAAAACAAAATGGGACAAAATGAGGTTTTAAATAAAGAAATGGAAAACTTTACTCATGCGATGGAGGAAGTAATTGGTGTTTCTATTTTTTTGTTTTTAAGGCCAACGTAAGGGTGTTTCCAGGAAAGTTTTGCTTTAATTTTGGGTGGCAATAACCAACAAAGCCCCCCCCCCACAGCGTCTTCAACCAACGCACGCCAACTTGGTTGAGGACGCCCTCCAAATGCGCGCACGAGCCAACGTGGGGTCTTCCCTCTGCTACGTTGGCCCTAAGGAACTAAGGCTCTTCAGGCTGGTGCGTGCCTGTCCATTTGTTCCGTGTGCCCCTCAGCTTTTTCACCACCGAAGAAACAACGATTGGTCGTCTTATGCTTCATTTTGTACATATTTGTATTCAAAATCCTAAGAACAGTATTTAAGTCGGGCCTTCCCTAGCACACCTGGTGCTTCGCTATATGGTTTTCACTCTAATTGATATTTAGAGCAACTCTGAATGCTAAATCTCATCTAAAACCCCGTCTCTACGAGCCCTTTCCAAAGCGCTTTCTCCAATATGTCCAAAAATGGTTTCGGCAGATCCTGGCTTAAGTCGGAGGAACTATATGATTGCGTCATGTTTCAGGTGCTACTGCTTCCGTAGAGTATGATTTGATAAGTATGTATGATAATGTAAGGATTTTCTTCCCGTCAGGCACATATGCATGCCTTGGTTTTCCAATGGGAAATCAATGCTTATATTGTGATGTATATGCAGTATTTCCGTAGAGACAAAGCTGCATTTAAAGCCTTGATCAATCTTTTAGCCACTTCTAACTTAGTGTTCCAACTCAAGAATTGTTTGAATTCAGTCCGAAGTCAGAATAAGACTCTCTGAGTCTTATTGAAATAATTAAATAATAATTAAAAGTCGAACTTGATCGTTAAGGTACGGAAGAAGTTTTCGCAGGACCTTGTGGGCACATTATTCGATGTCACGATTCTTTGAGCTGGAGACTGGCCAAACAAGTTCGACCGAATGTCTCTGCTTACGCCTTAAAGGAAACGATTATCCGTGGAGTATACATATAGGCACGCTAGTAGTCTTTCCCCTTTGCTGCAAGCTTTTCTTGACAAAACAGATTATTCCAATGAGCTCATGTAGGTATTAGTGGTTAGTTGTTAAGTGCGTTGCACTATACAACTATTTGGGAAGCATTTGATCCTGCATGGGCAGTTTACGCCTTAATGATCGAAGTTCTTATAGATTAAATGATAAATTAATAGATTTACTTCTTCGTCAATACCTTACCTAACTATAAATGGGTATAGATGCATAAACGTTTCTAATGAAATTGTTTTAGTTAGTTATTATTGAAGGATTATTCCTTCTATACGGAGAACAGTACTAACCGACGACAATAGAGGCATTAGTTCACTTCTACTGCAGTTAGGATGGCTGGATTTGATGGAGGATTAATTTGGGAAAATTGAATTTATAGAGCCTCACTGTGAGGTTGATTAAATGTTCCAAATCCCTTTAACGTTCTTTGAATAAATAATTTTACAAATATCTGTCCCTCTTGCACAATATATGGATGAAAAATAATTCCCATAAAAGAATACTTAATTTTTTATGTTCCAAATTTCGTGCACATTTTCTATAATGTTTCGTTTCTAATAACATTATTATTTGCCATACCCAATTATCGTAAAAAGTAGATCTGCACTTACCTCCCCCACTCTGAACCCTTTAAGTGCTATTTGAACAACCACCCACCAACTGAATAACTTTCGTTTAAAACAAAAGTGAAATTGAAGTAAAATGTCAAAAATGTCGACGCCATTCTTGTAAATATTTCGTGGGAATGCTCTCAACCCCTGCGGGATGAATATATTTTTTTTTCCTTCAAAGCAGGTATGGATTTGAAATGATGTGGCGCCCTAAAAATAGAAAACATCAGCTATGAGAGTAAGTCAGTAGCATTCTCTCTTTATCGCTTGCGAAAATGAAAACTTGATAAACTTTCAAGAGTATAAACTGTAGGCACTAAAATGTAGGTAGTTTTGTATACCCTATCCTAAGTGTATATCAATTTTGACACATAGTCTGTAACACCTCTTAATATTCGACGTAGACCCCTAAAACTATACATGTTTAGGATCAGGACCAAAACCTAAGACTATTTAGCAATGTTCGATAGAGTGTTAGTCCTTTATAAGTAAGTCATATACAATATTTTGACACGGCTACTTTACGTCGAAAATTTTCATAGAAACCAAAAAAAAATGTTTAACAAAATATTTAGCCAATTTTTAGATAAAATAGATTGTCCTGACTGACAGATAGACTCAGCAGCGCACAGACATAAGAATTTGAATTAGATGTAGGGAACAGCGAATCTTTTAAATGTCCACATTTGTGTCGATGGCACTGCTTTAAGCTGTCGTTGGCGGCGTTATTCCGGCAATATATGATGGCCTTTTGATAGTGATTGGCTTGTTAACGTAGAGTAAGGACCTGATGTAGCTCTAGATACAATAATCAACTGGTTTCAAATCGACTATTCGATGATTATCGCGGCGGCCAATTAATTATCTTTAAACTTGTCGCAAAATGTTTCCTTCACAACTTAAAGTGCTGCAACTTATGAATGGCATTAAGCGCAGTCTTGTTGGGACTACTGTTCGGACATATCGCTATTGTCGAAATCTCACTACAGAAAGTCGGTTAAGATCGCTCTATACCTGAAACCGCCATGCCATAAACCTCGCACCAAGCAGGTTATCTTTGTGGATTATGTTCGCTCCAATAACTTAGATAGCCGGTAAGTCAAAAATAAGCCCACATCCGAGAAGATGATTTTCGAATCTCCGGCCGATATTTTCAGCGTGATAGTCATCCGGCTACAATCTTATATCGAAAATAAGGCGAGTTGACTCTCTGGCGATGCCGAATCGTCATTCTGGATCTTCCTAGACACTGTCCGCGGCTATGCTTTCTTAATTTAGCGTCAATCTCCATCTGGTTGGTGACTTAAGGTCCAAAAGAGCTTAAACATTTCCAACATGCGACAACTGGCGACGCAGACCGTGCTTATGCCCAAGGGAGGACTACTGGTACTGATACCGGCAACATTAAGCGTTCCTTTGAGTTGCCTAGAGATAGTCTAACTAACTAACTAGATGCTTTTAGTTGGCAGTCTTTAGACGAGCACTTAGCCCGTATTATTCACAGATGTTGAGCATAATCTTAGCATCTTCATGTGACATCGAACTTTATAGCAGTTTTCTTTAGTTAAAAAGGCAAACAAACAGGACTGATACGTTTCTTTTGGGCAGCAGGTAATAGTCTATTTACATACTGTCAAATTGAAGCCTTTAAGGCCCACTGACGCATAAAATCCGCTCCGTTGCCAATCATAAATAGCTAGAACTCGACGTTCCAAGACCCGGGTTTCTTCGTACTAATTCACACATGTTGTGACATCCGCAGGGCGAAAGAATTAAATTTTTCTTCGCCCTGTATCGTGCCGTGTAAAGCTGACGATAGACTCACTCATAAGAAAAGACCTAAAAAATCTCGGGTCAACAGTAGCAGGGATTTTGCTTTTGCTTACAACTTAAACTCATATTTTTACAATTCACGTGCTAGCATCTCTAAACATTTAATGTATGTTTGTAAGTGATGTGATCTGAAGAAAACTTTTTGCGTAATTGCTAATTTTTTGGTTAGAACATACACCTACCCACCTTCCACTCTAGTTCCATGAAGCCACCACACACGGTCGACAGCTGCTGGATCCTGGATGGTTTAGAAAGATGGCTGGTTTAGTTGGGTTGGGGTTTGGGTTTGGGTTTGAGTTTGGGTTGAGGTTTGGGTTTGGGTTTGGGTTTGGGTTTGGTTCGGTTCTGATATCGTGGAAGTTAGCAGCGCTCCTTTCTCTTTTATAATATGCGAAAAGACGACAGACAAAAATGATTTTATTATGGTGAAAGGAAAACTTTTCCAAAACGGAACATTTTAGTATTCCTGTCGTTGAACTTGAGCGCTCCATGTACATACATCGCCATCTTTATCCCAAAACCCCCCACGAGCATCATGTACCGTGGCACAGCACCATCACTATCGCCGCACCTCATCCAAACAGCCATCCATCGAATAAAGCGAACAATAAAGAAATTCTATGTCGTCGGAGTGGAGTGGAGTATTCGCATTCGCCATACACACAGATGCATAGACGTAAGGTGTCCCTGCCAACCGGAAAATTTATGTAAATATAAGAAAATGTTCCTTATCCCGCGCGTACATACCTACATGCATATATATAAATAATATACATTTCGGGCGAAATTTACGATGAACGATTATTAACAAGGGAATCAGCCATAGAGCGCAAATCAGGATGTGAGTTGTGATATATTCCGCTCGCACGATATTATGCGAAAAGTAGTTAAATTTTGCTATCCAAAAGGAATGGCAGGCGTAGGGGGCGGTTAATAAAATGATGATGGAGCATGGAAGTTTCTTAATTTTTACGTTTAATTTTTTCTTTCATTATTTTGTTTTGCAGGTGATAAATTCGTGTGCGAGCTGAATTTTGAATGACATAGAGATAGAGGAAATATATTTCAATTCTCTCAGGATTGCTAGAACGTTTGTAAGCTTTCTAATGCAAATGCAAATGCAAACTACATACTTTTGCTATAGTTTCATTGAGCAGTTGGTTGATGACCATGTAAAGAATATCATTTGTCTGATGATTTGCATTTCGCCAACAAAAATATCCCTTGACATTTTTATTCGGGAGAATATTCAACAGATTGAATTCTATACTTTTACACCTCTAGCCCGGTGCTAAAGATATGTCAATTTAGCGACGTCTATCTTTCCGTCATCGATTTTTAGGCCTGTGCACGCTAACAAAATGTTGTTTTCTTCCAAAATTTCTTTAGATAACACGAAAGAATTGATAGCAAGATATTATTCTTTTACTATTATCTAGAACAGTTTCGGTATTGGTGATAGCTTACTGATGGGCCTAACATTTTCAACCTTGAAGATGTCTTGGCCTTGTCTTTTGAATTGTAGATATATATATAAGCGAACTTCCATTTACAGATCTTCATTAATAATTTGTGGAAGGTAATCTGGTCCAGCGGACTTATTTGAATCAGTGCCTTTTATTATTATTACTAGAGACACAAAATGGTCTAGCAGGCAAACAATTTAGCAAACAAATCACACTTTGATTTACCACAGTGTGGTAGCTCATTCTGAAATTCCATTTCTTTCAAATACCTGAAGATTTTCATTTGGGAGTTTAGAATATCCTAAACGCCTCACTGTTAGAATTTGTATTAGATTCTATGGAGAATATGTAACTTGAATATATAAATCTATTAAAGAAGTGATATTCTTACCTAAGGCTTAGTAAATTCAATTTGTTATCATAGGAATTAGAGCTTGCAGGGAAATAAATCCAGGGGAATTTACATCACACATAGTGGGAAGAAATAAGTCAATTTTTTTAAACGTGGACTAGGTTAATAAAATCAATTCCACTTGTTTGTGGAAATTTACTCCACTTCTGCAAAGTGATATGAGGCCAATTCGGAGAAATTGTTGGAGACAAAAGGCCAAGTGGATATAGTTCATACAAAGCATGGTCAGAAGCTTTTTGGCAACAGTTGAGTACCTGAATAGTAGATGATTTCGTGGTGTTCAAAAGGATGGTCAATGCTTTTATATGAGAATACAAGCGTTCTCACTTTACTATAACACGATCAACTCCTACTTCTCACCTCCACGTGGTGACTACTGGGTGCCTAGTACCTCAAGATGGGGTAACCAATCCCTGTGGAAGGTCGTTGACGGCTGGGGACGGGAGAGTGGGGGGGGGGTAGAAGTTTCAGCTCACTAAGGCACTGCAAGGGAAGAGTATCGAGCCAGGAGAAGAGATGAGAATAAAATCCAGAAGAAAAAAGGGTTCAAGGAGATCCAAGAGTCTTGCGAGCGAAACAGCATCCTCAGGTTTTATAAGAATGCCAAACAACTGGCTGCTGGCCTTGAAACCGGAACGCAGACTTTTTGAAACAGCGATGGAAATCTATTCTCCAACGCAGTGGGAATAGTAGATGTATTTAAGCAGCATTTCCAGCAGCTGATAGACGGGCAACATGTGTAGATAGTGAAGGGGCCACTCAATGAAGAACCAATTCCGCCACACACTAAATACGGAGGTGATGTTTTGGTAGGGCGCATGCACCAAATCATCCATTCTATCTAACGTACTGTGTGAACGTCTACAACTTCTGCAACACACTAATCGGCACGTACCAGTGTGGCTTTCGGCCAGGCAGATCGACCGTAAATGAAATATTCACACTAAGGCAAATCCTGAAAAAGACGAACGAATTTTACGTCGAGACGCACCTTCTATTCATCGAATTTAAAGCCGCATATGACAGCATTTGTCGTCAAGAGCTCTTCTACGATGAAGTTTATGCACCATCCTAATGCAAGAGTTAAGACCAACATACTTATCTAAAAAGCATATAAAAGCATAAACAAACAAAAATAGATAAATAAAAATGAAGAAATAAGAGCATTGTCATGTTCCTCGTAAAAACTAATAATAGGTAAATATACTGTGAAAAGAATGAAGTGAACACCCTTCTTATAGCACCACGGAACGTCACTGAAATTTATAACTGTTTACATAGAGTTTGTCAAGAAAGTGTTTTTACAAGCAAAAATATTTCTTCAGTTTTTTTTTTTTCCTGGCTAATTAATTAGATTGATGAAATGCAGACTACAAGAAGCTCTGCTTGAAGCTGAAGGCGGCAACAAAAATATTGAATAAAAATTAGTTGATAAAATGGACTTATAAATGCTTACGGACAATATGTAAAAAAACTTTCTTGACAAACTGTATTAGTGCTTTATGTTGAAGCAGGGTAGACAATATGGTCTATCACAAAGTTTTTACTCAGTGTTTACCTATGCAGATTTTTGTAAAAAAAGAAGAAAAAACGGTTGGGCGCAGAGTTGAATTTAATCAGGTTTGTATGGGGACTTGGAACGTGTTAAAATCTGATAGAGTGACTGGAAACTTACTTACATTCAAACTTTCTGTTAACTTTAAGGTGCAATATATCTTACTATAAAATAAAATTTAGATTTAAAATCATCTCAAGAAACACATTTACAAAATTGTTCGACATTATCTGTGTTGCTAAGAAGAGAAATTTGTTTACATACTAGTTATGATCGCACAGCTAAGAGCATACCGCCGCCTCTAGTAAGTCCGGCCGAGAGAGCCCAAACAAGTCTAACGACAAGATAGTGGGCAGCGTTGCCACAAAGAAAAAAATATTGGGTCCTTTTCGAGGGCCATTTGCTAAAAGTAAGGGCCACTTTTGGTTGGAAATATAAATTCATCCTCTAAAATTGAAAAATTTCGTAAATAAAAATAATAATTTATTTCGGAAACTAAACCGGAAAATCGAAATATAATTTGAATCCGCCGTTGTTGCATGCTCCAATTTGGTTGAAGTCCCTTCTACTTGTACGCGCCACCTAATCTGGCTTGAGGTTTGGAGTTCATTCAATCTATATGTCCCAGCCATTTCAAAAGCAGAAGGGGTTTTTTGTCACTAGGTCAATGTCGCTGTACAGCTCGTCGAGTTCATCCTTTAAAGGTCTCCCCCAAACCCCGTCAATGAATTCGGGACCTAATATCTAACGAAGACGAAGAAGAAATGCTCTCAAAACGACCAAGAATATCTACATCTAGTTAAGAAAGCGTCTACAATTCGAATCCATAGATCTGGACTAGGCTACATTGTTACCTTCTTGGAAAAAAAAGACAGCAAACATTATCTTCCTCTGATTTCTAAAGAGATGTTTGATTTGATTTCGTTTTCAGATGCGATAAAACCTCACTGTTAAAGTCGTGTCAGGTTATTCAGGTCTATGAGAAATGATTTCAGACGCTCAAACAATATGGCAGACTGATCTACGCGATGTTTTAAAGACGGATAGCTCCAAAGTTGCCGCAGTTTAGATTGTTTCCTTTCTTGTGAAACGGACAAACGACGCTGAGTTTCCATTCAAAAGATTCTTCCGACCAAATCTTGAAAATGGGTTGGTGTATGCACTTTTTCGAAACATCTCCTGTTAAAAGTTCGACGGGTAGACCGTCCGGCCCAGCAACACAGTTGAACATCAGGTTAGGTATTGCTATCCTCACTTCATTTTGAACAGGTCGACGGAATTCAACAAACCGAACGACTTCACAAAAAAACTTGCCTACGCAACTTATAAAACAAAATCCATATTTAGTAGAATTCCTTTATGAATGCAAACAATCGAGATTTGAGGGCTATTTCGTGTTGGCCAATAGCCAAAATGTAAAATGGGCACTTTTTGGCAACGCTGACTGGATGTCAAATAACTCCAATGACAAGAAGTCCAAAGAAAGTTTAGTCTCTGTGACAGTTTGCGACCCTTTCTGTAGTGTTACTGCAATTTTTTTTTAAGTTGTAAAAAACACTTTATGTATGGACTTAATGCCAATATATTAGGCGTAAACGGGCCATACAGGACCTAAAGCCTAGCTTCTCTAACCATTGTGTGTGCGAAGTTATATTTTTGACACGAATGGCGGGACCTACAGTTTAATGCCGATTCCGAACGGCAATTTGTTTTTAAGAAGCTTCTTATGACATTTCTTACTCTTGGATGTTTGTCCGACTTTTGCAAGAGGTGGGGCAGCGAATAAAAACTTTCAGGTGGTACAGGTCGGGATTTGAACCGGCGACCTCTCGCTTAGTGGTCCAACACACTTAACCACTAAGCCACTGCACCCACACTTAATGGTAATACATACTTAATTTATATAATTGGTCAAGTATCGAAGCGCAGTCCAAGCCCTTACCTTAAAAGTCGTCCCCAAAATAATTCAGTATGTGTTGCAGCATGCCACCAACATTGGAACAATTAAAACCAACTGCCCACCCCACATACATACACGTTCATATATGTTCATACATATTCCGTATCCATGGCCGTTTCCTTGGACGACGGAAAAATGCCATCGAAAAAAAAATTACCATCAAACAAGGCATCATTGTAAGTCAATCGCTTTTAATCGCATTTTCATTCCCATTGACTCTAGTAAGAGATACATATACGCATAAGTTTAGGCATTTCCTCCAACTCACTCTAGCTCCAGCACCATCATCCCAATAAAATCTCTTTCTACACCAAAACATTTCGTTAACCAAAAAAAAATCATTTATTTGTTTTTATGAATGGACATGTGGGGTTGGAATTTAAATTGAATCATAACCAGTATATAAAGAAAGGATAATTGATGGCATACCTACCATCATCAGTAACATAATTATGTATCTTCCTTTTTTTTGCACGTTCTCCTCCCGCAAAGAGCAATTAATGAGAATGAGACTGTGCGGACATTTGGTGTAAATCCTGTTGATAGTATTCAGTTAACATTTTAATGCGACAAGAGTGATGATAGGGTTCAACATTAATGGATTGAAAAATATTCACATGAGCAGCACACGAACACGGCGTGTTAAAGTAAGGTACTCGCCTGGCGCCACCACAACTTAATATTCCAATAAGAAAATAAATTAATTTATTTGTTTATGTTAGAAGAATACAGCCCTCTATAGGGGAATAGTGAAACTATGTCGTGGAACTAAGAGAGTCCTCGCTATTTCAGGAAAAAATTCATGACAAAAACTACCCTCTTGTATTTTGACGCAAACCAGAACGTAAATAGAGTAAAGGATTTTTCTTGGTTTGGTATTTTAATCGGGTGGGAAAATAATACCGAAATTCCTATTGTAGGGGTGAAGTTTCGTTTGTGAAATTTTTTAAAGTCAACATCTATTATCTGCAATGCATTTAAAATCGTATTGAACTTGCACGTTAACTGGCTAAACACAATAGCATGCTGTATTACATAGACGCATGCCGTTATTGAACGAGTTCAACTCTTCCCGTTGCAGCATGATTGTGTATTCAACCAGGTGTATTCAATGTTTAGCAGCTCCTCTGTCTCTAACTATGTACTATTTTCTTTAGCCAGTAATGTTAGCTAAAGATGGATAACACGAAATATCAAGGAAGCTTTGTCCAGAGTTGATAATCACAAAAAAAACTAAACCACATAAAGGCGGCACTTGTGGGAACTGCCTTGGCGCCAAAACCGAGTCTGCGGTCTCTTGAAAATTATTAATTCTGATGTTGCAATGCCCGTGCATGGAGCGATACCTTGGCTTTGTGTGCGGGCTTAAGCCGACTACAAGCCTTTTGTCCGGATCAACACTTCCCGGAGTAAGCTGAAGCTGAAGCTTAACACTGGCACGGTTGCCCCAGATGAATGGATTATGAGACGGGCGACTTAGTCCTCCAAAACTCTTAGTTAGAGTGCAGCAGGGAGTAAACCCGTAAAATAAAATACCACTCTGAAGTCAAGGTGTTGAGGTACCCGTGCTGAGGAATGCATGGCTGGTAGAGGTCAAAGAACTGGTCGCGAACGGTCCCCTCCGACGCTCAGCCAAGGTCGGTTGTATAAGTGCCCTATCCCGGTAAGTCGGCTCTGCCGGGACGAATCGTGTTTCCGGATATTCTCGTGGGACCAAAATTTCGGCAGCTTTTACCTGAAACCTCAGACGGGTCCGACGGGAACTCCGTCAGCAACAAAGAGGACAACCTCTGGGCTTATGCGTAAGAGGTTGTTCAGTAGGGCCAGACACCTCTATGGCATACTGACTGGCACAGAAGGATCCTCTTTCACTCAGAAAGAGCTTGAATCGCTAGAGTGGGCCAGAGAGACTATTGCCAACGACGTAGCCACTAAGCCTCCGGCCAGGGCAAGGCGTAAGGCTGAAGTCTCGGCCGGCAGAGGACGCATATCTGGAAAGCCGAGGGTCGACGTATCTGTTTAGACTGACCTGAAGGCCAACACTGTCACTGTCAGAGGAGGAGGAAAAACAATCCATGGTACCGATAATAAACCGGGCCTGATTACAGAGCAGAAATGCGGAGAGGCAGAGTAGAGAAGAGTTCGCCTCGAAACGAATGCGCTCTTTCGAAGACGCACCAAAAGCGCGGAAAAAACCTAAATTAAGTGTGGCCACCGGAAGCCCCATGAACGCAACTGTGAGCCGGGGTGACCGATACAGCGAAGTGACAAGGAATCCGCTGCAGCTAGCTGTAGTGGAATCTAAGAAACCGAGTGGACAGTACACTTTGGAATGTGGCAAGAAGATAGACCAGGCCTTTAAGGGCAGCCATCGTCAGCCACATTATGAAGGGCACTGATACGAGCGCCCCTGCCTACGGGAAAATGATATGGCCCAAAGGCATCACCTACATCGACTGCAAGAACCAGGCCTCGAACGACTTTGCCAGAACTGTATTGGACGAACTGGGGCTGTGGGAAGGGGCTTCACTCAAAGCTGTTCCCATAGACCATGTTCGAAAAAGATCAAAGGGAAGACTGTCAATCCCAGATATGGGAATTGATAAAAACAACATTCACCGTGTGCTACAAGCGCAAAATCCCCAGATTTCAATGCAGGATTGGGAGATCGTCAGCGAGGAAGGGCCGAAGAATGGAAACAGGGGTTACATCATCATCTTCGATGACCCGCCCGAGTTCATGAAGGCGAGTTTGCAGTTGTCGCTCTCATTCGAAGCGAGGGAGGTCAGCCTTAAGCTCCTCAAACGGACGGCCGACGACAGCAAGGCAACCGAGACTGCGGCGGATGATGAAGGTAGTCGAGGTAATCCTTCATCATAGTAGGGTTTCCTCGGACAACCTGAAGCTGCTCCTCGAAAAGGAGCAACTGGATTTAGCCCTAATTCAAGAACCCTGGGTCGACAAGAACAGGGTTTTAGGATTAGGGCTGAAGAACTATTTACTTTTCACAATACTAACAAAGGAAAGGTGAGAACTTGTATCGTAGCGAAGAATAACCTTCAAATACTAATGTTATATCATTTCAATACAGGAGAACTGACGGTGGTGGAAATAAGAGGGTTGGACGAGAGCTGCACTGTGGCGTCGGTCTATATGCCCTACGACGACGGTGCCTCGGTCCCTCCCGACTCTGTGAGGGCGGTAGTGACAGCGTCCGCGCAAGGTAAGAAAACATAGTCTAAAGTTGGGATGTTAATGCCCATCATACCATAAGGGGCATCAACAATAGGGGCGAGGCTTTGTTTGATTTTGTCCTCTGCTCCAATCTTCCCGTCTGTAATAGGGGTAACGATCCCACCTTCATTACAGCGAACAGAAAGGAGGTTTTGGACGTAACTTTCGTATCCCAAAACAGTCTTGTTCAAGTAGCGTTTAACAACATCAAAGCAGATGCAATCATGTACAGCTTGAGAAATGCTCATCTGGAGAGCAGTCTATGCGACTGGATCGGGATCATGCTAGGTGCACGTCAGATTAAAAGTTACCTAGGTTACAAGTATTTTACGAAAAGTTAGTAGGGGAACACCACAAGGAGGTGTCCTTTCCCGCTTATATGGATCCTGGTAATGGATGCGCTTCTAAAGCAACAACAACGGACGACGTAGCAATCCTGGTCCCAGGCAGATTTCCCTCAATCCTCAGCGAACGACTCAGCTATGCGCTCCACATTGTCGGTAATTGGGTCGTGGACCGAGAGCTGGGGGTCAATCCATCCAAGAGTGAAGTCCTGCTTTGGAGATACTACTCGATCTCATGCCATTAGATATTTACTGCAGCAGCAAAGGCGGCTAAAACGGCCATCAGACTTACAGAGTGCGGACTCTGGACGCCTCTGCAGAACTCAAATGGTACGCCACTGTAAGCACACCAGAAACAGACTACCTACTCTCGACATTCACCTTCAGCAGAGGATTCAATACCAGAATACCGGAAAGAAGTGAATGGAATGAGAACTCAGTCAAGAAAAAGGAACAGATTGCCATCTGCACCGGTGGCTCCAAAATGGATATCGGAACAGGCGCAGGCATCTTCTGTGAATCCCTAAACCTAGGACAAAATCAAATCCTTCAGAATAAACGACGACTGTAGCGTTTTTTATGCGGAGATAGCTGCCATTATCTTCTTCAGGCTGTTGCCGAACTGAGAAGGCACTGTATTGCCAACAGAACGATCACCATCTACTCTGACAGTCAAGCGGCCATAAACGCCATGAAATCAGATGTGGTGAAGTCAAGGGCTGTAAGCCAATGCACGAAGTCGTTAAACGAGTTATCAGCTGTCTACACAGTAACCCTGTGCTGGGTGCCAGGACACACTGATATCCCGGGAAACGAGGACACGGACAAGCTTACACGATTAGGATCTGAAATGAATTCATCACTCGCACATGAATCAGTAAGAACAACGCTTAGCACCATCGCACGCAAAATCAACACCGAGTCCTTGAATAGAACTAACCTATGTTGGACACAACTCGATACGTGCGATCATACAAAAGAGCTATGGCCAGCTGTCAATAAAATGAGATCAAAATTCATCATCGGGTTAAATCGCAAGGATATCCGAGTACTTACAGGAGTCCTTACGGGTCACTGCGCTATGGGTCTGCATGCGGAAAGATTGGGCATACTGTTGAAGAAATAGAGTTTGTACGTCACCTGCTTTGCGAATGCCCAGCCTTAAATAGCATAAGGCTTACGACCCTTGGCAGATACTCTTATGATGGAGGATGTGGGCAAAGCCGAGCTAAAAGACCTATTCAGATTTGTATACAAATCAAGTTGGTTTTAAGAGAGCGTTACTTTGTGCACATACCAGCGGTTGTTCTCTTAGTATATTTCCAGGTGTTTGCAAGTTCGAGGAAAGGTACCCAGATGGACACAATGGACCCAATTGCTGGTCTAAGTGAGCCGTGACTGAAGTCACAGGGGCATCCACCAACCTACCTACCTACCGATGTTGCACTGTTTAATTATTACAGTTCTATGGACACATCACTATAAATTGTAAAAGTGGCTAATCTTAAACGTAGAAGTAGAGTGCGTCCAAAAATAACTATTCTTTTCTTACTTTAATGGAAATGAAGCTAGCTTTAGGAGTAGCCAGAACTATAGGGTGTTTTTTAGAGGCATAGACATTTTAAATGGAGTAAAACAAAGATAATTTTTTTAAATTGACATGAAATTTAATTTATTCACCATCAACTGTAACGTTCTGGCCGGCATCGTTTTTAAAGAAGTACGGACCAATTATTCCACCAACCCATAAAGCACACCAAACAGTAAATTCCTATCT
The DNA here is from genome assembly GCA_963576555.1 of Ferdinandea cuprea. Lineage (NCBI taxonomy): Eukaryota > Metazoa > Arthropoda > Insecta > Diptera > Syrphidae > Ferdinandea > Ferdinandea cuprea. Next base: position 27,526,960 of record OY754962.1, read on the forward strand.
TGCCGAGTATTGCGGTTGAACTGCTGTTGGGATGGAATGCAACTGGCTATTTTTTGTATCAAATTCATAACTCTGCCAGGATTTTTTTTGGCCGGTGGTGGTGAGTATGTTAAATTTTCGATATATTTATATTTCAAACTAACTTCATCGATACAAGGCTGATTCCCTTTTTTCTGGTACCAGTTTGCGTCCCCGGCAAACATTTTCGAATGATTTCAGACGTTTTTGACAAAGCCAAAGGTGTTTAACATTTATGTTGCCATTTATTTGTACTTAAGTTTTTTCATCTTAATTTAGCAGTTCATTAGAAATGTAAAAGTCCACCAAGAGCTTACATTGGAAATTAGTTAAGATACATGTGTTGGGGCAGAATCATTATAACTCGTCCTCACTTCAGCATCGTCATCCTTCGCCTTATATCATCGTCATCATTAACTATTTGCATAAAAAATGTAATTACATAATTACATATTCATACATTTCCAGACACTTAATATGATGAGTCATAGATCACTTAAGACCGTAGCCGAGAACATTTTTCGTTTATTTTTTAGGGATTGAATCAGTTGACATCTTGGAGTTTCAATATTTCACCACAATCTTATTTGTAAATATACCTACGAGGTATATTTGTAAGATTTTTAACAAAGCATATGTACTAAGAATGTTTAGTTCACATGAAGGCGGGGGTATTCGATGTAGACGAAGACTACTCAGACGTTGACGACCCCGATTTTGAACCTGGTGCATTGACCGACCTACGAATCGCGCAGATCGCAGAATAAATGCAAGCAGAAGAGCGGAGAGAATAATTGGAAGAAGAAGAGCAAGAGCCTAATGCAGAGGAGTTTCCAGCCATAGAACCAAACCGAGGAATGAGGTATGTAGCCCGAAATAAAAAATGTAAGCAAATCTAGTGGTCGCAATCGCTAGTGCGTAAAGAAAACATCATGGGCCGTATTGTCTAGATACTTTCGAAAGCAAAGCGGATGCATTCTAGCGTGTCATATCACCGTCGATTGTTGAAACTATTGTCCTGGAGACAAACAGAAAAGCTAAGCGGCCAAATGAAATTGATGCCTACATCGCAGTTATTCTATATGTTGGCGCAGAAAAATCAGCTTCGGTGCAGGCTAAAGATATTTTTCATAACTCACATGCCATTTTAAAGAGCGGTAATGTCATAAGAAAGATTCGAGCAAATAACAAGGTTCCTCAGATTTGATAACAGCAAGAGGATAAGTTGGCTGCGCTTCGCTATGTTTGGGGTTAGTTTCAGAATAATTTTACCCTATTCTTCCGACTATCCATTTAAATATATCATTGACGAGCGGTTGATAACGACATGAAGAAGATGCAGTTTCCAACAGTATATACCCAGTAAACTAGGAGAACTGAGCAAGAACATTGCGCACGATTTGGTCCTTCGTTCATCTAAACGGAACCTTGATAGTGGTTACAATATTACTATTGACAATTTGTTTACTAGTATCCTGCTTGCAAAAGAATTGTGTTATAGAAAAACCACTATTCGATCGAATAAACCTGAGTTACCTAATCAGTTCACTGATTCAAATGGAGTTAAACGAAGAGAGGCTTATTCATTAATTTTTTGCTTCTCAGAGTCAATGTGCGTAGTAAACAATGTTCCTGACACAAAGAAAAACGTCATGCATTTATTAACGGCACACGCTGATGAAGCTATCAATGAAAACACCAGGAAGCCTCATATTATCATCGACTACAATGCTACAAAAGGAGAAGTTAAAACATATGATGAAATGATACGGATCTACACTTGTAAGTGCAAAATTACCCATGACCCATGACGCTTTTCCATAATATGTTAGATGTGGTAGGTTTTTGTGGTTATCGCATGTGTAATTTAACTAACAAAACATCTAAGAAGAGAAAAGACTTTTTGAAACCGTTGGTAAGTACATATATTCGCAGAAAAGTTGATAAAGGATCTTTGCGAAAATCTGTGAAAACAGCCAACAGCTTGGTTGGCTTCGAAACTGAAACTACTACTCCAGTACTTACATGTGTGCCATGTAAGGTTGAACGCAATTGATCGAAGGGAGATACGAAAACCACTGCAGTCTGCGATTTTTTTTAACACCGCTTCTTGTTCCAGAAATTACATACCGGTATGTGAACGTTGTTATGTAGAAAATTCAGAGGATAAGGATAATAAGGAATTTGGTATGGACCAGTCACCAGAGCCATCTACCTCTTCTGGACTGCCACCGTCGAAACGCTCCGAAACACATTCTCCACTTTAAATACTTAGTACTTAGTTTTTAATGATTTTTTTTTTAATAAATAAAGTTATTCTCTGTTCACCTCCTATATGTATATATTTTATATGAAAATAGTCAGAGGCACATAGTGCCCCTAAGCACGTTAAACTAGAATTTCAACAAATACGGTTTAAGGGTTAACAAAATTGAGTTTATAATCAACAATAACACCAAGATATTTTTCCCGAAATACTCTTGTAAGCCATTGGTTATCAATATTCTAATCGAACAAAATTAGTGAGAAGTTGCGATAAAAAGAAAGACATTGAAATTTTTTTATAACACTATCAATTCTCTGTCGTGGAGTGCTTATTACAAGCAGCTATTACCACAGGCTCATCATTTGGTGCTGGTGTTAGTAAAAACATATATAGAGTAAACATACATAAATTGAGTAGCTCAAAATATGTAATTGGTGCACCCGACCAGATATGAGCGTTGTACTAAATTTTTAGGCGAACTTTCTCGGTACATGAGATGCGTTTTTAAGTCGCAAAATGAATCAAAAATTAATGGTGAGAAATTTTTTTAAATCACTTTTTTGGTTTTAAAAAAATTGATTTTCTTAAAAACGGCACCTACGATTTTGATGTAATTTCGCACATTGGACACTATTAACATAATTGTTTGATATACAAAAAATTATCACAACAGTTAAATTAATTTAAATTTAAGAAAATCGTTATATGAAAAAAAAAATTTAAAAACAATTATTTCAAAAATCATAGCATGCAAATTTCTTCGACTTTATAGTATAAAAAAATCTGTAAAATTTTTTGAAATTCCCTTTGTTAGTTTTGGAGATATTGCCGGTTTTAAAAATTACCGTTAATCAATTTTTTTCCCAAAAACACCATATCCCACATATCGTTAGTACAAAAATAGACCGAAATCCTTGAACCACTTTTGAGAAAAAAAAGTAATAAGTGATTTTCAAAAAAAAAATTTGTATGGCAGGTACGGTTATTTCAAAAGATAAAGCAAAAAATAAAAAGATGCCCTGAGATGTAAACCCAAGAACCTTATATACGAACTTTGAAGCAAATCCGTCGAACCGATTCGCCATACGGCGCCCGGACAGACAGACAGACGGCATTGGCAGACCCACTTTTTTGGACTTCTCTATAGTCGTAATATCATCCAACATACTCAGTTTGAGCTCGAAATTTACGCACGATCGCAATAACTTTCTCTTTAGTATACTAATTGTATACATTAGTTAAAGTTAAAAATTGTATGTGCCTCCAATTAAACTCCTTTAAAAAACTAGTGCCCTTTGAATAATTGCCTCTTTCCGCCGAAGCCAAAGCCGAATGTTCGGTTGGACTCTGGTTATTTGATGGAGTTAAAGAAGAAATATAGAGTCGCAATATTATATTAGCTTTTGTCAACCACCGAAAGACTGGAACATCTAGTGGTAATTAGCTTCATGTCAAACCCATCACTGACAGTTATAAAATAGAAATTGGCATATTCCAACGTGGCCTCATATGCATTGTGCTCTCGCCTTGAACTTGAAACTGAATACAGAGGTATGCCTATTTCAAGAACCTTATTTATACCGGGGTAATGTGGGCTGCATCTCAGAAGTACCACGATCCATCTCTGTAAAACCTGGCAACGTAGATGCCTCTGTTTTTTTTTTTTCTGTCGGAGGTTGCTGCTAGCTGATGGAGCGCTCAGACACAACTACAGGTCCATTGTACTACCATTTAGAGACCTTACATTAATGTACTTAGTTTTCCTGTCTTTCGCAGAAAAACGAGAAGGAGCTTCAGTGATAAAGAGCTTAGATGTTCGGCACTTACCACGTCAGCCCCGAAGATCCGCCACCTGATGCGAGCATAGGCCGGACAAATGTAGAGAAAGTGTTCTGCTGTGTCATCCTCCTCACCGCAAGCAGTACAGGTAGTGGTGTCGCTTAAGCCCAACACATTTAAGTGTTTAGCAAAAGCTTGGTGGGCCGAAAGAACGCTTGTAGCCTACAGTCGATTCTCCTCAGAGATAGAAGAAAAGATGCTGACCTTTTGCAAATGTCCGGGTGCAGTAGTTTGGTCTGTCTACATCCACCGCAATCGCGCCACCGAATCTTGTGTTCACGAGAAATCCAAGAATCGATAGACGACATGACTAAAGATTCAGGCAGACCCAACACACCGGTACCGAGACAAGATTCACTGTGTTCAGTCTTCCGACCAAATTCAGAGAAAGCTAAAGTTCTAGCACTAACTTGGACGAGGTAAGAGGGTTTAGAAGCGCTTTTAATGCAGCTTGGCTATCACTGCAGATGCAAATGCCTCTAGCCCTCCACCTGTTGTTCACAATATAGCGCATAGCCATTAGGATGGCGAAAATCTCCGCTTGGAAAACAGATGCATGTTTACCCAAGGGGTTGCATAGTCGTATATCGTCGCATTCCACAAAGACACCAGCACCAGACCCCTGACCGGTTTTGGAGCCATCCGTGAAAATACGATGGCATTCAATCCATGGTTCAGAGTCTGACCGAAGCCATTCCGTTACCTGTGGAAAGTTGACGTGGTAGTTTTTTCGCAGAAGGATTTCTGGTGTCATTGCATCAGACGGCATATCCATAAGACAGGGGTCAAAGGATAATGCTCGAGCAAGTTCTTCAAAATTCCAGGTCGCATGGTACCAAAGTCCATCTCTTTAAGCGAAAGATGGTTTTTAGCATACATCCCATGATATATAAGTCAAGGGGAGGAAGATTCATCAAAGCATCTAGAGCAGAGCCCGGGGTGCTAGGGAAGGCCCCTGTGCAGCCGAGACAAGCTGTTCTTTGGAGTTTGGCAAAAGAAGCAGTAACACGTTTCCGCGAAAGCCTGTTCCACCAAACAACTGATGTGTATGAGAGTAGCGGTCTTATCATGGTCGTATAGATCCAAAGGACCCGTTTCGGAGACAAGCCCCATATCTTACCAAAAGCGCCTTTACACTGCCAGAAGGTCGACAGCGCTTTATCGGTTTTCGTTTCGACATGTTTGGACCATAGAAGTTTTTTTTTAAGGATTACACCCAGATATTTGACTTCATCGGATATAGGGATGGTGATACCTTTAAGCACGAGATGGGACAGACCAGTGATGATTCTCCTTCTCGTAAAGAGAACAACCGTGGTTTTAAGAGGATTCACTGAAAGCCCATTATTAGTGCACCAGACATCGATCAAATCCAGGGATCTCTGCGCTTGAGAGCAGACAGCCCCTAGATTTGAACCGACAGAAAGAATGGCGACATCATCCGCATAAGCTTGAGTGTAGTTTCCAGGAAAGTTAAGAGCCGTAAGCAGAGAGTCTACCACCATACACCATAGGAGGGGGGACAGAACACCACCTTGAGGGCAGCCCCTATTTACCCCTGTTATGACGCACTTGCCACAATCTGCATCCGCTACCAACGTCCTGTACATTAGCATTGCTTTAATCCACAACACCAAAGATTCATCTACACAATGCTGTCTGGCTTAGTTACACATACTGTAAAAGGTCGCATTATCAAAAGCACCCTCAATATCGACGAAAATGCCCAACGCGTACTCCTTCCGGTCAAGAGCACTATCAATCCTACCAGCAAGGTTTTGAAGCGCAGTCGTAGATGCTTACGTAATAAGAAGTACGGTTCGAAGGACTGTTTCGCTTTACACGAGAATGAATGGAAATGTCGGTTGTCCAAGCCTCAGTTTGTCTCCCGTTTGACTCACTTCATCAAGACCTTCAGCGGAGTTAGTAAGGCTTATTGATTTCAGTCACAGGATAATAAAAATTTGTTTTCTAGTATGGACTGAGAATCACTTTAGTCGGAGTGATATAAAGAAGAATTATACCCACACTAAACATTCCTTATCCAGCACAGTGAAGTCTGCAAATCAATATCGGCCAAAGGAGCAGAGGTGCTAGGTTCAGTGCCAGACCAGTGATGATTCTCCTTCTCGTAAAGAGAACAACCGTGGTTTTAAGAGGATTCACTGAAAGCCCATTATTAGTGCACCAGACATCGATCAAATCCAGGGATCTCTGCGCTTGAGAGCAGACAGCCCCTAGATTTGAACCGACAGAAAGAATGGCGACATCATCCGCATAAGCTTGAGTGTAGTTTCCAGGAAAGTTAAGAGCCGTAAGCAGAGAGTCTACCACCATACACCATAGGAGGGGGGACAGAACACCACCTTGAGGGCAGCCCCTATTTACCCCTGTTATGACGCACTTGCCACAATCTGCATCCGCTACCAACGTCCTGTACATTAGCATTGCTTTAATCCACAACACCAAAGTTTCATCTACACAATGCTGTCTGGCTTAGTTACACATACTGTAAAAGGTCGCATTATCAAAAGCACCCTCAATATCGACGAAAATGCCCAACGCGTACTCCTTCCGGTCAAGAGCACTATCAATCCTACCAGCAAGGTTTTGAAGCGCAGTCGTAGATGCTTACGTAATAAGAAGTACGGTTCGAAGGACTGTTTCGCTTTACACGAGAATGAATGGAAATGTCGGTTGTCCAAGCCTCAGTTTGTCTCCCGTTTGACTCACTTCATCAAGACCTTCAGCGGAGTTAGTAAGGCTTATTGATTTCAGTCACAGGATAATAAAAATTTGTTTTCTAGTATGGACTGAGAATCACTTTAGTCGGAGTGATATAAAGAAGAATTATACCCACACTAAACATTCCTTATCCAGCACAGTGAAGTCTGCAAATCAATATCGGCCAAAGGAGCAGAGGTGCTAGGTTCAGTGCCCTTCTTGGTGATATGCCTGGCTATAGGGAAGGAGCAGTAGATAGATTTTGAAGCACCGTTTTCGATTTTTTCTTCCTGACTGCCTGGAATAGGATAGCAATTGGCGATCGGCTTTAGTCCGAGTGACACTATCGTATTTACAGATGATTCCCTCATAAACGGTCTCTGAAGCCGAAGTTTACTCTAGCGATTATGGGATTAAATCTTAGGTATAGATCTTCATAATACCGAAGATCGATAGATATTTATAAAATTTAATAACTAACCATAAATTCATTGATGAATGTCAGTGGTTTCCGTCCTCTCAACGAGCATCTCTAAAATACTTTCGTTAGAAACTCGAGTGAATGTCCGACGTTTGCCAGACGTCTGCCTATCTTTAACAAACAGTTCCTCTTTGCAGATGATCTAAATCAAATTGAATTACCCGCACCATTCGTCGGTTTACCAAAAGCAATGGCAGGTTCAGCAATTTAATTTACTGTTGTGAACTAACAAATTTCTATGATCAAAAGGCTATTATTTGAATTCATTTGCTCATCATTTACAAAACTTAAAAACAACAATAGCTTCTTTCAGTAGAACTATATCATTCCTCTCTTTGTGCATTAAGCAGCAGTGTGCTATTGAATTAATGCAATCAACAACATCGCATCAATCCATATCGCGACCTTATAAATAATTCCAAACATCCCGAATTCAAAATAACATTCCCAGTCATCAACGAAATTCCAAAACAATCGGCTAATCACACTACCCTCACGCCGGTCAACTCTGTCAACCACCTTGCTATTTTCCCTTTTCGTTTCGTTCAAATATTTTGTGTTTTTCAAAGACCAGCGGCAGAACCCAAACAACACGTGTACCAGCAATAAACAATTCCTCCTCAACGTCATCATAGCTGGTCACTTCCATTTGTATGTTGTCTGGCGTCTGAGTTCATGGTCAACGTGCTTGTTGCTGGTCAATATTGTGACCTTGGCACATAATTTTATTTTGCGTTTATTTTACTTTTTTGCATTCCAACCTCTTTTTGTTTGAGAATTTCAAAATTCTACAAAACAACTTAAAAAAAATTTTGATTTCCATCCATACAATGGCGCTTTGATTACAATAACAACAGTGAACCAACAACCGTGTTGGGCGTGGTTTCCATACAAGTGCGTCGAATAAGAACACCTTTCTCCCTTTCCAACCCTTAAACATGGCAGAGAATGAGAACCCAAAATAGAAAGGAACAACTCTTCCTCGATAAGGGTTGGAATTGAAACTTTGTTTTTCACTTTCTATTGCTTCAATTTTCGGGGTGGTTTTCGGGCACACAAAAGAAATTATGTGGGAAAAGTACAAACAACAACTCAACTCTGCGGGCTGAAAAAAAAAACAAAAAAATGGCGACGTCTTCCCTTAAAGGTTTGGGATTCAACACAACACTAGGCTACTGACGGTTTGCTTGAAATAAGTTTCGCAAGCAAATTTCACTCGCAGCAAACGACGACGGAAGACAATGTAAAAAAAAGACGTCTTCCGTTAAAGGTTTGGCATTCAACCCAAAACTGGGCCACTGACGTTTTGCTCGAAATTAGTTTTGCAAGCGATTTTCACTCGCAGCAACCGATGACGGAAGACAATGCAAAAGAGGAAGTTTTGAAATTAAATTTCCTGACTGTTGGATACTGTTTTGATGGGCATGTATCTAGGTGCGTGGTTTAAACTTAAGCACTTATAATAGAATTAATAAAACTCTAAGAAGATTTACTTACAAATGGATTGGAAGGAGTTGCAACCCTCGCTTCTTGATGCACAATGTAAGATCCTTTGATAACCACACAACTAAAATGTGGAATAACCTGCCTTACTCCGGCCAGCAATTTCTGAAGGTTGACGCCCCTCAAAATATATCTATCTATTACAGCAAAAACATAAATGTTAAAGAATACTGAAGTTCTTTTATACAAAAATTGTTTTTCCCTTACAAGTCAGCCGCAAAAATTACTGACATCGAAAAAAGAATTCCAAGTTTGTATTTTAATTACTAAAAATTTCACAAATAGCCAGTGGCTTTCAGATTAGGCCCTAGTTATAGCTATCATTGAAATGCATCATTGAACATTTGGTTTTCCAATTTTAGACGACTAAGAAATAAATATTGGCATTAAATGGTATCACAATAAAGCTAATCACTAGCAGAATTTTTCTACAAACAAAATTACTTAATTCTGATTTTCATTTTCCTATAAATATATTTTTATTATTACACTGATTAAAATTGATTTAAATGAACAGCTGATATTCGTTTCTACAATTTGGAACACAATCGTATCATCTGTCAGTTTTGATTTCAATGATCAACTCTAACCTTAAAACCTGTTCTGAAGAATCTTGTCCACTGATTTGTTACAATGATGCGTTTGAATGATAGCTATAACTAGTCACTTAGTCGAATGACTAGGTGCGATCTCACGACTGTTGACATTAGTCGCGGACCTCGTGAGGTATTTTTAGAATGTCTTTCGATGATTTTCCCTTCCAGTAAATGCCATAAAAAAATGTTTTTATGTCAAAATGTCAAGAAATAATACCAGATAGCTGAGCCATTGGCTCCATGCAAGAACTATCGAGACACGTTTAGATAACGCAATATCCACTTCTATGTGTGAATTGTCACCTAGTGATTAACTGGAAGGAATCAAACTGTGGACCAACTGTTTCCTATGTTTTCGGGGTTTTGAAAAGGCTAATGATTTTTTATAAATGCTTTTTCGTTCTCTTTCGATTGTTTTTTCCTTGTTAAAAATAATTGAAATCGCGAATAAAAATTAGTTTTTGGTTATTTTGATGCCAAAAAATGTTGGTAAACAGAATGGCCAGAATGAAAATTTTTTCCCGCCAGACCAATAACATAACATAATCTACTTATGCAAAAAAATTGTGGCTTTGGCCCGGCAGATCAACGGTAGAATGACAGGTAAACATCGAATTTCAAATCTAGTCGATAACTTTTAACTTCAGCTCAATATAGTGATAGCCAATTCGTGATCCTTGTAGAAAAACGACATGAGTTATGTCAAGAGATGGATGTAGTCCGAAAAGCTTCATTAAGTCGACTACATTTGCAAGAATTCACCACAAAAGATGATTTTCAAGTCTCAGAACGCTGCTTCGAGACGATAAAGAACCTCGACCTAAGCTGTAATCGCGTAAGATAAAAATAATAGTATTTTAGTATATCAACATCGTTTCGGCGTTTTTTTCTCAATCACAGATTTCTTCTGAAATGGAAATGAAACATGCCCTCCATTGATATGGGCATCATAAGAAAGAGTTTGACGAGAATAATTACTTGAAAACCAAAATGCACAGAAGTATTTAGGGACACTATGAAATATCCTTTTCTCAATAACCTCCTCTTAAATTTTATTTAAGGACCTTTTTCGATGTTTCAAAGACCGCCGAGTGAAAATTCATAACAACAACAATTCGGCGGGTGATTTTATAGATATTTTCGGCAAATGTCGTCTTTTAAGGATTCAAGGACCTTTTTAATGTTCCAAGGACGTCCCTGTGGAAATTGATTGCAACATAGCGCATTTGATTTTACTCGTCTAACCCTTTCAAATGATGCCCATATCAATGGAGGTTGACTGATGATGACGTCATACAGCGCATTCGATTCTACTCGTTAAACCCTTTCATTTGATTCCTATATCATGAAGGCCGTGTATATAAAATACAAAAATTATATAGTCATATACAATGACTAAAATGACTTTTTCTTGAAAAGTACTAAAATATGTACTTAGTAATATTGCAGTCCCCAGCAAATGTACTTGAAAAAGTGTTTGTACTTGATATAGTACATGGTACTGGGTACTTACACAGTACTGAGTACTAATGTACTGCAGTACTTTACAACTCTGCTCAAAGCACATCTGCAGAATTTCCCTTGCAGTGGAAATAGAACACATACCTTTAAATGGGAGGGAACCCATGTAAATTCTGTATGCAGTACTGCAAGTTGTCTCTACTTCTAAATGAACGGCAACCGACAATGCAGCAGTACTATAGTTTCCGAGGCGAAAAGATTAGAAAATGAAATTTTTTAGTGCATTTCGGGTAACACAAAATAGTAGAAATTGGAATAGTGTATTTGAAACAATCGCTTTATATCAATAAATGATTTTAGCGACTTATTATCGATATCGATTATTATATCAGCGTTTAACCCAGATTTTGCATAAACAGTAGATTTCCATATACACATCTTATCCATACGCACATTTCTCCTCGATTTATTGCCGAGTATAGGCTTGCTTCAAGTGTGAATTATGACCGCTACACAAAATCTTCAGTTCGAAGACGAATTTTTTTAAAAAGTTTTATTAAGAAGGAACAAACAGCAAACAAACAAATATTAAAAAATATTTTATAATGCAGTCATAATACGAAATCACGGCGGTACAACTCATGAATAATTAAATAAAAGGTGACATAATTCACTACAATGTTAAACTAAATAACTGTTATGCCCCAAATAAATACGCATTGAGAACATGATGGAAGGCATTTCATTCTATAAAATTAATAACGAAAAAACATTTTTTTTTAAAACACACCTCCAAAAAGTGGGCGTGGCCAAAAACTTTGTATGGGTGATATACTAGAAAAAATGTTGGCTAAATATTTTGTTATATTTTTCTTTTGGTTTTCTTTAAAATTTTGTTAAAAAAAAACACATTTTGTTTAAAACGCCCACAAAAAGTAAGCGTGGCAACAAACTATATATGGCAAACTTGTGAAGAAGTTCTGTTCCTTCATCTGTTATTAAGGTTCTAACCCTTTATCCCTTCTAATACAGCTTAAAAAAGTTTTTTCTAAATTGTGGGCGTGGCAGTGGACGTATTTAAAATTTTTAAACATTTTACCATTCCGAAAACTTGGGGAGTATATGTTCTAAATTTCAGCTTCCTAGCATATATTTAAAAGCCTCAAAATTTGATACGGACGGACGGACGGAGGGACAGATATTCTCTTAGGTTTTGGTCCTGATCATATACGTATGTACATTCTTTTCGGGTCCTACGACGAATATTAAGGGGTATTTACAAACTATATGTCGAAATTGATATACCCTTTGGATAGGGTATCGAATAAAGGAATACTATACTACATTATACCTACATGCTCGCCACTCATTGTCAACTTCAAACTTGTCATAATCTACCCTTTCGGCCATATCATGCAAGGTACCGCAGTTCTTTCTTTTTTAAATATCGGTGGCTATTACCAAATGAAATTTCCCCCATAAATGCATTTTAGAACTACTTTTTCCCTTTCCCCAACGAAATAAAAATAAATATTAGGAGTAAACGGCCCATACAGGATCTAAAGCCTAGTTTCTCCAACCATTGTGTTGACATTTTTGACACAAATGGCGGGACCTACAGTTTAATGCCGATTCCGAACGGCAAATTATTTTTGAGAAGCTTCTCAGACATTTCTTACTCTTGGATGATTGTCAGACGTTCGCAATAGTGGGGCAGCGAATAAAACCTTTCAGGTGTTACAGGTGGGGATTTGAACCGTCGACCTCTCGCTTAATGGTCCAACGCACTTAACCACCGCACGGCAACGAGACGGCATCAAAATTTCCACAAAAAGGTAAATTTCCCACGACTTTGACACTGTCTCAGGGAGCCGCTATGCTGCTTGGGAGCCAACAGAATGCATATGAAAGAAAAATAACTTCAAATTAGTCCTATTTCCCAACATAATTTGCAGTAATTTCATTTTGTGATAAACTCCTAAAATCATACCTCATTGTTTTACTGAGAAATATTGGTGATTGAACTCATTAACATATGGAAGGTTTTTTGTTGGTGGAAATATTGGCAACAAAGTGACGCCATCTCATATCGTCTCATCGATATCTCCTAAACTAGGCGAATACAAGACTGTTGTTACCTATTAACTTGTTTTTATTTCATTATGAAGTTGCATCCTCAAATCGTGTGGCCTCGGAAACTACAGTATTTCTGACAATACCACCACATCACAAAAACAAAATAATACAAAGTTTTATAGGTTGGCAGCTTTGAATTCTGAAGTTAATATGAAATCTCTTGATTTTATAACAACAACAACGACATCGGATAAAGGCCAAAGAATGACGTTTAATCAAATGTATGACAGAACGAAACAATACCCAACAAAACAGAAATCATTAAAAATCTTAAATTACACAGAAAACTAGGGAAAAAAGGTTATCATCAATATAATATGTCGATATATACCTGTGCAGCAAAATTGAAGTCGTTATTTCCAAAAACAAAATAGCACTATAACGAACATAAACACGAACCGACATTATCAGCGATTTTCTCGACTACCGTTACCGATCGCAATTCGAAAACGAAAAAACATTAAAGACTCACTCTATTCACCGAGGAAATAGCTATTGCCCACATATTTTCAAAAAACAAGCGCACTTTTTTTTTCATCAATTAAAAAAAAATTGATTTCTTGATTTTACCGCACAATTTGCCTGAGCCCGAAAACGATGCCATTCTGGCTTTTTTGTACTATATGGTTAGCGATGGGTGATTTTCTCTACCGATATTCCTGTTAGAATATCGAAAACGAAAAAACTTGGAAAATTTCATTTATTCAGGAAAGCAAGAGCCATTGCATACATATTTGCCATAAAATAAACACACACTCTTTTCACTTTTTTCCATCAATTTACACAAAACACAATTGATTTCTTGATTTCACCGCACAATTTGCCCGAGCCCGAAAAACGATGCCATTCCGGCTTTTTTGTACTAAATGGCTAGCGATGAGCGAGTTTCTCTGCCGATATTACCGCTAGCAAAGTGAAAACGAAAAAACCTAGGAAATTCCATTTATTCACAAAAGAAAAAACTATTGCATATATTTTTGCAATCAACACAAACACTTTTCACTTTTCTTTCACAAATTAAACCAAAAAACAAAATGGATTTCTAGATTTCACCGTACGCCCGAGCCCGAAAAACGACGCCTCTCTGGCTTTTTTTGTACTAAATGGCTAGCGATGAGTGAATTTCTCGTCCGATATTCCCATTAGCAAACCGAAAACGATAAACTTTGAAAATCCCGTTTATTCACAAAAAAAAAGAACAATTGCATACATATTTGCAAAAAACACACGCAATTTTCACTTTTTTTTTCATAAATTAACAAAACGAAGAGATTTATAGGAACAAAAACATATAAAAAGACTACAATCCGCTTGCGGCGAATGGTATGATACCCTATCCATATCCCCCACCCATGAAAAAGGCATAGAAAATACGTTGGATTAAATTTTATTTGGATTTTTCTATAATAAAATCATACAAACACGGTGAGCATGGCCAAAAACGTTGTACAGGTTAAATGTTGCGGACAATATACTCTAAATATTATTCAAACAGATTTTTTCATTTAAAAAAAAGGCCCCAAAACGTGGGCGCGGCTTAAGACATTTTATAATGTTGCGAATTGTATTGCCTGAATATTTTGTTATAAATGTTTTTATTTTCCCAATAAATTTTCGAAAAAAAAAACAAAATTTTGTTAAAACAAACCGCCCCCAAAAATGTAGGCGTGCAAAAAACTTAGTACAGCAAATTTGTTTAGGATGTCAGGGTCTACGTGTTTTAAGCATCTACATAAACAAATTATGGAAGCTTAGTGATTGGCGGCTTTAAACCTTTAATCAAGTGATATTTAATCATTCTGTATTGCTTGTTTTCAGTGTAGTATTTTTTTTTGGGTTTAAATTTCAAAGAGAATAAACAAAATATTCGAAATATAAATTTAAATACCTAGAAATACCTAGCAAGAACGACAGATGTAAACCATATTCGGTCCAACGTGACGCAACGTTACGCAACGTGAAGATTTCGACGCCATCGATATCCCCACTAGCTGATGAAATCCCAAACATATTTTTTCCCTTATCTCTACCAATTTGATATTCATAAAAAGCAATTGCAATGCATACACACTTAACACTTTTATTTTCTTGATGAACTAAACTATTTGTAATAAGAATTATTTGAATTTAATACGCACTAAGGGAATTGTTTTTCGCACCGGACCGAAAGACCGATCACTTCCCGAGAAGATTTGTCAAAGACTAACTTTTTCTCTGTTCAGCTTTCGGCTTTCGGCTATTTCATAAAACTTATAATAGTGTTGCATAATTTTCGACTGAAAGTATTTCAGCTTTTATACCCTATCCTAAGGGTATATATTTATATTGACACTCAGTTTGTAAAACCCCTTTATATTCGTCATAGACCTCTAAAGAATATATATTTTTATGATCAGGAACATAACCTAAGACAATTTAACAAAGTCCGTCGTCAGACAGCAATTTTAAGACCTTTAAATTTAAGCCAGGAACCTGAAATTTGGAAACTCTCTATGGTCCCCAGGTGGTAGAGTGTAATTTTTTTTGATGCGCCCACTGCCAGCCACAATGAGGAAAAAAATGTTTTTAGCCCAAAGTTTATGGAACAAAGCACAAAGACCTTGACAAAATATGTGGACACTGACCTCCTCTACAATATTTGCCATATAAAGTATTTTGCCTTTTGACTTTTTGGGGGCGTTTTTTACCAAATTGTTCCTGTCTTCGCAAATTTCGTTATAATACAAAAAAATGATTTGAAATGAAAAATCGTTTTTGGCCATGCCCACTTTTTGGGTGTTCTTTTTTTTTAAAAAAAACAAAAAAAATGTTATATGATTTTAAAATGTTGTCCTTCGTGCTTTCTATGCATTTTTCATGGGGAGGGATCTATAGTATATCATACTGTTCGCCCCAAGCAGAGTTTTAGCCTTTCTATGTTATGTTTTTTTTTTAACTTCGACCCATTCATTAGGTGATGGGAGCCCGAAACAATTCTTAAAAAATGTTAAATTGAGATAAAACAATTGTAGGCTTAAAAAAAACTGCCAATTTATGCCAAACTCTGTGAAATGCATTTGAAATGGCAAGCGCTAAAAACGATAAATGACCCAAAAATATGAACAAAGGCCCAAAAATGAATATGAAAAACAAGGCGGGATGACATAAGGTCGACGTAAATTACGTCTGCTGCAAATGAACATAAAGTCCATGGACATTATGGCAACCTGATGAAAAGTATGAGCGGTACCTGAATGAGCATGTAGAATTTCGTGAAGTTTACATCCTTTATTTCTGCGCGGCAACAGTATTGAAGTGATTAAGGGATTTCAACCCTTTTTCGCAGGCTGCAGGCACGTCTCAAGCATGGCAAAACGAACTTTATGAAAAATGGTCCCAAAAAGAATGAAGAATATGCCCAATTCACAATAATATTTGTGTTGTTGCGCATCAAAAAAGACTACAGAGAGTATGTATTCAAAATTTCAGGTTCCTGGCTTAAATTTAAAGGCCTAAAAATTTCTGATCATAAATATATAGGCTTTTAGAGGTCTACGACGAATATTAAGGGGTTTTACTAACTATGTATCAAAATTAATATACCCTAGGATAGTGTATAAAAGCAGAAAGTATTTATGCCGAAAATTATGCAACAAAAGTACAAAATTTATCAACTAGCCGAAAGCCGAACAAATAAAAAGTCAGGCTTTAACAAATCCTCTCGGGAAGTGATCGGTTCTTCCGTTGAAAGTTTCACGTTGCGTCACGTTGGGCAGAACATGGTTTACATCTGTTATTTTTGCTAAGAATTTTTTTTAGGTATTTTTTGGTATTTGGATTATATTTTGAATATTTTGTTTATTCTTTTTGAAATTAAAAACCACAAAACAAAAATACTACACTGAAAAAGGTAAACTTCAAAGTGGCAAGTGTACATATACACCATGATTGAATATCAGTTGATTGAATTGAAATTTTTTTTTCCGTTTTGGGCGATTTGTCACAGTACTGACCAAAGATGAATTTTTTACCCTATCCTAAGGGTATATTAATTTTTATATATATTTTGTAGCACCCCCAAATATTCTTCATAGACGCTTAAAAATATATGCATACATATATTTATGATCAGCATCAACTTCTAAGACTATTTAGCAATGTCCGTGGGTCACCAAGCTGTAGGCTTGTAAATTAAAGCTAGGAACCTGAAATTTGGAACATATACTCTCTAGGGTCCCTAAATGGTAGAGTGTAATTTTTTTTGATACGCCCACATTTTGAAAAATTATTTTAAATTTTGGGGCCCTTTTTAATTTTGTTTGGCGTAATTTTTCATTTTGAAAAATAAATCGCATTTTTGGGCCATTTTTTGGCTACATGAATTTTGGCCCCGTAAAAAATGGCCCCAAACCAAAAATTAAAAATGGCGGGATTTTGTTTGGGGCCATTTTTAATTTTTTAGTTTGGGCCAAAATTCATGATGAAAAATGACCCCAAACTTTGGGTATTTTTCCCATTGAAAGTTATTTCAATTATAAAGAATGCAAACCCTCTGCTTGGTTTCATTGTTAGATTAGGAGTATGTGTGACGTTGGGTATATGCAAAGATTTATTGGGTATAAACAAAGTTTGCATATACCCAACCTCGCGTCTACTCCAAATCTAACAGTGAAACCAAGCAGGAGGTTGCAGGAGGCAACATGTCGAAGATGCGGTTCGTGAGAAGAATCGCGAATGTCTGACTTTAACCCTTATTGGGGCCTATTTTCATATAAAAATTAGGCCATAGGAAAAATAGATAGATTTTTTGAGACCATTTTTCATTTTTGTTTTGAGGCCATTTTTCGTTGGGTCATATTTCATGTAGCAATGGAAAACAACAACACGAATATTATTGTGAATTGGGCATATTCTTCATTCTTTTTGGGACCATTTTTCATAAAGTTCGTTTTGCCATGCTTGAGACTTGCCTGCAGCCTGCGAAAAAGGGTTGAAATCCCTTAATCACTTCAATACTGTTGCCGCGCAGAAATAAAGGATGTAAACTTCACGAAATTCTACATGCTCATTCAGGTACCGCTCATACTTTTCATCAGGTTGCCATAATGTCCATGGACTTTATGTTCATTTGAAGCAGACGTAATGTACGTCGACCTTATGTCATCCCGCCTTGTTTTTCATATTCATTTTTGGGCCTTTGTTCATATTTTTGGGTCATTTATCGTTTTTGCGCTTGCCATTTCAAATGCATTTCACAGAGTTTGGCATAAATTGGCAGTTTTTTTTAAGCCTACAATTGTTTTATCTCAATTTAACATTTATTAAGAATTGTTTCGGGCTCCCATCACCTAATGAATGGGTCGAAATTAAAAAAAAAACATAACATAGAAAGGCTAAAACTCTGCTTGGGGCGAACAGTATGATATACTATGGATCCCTCCCCATGAAAAATTCATAGAAAGCACGAAGGACTACATTTTAAAACCATATACAAATGTTTTTTTTTTTAAAAAAAGGACACCCAAAAAGTGGGCATGGCCAAAAACGATTTTTCATTTCAAATCATTTTTTTGTATAATAACGAAATTTGCTAAGACAGGAACAATTTAGTAAAAAACGCCCCCAAAAAGTAAAAAGGCAAAATACTTTATATGGCAAATATTGTAGAGGAGGTCAGTGTCCACATATTTTGTCAAGGTCTTTGTACTTTGTTCCATAAACTTTGGGCTAAAATCATTTTTTTCCTCATTGTGGGCTGGCAGTGGGCGCATCAAAAAAAATTACACTCTACCACCTGGGGACCATAGAGAGTTTCCAAATTTCAGGTTCCTGGCTTAAATTTAAAGTCTTAAAATTGCTGACTGACGACGGACTTTGTTAAATTGTCTTAGGTTATGTTCCTGATCATAAAAATATATATTCTTTAGAGGTCTATGACGAATATAAAGGGGTTTTACAAACTGAGTGTCAATATAAATATATACCCTTAGGACAGGGTATAAAAGCTGAAATACTTTCAGCCGAAAATTATGCAACACTATTATAAGTTTTATGAAATAGCCGAAAGCCGAAAGCCGAACAGAGAAAAAGTTAGTCTTTGACAAATCTTCTCGGGAAGTGATCGGTCTTTCGGTTCGGTGCGAAAAACAATTCCCTTAGTGCGTATTAAATTCAAACAATTCTTATTACAAATAGTTTAGTTCATAAAGAAAATAAAAGTGTTAAGTGTGTATGCATTGCAATTGCTTTTTATACCCTATCCTAAGGGTATATTAATTTTGACACATAGTTTGTAACACCTCTTAATATTCGTCGTAGACCCATAAAAGTATATATATTTATGATCAGGACCAAATCCTAAGACTATTTAGCAATGTCCGTCCGTCCGTCCGACCGTCCGTATCAACTTTTGAGGCCTTTAAAGTTATGCTAGGAGGCTGAAATTTGGAGCATATACTCCCTAGGGTCCCGAAATGGTAAAGTGTTAAAAGTTTTTAGATCCGCCCACTGCCACGCCCACAATTTAGAAAAAACCGTTTTAAGGCTTAAGTTAGAGAGATAAAGTTGTAAAACCTTCACAAGATATGTAGGTACTGCCTACCTTTATAAATTTGTCATATAAAGTTTTTTGCCACGCCTACTTTTTGTGGGCGTTTTTCACTAAAATGCTGTTTTCTTTGAAAATTTTCATAGAAATCGAAAAAAAAAATGTTTAACAATATATTTAGGCATTATTTTTTTCAATATATTGCCCATACAAAGTTTTTGGCCACGCCCACTTTTTGGGGGCGTTTTTTCAAAAAAAAAAATTTTTTCTTTAAATTTCATAGAATAAAATAAAATTCTATCCATCATCTTCCTAATGCTTTTTTTCTTTCGGGTACATAGGGATAAGGATAGGGTATCATACTGTTCGCCCCAAGCGGACTGTAGCCTTTCCTTATGTTTATGAATATCAAATTGGTAGAGATAAGGGAAAAAATATGTTTGGGATTTCATCAGCTAGTGGGGATATCGATGGCGTCGAAAGCTTCACGTTGCGTAACGTTGCGTCACGTTGGACAGAATAGGTATTTAATAGGTATTTAAATTATATTTCGAATATTTTGTTTATTCTCTTTGAAATTTAAAACCAAAAAAATAATACTACACTAAAAACAAGCAATAGAGAATGATTAAAAATCAGTTGATTAAAGGTTTAAAGCCGCCAATCACTAAGCTTCCATAATTTGTTTATGTAGGTGCTTAAAACACGTAGACCCTGACATCCTAAACAAATTTGCTATACAAAGTTTTTTGCACGCCTACATTTTTGGGGGCGGTTTGTTTTAACAAAATTTTGTTTTTTTTCGAAAATTTATTGGAAAAATAAAAACATTTATAACAAAATATTCAGGCAATACAATTCGCAACATTATAAAATGTCTCAAGCCGCGCCCACGTTTTGGGGCCTTTTTTTTTAAATGAAAAAATCTGTTTGAATAATATTTAGAGTATATTGTCCGCAACATTTAACCTGTACAACGTTTTTGGCCATGCTCACCGTGTTTGTATGATTTTATTATAGAAAAATCCAAATAAAATTTAATCCAACGTATTTTCTATGCCTTTTTCATGGGTGGGGGATATGGATAGGGTATCATACCATTCGCCGCAAGCGGACTGTAGTCTTTTTATATGTTTTTGTTCCTATAAATCTCTTCGTTTTGTTAATTTATGAAAAAAAAAGTGAAAATTGCGTGTGTTTTTTGCAAATATGTATGCAATTGTTCTTTTTTTTTGTGAATAAACGGGATTTTCAAAGTTTATCGTTTTCGGTTTGCTAATGGGAATATCGGACGAGAAATTCGCTCATCGCTAGCCATTTAGTACAAAAAAAGCCAGAGAGGCGTCGTTTTTCGGGCTCGGGCGTACGGTGAAATCTAGAAATCCATTTTGTTTTTTGGTTTAATTTGTGAAAGAAAAGTGAAAAGTGTTTGTGTTGATTGCAAAAATATATGCAATAGTTTTTTCTTTTGTGAATAAATGGAATTTCCTAGGTTTTTTCGTTTTCACTTTGCTAGCGGTAATATCGGCAGAGAAACTCGCTCATCGCTAGCCATTTAGTACAAAAAAGCCGGAATGGCATCGTTTTTCGGGCTCGGGCAAATTGTGAGGTGAAATCAAGAAATCAATTGTGTTTTGTGTAAATTGATGGAAAAAAGTGAAAAGAGTGTGTGTTTATTTTATGGCAAATATGTATGCAATGGCTCTTGCTTTCGTGAATAAATGAAATTTTCGAAGTTTTTTCGTTTTCGATATTCTAACAGGAATATCGGTAGAGAAAATCACCCATCGCTAACCATATAGTACAAAAAAGCCAGAATGGCATCGTTTTCGGGCTCAGGCAAATTGTGCGGTAAAATCAAGAAATCAATTTTTTTTAATTGATGAAAAAAAAAGTGCGCTTGTTTTTTGAAAATATGTGGGCAATAGCTATTTCCTCGGTGAATAGAGTGAGTCTTTAATGTTTTTTCGTTTTCGAATTGCGATCGGTAACGGTAGTCGAGAAAATCGCTGATAATGTCGGTTCGTGTTTATGTTCGTTATAGTGCTATTTTGTTTTTGGAAATAACGACTTCAATTTTGCTGCACAGGTATATATCGACATATTATATTGATGATAACCTTTTTTCCCTAGTTTTCTGTGTAATTTAAGATTTTTAATGATTTCTGTTTTGTTGGGTATTGTTTCGTTCTGTCATACATTTGATTAAACGTCATTCTTTGGCCTTTATCCAAAGTCCTTGTTGTTGTTATAAAATCAAGAGATTTCATATTAACTTCAGAATTCAGTGGTGCCAACTTATAAAACTTTATATTATTTTGTTTTTGTGATGTGGTAGCGTTGTCAGAAATACTGTAGTTTCTGAGGCCGCAAGATTTGAGGGTGCAACTTTATAGATGCAACCTCATAATGCAATAAAAACAAGTTAATAGGTAACAACAGTCTTGTATTCGCCTAGTTTAGGAGATGTCGATGTGACGATATGAGATGGCGTCACCTTTTTGCCCATATTTCCACCAACAACAACACCACCAACAAAAAACCTTCTAAAACCTTGTTAATGAGTTCGATCACCAATATTTTTCACTGGGGCCAAAATTAATGTAGTTTTTGGCTACATTAATTTTGACCCCAGGTCCAAAAAATGCGATTTATTTTTCAAAATGAAAAATTTCCCCAATTTTAAAAGAAAAATGACGCTAAACAAAATGAAAAATGGCCCCAAAAATTAAAGTAATTTTTCAAAATTGAAAAATTGCCAAAATTTTAAAATGAAAATTGGTCCCAAAAATGGGTCACGCTCCAATGAAAAATGGCCCCAAATTAAATATTTAAAATGGCCCAAAAAAATTAATATGAAAAACAAGACGGGATGACATTAGGCCCACAGACATTATGTCTGCTTCAAACGGACATTATGTTGGGGTCAAATTCCATTATGAAAAATTAATCCAAAGTTTTCAAAAACAAAATAAAAATGGCCAAAAAAAAAATTAAAATGGCCTCAAAATCGGGGCAAAGAAGTTACGTGCGTTGTACCTGCCGCCTCCGAAAAAAGGATTGAAATCCCTTGATCTCGCGTGGCGGGCCACCCAGGTACTGTAGCAACGCAACTTCGATCTCCGATTTTGAGGGATGTACTTACCATTTTTATACCCTATCCTTTAGGTATATTAATTTTGACTCATAGTTTGTACCCCCTTAATATTCGTCATAGACCCACAAAAGTATATATATTTATGATCAGGACCAAATCCTAAGACTATTTAGCAGTGGCCGTCCGTCCGTCCGGCCGTCACCAATTTATAGGCCTTTAAATTAAAGGTAGAAAGCTGAAATTTGGAACATATGCTCCCTAGGGTTTTTTTTTATACGCCCACTGCAACGCCCTCAATTTAGAAAAAACTGTTTTAAAGCTAAAGTTAGAGAGATAGAGTTTTGTAATCGTTACAAGATGTGTAGGTACAGCCCACCTTTACAAGTTTGTCATAAAAATTTGTTTGCCACGCCTACTTTTTGTGGGCGTTTTTTACTAAAATGCTGTTTTCTTCGAAAATTTACATAGAAAGTGGAAAAAAATGTTTCACAAGATATTTAGACAATATTTTTTCCAAGATATCGCCTATACCAAGTTGTTGGCCACGCCCACTTTTTGGGGGCGTTTTTTTTTCCAAAAAAATTTTTTGTTTGCAAATTTAATACAATGAAATAAAATGCTATCCATCATCTTCTGAATGATTTTTTTTTGCGGCATATAGGGATATGGATAGGGTATCATACTGTTCGCCCCAAGCGGACTGTAGCCTTTTCTTATGTTTCATATTTGATTTCATTAGAGCGTGACCCATTTTTGGGACACTTTTTCATACTTTTGGGGCAATTTTTCATTTACCTTTTCAAAGTTTGGGGTCACTTTGCATAATTAAGTGCCCAAGAAGTGGACGTGGCCAAAAACTTTGTATGGATGATATACTAGAAAAAATATGTAAATATCTTGTTTTACATTTTTTTTCGTTTGCTATAGAAATGTTTGATGAATACAACATATTCGTTAAAAAAGCCCCATTAAAAAGTAGGCGTGGCAAAAAAATATATATACAGCAAAAGTGGCGGAGACGGTCACCAAAACGTCTTGAGTGCCTGTACATGTAAATCAACCAGACTCTGAGTCTGAACAAAAGACTAATATCTTTTGGTAGCAATTTCGAGCCACAAACTTCGGTGCTTGGCAAAACCGTCGATGAAGCTTTTAGCGGTGTGGTGAAAGTTGGTAGTAACTGTTCGTCCGTCAGTAGTGAGTTCGGATCAGAGGCGGATCTGACCAGTTCATCCGCTTTTTCGATCCCTTCTACTACAACGTATCCGAGAGCCTAGCAGAGTAGAACTGAGTGATAACGTATAGCCCTGAGTGCCAAGATTTTTGTCTATGAACCATCGGTATAGTATGTTTGGTTGTCAGTTTCATTTTTCCGCCAAGGTTTTTTTTGCATTCGTAAAAGTCAGTTAATCATCCCTTCAAATTTGCTTCAGTATTCCGTTTCCAGTTAAATTTGGAAGTGAATATCACACTCATGTACTCAGCTTCGGTGGGTCCAATTTTGGAATCGTGTAGTTCCTGGTGAAAAGAATTAGTGAGGTCCGGTATTAACCATTGTCTTAACCCAGTTTATTAGAAACCGCACCTTCTCTGTATAGAAAACCGATCCTTTTAGTTACATTATGCGGTTCATAAATAACCTTTCGGGCTGTGGAGTGACTTAGTTTCTCAGCTTTGGGTATAAAAATGGAGCCATAGGACGGTTCTTTCACAGCTCTTTTGTAGCATGGCAGGTATGATTCCATTCGCGCCCACCGAAGGTTAATTGTGATCATAATTAGTGCGGTAAAATTTGTGAGAAAACATTAGGAAAGGCTACAGTCCCCTTGGGGCGAAAAGTATGTTACCCTATCCTTATCCCTATGTACCCCAAGGAAAAAAATGCATTAGGAAGAAGATGGATAGCATTTTATTTCATTTTATGAAATTTATAGAAAAAAAAAATTTGTTGGAAAAAACGCCCCAAAAAGTGGGCGTGCCCAAAAACTTTGTATGGGCGATATATTTGAAAAAATATTTGCTAAATATATTGTTAAACATTTTTTTTCAATTTCTCTGAAAATTTTCGAAGAAAACAGCATTTTAGTGAAAAACGCCAACAAAAAGTTAGCGTGGCAAAAAACTTTACATGACAAATTTATAAAGGTGGGCAGTACCTACATATCATGTGAAGGTTGTACAACTTAATCTCTCTAACTTAAGCCTTAAAACGGTTTTTTCTAAATTGTGGGCGTATTTTGAAAATTTTAACACTTTACCATTTCGGAACCCTAGGAAGTATATGTTCCAAATTTCTGCTTCCTAGCATAATTTTAAAGGCCTCAAAAGTTGATACGGACGGACGGACGGACGGACATTGCTAAATAGTCTTAGATTTTGGTCCTGATCATAAATATATATACTTTTAGGGGTCTGCGACGAATTTTAAGGGGTGTTACAAACTATGTGTCAAAATTAATATACCCTTAGGATAGGGTATAAAAAGGGGAGCATATCTAAAACTACGAGAGTTGGTATCGAGTGTAGTCGAAAATTGCCGCTAATAGCTGATGGGTATGATGTCGGCAAAATCACTTCGTTTTTGAAGAGATTGTTAACCGATTAGTTTTAAGCGATGAAGTTATGTCTATCCAGATATGCATGTCGTAGTAAGGAGACCATATTTGATTAGAATATTTAAGAATGTACTTGAGATACGTGTTGTAAAGTGTATGAACGGAACTTGAGTTCCCTATCGCAAGGGACTTCTAGCAGGTTGGCTACAAATATAGACAGATATAAAGTCCATGGTGTCTTGAATAAAACAAATGAAATCGACCTTCAATTTAATGGCGAGGTTTTAAAAGCCCACGGTGCTATAAGAATGATCGCAAAATAATATATTTTACGTAGTTAAAGCTGCATTCTATGCATAAAGACCTCTGTCTAGTAAACCTAAGTACAATTTATTACATAGGTACAAAGGGCCGGATGCGTTTCCCTTGGTAACTTCTCACAAGAAATGGAAAAACATAGTATTAGAAATATTTTTGCCTAGATCCATTATCATAATTAAATGTTTATTGTCAGTGTTTGTACGGAGACTTGCACAGTCCCATAAGAAACACCTAAAGCTCGAAAATACATATAACACGATTAGTTGACAAGATGTTACATATATTCTAGCAGCAACTATGCGATGTATTCAATTTCTCAGGAATAATTTCGACGTATGCAACGGCAAGTGAAACTTTTCCAAGAAAAAGTAGATCTACTCCCATTCAAGTTATCTGAAGAAAATTCTATTCCACTCGCAAGGTATAGTAAATAAGCAGCCCACCCAAGATGTTTACGTTCATGTCTATGTATATACCTACGCGTAGCTATACGTTTTGTAAAATTGCATAAATTTAATTAGTGCTTAAAAGTTGTCGCTACCACCACCAACATCCAAGAACTAACGGGGTTTCTTATTCGTTAGCATCTACTTCAACACGAAAAGGGACCCATCTATCTGTACATACAGTTGTTTTTTCCTAACGTAGCACACCCACACATAGCGTGCCACAGGAACCGCGAATTATATGGCAACGTACTAGTACAAAAGTTGAAAATTTTATACGAAAACCGCCTCCTTTTTGAAAGCGTATACATACTTGTGCATCCGCTCTGGCATATATTTATAAGTTCAGTTAGTAAAAGTTTTTAACTTTGCCATCATCGGTATCGTCGTCGTCTTTCAACAGCTTCAGCGTTCCAGCTCCAGCGTCGCGCCGTCGTAATCTTGAACTGAAAAAGAAAGGATTCATGCCGCAGCAGAGTGTGTATTTGCATATGTGTATGTGTGTTAAAATACAAGTGAAATTCGTTGGTGGATTCCTTCTTTTAAAGTCGGTCCTACCTCCGCCTGGCGCGCTGCTTGTGATGCTTCACAACCCTTGTGGTTGCCTTGTGGTTGTTGAAAACTTTTCGCATCTTGTTCTTATTGGTTTCTTATTATTTAAATGAAAATTTTCAAACTCATCCTCTTCGTCGACGTTCCCTATTTAATTTATCCTTTCAAAGTATGGATCCGTGTAAAAGGAAACGACGGCGACGACATGGAGCAGAGAAACGAGCTCGCTATATAAAATAAGTTGCTGATGGTATAAAACCCAAGAACTCCTCTTCAGCGCGCCCAACTATCCATTACCATCGAGTACAGATATTCTAGTTGACGCGGCGCGTCGGGCGTATAGATAAAGTTGCTCGAACCGATCTGAGAGAGGGAGAGAATCTGTGCATGAGTGATTCGTCTTTAGAAATAAATTACATTTAGGTTACATCACAGCAGAATAGTCAGATATTCTTTTTCCCACCGAAATTAAGAAAAGGTTTCTAGAAAAAAATTCACACAAAATCGGGTTTTTACAAACAATTGCTTTAAAAAAAACATGTTTTACTTGAAAATTCCCCCAAAATTCCAAAAAATAAAATTGACCATTTCCAACCCTTTACCCAACAACAAATCGTCGTTCTCGTAGTCGGATACAATGCAATGCACCCCAAAACTGAACAGTGTCTGTTGCTTCTTTTCTTCACTTTTTTTATTATTGTCTACCTGAAGAGATTTAAATCGGAAAGGATTTCAAGGAAATTCTAAAGAAATGTCCAGTTTTCTTCTTTTTATTTCTTTTAGCCGCGGGACAATGCAACAGGTCATCAAGTTCAATTTGTAAATTGAAAACAAGTTTGTTGCAGTCGGATTCGCACACAGGGAAAGGGATTACGGAATCGAAAGTGTGAGAACTAGGCGAATTGGGGTTGTTGTTGGACTCTGGCGTTTTGAAAATGTATGGTTGAGTGGTGGTGACGGTGGAATATTTTAGTTGAAAAAGATGTTAAGGTTATTATTTGTGTTAGATGGGGTAATTGGATTGAAATAAAATCACACATTGACACTAATTTCGGTAATTTGTGTATGCTGTCCAAACTTTATATCGGATATTTCGTTAGCTTTTGTGGGTGCAGTGGTAAGGTGCGTTGGACTTCTAAACGAGGGTTCACAAGTTCAAATCTGCCACGCACCACCTTAAAGTTTTTATTTGGCTTGCGGAAGTCTGAACCTTCTCAAAAAATAAAATGACTTTCGAAACGGCACTTAGTGTACACTTCTAATTTTGGGACCCTACGTGATTTAAATATTTACCTAATTTGCTACACTGCTAAGGGACATGGCAAGCAAGATAATTGGATACAAAATATCAACAATATCGGCTTTGCCACTTCCTTAAGAAATTTGTGTTAACTTGGCAGTGAAGCAGTTTGTGGCGTCTGAGAGAATATACTTCTTTCTCCAGACCAGTTTGTTTGGAAGGTATCGAACGTCCTTTTTCCGATGATTATATGCTTGGGTTGACTTTTTCTATCTCTACTCTAAGTTGCCTAAATCGTTCTCCCATCATAAGGAATTGTAAGATAGGGGCAAACGTCCGAAAGTTACCATACCTCATTCGAACATTTTTTAGTTACATTATGAGAAGTACTACCTTCGGAGCCATTTTAGTACTTTTTTCTACTGAAATAAGAACACTAACTAAAGCCAGTGAAAAGTTAAGGATCTGAAGTCACTTTCGTCATAGCGGATCTGCTGAATTTTGAACCATTGATCAACAGCTTTGAACGTCTGCCTCAGGCGAGATATAGTCAATGTATTGGAGCTCTATATTTTAATAAACATATAGATGAATGTCTAGCCAAGAAGGTCTTTACTTTAACAAGTAAATCTGGTGACTTCTGGACCGACGATTAAAGTCTGATCTCATATACATGGAGAGAATGCCCCGGTATGGCTGTTTTTCTTCTTCATCAATAACTGTTCATTGCTGTCACGGTGTACATCGCTGACCCATGTGCCCATGTCGGTCATTTCTTGAAAAAAATGGAAGCCAGAAAATAAATTGTCAAAATAAATTTCATAGCTTGAGGGGTCTGAAATGATGGATGCCAGGAGAGAGTCCACAACACTTGTTTCTAGTGGTAAAGATTTGTACCCAAAATGAAAAGGATTTCTCTTTATATATTACTTCATGCTGTGCAAAATATTTTATCATCATTTCGTCTACAGCCAAACGTTTTTCAAAATTTCCAAACTGTTGTAAATTTTCGTTGACCTTATACTAAGTGTGGGCGAATCTTTATAACTGCGGTAGGTTTCTTATTTTTCGTTATTAAGATCGTTATTGTTGAAATGGAGAGCCGCCTTCACCTTTTCAAACCGTATCCGTGTCCTAGCATTTTTAACAAATGCTATACTTAAGTCTTCATCTATACACCAGTAATGCGTTTGGCTTTTCAAAGGACGGTAACCGGGAAATAAAAGAATGCCAGAGAAAACTTTGCACTCCTCCACCATACCATTATGGACAAACATTTTTTTTTATACTTTTAGCATACCTTTACCACGTTGGCAAACAAGTTTTTTGTTATGAACATGCTAAAGATTTCAATTGGACAAAGAAGTGTACGCTGGAAGCATTTTTTTCCAATCAGGGCTTGCTGTTGCACAATCTATGGGTCAAACTTAAAGCTAAAAATTAAAATATTAAGTTTTAAATATTTAAAAAAATAGAAAATATAGCGACTTGCGGCTAGCATTTTTTTTCCTGCAGTATTATAAATCGAACGCTGAGGGTTAAATTTGTGTGGTAGCATATAGCTGGTTGAGGTATTCATTCGGCTTTAATATTTAAACTATATGCGATATTGCAATGAAAAAAATAAATAAATATGAAATGCATAAAGCAGAATTGTATGATACCGTTAACTCAATTTAGACTTAAGTCGACTTAAGCTGTTGTGTTAAGTAAGACGATCAGAAAAATGTGGTCCTTTATTTGAGACAAATGTTAAAGTCATAGATAATATACTAAGTTACATACGTTTCGTTAAGTACGAAACTTAAGTAAATTAAAATTTTTTATTTTTTATCTATTAAAGTTAAACAAATTTTAATATTTGATAGAAGTTGAGATATTTTTTTTATGGAAATTAGTTGATTTGAAAACATTAATTCAAATTAAATTTTCTTAAAATTTAGACATCACAATTTTTTTTTTTTTTTTTAAAGGGAATCTACGACCGATATATTTTCTGTCTAGATCTGGTTACTAAAGCGTCGTATGATTATCGTCTGTGCACATGGAACATTTTACTGACTGCTGTGTCGCCTAGTAGTTGATTAAGATGTGCAATGTCGTCTTTTCTTTTCCTGTTTCTTCCTTCATATTGTTGTTGTTATGGATGGTTCGACTCACTTCTAGATTTGCATAAGTATACCAATTTGGCGGTACAGAATCTAAATAAGATGCTTAAGTACGATAAAACCTATTTCTCCAAATAATTTGCTTGTTAGTTTCAATAAGCATAGATGATATGCTGAACTTTTTTTAATACTTTCCCATGTCGTCTGAAATCAATTATCCATACATAATCATGTCCTTTCTGCAATTCACTCAATTTTTTTCTGCATTCTATACAATGTTTTCTCTCTTGTTAAAATTTGGGAGGGCTAGTTTTTCTCTTATGTTCACATTTGGTACATTGTCTCGTAGTCTCCTCCCAAAACTAAGTTCCGCTGGACTAAATCCATTTAAACGCGGTGTACTCCTATAAGCTAAAAATGCGACCTCAAACTTCCCTATATTTTTCTTAAGTAGGTTTTTTGCTACCATTTTTCCGGTACTGGGGGTTGCTTGTGATGATTCGATCATTCTGCTGCAAACTTCGTAATTCGGAAGAATTTATGCCCCCATACGCATGCGTTTTTACTCCTCAACTTCGAAATAATGTGAAAAACAGTCGATGTTCACAACATTATCATATTTAAACGAATCCATGACAATTTTTTTGCAGGTGCAATCCAGAAATGTAAAAGTCACTAATGGTTCATATTTATTGTTCTAATGCTGAATCCTGCGCAATGTTTAATTTGTTTCCTATTTCCCTTGAGATTCCCTCCACACTGTTTTTTGAGCTCGTGTATCATTAAATAAGATTCTCTTTCCGTAAAATAAGATTATCTACAATAGATACCTCGTTCCTGATTACTCATTGTCAGTCAAGCCTTTATCTCAGCACTTACCTTACCCATTGGCGGCCATCCGCTGCTTATATATATTCTGAGTTCTTGGCACTCTGTGTCTAATATTTGCGCTTTTATAATACCTGTGATATTTTCGTCCTTCGTATATTTTTTGCAGCGAATGCATTATATGCATTGATTTCCTCCTTTATTACATCTGAACTGAATTATTTTTAATGGGCGTCCTAGACAAGTGATCAGCAACGACTTAATTTTTTTCAGGAATATATGTTATTGCAAAATTGTATTAAATCATGTAAGACAGACCAAAAATAATAATACAAAAAAAACGAAAAAGACTTTACGCTTTTGGTTTAGTAAAACAAATAATAGAAAAGGATTTTGGGATTTACCGTAAGTCTTTGAGCTTTTATTAACGGGCTCCAGAAACGTGAAGCTTCCATGCCGGAGACACGGCAGCCCTCTATCCTCTGCGATCCCGGGCACGCTGCTTCCAGTTATCCAGACCAAGGTATCTGTGATAGCTTGGTCCTTAAAATGGAGGTTCGGTCTTCATTTTTGTCTCGAACCTGGGGGCTGGGATTCGAATATCTTCTTACCTGGCCAAAAACCAATTGTTTTTGCCAATTTTCAACCTTGATTTATTAGTTTCCGTAAAGCTGTATAGTAAGTGCACCAAAATGCACGCGGCGCGATCAGTCAGAAGTTGTATAAAGTGTCAATGCGATTTTGTAAAAACCTCGAATATAGTTATTTATTAGAAATCTCTCCAGTTTTATTCTTTAATTTAATTTTGATTCGAATTACTACGGATTATTTTGGACAAGGTATTAATTTTATTATTTAAAATATATTTCGAATTAATACCTATCCGACTTTTCTTTGCATCGGGTATGACTTAGCTGTAAATAAATTTGAAATAAATAATTATTTCGTTGCGTTGTAATTTAAAAGTGCATTTCTAAGGATTGAAATTTGTTTTGTTTGGTAAGGTAGTATTATAGAAAATAATGACTCGAAATGAGTTGTATGAAATTAAGCAACGCTTCCTCAGCATTCTGAGGAAGTCAATGCTAAATGACTTAATGGGAGAGTTTCGTTACCTATATCCCGTACAAAATATGATATTTATAGGTAAGTCTCAGTGTGTGTATTACTCTGTTTATTTTGAGACCCTTATCATATTCTTTGGTGTTACCAGAGTCTGTCGAGATCATCCTCAGAAATCTTTTGGGGAATGAAGTGAAAGAAGCAATAGACGAAGAACCGAAGACCTTCGTTCATAAGACCTTGAAGAACTGACTCATGCTACACAAATGAAATTTCGTGAAGCGTGCAATGCCAATGCTTCAATTGTTCTAGAGATCTTTATTAGAGTTGTATAAGATCTTTATCATAAAAGTAGTCCTCGAAGAGCAAAGCGATATGCAGCGGCTATAAAAATATTCTGCAGACCAACCGCAAAAGTGCCAGTTATCGCCTCCGTCCTATCTACATATCTACAGAAGCAGGACTTAGCCCACTTTTTCTTTCCCTGCTATTCTGTACTTAGGTTTAAAAACAATGCTACCAAGAAATTCATTCCAAAAATGAGACATGTGCTGAAGTGCAAGTGCAAGAGCTGATGTATCACACTGTAAGGAGACTCATGTTAAATCTTGAAGAAGTTGTAAAGCATTTGACGAAAGATACGAAATATTTAATTTTAAAAAGTAAGTGGGTTTGTGACGGTTCCCAGCAAAGTCAATAAGAAATGAAGTATGAAAGTATGGTAGATTCTGTTTCCGACATGTTTCAAAGCTCTATAGTTCCACTTCAGGTGTTGGTTTACGTGGTCGAAAAAAAATGTCTGTGGAAAAACCCAACCCCATCATCTCCTCGCTTTCGCCGACCCATACGAATAAGAACAAGGTTTATTAAAGCAACACATGATACTTTTATAAAGCGAAGAAATAGAACCCATAGAAACACAAATTAGAGCACTTCATCACTATGGTGGAAGGTAAAGAATGCAATGCTGCAACGCATACCAAATCTACGACCAAGTGCTATATATGTCAAGCTCCTTCTTCCGAGTTTAATGACTTTGAAAAAGAGTTTGGGTAAAAAAAGTTTAAAGTTCGCATACGATTTTTCGATAGTATGCTACATGTAGCTTACAGGTTGTCTGTGAAAAAATGGAATGTTCGACTTACTCAGGAGGCAATACAAGCGGTAAAAAATAGAAAAAAAAAAAAAATTCAGCATCAGTTCCAGCAACAACTCGGACTGTTAGCCGACATCCCAAAATCAACTTTCGAAAAATTAATGATGGGAATTCCAGCAAAAAATTCTTAGAGGCACATGAAGTATTAGCAGCTAAATATAACTGGAATTGATAAAAATTTATTTTATCGCCGTAAAGTAGTTTTAGATACATTATGTTATGGATTAAAAATTAACAAGGAACTGCTGAGCTATATGTTTCCTTACATAAGTTGTACGCTATATCTCCCATAATGCCTAAGGTGCTTATTAATGGAGCCGAAGTAATTGGAAAAGCTATTCTTGCAATAGGGCATCTATGAGAGAAAACTGTTTAAGTACGCTCATTCCGATTAAGCTATACCAGAATGTTTTCGCGTGGAACCTGCAGCATGGATGTTTTGAATAGGCTTCTTCTAACATCTTATCCATTGAAAAAAATCCTTTATCATCTGATGTATTTAAGCTGTGATGTGATGTTTTTATGATTAATATCGATGAAAATAGATGTGAAGATTAATTAAATATTCTTTTTTCTTATAAAAAAGACGTTGGGATATAAAAACGTAATAAATCATAAAAATTTTCCCGTTAGAGCTATAAAATATTTTTACCAAGATACCATACATCTTAAAGTACCATATTGTGTGTCACGAACGAATTTCGGAAATTCATTGTGTGTGTGCTATAGAAACGTGAAATAGAATATAGACGAAAGAAATCTTTTTTCAAAGTAGAATCTTTGGACTTCCTGTGTAATTGGGCAAAATACAAGAAAGTCATATACATCCTCATTCTGATTGAGAATAGTCGCTTCTATGAGCTCTGAAATTCATTTCCAACATTTCTGTTCGAATTTTGAAATGGTAACATTTCCATTCAGAATCCAAATTTGATTCCAACCACGGCGATTCTAACCTATAAAAAGCATGATTTGGAGATCCCAAATCGCCTGTCGAAAAGCAAATACTCGGAACGGAGCAGTGAAGTTGTGTGAGTTGTACTTTTCTACTGCCACCCAGGCCACCCAGGAAATTTTGCCATAGGTGCCTGCCTGGCGAAGGTTGATGTAACAGCATTGCGTTTACTCTACTTAAAATATTGTAATTATGTCTCATCTTTGAAAAAAATCCCCGACTTATTTCCCACCGAATTGGTACATGTCCCCGCACGGCTAATCATAAGTTGTTGGTTCATCTAACCTTTCGTTGTCTACTTAATTTTCAAGCATAATCTTATAGATGCGTATTTCTGGAAGCTGGGTAGCCTACCCAAGTTTCTTCTGTTGAGGAGATCAGCTATTCTATCGCGTTTTTCCCCAAAATGAGATAATGATAGAGGCACATGGTTGTGAGTATTCTACTTCCAACTTCTCACTTTCTGGTATCCAGCTTTTTAAATTCAGAAACGAACATTGATAAAAAAAAATAACTCCTGTTTTCGTTACCGACTCTTAAAGTTTAATTAGCATTAATGTATAGTTTCAATACCAAAATATAAGGTATATCTATATGAAAGCTGCCTTTGCTTAATTACTTACAACTAACCACTCACCCCCTTCCTCCCCCTCCCAACATATTTTTGTAGCAATTTATCTTCATCTTTTCAAACTATCCTTTCCTTCTTCCTAAAAGGGATAATAGCATAAAAGAGAAACCTTTTTTTTCATACGTCTCTATGCAAAACTTTTTGTGCGCTCCCCGCAATCACTGTCGTGCCCTCATAAATATTCTGCACGCAAACAAACAACTTTTACGTGTGTAACACTAGAAGATCTTTGTATAGGTTTTTCTTCATAAAATTACTTAAAACCCATGCATATATAAACGTATGTAAGACCAAAAACCCATCTATGTATCTATATGTAAATGTTTCGAAGTTTATTTCAGTGGAGCAGCGCTAACGCCATGCCACCACCGCTACCAGTACCCACATTAACCACAACTGACATCTCGTTACTCTGACATTCTTCATGTTCAAGAAAATCCTCT
The DNA here is from genome assembly GCA_963576555.1 of Ferdinandea cuprea. Lineage (NCBI taxonomy): Eukaryota > Metazoa > Arthropoda > Insecta > Diptera > Syrphidae > Ferdinandea > Ferdinandea cuprea. The sequence goes on from OY754962.1 coordinate 27,561,904, forward strand.
TTTGAAAAACTTACTAAATAATATATACGTGCGTTAGGTACAAGCCAAATGGATCCCTCTCGCCTCCGAACGAAGAAGAAGAACTTAACAAGAACTCCCTGCCCGCCCCGCGAAAAGAAGCGTCTTTAAGAAAATGGGAAAAACCCCGGACGAAAGCGGGAAGAGTTCTGTGTGTGTGCTGCTGTGCGTATAGTTGCCATGAGAAAATCTTAGAATTTATTTAGCCCCATGCCACCCCATTACGGAATGGTGATGGTGGCAGCAGCGTGATGCGGGTGTGAACAATAGCTCATACCATTATGCCATCACTTCCATTAACGCTATAGTGATTTCGGCTTAAAAGTAAAATGGCAGAAGAAAACATTATCAGAAACTACCCCAAGTCGAAATCGGAATATATGGTATGCACCTATACGAGTGAGTATTAAATATCTATACATTTATCTATATATGTATATATATCGAACAGGGACAGACCCACGCGTGGAAGAAGACTTTTGCCGCCATTAATGCAAATAAAAAGGGAAGAAACGTGTTGTCCTTGGAAAAAGTTCTAAAGGGACTTGTACTCATAGTTTTAAAAGGGTTCGTTTCACTGCGTTGAGTGAGGGCGGCAATGGTATTATGAGGGTGGTTTTCCGCCGCATATTTGCGTATAGAAGAAAATCCTGATGGCGGCTCTAAAGATGGTGTAGCAGGTGGGGATGTCGAAATCAAAATGTTCTAATGGAGTAGATAAGAAAACGCTGGTATCGCTGAACTGAGCAGGCGTAAAAATTAATTGGAATCCATTGAAAAGCCTTCATTAGATTAGTAGATGGGGTTAATTCTTTTTTTTTTTTTTTCAAGGAGAAGCTAATCTAGGGCACTGAAAAAACATTCCGATGAAAATTTATGGTTATATGGGTCGAACTCTTTAATTGAATTGTCAAAGAAGTTTTAAATGAATGAACTTATGAGCGTTGAGTACTCCTGAAGAAAGAAAAAAGCTGTTATGTGTGAATCGTTTCTATTGAAAAACTTAATGAAATGCAATCCATTTGGCAGAAAAGTAAAGCTATTTGCTGATGATTACGAAATTGCATAGACATTAAATAAACAATATTGGTCCTTCGTGAAAAACGTAAGAAATTCTACCACATTATTGATCCCTACTAGACATTCTACCTGTCAGCTCTTTTTACAAATCCAATTGGCTTGCAGCACTTTTCGCAGCCAGTTCAATGTTTCCCTGTGTTTGAGAGCATAGAATCATTGCACAAATCCATTTACACACTCACAGGGAACGTTGCAGAATCTCATGATTTATTGCTTTAAATCAGGAATTATAAAAAAATCTCATGATATGTTATTTTCCGTAACAAGCTTCAACTGCGAAAAATTTAAAATGTTGATTTGTTGATTTATATTTAACACGAAGCAAGAACCGAGACCGAGTAGAACCATGAATAAAGCAACCACAGACTTTTACGACAGAAGGCCAAAAGAGAATACCAGAATCCACACACTGTTCTGTTCATCCTCTTGACCCGCAAACTAGATTGTATATCAACTGTTCATGTGAAATGCGTTTGCTCACTCTATGATTGAAATCTTATTAAAGTGTATAAGTAATTATAAAAAAAAAATTAAGAACAGACTCCTTTGAAACGCCAAGACTCATAATCTTTCAGTTGATCACTCTGTCCTTAAGTTCGACTTTTTGCACGCAGCCATAAAGAAAAGATACGAACTAATCATAGATAAATTCAATGCTCCTTTTTTGATCAATGGCTTTCATTTTAACCCCAAAAAGCCCGCTGAAAAATCGTTTGTTGTTTAATGGTCTTTCAACGGAGAAAACATCCAGTAGTGTATCCTCAATAAATATATATGTATATATGTGTCCCCTAGAATCAAAAACGACGTATTCCACTTCTTCTAGTTTTGAGATGTTCAGAAAACTACGTTTTTAAAGAGGAGGTCTTAGAGAATCTTAAAAAAAGTTTATTTTATGTCATGGTTCTGTTTAGATATTCAATGCATATATCAATGCAAATATTATTTTCCTCTGGCAATCAAACTGTCTTTGAAATATTTAACAATGAATTTTTGAATACCGTTGTTTTGAATGATGAATGGAATAGATATTTTTTGGAATTTTATGCTGGGAATATTTTTTTATTTGAAAATGAAACTTTTGGATATTGATATTATTTGGATTAAAATATTTTTCTTTGAGGGGTTTTTTCTTTTTCCCAGTGCTTCTCATTGTAATTTATGGATTTTTTTTTTATAGAATGTTAGATACTGCAACTAAGATATAACTTATCAAACAATTTTACTACCGCGAAATAAAAAACATTTGACAGGTTACTTTCCACTGAAAGATCCTGCATGTTCCGCAATTAGGACGCGGTTAATCCTTATCTTGCCAAGTCGAAAGGTTTCGTTCTTTGTAGTCGGCGCAATAAATTATTCTCATCCAAAATGTGTCGGACTGTATTATTGATATGTCCGATTAGTCGGTTTCTATGCTTTCGCGCGATGCTTCTAGTTTTAGCTTCGATTGTAGGAATTCCGAGATCCCTGTTGATATCGTCGTTTCTAATATACCACGGAGCGTGGACAATTTCTCTAATCACTCTATTTTGAAAAGTTTGTAAAATATTGGCATTTGTTTTCTTCGTACAACCCCAAAGTTGTATACCGTAGGTCCACACCGGCTTTAGCACTTGCTTGTATAAAAGCAGTTTGTTCTCGGTACTGAGCTGGGAATGTTTTCCGAGTAACCAGTACATTTCTCTATATTTGATATCGAGTTCTTTACGTTTCATTTTCACGTGCGAATTCCATTTCAGCTTTGCGTCGAGTGTCATTCCCAAGTATTTGGCCTCCTTTGCAAAGGGTATTCGGGCCATGTTTAGAAAAATTTGCAAGTCATTAGTTTTCTTATACGTGAAATTCACGTGAACAGATTTAGTTTCGTTGAGGGCGATCCGCCAGTCCCTCGTCCATTCATTTACTTTATTCAGTGCGGTTTGCAGTTTTGCAGTCGTTTCTTCGATAGTATTACCGACTGCAAGGATAGCGGTGTCGTCGGCGAACGTAGCGAGGGTAGTGCAATCTTCTCTTGGTATATCGCGAGTATATAACAGATAGAGAAGCGGCCCAAGGACGCTTCCTTGCGGTACGCCAGCCGAAATTTCTTTAAGCTCCGAGTATTCGCTTCCATGCCTAACACGGAAGAGTCTATTCCCGAGATATGATTCTAAAATATCATATAGCCGAACGGGGAGAACTTGTCGTAATTTAAATTTTAAGCCGTCGTGCCACACTTTATCAAAGGCTTGTGAGACGTCAAGGAATACGCTTGAGCATATCTTTTTTTCCTCAAATGCTTTCTCGATTACGTCAGTAATTCTATGCACTTGGTCAATTGTCGAATGCTTGGTTCTGAACCCAAATTGGTGGTCAGGGATGAGATTATTATCTTCTATAACCGGTTGTAGACGCCTTAGTAATATCCTCTCGAAAACTTTGGATATGACTGGGAGAAGCAAAATTGGTCTATACGATTTTACTTCATTTGGCGGTTTTCCTGGTTTTAAAACCATAATGACTTCCGCAACTTTCCATTGGCTCGGCACGTGTTTTAATCTGAGCGCAGCATTTGTAATATATAGAAGCTTAATTAATGCTTTTCTAGGCAGAACTTTGAGAACTTCTCCGGTGATCAAATCATAACCAGGAGCTTTCTTAGGTTTTAGAGATTCGATTTCAAGTTTTAGTTCCCTTAGTGTTGCATTCGTGAGTGTAAATTCGTCAAATAGTAATTCCGTCCCACTATTGGTACTGTCGTGAGCCGCTTGACCATCATACGGTTTAAAGGTTTCTTCGAGATGGGCTGCAAAAACGTCCGCTTTTTCTTTGTCTTCCCTTGTCCATTCATTTTCATTTATTTTTATTGGCGGCGCGGGGATTTTAGGCCTTTTGGCGCCTTTTACAGCTTTCCAAAGTGAATAATTGGAATCTTTTTTCGCTGTTAGACTTTCAAGGTAAGAACCTATCGCACGATTTTTAAAATCCTTAATAACTGTCTTCAACAAATTGCACAAATAATTAAAATGTGCTTTATGTTGCGGAGCGCGACTCTGTTGCCATTTTTTACGCGCCTTCCGTTTTTCGTTGACCAATTCTTTTATTTCGGGCGGATATCGTAAACCGTATTTGGCCGGCGTTTTCCTTGGGTTAGACGTATTATTCCAGGAGGCGAGCTGAACGACCTCAACGAAGCGATCAACTTCAGCTTCAAGTTCATAAGGCGTCGTAAGTGGAACGCTCAGTTCAACATTCTCTTCAATTTCGTTCCTAAAGCCTTCCCAGTTAGTTGTTTTACCAGTTAATCTCGCTGGCTCTAGGTTGTTGACTAGTTTTACACTCAATGTTAAAATAACCGGTGAATGATCAGATGACAGATCAAAGCTTTCTTCAACTTTAATGTGGTTGGTAGATATTCCTTTCACGACGAAAAAATCTATCAGATCAGGTATTTTTGAGGTATCAGTTGGCCAGTAGGTCGGTTTGCCCGTCGAGTGGAAATCACAACTGTACTCCATACCTGCCCCATAGAGCATTCTGCCTTTTCGCGAGATGTATCTAGAACCCCAGAACGTGTGTTTCGCATTAAAATCGCCGCCAATAATGAAATTTGGTTTGAGCGATTTAAGCAAGTTAGTATAATCACTTTTTTCAAGCGCGGAGCGTGGTGGACAGTAGATAGATGAAATTCTAAGAGTACGCTGATTGTTTTTTACTCGAATCGTGCATAGTTGCATAGTTTCAAGCTCTATCTTCAAGTCTTCGTATTGTTCAATACAGTCTTTAATAAACAATGATGATCCACCTCTCGCGTTTCCCGATGGGTGACAAGCGTGGAAATCATTATAGCCTTTTATTTTCAAAATTGATCGCTCTTTTACGTGGGTTTCAGTAATCAAGCAAATGTCAATATCTTTTTCGCGCATGATTTATGGATGCGAAATTTTGTTACCAGTTAAGCCTTGTTTTAATTTTCTCGTTGGATTTTCAAAAGTTCTTGAAGGGGGGTTTGAATCCAAGATGAAAGCATGCATTAAAAACCATACGCAAAATGCTTAATTTACCTTGGCTGAGTTGATGGCTCTGATTGAAACATTTTAATAATGAAAAGGTCTCCAGGTAGGGACTGTCATTTTTTTGATAAAATAACTATCAATTCCTTCGTTTCTGTAAGCTTAAAACTTTCTTGTTTTAAAACGGTTTTTACAAATATTTCTTACTCGACCGGCTGAAACTCCAATTAGCTCAAGCTTTTGTTTTGTCCTGACACTATAATTAACAGAAAATTGTTTCCTTGGCCCGTTATTTTGATTCCGGTCATTACGTTCAGGCTTTTGAATGCTGCAGTAGCTGAAAATAAATTCATCCTGAGCAACTTCTGACGGCATTGTATAGAATCCATTTGAAAAGTATGTTGCATGTAGGCATTATTGGTAACTGTTTTCTTTTGTAGGGAACAAAAAAGGGTATATTAATTTTAACACATAGCTTGTAATACCCCTTAATATTCGTCGTAGATCCCTTAAAGTATATATATTTATAATCAGGACTGAAGCCCAAGACTATTTACCATTGTCCGCCCGTCTGTTCGCAAGCTAGAAAGCTGAAATTTGGACCACACATTCCCTACAGTTCCGAAACTGTTAAATGTAAACCAATTGTTGGTAAGCCCACTGCCACGAGCACAGTTTAGAAAAAATCGTTTTAAAGCTAAAGTTAGAGAGATAGTGTGTAATCTTTACAAGTATTACAGCCTGCCCTCCTCCATAAGTTTGTCTTATGAAGTTTCTTGCCACGCCTACCTTTTTTTGGGAGTTTGTCACTAAAATGCTCATATAAATCAAACAAATTTTTTTTTATAAATTTCATAGAATGAAATAAAGGGGGAATTATTTTATAACTCTGAGGACAATAATCGCAGAATAATCGATTTTAGCCGTCGTTGTCTTTTTGAATTTGAACTTTGAAGTAAATCCGTCGAACCATTTCGCCATTCGGCTCCCGGCTAGATAGACAGACAGAACGATGGACGGCATTAGCGGACCCACTCTTTTGGACTTCTCTATGGTCATAATTTTATTCCTTATATTAAGTATACTTGTGCATACAAAAAAGTTAAAAATACCAAGAGGAAGTCGACAAGGAACCGACGAAACTTACGGTGAAAACATAAATTGAACTTGGTTTTAATTGTATCACAACTCATTAGATATATCCAAAAAAAGTTGATCTAAAATATAGTGATCACCCTTACTCTATTAGGCGTTTATATTAAACGAAAGCTGGCGTTTTTTGAGTCTAGTCATTTAAGTGTCGGTATTCTATTCTCTACCTTAATTTATTTTAAATTGTTCTAGTTCTTAAAAAAAATGTATTGTATCAGGGGCAATGGAAACGACAATGAGATTGCAAAATGAAAGCTGGAGCTGGTGTTTAAGAAAAATCAAGTCAACAAAATAAGCTCAAAGGGAGCAGTTGCTTTTAAGTGCCAGTCACTTAAAATATAGTTTCATCTTGAGATATTGTACAGTTCAGAGTTGTAACAAAATGCAATTTTGTGGTATTGCATTCTTAAAAGTCTAACTTTATGAATTCAAAAATTTTTTTAATTCATTGACTTTACTTTAATGGTTCAGATTAAAAAATGCAATCACTATTCATCTTCAAGTTAATGAATTCGCATTCTTTTAGGAGCATTCAAAAGAATGCAATCATATGAGTGCATTTACGATGACAATTTTTAACTATGTAATTTATCGAGGATTCAAGGAATTTTTAAAATGTTCCTCCTTCAAGGGTGGACAATTTTCAAGGACATAATTCGACTTGATTACACTATGTTTCTTAACATATTCTAAGCCCTTTTCATTTCATAACCATACCCGTTTAATATAAACGCCAGGAATAATAATGGTGCACATCTATATATATATAATATAGATCAACACTTTGACTGTTCCTGTTTGAAATCAACGAAAATAACTTTTCGTATTTTTCTCTATTGCACTGTCAAGCATACAAACTGTCCATATTTTTGGTTAAGACATAAAAAAATATCGTCCTCTATCCTTAGAGATTAGTCTTAATGTCCTTTTAAAACAAAACCAAAAAAAAAATTACCAAAAAGTAATTTCTACCTGATTACTAAGTAAAATGGCAAGATTCGGGAATATTGAGATTGTGTATATCTAGCAGTGATATCCTTTTGGGTATATACATGAGCAAAAAGTGTTTTTAATCCAGAGACAGTGTGTGGTGTAGGATATGGTTCTCTTATTATTTCCATTACACGGAAAATTGCTTTAATAATTCAAAGGATATGGGTATGACAACTTGGTATTAGTATTGTTTCTCTAAATTGTAATGTATTCCTAATATCATGTGTGTATACCCGCGGGAGACACAGTTTATTTGTATGCAAGGACCCCAAGTCACATGCGGGTTCAGGTGAAAGATATAGAGAAATTGTCTTCAAGGACTAAAAAGGATTAAAATTCTAAGCTTAATATTTCATAGAATAATTTAATTTCACATTTGTTTTTTTTTTTGCTTTGTTTTGTTCTCTCTAAAATGAGATTATCAGGGCATGTACCGTACATAAATTGTATGTATTTTTGGGATAGATAAAGTTCTTGTGGCTTATGTGATGAGTAAAATCATTAAAAAAAAGGAAATTTTAATTTATATCAGCGTGATTGAGTTAACCGAATTTACATTTTGATTTAGTTGTGTCGGATTTAGGTGTCGTACAAATATTTCCTTAAATATGATATATGTCGATATTATTCTAGCCCTAAAGGATTGTCCTCGTGGTCTGTTTAAACTGAGCCATTGAGGTAACAGTTGTTTTTGTTGTGACAAAATTTTATTTTATTAACTTTTTCCATTATCAATGATTAATAATAACTTTAAATTTAAAGCGAAGCCATACACCAATTTCATAATTAAAATTATATTTAGACTTTTAAGGCATATGAATTTTCAATGAATGATTTTAACCACCTACAGTCTCTAAAGCGTTTCACCCAGATGTGGTTGCTTAGGATCATCAATGGATTGGATATTTTTTAAATGTAGAATTCATTTAACAATGAATTTTCATGATTCTGCAGGCTGCAGTATCGTACATTGTGGTTATTCCTTATACATGCCCCATCGATATCAAACGCCCTTTGAGCAGTTTTTTTGCTGGTCTATGTCGCTGTAAAGTTAGTAGATGAATCGCCTCCCCCAGAGCCCGGTTCTATGACAAAATTAAATAAACATGTTCTTCAAAGACGCTTTTCATTCGAATTATTCATTAAATGATTCAAACTTATTTATCTGGAGATTTAATAATATTAGCTAAATTTTTGCTGAATTCTCAAAATATCATTTGAATGCATTTACAGTTGCTTGTACTTGAGTTACAGTCATCGTTTCCTCCAGTACCGGATTTTGCAGCATTTCTTTTTCTTGATATACTATATTTTAATACAAAATGGTTGTTTAGGGCTTTGGGAAACGTTTAAAAATAAATAATTAAATATTAGGCGTAAACGGCCCATACAGGCCCTAAAGTTGGTCAAACGGGCTTAACCACTAAGCCACTGCACCCACAAGAGAAGTTTAAGAACAATTAAATACATATAAACATACCTCAAATAAGTCACTTTTTTTCCGAGGGTAGGTGGAAAATCTTCCATCAGACATTATGAGGACCGGCTGCACGTGCGTGCGCGTGTGAGAATCTTACTCACTAAAAACACATCCCTACAAAATACTTTTATACTACAACTAGGCTGATGCCTATCAAGCAGTTTTATTTTAAATATTTAATTACGTTTGGCAGGAAACATCCCAGTGGAAGCACCTGCTTATATCGACAATAACATGCGGTTACGTTTTATTGCGCTAATTCAAAAGGTTTTATCCTTTGTAATCGGCGCACAAGATTTCGTCTTCAACGGTAGTTATACTTAGATCTCTGTGGATATCGGCGTTTCTGTATACCACGGAGCATTTACGATTTGTTTAGGGACTTTATTTTGGAAAGTCTGCAAAATGTTAACATTACTTGGTTTGGTACAACTCCAAAGTTGTATACCGTACGTCCAAACCGGTTTTAGAACTTGCTTCTATTAAAGCAGCTTGTTTTGCATGCTGAGTTTACAAAATCTTCCAATCAGCCAATGCATTTGATAAAATCTGATAAAGAGCTCCTCGCGTTTCTTCATAACATGCGATTTCCATTTCAATTTTGCATCAAACGACATTCCCAATTCCCAAGTATTTAGCCTCGTTAGCGTACGGAATTTGTACCGAGTCAATATAAATGGGTATACTTCTTACATTTCTGTAGGTAAAATTAACGTGCGTGGATTTTGTCTAGTTGAGGACAATAGGCCAAGTTGTTGTGCACAAGCATATTCTGTCAATAGATCGTTGAAGCTTATTTGTCGCGGACTGAATCGAATTTTCTACAGCTAGAATAGCCGGATCATCTTGCGGGATACCGCGAGTGTATAATAGGAATAAAATCGGGCCCAGAATACTTCCTCGTGGAACTCCCGCCGCGATTTCTTTGAATTCGGAGTACCCGATCCCGTATTTAACACGAAAGAGTCTGTCATCTAAACAAGAGCTTAGGATCTCATACAATTGCTTTGGGAGAGCTTTGTTAAGTTTATATTTTAATCCCGTATGCCATACTTTGTCGAAGTGTTTTTTCAATTTCGTTGGTAATTCTGTAAACCTGTTCAATTGTAGAGTGCTTCGTTCTGAATCCGAATTGTTGGTACGGTATTGATCGGCGTTCTTCGATGATCGGATGTAATCGCTTCAATATGAGTATTTCAAATATCTTCGACATTATTGGTTGAAGCGATATTGTGCTATAGGATTTTTTGTCATTTGGAGGTACTTAGGAACCATTACCACCTCAGCTATCTTCCAATGCTGGGGAACGTACACAAGTCTAATAGAAGCGTTAACGAGATAAACAAACTTAAGTAGTGCTTTTTTAGGCAGCTCTTTAAGGACCTGTCCCGTAATTAGGTCATATCCAGGAGCCTTCTTTAATTTAAGTTTTTGTATTTAAAAACCTTATCTTTAACCAACGCTTCACCGTCACATGGTTTAAACGTCTCTTCAAGGTGTTCGGCAAATCGGTATCGGCCTTTTCCTTGTCTCCTTTCGCCCATTCCCCGTCCGGATGGGTGGTGCTGGCATCTTTGGCTTTTTCATGCCTTTTATAGCTTACTCAAGCGAATAGTTAGAAGTCTTATCCGCCGTTAGACTTTCGAGATACATAGAGATTTCACGATTTTTAAAGTCCGAAATGTCTTTTGAGCTTGCTGAAAAATTATTTAAAATTGTTTTATCCTGCGGAGCTCGAGATTGCTGCCATATTTTACGCGCTCTTCGTTTTTCCTTTACTAAATCAGTAATTTCGCGGGGATATTTTAATTCGTTACTTGTAGTTACTCTCTTTTTATGAGGAGTTTTGTTCCACGCTGAACTTTGCAAGGCATCGATGAATTGATTCACTTCACCTTTGAGTTTATATGGTGTTCGAAGGGATACTTTCAGATCGATTTTATTTATGCAGTCTTTTCTAAAGGAGTCCCAATTAGTTCTTTTGCTAATAAGTTTTGGTAAACCTCCGCTGTTAATTATAAGAATGACCGGCAAATGGTCAGTAGAGAGATCAAAACTATCTTAAATTTTGACTGAGTTTTCAGATACTCCTTTTGCGATAAAAAAAAAGTCTATGAGGTCTAGTGTTTTTGCCATATCCGAAGGCCAATACGTGGGTTTGTCGGACGAGTTAAAGTCGACCCCAGACTCCATACCGGCTTCAAATAGAATTCGACCTTTTCGTGAGATACATCTAGTGCCCCAGAAGGTGTGTTTTGCGTTGAAATCTCCGCCAATTACAAAGTTCTGTCCAAGTGAGTCAAATATGCCTCTAAAATAATTTTTTCCTAGCGTCGCTCCTGGAGGACAATAAATAGATGCGAAGTTATATGTAATCCGTTTAATGCTTACGCTAATCGAGCTTATTTGTATTTTGTTAAGCTCAAATATTTCTCCCCGGGAGTGATCAGTGGTGTATAAAAAATGACGCTCCACCTCTAGCCCTTTCTGACGGGTGATATGCGTGATAACCTTTTATTTGTATATCTGATTCTTTTCTCAAACGCGGTTCCGATACCAGGCATATATCAATATCGTTTTTTTGAAGGAATGCTTCTTAATCGTCGATTTTATGTAGAAGGCCATTCGCGTTCCATGTTACTACTTTTATAAAGCTTTTCATAATTTAAACGGGAGTAGGTGGTCCTCGAAGTTTATTTTCGAGCTTGTCCAGTTTCGCGAACATACGTTTGTTAATTTAGCTTTGCTCTTCAAAACTCGCAAGTATTGCGGAAAAAACTTGATGGACTGGATCAGGCGTCGACTTTTGTTCCTCAATTTTTCGTATTGTCGTCTGCGGTGGTTTGGACATTTTCTTAGTCCTTATTTTTCGTTCTTTAGAAGGTTTTCCGTTTTCTTTTTTAAATTTATCTTTGGATCGGCTTTCGATCGGTAAAGGCTTTTTCTTTACGAAGTCGCTAAGTCTGCAGCTCTTTAGCGATAGTTTGCCTGGTGTTTTTTCTTGCAATTCATGCAAGTCGGCGATCTTGTTTTTTAGAGCACACTCTTCCGATAAGTATTTACTCGCGCATTTAACGCAAAGCGGTTCCTTTTGGCAGTATGCGTGCGTATGGTTATAGCCTTGGCAGCGTTTACACTGAGGGACAAGCCTTCTACTTTTGCGCGTAAGTTTAATTCTTACGACTATATTAAGTATATATTTAATTTTATATATTTTATCTAAGTTTTCGGATTTCTCGAAGCTATTCTATAACTATAACTTCGTCTTCTTCAGTTTGTCGCTTTTCTTTCTTTATTAAATTGACGGCATCGATTATCTTGAAACCTTTAGTTTCCCGACGTCATCTTTGCGGCACGAAGAATGAAGTCCTCTGGCCACAACTCTGTGTGGCCTTTCAGACTTATTTTCATAAGTGTACCATTGGATTCCTTCTGAATTTAGTTATTCTGAAACTGCGCGATAGCTGACCGGATCGCTAACAATTATTTTCCATATATTGTTATTTAGAGATGTTACTTTACGTACGATTTACACTCGGTATACGGAGAGCGGATTTTAGTTGCCTCTTACGACAGCCATGCTCACCTCGGGTATATTCTAACCACTACCCGAAGGGTTCACTTGAAAACCCCAATTCCTTCACCCATCTATCTCCATCAATTGCCAGTACGGTAAAAACATAGACCAAACAATTATTTTTAACACAAGATTCCACGTCTGAAAATGAAAATGAGTTGCATATAGTGCACACAAAACCACAATTTTAAGAAGTCAAAACCATAAATGACAATGACATTGCTTGCAAAAAACAAATTAACTTAACTAACTGGTCTTAATCAATGAATCCTAATTCCTAATCCTATTCCTAATCCTATTCCTAATCCCTCACTTCCCTAATGCCGGACTGTTTTACTTCATTATAAGGGTATCCAAAATCCCTTTAGCGCGCGTACATTATAAAAAAACAAAAGGAAAGGTATATTAATTTTGACACATAGTTTGTAACACTCCTTGATACTCGTCGTAGCACCCTAAAAGTATATACATATTATCCGCATAAAAATCTTAGACTATTTACCAATGTCGGTCCGTCCATCCATCACCCAATTTAAAGGCCTTTAAATTAAAGCTAGGAACCTGAAATGTGGAACATATACTCACTAGGGTCCCAGAATGGTAAAGTGTAAAATTTTGTTTGATACGCCTACAATTAATAAAAAACTGTTTTAAGCCTAAAGTTGATGGAATAAGGCATTGAGAATGTAAGAAAATATGTAGACCCTGATCTCTTTAATAAATTTGCCTAACAACACTTTTTTGCCACATCTACTTTTTGGGATCGTTTTTTTAACAAAATGTTGATATTTTTAAGATTTTCTTAGAAAACAAAAAAAAGTTTACCAAATATTTAGACAATACAATTCGCAACATTCTACCCATACAAAGTTTTTATGCACGCCCAGTTTTTAAGGCCGTTTTTTTTTTAAAAAAACTTTCTTTATGATTATATTATAAGAAACCAATAAAAATGTCATCCAAAGTACTTTCTATGCCTTTCGGGAGAAATATGGATAGGGTATCATACGATTTACCCCAACCAGACTTTCTATATGTTTTGTTTGTGTTTTTTATTTAGATTATCAATTTTGTCCCACGAGTACCGTGAACATACAGGAGACCGTAGCGGCACGGGAAGGCTGAGTTTAAAATTGAATTTCACCTAGTATTCGGAGTTCACATTCTACCGGCTAAGCACTAGTCGCATCCCTCAGCGTATACTATTCCACTTTGGAGTTAGAGCTTTGTTAATAAGGTTTGCTCCCAATTGGGTGATTACTTGCTTATCAACAGCCTCTCTGCAATTGGGTGACCCTCCTGAAAACCAAATTCTTCGACAGCATAGCCCATTGAGTCTAGATATGGTAAATATGGCTCGGCCATGTCACAAAAAATGTTCCTATTTAATAGACCGCATTTGTCTTCGTTTCGCTGCGGTTTTTTTTGGAAGCTCGTGGAAGTATGATAGTATGCCTTAAACGTAGCCAACAAATAATTACCATATTTAAATATATTTTAAAATAACAAATTTCCTTTCGTAACATATTTGGTAAAAAAAAATTATATTTAAAGTTAATGAATAAATTGAATTTTAAATCCTGTTGGATACAAGCAAAGATCAATTTCGTTGCAGAATTCATTGAATGTGGTTATGCACCTAGTAATTGGCTCATTATTACCAAAATTGTGTTTGTGCCTATAAAATGTGTTTGTGTATAAAATAAGCTTCTAATCCGCAGTGACCTTTTCGTTCGTGAACTGTATATTCCTAGGGCCAGTTTTAAGACAATTTAGTAGGGACTCTGATTACCTATTAATCGGTTAAAGAGGCTGTTAAAGCCTTTTTCTGGACCTGCAAGATCAGAGTATTTTACCCAAGACGAGGCTCTGCTCTGCTCTAACCGCAGCACTTTTCTTCCTAATGCTCGTCTTTAATACCTCATACACCCAATAAACTTGGGTTGTTGGTGGTAGCGAAATACTGAACCAGATGAACTCTAAGGTGCCATCTCAATAGCCGTCAAGTCTTTTACTTGATTTATTTTGAAATATGGGCATGTTTTTCTCTCTTTCTTCTTGAGTGAAATTTATACTTCTTTCAGGCTTGTGCTTTGAATTTTTTAAGCTTGATCCATGTTAAATAACCAATAATAGAATATTGACAGACAAAACAAATGGCATGTGTATCGAAATGCTAAAATGCAGCATTGCCGTCAAACAATACGTTAGTTTATCAGAGAGTTTGACGATGAAACAGTAGATAATTTTTTAGTTAGTTATATTCGTTTTTTTTTCTGTATGTTCTACACTACCCTTTGACGCACAACATCAATGAGGAATTCTCTACCACACCTCTACGCCGCCATTCATAACCATTATATATAGTATGTCAGTATGTCATTCGATTTCTCATAATTTTTTCTATACTTGCTCATTTCTTCAATGCCCGATATTGCTTACTACTAGTTAAGCAGTTAAGCTACTGCCAACAATTGTCAATTTCATTGACACGCGTAAACTCAACTATAAGAAGAAATAACTTCTTAAAATGCTAGGTAGGGGCGAAAATGTCAAGCTAAATGGACCTCATCTTAAATCTAGCAACTGTTTTAAATGTTTAAATGAGATAGAAGTTTCAAACATAATGTGCCAAATTATTAAACAAATTGAAAAGTCCCTAAAAGTGACCGATTTAAGCAATCAATATTTCTGGTCACATGATTTTCTCGTTAAATGTAACCAAACCTTAATATTTAGAACAGTATCATTATTAAACCAATAATAACTCCATTTGTAATTTAAAGCAAAACTTGGGTGAGGACTTTTTGCTAAATTCATAAGCACACATCGCGTGCTCTGCTCTGCTATCTATGCTCTCTCTATCCGTATCTGCAACAATATTTACCATCAAGATGTGCAACAAGTTATTCAAAAGGACATCCCAGTTGCAGAGTGTGGAAAACGTAGGAAATGACCAAAATATGCTTCACAAGAACACACGCACATACAGAGCACAAGCACATTGGAATTGGACGAAAGTTCATTTCCATATGCATCCGAATGTTATTGGTGTGTGTATGTGTATGTATGATCGTCGTCCTCGTGCTGCATGCAATTCAAAAGGACTCAGAAGGGCAAGTTACCACCAAAATAACGGGTACTCCTCCCTACTCCTGGTTCCCCCTCTCCTGGTTGGTTGCTTGTTCGGTTGGTCGACGCTCTCTAATAAGCGAATGGACAATGAGCGAAGGCAAAATTTTGCACAAGAGCAGCACAAATGTATAAAATTAATTCAATGAATTTTCGTGTACGGCATAGATAGGTTAGGGGTTGTTGCTGTATAGGTACTTGGTCAGTTGAGTTCTTTGTCCATTGGCATACATAGCAAGAACGTCTTTTTCATATTTGTTAAATTATTTCGTCATTTCATTTATTTTTACAGAGTTTTTTCTATAATTTTTGATTGCATTTATCATTTTTTGACGGAAACAACGAATTAGTGAACATATATTATATTCTTTAAAACAGATTTGTGTCATTTTGTCACACTTGGAAGTTGTGTACGTGTAGTGTGCAAAATGTTTTGTTGAAAAGGCGACGGTAAAAACCATTTTTAGTGATTTATTTGATAAATAAAGTATGAAGTGTATTTTTCGATGGTGGGTATACAACTAGCCAGTGTTGTTTCCTTGTTGTTCAGCCAGATGATAATACAAAATATTAACGTAGTATGTAGGTCCTCGCGTAAAATTTCTTGTAAATACTCGTTTTAATTTCAAACATCTGCGCCTGTGCCGAGACAATCGTCTTGGAAGTATCCTTTTAACATATAATGGAGATTAAGAAATAAAAAAAAATTGAGAAGCTAAGAAACATTCTCTTTATTTTTTCATATTTGGTTGACAGTGGTCGGAATCTAGTTCGTATAAATGATAGATTAGAACGGAACTTGCCAGTGGTATTACATAAAGCACAACAGTTAAACAGATCTTTTATTACTTTTCTGAATAAATCATCTTATTTCAAAACTGTTTTAGACAACTGTGCAACGCATTTTTGGTCGAAAATAATTTTGACAGCGACATGAATATTTTTATGACACGTTACTATGTACACTTAATGCACAGTTTGTATACATGTTGCTTTTTTCAAGTGGACAACAAAAACAGAAAAATTCAGGAAGAATGGAATTTGAAAAATTAATTACGTTTGCAATTGCTTTTTTATGTCCTCTTTACTTTTTTCCGTAAAGTTCAGTTCAGTTTTTTCAGTTTTAGTTAAGCGCTATTCGCTTCCTATCCCGTGGGTCAGAGTCCACCACATGTAGGTTAGGTTTAACCGCATGTAACTGCTGGAGATATCGACCAATAGTACTAAACGATATACAAATATGCATTGCAACTTTTTTCGGTTGGACAATGCGAAACTAAATTGATGAAAGAGAAAAGCGACGAAGAAGAAACTGCGACGCTAATTCGAAAGTTGACGTTGATATGTTGTAAACGACGGCATCAAATTTCAACACTGTTGGAAGAATCGATGACGATATCTAGGTGTTCCAAGGGAGTTTGTAACTTCAAATGTAGCAACAGCCAGGCACAGGAAAACGTGTGTAGGCTCTTATCCCATTTTTCACCTTGAGCCTAGATCTCAAATAGGCTTTGAAGAAGTTAAAGCTTAAAATGTACATACATTTTTCGACTGTTGGGTCAAAATAATGGTTGGTTGCTAAGACATACGCTGTTTTGACACCAATAGCTGTTCATAATCTTGACAGAAAGTCAGGGCCTTAAAGCAGCTTGAATTGTACAACGATTTTGGGCGAAAAATCATATTTGCTTACGAGGCACATTTTCCTCTTAGCGGCTAAGTAAGCAAACGAAATTGCCACACCTGGGGCTCGGAAAACCCGCACGTTATTGCCGATAATTCAATGCATCTACCTAGAGTGACAGTATATGCGGATTGTGGAATGGTGGCATCATTGGACCATTTTTCTTTGAAAATGAGGCTGGGAACAACGTTTCGGTCAACGGTGGGTCAACCGCCTTTTTTTTACTGAAATTTAAGACATGGATTTCTACGATCTCTGGTTCATGCAGGATAGCGCGCCATGCCACACAGCCGATGCCACAATCGATCATTTGCGCACCAAATTTCCAAATTGTGTTATCAGCCGACTAGGCGATGTCAATTGGCTGCGATTTGACCCCATTTTTGTGTGAGAAACTGTGAAGGACTGATGCTATGCAGGCAATCCGAGAATAATTCAAGCATTTGAGGCCAATATCATCCAAACAATCCGTAAGCTATAGCCCGCAACCATAAGCAGGTTCTTGGAAAATTGGAGTGACAGAATGCTTTGCTGCGAAGGCAGCCACTTGAATCAAGTAGCGTTCCATAATTAATGGGAATGCTTGCTCTTACTAATAAAACCATAATACATGGAAAAAAAACTTGTATTTGGACTACCATTTGTATTTCGAACCCTTACCCCGAAATAAAGTAAGCGCTAAACACTTTCATTTTACTAAAATTATTTGTAGTAGGTATTCATGTTATGATACAACAATAAAGTAATCAATTCGTGGAATATTAATTTCTGGTAGCTTTCGACTGGGCGGACTGAAGTTACAAAATGTTTTTACCATTACTAATAATTTCGGTCTCCAAATGTTCGTGCAGTAGTACCTCCAAGTTGGACATAGTTATCAGACTTTGCTTTGAGTTGGGATTAAAGTAGACCCCTCTTACATATATCTTGTACTTTGAAACCCTACCAGAGTCTTCCCATCAGACTCCAGTTCCTAACTTTGATATCTCGATGTATCTATACATCTTATATTTAGGGATATCCTACCGAAAAAGCGGTTGTTGTTGCTATAGTACTGTTCATAGTAATTACATTATATAGATACGTAATAGTTACTCTTTGGACTTTTAATTTGGGGATTTTGATAGCATTTTGAGGTGAAAAGAGATAACCATTGCCGTAAAAAAGATGAAAAAAATTAACTGCGTTTGCGTTTAATTTTCCCAATTTTGTGTATCGTTTAGTACCATTGGTCGGGATCACGGGTTACACCCGTGTTGGTATGACCTTAAAATTTGGTTTGCCGGTATAATGTTTGCCCAATGTTTATCAGACACAAAGTTTCATCAATTTTGGACCAACAGTTTTTGAGCAGTCATATATGGGTTAAAGGGAAGGCTTCGTATTTAAGCGGCAGGCGAACCACTGCAATGAAGAGCTTTCCTTTCAGCTTATGTGACAGAATTTTACATATTTCCACTTCATTCACGTTACGCTTACAAGCCTACTTTTCTGTTGATCATCCCAGATATTTGAACTTTTAACACTTATAAATCACTATTGCACGCAAATAAACGTTTGGAATGGATGAGAGTGGTTCATATAATGCGCAGTACAGATACTGTAATTTAGAGGCTAATACGATGTCTATTACCCTAAAAAAAACATAAATCCGAACATCTAGTTCTCATCATTAAAGAGAAGTAACAATACTGCACCATTATGTCATGTTACAACTTGATTTCATTCAAATTTGAAAAGAAAATATTAATTATACAAAATAATTAACGCTATATGTATCGACCCCTGTTCTACAAGTAGTCCTTTGCGATGACAATCATAACTTCTCAAGAGTTAATTTAGTGTCTGATCGAAGCTTTCTACGATTTGAAGTTTTAACTAAAAAAAAGCACTACTTAAATAAGGTACTTATGTAGTTATATAAATTTCATTCAAATCCACCGAGCGGTTTTTGAATGACAGTAGTGAACCGACCCTAAAAACTAGAACTACGCAAAGTGTCGATATAACAAGCTTAACAATAAATATTTTCTATTTGCTAATCAATAAATTGGACAAACACTCTATTATTTATTACTATCGGCACCAGCATATTCCAATCATGATCTAATTTTTTCAACACTGAAATTTTTACAATGATACGGAATCTCCAAGTGAGATAAGGCACATTTAAGATATTGATAATAGTCATCTGGATACTTAAAGAAAACGTCGGATGAGCAAATTAATTTCCTTCAAAGTGCTCTCTTTGATAGGTATGTTCTATTAAGGCAAACCACTCCTTTGTCTGAAAATGTCTCTTGATTTAAACCAGAAATACGTCAGATAATAAAAAGAAGATATAATGTTCAAAGGCAATGGAAACGATTTAAGCTCCCAGAATTGTACAATATTTTTCAGAGACATAGAAACAAAATAGTTGAATAATACTAAAAATGTGGTTTGACATTTACGTTATATATGTATATTTATTGCACTTAATGTTAATTTTTTTTTCGTATTCTCTTTTAAAACCATATATTTTTAGAATGCTTTTTACATATGTATTCAAAATGTTTTGTAAAGCCTATTGTGTTTTCTATTACTACGCCTAGATATTTGAAATCATTCACTTTTTCAATATTTTCACCGTCAATCCCCAGTTTTATGTCCTCTACATCTCTCATTCACTATCTATCTCTAGGTTTTTTTATATTTAGATTACATAAATCAGTGGGTGCAGTGGCTTAGTGGTTAAGTGTGTTGAGGTCGCTGGTTCAAATCCCGATCTGTACCAACAGAAAGTTTTTATTCGCTGCCCCATCTCTTGCAAACGTCTGACAAACAGAGTAAAAACTGTCATGAGAAGCTTCTCAAAAATTAATTGCCGTTCGGAATTGGCATAAAACTGTAGGTCCCTTCCATTCGTGTCAAAAAATATATCATCGCACACACAGTGGTTGGAGAAGCTAGGCGTTGGGTCCTGTATGGGCCGTTTACGCCCAATATCTATTTTTATTTGTATCTATAGTTTTAAGATTAGATTTAGGTCACTTTCACAGGAATATTTTTTTCTAAAACCGGATTGAACGTCCATTATGGAATTTTTACCAATTTTGTATAAATTTGGTAAAACTATAAAATATTTATTGTGTAAAGAAAGTAAAAACAATAAGCTACCTATTATTATTTCCCAAAAATTATTCTCACGCTTAATGTTAAAAATTTGATACAAAAATCATCCTACTTTCTAAGTGTCCCTTATTTTGATTAAAAGAAAACGAGTTCTTCTTCAAAACAACATTGGCCACCAAATTTCTTACAAAAATCATTTATTTTTCCAAGTGTCCTTTATATTGACAAAAATAAAACGAGTTCTTATCACAAAGAGCAAAAAAACAGCATTGAACTCATTCGTCCTTTAATAAACCATTAAATTAATTTCTTCAGGTAGTCAGAATGATAATAATTTTTGACCAGTTTCTGTGGGAAAAATTGTATTTCTTAAAAAACAAGTTTTTGATACCCAAAGTGCACAAGTTTTTAACGATCTACTTACTTCTGTTCAATTTTTATATTTAATATTAATGCACACAAATGTAAACTTTCATTTTCATCGCATGCAAAGGGTGCCATTGTTCAATTCTTGAGTTTTTCCATTAGATGTGTAGCCAGCCAACATCCAAAAAGGATAACACCCAAAAGCTATCTCTCTTTCATATTTTCGTATTTCTTACAAATAATTTTGACAAATACATAAATAAATTAGCTTATAGGCTTAAGTGGCTTTTACTCCGCCCCATATTTTTGTGTTCTTTGTTCGAAGATTAGTTTTTCAACCAAAGAAACTATCCCACCACTAAACATGTTTCAGAACTCCATATATGTGTGTTTTTAATCAGCATAAATTGGATACATATGTATGTAAAATGTCAATCATGTTCCTGCACAGAAACGATACACATTTCGAGTTTCTCATACATAATGTAGGTATGTATATGCAAATATGTAGCATAGGCAATAGTTGATTAAGACTTGAAAATCTTGATCGTTCTTGAAGAAGTGCATATGTATCCTTAATGAAAGGATATCCTGGAATAATATGAAAGAAAACGATGCTAGTAATTTCTTAAACTAATTAATATGTCTGTCATGAGAGCTTAGTGCCTGTCACTTTCAGTTTGCGTCTATTATACGTTTTGAATATGAAAATTTAATGTCCTGGTGCTGTGACGAATTTTACATTACATATATATAACATAGACCAGTTGTATTGACGGGCTTCGCTCGTGTAAAAACTGTACTTCCCGTTTTTATTCGGAATTTTTCAATTTTCCGCAAAACCTTTTTAATTATCGGTCATGCCTTTCTCAAGTTATTCGGTTACCAACGAACAACCTGGCCTTGATTAACTTTTATAAAGACTAAATTTGCTCCTAAGATATTGCTACATTTGTAAAACATAGTTTCATACCCTCAAACTTTCAAAGATGTAGCCGAAACCATAGGATACCATTCACCCTAGGGGAAAAGCCCGTGGTATAATGATGTATGCGTCCAGCGGAAAATGGTGACATAATGTGCCAAGCCAAGCAACTGGCTGCTGACTTTAAAACCGTAACGCAGGCTCTTCAAAACAGCGATAGAAACTTAGTCACCTTAGATTGGGGCAAGAAGAGAACCCACGTCCAGTCAATGAAGAACCAGTCCCGCCACCCAGTATTGAGGATGTTGGCATATCCATAAAAAATCTGAAGAACAATAAGGCCGCCGGTTCTGATGGCGTACCAACAGAGCTTTTTAATTATGGTGGTGATGTTTTGGTAGGACGCATATACCAAATCGTCCACCAAGTTTCTGTGGAGAACCACGGTGTAAACACATGTGAATGACATCTTGGTGGAGATCCGGTGAAGAATTACACTAGGAAATCATTGTTACGTTGGCTTGGCGAAACAAACGGGTTCAAAACTCCTAACTCGAAGGAAAATGAGCTTCGACCTTTCACGGTTCGGGAGCGGAATAAGTAAGTAAGTAAGAAGTTTACGAACGAACAACGATATAAATTTCAATATTTTCATTACTGACAGCACAACAGACGTCGAAGTGTAGAAGTACCGTATATCTGCAATCTTTAAGCCAAAACATTCCACGCCGTTCAAAACACTTGGATGTCGCTCAGTCCACATAGTGTTGTTGAAATCTGATATTTTCCCTGGTGGTGGAATCTTCGACGGAAAGTTTATAAGATTCAATTTCTGTCAAAACAATAAAAGGAACATTTATCTCCTCAGTCCCAAGTCCATTCAATACTACCTAGGTTAAAATCACCCGCATATTCTGAGAGGTATTCATATTATTTAACATAGTTTTTGAATTATTAAAATGTGTATTATAGATTTGAATAGTGCTGTTAGGCGGAATGTAACATACAAATACAAAAAGTTTAGAAACGCCCATTTTTATAGACACAATTAATTGATCAATATCAAAATCATGGTCATAGTTTGAAGTGTTGAATTCCAAATCAATGCGATTACATGCCAAAGAAGTACGAACTGCAATCAAAATTTCACCACCTCTACACATACCAGTTATTAACATAAATCTATCTATCTTTTCTAAACACGATATAATAATACGAAAATAATTCAGAAGTTAAATGGTTATCTGATAACCAAGTCTCAGTTAAAACAATAATAGATTGACATACATATAAAGAAAAAGAGAGAAATATATGATCTAACTTAATGATGAAGATAAACGCCCTTTAAAGTTTTCCGCGATTAAGCTATAATATTTAATGATGTTGGTATCGATACCTTTCAAAGCAATATAATAACTTATCTTCTCTCCATTTACCGACGAGACTATGATCAGGATTAAAGGGATCATAACCCTCCAACTTCACTGCATTCCTACTGGTACGCCTGTGGGGTTCGCCGGTTCGACTTCAAAAAATATCTGCAGGCCTCCCGATTTTGAATCACTTCATCATTGAGGCCAATCAAATGCTATTGTTTCTGCATTTGTGTGATCCAGTAATTTTTAGGCCGGCCTCTTTTACGCGATTGTAAGTGAACGTTGATTGCCATTGCATTTTTGGTGGGGTTCGTAGGATCCCTCCTTTAAACATAGCAATACCTACTGAGCCGGCCGTGATTAAATTTTTTCGAGATGGGTTCCTTGACGTGAAGGTCTCCTCGGAATTTGGAATTTCTTATTCGATCAAGCTTCGTTACTTCTGCTGTCATGCGAAGCAACTTCATCTCAGTTGCTGTCAACTTGCCCGCAATATTTTTGTACATTGTCCAGCATTCTGAGCGCCGGACGCACAACTGCGGTGTAGAATCTTCCTTTCAGCTTAGGGGACATTTCTCGGTACTACGCTACCCATTCCCCTCTAAAGCATCTACCCAAACATCAAGTGCTCGTTGCAGGCAAGTCTGATGATCACTTATGATGGCTCCATCGTCAGCACAGAATAACTGATGCAATTTAGGGTCCTTCACTTTTCCTCAAGCAGATAATCTTTTACCGTAATAAAGAGCAAAGGACTTCAGATTAGGTTGTATCTGTGGTTGATTTATCCGCGACAAACCCGCACTGGTCATCAGATAGCCGTATTATTAGTCTTAGGCGGTCATCTAATACCCCCTCAACGATCTTCATGGTGTGTGACATCAAATTAATTGAACGGTAGTTATCACAGTTTCAAGTATCTCCCCTTTCTTTGTGCAAAGGAAGAAGACAACTTTGGATCACCTATCATGAGTTTGGAGATAAGAATCATTAGCGATCTAAGCCCGATGTCTCCCTACTTTTTCCAGAACTCAGTGGGTATCTCATCCGGCCCAACCGCTTTTCTCTTTTTGGAGTTCTTGACCACTCTCCCAACTTCTTCGACTGTTATGTCGGTCATTTCTTCATTGTTGGGGGCGGCTCCTGGAAAATATAGCCAGGGAAACTATTCGTATAAAAGATGCTCGCAATACTGTCGCCACCTGTGTAAAACTTTTTCGTCGTCCACAAGTAGTTGGCCATGAGCATTGTTAATGAACTTCGGCGAACAAATTTCCTCAGCATTTTTTTTCTCTGTGCCGCAATCTTGAAAATTGTTGTTCCCTTGTTCGTGTTTTTTATCGAAGCTCATGGGTTACCTGGTTCCTATCAGCAGGCGAAGATGATACCTTCTCCAGCTCCTGATACAGACACTCCATATACTTAGATTGAATTAAGGCACACTTTGTCTTCGCGATACTTTTGCAACGTCTGTATTCCACTTAAAGGCGAGCTTTTTCAACTATATTATAATAACTAATATCACAAGTTTCAGTACCATATTCCAGGCGAGACAAAAAAACAGCATATAGAGGTAGGCACTACTATTAGGAGACAGTTTATAGCGCCGAACAAAAGATTATTTTAGCAGCTATAACAGAACGACATTTTTTTAAACAAAATATAGAGATGATAATATAATAATATTAATATAAGAAGTGGGGAATAAAAATATATTTTTGTAAATTATTTGGACCGAACATTTTTTCAAAAAATCTTTCATTAAAAACCTTCATTTTCCTTCCAACTGCGATGACACCCGATTTTTCGTGTAACGCCACTGTCGAATATAAACGAGGTAGTCGTAGCATCAGTTTAAATATTTTATTTTGACATATTTGTAGTTTTTTAATATGCATATTTGCACATTTTCCCCAACCCGGACACCCATACAATATAATTGCCTGTAATACAACCTTAAAGATTGTTATTCTGTTTTGTTCACTGAGCTGTGCATTGTTATTTAAAAGCGGATAAAGCATTTTTAATGCTATATTTATTTTGTTTTCCACCATTTTTGTGTGTTCCCTGAAAGTCAATGTCTTGTCTAGTCTTTGTCCACTCAAAAACGCTGTTGATAGCCCGTTGAAGCCTAATTGTAGCTGATTCAATCGTATTACTCACGGCCAATATAGCGGTATCATCCGAATATCTCAAGTAAAGATTAGAAATAAAATCGGAGCCAGGACGCTTCCTTGTGGAACTCCTGCGCCGATTTCTTTATTATCTCATATATTTGTTTGGGAAAGGCTAATTTTAGCTTATGTTTTAATCCCGTATGCCATACTTTATCAAATGCCTTTATCAAATGAGACGTCGAGAAAAACGCTAGAGCATATTTTTTTCTCCTCAGGGGCTTTTTCAATTTCATTGATTATTCGATAAACCTGGTCGATTGTAGAGTGTTTAACTCTGAACCCGAATTGATGATCAGGAATTAATCGGCGCTCTTCGATAATCGGGTGTAACCGTTTTAGTACAAAATTTTCAACACTTTTGACATAATTGGTAAAAGAGATATTGGTCTATACGATTTCTTGTCATATGGGGATTTTGCCGGCTTTGGGACCATTATACTACTCCGCTACTTTCCATTGTCGTGGAACGTATAATAACCTAAACGAAGCATTTAGAGATAAACAAACATAGTAAGTGCAACTTTTAGGACCTGTCCCGTAATTAAATCGTATCCAGGAGCTTTGTTTAGTTTCAATTTTTGTATTTCATAGCACAGTTCAGCCAGTGAGACACTTTTAATTTTAAAATTGTCAGGTATCCCCTCTAAGGCCATATCTTCGATTAGCTCTTGACCGTCAAAGGGCTTAAACGTTTCTTCTAAGTGATCGGCAAAAATGTCGGCTTTTCTTTGTCTCGTTTCGCCCACTTGCCATTATTTTTTCTGATAGGAGGCGCTTGCGATTTTGGCTTTTTGAAGCTTTTTATAGCTTTTCACAACGAGTAGTTCGAACTCTTGTCCGTGGTGAGACCTTGAAGGTATGAAGAATCTTCGAGATTTTTAAAATCCTGAATCTTTTTTTTTTAAATGCTGCATAGATTATTTAATATCATTTTATGCTTCGGAGCGCGAGATTGTTGCCATTTTTACGCGCTTTTCTTTCTCCTTAACCAATTCGGTTATTTCCTGAGGATATTTTATTTCGCTTTTAGATTTTGTTATCCGTTTATAAGGAGTATTATACCAGGCTGAACTTTGTATGACTCCGATAAATTGATCGACTTCGAGTTCAAGTTCAAATGGAGTTTGAAGAGACACGTTAAGATCGATTTTATTTTCGCAGTCTTTTCTAAGGAGTCCCACTTAGTTGATACGCTAGTAAGTCTGGGTGGGGCTTGATTTTTTCAATAAGCAGCCGCTAATTGTCATAATGATAGGCGAGTGATCAGAAGACAGATCGAAACATTCTTAAATTTTAACAAAGCTTTCAGAAATCTCTTTTAAAATGTAAAAATCTATAAGGTCTGGAGTTTTTGCCGTATCCGTAGGCCAATACGTCGGTTTGCCTGACGAGTAAAAGTCTACTCCAAATTGCATACCGGACTCATAGAGAAGTTTTTCCTTTTGGTGAAATGCATCGTGAACCCCAGAAGGTGTGTTTTGCATTAAAATCACCACCGACAACAAAGTTCCGTGTGAGTGAGTTTAACATACTCCTGAAATCAATTTTTTCTATATTTTCCCATGGAGGGATATATATATATGTAGACGCAATATCATAAGTTTGTCTATTATTTTATACACGAACCGTAATCATTTAAATATTAACTTGCTGGATTTTTGTGCTTATTGAATGTTCAATGCTGTCTTTTATAAACAAAGACACTCTGCCTCGAGCCCTTTCCGAAGGGTGATATGCATGATAGGCACTATATCCTTTAATTTTTACAGTTGATTCCTTCGTAAGATGCGTTTTAGAAATCAAGCATATGTCGATAATATTTGTACGAGTAAAAACTTCAAGCTCGTCGATCTTTTGTAGAAGGCCATTCGCATTCCACGTAATTATTTTTATTTCAGTTTTTTCGTTACTATTCATATTGATATTTATATGCGATGAAGAGCCCCGAAGTTTATGGTCAAGCTCGTCAAACTTTTCAAATAAGCGTTTAGTAATACGACTTTGTTCTTCCAGTCTAGCTAGAATTGCAGAAAAGACTTGTTCGACTGGGTCAGCCGCTGTATCGATTTGCTTATTAGCTTGGAGTTATTCTTTTTAACTCCAAAGGGTAACAATTTTTTCTTTACTACATCGCGCCTGCTTTGAAGCTCTTTAGCTACCTCAACCGCGATAGTTTGCCGGATGATTTCCCTTACAGTTTATGCACGTTGGTAAATCCTGTCTTTTAAGACCGCAATCTATAGACAAATGTTTTCCGGCACATTTAACGCAAAACGGTTCTTTTTGACAATATGCGTTTGTGTGGTTATACCCTTGACAACGCTTGCATTGAGGGATGAGTCTAGTCGTCTTACGCATCGACTCAATTTTAACTACGATGTTAAGGATACTTTTTATATTGTAAATTTTTTTATGAATATCTGCATGAAAGCAGAAATCCGCGCTTAACTAAAGTTTCCACATCTTTATCAGTTTTTCGCTTCTCTTTTTGAATTAGATAAACTGCGTCAATAATTTTGAAGCCTTTGGATTTAAGGTCTTGCAAAACGTCGTCTTTGCAGCACGAAGAATGAAGTCATCTGGCCACTACTCGGTGTGGCCTTTCTGACTTATTTTGGTAAGTGTTCCATTGGATTGTCGGGGTCGCTAACATTTATTATCCACACATTATTGTTCAAAGACCGATGATTCCACCGGCCCACAAACCACATCAAACCGTTGTTTTTTCTGGATGAACTGGCAGTTCTTCAATCTCTTCAGGGTGCTATTCGTCCCAAATCCGGCAATTTTGTTTGTTTACATACCCATTGAGGCAGAAATGGGCCTCATCGCTAAACAAAATTTGCCTCGAAAACGTCGGATCTTCTTGGAACTTTTCAAGAGCCCATAGAGCGAAGCGATGTCGCTTGTGAAGGTCGAGCGGCTTCAGTTGTTGCACAAGCTGTATTTTGTACGCTTTCAATTTAAGATCTTGACGTAAAATGCGCCAAGTCGTTCCATACGTCAGTCCGAGTTGCTGTGAACGGCGCCGAATCGGCTCTCTACGGTCTTCGTGTACACTCTCAGCTACGGCCGCTATATTTTCTTCACAGCATGCTGGACGTGGTCTATTCGGTCGAATATTATCCAATAATGAATGCTGGGTCTCAAAACGAGTGATGGTGTTGCGAATAGTACGCTCAGTAGGCCGATTATGTTGACCATAAGTTGAGTGAAGTGCACGAAACACATTCCTCACAGAACGTGAATTTTCATAATAAAGTTGAACAATTTGCAAACGTTGTTCACCGGTAAGTCTTTCCATTATGAAATGCCAAACAATACTAAAAAAAAATAACATGACAGCATGACATGACTCATACGTGATCTGTCAAAAAAGGCTATTGAAAAAAGTATCTCTACTTGGATCACATGTTATTATAGCCTCTAGGTTCGTCATACCATTATATCATATCGGCGAATTTCTTGTACTCCAGCCACACAGTTAAAGAACAAGCTCATAAAAGAACCGTATGACAATACGAGAAAGACAATTGGATTCTTTAGGAGTTTTAACTGGTCGTTGTGCTTCCTCAACAACAACGTGGATACCGCTGCCGATATGATTACAAATATAATTCACATGGGTATGAAGCGCTTTATCCCTAACAGGATAAAGAGTATCAAACCTAAGGAAAACGCGTGGTGTCACTTGAGCTGCAAAGAAGTTATTAGGGCTAAAGAGGTTAGTTTTCGGTCAATTAAGGACAACCCAACTGAGGAAAACCGAAAAAAGTTCAAACGAGCCAGAAATGACTGCAATGCCCATATTTATAGTGTCAAATTTTCCTACGACCAAAAGTTGAGGCAACAAATTCTACAAAGACCCACCGGTAGTAAAAACTTTTGATCGTTTGTCAAGAATATTAAAAATTCGGCCTCGTCATCTATCCGGACACTCATTTGCAATGACATCCCAGCTGTCAGCTCTTCGGATAAAGCCAATCTGCTTGTTACTCATTTTGCAGCTATCTCAACGCTGCCAGATTGTACTTTATCTCCCCCTGTACTCGACCACATTGAATATTTTATGGGAACATCCATTTTCGCACTCGTACAGTAAAAAGAGTTCTTCGAGATCTCAATACACATAAATCGTTCTGAAGAGATGTTCTTCCACGCTGGCAAAACCACTGCGTAAGCTTTTCAATCTGTCCTATTCTTCAGGGCTTTTTCCGAGAAGATGGAAAACAGCATTTGTCGAGCCAGTCCCAAAAGCCAATCGTCCCCTGTCTCCTCCTACCGACCAATTACACTAGCGTCCCTTCTTTCCAAGTTCATGGAAACGCTGATAACTCGTTAGCTTATGAAATACCTTGAATCCCGAAAACTTCTTAATGACCGGCAATACGGTTTTCGCAGCAACAGATCCACTGGTGATTTGATGACATATCTAACCGGAAAGTGGAACCAATCTGTTCATCGTGGTACTGGAAGTGATTTTGACAGACTTTGGCATCAGGCTCTTTTGTCGAAAATGCGTGCATTTGGAATCGATGATACCTTTCTTCAATGGATTAGAAATTACCTTTCGAAGCGTTCAATTCTAGTCGTTTTGGACGGTTTCAAGTCTGCAACTCACCAAGAAATGCCATACATCTTTCTCATTTTGATCAATGATCTCCTGCCGGTTTCTTCTAGTACAATCCATTCCTTCGCTAACGAGAGTACCCTTAGCTTCGCATATTCGTTTTACGATTCACGTCCCTCATCAACGGGCGTGGAGCTAGAATGGCAACGTATGTTAAGCTCATTAAATTCTGACCTTGACAGCATTCCTAAGGGGGGTAAAACCAATAGAGTAGAATTTAATCCTTCCAAAACACAATGCTGTCTTCGGTCAGTAAACCGAAACCCCAATACTCTGCCATTATCCATGGATGGCACTTGCATCACCGAAACCGAAGGACTTTCCATCCTCGGTGCGTGCATTAACGACAAACTTTGTTGGAATAACCATATATTCAATGTCGCCAAGAACGCTGCGAAATATCTAGGCTTCCTTAAGCGATGCAAGAGATATATTACCCCTTCTAATCTGGCTCCTGCCTGTCATTGTTTTATCGGTATTTCCACCACAAGTGCTCAAATGAAATAGCCAGTTGCATTCCACCCCTAGAGTAATTCAACCGCAATACTCGCTATGCTAGGAATGCGCATCAGTTTACCCTCAAGCCTGTATTCGGACGTACAGTAGAATACAAGGATTCGTTTCTTAACCGTACAATATGCTCTACCCCGCTCTGCTTTTCCTACACATTATAGTTTACAGACATTTAAAACCAACATGCATCGGTATCTCCTTTTTTAATCCTTCAATTCTCTAATGCCCGCCCTGTGTTACTTCATTAAAGGGTATCGGAAATCCCTTTATTGCGCGTACATTATAAAAAAAACAAAAAAAAAAAAAAGATTTCCCGAATAAAAAACCATCCGTTGCCGCAGTCCAGCAGCACCATTTGAGGCAGGATGAGGTATTTTGAGGAGATAGCTGAGAATTTTTTTTTTTCGAGGGTAGGTGGAAAATCTTCCATGAGACATTATGAGGACCGGCTACGTGTGTTCATAATAGTGTAAGATTCTTACTCATTAAAAACACTAAAAACACACTCCCTCCAAAATACTTTATATACTTTTATACTACTACATAGGCATGAGCCTTATCAAGCAGTTTTATTTTAAATATTTATTCACGTTTGGCAGGAAACCTCCCAGCGGAACCACCTGCTTATACCGACTATAACATGCGGTTACATTTTATTGCGCTAATTCAAAAAGTTTTATCCTTTGTAATCGGTGCACAAGATTTCTCTGATATAGAATCTGTCGTACATCGTCATTGCAATGGCCAATTAGGCGAGTATGTTGTTTATGCGCGAAATTTCGTATTTCGTCTTCAACGGTAGTTATACTTAGATGTCTGTGGATATCGGCATCCTCGTTGAGGACAATACGCCAAGCTTTTGTCCACAAGCATATTCTGTCGATAGATCGTTGAAGCTTATTTGTCGCGGTCTGAATCTATTTGTCTACAGCTAGAATAGCCGTATCATCCGCGAAAGTTGCCTTTCGGAACTCCCTTTTGGAGCTCCCGCCGCGATTGCCATACCTTGTCGAAGTGCTATTTTAATTTCGTTGGTGATTCTGTAAACCTGGTCAATTGTAGAGTTCTTCGTTCTGAATCCGATTTGGTTGTCCGGTATTAATCGGTGTTCTTCGATGATCGGATGTAATCGCTTCAATATGAGTTTTTCAAATATCTTCGACATTATTGGTAGAAGCGATATTGGGCTATAGCATTTTTTGTCATTTGGAGGTTTACCTGGCCTAGGAACCCTTGTCACCTCAGCTATCTTCCATTGCCGGGGAACGTACAAAAGTCTAATAGAAGCGTTAGCG
The DNA here is from genome assembly GCA_963576555.1 of Ferdinandea cuprea. Taxonomy (NCBI): domain Eukaryota; kingdom Metazoa; phylum Arthropoda; class Insecta; order Diptera; family Syrphidae; genus Ferdinandea; species Ferdinandea cuprea. Next base: position 27,593,411 of record OY754962.1, read on the forward strand.
AGATAAACAAACTTAAGTAGTGCTTTTCTGGGCAGCTCTTTAAGGACCTGTCCCGTAATTAGGTAATATCCAGGAGTCTTGTTTAAATTAAGTTTTTGTATTTCAAAACAGAGTTCGACTAGCGATAGTCGTCTAATTTGAAAATTGTCAGATACCGTGGTAGCAACTTTATCTTCAACTAACGCTTCACCGTCAACACGTCTTTTCAAGGTGTTCGGCAAATATTTCGGCCTTTTCCTTGTCTCCTTTTGCCCATTCCCCATTATTTTTCCGGATGGTAGGCGCATCTTTGGCTTTTTCATGCCTTTCATAGCTTTCCAAAGCGAACAGTTAGATGTTTTAACCGCCGTTAGACTTTCGACATACATAGATATTTCACGATTTAAAGACCCGAATGTCACTTTTGAGTTAGCTGTAAAGATTATTTAAAATTGTTTTATCCTGCGGAGGGCGAGATTGCTGCCATCTTTTACGCGCTCTTCGTTTTTCCTTTACTAAATCAGTAATTTCGCGGGTATATTTAAATTCGTTACTTGCAGTTACTCTCTTTTTATGAGGAGTATTGTTCCATGCTGAACTTTCCAAGGCATCGATGAATTGATTCACTTCGTCTTCGAGTTCATATGGTGTTCGAAAAGGTACTTTCAGGTCGATTTTATTTATGCAATCTTTTCTAAAGGAGTCCCAATTATTTCTTTTGCTAGTAAGTTTTGGTGGACCTTCCTTTTCGCGTAAACCTCCGCTGGTAATTATCAGAATGACCAGGAATGGTCAGAAGAAAAAAAAAATAAATATTAGGCGTAAACGGCCCATACAGGACCTAAAGCATTTCTCCAACCATTGTGTGTGTGAAGTTATATTTTTGAAACGAATGAAGGGACCTACAGTTTCATGCCGGTTCCGAACGGCAATTTATTTTTGAGAAGCTTCTCATGACATTTCTTACTCGGGGATGTTTGTCAGAGGTTTGCAAGAGGTGGGGCAGCGAATAACAACTTTCAGGTGGTATAGGTCGGGATTTGAACCAGCGACCTCTAGCTTAGTGGCCCAACGCACTTAACCACTAAGCTACTACACCCAGAAGATAGATCAAAACTTTCTTTAATAATGACTGAGTGTTCAGATACTCCTTTTGCGATAAAAAATTCTATGAGACCTGAAAGCTGAGAAGATGAAGTCGTTCCAGACGGTAAATGTTGCCTTTGTCGATCGTCATAACAAGTGTTCTGAGGATAAATCCTGTTTTTGTCTATTTGATTCCGGAAACTCAAGTAGCTTTGTTCAAAAGTCGCTAGTCCCGTTTATTTATGGGGAAAAGATGCCAACGCGGTTCAGAGGGATGGGAAACCAGTTCCTAAGTACGTATGGCACCGTAGATTGCAAAATTAAATTCCGGAATAAAACCGTAACTCGTTCGCTTATTATAATTCCAAATGTTGAAACTTTTGTACCGCTACTCTTGGGACGCGATATTTTATTAAAATTCAACGTACACCTTTGTAGGCTTAAGTTTCATTATGACATACAATTTTTGTACCGGTTGAACAACCAAATTTCGTTTCATAAAACAATATTGAATTACATAAGAAAGTTGTCAGTGCACTTGTGTCATTCGATTTATTGAAGAATCTTGATGTTGTAGAGAATAGTGTTAAGATAGACCCGATAAAATTAACTAGAATAAGTAATACTGTAGAAAATGTAAACACAAATTGTGAAGTCTCAACCGAAGGTGTTTCAGATGTTTCGGGTGGTCGCGAAGTAGAGATAATATTTAGAATTGAAAGATGACCGGGGTATGGTAAACTTTATTGATTTAGGTCGGCTAGTGAACGCAATTGGGACTTGTATCGAGAATGACGACGAAACACAACACGACGAAGGGACAATTTTCCGTTCCCATTAATCGAAGAATGTTTGAAATATATCGCAAACAAGAAGATTTTTACTTTGAGTAAAGGGTTTCAATATATAAAAGTGTGCGAGGAATCGGTCAAACATACCGCGTTCGTAAGTCCTTTTGGACAATTCGAATACGTTCATATGCCCTTCGGTCTTAAGAATGCACACGCGGTCTTTCAGAGATATATTTACTTAACGTTGAAACCGTTGATTGACAAAGGCAAAGTTATTGTTTACATTGATGACATCTCCATTGCAACCATCGACATGGAGACGCATGTTGAAATTCTCACCGAAGAAGCCGGCTTTGAACTTAATATGAAGAAGAGCAAGTTCGCCCTTAACGAAATCGATTACCTTGGTTACCGGTTTAGTGCGGATGGGTAGGATGGGATCCTAACGACAATCACTTAGAAGCGATTCGCACTTATCCGATGCCCCGCAATACTAAAGAGGTCCAGAAGTGTAATGGGTTGTTTTCCTATTTACGTCGCTTCGTTCCAGGGTTCTCCTGCATTGCCAGGCCATTGACATATTTGCTAAGGAAATATTCAAAGTTTTCTTAGACTGATGAGTGTACTGAAGCCTTTGTGCATCTAAGAAATAAACTGTTTTCTTCGCCAATATTGGCAATATACGATACCAAACCGGAAACGGAGTTCCACTGTGATGCCAGGGCACATGGTTTTGGGGCCACACTTATGCAAAGACAGGATGACAAGAAGTTTCATCCAATAGCCTTTTTTCAAGAAAGACGACTGGTGAAGAATCGAAGCTAATTAGTTTTGAATTAGAGACATTAGCTTTCTTACATGCCCTAGAACGGTTCAAGATTTCTTGATCGTTTGCCATTTACCATTGTTGCTGACTGTGAAGACTTGCCGCAAACGCTGAAGAAGATAGACGTAAGCCCGCGGATAGCCAAGTGGGATTTAGCTTTTGAGATATACAATTATCAAGTTGAACATCGGAAAGGGGAAAGAATGGCTAATGTTGATGCCCTTAGTCGTGTGCCCGTCATCGGGTCAATAAGAAGTACCCGGGTATGTGCTAGAAGATGGGTTAGTTTTTCCTGACGGTCCGCAGAACAGAAGTCAACTTTGTGTCCCCAAGGAACTAGAAGAAACCGTCATGCGTGTCACCCATGAGAAATGTGGGCATCTGGGTATTGACAAATGCGCAAGTCAAATCCAAAAGCATTATTGGATCTCGAATGTAAAGAAAAAATTAAATCGGTTATTCAGAAATTGTCTTAAGTGTATTTACCATTCCGTGCCCCCGCGAAATACTAAGCGAAACTTATATACTATTGCGAAACGTCCCGAGCCTTTTGACACCGTCCATATAGAGCACTTTGGCCCGCTGCCTCCATAAGTTCAAGGAGTAAACATATTTTAGCTGTCATAGATGGCTTCAAGAAATATGTCAAATTATATCCTGTCAACATTCCCGGAACAAGAGAAACGATAATCGCCCTGGAGCGATATTTTGAATATAACAGTCGTCCACGTAGGATCATTAGTGATCGGGGAACTGGTTTCACGTCACATGAATTTGGTAAATTTCTAGAGGAAAATAACATTGAGCATAATTAAGTTGCTGTAGCGTCTCCTCAGTCGAATGGTCAGGTTGAAAGGGTAAACCGAGTTTTGAAGGCAATGTTAGCGAAGTTGGTTGTGTCCTCCGAGTGCGCCGATTGGAAACAGCAGTTGACCGAGTATGACATAAATACTACTAACCATTCAAGCAGGGGGTCGTCCCTAAGTAAACTGCTGTTCGGAGTAAAACAACGGGGAAGTGTCATCGACGAGCTTACTGAGCATTTGGATGAGATTTTCAATCTTCATTTTAAATTCAAGTAGACTTAATAAATGGGTCGAGTGTAGTAAACGTAGTACAGTAAAATAGACGTATTCGAAAGGCAACATTTATCTTTAGCTTTAAGTTATACAATCGAGGTCGATTGCCTGGTCAGAATGGCCGAACTGTAATGAACTAGAATTAAGTTGAATATATGGCACCACCAAAAGGCAATGCCTCAAAGGTGTACCATTTTCTGAACACCTTTTTAAAATTTGTTACAAGGTTCCAAACACTTGTCTTTAGAGAAGTAAGAGTCAAAGCAAAAGGAACATTTTTTTTTAATAAATCCAAGTTTAAATTTGAAATCAAGAGATGTTTACAGATTTATCTGTAAACAGAACTCGCTTCCAGAAATCAATTCTCTTTGCAATGTGTTTCTGGGCAAACTCGTCAGGGTTTTTTTGCGTGGAGTTATGGAGTGGAATGCATTGTTATTGAAAGTTCTTTGAATTGTTCGTGGATGCACAATTTTGCCTGATCGTGATACCAGCCCTTCGGATAAATTTGCGGCATTCACTTTCGGAAAATTGTTAACTTCTTTTATAATGAAACTAACACCTCCGCGATTAAGCTTCTTAGGCGACCACTGCGTGGTTTATTTTCAACGGTAGCGCTATTTTTGTAATTGTTTAATATTGTTTGGACTGTTGGTTTAGTCAAATTCAGCATTTGATATTTGATATTTTTATGAACGATGTATTGTCATTCTATACCTTATAACTACATTTCTCACTTCAACAGAAATTCGTATTCGAGGGGCAATTGTGGCAATTAAACAAATTCTGAAACCGGCAGAACACCAACCGTAAAAGCCCGTAACATATTTCAAATGCCAGACACATATATGTAAGGGCACTTTTCCATTATCATCTATTACGACATGAAGCATACCAAACAGTTCGTATGTAGACTTTTGTGAATGCTTTTTTACGTCTTTCGCAAATATTTTCTTTAAGTTTATACTGTGGTACCGAAATTTTTTTTTATATTAACAAAAAGAGAAACGAAGGTGTTAATCAGTGTTAGCTCTCTCTCTCTCTAATCTCTTAGAATTTGTCCTGGGAGTTGTGTGTACCCTTTAGGCTCGTAGTGAATTTGTCAAATTGCAACTGACTTCAGGAAAGTGTTTGTCAAAATCGTGGTTCATGTCATGGTTCCAATCCTATGTAACTTATCGCCAGTATAAAATCAGATTTAGATCCCCTGATCCACTGATATTTATTTAAGGATTCTTTCATAGCAGTCTCCGTCGCGTCGATGGCAAAAAATTTCCATAGATGTATATTTCCGTAAACGATTTGCACTTCCTCTTTCCCAAGTTTGTTCACTGCTGTTTGAAAAGTCCTTTCATGTCACCATCCCTCCAGGTCATTGCATGAGGAAGGCGATTTTATGGAAGATACGTCATTGTACTTTTAAACCAACGGCTTGGATCCGTTAATAATGGGGTACGTGTAAGTGTCTTCTCTGACGGACTTAATCTTAGTCTCTTCTTTTGTCTTCCTGACCATTCTAGGGTGTTTCAGAAGAAAAGAATGAAGATATGTGGAATAATATCTCGGCTAATAAAAAACATGGAATCTGCCATGGATATCCTTATTTCCTCGAACTTGTAAGCAGTCTCCACAAACTCAACAATGGCTCTAAAAAGTCATTCATATCTTGTGGAGATGACCGAGATTTAGCTCTGTTAGGCGCCGAAATTGAGACATGTACAAATTTCTGAAAATTGTAAGGCTCACCTCTCACCTGGGGTAGCCAATTTAGGTATACCAATCGCAACCTGTAAGCTGTTGCTTTAACGGAGAAAACAAACCTTATGGTGACAAGTAGAATCTCATGTCTATCGACTAAACAGATCTGGCAAAGCCTGACTTTAAACTCTCTTATGTGTTAAAGTCTCTAAGCAGGCTAAACATTGGTGTTGTTGCTGGACACTGTTTCATACTGGCCGATTCTCTGAACAATTTTCCAAAAAGGCGAGGAAGAAATTATTCTCCAAAAGCAGAAAACGAAAGATGTATCTTCGAATACTTATCCGCTTCATCAGAGGCTCTAATTGGTTTAACTAGTAGGAGATAACTTTTCTTAAGATCCTTGTTTATGGTGGATTGTGGGCTATATCCTCCATCGATGTTCAATATATCCAACTACTACTGCAATTGTTGCATTACTATTCTCGGTTCAGTTAAAAAAAACATTCACACTTTTTAACTGATTTGTGTTAAAATGTATTTTTTTCAATCAACAATTGAAACATCCTTATTTTATTTCACTGCCATTATTGCTAACCGAAGTGTAAGGATTCCGGTAGCAGCAAATGATGAACATGCACCAATCAAAACTAACATCCTCATGGAAAAACGACTTCCTTGCTGACACTGCTGCTCTGGTGGCAAATCTCCTTGCATGAGTAAGACATTATGTGCCTCAGAGCGAAGGTCAATTTCAAGCGTTGCTTCTTCATTCACAATGCCCCATTTGATATGCAGTGCAGCCAAATTCATTGTCATGATGCTCCTCCGATTCTCTTGAACACAGCTGAGAACAGCCGGCCAACAATCCCTTCAATGGTATTTTTCCATGAAATATTCTCCAATTTGATTGTGATCTTGATGATTGGTATTTCAGGACTATCCTCACGCAGATCATTTCTGATCTCTTCCATTTCAATAGCTGCTAGAAAAAAATAAAGAAAAAATAGCCACAAATTGAAAGTGAGAATATGGAAAAATTTAGCTACGCCTTCCATTGATTATCCAATTGATAAACGTCTGAACCCTTGAAGTGACTTTAATGTGCGAAGTTAGTTAGTATATTCAAAACACCGCGGCAGGTGTAGTGTAAGTGGAAATGTGTGACCAGAACAATACAAAACTGTATGCGATAAAATCATGCAATGAGTCAAAGTCTGGCAACTACAGCTGTTACTGGAATGATTCATACTGCTCGAACATAAATGCAATCGCAGTTCCTTGGAAAAAAAAATGATCTGCAGTCGATATGGTTCCAGAGTTTTTCATACAGAACTAATTGTAAGTATATATTCTTTTCAAAAGAAAATATATATGTTTGTAGTACAACACACGCATAGTTTATGACAACATTTTTATGAAATATTTTGCTATTGCGTTACGATTGAAATTTAATACAAGAAATTTTTTTTGGGATTCTTAAAACCTATGGTAAAGCTACATAATGCTGAGAAGACTGTTGTATTCCAAAGATTAAAATGAGTTTACACTTTTTAATTGATTGATAATGATCGCTTGCTTTAATGGCAACATGGGGTAGAAGGATTACTTGTCGTGTGGATCGGACCAGTGTCGGAGAGCAGAATGATGGTTGCAGATGCGGATTGCGGTCGGCGTTCTGTTTCCAATGTATGGGGCATGGTGGCCTACTCTCTATGTATGTGCGAAAGCACAGGCGACGTTGGAAATAATGAACGATTGGTGTACGAGAATTGGGCTCTCTGCGAGGCCTCTTAAAAGGAGGACATTGACGTGGTTATCTTATCTGATACTGAAAGGCGTCACATGGAGGAAGACTCGATCGCAAGCTCTTTTTGATAAAAACATATAACGCGTTTTCGGTTTTCTGACAATGCTGTGCGAAACATGAGCTTTGTCACCCAAAAGAGTCTTATGGGGCTACACGACAGTCATTAGGCTTATCACATTATACGTCATTGCTAATTTCACTAAACTCCAAGGAAAGGCATGTTTAGGTTGCATGGGGGCCTGCTTTAGTACACAAGGCTATGCTATAAATGCTTTGATGAACCTTCCACTCAGTGATATTTTTATCATGCAAGTTTATCACACCAAGCGCTCTGGCATCCGCGATGGCTTGGTCTTTGAAATCGAAAATCCTCTTGGCCGGAGCATTGTTGCCCATTCGCTAGATGTGGCCGAGCCGGTGTAGTCAACTGTTTTCGGCTTTTCGGACTACATCCACTCCACATCTTGGTACAGCTTATAGAATTCACGGTAATATCTTCTCCTCAATTCGCCCTCCTCGCATACAGGACTAAATATCCGTCGAATAATTTTTCTTTCCCAATGTTAACTCGCCTTTTCTGCTTATCTATCAGCACACGGCGCCGTACAGCAGAACTGGCATGATAAGGGTTATATAAAGAGTGCATTTTGTACATCGTGTCATGAGTTGAAACCAATTGCTTCGCCAAACCGAAGTATCTCCGGTTTCCTAAGGTAAACCTAAGCCGGATCTCGACTAACATGTCATTCGTTGAGTTGGTATTTACACAGAAGTAGATGAACTCCTTAACTACATCGAAGTTGCTGCTATCAATAGAGACGTCTTGTCCTAATCGGTAGGCTTGTTTTTTTTTTGTTGATAGCATGTATTAAGTCTTCATTTACTTTAACATCAACTAACATCGCCTATTTTTTTTAGAAGCCGTGAAAGCGTCTATCATGGCACGGTGAGAGCGACCCATGATTTCAATATCGTTTGCATACCCCAATAGCTCGACGGATATGTAGAAGATAGTGCGTTCCGTATACAAACCTTGCACACTATCTGCTAAAGAACAAGATTTAAGAAGGCACATGACAGCGCATCTCCTTGCTCAAATAAGGTTCTTGTTTCGAATAGTTCTGATAAGCTTTTGCCAAACTGCACATTGTACCGCGTGCTTCATATGCGGCCTTGAAGTCGAAAAAAAAAAATTGTACCGCTATCATATGCGGCTTTAAAGTCGAAAAAAAGAAAAATTGGAAATTCGTTGGTCCTTTCCTGGATTTGTGTAAGTGTAAAAATTTTATTAATTGTACGGGCTTTTGTAGCTGATATTCTTCGGGCACGCTTTCCTTCACCCAGACTTGATTGATGATTTGGCCCAAGCGCCCTACCGAAACATCGCATCCGTATTTAAAAAGTCTTGCTGGTAGACCATTAGAGCTGGCGACCGTGTTGATTTCAAGCTTTTTTTTTATCGATAAGCCAACCTCCTCATTACTGGGACTGTTTCTTCATTGACCGGACAAGGGTTCTCTTCTTGCCTCATTACTCTAACTACGTGAAGCCCGCTAGCAGCTGCTATTTAAATACATCTACTAGATCTCCTTGGCTGTTTCAAAGAGCCTGTGTTCCGGTCTTGGAGCCAGCATCGAATTGCTTAGCTGTCGTATACAACCTCCGGATGTTGTTTCTATCGGAAGACTCTTCGATCTCCTTGAGCCTTCTTCTACTCGCTTGTCGTGGCTAAGTACTCTACTCTTGCTGCCCTTGTTTGCCGCTGCAGCGTTTTGATATGTAAATTTTCTGTCACCTTTTTCCGGTATACACACACATCATCATAGCACAGGCTTTTTCCTAGGGTGAAACGTCTCTCTATTGTGCCCTCTACATATAAGGAGTAGTACACTGCGACCTTGTGGTCTATTGTGCCCTCTACTTACACCTTGTTTTTTCCCCCAAAGGTGTAATTCACCAAGAATTATGTTTGACTGTCTTTGCTCTGACTTTAGTCTTAGCACGTAGCCAGTCATCTCAGACAGAGTATTATAGTGTTGCTATAATATTATTTTTCAAAACTCGCGCTAATACGTTTAGAAAGTCTCGTCCGGTTGGACAAAACCAGTATTCGGTGGTTACCGCGAGCAAGTAAAATGAACACAGTGGTCACAGTTACATCACTGCGCATCTCCATGCTTATACCGATCTGTGACTATCCTATTCTGCAACCCAAGCACTCAGTTTATGTGGTATGTCTATAACTGTTTTAAACCTGCCTTTCGCTACGTTACAGTCATATCTGTTCTTATTTTTAAAGGTAAAAAAAAATCATCCTCTTTTATTTTGAAGACAAAATAATAATTGTTGACCGATCCGAACGCAGCACACGTATTTATTTATTAACGATATGAATTTAGATTTAGATTCAAAAAAAAATGCGATCGCTATAGACTGACTCATGCAAACGACTAATGTCTGTGATTTAATAAATAATATCCCCTACCCCCCTCTATTTAATACATCCAACAGCAAAATGATTAGAAGAAAAAGTATATAACTTTCGTCTTCTTCTGTTCTATTAAATCGTAATTTAATCATAATTATGTCCCCCTACACTCCCCCAGCCACATAAAATTATTCGTTTGTCTGAATGTTAGATTAGAATTCTTCAAAGTGCTTGCTCCTCGAGAAAGTATATTTCGTCTCGCATTAAAATCTACTAAGATGAACAAACTAGTAAAACAACCATCCAAAATTAAATGAAAATATCTATTCCACCTTTGCTCCCTCTGCCACCATTGATCACACTTACTCCATAAACATAATTAAAATGCTATTCGGTTACTTGTGTATACCTTTGGCAGGTCTTGAATAGAGAAACGAACCTAATTTGTGTGTACTCCTTATCGAAACTCCAACAAACACAGAGCAGTGAGATACAACATCGTACCATTTTTTTTTTGTTGTACGAGAAAAGCCTCTGTCAAAAGATTTCTATCCGCATCCTTGCCGTCATGTACACTTACAGCATGAGTCTATTTTGCGGTAGCTAAGGCAAAGACATTCTGCTAAGATCCTTAGCGCGCCATATATTCGTATGTGCGCTATAACAACGTACAGCGCTGTATACCTAGCCAACCTACCCACCTACCAGTTGGAAAAGTTCTTTCGCGCTCACTAATAGAGTATAAAAAACCATTCGTGTGTGTGTATGTGTGCAAGAAGACACGACCCATTTCTATATACCTAGTACTTGGGAAAAATGAGAAAATAAATTAGAGACATTCCCTCCTTGAATAAAAGGAAAAAACGGTGTGTGCGTGAAGTTATACCATACATATATAAATGTACGCTATTTAGGCTATAGGAGTAAGATTCTTTTGATTGGTCGCGATATCCTGTGTATCATGCGATGTTCTCTTCCTGTTAAGCATGCTTTTCTGTGATATCACCATGTAACTTCCTTCCTTGGCGGTGCTAGCTCCTTACACAACATTTTTTGCATCAAAAAACAAAAAAGGAAATATGTTACTCATTCCTCTCGTTATTCTTTGAAACTCTTTCGTACGTCAGAAGGAGGGAAATGCGAAACAAAGTTGTGGCGCGATAAAAGTTGCGCACCCACAGTGAAAAAAGAATCGTGTGTAGTAGAAAGAAATCGCTGGTGCTGGCTGTGTGCAAAGAAAAGAGAAAATCAATATTTTGGGCGGTGTAAATGTTACGTATACGACCAAGGGAATGCAACCTTTTCGGCGCGACTTCCTTCAAACAATTCGCCGCCGCTTTCTTCTTATATTACATTTTATTTTTATTTTACTTGCAAAGTGAACAACCACATTTTACCCACGCCTATGTAGGTACATGCGGGATTCTGATTCTGATTCCATTCCTGCGCGCTTTCTTTTCAGATCCTTTACTGTGGTTTTCTTGTTTCTGTTTTTTATGTGTGTGTTTTGTGTTTTTTTTTCGTCGTCGAAGTCGTCGGTTTTAGCAACAACTCTTTGGCATGGCAGAAGAAATAGTAGACAAGGGTATAAATAAAATGAAAACACGCGGAAAACCTTAACCAATAGGGAAATTCTTATAAGAAGGATTCCACTCTTATTGGCTGCTTTTGGTATAGGGTTAACATTTTCTTCTTTTTCTTTCTCTCTTTCTTCTTCTTCATCTTCATCTTCTTCTGCTGCTTCTTCTACAAAAACTTATTACTTTCATACGTATACACAGTTTTAAAAGCAATGAAGAAAACGACGACGAAGAAAAAGACATGGGGACCCAAAACTCGCCTTTGTGTCGTCGTCATCGTTCTTGTAAGATTTTCAAGAAAATTTATCTTTTTCTATAGTGAGAGAGTGGGAGGAGGGTTGGTTGGAGTTTGCCGTTGATAGTGGTGGCGGTGATTTTAATCTATTTCGTTAAATTTGATATTCCCTTGTTGGAGTATAATACTTTTGAATGCTGGCGGTATATGGAAATAAACGACAAAAACATTTAAGTGACATCTTAAGAGATACTTTACCTTTTGGAAAATAGGGAGTTTTTTTTCTTCTAGTTTGCTGATGGGAGGGATGTGATGGGTTGGATAATCAGATTGTTAATGGGTTGATGAATACACCTACATGAGAGGTAGAGAGATAGATAGGGCTTTATGGTGGCAATATACCAGCACAAAGTCTACTAATATGAATAATGTATGTAGGTATGTACTTTCGCGCGAAGTTAATAAATATTTGGAATCCCTTTTAATGTATTCCTTAGGAATCTAGCCCATAAACAAATGCTTAATTAAACAAATGCTTAAAACCGCGGTTCAAGCATCTGCTATGTAGATATACGATAAAAGGGGAAGATTGGGTTCTCTGATAAAAAATGTCGTGTATTCACAAGAAAGAAATGCGATGCCATTAATAGGGTAAAAAAAATATACATACAGGACCTAAAGACTAGCTTTTCCTATCGTTGCATCTGCGGAGATATATATTTTGACCACAGTTTAATGCTATTTCCGAACGGGAATTCAATTTTTAAGAAGCTTCTCATGACAGTCCTTACTTTGGATGTTTGACAGACTATCGCAAGAGGTGGGGCAGCGAATAAAACCTTTAGAGTGGTAAGACTTGTATTTGACTAATTTTGTTAATGTAATTAATTTAATAAAATAATAATTCCGAGCAGGTAGCTTCACGTAATTCGTTCAATTCAAATTCTTTATTTAAGATTTATATTGAAAATAACTGAAGTATAAGATTGTCGATATGTTTCCATCAAACCGCAATGAGTGACGTGGCGGCCAAACTTCCGATTTTTCACTGAAGTGCGTGTACACGTTCAAAGCGGAAGGTTTGCGGAATAAGTGGAATCCGCGGAATGAGAAAATTGAGGTTGCGCAGTAAAATTTAAATTTCAAATTATGTGGCAGCAAGCAGGAAAGCACGAAAGAATTCAAAACTTCCGTTGAATAGCTGGTGGTTTCGTTTTCATTCATCACGGAGTCGACAGATTTGTATGAATTTAACTCACCGGACTAGTGTTGCGACTCCATACAAAATACATGCGCCTTAAATTTTAAGTGAGGAAGCTTAAATATTGAACATTTGGGGGAACACTGTGCGGCGATTTAATTTTTGATGACGAAATTTAAATAATTGCCATCCTTGTTCTTCGCTGCCAAAATCGCTTGTTCAATCAGTCAATCATAGTCAACTTAATTCTGAGCGATATTCTGAAAATTCCGTCAAAATTGAATCAAGTCGGTGACTACTTCGATGGCGCTACAGTCCGGGGTGGACCTGTGCCTCAACCAGTACGCCTCTCCAGTTAGCTCTGTCTTTGGCTAACTGCCTCCAGTTGACCACTCCAGGTTGGTTGAGGTCCCCGTCCACTTGAGCGCGCCACCTCTCAGATCTAAAACCGTTACCAAAATCAGTAAAATTATTTACGAACGGATTTTCCCTGATTTTCATTTTCCTTGAAATTTTCCTCCATAGTGTTCTTTCTTTGGCCAATAGGAATCCATCAAGCCTTAAATCGTTATGTGTGCACACGCGAACTGTAGTCCCTTTTATATATATCGAATGATTTACAATATAATTAGCATTTACATAATTGCTTACATTACATTATTGGTTACATATCTATAAAACTGAATCTTTAAAAGTTTACCGTTTGTTTTTTTCCTCAAGCCATAATGTTTTATTTTACTATTATTTGTTATACACTTTAAATAATAGTTCAGTAGTAAGTATCATATCTTTGTACCTCTAAACTGTACGACAACAAGCAGAATTTAATAATAAATATTTTATTTCGAATAAATTATAAACGAAATAAAATATATATATACTAGGTACCCCGTGCGCGCATTGCTTTGCCTGCCTGCACACATTCTGCAGAACCACACTCGCAATATTAAGTGTCTGTATCTTGAATTTGTTAATTGTCATGGCAAAACAAATTTTAACAGGAAACTGTAAGCTTTTGAAGTTAACGTATTATGTCGCTTCTCCGATCGCTTACTCATGTTCCCTAAAAATTGGCATAGCTCAATGAAATACATACAATTGCAACCTGAATGACATAAATAAAATCACAGATGTAAGATCAGGTACAATGAGTTTTTGAGGGCCATTTGCTAAAAGTAATGGGCCAACCGTAATAGACTTTCATGAGCTTAAACTAGCTTAATGAAATATCTAAATACTCGTAAGCAATACAGCATGACCATATTAGGATTATGCTCTGTTTCACCAAATTTTCGTTGACTTGAGTGGGCTTAAGAGAGTGTAAATTAAATGGGACGTTCAGTTAGGAAATTTGACAACTGACATCACAGAAGCCAAAAACAAGAACTTATGAATATATTTTTACATTACATCACTTTATTTTTTAAATGTTTTGCAAGAAAGAATTATGGTAGTCTAAAAGTAAATTTTCCACATTTTTTATTTTGCTCGAATATAAAATTTTTGACAGTTTGATTGAACTGCGTAATTTTATTTAAGTTCATTATGGGTAACTACAACTTTTGGGAGAAATTGAGTGGACTTCTCGTTCGGTTTCGACATAAGGTTAATCCCACTTACGTCTATTATATATGGCCTTTAAGGGCCACTTATCGTTGAAAGCTTAAATTCATGCTATCTCCTCGCCTAACGCGAGACTTTCTACTTTGTTCCCTACTTTGTTCTTCCTTCGGCTGGAGAGTTGGTGTTTATTCGCTCTACATCTCAAACGCGCAAAGGACAGAGTTTTTTTTTCTAGGGCAATGTCACTCGTAAAAAAAAAATATTAGGCATAAACGGCATATACAGAACCCAAAGACAACAGTTTAATGCCGACTCCGAACGGCAATTGATTTGAGACGCTTCTCGTAACAGTTATTCGTCAGACGTTCGCAAGAGGTAGGGCAGCGAATAAAAACTTTCAGGTGGTACAGGTCGGGATTTGAACCAGCGACCTCTCGCTTAGTGGTCTAACGCACTTAACCACTAAGCCACTGCACCCACAAGCTCGTAGATTTAATCATTAAATTATCTCCTCCAGAACTCGCCAACGTATTCGGGACCAAATATCTTACGAAAAAATGCTTTCAAAACGACAAAGAATATCTTCTTCCGCTTTAGAAAGTGTCTACACTTCGGATCGATAGAGTAGGACAGGGATTATAAGGGTCTTATATAAAATTTCCTTATCTATTCGGGAGATTATGTATAGGGTGATCCATTTCGAGGTTCCCTACTTTTTTAGAGAAAAATACACAGAAAATTCAAATTTAATGGAGAATGTTTATTATCATTTGAAAGAACATTCTTTGGCATTTATTTTTTGAAGATTATGTCTATCAAATGTTGGCCGTTGCTACGTCGCAGATGGTCCATCCGTTGAGTCCAATTTTCGATCACTCGTTCGAGCATTTCGACTGGTAACTGGCGAATGACACGCGTGATGTTTTCCTCCAAGGCCTGAATCGAAGCGGGTTTGTCGGCATAAGCTTTTGACTTTACATATCCCCACAGGAAAAAGTCTAACGGTGTTATATCACACGATCTTGGTGGCCAATCGACCGGCCCAAAACGTGAAATTATGTGCTCACCGAAATGTTCTCTCAATAAGTCCATTGATTGTTGCGATGTGTGGGAAGTGGCGCCGTCTTGCTGAAACCAAATATCGCCGAGATCACGAGCTTCAATTTCAGGCATCAAATAGTCGGTTATCATGGCACGATAACGGTCGCCATTGACGGTTACGTTCGCACCGGCATAATTTTTAAAGAAATATGGACCGATGATTCCACCGGCCCACAAACCATACCAAACCGTTGTTTTTTCTGGATGAAGTGGCAGTTCTTCAATATCTCTCTTCGTCCCAAATGCGGCAATTTTGTTTGTTTACATACCCATTGAGCCAGAAATGGGCCTCATCGCTAAACAAAATTTGCCTCGAAAACGTCGGATCTTCTTGGAACTTTTCAGGAGCCCATAGAGCGAAGCGATGTCGCTTGGGATGGTCGAGCGGCTTCAGTTGTTGCACAAGCTGTATTTTGTACGCTTTCAATTTAAGATCTTGACGTAAAATGCGCCAAGTCGTTCCATACGTCAGTCCGAGTTGCTGCGAACGGCGCCGAATCGACTCTCTACGGTCTTCGTGTACACTCTCAGCTACGGCCGCTATATTTTCTTCACAGCGTGCTGGACGTGGTCTATTCGGTCGAATATTATCCAATAATGAATGCTGGGTCTCAAAATGGGTGATGGTGTTGCGAATAGTACGCTCAGTAGGCCGATTATGTTAACCATTAGTTGAGCGAAGTGCACGAAACACATTCCTCACAGAACGTGAATTTTCATAATAAAGTTGAACAATTTGTAAACGTTGTTCACGCGTAAGTCTTTCCATTATGAAATGCCAAACAATACTAAACAAAAATAACATGACAGCATGACATGACTCACACGTGATCTGTCAAAAAAGGCTATTGGAAAAAGTATCTCTACTTGGATCACCCGTTAGTTGCCTTCTTCGCACTAATATTCTTCGTTTGATGTTTTCAGATGTGATAGCAGAGAAGAGGTAGACAAATTCCCTTACTTATGCTCGATAAAAGGTGGTGTGTACCGATTTAAGGTTATTGGGTTTTCTTCCGAATCTGCCTTAGTGTCAATATTTGGCCAAATGTGGACTTACCGGACCTAAAATCGCACTGATAGGGTCCAATCAGATCATTGACAAATGGTTTCAAGCGCTTGCGCTATACGGCAGACAAGATATTATATGTGAGACTGACACCTAATAGTTGTCGCAGTTTAGAAGGACTTTTTGTTGTGAAACGTACAAACGATGCTTAGGTTCCATTCATCAGGAATCTTTTTCTGTCAAAATCTTGGAAATGAGTTGGTTAATGCTCCTGGTGCCTCAAATAGTTCGGTGGATATACCGTCCGACCCAGCCGCCTTGTGGGAACTCAGTTTGTTTTCTTTCTGTATTCACTTCATTTGTGGACAGAATTCAACAAACCGAACGCTTTCACAAAAAAACTAAACTAACTATGCAACATAATAGGTATATATTTTATCAGAAAACTTTGACAATATGTCAAAATAAGGCCTTATAGAAGGCATTGTAAGTGCAAGGCAATATCTAGTAGAATTTGGAGATTTGGGGGCAATTTCAAAGTGGCCAAGGGGCACAGGGCCAAACCGCACAACAGATGGTCGACAACAGTTCATCAGATTCATAGTCATCTGAGTTTGACCATCTTATTATACCTCATCTCATCTGTGCACACGACACATGCACACATGTCTTTACACTTCTGCAGCTGCACCGTTAAACATATGGCCCGCTTTGCTTTGAAGGGTTTTGAATGAAGAAGTAAACGAAAAAAGTGAGCATTGGGCGTTTAAGACTTTAGACGGGATGAAAATAAACGCTCCTTATTTACGCTTAATAAATTGAGGTCCAGTACCATCCCGCAATGAAGTGCCGTCTAAGTAATTAAGGCCTGTTTGCAGATACCAAACAAATCTTACGCATAGATAAGTTCCACATAAATTCTATGTGATACTTAAATTTATGTAAGTTGCGCAAAAAAAAAATTATGTTCAACATATTAAGCGACCACTTTTGAATTTTATCTTACTTCAAGTCGGTTTGCGCTTACATATGTCAAAATATGATGAGTTTCGGTTTGTTTTTTGTTTAAACGTATTTTACAGTGTTTCTTTTTACAAAGTAAAAAAATAAATCTAATTTTTTTTTTTCACAATTAAAAAAAGGTTTCTTATTCATTGTGCTTTTGATGAAAAAGAAGTTATTGAATATAAAAAAACCGATGGAGCAACCTGAAAACACAAAGCCAGTCGAGATCATTCGATATGAATAGTGAGTTGCTCAAGAGGTGATACAACACTTCATGGACCAGTCGCCTCTAGATTGCAAAGCAGTAAGATATTTAAGCAGTAATCCAAGCCGCAAAGCAATAAAAATATAGATTAAAATCGAAATAGCCAAACTGCAATATGAAACGCTAAAAGAAGAAATTCAATAAAAATAAAGTTCACGACGGCGTCATACGAAACTTTCTCGGTACATGAGGTGTTTTTTTGAATCGCCTCTTAAAGAATGAACATTTGATCACATACCAAATTTATGCGTAAATCACTTTTAAGATTTTGAAAAAATATATATTTTAAAAAAAATTTAACATTGATTTTGGTGCAATTTCGCACATTGAACACTTTTAACATAATTGTTCAAAATAAAAAAAAAAACATAAGGAAAGGCTACAGTCCGCTTGGGGCGAACAGTATGATACCCTATCCTTATCCCTATGTACCCCAAAGAAAAAAAGCATTAGGAAGATGATATTTCATTCTATGAAATTTATAGAAAAAAAATATTTTTTTTAAAAAAACACCCCCAAAAAAGGTTGTACAACTTTATCTCTCTAACTTAAGCCTTAAAACGGTTTTTTCTAAATTGTGGGCGTGGCAGTCGGCGTAAATTTTTACACTTTACCATTCCGGAACCATAGGGACTATATGTTTCAAATTTCCTAGCATAACTTTAAAGGCCTCAGAAGGTGATACGGATGGACGGACATTGCTAAATAGTCTTAGATTTTGGTCCTGATCATAAATATATATACTTTTAGGGGCCTGCGACGAATATTAAGGGGAGTACAAACTATGTGTCAAAATTAATATACCCTTAGGATAGGGTATAATAAACACATAAATAAATAAATAAATAAATCTGTAAAGAAATAAAAAAATAGGTAAATCTGTAAATAAATAAACAAATAATTCTTTTTCCGAGGGTAGGTTGAAAATCTTCCATGAGACACTATGAGGACCGGCCACACGTGCGCATAATGGCGTTTGCCAGGCAGCTTTCTATTGGAGGCACCTGCTTGTACCGCCAATAACACGCGGTTAAATCTTATTGCGCTATTTCAAATGGTTTTATGCGTTGAAGTCGGTGCACTAAATTAGTATCGTTCACAATATATGTGTATCATTTCTTTATTGCAATGACCGCGAAGGCGAGTCTTGCTTACGGGCAAATAATTTTATTTCATCTGAACGATCTAGAACTATAGACCGTCAACCGGGGGATCTCTATTAATTCCTGTTACGAAGGATAGGAAGATCCTGGTTGATGCGTTGACCCAATGTCAACGGTTGCGAAAAATTAGCGAATTACGCGCACGTGAGCAATATACTTTGGGAACTTCTTTAAATACGATTTCTAGATGGACGACAAAGGAACGACCATATAGCGAGCGAAAACGACGACGATAATTGAAAACGCAGAGTTTCCCCTAAGGGTTATAATATACAAATGACAATTTCTTTATTTATTTAAGGGTATTTATACATTTTACAATTCAATAGAGAAAGAGAGAGATTACGATAACTTTAAGTATTTAAGTTATAAGGCGAATTCAAAATTATATTAAATATGGCGAATGGTATAAAAGAAGCGCCAGATTTGAAATTTTAACATATAAATGTGTGATGACGGTGGTATGTGGGCGGAGGATGACGATGATGATGATGACGATGCTGAAGTGAGGACGAGTGATGATTCGGCCTCAACATTCCGCCACCTTTGAAAGGACTGTGACTTTCAAGACGGGATTGCTGCAAGTTTGCGAATGGGCCTTCTGAATTCTCCTCGTGGTGTTTTTGCATCGGCGACTCTGACTCGACCATCTGGGCCTTCGATGACTTTAGTTATTCTCCCAATGAGCCATTTTTGGGGAGGTAAGTTGTCCTCGTGCATAATGACTAGACTTCCAATAGCGACATTTGGACTGGATGATGTCCACTTTGCACGACCTTGAAGCTCCTGGACGTACTCTGTTGTCCACCGTTTCCAAAAGTGAGTTTTGACTGCATTTATTCGCCGCCATCTTTGAATGTAGCTGATGTCCGCAACCTCCACTGCTGGTTCAGGAAGTGCCTTCAGCGATGACCCAATGAGCAGGTGTGCTGGCGTAAGTGCTTCCAAGTCGTTAGGATCCGCTGACATCGGGGTGATTGGCCTTGAGTTCATGATTGCTTCGATCTCCACCAGTGCTGTCGACAACTCTTCGAATGTTAGCTTCGCACCTCTCAAGCTGCGAAGCAGATGACCCTTTGCTATTTTGACGGCCGCCTCCCAAATCCCACCGAAGTGGGGTGCCCTGGGGGGTATAAAATGAAAATTAATGGTGGCATTAGTACAAAAGTTTATTATGGATTGTTGGTTGACTTTTTTAAACAACATATCACGCAATTCTACAAGTTTTGACTGTGTGCCAACAAAATTTGTTGCGTTATCGCAGTGAATGTCTCTGGGTAGACCTCGACGACCTATCAGCCTCTTCAAAGCTGCTATAAAAGCGTCAGCGGAAAGATCAGACACCGCCTCCAAGTGAACTGCTTTCGACGAAAAGCAAACAAAGACCGCAACATAGGTTTTGTACGGAACTTTACCACGAATTTTAAAATGTGTATAGATGGGACCGCAGAAATCAACCCCACAGCAAATGAATGGGCGCGATGGAGTCAATCTGTCAGCAGGTAAATCTCCCATCACCTGTTCGAATAATTTTGGTCGATATCTGACACAATGCGGACACTGTCGAACTATCTGGCGTGTCACCTCCCGAACATTATTTATCCAAAACCTTTGTCTGGAAAGCGCCACTAGAGCCTTTGGACCAGCATGATAATTTGAGATGTGTAGATACCGAACGATGTTTCTCGTAAAACTACAGTTTTTGGGAAGAAGCAATGGGTGCTTACATTCCTCTGGAATGTTGGCGTGCTTCAACCGGCCTCCTACTTTTAATAGAGTGATACCATTTACCTCCTGTATAATAAGATTTAACCATTTTATGGATCCTCTAAGTTTCGAATTGCTTTTGATGGCTTCGACTTCCTTAGCAAAATACTTCATTTGAATTAAATGTATTATTCTGTATAACGCATTATTTAACTCCTCAACCGTAAGATATTCCCCACATATATATGATGGATTTCTGATTCTTTTATGAAACCGTTCGATATATGCGAAAACTCGTAGTGTTTTTATGTATGAACTGAATCGATCTATTATCTGTAATAGATAATTTTCTCTTAGTTCTTGGCAGCTTAAAACAGTTTTTCTTGTCTCCAAGACAGATTCTTCCGGAGAAAGTGGTATCTCAACAATAGATGGCCAAGTGTCCTCACCATGAAGTAGGAAGTCTGGTCCTGTAAGCCATATCGAACTCATTAGTTCTTCTACCGTACATCCTCGAGAAACCAAATCTGCCGGATTGTAGTGTGTTGGTACATGTTTCCATCGGACATGTCTTGTTTTTTCCTGGATTTCTGCAACTCTATTTCCCACGAAGGTATTTAATTTTGATGAGTGTCTTGATATCCAATGTAAGACAATGGCTGAATCCGTCCAAAAGTAAACTGCTGTGTGATTGTTACCGAATATCTTTTTAATTTTCACCCAAAGTTTTGCTAATAAATGAGCTGCGCAAAGTTCTAAGCGAGGAAGTTGTTTCCTCTTGGCTGGCGCAACCCTGGATTTAGCGACTAAAAGCTTTACTCCTACTAATCCCGAGGAATCTATGGCTCTCAAGTATATGCAGCAACCATATGCCTTCATGGATGCGTCTGCGAAGCCATGTATTTGGTAGCTTATTTTGTCGTCCATGAGAACATATCGGGGAACCGAAAGATTTTGCAGTGAGTGCAGGTCCACCATAAACTGACGCCATTCAGTATCGATGTTTTGTGGGATTGGTGCATCCCAATCCAATTTTTCGATCCACAACTTTTGTAGAATGATTTTCGCTTGTATAATGATTGGACTAAGTAAGCCCATTGGATCAAAGAGCGAAGACGAAAGTGAGAGAATAGATCTCTTGGTGAATTTGGAATAATTGCGGTTGGGCTTGTAAGAAAACTTAAATTTATCAGATAGAGGATTCCAAGCAATCCCTAAAGTGCTTGTTAGATTGGACTCAGTTAATCTGATATGTTTTTGCTTGGCTTCATCAACAAAAGTAAGGTGATTACTGTTCCATTTCGACAGCTCGAACCCAGCTGACTTCAAAATTTCAATGACTTCATTGCGTTTTTGAGTAAGCGTTTCGATGTCATCCGCTCCTGTCAACATGTCGTCAACGTAGAAGTCTGACTTCAGAACTGATGCACCTAGGCTTAATTGCTCTTGATTTTTCTCAGCCAGGTACTGAAGGCAACGGATCGCTAAGAACGGCGCCGCTGACGTACCGTATGTTATTGTGTTCAATTGGAACGTTTGTACCGCGGTTAGGGACTTTCTCTCCATAAGATAAGTTGCAACCTCCTATGCGATGGATGCACTAAAACTTGCCGATACATTTTGACAATATCTGCGGTAAGAGCATATCGCCAAAGTCGGAAACGAAGTAATAGTATCAAGATTTCGTCCTGTATCCATGAGGATTCCATTTAAGGAAATCTGCGAAGATGTACAACAAGATGCGTCAAAGACAACGCGTAGTTTTGTAGATACGCTATCGGGTCTTATTACGCATTGATGCGGTAAATAATAATGAGGTGTTTCAAGCTTTGGATCTGTGACAAGAGACATGTGACCTAATAATTCGTATTCTTTTAAGAAGTCCTAATACTGTGTTTTCAACGATGTATTTTTAGACAACCTACGCTCGAGCGACAAAAATCTTCTAAAGGCGATATCGTAGGAAACTCCAAGGCAACTGGGATCCTTTTTGAGGGGTAACTGAATCATGAGACGACCGTTAGGTAGAACTTCGATGGTGTTTCTGAAATGCATCTCACAGTCCTTCTGCTCTTCTGACCACTTTGACCGATGTTCCTGTATTTCTTCTAGTTCCCAGAACTTCTCGACGTATTGATCCAGTGAATCCTCTATTACGTTGATGCAGCACAGATTCTTCTTTTCGCGAATCTGAGTTTTGTATCTTCCTGATACAATCCACCCAAGTTTTGTCCTTTGCAAAGATGGAAGGCAGTCACCAAGTTTGACTTGACCTTCTTGCAGCAAATCGAAGAATGCTTCAGCACCTAATAACATATCAATTCGAGAAGGATGATTGAAGCGCTCATCAGCGAGCTCAAGATTCTTAAGAAGATTCCACCCAGTGATATTAAGCGCTGCTTCCGGCTGATACCCTGTGATGGAAGGAGCTACTAAGAATTCTAATGAAACCTCGAAATTGTTGTATCTGGATCGAATGGTTGATTGAGTATGATGTTTAATTTTTGTTTCTGATACTCCTATTCCCACGATGTCAACGTTCTTTCGTTGTGTTTTAAGACAAAGCGAGTTTGCAAATTTCTCGTTGATAAAATTGACTTGGGAGCCGGAATCAAGCAGAACCCTACCCAAATGAAAACTTCCTGAAGAGTCCTTAACCAGAACCAGCGCCGTTGCCAAGATAACTTGCGCTTCAGGGGCATGCTCCTTTTCCGATGCGGAATGCACTGCAGCAGATGTGGAAGGTGCAACATCAGTAGTAGAGGTGTTGTTGGTTGGTTGAGACCTGTGTAAAAGACTATGGTGCAATTGCTTGCAAATCTTACACCTGTATGTTGAGGGGCATTTGGAAACACTATGACCTTTCCCTAAGCAATTCAAACATAAACCCAACCTCTTTGCATTTAAAAATCGATCCATAACTGATAGCTCTTTAAAACTTGAACAACCTGTTATCGAATGAGTATTGATTTGACAAAAGAAACAAGATCTTTGATTGACAGCCAGTGAAGTTGGAAAGCGTTGATTCGAAGAGAACGGCTTTGATTTGTTGGACCATTTCTGAATGGGCTCCGACCGAAGCTGCTTGCTATCCCTAGCCTCCAGGTATTGACACCGTTTACTCAGGACATTTGCGCACTCGTTCCACTCAGGTAACTTCTTGTAGTCCAGCTGTTCATCCCACTTAGATTGTGTGTCCGGGTCAACCTTTGAAATGGCAATATGGATTACGATGGCATTGCAAATATTCTCGAAAGATCCTATCGAAAGTAAGGAACTAAATAATGCTGAAATGTTGTCCACTAAACTTCTTAGTAAAGCAGGAGAAGCTTTCGGAACCTTGGGTAATTCAATTAGTTCTGAGATATATTCCAAAAAGATTAAGCAATCATTGTCATAACGCTCCTTTAGCCTTAAGAGTGCTTTGGAATAGTTTTCCTCCGTGACTTGGAACGCCTTAACTGTGCCAAGAGCTTGATCGCTTAAGCATGACAACAAATAATTAAATTTTTCAATTTTTGTTAAGCTCAGATCATAATCCACTAGATTATTGAATGAATTTATAAAATTTTTGTAGTCTGAGTATCTTCCACTAAATCTAGGTAAACGTTGTTTTGGAAGATGACTAATTGTATGTGGAATTGCTACTGTCATATCTGCAACACTACTGCGCCTGCCAGTTCCCAAAAGCGAAATAATTTTTGTTTTGGCAGTAATGTACAATTCTTCAATTTCAGTGCGACAAGTATCAGTTGGTACCAATCCTTCTATTTTAGTCTGGTATACTAAGATTTGTTTGAAGTATGACTCCAGAATCCCTAGACGACACTCAAGCTCTGTTGCGGTGAATGTATTAGAATTGGACTCGACCACATTCTTTATGCGGGATATGCTACCTTTAGTGGAAGCACGTTGTTGTTTCAATTCCTCAATAGTCTGTTCAGCTGCCATTTTTACAGCAAAAGTGAAGTTTTGATTAATTATTATTATTTATTTTGTTTATGTAGTTTATAGTTATTCCAAACTAGAACGACAAAATTCGACTAAATAGCTTTATTTAGTACAAAAGCTTATTTAAAACGAAACCAACGCAGTTGGCAAAGATCAAAGAGCAATGTTTCTTATGTAACAAATTACTTCGGCGAAAGAATCCAAGATTTATTCCAGATAATTATTTAAATGCGGCTATTATCCAATATAACTTGAATGTATACGAGATAAATTATAATCATAGAAAATATTATTAACAGCGATTCTATACAATTGATTTGCAGTTTAGCATAAAATTGGCGAAAATGACAAAAGAATTCCAATCATTCTCATTAAAGCCTTTCTTTCAGTGCAATGATCATGCAGCAAGATCTCCCGCGACGACGACGAAAAATTCAGATAAGCGATGATGTGTGGGCGAAATGAAGATCGATGCACTGAAATCAAGTGTGTATGCGTTGACTGGGATTGTGGATTTTGGATGGTACAGCGTGCGAGCGTACAAGCGAAAGAGAGCCGAAAGCGACGACGAAAAAAATTTTGCGATAGTGTGGTGGGGGTGCAGTGTGGCGTGAAGAAATTTAAAATTCAAATTTGAGGCGAAAGCTTTTCTGCGCGTAATATATGTATGTTTGTGTAATACACTGGACACAAAGGTGGAACTTATTTCCTCTCTTTTGTGGATTCTAGCGAAGTTGTTACCGATGATAGACCAATGTATGTTATTCTACGGAGATTAAATTAGATCAGCGAAAAGGTGTTTTTGCCGCCAAAGAAAAACGAAGATTTTATTTGAATTTGGTATAAACTATTTTATATTACCAAATATGACGAAATGCGAAATATGTTGTTTTTTAATTTTTAATATTAAATTTCATGCAGCATGCAAGTCTAAATTATGTCAAAGGTGCGTTTTGTGCGATTTTACTTGATGTACATATATGTATGTTGCAATGTCAGGAATGTAATTTCGTTTAGCGAAGATTGATTATTACTTCTTAACGCAAATTTGAATAATTAGACTATCGGACGTACCTGGGTGGGAGATGTAATACTTATCTCCCACACTTTTTCCTTGTCGTTGCTCGGAATGATGTTTCTCCTGGGTTTTCTGGTGAATATTTGCTGGATCTTCTGGTTGTTTGTCCGTTTCCTGGTTTTTTTCCTTCACCTACACTTTGCACTCGCGTGACCGAAACCGAAAGCGCGGCGCGATTTTTTTTTTTTTCAAAAAGAAGAATGTTCTGCACTTGTTGAGTTTTTACAGTTTTTTACTCACTATGGTGCACGTGTATTTGATAAAGTTTATATATTATTAATATCCAAATTTGTGGATTCTCACTTTAACCACGTTGGGCGCCAAAATGAACGATCTAGAACTATAGACCGTCAACCGGGGGATCTCTATTAATTCCTGTTACGAAGGATAGGAAGATCCTGGTTGATGCGTTGACCCAATGTCAACGGTTGCGAAAAATTAGCGAATTACGCGCACGTGAGCAATATACTTTGGGAACTTCTTTAAACACGATTTCTAGATGGACGACAAAGTTTATATATTATTAATATCCAAATTTGTGGATTCTCACTTTAACCACGTTGGGCGCCAAAATGAACGATCTAGAACTATAGACCGTCAACCGGGGGATCTCTATTAATTCCTGTTACGAAGGATAGGAAGATCCTGGTTGATGCGTTGACCCAATGTCAACGGTTGCGAAAAATTAGCGAATTACGCGCACGTGAGCAATATACTTTGGGAACTTCTTTAAACACGATTTCTAGATGGACGACAAAGGAACGACCATATAGCGAGCGAAAACGACGACGATAATTGAAAACGCAGAGTTTCCCCTAAGGGTTATAATATACAAATGACAATTGCTTTATTTATTTAAGGGTATTTATACATTTTACAATTCAATAGAGAAAGAGAGAGATTACGTTAACTTTAAGTATTTAAGTTATAAGGCGAATTCAAAATTATATTAAATATGGCGAATGGTATAAAAGAAGCGCCAGATTTGAAATGTTAACATATAAATGTGTGATGACGGTGGTATGTGGGCGGAGGATGACGATGATGATGATGACGATGCTGAAGTGAGGACGAGTGATGATGATTCGGCCTCAACATCATCTTCGACGGTTGCCACATCAAAAACTCTGTGGATAGCACTATTTCGGATATACTAGGGGGCATTTACATTTCTTATTAGCACTTTGTGATGATATTTGCTTTGATACAAACAACCAAAGTTGTATACCATACGTACCAAAACGGTTTCAGAACTTGCTTGTAAAAAAAAAAAAGAAAAAAGAAATAAAAGAAGCTTGTTTTGTATGCTGAGTTTGGCAAACCGACCAAGCAGCCAATGATTTGATTATATTTATTAAAGAGCTCTTCCCGCTTCTTTTTTACGTGCGATTTCCATTTTTTGTTTCGTGTCTAATGTCATATCCAAATATTTTGCTTCATTTGCGTAAGGAATTTCTACGGAGTCTATGAAAATGTGTAGCGTATTTATATTTCTGTAAGTAAAATTAACGTACGTGGATTTTGTTTCATTAAGGACAAATGTTAGAGAGAGCCAAACAACTGATCGAGATCGCCATCCAAAAATTCTTCCTAGCATTTGCAAATCAGTAATGTTTTATATGCCGAACGCAACAGACGTCCACATTATACAATCAGGAAACAAAGACAAATACAACGATAACGACAAAAGCAAATTCAATTGTTTTAGCCAAAACTTATAATTAACCTTAATTTCTTAATCAATACATACTATTATTGCTTTATTTACTAAGAAAGCAAAGTGTTTTATTTGTTCTGTATGATTTTTAAATCCGCCGACATTACATGTTTTCCGAATTTCGGTACGTCAGTCTGTCTCTTTCGTCGACGTTAATAAAATAATATTTGCCCTGGCCCCACGCCAAACTCAACAGTCAATCAAAACAGTCGTTCTATACGAAACTGCCGGCAAATTCGAGTTTCATCAAAAGTTTTAGGATAATACCAAAGGACAAAGGAAAAGGAGGGAGGGAGGGTGATTCGAGTGATAACGAGGAAGATTCGTTGCTGGACGAGGCGATAGTGGTTGGGAGTGCAATGGATTCCGAGACGAAAGCAGCTATCCCCAACTGCCTAAAAAAACTTCGCACATCTGTGCAGGATTTATAGAATTCTACGTTGGACAGCCAAAGAGACGTTGCCAGATTAAACTACAAAATGGAGACGAGTGCTGAAAGGTGTGCGATTACTACAGCCGGCAGTGCCAATGTCGTTTAAGTAGTCCAAAATCCTCGAGAAATGTCGCCATCACCATCGTCTGCTACAAGCCAAACAATCTCAGCCGCGGCAAACTTTCAGCCCGTCTCTTTGAAACTTCATTACTTGCCAACATTTTCAGGTTATGTTGAAGAATGGTCACTTTTTCTGTCCAATTATAAAGACTCAATAGAGGAATTTAATTACAACAAACGCCAAAACCTTTAAAGACTGCAAAAATGCTTGGTACGACCGGCAAGGGAGGTCGTTGCTTCTGTGCTTATTAATGTACAAGACGTCCCGGATGTAATTGATGAATTGAATTTTCGCTTTGGAAGACCAGATGTACTCGTCCGTCACCAACTTAATAAAATTCAAAAATTTCAAGCTATCGCAGAAGATAAAGTAGAACTACTACTAGCATTTTCTACTCAAGTGCGCAGCGGTGTTGCTTTTCTGAAATCCTCCAACAGCGAACATAGCCTAACAAACTCTTCAATTTTGAATGAATTGGTGTAAAGCCGTACCCAACTATTGCGGATTTCTCAAAATTGTTCTGCCGGCTGGCAAGAATGATTGCCTCATGCCACCACCTTTCAAAAACACTGGAACGTCGAGACGACGCATTTTGCATATGAATAACACAGCTGCCGCCATCGTCCAGACAAATCCATAAACAACATACAAGTGCTTGCAGTGTGGTGAGAATCATTTTATCTCAAACTGCAATGTTTTCAATCAGTCAATGAGTGTTGAAGATCGCTGGAGATCAGGACCAAATAGAAAAGTGGATGTATTTGCCATGTTTCAGCCATAGGGTTCAGCCATATCAATTTTGGAGGAAGACGTTGCCAATGAACTAGGACTTAAAGGACGATCGCAGCCGTTAACACTTCAGTGTTATGGCCAAAATGTAACAACGGAACCATCCACGGCGGTCAACCTTGAAATAAGAGGTGAGGGTGAGTCCACTTCATATGTTATAAAAAATTGTCGCACAGTGCGCAACCTGAATCTGCCTTTCCAGACATTCAACAAGTCAGAGTTCAAACACTTTGAATGTTTGCCAATTAGGAGTTACGAAGTTTTCAAACCAGTAGTACTTCTTGGATTAGACAACGTCCATTTGGGAATATACTCCACGATTGTTCAATCTAGTGACATAAGGCCGTTGCCCGTAAAAACAAAGCTAGGTTGGGTAATTTATGGACCAAATAATAGTGTGGGAACATCAGCACCAGTTGTACTACACATTCGAGAACAGCGGCCTAACAACGATCTACACAGTTTAATGAGAGGGTACTTCTTGGCAGACAACTTCGGCATAGATCCATCGCCTACAATTTTAGAGTCACATGACGACCAAAGAGCCCGTCAAATTATGCAGCAAACATCACATCGCATTGGACAACATTTTGAGACCGGTCTAATATGGAAGAGTCATCAGCCCTGTTTGCCTAACAGTCTTAAAATGGCCGAAAAACGTCTATTCGGTACTGAGAAGAAGATGAACCAAAACGCACACTTTGCCGCCAAATATATGAAATATCAAAATATATTGAGAAATGATACTCTAAAAAAAACTCCAGCAGAAATAAATCGATGATGTCAGTCAGCCAGTGTGGTATGTACCCCATTTTGCCGTGCAAACCCCACACAGGCCTGATAAACGCACAAGAATTTCAAAACAAATATCCAGAAGCCTTAGAAGCTATTGTCAACAAACACTACGGTGATGACTATGTCGCAAGTTTCCTAAACGAAGAAGAAGCTACGCAGATTTGTAAGAACGTAGTAAAGGTCAACAGTGAAAGTGGTTTTGATTTGAGAAACTTTATATCAAATTCAACTTGCCTGCAGTCATCTATTAACGCAAAATCTAAGGGAAGTACCAGTACGCTAAACCCGGATTATCAAGCCACTTCAGACAAGGTTCTTGGAATGCATTGGAATACTGGAGCCGACAGTTTTGAGTTAAAAAAAAAATGTCACCGCAACCCAAAGAAGGTCATAGACTGAATTCGACCGCCAACAAAAAGGGAACTCCTAGGGATTGTAATGGCAATTTCCCTATGGACTTTTAGCAAAGATTCTATTTACTATATCTCAAAATAATTGTACAAGACACTTGGAAAGGTAATATGGCCTGGGATGATCCGCTGAAAACCATCATTAATGGCAAGGCTGGGGGAAGGAGTTCCAAGGAATAAATGCATTTCGAGTCCTACGATGTTACTCATCGCATTTATTTAGAACAAATTCAATCGACTTACACATCTTCGTGGGTGCAAGCCAAGTCACCTTTGCTGCCGCTGGCCACTTCGGAGTCATCCATTCCCAGGGAGTTGATGTTGTTTTTGTTTTGGAAAAACTCGTGAAGAACCTCAAAAAAATATGTCCATCCCTAGATTGGAACTACAAGCTGCAGTGCTGGCCACTCGCTTTAGCAATTATAGTTTGCAATCATGACATCAAAATATCTAAAATAATTTTTAGGACGATCCTTTATTGGATTAATCCAGCAGAGCGGAAATTCAAAGCCTCTGTTGCACATCCTGTTATTGAAATACGTTTGTCCTCAGAACCATCGCAATGGCGTTGGACTCCTACAGACAAAAACAGCGCAGATGTAGCCACTCGTGCGTGTCAATGGTTCTCCAAAGATTAAAACGAATAGCATGTGGATCTCCGGCACTCGTTAGCGAAGGAATGGCTTGGATTAGAAGAAACAGACAGGAGATCATTGATAAAAATTAGAAAGATGAAGGAGAAAAGAACGGAGCCTTGGGGGACACCAGCATTTCTTGCTCCATTAACGCCAAATCAGGTCTCCATGACCTTGGAAAGAAGGGGCGTTAGTGCAATTGGTCGGTAGGAGGAGACAGAGGAGGATTCGCTTTTTTTGGGACGGGCTCGACAAATGCTGTTTTCCATCTTCTCGGAAAAAGCCCTGAATAGGACAGATTGAAAAGCTTACGCAGTGGTTTTGCCAGCGTGGAAGAATATCTCTTCAGAACGATTTATGTGTATTGAGATCTCGAAGAACTCTTGTTACTGTACGAGTGCAAAAATGGATGTTCCCATAAAATATTCAATGCGCTCGAGTACAGGGGGAGATAAAGCACAATATGGCAGCGTTGAGATAGCTGCAAAATGAGTAACGAGCAGATTGGCTTAATCCGAAGAGCTGACAGCTGGGATGTCATTGCAAATGAGTGTCCAGATAGATGTCGAGGCCGAATTTTTAATATTCTTGACAAACGATCAAAAGTTTTTACTACCGGTGGGTCTTTGTAGTATTTGTTGCCTCAACTTTTGGTCGTAGGAGAATTTGACACTATAAATATGGGCATTGCAGTCATTTCTGGATCGTTTGAACTTTTTTCGGTTTTCCTCAATTGGGTTGCCCAACAGTCGTTTTCGAGGAAACACAACGACCAGTTAAAAAAGGTTTTAAAGCTTCCCAACTGGCTTTCTCGTATTGCCAAAAGGTTCTTGTAGGAGCTTGTTCTGGAACTGTGTGGTTGAAGTACGAGATATGTATGATACAATGGTCTGACGAACCTAGAGGCGATAATACATTTAGAGTGTATTTATCAGGGTGAGCGGTAAGAAACAAGTCCAGAGTGTTGGCGTTTTGACCGCTAACGTCCGGTATCCGTGTCGGCTAATTCACATGCTGGGTTAAATTATTGAACTCAGCAAAGATCTCGACATACCTTCCTTCGGGTGTTGTCTGTCCAGAATGTCGAAGCCAACTTGAATTGTGTATATTGAAATCTCCCGCAATGACGATTTCAGTACGAGGATAATGGGTTGCAATTCTGGTGATGGAATCAGATAGTGCATCAAACTCATTATAAGTTGAATGCCTGTCCTGGTTAGGGCTTCTGTAAATAAAACAGTAGTGAATGAATTGCCTACGGATATGGAATTTTAGCTAAATATAATTAAATTCCGGATTGGAACATTGGCCATATTGAGGTAGAAGACGGTAGGCTACATCACTACGTATATAAACGGCGATACCACGATGGGAAAAGAATAATGGCACCAAGTTATATCCAGGCAGACTAAGCTCTATTAAATCGAAATCAATGCTGACCTGTATTTCACTAAGTACCAAAACAGCTGGTTTATTGTAAATCGCATGAGCGTACAATGAAAAATAATTGGTTTTCAACCCACGACTTGTTCGGCCCACTGAATGTCGCAATTGGCAGACGAAGAGAAAAGTGATGGGGAGTCATCTTTACACGAGGAGCCCATCTCGAACTAGCCGAAAGTTTGTCCACCGATGCCTTTATAGTTTGTCTCCGAAACATTATTAATCGAAGAGGCACACCCGTCAGAATTAGAAGTGACAATGGTACAAATTTTATTGGTGCCAAACGAGAATACAAAGAAGCACAACATTTATTCGATGTCGACCGCATACGAGATGAAGCAACCAGCCGATACATCGAATGGCTATTCAATTGCCCGTCCAATCCAAGCTCAGAATGTTGCTGGGAACGTCTTATATGAATAATTAAGCGCTGAT
Source organism: Ferdinandea cuprea (assembly GCA_963576555.1). Lineage (NCBI taxonomy): Eukaryota > Metazoa > Arthropoda > Insecta > Diptera > Syrphidae > Ferdinandea > Ferdinandea cuprea. Next base: position 27,625,741 of record OY754962.1, read on the forward strand.
TTGCTAAAACTCTGGCCGAAGAGACTCCAAAAGTTGAGATTCTGAGAAACATTCTCATAGAAGCCGACAACATTATAAATTCAAGACCACTTACATATATCCACTAACCATGCAGGACGATGAGCCATTAACGCCAAATCATTTTCTGTTAGGGTGCGTCAATTCGACACAAACCACTTACTCTGTAGATGAAAATATATGCCTCAGGAGTGGAGGATTGCACAAAACCTTAAAGACCATCTGTGGAAAATATGGATAGTGGAGTACTTACCTCAACTTTTAAAACGACCAAAGTGGAATGACAGAGTGCCCCTGCTGCAAGTCAATGACTTGGTTATGATTTGTGACTCCAATCAGCCTCGAAGTCAATGGCGAAAAGGCCGCATTTCAAAAGTATTTCCTGCTAGAGATGGACAGATCCGTTTCGCCGAAGTTAAAACCTCAAATGGACTTATCCGTCGTTCGGCCTCCAGACTTTCAGTGCTGATAATTGATGGTGGAGAGCCAAACAACTGATCGAGATCGCCATCTAAAAATTCTTCCTAGTATTTGCAAATCAGTATTGTTTTATACGCTGAACGCAAAAGACGTCCACATCATACAATAAAGAAACAAAGACAAAGACAACGATAACGACAAAAGCTAATTCAATTGTTTTAGCCAAAACTTATAATTAAACTTAATTTCTTAATCAATACATACTATTATTTCTTTATTAACTAAGAAAGCAAAGTGTTTTATTTCTGTATGATTTTTAAAGCCGCCGACATTACAGACAATGCGCCAAGTGTTTGTCCAGTCAAAAACTCTGTTGATAGCCCGTTCAAGCTTACTCGTTGCTGATTCAACCATATTCAAACGTAGCTACAAATGTGCCTTCTTCCTGCGGAATATCTCCAGTAAAGACTTGAAATAGAATCGGACCCAGGACGCTTCCTTGTGGAACTCCTGCCGCGATATTTTTGAAATCGGAAGATTCGTTTTTCTGCCTAACAGAGAAAAGTCTGTCCGCTGTATAAGAACTTAATATCTCATATATTTGCTTGGAAAAGGTTTATTTTAGCTTATGTTTCAATCCTGTATGCCATACTTTATCGAAAGCTTGGGAGACGTCGAGAAAAACGCTAGAACATATTTTTTCTCCTCCAGACTTTTTCAATTTCATTGATTATTCGATAAACCTGGTCGATTGTTGAGTGTTTAATTCTGAACATGAATTGTTGATCAGGTATTAGTCGGCGCTCTTCGGTAATCGGATGTAACCGTTTTAGTAAAAAAATCAAATACTTTTGATATAATTGGTAAAAGAGATATTGGTCTATACGATTTCTTGTCATATGGGGATTATCCACCATTATGACCTCAGCTACTTTTTATTGTCTTGGAATATATAATAACCTAAACGAAGCATTTATAAGTTAAGTGAACATAATTAGTGTTTTCCTATGCAACGCTTTTAGGACCTGCGCCTCAATCAAGTCGTATGCTGGAGCTTTGTTTAGTTTCAATTTTTGTATTGCATAGCCCACTTTTAATTTTATAATTGTCAGGTATCCCCGCTAAGATCGTATCTTCGATTATCTCTTGACCGTCAATTGGCTTAAACATTTCTTCTAAGTGATCGGCAAAAATTTCAGATTCTTCTTTGTCGCCTTTCGCCCATTCGCCGTTATCCTTTTTTATGGGAGGCGCTTGCGATTTTGGCTTTTTGATACTTTTCATAGCTTTCCACAACAAGTAGTTCGAAGCCTTATCCGCGGCAAGACCCTCAAGATATGAAGAAACTTTGCGATTTTTAAAGTCCTGAAACTTTTCGTAGAAAATCAAGAAACACGATCGATTTTATTTTCGCAGTCTTTTCTAAAGTTAGTTGATACGCAATAAAGTCCGGGTGGACCCTTATTTTTCAATAGGCAGACGCTAATTGTCAAAATGAGAGGCGAGTGATCAGAAGACAGATCGAAACATTCTTCACCTTTAATAAAGCTTTCGGCATTTCCTTTAAAAATTTAAAAATCTAAAATGTCTGAAAGTTTTTGCCGTATCCGTAGGACAATAAGTCGGTTTGCGTGACGACTAAAAGTCTCCAAATTGCATACCGGATTCATAGAGAAGCTTTCCTTTTGGTTAAATGCATCGTGAATCCCTGAAGGTGTGTTTTGCATAAAATCACCACAGACAACAAAGTTCCGTGCGAGTGAGTTAAAAATACTCGTGAAATCAATTTTTTCTATCTATTCCCTTGGAGGGATATATATACACGCAATATTATAACCTTGTCTAATATTTTTTATTCGAACCGCAATTATTTGAATATTATCTTGCTTCATTTTTGTGCTTATTGAATGCTCAGTGTCTTATAAACAGAGACAGTCCACCTATAGCCCTTTAAGAAGGGTAACATACATGATAGGCACGATACCCTTTAATTTGTATACTTGATTACTTCGTAAGATGGGTTTTAGAAATATGTAGATATCATTCAGAAAATATGTCTATATCATTCAACTTCAACTTCGTCGATCTTTTGTAAAAGGCCATTTGAATTCCACGGTACAATTTCTATTTTGGTTTTTTCGTTAATATTCATATTCATATTTATATGCAATGAAGTGAGCCCCGAAGTTTATGGTCGAGGTCGTCAAATTTTTCAAATACGCGTTTATGAATTCCACTTTGTCCTTGCTCTCTAGCAAGAATTGCAGAAAAAAAAAGAAAGCTTGGAACGCCGCTTCAGCGTGTGTCTATGGCCGAGGTTTTGACAATACTCTATTATCAATTCTCTTTTCTCGCGGCGGTTTGGATATTTCCTTAGCGTTCCGGGAGTCGACGACTTTTTCATGTTTTTCTCTAGGCAGCTTAGACATTGCCTTTACATTTTTTCGTCGTTCAATTAATTTGTTTGTACCTCTTTTGGGTTTGCCATTCTTTTTAATGACAACGGGTAAAAATGTCTTCTTTACTATATGGCGCCTGCTTTCAAACTCTTTAGCTACTCCGCAAGCGCGATAATTTTACAGATGATTTTCCTTACAGTTTATGCAGGTTGCCCTGTAATTTAAGACCGCAATCTATAGACAAATGTTTCCCGGCGCATTTAGCGCAACGCGGTTCTTTTCGACAATATTCGTTTGTTTGGTAATACCCTTGACAACGCTGCATTGAGGGACGAGTCTATTCGTTTTACGCAATGATTCAATTTTAACTAACGGGTGATCCAAGTAGAGATACTTTTTTCAATAGCCTTTTTTGACAGATCACGTGTGAGTCATGTCATGCTGTCATGTTATTTTTGTTTAGTATTGTTTGGCATTTCATAATGGAAAGACTTACGCGTGAACAACGTTTACAAATTGTTCAACTTTATTATGAAAATTCACGTTCTGTGAGGAATGTGTTTCGTGCACTTCGCTCAACTAATGGTTAACATAATCGGCCTACTGAGCGTACTATTCGCAACACCATCACCCATTTTGAGACCCAGCATTCATTATTGGATAATATTCGACCGAATAGACCACGTCCAGCACGCTGTGAAGAAAATATAGCGGCCGTAGCTGAGAGTGTACACGAAGACCGTAGAGAGTCGATTCGGCGCCGTTCGCAGCAACTCGGACTGACGTATGGAACGACTTGGCGCATTTTACGTCAAGATCTTAAATTGAAAGCGTACAAAATACAGCTTGTTCAACAACTGAAGCCGCTCGACCATCCCAAGCGACATCGCTTCGCTCTATGGGCTCCTGAAAAGTTCCAAGAAGATCCGACGTTTTCGAGGCAAATTTTGTTTAGCGATGAGGCCCATTTCTGGCTCAATGGGTATGTAAACAAACAAAATTGCCGCATTTGGGACGAAGAGCAACCTGAAGAGATTGAAGAACTGCCACTTCATCCAGAAAAAAAAAGGTTTGGTGTGGTTTGTGCGCCGGTGGAATCATCGGTCCATATTTCTTTAAAAATTATGCCGGTGCGAACGTAACCGTCAATGGCGACCGGTTGGACCATCTGCGACGTAGCAACGGCCAACATTTACATGATATAAATTTTAAAAAGGAAATTCCATTGATTGTTATTTTCTCCGATAATAAAACTATTAAGTTCACTTTCAAATTTATGTGTTTTATTTTACATTATAAATCAAACATCACGATGAATCACCCTTTACAAAGCCATGTCATGCGGCATCCCTGCCAAACTCATTCGTCTGTGCAGAATGACGATTAAAAATATAGCTGCTAAGTTAAAATCGACAAAAACATCACTTTCTTCGATGTCGAAAAAGGTTTGAAACAAGGCGACGCGTTTTAGAGTTACTAATTTAACATCATCCTTGATGCAATTGATTTCTTCAAAAGTCTATATGCTGACGATATTGACATTACTGGAAGATAATGGCTAACTGTCAGTGACGCATTTAAATGAGGCAAAACCTCTCAGAGTTCAAACAAAACAAAAAGACATAGTCTACCTGGGCTACACTATCACTTCGCAAAATGACATCGGCGGTGCAGAGGTCAAGCGTAATCGCTGTTTCTCCGGGCTAATAAATTAAGTCCTCTCATAACAAGGAGATATTATATACGACCCTAATTGAGGAATGGGATCCTGCTATATAGTGCTCTGTCAAAATCGGATGAAAACCTTGAAAAACTGGTCTGTTTTGAGAGAAAGTTTTTTTTGATTTGATTTCGCTTAGAAAGATAACATTAAAACAGGAATTCGAAAATAAGTATTTTAGACAGTTAAGTCCGTATGATTTTTTAAGTTTGTTGTTACTCTGATTTTTGATATTTATAATGTATTACTTTAGCACCTATTTTAAGAATGACCCAAACTGAAACAAATATGAAACAAAAAAAGAAGTATTTTGCACGTTGGCTATTATGCGGAGAAGAAGAAGGAATGCTGAAATAAAATTAATTAAATCATGCTCGAATAATTTCCTATGTTTCCAGGTTTTTTTTTCCATTGTGCGAAGAAACCCTTAACTTTTTCAAAACATTTTAAGAATGTTCCCAGTACAATCCAGCAAAATACTAGAAAAAGTGAGAACATTTATAACCAAACGTGACACCTCATTTAATAACTGCATTAGATAGGCAGAACGTTTGCAATTAACATTGAGATACATATCTAGCGACCGTCCGTGGGGTATGTATCACGTCGCTGTAATAAATGTGGTTTATCATAATATTAAAAATGCCGATATTGGGAGAAACTCAATCATAACTGCAATTCCCCTTTTGGATTTGACAAGTAAAGTATTTCAGTAATTTATTTGGCTCTGAACCAAAATGTGTTAAAATTTCCTTCATCTGAAAATCATTACGGCAATGGTTTTTTGGAACTATATGAATTTCCAAATTGGGTTAGCTCAATAGATAGTGAGATTTAAAACAATGAGTATAAGGAATTATATAAGACTGGGGCAACTGTAACCGAAGACAAAATAGTATTCTGTTGTACTTGGGTTGTACTTTCGGCTGGCATTAAAGATAGTTTATTGGACGTCTCCATAACTTCTTCCAAAAATCTTTAATTTTGAAAATAATTTCGAGATACTGGAACGGGAGAAGAAGAACATCCTTCAAATATCTAGAAGTGACTCAATGCACTTTGCTTGGAGTGGGAGTACTTTTTTCGGAAAAATATTGTGATACAGCCGAAGAATTATTTTCTTCAATACAAAAAAACCTATAAAAATTAAAATTTAAAAATAAATCGAAAGTCTACTATAAATATGTAATGTGACTTGTAAACACCTTTCATTAAAATTGTCAACGGACGGAGTGTGGATGGTTGTTGCTGATACAAAGATAATGCTCGATTTCAATTTCCTGCTGCTTTCGATGTTTTCCACCTCCTCAACACCCGGCACTACTTTTTTGAACCAAATATACTATATGGTTTTCCACTGTGAAGTATGATTTTAAATTCCTCCACATTTTTTGATAATTTTAAAGTTTTGATTAAGTGCAAGAATATATTATAATAATGTCAATATGTTAACCTTTAAAAGCGTTGGATAAAAGAAATATTATTCCAACAATAAATTTGGAAAATTGTCCGTTAGTGTGTGGGCTTGTATATAAAGCAAAAAAGTTGGGAACCTGGTTTTTATTGATGGCCACATGGAACCAAAGAAAAATTTAAATATTTTGCATTTTAAGCTGCATAGTAATGCCCGTTTATTTGGATTTAATTTCGGTGAATGCACCAAACACCGAAATTCAAATTTTACCAAGGAGCATACAATTAAGATTTGGCTGTTTTACAATTACACCAAAGGGTTCAACGCTCAGAATCCTGATGTTAATCCTCTGTACAATTTATGTGCACGTTGTTAAAAGCAAGCCTAAGACCCGAAATCAATTAATTCAATTTATACAGAGGAATGCGCAAAAATACCTAGCGTATATGACATCAAAAATTAATTAGGTCGATGAACGGAGACTGCAAGAAGCTATGCTTCAAGCTGAAGGCGGCAAAACAAAATATTGAATAAAAATTTTGTGATAAAATGATATGTAAAAAGCCTTTATTGACACTTTAATTTTGTGAATGTTTTAGTTTTTGTTGTTTTTTCTTATTCCCTTTTCATAAAAGTGAATAAATTTGTTTGTATCTGGTCTTTTGAATACTAATTTAAGGAGTGTAAAGAAAAAAAAATCTATAGATGAGTCATTATTTGCAAGGAAAAAGTAAACTGAAGGAATATTTTTGCTTTTAAAAACACTTTCTTGACAAACTGTATATTCTGCATTGTGCACTTATTTAATAATAAAAAGTACATATCGATCATCCCAATTAAATTTTGTCGTTTTGTTGTCTAACATTTAGAAAATGGATTCGTTTGACAATTTGTGTTGCATTGCATACAATTGTAAGGTATTTGATAAATATTTGAAGTGACCTTTAGACTATTGATATTATAGTTGTTTTGAATGACCTCTATTTGATGGGTTTTATCATGACCTGGAACCCACTCAAAACAACTACCATAGCAATTACAAGCTATTTCTTAATACCTACACGTTCTCTTTTCTTTTACATGCAGCTGACTTTTCAACATGATTTAATGTAATATAAATATATTCAAAAAATTACAGAAAAATTAAGTGTCATACGGACTTAACGCTTGTAGATTACATTAATCATATTACACCATTAATATTGTGCCAATCAATAGTTATTTGAAGTTTTAAAAATTTAATCCATTAAATATAGGGATGAAAGATTTTCGAATTTTTCTTTCCAATGAGGATATTTTGTATTCGGGGAAGTTCCCATTAAAATATTTCCCTTTTAGTGCCATCTTTGTTTTGTTTTCTGAAGCAGATTTAAGTGAACACAAAAATTACTGTTTATCTATGGGCCACTTGGTGGCGTATTTTCGTCTTGTCGAAAGGGGAAGTTATACTTTACAGAATCAAGTGAAAATTTGTTTACTTTCAACGTCACAACATCACAACATCACAATATGTTTAATGATGATTTTTATTTAAACTGCAAGAAACATATAGATGACCAGCTAAGGAAGGGTATGTGGTGGAAAAATGCAAAATATATACATTACGATTAGGGGCTAAGAAGACAAGTTTTATTACGAATTAACTCTATTTGTACCTCATCAATCAGCAGCTACAGGTCTAAAGTAAAATAGTTTTCAGTATACATCAGCATTTTATGCACATAATACCATCTTATTTCAAGATGGACGATTGTGGTTTTTCTCTTTATCATTTCCTCTCAGCGAAAAGCAATGCAAAAAAATGGCATCTCACACATAATAAGAAACACCCTTACCCAATGAGGGTATGGTTTTTTTTTCTTCTTTAACCCTCAGCCATTCTTTTGTACCTATAGTCCTGTATCATTTTTTTGTAATCCTAACTCTCAGCAGCACCCCAAAGAAAAGACTATTAAGAGTACCTGAGCAGCATGTCTGACCAAGTATGTACTAAACGAAGACAGGGGGTTGTTTTTGATATTCTTTTCTAAATTTCACTCAAATGGGATCAACACCCCGCCAAAGAGCATCGGTTGAGCATCTTTGAAAGGATAAATTCCTATTCTTTGCTATACTACCCCCACTCCATGCAAGTATCCGTTTAGTGGAGAAATAACCAGAAAAAGAGAAACATCGGGGTGTGAGGAAGACCGGTTAAGTAAGAAGGACGAAAAAATAAACATCCATTTTAAGAGAATTGCCCGAAAAGGACTTTGGTCTAAGCGTCAGGTTTTTTTGTTGTTTATATTTTTTTTTTTTTTTTGCATTCTTTTGATAGCACTTGAAGAGTGAGTCCATTTTCTTCTCCTGTATGGGTTTATTTCTTTGTGTGTGGTTGCAGGGGGAAAAAAATGTGCCTAGGTTTGAAAAGTGCGGCTGGCCGTGAATTTACTTTCTTAGGGCAGTGAAAGAGTATTTTTAAGGATTTTTGTAGGTCGCTTCAAAGGCAATTGGAAAAATGGGTTACAAACAGACATTTCGCTACGGGTCGTAAATTACCCTCGCCTTGTGGGTTGTGTTGTGACTCATTCTCTGAGTGTTTCATCCACAAATTCATTCATAGAGCTGTGGGTAGTTCTGTATGTTGATGACACTGGTAAGGATTATTATTTTTGCTGAGAGGCTTTTCCTTTTTCGGTGTATTGGTGATTTTTTATTTTTTATTTTTGTTAGTGTCCATTGGAGAAGATGATAATGGTGGTAGTGTGGAAAATTTTCGGATTTTGGTTGGTGGTTGATTGAAGAAATCTTAGCTCTACAAAAAAAGTAAGCAAGCGCTTCATAAATATAGGTATAAGCAGATACGTTTGACTACGTTAGAATTAAATGGGCAAGCAGAAGGGGGCGAGTTATATTTTCGCTCCTTTTTTAGAAGAAGTAATTTAATGAGCGCCTCCAGGAGCGTGTTTTATTTTTTTGATTTTCTTAATTGATGCTGCTACCTTCTTAAGGTATTCAATTTGTCTAATCTTAGATTTTTAAATGCAAGCTAGGTCAATTTTCTGATAGAAATCAAAACGGAATCGATGACATGATTTAGATTAAAAAAGGGCAGATAGTATTTACCTACATACTTACCTACAAAAGGCGATATACAATGCGGAAATAATGTGAAATCCTATGAAGAAGCTACTTCGATTTTTAATGAGTGCAAGCAGAGAAGAAAGAAAATAATGTTAGGATAATTAAGCTTAGTGCAAGTATTTGAGGAGATTATAACTATAACAAAGCCAATACAAATAACTATAAGTGGCCAATAAAATAAGATAAAATCTCCTTTCAGTACATAATATTCATAAATATAAGTCAAACTGCACGTCAGGGCTTCTCAGTTACAAAAAACAGATATTGCAATAGTTTGGACGATAAAAACGTGATACAGTAGTGGGGTCAACAAAGTGAAATTCTCTGGGGGGCTATAAGAGCAGACATCTAACTCTCAGCAGACATCTGACTAAGCTACACCTTAGCCTTGTGTATTTATGAAGTTTTCTTCGTTTTTCCTGTAGTAGAACAGTGATACCAGGCTTCCTAATTGTTTGATAAAATTATCTGTATCTTAAGATAGACACACAGAGATCAACTACTGCATTTATTCTTTTAAGGAAATTAGTTAAATGAGCTGCCTTATATAATAAATGCTTGAAGCGAAAAATTCGCCTTCTGTCTGCTACAATGCATGTGGCATGTTGTATCCTGCGCGATGTGTTGACCCGACCAATGCTTCTTCTGTCCATTTAACGACGAGATTATGATCAGTATTACAGGGATAATAACCCACCCACGTCACTGCTTTTCTACAGGTCCGCCTATGGGGTTCGCCGGTTCAAACTCAAAAAATATCTGCAGGCATCCCGATTTTGGACCACTTCATCATTGAGGCCAATCAAATGCTGGTGTTTCTGCATTTGTGTGATGAAGGAGTTTTTAAGCCTGCCTCTCTTAGGCGATTGTAAGGGAAGGTAAGGGTTCGTAGGATCCCTCCTTTGAACATGAAAATACCAACTGAGTCGGTCGTGCTCCAATTTTTTCGAGATGGGTTCTTTGACGTGAAGGCTTCCTCGGATTCTGGAACTTCTTATTCGATCAAGCTTTGTTACTCCTGCAGTCATGCGAAGCATCTTCATCTCAGCTGCTGTCAAATTGCCCTCATACTTTTTGTACATTCTCCAGCATTGTGAACCGTATGTGAGTGCCTGACGCATAACTGCGGTGTAGAGCCTTCCTTTCAGCTAAGGGGACAGTTTTCGGTCACAGAATATGACAGAGTTTTCCTGCCACTTCATCCACCCTACGCTTACACGATGATTGATGTCATCATCAACGGTTGCTTCACTGTTGATCCCAGATATTTAAAATAAATGTCTGGAATGGGTTGGCTTGGGTCAGAGAATGAGAAGTACATATACTATGTCTTTTTTTTGGCTTACACGATACCCATTGCTTTCTAAAGCATCAGCCCAAACATCAAGTGCTCGTTGCAGGGAAGTCTGATCATCACTTATGATGGCTCAAGCTCAAGCAGATAATCTAAAGAGCAAAGGACTTAAGACACTTCCCTGGTGAACACCGACTTTAAAGGATCTGCATATGATTCTGGTTGATTTTGAAAAAGCATTCAATAGAAAACCAAGAGATCTGATATGGGTAGCGCTAAGACAATGAGGAGTTCCTGAAACCTACGTACAGATGATCATGGACATGTCCCGCCGGGGTCACCGATGAATTTCCAATTAAATGTCAGCATTTAAGCGGTTTCCACTGTTTCCTCGTTTTTGGATTCTCTTTTAGGGTTGATGCTTCAACTTCTACTAACTTAAAATCGATATCGCACAAGAACAAAATATCACACCTCCTGTGTCTAAAATAATTATTCAAACTTCGGTACTTCAGTTCTGTACTCCTTCCTATATGGCTTCGTAATTTTTAGATATGCCCACTTTTGCGCTCAATCCAAAGGCTGAAAGATTTATCCTTAGGAGTCACCTAGTGCTGGACTTAGAGTGTCAGGGTGCTTAGACACTTGGCATTTGGGAACCCCTTCCCCATCTCGAAATCACTCTATTTTGGATTAGGAAATTAAATGCAGTAGTATAGAACAAATAATTTTCAATCGACTTTAATTATTTTAATAAACAACAAAATTAAGCAGTCAGTGTTACTATAGTTACGTTCATCTAATAAATAAAATCATACGGGGAGCATTCTTGTAAGCAAAACAATAATTGGTTGCAAAATTTCTGCGAATTTAGCCTGTTCTCTTCTATAGTAGATCTTAAGTAATTCTTTATTTTCTTAAGCACGGTACCAAAGATTGAAACAGTTCAGCGATAGTACCCAGGTCTATATTGACAGTTTAAATAGACTTATTCACTTTGCTAAATCTTTCCAAGATGTCATTCTAGAGAAGTGTCAACAATCAAGTTTTCGCTTCAGAGCGCATAGATGGGGTTTCTTCATTTGAATCCTCATTCTCATCATCCTGCCATCATCCCCATCTTTAATGACTCTATGACGATTTTAGCCAAGTCTTCTACTTAATTGCCGCAATTTAAATGACTTTCAAAAATCGTTTGACAGGATATCCGCTCTCATCGATATCTATTCTCACTTTATATCTATTCTCACTTCATTTCATGTTACAGCCCATCAATGGAGGTGTAACCACTTTAAACGCTATAACTTCTAAACTGGTACAGGTACAATAATATCATTATACTATGTGGTGGCATATACAATTCTTAAACACTTTGAGTACATCTGTGCATCGACAAAAAAAATTATAGCTTCTTAAACTGAAATTATGAAAAACTATTTTTCCATTTTTTTTACTTAAAATGCATTTTTGACAAAATTTATGAAATCTTTATCTCCTAAAAATTTCCCAAAAATTATATCATGCAACATTTTTACATAGACGATCAACAGAAAATGTAGTAAAAGCAATGTTTCTATAAACCAAAATGGTCAAACAAAATTAAGTTAGAATAATAAACTAATGTGTACCTATGACCAATGCCCAGGTCTATTTTGAAAGATTAAAGACACTTGTTCACTTTGTTAAACCTTTCCACGATGTTATTCCAGAGAAGTGTCAACAATCAAGTTTTCGCTTCAGAGCGCGTAGATAGGGTTTCTTCATTTGAATCCTCATATGAATCATTCTGCCATCATCTCCATCTTTAATGTCTCTATAAGGATTTTAGCTAGGTTTGCTACCTCATTGGTGGTCAAAAGGATGGTGATTGCGATTATATGAGAACACAAGCGTTTTCACTTTAGCATAACATCATCAACTCCTACTTCTCACCTCCCCTTGGTGACTGCTGGGTGCCTAGTACCTCGACTGGCGACGGCCAACCAATCCCTGTGGAAGGTCGTTGGTGGCTGCTGAGGAGAGAGTGGGGAGGAGTGCTAGCTCACTAAGGCACTTCTCCTGTATCCGGACGGCGGCGGACGAGTTCTACGGATGGATCAACGGCGGCGTCCACAGTTCCAGTTGGAACAAGTGATCTCCCTATATGAGATACTTGGACTTATTTGAAGCCCAGGTCTATAGGGATCTCCAATACTAAGCCAGGGTGTTGGAAAAGAGTTGGTGGTGGATGAGCCCTTGATGGGCCAACGGCAGCACTCACATCCCCCAAGTGGGTTACCGGTACCGGAATTACCGGCCTGCTGTCCTGGGGTCAAAACGAGGAGGCTGGGGACCCTATCAAGGAGGAATTCTATAACCTCTTGGACGGAGCCTACAGAGCCTATCCGTAGTACGATGTGAAAATTGTACTCGGGGACTTCAATGCTAAAGTCGGCAAGGAAAACATCTTCGGCGGATTAGTTGGTAAGCACAGCCTCCACGAAACGACAACAGATAACGGCTACCGACTAATTGACATTGCAGCAGCTTGTAATACGATGATAAGTAGCACTAGGTTTCCGCGACTAAGGATCCACACAGCAACCTGGCGCTCTTCAGATGGTCGAACCGCCAACCAAATCGACCATGTGCTAATCGATGCGAGGCACGCATCCAACATCTTGAACGTGTACACTTACCGAGGGACAAATGTCGACTCTGACCATTTTCTTGTTGCATTTTCAGACCTCGACTGTCCAACGAGAAGAAGCTGCAAACTGCCCAAAAGAAGAAATTTGACGTTGGACGCCTTAGCACATCTGGAGTCGCCTGAGTGAGAAACTCTCCACAGTGCATTCACCTTCCACAGACACCAACAACCAGTGGACTCAGTATCGCGACATCATCAAAGAGGTAGCCGAAACCACCCTGGGATAGAAAAGGTTGGCTTAGCTATGAAAAAGCGAAATAACAACAAGGCCGCCGGCTCTGATGGTCTACCTGCAGATCTTTTCAAATACGGAGGTGATGTTATGGTAGGGCGCATGTACCAAATCATCAACCAAGTTTGGGTGGAGGAAAGCATGCCCGATGACTGGACCATCAGCTCCATATGCCCCATCTACAAGAAATGCCATCTTATGTCTTACAAGAACTATCGAAGCATATCCCTGCTTAATGTCGCATATAAGATCCTATCCAACGTACTGTGTGAACGTCTCAAACCTTTCGGCAACACACTAATCGGCACGTACCAGTATGGCTTCCTGTATCAACTGTAGACCAAGTCTTCACACTAAGGCAAATCCTAGAAAAGACCAACGAGTTTCAAATCGAGACACACCACCTCTTCATCGACTTTAAAGCCGCATATGACAGCATTTATCATCACGAGCTTTTTGTGGCGATGGCCGAATTCGGGATCCCGTCAAAACTGATCCAGATGTGTCGCGTGACACTAGATAATAAGCTGTGCAATGTGCAGTTTGGCAGCAGCTCGTCTGAACTCTTTCAAACATGCACCGGATTTTCGCAAGGAGAAGCGCTGTCGCTGAAGCAGATCACACCAACTGCTGGGGTATGCGGACGATATAGACATCATCGGTCGATTGCAGCGTGCCGTGATAGAGGCTTTCACGGCTATTGAAGAACAGGCGAAACTAGGTGGCCTTGAAGTTAACGAGGACAAGACTAAATATATGCTATCAACAAACAAACAATCACCTATCCACCGACTAGAACAAAATGTCAATGCAAATGTTGTTAAAAAAGTGGCAGCAAGTGTACCAAAAATAATATTTGTACGAATTTGGATCACGTTATATTAAAAAGCGTTTTAAACCAGTGCGCAATCACATATTTGAAATCGTAGCACTAGCAGTAGCAGCTACAGCACACAAATTTTCGATGGTTTTTATTCCTCTTTCAGTTGCATTTCGTTTTACATAAAGAGAGCTAGAAATCGTGAACACGGAGAACAATTTTGATTGTTTCTTAAACTGTACCGCTTGTTGAAAAAGAGAACGATTTTTATACGTTAAGCTGTCATTAAAGTATACAGCACTTGTAGAGGTTGAGTTTGGCAGAACATCTTTTAATAAAAGAGATTTTTTGTTTGTATTTTTACGGAAATGACAGACAGTCTTTAACATAGAATTTTTATCCTGTTGCGAATTGAATTTTATAATAATTGGTGCATTATCAGGTCTTGGGTGCTTAGGGCGGAAAATGCCTTTTAAATCAGGAATATTAATGATGATCGTAGGGCAAAGATGTTTAAATATCTCCGTTAAGCTTTCATTTGGTAGAACTGGAATCCCAAATAAAACGGCATCAGCAGCAAGTTCCTTTCGTTCCATTAGATCATTTCGTTGTTGTAGAGCGTTAACAACGGACTTGATATTTGGCAATTGATTTGTACTGGTTTCAACGACATCCATTCTTTCAGAGATATTATTTATCTCTTTTTGGAGAACATCGAAGCGCTCGGTCCATGTTTCTTCCAGTGCTTCAATTTTTGCTAAAATATTGCTACGAATCCCAGTGATTTTGGAACTTAGTTTTACGTAGAATTTTTCTAGGCGCTCTTTAAGCAATGGCAATTTGTGAATTCCGGGACAGCGGCTTGAGGCCTGGGTCAGATTTTTGGTACTTGGTTTTGGTCTTTTATTATTCTGATTTTGAGTGTTTGACATGATTTAGACAAGAACAGTAAGAAATAAAGCGAATTTGCATAAGTTCATTAAAATGTCAATTTGCTTTAAATTTCACAAACAATTTTCAGAGATAGCACTTAGCACTTATGAAATTTATTGAAGGTAAAGTTATTGATGCAAGCAAGTGATGTATTGAGTTTATTATTTTCGGTTTGGTTAACTGGACGACTAAACTAGACGTGTTACTCACACTTACACATTTCGTACTTCCCGATTGTGATGTGTAAGCTGTTCAAATCCATCAACCCCCATTTAAATCCATATAATTCGATACATGTGTGCACGGTTCCCATTTGATTTGCACGTAAACACCCATGTTAGTGCAAATTATGTAGGTATTTTCAGCTCAACTTAGCTTGTAGGCGAGTTGAGAGATTCTCTCTCGAGTTGACCATCTGTTTAATTCCTCATCTGTGTCAAGAAGATAATTAATCTACACAGGCTTTTTATAATTATAATCTTGTTGGATAGCTAACAGGTCATCACCGATTAAGATATCACCTCCATAAACTAAAAATATTCGAATTACAGGAGTGCAGACTTTGTCGTTAAGAAGCCGAAACAGCAGATGACATCAGATATGCGAGTTCCCGGCCCTACATGGAATAAGAAGAACAACTTTTTACAGAGAAGTAATAAGCACTGACGCTGTTAAGAATTCTTTTGCTGATAGTATCGTCAGCTACACTAGGAAAGTAGAAGCTCTAAGCAACTTCTGACATTAAGCACAAATGATCTTTCAGGACGAGGTGCATTTCCTATCGCTTCGACGAGTCAGAAGCTTCGCCTGAAATCCGAACATGAACAATCGCCCAAAACAATTTCTTGGGGTTTTTAACTTTCAATCCACAAGCGTTGCGCAACTTCGGAGGGCGCCTAAGGCAACTTTAACTGTGTGGTAGTGTAATTAGTTTTATATAATACATATGTTAGTTTACATGCACGTTTCCACGAAGCACTGAACCGAGACTAAAATTAAAGTGCCATAAATCTTCCTTAAATACCCAGATTTACCATACAAATTTTAATCTGTTCAACACAAGATTAAAAAATTATCTGAAACTAGGTATACATTTAGAAATCGGCTTGTGAACACACTCAGTACCAATTTACTATATATAGATATGTGAAAAGTATCATTGGTTGCTGAGAATTGAAAGCATAGAGGCAGTTTGACCACCAGATTTTGGACATTTTGTGTGCACATTTGAGAGCCAGAGAGCGGGTTAAGAGATAACTCCTACTTTAATCTCCTTGCTTTGGATGGAAACGTTTAAAGATGTATTATTAATATTTTGGCTATAATCTCGGTTTATCTTTTGGTGGAAATTAAGTACAAACAATGGAATATGTACATATATGCAAAGATTCTTACCTTGGTGGCCTACTTCGCGGGATTAAGGAAATCAGGAGGAATAAGAAATAATGGTCGTTATGTCATCCCGCCCAAACCCTACAACGACCCCAAGCATTGGGGTTGCTTTCATTATGCCATTGTAAATGCATTCATGTAATTAAAAGCTGCAGGCTTCGGCTTAATAGTCCTCACCATTTGGGCTTGTGATGAATTCAGTCATTAACAACCCTTCTTTATTTCAGTGAACTCGTCACAATCCTCTTCCCCGTCAATCCTCTTTCCCGTCGCTGATAAGTGGTCTAAAGTTCAGTCGAAATAGTTCGCCTCTAGCCTTAAATATATTAGAAAAAACGTCTACGTTGAACCGATCGTGGAAGTAATTTTTCGTGGCTAGGTCATGGTTGATTATGGGGAACATACTTCTAGTCTCACTTTGTTAGGATTTCATTTCGCTCGGGTAGAATCTTCAACGTTTCGAGCGTATGCTCGCTTAAATTTTTCTCTCAGATGGGGATTGAAAGATACGTGGGACGTAAGTAAAACTCCGAGATATCTATACCTTAACCACTTCAAGTTCCTGTTCGCCCAGGTCTAATTTTATTTGCCTGATAATGACTTTGACCATAATAATTGTAGAATTTCCGACTTCAGATTTGTTTGTTGACTATTTTAATAAGTCACTTAATGGCACCCCTCTTTACATTGATAAAAAGAGAAAAAGATTGTAAGGACCGTTTACGCCTAATATTTATTTCCAAATATTTTTAGTAATTTTCCATTTGATTTAGAAACAATTTCATTATTTCCTGCCCGCTTAAATAACGACTGCTAAACTTGATTATTCTTAAGAAATGCAGTACTTGTTTAAAATGATACAGGCGGGTTCCTTAATTTTTGGAGCCTCTGGTTTAGAAATGAGCTAAGGGTATTTGGCATGAAGGCTTCCTCAAATCTTTGAATTTCTCATTCATTGAGGAGGATTCGTTGTACCTGCCGCAGGATGCTTGTCTTGTTTTGCGGCTACCGTGTTGTTAAACCATCTTCACCGCAATTGGCTATATTAGAGAAGTGGCTATAGTTGGCCATGGCTAGTGGTTAAATATGGCTATTAGTTAATTGGTAATGGTGCGAAGAACCGCTAACTTCGTAGAACACAGAGCAGGTCGAAAACAAACTAATATTTTACTAGTGAAGTGTCTGTATTAATAAAGTGACCAACGCAGAGCGCTTATCCTGTTGATTATTTGTAAAAATTCCTCGTTAAATGTTCTTCAATGTGTCCAATTTGTCCAGAGTGGTAACCTAAAAACCTGGATCTAACCAATATCACATAGATCTCGGGCCGAAAAAAAAAACAAAGTAAAACCTAGTCAAAGAACTTTCGTTAGATAAACAGTAATAGTCATTTGATAGTGAATAGTGGATGTGTATCCAAAGTTTTACACAAAATTAATGAACTGGCTCAATCTACACACTCCGCGCGACCAATTCCTAGCAGAATACTCTACATCCAAGGTCCATTGAATCATTATAAAAGATGAAAATTCAACCCCACCTACATTATACTGTTTCCAACCACCATCATCACCTCATTAAGTACTCCCGTCAATAATGTGTATTAAATTGTAGCTTCGCATCTCTTTGATATAAAACTATCCACAGGGAACTCAAAGTGATATGGATTTTCAGCGTAAATTGCAATTGATATCCTTGTATCCACCACAAAAATTATGTATCAGATTAATATCTGAGATAAAAGTCCTCTTTTTCGCCATTATCATCGGAAGATTTCTTCTTTAGGGCGACCACCTGCACCAACCCGCCCTGTAGTTGGCCTGGGCTAAAACGATAAATATGAAAATGGTGATGGTGTTGCGAAATTATTTCGACAATAAGAATACATTTCTAAGAAATTCGCACAGCAAAGAAACTACCCCCACAAAGCCAGCCTTTCATACAAGGACATTAAGCTCAACAATATACCCCCCCAAATGATGGAACATCTTCTCTCTTTCAAGCGCGCACTCTATTCACCTAACGGCCTCCCCCCAAGAATCATTTTAAACAAAAGGCGAAAAATAAATACATAAGTAAGAAATCTCTCTCAAAAAGGAAGGAAAGAAAAAATGATTCTACTTTCTAGCAAAAAAGGACAATAGAAAGCAAAGAAGAAACGTAAAAGAAGCCAACCCCAAACAGTAAAAAGCAATACAAGCATGAAGGCGCGCATGCAAAAAAAAAATGATGAATCGAGAAAAGTGTATAAAAAGGAAAATCGCTCCATGAATCGCCTTCATCAGGGAATTGATGAAGGAACATTACGAAATAAAGAAAACCAGCGCCTCTCCTGTGCTATAGTTTGTGTGTGTGTATTGCGGTGCGGTGTGGTATGGTGCGGCATGGTGTGTTTCTCGCGAAAGACGTCGTCACAACTTTGACTACAACAAAAACAAAGCGAAGACGACCGACGACGACTACGACGACGATGTAACAGCAAGAATTATGTTTTGCAATAAAGCAGCGGCAGTAGTGACTACTCAGTACATCCCCCGCGGAGCGTCCTGTTGCCCTGTTTTGGTGTCGTTTTTTGCGCGATCAAAAAAATAAATTTTATTCTATATACTCTGTCCTCGTCCTTCTGCTATAATTTTCATCGCATTTGTAAGAAATGTACAGGGAAAAAATGCGGATGGATGGACCTGGACGAAGAACTTCTTTCATTGTAGTGGTATGGTAATGGTGGCTTTCATGGGGGTGGTAGTGGTGATGGTTTTGGTAAACTTCACAAGGGTTGGTTTATATTGCTAAGTTCGGGTTTGAGAAGCGTGCAAAAGAAAAACCAGTACTGCCCTTTTAATTCTTTCAAAAACTTATTTATTTTTATTAATTTTTTTTTTCAATTTTTCTCAGCTTACTCTCGCGTGTCGTGCTTATTTCTTTTGCAATAAGACTGGGAGTTAGGTTGAAGGGAGAAGAAACTGTAGAAGATTGTCTGTAGAACGCCATGGCTGTCGGAAATGAAAAAAAGGCAAACAAAAAATACAGAAAATAAAATGGGGTGGAAGTTTAAAAGTGGTTGATTGCGATTAAGATAGGGTTTCGTAAATATGTATATATATTCAAATTTAAATAAATATGTATTAAAAAAAAAATATATAGCGGCATTTTTTTGTACATTAAAAATAAAGTAAGGTGGATGAAAGGGGGCAGTTGGGAAAAATCCAAATTAGTTGGCAGGATTATGGGCCATGTTGGAATAACTACGACTTGCGATGAATCGAAAGGGAACAGTTTGAGAATTCTTTTGAAGTTATCAGATAATGTCATTGGGTTTGCGTTTTCGATTCGGACAGAGGAATAATGGTACATACATAGCTAAACAGCTATGTACTTTCGTGTGTAAACTTGGATCTCTCTGTAACAAATAAAGGGCGCTTACGTGAGTTGAACAAATTTTCGTCTTGTCTTTATTTACTAAATTTACTTACTTGTCTTTATTTACGCAGTAGTGTCAATATCCTCCGCATACCCCAGTAGCTGTACTAATTTGTTGAAAATATCAACACTACCTGCTTAGGAATATAATTGAATGAAATCAGACGATATCGCATATGTTAGTTTGGAAATTTTTTGACCAGATTCCGAATTTGGCCATCCCATGTAGAGCTTCTGGTGATGAATCGTCTGCTGCTTTAGAGGCGATAAAAAGATAGTAAAATTTTTAGGTTTTTTCCAAGTTTTGCCTTAGCAAATATGTTGCATATGGCCGACTCCGCAGATCGAAGTAGATATTACGTTCTGAAAAACTAGCTGTCCCTATTTACGTGAGCGCTACTGGATATGATATGAAATTTTAATTTTCTTAGTTTTTTCTTGAATCCTTTTTAAGTTTCGGTGGTTAATTGCATAGTGCAATAAAGCCTCTATTTGAGTTGTTATGTCAGATTATAATATCGATTTGTGGTATTAATAGTAAAGGGTGGGCCATCTAGTGGTTTCTTTTTAAATCGTAAGTTATTTTGACACTGTTTCCCGCTCGGAATATTGACAGAAAGTCAGTATCATTAGCCTGAGGAGAATTCTGCACAAAGTTCTCGGATTATTCGCTTACAAGGTCAAATTGACTCAGCCATTGGAGGCGCACGACCATCCGCCTCGTTATTGCCTAGCAGTTTGGGCCTTAAGGCAGTTTGAATTTGACATCATCTTATCAGCCGTCTTGACGATGTCAATTGGGTGCCTTGGAGCTGCGATTTTACCCCTTTGGTCTTCTATTATTGTGGAACCAAGAGAAAGTTTTTGTAAGTCACGGAAGTACTGGCTTCCAAGTTTTCTGTTCCTTAAGTGAACGAGAATCGGACAGTGACGGAGTAATTGAGTACTCGCAGACCTCTTCGTCTCCACATCCACCAAATTTGCAATAAGTTCACAACAGTATCATAGCGCGAGTTTAACGCGAAACATGCAGACTGGACCTCAAGACTAACCAAAACTTACACCGGTGTGCAAACACATTGGTGACATAAAGAAAAAACCAGACCTTTTTGACTTCTGTATTACAAAGAACATTAATCATACTCAATTAAGCATAAGCTCTTGTCTTGACTTATCATCTGACCATTCCCCTATTGTAGTTGAATACTTCACTAATACAAAAGTACAATGCGGTATTCCTTCCCTGACCAATCATAAAACTGAATGGGACGTTCCTCTTAACACACCTAGACAATGAAAGTATTTACTATTATACACCTCAATGGCACAATCAAACTCAGGTGTCATTTGAAGTGTCATTTACGATAATGTATCGCTTAGTAATCGAACAACGCGTTAAAATTATTAAAACTTACTACCGAAGTGGAGTTCAAACGTAGCCAATTTTCGCGCATTATGCGATGGTTATCGTCGTCATAAGGTCTATAATCATCGTTAAAAAACAAAATTATAGCATATGGGGCTCAGAAAACACACAAGTGACCAAAGAGGTGACCTTGTATCCAGAAAAAGTCACTGTTGGGTGTCATTGGTTCGTATTTCTTCGAAGATTTCAATGGGCAGACGGTTACAGTCATTCGGAGCGATATGATCGAATGATAACCGATTTTTTTTTTGGCCGGCTATTGAAGATCATGACTTGAACGATATGTGGTTTCAACAAGACTGGTCGCGTAATTTCTCGTTTTGGCGACGTAAACTACCACCAAGATCATGAACAGATGAACCATCTGGTTACTAAAGCGTCGTATGATTCTACTCCGGGCACATGGATTTGGTTACTGACTGTTGTGTCGACTGGCAGTTGATTACCTACCTGAAATATCGTCTGTTTTCCTCCTGTTTATGCCTTCGCGTTGTTGCTCTGAATGGTTCGACTCGCTTCTAGATTTGGATTGGAATACAAATTTGGTTATAAGGAAAATAAATAAGATGCTTTAATAAGATGAAACCTATTTCTTCGAGTAATACGGTTGTTAGTTTCAATATGATATGATTCATGCTGAACTTTTGTTATCACCTTCCCATGTCAACTGAGATCAATTCTCCATACATAATCTCCTATCTGCAATTCACTCAAATCATTTACTCCATTCCGTTTCTATACAATGCTTCTCTCTTGTTCAAATTTTGGAGTCTCCTCCCAAAACTAAGTTGTGCTGAACTAAATCCATTTGAGCGCGGTGTATTCCTATAAGCTAACAATGCGAACTCAAACTTCCCTGTATTTTCTTAAGTAGGTTTCTTGCTACCTTGTTTTAACAAATCCATTGCAATCTTTTGCCAGGGTAATCCGGAAATACAAAAGCTACTAATGGTTCATGTTTATTGCTCGAGTGCTGAATACCTATATCCTGCGCAATGTTTAATTTTTGACCGATTTCCCTCGCGATTCCCGCCAACCACACAGTTCTTTGAGCTCTTTATGGTTATGCCCAAGTGCCTAATCATTCAGTTTTTTCGTAGAATAAGATTATCAACAATATATATTTCGCCGTCATCTCAGCACTTACGTTTTTTTGGCACTCTGTGTCTAATAGTTGCGCTTTTAATACCTGTGATATTTTCGTCCTTCGTATATGTATGTATATGTTTTGTAGCGATATTTCATTATTTCGTCTGAAACTGAATTATTTTTAATGGGCGTCGTAGACTGGCGATCAGCAACGAATAATTTTTTTACAAGAATACATAGATGTTATCGCGGTGATAGGTCATCTAAACTCTTCGTTTTCAATAGTTGAAGAAGTAGTTTATGGTCAGTCTCTTTTAAGAAATGCCTAACTATCAGGTAATTTTTAAATTCTTCACGTGCTATGCTATGAAATAGCCAAGGCCCCTGACTTCCGTGGGTGTCATTGGTTCTTTCATTTTTACATTGCTTTGATCTTTTTTTTATGCAGTCTAATTTCACCTTCAGCAATGGTGTGTGTGCCCGAGGTATGTAATTTTTGTTTTCCCGAATTCCGATTTGTTCTTACAGAGTGTCATGTCAGTTGGGTGTTATTCGAAAGAATTTAGGTTTCTTAGATTTTTTCCTATTTGAATCTTTACTTCAAATGTTTCTCCAGGGGAATAGTAGCAATGGGACCTTTATTAGTGCCTATCTGTACCTTATTCCTCTTTTCAACATAACCTTGGCAAATACATCCATTTTTAAATTTCAAATTCAGCTAGTCACAGATTTTGAATCCTTTTTTTCCATTCAGTACGACTATTTCTTTTTTATAATCTAGTCGATGCCTGAAGATATTGTTCCGCGTGCAGATTTAAAAATGTACACATGTGTGTCTTGTGTTTAGTAATATGTAGTAATATAACAATTCGATTCTTCAAGTCGTACTTAGTTACATCGCAAACTCGAAATTGTACTAAATATGAAAATACTAGATGCCTCTAATTCTATCTGGTATATATTACTTTGTCCTTTTTGAAAATTCCATTTGCGACTATACCCTTGGGCTTCAATCTTGAAACTGAAATTTTTCAATTTTTCAACGGTTAAATTTCAAGTCTTCTTTGCTGGGGAGGTATGTACGTTCCGTATAAAAATGCACATAACCATCTGGCTTACCATCGTCCATGTCCTTAATTAACATAATAACACTTCATACGGTAAATATTTTTCCTTTCCCATGACCATTGTCCTTTAAATTAAAGCGAATATAAAATAATATACAGACACCAATTCAAAGACACAAATAAACTCATCTTGCGGAAAATATTTGTATAAATCCTGTGTACATCCCTTTCTTATTCTGCTCTGCTAAAGGGTACAGGGTAAAGGAAAGGATACATGAGAGATGAGATCGAGATGTGCTGGCATCTTCATTATCGTCATTTGCATACATTATGCTTGGAAGGGGTGAGATAAGATGGTCTGTTTCCTGGGAGATTTGTGCAAAAGTGCACCTCTTTTGTCGACATGAAAGCTGGACGACGAAACCACGTCGGCCGATGCCGCCGGGACAGATGTGCTTATGTCCGTTAAAAAGAAAAAAATCCAACGTACTGCTGCAACTATGCTACACTGCTATTTGGTCATTATAATTACATTACACATGCCGAGAGGTGAAAACGGGTTTCACACAGGATATTTTCAATAAATTATTATCATCCTTTAGGGATTGTACACTCGGACGGGTCATGCGGTGGTAAAGGGTTCGAATAAAACTTGCTTGACAACAATTCCCCATACACAATAGAAAAGGAAACGGACACTGCACATTTAGCTCCTAGCACTGTTCAAGGATATGCAAATGTTCGCTCTGTATATGCTGCGAATGCTAAATTTTCTACCTAACTTGCCCCGAGTGGTTGAGGAATAACCGGTCGTCGGTCACCTTTGTTACTACTACGAGTTTATGGGGTCATTTTACAAGGGAAAGGGTTAGGTCAGTGTATAGAGGATTGTTTGACGGACGGACAGACAGTACGAAGACAATAGAAAACCGGATATGCAATGCATAATGCGTGAGAAAACTGGTCAAACTGGTTTGGTTAGTGTTGGGCTTTAGAATTAGATTGATTTCGATGCAAAACACACATAGACAGTGAGAAAGGGCTACCTGAAGAATACAGCAATATAAGTGCCGCTAAAGGTCATATAAATGTATCATTGCTGCACATGTGTATGCTTTTGATGAGTGGGGTTGGGTGAAAGTTATATGTATATAGGGAAATCGAAAACATTATCATACGGCGCTTGTGTCGAATTCAAATGTTTAAGCAGTAGGTAGGTACAAAGAATGTTCGCTAGCCGATGGTCATTCGGTCAGTAATAGTCGAGTGTTAAAGATGATACATTAACAAAAAAAAATTACATTTTAGTTGATAGCAAAATGTGAGACGTACCTGCTCTCCAAGTGAGGTGTGCTTTAAAAATTATAGTTTTAACATAACCGAATTGAATAAGTGAAGTTCTTTTTTGTATTTTTTGGTGGCGAGTTCTTGACTCAGTGTCCAGTCAGCAGGTGGTGCAAATAACATAAATATTTTTTTGGAAATTTCAGTTACCTAGTTGTTGGGCTTATTTGGCGGTTATTTTTGTGTCCTCAATCGGGTTTGTTGTACCATGAAAAAAAACAGTGTTGAATTCAAAGGCTTATAGGTACTTTTCGAACCAGTTTTGAGTGAATATATTGGATTGTAAAAACATAAACGCATGATTATTTTTTAAACAAGAGATTGGGCAATTACAACCGTAATCCTCGCTTAATCTTCAGGAAAGACTTACTAACCAGGGTCCTTGAATCTGACTTAAAAAAGGTAACCGAGAACAGTAATAAGAGACAAAGGACTTTAGACGCTTCCCTGGCTAATGCTGCCTTTTCTCGCTAGAGAGTCCGCCGCCTCATTACCAATAATGACCACATGGCATGGTATCCAGCAGACAGATAATCTATTTTTCTTGCCCAATTTGTTGAGACTTTGTATGCATTCTCATACAAGTTTGGATTTAATGACAAAGGAGTCCAGTGCCTTGACTATCTGACATTATTTGCATGTTACAGTTTCTGTAGTTCTTTTCGAGATTGATTCGAACGCATCTTTCTCTGTCGCATATTTCTACTTGAAAGATACTGATGCACCTGCACCAGTTCCTTCATCAGTTCCTGCACTGGTTCCTTCATCATTGTTGCTAAGCTTCGGTAAGGAATTCTTTTCAAAGTTGCATTTCATAAGAGCAGGGGTTGCCTTACTGACGGTTTCCTCTGAGAGTTTCTTCCAAAGGAGTCCAGGACTACATCTTGACAGAGGATTTTGCGGGCTAGAATAGTACTAGATACTTTACCTCATTGACCGGTATCTGTGTCGTGCTTCACAATCAGATTTATTTGAGTCTTTGAAGTTTACTTTTCCTTATGACGAACACTATCGTAGTTCTAGCCGGATTGATGTTAGGACCAGCCGTGAGGCACCCTTCCGAATTTACCCTCAGACCTCGTTTTATGAGGTCGTAGCATGGTTCTTCAAACTTTCCTCTGGCAATTAATACTATGTCATCAGCGTACGCCTCACAGCTGATGCCAACTTTTCCAGCAGTTTGTCTACAACATTAAGAGTGGTAATATCTCTCCTTGTGCACATCCTCTTTTATTATGTACTTTAATAGTTCTATACGCTGTTTTTGTATCTGCTGATCTAGTGCTCAGCAATTCGCAGATCCATCTGGATATTGTGTTGTAGGCTCCTTTTCATTTGATTTGATTTTCGTTTGATAGCCTCATGCAAGATATTTTCAAACTCTTTGGATAATTGCTGTTAGCTAATACAGGGCAGTTTCTTTAGATCTGCCCGAGCTTTATGCATGTTTATGGTGATGCAGAGGAAACAAGCTTAGTAATTCCTCCCTTACATAGTTATCCACAAACGTCTCTATTGTTTTCAATTGAAACGGAGTACGACTCTAGACGAGCATTTTACTGTGTTCATGTTGGGTTCCAGGAACTCCTCGTTGGCCTAACGCCACTAACATAATCAACGCATTGTTCAACCCCTATAATGATTTCATACCGCCGCAATAGAGATACTCACTTTCTTGCAAGCTTACATGGACATTATAAACTGTCCCTTGTATTGGCTAATATAACGACAGCAAATCAATGATTTTTCAAGAACTCTCCATTAAACCAGCTTTATATAATAGAAAAAGTAGGTACCTTCGCTTCAAATTCCATATAATAGCGTGTCGTACATCGTACATACAACAGAGGTAAGAGCAACTAAAATAATTATCACGCCAACCCATAAATCCATTTCTAACGGAGACAAAATTAAGTAAGCGAACAAACAGCATTACTAAGTGGACATTTTTTTCTTTCTAACACGCGCGCTGTTTCTTTGGCCTGCTCCCTCTCTCTCTCGATCTATCTCTCTCTCCTTGCCTTTTCTTTGTCGTTTTGCTCCCATGAGGCATCCGTATAATGTCCTGTCTTATGTTTCATTATTGCGGAATGGTCACCCGCATTTTCTTCTTGAAAATAAAATGTTACATTCCCTCCCTCCCAACCAACCAACCATCCAACCATCCTTTCCTATTCATCGCAATCGTGGAGGAAAGCTTCCAATTATTTTCTCTTTCAATTTTGTGTACATATAAATGCTCGTTTCTCGTTATAAGAATATAAATAAGAAGTTGAGTTATTACATTGGTGTTTGTAAGAAATATTTAAATTTTCTGAAACCTCGTTTGGGGTGTTTTTTTTCAATGTCTTCTTAAAATACAAAAAGGATGCCGTAGCAAAAAAAAAAAGAAGTCACGACGTCGCCGTTGTTTGTCCTTATTTCAAAGTTGAATTGAAACCCCACTCTTTTTTGTTTTCACCAACCACCACCCACCCGCCCCCCGCTCAATCGACCTATCGTCCCCTAGCACCCACTACGTTTCGGCAGAAACAAGAAAGAGTGATTCAAATTGGAATCTATGCCAAAAGCACTTCTTTTCAGATGTAACTCTCGATTGCTATGGCTCCTTAAAAAATAAAAGCAAGAAAAAATAATAATAAAAAATATACATATACATATATATAAACAGAAAAGTAGCTTCTATTGTCCTTCATTTGAAATTTTATTCGAGATAGCTGTTTTTTTTCTTGTTTGTTTTGCTCGAACTCAGTGGTTTTATAAAATATATTTGTTGATGGTTTAAGGAAGTCTCGTAAGAGATTGCAATCCTAAGGGAGTAAGGGAGCGATTTCTTCCACCGACCTCTGGCGCTTCGACGTAAACTCACTGCTGTTCTTCTTGTTCTCTCATGAAATGTTGGCTCCAATTCAGTTTGGTAATCAATCTGCTTCAAAGTTCTTTTAATCTGCTTAATATCTCCAAAAACCTTCAGAGTCCGGATTGCCTCAAGTCGTTATTTGTAGTACGACCTGGAAGGATTGCGTTATTGCGAACTTCCACTGCGAGACGTACTGGAGAGCCATGAAGTGCCACTGGAGGATAGCGTCGGGGGACCACAAGTAGCCATAGTCATACCACCGCCGCTTAGCATAGCAGGAGCTACAATTTCGTCACTTAATTTCTGTTTCTATGCCCTATCCTAAGGGTATATTAATTTGGACAAACAGTTAGGAACAGACTTAATATACGTCGTAGGCTCATAAAAGTATATAAATTTATTATAATGACCAAAACCTAAGACTATTAGGTAGTGTCCGTCCGTCCGTCCGTACGCAATTTTAATGCCCTTAAATTCAAGCTAAGAAGCTGAAATTTGAATCACATATTCTTTAGAGTTGCGAAATGGTTAATTGTAAAAAAAATTGTTTGCGCCCACTGCCACGTCCACAACCGAAAAACCGTTTTAAAGCAAAAGTTAGAGATATAGAGTGTTACAACCTTCACAAGATATGTAGACACTGCCCTCCTTTATAAGTTTGTCGTATAAAGTTTTTTGCCGCACCTACTTTTTGTGGGCGTTTATTTTAGTAAAATGGTGTTTCTTTGCAAATTTTTATAGAAACTGAAGGAAAATATTTAACAAGATATTTAGCCAATATTATTTCAAATATATCGCCTTTATCGTTTTTGGCCACGCCCTCTTTTTTAAGGCGTTTTTTAAAAAATATATATATTTTTTTTTTAATTTAGTAGAATGAAATAAAATGCTATCCAACATCTTCTTAATGCTTTTTTCTTTGGGGCATAAAGGGATATGGATAGGGTATCATACTGTTCGCACCAAGCGGACTGTAGCCTTTCCTTATGTTTTTTTTAATAATGCATTTGTGACTGGTGAAACGAAACCAATAAAAACGAAGAAATTGCAAATTTGAAACCTATAGTCGTATTCTACTACAGATCCATTTCACATTATTCTATATATTTAAAAAATGGAACAATTTTACCATAGTGGGTTACTTATCGAGCAAGTGCTGCTTTGCCTAAATAGTGCGGTAAAATTTATATTGGCCAACACACAAGCATGCAACAACAAAAAAAAACACCAAGACGTTAATTTGGTTTAGTTTTTTAAAAAAATTATATTCATTCAACCTTTTCAAGAACAAGAAACAAACGAGTGAGATGGGGATATCATAGTTAAGCGTGGACTTCCACTGTTCATGCTAAGCTTTGATAGATAGATAGATAGACACCTATCTTTATTTTCAGCAAAAATATATATTCTTAAAAACTACTATTGCACAATTTACATAGATATGGTTATTACTACCTGACTACAGAAAATGTATATTGTTCTCAACTAATATATAATTTAATTTTATATAATTAATAATAAATACTGCAGGAAAAGCTAAAAAAAAACCTCCATGCAAATGAGAGGAGTAGTGGGGGGATGACCTTGATTTCAGGTAAGCGTGCAGGTTACATTACATTAGGTACAATATAAATTAATTGACGTACATATAAATAGTTAACATATATAAATAACTTAACAATTAGAAAAAAATACACATATCAACATAAGTACAAATAGTTTAGCATACATGAATATATAAATGACAAGATGAATGATTTTCAAGCAAAAACAAAGAAAAAAACAACATTAAATGAATAAATAAATAAATAAAAAATATATATATATAAATAAATAAATAAATATATAAATAAATAAATACAAAAATAAGTTATAAGGCAATAAAGAACAACCCTCAAGGATTTCTAATTATTTCTTGAATATGGAGACTAAACGTTAATGATTTGTCGAGGTGTACCCCAAGATACTTAGCACTAGATTTCCAATCCGTTTGCAAATTATTTAATACGAGTCTGTTGCTTGGTAAAAAAAA
This sequence comes from Ferdinandea cuprea, assembly GCA_963576555.1. NCBI lineage: Eukaryota > Metazoa > Arthropoda > Insecta > Diptera > Syrphidae > Ferdinandea > Ferdinandea cuprea. Next base: position 27,655,433 of record OY754962.1, read on the forward strand.
CAGTCTGAGTTTTTAAAGCATTTATTTTAATTTTCCAATTTTTTAAATATGATTGCAAATTCGTTTCAATGTTAAAACCATTTCAATCCGAATAATAAATGCATGTGTCATCTGCAAAAATAACAGATTCGCAATTATATAACCTTGGGAAATCATGAGTGTAGATGTTATAAAATATTGGTCCAGGCACTGAGCCCTAGAGTACACCTGCTTCAATAGAAAATACTGTTGATAGCCAGTTGTTTACTGATACCATAAAAGAACGGCCTGATAAAAATGATTGAACAATTTTTATCAGATAAATCGGAAAACGCAGTCTCAGAAGTTTGTGCGGCAAACCGTTGTGCCATACAGTGTCGAATGCCTTTTCGACGTCAAGGAGTACCATTCACGTGCTATTTCCTATTTAAAAATTACTTTAAATGTGTTTTATAATGCGATGTATTTGGTGCACTGTTGAATGATGCGGCCCAAATTGTTCTGCGGACAAAATATTATTTTCCTTAAGGTGGGCTGATAACTTCATTTCTATAATAATTTTAAAGCACTTTCTTAACGAGCTCAACAGACTATGGGCCGTTACTACTTGGTAGGCAAGCGTTTTTACCTGAATGGTTAACAAAGAAAACATTAGCTAAAGCATTTGCTTTTTCAGTGCTGGAAAGCAATACTGTGTTACCCTCTCTAAATGCGAGTACGATAGAATCTGTTTAATAACTTTAACTATACTTCAGAAGGGTTTACTATATTTATCTAATCCTTGAAGTTTTCTATCCCAGCATTTGTTTTTAAAGCTTGAAATTTCTGTCTTAATGGCTGCTGCTAAATCGTTTGCTCAATTTCGATAGGAATCGATTCTTGTTCTTGTCCATCTGGTTCTGCAATCGAGTACCGTACTCGTAAAGAAACTCGCAGCATCGTCAATTTGGTTCTGGATAATTTCTTCAGGTAGTATTAACTGGTAGTTCCTCAATTTTAATCGCATTTTAGTTTTAAATCGATCCCAATTTGCATTCTGGTAATTGAAAATCAAATTATTCATCTGCTTGGGGGATAAGAAGGTATTGGCAAATGGTCAGAGCTTAGATCATTTATAACGATAGGTTTACGGAATAGTTCTGGCGTCTTTCTGAGAAACAAATCTAAAGTTGACGGGTTTACTCGGGGGTTTGAGGGAATAAAAGTTGGATGCAGTGGATATAAGATATGAAATGGATGTCTAGAATGCAGATCAGCAAGGATGTTTCCCCATGAATTAGCTCTAATACATCCCTTATGCCTGCAATTTAAACCAAATATGTCATTTGAACTAACCAATTTCCTTAAATCGGAATTAAGCCAAAAACGCTTCTAAGCAGAAACTCGACCACCAGGAAAATAAACACAAAAAAGTCTTATTGAACGACCATTAGTAAAAGGTATATTAATACAAATGTTCTCTATTTATTTCGGTTTAATAATTGGAATAATTTGGTGTTTAATAGTTTTTTTGATGACCAAGGCAACACCACCACCCCACCTCTCATTTCTATCAAAGTAGCAACATTTGTAAACACTATTTGATTATTTTTGTGTGTTTTGATTTAGTCCAGTGTCGGTGATTTAATCAATATTAATACTGTTTGAGCTCAGAAAAGCAAAAAACTCTAAAGCTTTATGGAGAATGCTTCTAGCATTCCAACATATAATATTTAAACCTACATTCATATTTATTTACCTTGGTACAAATACTTAATAGCTAATTGTGCAATAGTAGTAAATTGATTGGCTTTTGTGTTGCATTTTCCATGCAGCGTTATCGTCTCTGCAGTGAGAGCGTTGATTTCTTCCATGGAGAAAAGTTCGCTGGTTTCATTTGGCACAGCGATCGGGTGGTTGTTGTTCTTGTTGGAATTGGTCCACACATTCGAGTAATTTGTTGCGTTATTTGGCAGAGCCACAGGCATGGGTAAAGAACTTTTTCGCCGCCGACTGAGAGTGGGAAATTCACTAGCGTTTGAAACGAACCTTTGGATTTGGTGTTGATGTTGTTGCCGGTAATGTGTTTGGGCATCGAACTTCGTCACTTGAACATTGATTTTATTAGAGTCTGCCTCTATTTCATAAAATGATTTGAGGCTTTCACATATTGGGTCCTATGATTTATGAGTTTTATTGCAGTTAGCACACTTTATGCAAATCAAAAATGCAATCATTTGTATTGTGATTCTCGGACCAGCCTCATAGATATAAATTCTTGTTTTAGGGTTTTGGTAGGAAATTCATCAAGCCCATACAACATGACTTTGAATGACCTTGTAACTGAAAGATCATGCGAACAAAATTGCCAGTTTTTTGTTTTTAGCACTGCATGTATAGTATTGTAACAATCAATGGATTCACTTATAACATTGATACCAATTGACACTTTCTTAATACAATAATGTAATATATTCGATTCACGGAATAAGGAATGCACTTCTTCAATATTTTTTTTGCGAAATTCGATGTTGGAGTTGTTTGGGTCTCGTCACAATCGATTTCATTATCTCAATCGGGCAAACACTGTAGAAGTGTAAAGAAATTGTTTAAGACAATAACTTGTCTTCAACATTAGGGGACCTTGATTTCTTAGGAATTTTGTCGATTTGATTTGCTAGTACCGCACAGAAAAGAGAACATCTTGTGAATTCAAAGGGCCAATTAGTACTGATGCTAAGCTTGGATAGATCGGAAAATATTGAGAAAATTACAATATTAAAAATAGACTAAATATTGTAGTCTAAATTGAACCGGTGCGACAAAGGACTAGACTCGTTCCTCATCGCACTTATCCCAAGAGTGCAGTCTAAACAGAAAAAATTTACGAACTTGCATAAATTGCAAAAACAACCATCCGGCGAACTATCACGTCTGCGAAGTACCTAAAGAGCTACCAATCAGGCGTGATTTAATTTAGAATTGGTATAATGAAAGTGGTTGACCGACTGAAAAAGACTAAGGCACTATCTAAAGAAAGTCTTTTAAAAAAAAGTCAGCAAATTCCGGACCGAAGGCTAAGAACAGCCACGACAAAGAAAAATTATTTATGAAAAGTAGTTGAATACTCAAATTAGACATATGCCGAAGCCGCATTACAAGCGAATCAACATAATGAAATAGCTCCTGATGACTGGAAAAATAGAGTCGGTTAAACAAAGGTATGTTTGAAAAGCTAGACGAGGTACATAAAAAAAAAAGAAATATGTAGGACAATTTAAAAATCGTAACATGGAATGCGAATGACCTTTTGCAAAAGATGAACGCATCTAACGAAGGAATCAAGTACAAAAATAAGCGGATATAGTATCTATCATGCATATCACCCTTAGGAAAGGGCTAGAGGCGGAGCGTCTTTGCTTATAAAGGACACCATTTAACTAAGCACAAAACTCGAGCTGGATAATGTGCAAATAGTTACTATTCGAGTAAATAACAAGCGCAAAACTTTTGATATTGCGTCTTCAAGCTAGCTATACCCTCCAGGGCTAAAGAAAAATGATCTTATAAGTATCTTTCCCTCACTTGAAGATAATTTCGTTATAGGAGGTGGTTTTAATGCAAAACATACTTTTTGAGGTTCTAGATGTATTACTTCAAACGGCAGATTTCTATGCGAAGCCGGTATGGAATTCGGAGGGGCAACACTGCTCTGGACCTACACACAATAAGAGTAGACTTTTTACTCTTGAGATTCAAACATTTCGAGAGTATCTCAATTTTGAACAAACGTGTTGAGCACTCTCGAAAATTGTCTCTCCTTCCTTTTCTTTCTAATCGCCTACGTGGATTTAGAATGAGAGATAATATATTTCCCAAACTTACTGCATTGCTACTGATTGGTTTTTGAGTATCGCCAAGAGTTTCCATTTTCTTCCCTTATAATGATAGATTTCGTTGTGGTTTCTAAATATGTGGTTACAGATTGTATGCTTTGTAATAGTCGCAGTCCGTTGCACAATTTGTTTCACTTAATTGAATAGAGCTTTGGTGTTTCTCCTGATCTCAAGAAGGTTCTTTGTCAACCGGAAGAAAATAAACATTTTGCGAGGGTCTCCTATTAGTTTGGTCATTATGGAGTGATTACGAATGATGAATGAAATGTTTTAGTTTTCCGTTACAGCACTCGATCAGCGGTTAGTGCATTGAACCCCGGGGTTAGGCAAGGCGTCTCTGGTTAAAATATCCCAAGATATGTTTTTTTTTTCATTTCTCTCGCCAGTAGTGGTCTTACGCAAAGCCATTTGCATTTGTCAGTAATACTCTCATTGTCACGCATAGTAAGTCTATTCTTGTAGGTGACGAAAGTATATTATCTTTATCCCCCAAAAACGAGGAACACCGCAATGCACATTAATGGTTAAAGAGAAACAATTTCTGTTTCTTCAACCACTTTAGCAAAAAGACAAGATTGACCAAATAATATTACCAAGTCCCAGTTTTGAATTCCCTTTTAAAGGAAGAAAAAGTCAATTTTTTCGGTTTTGATTCATGGAGTTGGTCTTATTTTGAACGCACAAACTCCCTGACAGAAGGCGGTGGTTCATAATTGGCACATAATAGAGGACAGCCGCTTTCGCCTGTAGTGTGAAATATTTCTGGAAACAAATACTATTCTCAAGCTAACTCATATGAGGATTGAAAGAAACTTTGCCTATTTGAAGGCAAGTAGACAAAGATAATGCAAATCGTGCTGAATTGCCATCCTTACTTTGAGTGTAGTTTTAGGGATGAAATACTTAACTTAAAAGAAAACTGCCCAGTCCTCTTGCATTTGCATATTTCGTTCGGAATATTATTTGCATAAACCTCATTTTTTTAACTAATGTCTCTTTCATGCCCCTCCCCCCACCATTTCTTGGCATTTCTGTGTATCATTAAAGGTATCAGCCTGATTGCTTCCCAACTTTTGCTGCCTATTTAATAATGGGGGATGCGCAATCAAAACGTCATGCAACAACAACGACATCGGCAATAAAAATACTAACGACAAAGGGTTGGTGATGGTGAGGTCGAAAGCAAAAAAAAGAATAATCTCTGTACATATACAAACTTCCATAAAACAAAAGACCTTTACGAATACACTACCAGAAAAAAAAACGACAATACTCCCGCGAAAAGAAAAAGAAACCGTTTCAAAGCAAAGCGCCAGGACAACGCTGCGCCATCCACACCGCCGATGCTGCTGCTGATGATGATTACGATGGCAATGATTTCTTCCTGCACCTTCCTACAGCCAAATCTTGATGGTGGTGGAGCGGAAGAATTGAAAGCCATTTTTATTATTGTTTATATCTTTCGTTACAACACAAAAGCTATAGATGGCGGGTGCTGCTGTGTGGGAGGAAGGGCGTCCCTTCTTAATTTTATCTTTCTTTTCGCCTGTTAAAGATATGGACATGGCAAAAAGAGATAGAGCACCCAAAGGAAAAGAGTCCATTTTTGCCTGGCTGGCTGTTGGTATTTTTCCCTCTTTCCAACGAAAAACAAAATTATTCAAAAAATATATAAGAAGAAAGAACAGCAGCACACAATTAAATGAAGGAAAAAAAAGATATATATATGTATAGGTATAGGTATACGGCACAGAATAAGGGAATATTAAATGAAATACCATTTAAAGCAGTGAAAAAAATAAGTATCTCATCTTTTTTTTGTATATTTCTCACTGTGAGTTAGTTAAGTAGGTTGCCTTTTTGAAAGTCTTAAGAGCCAAAGAAACTAAAACGACGACGACGGTGAACAACGATAAAAGAAACAGCTCTAAGGACACGTCTTTGCAGAGGAAGACCGACCTACGACGAAGACGACGACGGGCGATGGTGATAAAAACGAGGAATACTTAATGAGGGTGGACAGAACGCGGGAGATCGCGCGAGCAGTATGGGTAGATTGATGGCGCGTGTTTTACTCTACACTGGCGCAAACCTATTCAAGGATATGCCAACCTGTCGGGGGTTGGAGAAAAGAAAATGCTCGCCAATGGTTGAATGAGTTGAAAGGAATGAAATCGACCGTGGTATGAAATTATTGTATTCATTGGAATTATCAGTAAGGCCAAAGAAAGCAAAAAAAAAAAAAACAACAACACCAACATAAAATTGAACACAACAGGACCAAAGGAAACGAGCTATATTTTGACAAAATGTTTGAATGTGTACGAGAGTGTATAGAATAATTTCTTTATTTCTATATAAAATAGTAGCTATAAGTAAAGGCAAATTAGGTACATAAATTAAAAGCCTAGCTGTTGTTGATGCTTTTGATGTTTTCTCGTCTGCGTTCGATAATGAATTTTAATTGTCATCCTATTTTGAATGGGATATAGAAATGCTTGCTGAAGCTGAAGGCAAGACGATGGTTGGTTCCATAAAATGACCTCGAAGATTTTCCTATATACATTTTCGCTTGGTACTTCAATTAAACACTTTTTCCTTCACAAAGCTCGTTCGCGATTTAGAAACAGGTTTTCTATATTCAACTAAATCCTTTCATTCCCGTAACATAACACTTACCTTACTCCATTGAATTAATGGTGATAGGGCATTAATTAAGACCTTGAAATAGCGTTCTCCGCATCAGAAAAACACTCCACAAGTGTATAAGCAATCAAACATGTGGGTATGTTTCCACCCTTCAGACTAATTCCACATATGACGACTATTATACCCAAGCCACCCTCTGCAACATATATGTATGTGTCCTATGTCGTTGTCTTCACTCATATAATCCTTTGATAGGGTAAATTAATGTATACTCGTATGAGTGTGATGAGATAATCGCGTGACCTTGAGGAGCATCGAAGTTTACATCACTGTCTAGTTCATTGTGCCTTTACAATACGAAGAAACTATTTCCTAATTTTAAATTTTTTATTTGCTTGGTTTCCAAAATTGAGCGTATCACTTTACTTAGTCACATCAGAATATCTTAGTTTGAAAAATGCTCTTTGGGGATTGGTTGTATGGAAATCCGACCAACAAAATATGGTATAGTAAGTGAGTCTATTATCATTTCCTTTCAAGTTATAAGCCGTCAAAGTAAAAATTTCAGATTTTAAGGTATAACTGCTTGCCTGAATTGTTTTTTGACATCAAACGTCTCTTTACCGATCAGATCTACCGAAGTAAATGTACCACCCACTCAAAAATGTTTTCTGTTTTCCTCCCTGCCCAAATGGCTGCCACTGCGACCTCGAAGATCTATTGTATCAAAAGGGGATTTTAGCCTAAGAGACGAGTGCCTTCCCTAGTGAATGCCGCAACCTCCTTAGTTGTAGAGTTTCTAAATTCTGCTGATGTACGGAAGTCTTTTTGGAAAAACCTTCGTCTTAACCAATGAAGGGCCGGACATTCACAGAGGATATGTTCCGAAGTCTCATCATCCTCTAGAGAAAACCTGAATTCAGTTTACGGGGACAGATTCGTTTTGGTAAGATGATACCTTAAGCCGTAATGGCGTAAAAGCCTACCAGCTTCCTAATCCTCTCCTTACTTAAAAATAGGATTTATTTGTAGGAGTAAGGCTTAATTAATCTTTTGGAATTGCTTAGCCCCGGGACACTTTCCCAGTGGTTAAAACGAAGTTGTTATACCCATCCGTAATTTGCCTTAAAACAGCAGCCCAATTGACTCTGCAGAGAGGTTCTGGTCCTAAAAACGCAGATTTGGATCCACCTCTAACCAGCTCGTCTGCAGATTCGGTGTTTGTTCTTGTAGTGTTTGGGTAGCTTTTGCAAGCATTGTAGCACCACTTCACTGTCACTGAATTTATAGTGTTAGATGATAATGCCTGTAGTGCTGTTTGACTATCCGAGAAGATGTGAATTCTGGCACCTATATGTAGTTCCTTTGCGGGAAATCAAATTTACGCAGATTTCAATGGCATGGATTTTCGCCTGAAATACCGTTAGACGCATCCATATGGTTATCGACACTTTGGTGTTGTATCCTGGTGTCTTTAGCTTCAACTCCAATTTCCATTTTTAATCCACCGGTGTACCAGATCAGACTTCTCGGATCTAGTGTCGGAACACCATTTGCGGTCAAATCTTTCACAACAACAACAACGCTCTAATATGTCAATCTTGAATACATTTCCCAACATGTACTCCCTAATCATAATATCAGGGATCCATTAAAACATGTCCATGTTTGGGATTTCTTTAAGTATTTTCGGGTGACCCACATCCACATGGTCTACTGGATTCGTTACCATTTGCAACTTAATAGAACTTCTAGCAGCTGTCTTCTTAATGGCGTTTCTTTTTCTATCTCTCGTAAAATATAGTGAAGAGCACCTATCACTGAACCAACAGTAGACTTTCCCTTTCTGTACGCAAATTGACTTGATTGAGATGTAGATAATTCTTACTGACTTCTGACATTAAAATCTAGAAGTTCTTTCCATTATTTTAAGAACAACAGATGTAAAACTGATGGGTTTGTATGATTTAGGTAGTTCCATTGGCCTATTACCAATTTTGGGGATGAGAATTACATTCACATGTCTCCATGAGAAAGGAATGTGACCCCAGTTATAACTTGCTCTATATAAAGCAACCATTGCTGGTAGTATGATGTCCATAACCACATGTCAAGGTGCCCACACCTACTAGTAGGAGCCCACAAAATGTAATGAAAGAAGTCTAATCAAGCTTCGATAATTTTAATATAAGCATTCTTGCAGTTTTAAACTGGAAAGAAAACATAAAAAAGAACCAAGGGTACTCCAAGACAAACGTTATTTTTATTATAAGAATTGTTGGTTGCATTAGATTACTCTCGCCTGAATTTTTCGGGAGTAAATACACCGCCTATCGGTGCGATAGGAGTGATGTCGAAACCGGATTAACAAGGGGTGGTGGTATACTAACTGTAGTGCACTTATCGTTGGTTTATTTTGTAAGCCGTTTTCGCTGTAGGGCGCAACTATTGAATAGCTGGCGGAGTGCGTGTTTTTGTATTTACAATTGGATATTTCTAAATATTAAGTCTACAAGTGCATCAAATATATATATGTTTCTGCAAATAGTATGAGAGAAAGTCAATTACTGTGTGTTGTTTATTATAATAATTCGAATAGATGCACAGAGTAGCAAACACAAGAGACATTTACTGCATAATATTCGGTCACCTGTGGCCTATTCCACCAACTTACATATTGTTATTTTCAAGAACTTTTTCAACAATAGAAAAATCGATTTATTCTGTTTCACAAAATTGTAGTTGTAGTTTACAAAGGGAAATTTAGCACCGATAATGATATAAGTGAAGATTTTGTGCTTTTTTTGTCGGAGGTTGCTGCTATGCGATGGAGCGCTCAGACACAACTACAGGTCCATTGTACTACCATTCAGACACCTTACATTAATGTACTTAGTTTTCCCGTCTTTCGAAGAAAAACGAGAAGGAGCTTTAGTGATAAAGAGCTTAGATGTTCGGCACTCACCACGTCAGCCCCGAAGATCCGCCACCTGATGCGAGCATAGGCCGGACAACTGCAGAGAAAGTGTTCTGCTGTGTCATCCTCCTGGTGGCCCGAAAGAACGCCTACAAACAGCCCACAGTCGATTCTCCTCAAAGATAGAAGAAAAGATGCTGACCATTTGCAAATGTCCGGGCGCAGTAGTTTGGTCTGTCTACATCCACCGCAATCGCGCCACCGAATCTTGTGTTCATGAGAAACCCAAGAATCGATAGACGACATGACTAGAGATGCAGAAGACCCAACACAGGTTCGGGTCCTTCTTCTGAACCTTGCCTAGCAAGCTCATCCGACATCTCATTTCCCTGGATGCCAGTGTGACCTGGTACCCAGACAAGATTCACTGTGTTCAGTCTTCCGACCAAATTCAGAGAAAGCTTGAGTTCTAGCACTAACTTGGACTAGGTAAGAGGGTTTAGAAGCGCTTTTAATGCAGCTTGGCTATCACTGCAGATGCAAATGCCTCTAGCCCTCCACCTGTTGTTCACAATATAGAGCATAGCCATTAGGATGGCAAAAATCTCCGCTTGGAAAACAGATGCATGTTTACCCAAGGGGTAGTAAAGTCGTATATCACGCATTCCACAAAGACACCAGCACCAGACCCCTGCCCGGTTTTGGAGTCATCCGTGAAAATACGATGGCATTCAATCCATGGTTCAGAGTCTGACCGAAGCCATTCCGTTACCTGTGGAAAGTTGACGTGGTAGTTTTTTCGCAGAAGGATTTCTGGTGTTATTGCATCAGACGGCATATCCATAAGACAGGGGTCAAAGGATAATTCTCGAGCAAGTTCTTCAAAATTCCAGTGCGCATGGTACCAAAAACCACCTCTCTTTAAGCGAAAGATGGTTTTTAGCGTACATCCCATGATATATAAGTCAAGGGGAGGAAGATTCATCAAAGCATCTAGAGCAGAGCCCGGGGTGCTAGGGAAGGCCCCTGTGCAGCCGAGACAAGCAGTTCTTTGGAGTTTGGCAAAAGAAGCAGTAACACGTTTCCGCGAAAGCCTGTTCCACCAAACAACTGATGCGTATGAGAGTAGCGGTCTAATCATGGCCGTTTAGATCCAAAGGACCCGTTTCGGAGACAAGCCCCATGTCTTACCAAAAGCGCCTTTGCACGACAGCGCTTTATCGGTTTTCGATTCGACATGTTTGGACCATAGAAGTTTTTTATCAAGGATTACACCCAGATATTTGACTTCATCGGATATAGGGATGGTGACACCTTTAAGCACGAGATGGGACAGACTAGTGATGATTCTCCTTCTCGTAAAGAGAACAACCTTGGTTTTAAGAGGATTCACTAAAAGCCCATTACTAGTGCACTAGACATCGATCAAATCCAGGGATCTCTGCGCTTGAGAGCAGACAGCCCCTAGATTTGAACCGACAGAAAGAACGGCGACATCATCCGCATAAGCTTGAGTGTAGTTTCCAGAAAAGTTGAGAGCCGTAAGCAAAGAATCTGTACATTAGCATTGCCTTAATCCACAACACCAAAGTTTCATCTACACAATGCTGTCTGGCTGAGTTACACATACTGTCAAAGGTCGCATTATCAAAAGCACCCTCAATATCGACGAAAATGCCCAACGCATACTCCTTCCGGTCAAGAGCACTATCAATCCTACCAACAAGGTTTTGAAGCGCAGTCTCGCAGGATTTTCCGCGCTGATAGGCATGTTGCATCTCAGAGAGAGGGTGTGATCGAAGAGCCACTTTGCGCACATGCAGCTCAACCAGTCTTTCCAAACTTTTCAGTAAGAAGGAAGACAGACTTATGGGTCTAAAGATTTTGGCTAGAGTGTAGTCAGACTTACCAATTTTTGGTATGAAAACCACTTTAACCATTCGCCATGGGAAGGTATATAGGGCAAGGCCAAGCTCGCGGTGAAAAATCTTTTCAACATTGGCAAAACCTGACTTAAACCTTGTTTCAGCAAAACTGGATAAATTCCATCCGGACCAGGTGACTTGAAACTCTCAAAAGATGCAATGGCATATTTGATAGCATCATCAGTCACCACTCCCGATGCAAAATACCAGCTGTGCCGCGTGGTACTAGTCAGTTCAAATGTAGCCACATTCGTTTTAAGGGCTGAAGAACACATAGTAACCTGATTTCCCGGAAAGTGAGTCTCAAGTAGAAGACTGAAAGTCTCCGCCTTTGTCTCAGTGTATGTGCCATCAGGTTTAAGGATTGCATCCAGTTTACTTGGTCTGTTCCTTTGGAGGACTTTAACAAGCCTACTAGTTGCACTTAGAGATTCGACCTATTCGACTTTTTATATGAGTCATTTTTCGACTTGCGAATGAGTCTCTTAAAAACTTTTTGCTTCGATCGATAAAGATTCCAGTCTTCCACTAAGTTGGTTTTTAAAGACCGATTTAGCAGCTTCCTAGTTTCTTTACGAAGACACTGCAGTTCGGAGTTCCACCAGGGTACCGATTTTCTGCGGGGGGGGTTTAGAACCAGGCACGAAAGTTCAAAGCAGCGGGTGAGGACGTTGTTCAGATCCTGAGCAGACCTCTCCACTCCATGTCTTGATCTAAGTTTGAGTGAAACTTTGACAGAGTTGGCAAGCTCCTCTCTAGCATCACAGTACAAGACAAGACCTAACCTTTTGGATTCACAAAAATCTACGTAGTATAATCACTCAAGCAACCAAGACCACATAGGCGACTTTTCCACACCCATGGTTCCTGAATGGATATTATGTGTGATTTTGTTCTACAAGCCACAAGCCTGCTACTTAAAAGGGCGATAGCAGCCTTGCAGTGATGTAGGTTAATTTGAGTAAACAAGATGGATGAATACTCTGGGTAACGTCCACTATTAGCACTGTTTGACATTGAAATGGAAATGGATCCTGCCAAGATGCAGATAGGGACGCATGTTGTACCTAGATTTGATGATCTCGGCAGCAGCCATGTCTATACTCACAACAAGAGAAATAGACCAAGAGACAAATATCGTCCGCGAATTAACTACGAAATTTCAGATTCTTTTCTTTTCAACGTAAAGTTACGTGTAAAACGTGTTAAGGCAGAAGAAATAATAAGACAAATTGGAGCTAGAATTGTAAATAAGTCTGAATAAAACATTTCACTGAAACCAACACAGCAATTTCTAACAGCTTTACATTGGCTTGGAAATGGTGGACAATATCACGGGATTGCAGACATGCACGGTATATCTAAATCTATAGTATGCAGAACTGTCCATCGTGTTTCACCATTGTTTAAATTATGATTATTATTTTCTTAACGTATGCCATTTGCTTATGGATGTATCGATGGAATGCTAATCAAAATTGATTCACCTAACGAGTTCGAGTCAGCGTATGTCGATAGACACGGCAACCACTCAATTAATTGCATGTTGTTTTGCGGTCCCAACGATACATTTTATATATGTTGATTGGCCCTGTATAATTCACGATGCGTGAGTTCTCTGAAGAAGCCCGTTATTTTCAACAACGGATTCCGCCCATTTCCCCACTGCGTTTTACTTGTTGATACAGGATATCCGTTAAAGGATTGGCAATGAATTGCCAACAAGTGATGAAATAGAAGAAGAAAACCTACATAATAACTTTGACAACTTAGACGGCGACAACACATTGAGTTATATTTTAAACTATTTTTGTTAAAAAAATAAAAAATAGTAGCTGCAAAAACATATATATATATATATTCATTTTTTGGGAAATAGTTTTGTACACTTTTTCTCTTAAAATTAGAAAAAAGTAAACTTACTTCAAAAACATATATAAACTATTATTAAAAAAATATTAAATCCAATAATGTTTTCACTTTCGCTTTTATTTTGTCTGTACTTGTTACTCTTTAACAGTGGGTATTCTTTTTCAATGTCTGCAGTGAAGTGACTTTGTGGTAACCCCATTTCTTTTTCTTTTTTAAGAGCATCTAACTGAAATTCAAAATCTCTCGCTCGAACCTTTTTTTCTAAGAGAGAAAATAACATCGGTATCGTCATATTGTTGTTGCGTCTTTCTTTTTCGGCCAGGTTTTGGTGCTTGCGTTTTTGTCTGTTATAAAGAAAAAAAGTATGTTCATAATTTAACAAAATAATCGAACAAAAAAGGTAAGCATGCAATTTCTTGACTAACGTCTTCTCGTTGTCATTGGTTCTCAGATTTGATTGTTCCAAAGAATCATCTTCGTTGCTTCGGAGCTGCTCATCTTCAATTCCTTCGACAGTAGGCGAATCTTTGCCCACAATATGGATTATGATATTGTCTGGATCCTTCAATTTCGACTGCGGGCCACCAGCTGCGCCTTTTTTTTACTTTTGTCCACTTTGGCCTTAAAAATAATCGCAAACAATATTTTATTTTAGGCATGATGTGCAACGTTAACAGGATGAATTTTATAAGATGCAACAAAATGCTGTGACACAAATTGCGAGGGTGGATTACAAATTTTAAAAATCAACAAAAACATGTACAGTCAAGCGTTTTTTGAAAGCTAGTATTCAATTTCCGTTTCAATATAAAAAAATCTACTTTGAAGTTTTATTTCTCAAAAACTATTTATTAAATAAATTAATTCAAGAATTAAATAGAATTAAATGCTCGTTTTTGCTTTACCACAGTTTTTTGTCTAAAATTTTGCCACACGACATCTCTAAGGTATTTCCAATCCTTATCTATTAAAATACCATTAGATTTTAAAGTGTTAAAAATCGCCACTTGCTAACTTGAATCTTATGTGTAATGTACAACTTTACAAAGTAAATGATGAAACTTTTTTTTCTTTGTAATTGTGATTACCACTGGTAGCAAAACGAGTACACTGTTTTCTTTTTCATCCATATTTTGGATGCTTGAACTAGCTTCAAAAAGTGTATAGTTTTGATCGTAAAGAATTTAGTTCCGGAGTGCGGGCGTTCAAAATGACTCTAAAGAGTCCAAGAAGGTAACACTGCTCGCGATTTTTCGGCAAGTTGAACAATAGTAATAAAAATGCCCATAGTCGCTTCACAGAAGTTTGAAAAATTACTGGTTATCTATTTAAGTTTGATTAAGAAAAAAGAGGTGGTACTGAAATAGGTTGTATTGCAATTGACAGAAGGCTTACAACTAAAGGTTGTGAACTTTGACAATTTTTTTTTAATTCACCAAATCTGCAGTACAAATTATTAAAAAATAATAAAAAGGCTTGTGTGACAGTTCGTTCAAACCGGGAAAAAATACCCAAACATTTGCCGTCTAATAAAGAGGAGGAGATATGTATTCCGCTACTTCAATATAATATCAATCGTAAAATAGATGGACAACAAAGCTGTTTTTATGTTGACAAAATTTTTATCACAACCACTGTCAAGAGACCAATTCAAAGAAGTGGCGAAAAAATAAAAGTGAAATTTTATATTATTGAAAAATATAATACAAATATGGGAGGGGTAGATTTGATGGACCAAAGAAAAATGTGTTACGAAGTAGATCGGAAGGCGAAAATAAAATACTACTTGCGAATAGCTATTGGATATTGTCATAAATAACTCTTATATCATATACTCTAAACTGCGTGAAAGAAAGCATTCTGAAGGAATCCTGCTCACCTGCCTTGAAATTCGCCAAATAATAGCTCGTTCACGTAACTTTTCAGCACGGCAAAGATCCTTACCTTCTCATCTTATCTTTTTAGCCACTATATAAAATCCTAAAAAGTTTTCACGAAGGAAGAATCCATATGCCAACTGTCAAAATCGTTGTAACTTGAAATTGGGTTAGAAACAAGTTGGTCTCTCAATTCCCTCTGTATGTTTGAGTCGGCTCCCTAAAATTACGCCATAGGAAATTACGCGCAAAAATTAAAAAGGAAAAGCAGCCCAATAATCTCAATACAAAATTGTGTAATTTATGATGTTTTATTATAATGATTGATTTATAATGTCGGCCTTTTTGCAAAAGACTTTATTAGGCATTTTTTCAGTTTTTTTAAGAACTTTTTTCAAATTGTAAAGTAAAAAACTGCGAAAAGTTTAATAGAAAAGAAAAGAGCTCTAGAAAGTAGCATTTTATGACTCATTATTTACGGCTCCCTGAAATTACTTCAGAAAATTGCGATGGAAAAAACGCCCAAAAACCTCCATACCGAAAAACCTCCTTACCCTATCCTTACCCTATCGGGCTTAATATTCATACTAAATTTAGGAATTATGCTCAAAAAACAGATTTTCTGGCGTAATTTCCTAATTTTCGGGCGTATTTCCTTTTGCAAAACAATTTATGGCGTTTTCCAAAACATTTCTTAGTGTAATTCCAAGGAGTCGTATTAGTCATATGATGTATGTACCAAAAAGCTGGACCGGGTTGCGTAGCAACTTTGCTAATATATTTTTTAAAAATGAAAACAATCCGTCAAATAATCAATAGATGTTAAATCACATGGTCCTAGAAGCCAGTTGATTGTTTCGTTTGCTCAACGCCATTCTGCTGGATCGACATCTTTCCTCAAGACCAGACACAATACGCCAATTCGTTGTTCACTTAAGAACGCTGTCGATAGCCCGTTGGCTCACGGCCAATGTAGCTGTTTCATCCGCAAACTTAGCTACAGTTGTGCTAAGAAGTATAAAAAAAATACAATTGGGCCAATAACGCTTCCTTGTGGAACTCCTGCCGTGATTCGTGGAACTCGGAGGACTCGTTCCCATGTTTAGCACGAAATAGTCTATCCGCTAAATAAGAACTTAGTTGTTATGGGAAAGATGCTTTGAGTTTATATTTTAATCTCGTATGCCATACCTTACCTTACCTTACCTTATGGGAGACGTCAAAACAACGATAGACCAATTATTTGTCTCCTCTACATTCCGTTGTTTATTTTGTAAATCCGGTATTTATTTGCGTTCACCGATAATTGGATGTTATATGAGATTTTCAATAAGAATATTGTGTACGTTTTTTTTTTATTATTTAGACGATTTTTTAGCCTAGAAACCATTTTAACTTCAGCTATGTTCCACTGTCAGGGAACTAGATTATTGCTATCCTGGGCAACTCTTAGGAACCCGCCCCGTAATTGGATCATATCCAGGCGCCTTCTTTAATTTATGTTTTCGTGTTTAATTAAAGAGTTCGACCAGCGATACTTGTCTTATTTTAAAATGGTCAGATACCGAGTATAGAACGGCATCTTCTTCCAGGTGTTTGGAAAATATTTCTGCCTTTTTATTTTCTTCTGTCACCCATTCGCAATTGTTTTTCCAGATCGCTTGTATCTTGTCGTTTTCTTCATGTATTTTTAAACTTTTCAGAGCGAATAGTTGGAACTTTTATCTTCCGTTAGGCTTTCGAAAAACGATTTCGAGATTTCTTCGAGAGTCCCGTATCTCTCTTTTAAGTTTGCTGGAAAAATTACTTAAAATTACATAAAATCCTCAATAAATACAAACTTATTAAAATCTTAGTCTAGTAAAACGTATAATTTTTTCCTATTTCAAATCACAGGTAACTACATATTTATGTATAAAAACTGGTTTTCGATTCGTAAGCCTCTTTCCCTCTTCGACAATATATTATATTTACCAATACATAGATTAACAACGGTTTTTCATTAAGGGTTGCATTTTTATTTACAAACCCCTCAAACTCGAACCAGTTTAACAAAAAAATCCAATCTGATTGAGCAGGGTTGGTGTTCCAATTTTTACATAGGAAAGAACAAACAAAAAAAATCTTTTTCATCCCTCCTTCTTCTCACTCATAACCATTATCCATTTTATTTTCACTACGTAAAGCGGGGACGACGAAATTGCCGACTATTAATATTGCCAAAAAGAAAATTTTCTAATTTCTGCCCTATGGACTTCCATTTCCCAGCCGCACCCGGTTCGTTGAATCGTAAGCGTTCTTAAATCCCCTTAAATATATATAAAATCTTCAGCACAGCCAGCTAATACTGTTCCAAGGTGTACGGCTATGACTACTATAAAGTATCTATACGGAGATAAAAAAAAAGTATTCGTACCTTTGGATAAAAAAATAAAAGTCAGAGATATAGAAGGAGAACAAACGATTGAGCTCCTTAGAGAGATTATGGCATAAGCAGACATTATGGCATTTTGAGTATTCTCCTTACCATTGCCCTCCTCTCGGTACAAATTTTTCTGTGTTAAGCTTTGCAGAAGGGGAGGCAGAGAAGCTTAGCTCTGTCATTTTTGATGCGATTGATTTAAATACATTTAAGAGATAGCAAAAAAAAAAGTCCGAGTACGGGTGTTGTTGGGGGTGTTGTGCATTTTTTGAGTTTCTTGATGTAGGGTTATATTTTGGGGCGCGATTCTTTTCCAATTGTTCTACGATTGATTTATGTTTAGATAGGAAAAATGGTTTTCACTTCAAATGTTTAGGTTTGACCTAAGTATCTATTGAAGTAAAAGTTTACTTCTCTATTGAAGTACAGTTATCGCCCATCCTGTCAACCTTATTTTGATTGGTAGGAGCGCTCTATTTCTTAAATTTCTAAAAATGTAATCTGCTGGAGATAACATTGATTTTAACAGATAGGAGGAAGAAGATGATTGACATTAAATATAAAGCAGTGCAATCTTTCGATTTGTAATATTGCTTTCAATATAATTGTCTTGACTAGTTCCTTGCCTTTATCTTGGAAGGTCACCTCATCAAAATCAGAGTTCAGACCTATATCAGTCCTCCCATTTCTATCAAATTATACAAAAAAATATCGGGGTCTCCTATAAGTAATCAAATCCTATGTCCTAATGTCAACCATTCCGTCTTCTGCTATTTTACCTTAATTTGAGGAGTTTAAGTGGTCGAGTCTGACAAATTTCGTTATATCCAGGAAGATGTGGCCCACTTACCCACTGACTCATGAAACCTGAAAGGGCAGTACCCAGGCTATAGTTCTATCTCCCTTATTATGGTCAAGCGTAGTAAATTAACTTTTAACTGTTCTCAGTAACGACAGTTTCTGTAGAGGTAGATCGCCTCCAGAGGGCTCTTAGCAAAGAGCAGCTGTTTGCTGCAAAAAGGTATACTTTTAATTTAACCCCAAAATAAGCTCCATAGTAGCTTTCACCAAAAGAAGAAAACTGAAAAATCTTGAAACTACAACACTCTTTGGTGATACTACAGAGTTTTCCAGTAAAATTAAATTTGTAGGCTTATTCCATGAACAACAACTCATCTGGAACTTCCACATTAAAATGAGCATGGGCAAAGCTGGGATCTCCCACAGAACCTACAAAAGTCTGCTACCGGTAAAAATTTGGATGTAAAACCATTTATATATAAATCGCTGGACCTATTGTTACATATAAAGCACAAAACACACGTCCAGGTTCAACAAACTGCAAAGACTAGCTTATGTGTGCAAGTCAGGAGCATCTACCGCAGCTCTGGAAGTCCTACTGAAACTTCATTCCCTTCATCTCTATATTAAGATAGTAGCAATGTAAACGCCTATATTTTCATCTCAACGGATAACGGCAAGGCAGAAATTTACCCATACCTAGCACAAGAACGTAGTAGAGAGACACTCACAACTTCAATAGGGAATTCTTAAAATAATTCAACTGGGAATAATGCCACGTTTGTGAATATGGACTAGTCTAGACCACAAAATATTCCCTCTATGCGAGCATGGATGGGAGCATTTAAAAATGTATTTAAACCACATTTTTCAGCTTTTTTTTACATTACATTTTTAAATTATTCTCTGTCACTTTAACGTTTGTGGTTACTCTGATTTTGATTCTGTGATAAACAAAAATAGTTCATAATTAACGAAAATTTTCAAATTTTGGATTCGACATTATGAATTTAGATCTCCTCAGTTTTTCTATTATTAACATTAACTTAAACATAGCTGCTTTTTTAAGAATTACTAAAACTGAAACAAATATAAAAGAAAAAAGGCAGAAGAGGGCACAGAACAAAAAGGAATGTTTAAATAAAAAAAATTGAATCATGGTCGAATAATTTCCTATGTTTAAAAGAGGTTTTAGCCACAAATTATTGAAAGTATATCACATTTAGAAATTGCATTGGACCGGCAGAACGTTTGCAATTTACATTTAAATGTCTAGCGACAGATGGTGGACTTTAAAACAACATACAAGTTTATTAATTCCAGGAAAGTACCGCAGAATTAGGTACGTGAGTAAAGCTTGATCAACACATTTTAATTATATAAGGGGGTGGGGGTAATTCATTAATTTTAATGGCGCTTGTTGATGCCCATTGCCTCTTTATCTATATCGATATTCGAGGGAATGGGCTTGTGGTTACGTTCCGACTTAAAATATGCAATTGATAAAAATGAAGTGCATATACCTACCGCATGTAATCATCCTTCAACTTTTTCACTTTCCCCATTTACATTCATTTCTGACGATGCATATGATGAAGCCATACTCGCAGATAACAATTTAACCAGCTGACCAAAGAAGGTTTAATTATATGCTGTCAAGAGATATGCTTGAACGAAAGACATGTTTTGACCAAATCGCACATGAAGATATTGAGAAGATAGTAAGAGAAAATTACCCTAACATTTCGACAGAAATTAATACAGAACGTTTATTTTTGTTTAAGTTGTTCAGCTTGGAGGTCCATAACAATTGAAAATATTTGTTTCCTGTCAGTAACTTGTAGGTCGGAGGATAACTTGTTTATTTCAGCGGCAATGCAGTACTGTTGGACCTAGTCTTGCTTGCTATTGCCTCAGTTAAACTTTTTGATACCTCAAGAAGGCTGTTGTAACCAATGTGTTCATTGGTTTCCCTTTCCACTTTTCACTTTCTTCGCTTTTTCTTTACATGCCCTGAGTCTAAAGAATTAAATAAGACTGGGGCAACTGGAATCGAATGCAAAAGAGTATTCTGTTGTACGTGGGTTGAGTCTATCAGATTTTCAGCTGGCATTAAATATAGTTCATTGGACGTCTCCAAAACTTCTTCCAAAAATCTTTCCTTTTTAAATGAATTTCGAAATACTGGAGTGGGAGTAGAAGAAAGTCCTTCAAAAGTCTAAAAGTCACTCAATTCACTTTGTTTGGCGACTGCAGTGGGAGTATTTTTTTCGGTAAAATATTTGGGATACAGCCGAAAAATTATTTTCTTCAATACAAAAATACCTATATAAATTAAAATTTAAAAATATACTATAAATATGTAATGTGACTTGTAAACACCTTTCATTGAAATTGTTAACGGACGGAGTGTGGATTGTTGTGGCTGAAAAAAATTTAACGCTCGATTGGAATTTCCAGCTGCTTTGATGATTTCCAGCTCTTCAACGCCCGGCAATACTTTTTTGTGCCTTATAAACTGTTTGGTTTTCTACTGTGAAATATGTACCTTTTTTTATTAATTCTGCTATAATTTTAAAGTTTTGATTAAGTGCAAAAATACATTATAATAATATCAATGCTTTAGCATATGTTACAGGAACCAATGGCTTGAATTCTTTATTAATTTCTTCGACCGTTGCTTTTTAAGCTTTTTTTTGATAAAATATTTTTAGGGTTCCACATATATTCTGCATTGTGCACATTTTCAAAAATAAAATGTACATATAGATCATCCCAATTAAATTTTGTCATTTTGTTGTCTAACTTTTAGAAAATAAATTCGCTTGACAATTTGTGTTGCTTTGCAAACAATTGCAAGGTATTTCGTAATACATACTCATATTGTCTCTTTTATGATGATATGATTAAATGTAATAAAAATAAGCAAAAAATTAGAAAAAAATTAAGTGTCATACGGACTTAAGCAACCGCAGAGTACAACTACACACGCAGTTACTGTATCTTAACGGTACACTGCAGAATTCAAAAAACACCTCGTGGCTATGGGATTAGCTCAAGACGACACCTATCAAATGTGCCTTAAGGACGAAGCAACAGCAAAACACATAACGTACCGCGGTGACTGCTTGGCAAAAACTCATCTACGGCTTCTTGGTAGACGTTACCGTGAGGTAACTGACATAACTGCTTAGCCGAAGACTAAGCCGAATTTATTCACAAAACCGGCATCATGAACGAATCCTAAAGCATAACTTTATAATGCATGTGCCTACATTACATATTAGTGTTAGAGAGCTGGGTAATATATTGGTATTGGTATACTCATTTACTGATCATGCTAATAAAGATCAGTTCATTATATTTCACTTCTTAACGAGTCGGTTGCATTATACTTTACATGGTGTCAGAATCGCGAATTCAAATAAAATATTATTTTTTGTTATTAATAAATATACGATCCCGGAAAATGAGAATAGAGCTTGTGGAGCATTTAATGGAAGTGCTGCAGCATTCATAAAACCACCAAAGCCGTTAGTGATATCAAACTTAAACATGGCAGTAGCGTGGAAGAATTGGATCCAGCAGTGTCATTGGTTTTCTATAGCAGCCGAAACGGAAACAAAATCACTGGACATTCAAGTGGCAACGTTCATGTTAGCAATTGGCCCCGACGCGACGCTGCGAATATAAATAATTCATTTACATTAACAGAGGCCGGAAGAAAGGTTGTCAAAGGAATAATAACGAAATTTGAAGAGTACTTTCCCCAATTACTTTTGTTTAATTTACTTTCGTTTAATTTGATAATTCAGAAACAAGGTTAATCATTTGACAAATTTCTAACAAAAATAAATAATCAGGCCCAAAAATGTTTGATTCTCTTATAAACGATAAAATTGTAGTTGGTATACTGAGTAATGCTGTGGATGAAAAGTTGCTCTCCGAAGATAATATAACACTCCCCACAGCCGTTCAAATAGCGGCTTGCTAGTGGGGCAGGCAGACGCGCCCAAACATAGACAAAAACATAAGGAAGGGCTATAGTCCGCTTGGAGCGAAGAGTATGACAACCTATCAACATTCCTATATGCCCCAAAGAAAAAAAAGTTAAGACTACGAAAATTTATAAAAAATTAAAAAAAAACCTCCCCGAAAAGTGCGCGTGTACAAATATTAAAAAACGCCCTCAAAAAGTAGGTGTGGCAAACAACTTTATATGCCAAACTTGTGAAGGAGTTCAGTACCTAAATATTTTGTTCAGATTCGAACCCTACATCTACACCCAACGGTTTTTTCTAAATTGCGGGCGTGGTAGTGGGCTTTTTTAAAATTTTTTTAATTATTTACCATTTTGGGACCCTTATGTTCCAAATTTCAACTTCCTAACACAAATTTAAAAGCCTCCAAAATTGATACGGACGGACATTGTTAAATAGTCTTAAGTTTTGGTCCTGATCATAAATATATATGTACACTTTAAGAGGTCTACAACGAATATTAAGAGGTGTTACAAACTATTTGACAAAATTTATACCCTTAAAATAGGGTATAAATACATCGCACACTGTAAGAGACCAACAACTTAATAAAAATAATAAACTACAAGCAAGAGATTGCAACCACTGTGAAGAGAAGAATGCAAAAAATCAGTGCCCGGCATATTATTATACATGTGACCGCTGCGAGAGAAAATGCCATTACACTGATATGTGCTATCGCAAAAAGTGTTCGTTTTGGAAGAAGCCGATGATAACGGGAATGAGTCAGTTAGGCAAACACCAAGCGACACAGAGTCGGATGATTTACTGATTCTTGCGGTTGAAACAAATAGAGACACCAACAACAATTTGTATGAAGAAATTACCATTAGTGACAGACAAGTTAAACTCAATTTAAACACCGGAGCTCAGTGCAATGTGTTACCGGCATCGATAGTCGAAAAGCTAAACGTCCAGCTTGAGCTTCCAAATACCAAAACATTGATCGTTCTGTGATAATAATATATATATTTATGTTTTAGGAGAAGTAATCGCGGAGTGTGTTGTTGGAAAATGAAAGCAAATTTAAACTTCAAAGTGGTCAATTATGCATTAGCACCATTTTTAGGAAGATCTGCATTTGACAGACTTTAAATAGTACTTCGTGTAAAAAATTAAAAACAAATGAAGACATTTTTACTGGACTGGGTTGTGTAAAAATTATGATTATTATATTGATTTATTAAAAAATCCACAGTTTGAAATATATGCCCCTCGAAAAATAATGCATGCTTTTCGTGAACAAGTCAAGTATTAAATATATAAAATGGTCCAAATCGATTTTTTGGAAAAACAACAGGTATTACACCTGCTGTTTCCCGAATGGTAGTTGTGAATAAAAATAATAAAATAAGAATTTGCATCGACCCATCAGATAACAATAAAAATATTGTTAGACGATATCACCCGCTGAAAATAGTTGGGGAAATAGTCGAACAGAGTGAACATATTTTTATTTATAAGACTTTAAACAAGCTTATTGGCAAATCAAAGTG
This sequence comes from Ferdinandea cuprea, assembly GCA_963576555.1. Lineage (NCBI taxonomy): Eukaryota > Metazoa > Arthropoda > Insecta > Diptera > Syrphidae > Ferdinandea > Ferdinandea cuprea. The sequence continues at coordinate 27,679,286 of OY754962.1, forward strand.
ACTCCTCGAAAATTTTAACAATGGATCTACTGGAAGGAGTGCGTAACACGAAAGTATCAATGGATGATGTACTTATTCATGCCAAATCGATAGCTGAATTGGAAAGTATAACACAGCCAGTACACCGGTCTTGAGATTTTACAACACAAACGAAGATGTTAAGTTACAAGCAGATTCAACCAATTGGAGCATTGGTGTGCTGCAAGGTGACCACCCAGTCGCACATGCGTCGAAGTCACTGTCATCTTCTCAACAGTTGTAACCACAGATACAAAGAGAAGCTACAGCTATTAAATTCGGTTGTGAAAAGTAGTTGGTAAATGGCTCATCGCAGAAATAGATCACACACCTCTAGAAATGATTTTCAAGAAAACTATTCAAAGTGCCCCTAGTAGTTTGCAGAAGATAATTTTTCAACTTTCACAGCATAACTCACAAGTAGTATACGGAAAAGAGAAGGATACTGATCTTTAAAGTGGAGACTGCTTAAATCCACGGAGCGACGACAATATCAACGAGCCGTTAGAGAAACATTTCTTAAATGGAATGTCGCAAGAATAACTGAAACTTGTTGCTGAACAGACTGCAACTGATAATGAAATTTTTCGATTTTGAAACTCTTAAAGACAATAAACACAATGTCGTCGAATGAAGTCATATTGAATTTTAGGAATTGGTTCTCAATACGTTCTCTCTCTACGTTCTCTTATAGACTATTTCAAGTAACTACAAATATAATTAATTTAAAGTTAATGCATTAATGGACTTTTTAAAATCTGCTCGCGACAAGCAAAAATCAATTTCGTTGCAGAATTCATTAAATGTGCTTATGCACCTTGTAATAGGCTCATTATTACCGTAATTGATTCTATGCCTATCTGTATGAAATAAGCTTCTAACCCGCAGTGACCTTTGGGGAGCATATATATTTAAAAGAAAGATCAATTCTGGTGAATTAATATGATCGCGTCTGAAACTTAAGGTTTGCAGACCAATTAAATTGAACCTTCTGCCATAATTAGGAAGCTCATCAAACATATTTAATTTACGAATCGCGTACCTCGTGAAGTTTTTTTGGACTCTTTCGAATCTAAGTTCGTGAACTGCATATGGCGAATCCCAAATTACGGAACAATATTCTAAATAAGGTCTGACTAACGAACAATAAATAATGTTAAGGCTATTTATATCTCTAAAGTCTTTACTATTACGTTTAAGGAAGCCTAACAATGAGTTAGACTTGGCAATGACATAATCATAATGAAAAAAGAAACTTAACTTATTGTCAAATATGACACATGGCATACCTGTTATTTTAGAGGGTGATAAGGATAACGGACCACAGTTCTCATCTCTAGAGTTCCGAAATTTTGCCAAGATATGGGACATAACATGCCAAACATCGAGTCCAAGGTATCCCAAATCGAATGCTTTAGCTAAACGATAGATACAAGTTGCAAAGGGAATGTTGAAAGAATGTTGCATAGATGATTCCGATATTTTTTTTAGCCCTGCTTATTTATCGCAACACTTCACAGAACTCTGAATTGATGTCACCCAACCAGCGTTTAAGGAGCCGCCTAACGAACACTTATAAATTACATTTGCAACCAAGAGTGGTAAAATCAGTTTACGAATGTTTGAACAAAGTGAGGAGTGAGATTAAGAAAATTGCTGACAAAGGAACCCGACCGACAACCGAATTTTCAACCGGCGACAGATCAAGCCAAGGGAATGCGTATCGGGAAAGTTCTAAAAATTAGCGGATTCAGCAAGGTCATACTACATACGTACATATCATGATAAAGTTTTTCGTCGAAATTCTATTCAGCTGCATCCAACTTCTGCGACAATACCTATCAAGAAGTATGTTGTAGTTCTACCGTCTTCGAAAGATGCTGTAGATGATAAAACGTAACCGGGTCATATATTTTTCAAGCCAGCAACAGTTACTTTGTCGAACCGATTATCAGATACGTATATTCCACCTTGATTCAATAATTTTGAATTTTTTTTTCTTGATTTAAAATTGAATGATTATTTTTTTGTTATTATTTCCTTATACGGAGAGTTAAGTCTTAATATAGTTTTTGAAAATTATATTTTTAATGATTATACCCTATCCTAAGGGTATATTAATTTTGACACATAGTTTGTAACACCCCTTAATATTCGTCGTAGACCCATAAAAGTATATATATTTATGATCAGGACCAAATCCTAAGACTATTTAGCAATGTCCGTCCGTCCGTCCGTCCGTCCGTATCAACTTTTGAGGCCTTTAAAGTTATGCTAGGAGGCTGAAATTTGGAGCATATACTCTCTAGGGTCCCGAAATGGTAAAGTGTTAAAAGTTTTTAAATCCGCCCACTGCCACGCCCACAATTTAGAAAAAACCGTTTTAAGGCTTAAGTTAGAGAGATAAAGTTGTAAAACCTTCACAAGATATGTAGGTACTGCCTACCTTTATAAATTTGTCATATAAAGTTTTTTGCCACGCCTACTTTTTGTGGGCGTTTTCCACTAAAATGCTGTTTTCTTTGAAAATTTTCATAGAAATCGAAAAAAAATGTTTAACAATATATTTAGCCAAAATTTGTTCCAATATATTGCCCATACAAAGTTTTTGGCCACGCCCACTTTTTGGGGGCGTTTTTTCAAAAAAAAAATTTTTTCTTTAAATTTCATAGAATAAAATAAAATTCTATCCATCATCTTCCTAATGCTTTTTTTCTTTCGGGTACATAGGGATAAGGATAGGGTATCATACTGTTCGCCCCAAGCGGACTGTAGCCTTTCCTTATGTTTTTTATATGAATTTGATCAAATAAAAACGTAATCATTTGTTAATTAACTGTGAAGGGAGCAGTAAGCAGTTAAAAGTTCAAAATATGAATTGTGAAAAGCGGAGATGACATGAAGTAAACATAAATAGATACATAATGCATGTACCTACGTTACATAGCGCTAAGTAATATATTTGTATTTTTATACTCATTTATGTATATCGTGCTAATAAAGACTAGTTCATTATATTTCCACGGTTGTATTATACTATACAGACATCACAATAAGCCCATTGTGGCCGCGGTGATATGAGTACTAAGTCCCGCCTCCTTTTCCATCTAAGCTAATCTAGATGGTGATGATTGTTGATTACTCCTCTAAATTGCAGCAGCTCTCATTAATTATTGAAGCTTGCGAGTTTGATGTTATTTACTTTACGGAGACATGGATGCAGAAATATATTTTGACTGAAGAACTCTTTAACACTTATATCTTCTCCATTTTTCGCTTTGACCGTTTTGATATCAACAAAACACGTGGTGGTGGAGGTGTTGCTGGCTGTTCATCGTTTTTGAATTGCTTCTGCTGTGGACATTTATATAACATACGTTGCTTATAAATCAAACATAGAACAATTATGTTTTCACATTGCAGCTAATGATATTTGTGCCATTAAGGTTGGTAAAAAACTCACCGAGACCTTTGATGCAAAAACGGATTTAGACAAGGCAATGCGCTGTCATGTAACTTTTTCAACCGCTTTTCCGTCCGCCTACGCCGACGACATCGACATAATAGGTAGAACGCAGCGATTGACGGAGGCTTCAAAAATTGGTTTGGCGGTTAATGAGGGCAAGAGAAAGACCTAGGCTCCGCAGTGAACTCAGACAACAATGCCAGCGCTGAGATTAAACGAATAATAACTCTTGTCAATCGCTTTTTCTTTGGGCCAAGAAAGAAATTGAGTAGCAATACCCTCTCTCGAACAACAAAATTGACCCTTTATAACATGGACTCTATTGAAAGCGGATGAGGCCACTCTTGGTTGGGTTGAGAGGAAAATTCTTCCAGTAATTTTTGTTCCCATCTGCATAGTCGGTGAATGGAGGAGAAGATACATCTACGAACTGTACGGACTTAACCAGAAAAGTGAAGGTCCAACGACTGAGGAGGCTGTGTCATGTAGAGCGAATGGATGTGAATGCTCCGGCCATGAAAATCTTTTAATCCACACTCGAGGGACGACTCAGGTGTCGCACGCAAGTGGAAGGGGACCTTTATCAACTTAGCGTGCGAAACTGGAGACAGTTGGCCAAAGATCGCGCTGGCTGGAGACGCTTATTTTACTATTACGCTATGTGTCTCGCGAGTCTTAAAAAAGCAAATTCTCACCCACCGTGGTATAATTATCGGTTCATAAAGCTAAAAAAATGCAAAAAAATTAGCGCATAAGAACTATAAACGTACCCAAGGTAATATACATTAACGATTTCCTCCCAATTGAGGAGGAAATTTTTCTATCTTATAGCAACAATATGTCCATTCTACTGAACAAAATCTTAAAAAATGTTCGAATGATTTTGGAAATTCGTAAATTCGAAACCAAATAGTGTTGGTTTTCCAAAAAAGATGGTTTTTTAAGAAGTTGCATCCTCTGAACCAAAAGAAATAGTTCACATGGTTGCTGATAATATTTAAAGTATTTATAACTCATCTAGTCGAATAAATTCGAATGAAGATTATTTAAGATCCTTGCCGGAAATGACGAGTTGTAGTAATTTTTTATAGGCTTGGATGAAGTAGAGAGTTCTTTGAGCGAACTTGGGCCAAAAAAAAAAAAGACTTTACTAACTAGCAATTTACCTTCTGTTAGATCCAATTTTTTAAATTTGTTAAGCTATTGCTTCATTTGTATTGTCATAAGGCTTATTTATAGATGTTTACTATTTTTCAAGATATACGTTCAGAAAATGTTTCTATAAGGCCTTTCGAAGTTAGTTGCTTGAGGTCTGAAATGTAATAGGTTCTTTAAAGCTTGCTATTCCAAATCAATAACAAGATTCTCTACAAGGCTTGTGAATAGAAGCATAACATACAATCATTGTAGTGGAGATTTTAACCTGGGATTAGATATCATATAGATATTTATTGAAGTAGAAAAAAAGGAACGGAAATAATTAATCCTTTATGGCTCTTATAGACTTAGATAAGGACTATAAATAAGAAAACAAAAATATAAACATAAGGAAAGGCTACAGTCTGCTTGGGGGGAACAGTATGATACCCTATCCATATCCCTATATGCCCAACGAAAAAAGCATTAAGAAGATGTTGTTAAACATTTTTTTTCCCTTTTATGAAAATTTTCGAAGAAAACAGCATTTTAGTGAAAAACGCCCACAAAAAGTAGGCGTAGCAAAAAACTTTATACGACAAACTTATAAAGGAGGGCAGTTCCTACATATCTTGTAAGGGTTGTAACACTCTATCTCTCTAACTATAGCTATAAAACGGTTTTTTTAAATTGTGGGCGTGGGAGTGGGCGTATTCAACATTTTTTTACAATTAACTATTTCGGAGCCCTAGGGAGTATTTGGTCCAAATTTTAGCTTCCTAGCTTAATTTTAAAGGCCTAAAAATTGTGTACGGACGGACATTGCTAAATAGTCGTAGGATTTGGTCCTGACCATAAATATATATACTTTTATGGGTATGCCCCAAAGAAAAAAGCATTAAGAAGGTGGTGGATAGCATTTTATTTCATTCTATAAAATTTAACAAAAAATATTTTTTTAAAAAACGCCCCCAAAACGTGGGCGTGGCCAAAAACTTTGTATGAACGATATGTTGGAAAAAATATTGCCAAAATATATATTTTAAACATTTTTTTTCGCTTTCTATTAACATTTTCGAAGATAACAGCATTTTAGTGAAAAATGCCCACAAAAACTAGGCGTGGCAAAAAACGTTAGTACCTACATATCTTGTGAAGGTTGTAACACACTATCTCTCTAACTTTAGCTTTAAGTTTTTTCTAAATTGTTTGGTTGTTGTTAAAACATATTTACACTTAACCATTTCTAGGACACGCCCACTTTTTGGGGGCGTTTTTTCAAAAAATAGTTTTTGTTAAATTTAATAGAATGAAATGAAATGATATCCACCACCTTCTTAATGCTTTTTTCTTTGGGCCATATAGGGATATGGATAGGGTATCATACTGTTTGCCCCCACCTGTTCCTTATGTTTTGTTATACACATAGTTCGTACCAAACTAAATGGTTATTGGTAGATATGCAGTCTCTTGAAAATAGGAGAAAAATGTATTGTATTATGTTCATTAGGGACTTAGTTTGCTCCACCGTAGACTGCGGGAATTTTCTTTTTTGTATAAATCTTCATGCCTAAATTAAATTAATTGTGAACACAATACGTAAATATTTTACTATTAAATAATTATTTAAAAGTCTGTAGATTATAATTATGAAATCGTAGATTGAATAAATAAATAAATAAATAAAATATAATAAATACTTTTTGTTTTGTCACTTTATCCAATTTATTTAGGAGGCAGAGAGAATGATGTCACGGTCGCTGTGGGCATGCTATAAAAGTCAAGAGTAATCGACCATCCATAATTCAAAAGAACATACAATTTGCAACGAAATTTGTAAGATTTATACAAAATGTCTTATGAATTAATATAAACTGGTTTTTTAGTTTGTTTTAAATTCTTCTTTCAATTTCCAGCTAAGGGACATTTATTCTACCAACATGTTCTTGTGAAAGACAGGACTGAGCTGCTACAACAGAAACAATATTATCGTTTTTAAGAAAGGGCCGCAGTGAAACAAGATTTAACGACTTACGACGAGTGTGACATTTATGCTTCGTAGAAAATCAGTTATTGCCTTCCTTACTTCGGCGACGCTACAGTCCTGCGTGCACCGCCCGCAATCAATTAGCGGCTGTGCAAATAACCGCCCAAAAACACCTTGGGCGACGGTTCATTTTGACTTTGGTCGAGTTTTGTTTATAATGAAAAATTACCAAAAAGAAATAAATGAAAATTTTCCCAAAACTTTTGTTTTTTGGGGGGGGAGGGGGGGTTCTGTGATTGTGAAAAAGTATATTGGCATCATTACGACTTGCCAAGGCAATGAGTTAAAAATAGCTGGTAAAGAGGAAGACCTAATTGATCTCTTTCAACTTTAACATCGGTGATTAATGCAAAGCATACATATGTGGCCCCCAATAATACGAACAAAAGGTAGGAAGTTCTATAAATTACCAACTAATTGACCATCTGACCCAACGAAAATACCATATGTTATCGACTCCTTTATAACCAAAGGTATTTATAGATAAGAGGTTAAAGTTAAAAGCAGTGTCATCAGATAATACACCTGTAATCATAACAGTCAATGGTTTATCGATAGAACAGATACAAAACCAACCACTAACAAACAAAAGGTTTTATTAACCTTAGGTCCCAAATAGTCACAACATATTGACATTGAAACTTTAAAAAAAAGAAACTTTTTTGTCAGCATCATTCAAAATATTTTAAACCGTTTTCACCTAGGGTAGTAAATGAAGATCTTTATTTCTATCACAGAGTAGACGCAACGAAAATTGCTTATGTGTCATTTAGAGAGATCAAGAGATGTATTCATAAACTAAATAATAGAAAATCACCAAGTTATAGTCTTATTACTGCTAAAATCTTGAAGGAGCTTCCTCCAACTGCATTGTTTAAATTCAAGCTTATAATTAATGCTTGCTTTAAAGAAAGGTATCTCCCACATCCTTGCAGAAGTTGTTGTTATTCCTAAACAAGGTAAGCCTTTATCAGAAGTTATCTCATATAGGTAAATCTCACTTTTACCGTTATTTTCCAAACTTTTCGAGAAACTCCTTCTTAAAAGGTTAAACCCAATTATAAAGCAAAGAAAGCTTATCCCTACCCATCAAATCGGGTTTAGAAATAAGCACTCATCGATAGACCAAGTGCATCGCATAACTAATGTTATAGAAAAGGCAGTATTCTTTGATAAAGTTTGACATGAGGGTTTAGAGTATAAACTTCATGAGGATCTATCTAGACAGTACTATGAGATAATTAAATCTTATATACGTAATATATTCTTTAGAATTTATTATTGCTTAGCGTATGAACACCTGCTTGTATTTCTTTAAGTTCAGAGAAATACAAGCAGGTGTTCCTCAGGGAAGTGTTCTATAACCCACCCTGCATTCATTATAAAAAAAGGGTGATCCATTTCGAGGTTCCCAACTTTTTTAAAGAAAAAAACACAGAAAATTCAAATTTAATGGAGAATGTTTATTATCATTTGAAAGAACATTCTTTGGCATTTATTTTTTGAAGATTATGTCTATCAAATGTTGACCGTTGCTACGTCGCAGATGGTCCATCCGTTGAGTCCAATTTTCGATCACTCGTTCGAGCATTTCGACTGGTAACTGGCGAATGACACACGTGATGTTTTCCTCCAAGGCCTGAATCGAAGCGGGTTTGTCGGCATAAGCTTTTGACTTTACATATCCCCACAGGAAAAAGTCTAACGGTGTGATATCACACGATCTTGGTGGCCAATCGACCGGCCCAAAACGTGAAAATATGTGCTTACCGAAATGTTCTCTCAATAAGTCCAAGCACAAGTTGATGCGATGTGTGGGAAGTGGCGCCGTCTTGCTGAAACCAAATGTCGCCGAGATCACGAGCTTCAATTTCAGGCATCAAATAGTCGGTTATCATGGCACGATAACGGTCGCCATTGACGGTTACGTTCGCACCGGCATAATTTTTAAAGAAATATGGATCGATGATTCCACCGGCCCACAAACCACACCAAACCGTTGTTTTTTCTGGATGAAGTGGCAGTTCTTCAATCTCTTCAGGTTGCTCTTCGTCCCAAATGCGGCAATTTTGTTTGTTTACATACCCATTGAGCCAGAAATGGGCCTCATCGCTAAACAAAATTTGCCTCGAAAACGTCGGATCTTCTTGGAACTTTTCAAGAGCCCAAAGAGCGAAGCGATGTCGCTTGGGAAGGTCGAGCGGCTTCAGTTGTTGCACAAGCTGTATTTTGTACGCTTTCAATTTAAGATCTTGACGTAAAATGCGCCAAGTCGTTCCATACGTCAGTCCGAGTTGCTGCGAACGGCGCCGAATCGACTCTCTACGGTCTTCGTGTACACTCTCATCTACGGCCGCTATATTTTCTTCACAGCGTGCTGGACGTGGTCTATTCGGTCGAATATTATCCAATAATGAATGCTGGGTCTCAAAATGGGTGATGGTGTTGCGAATAGTTCGCTCAGTAGGCCGATTATGTTGACCATAAGTTGAGCGAAGTGCACGAAACACATTCCTCACAGAACGTGAATTTTCATAATAAAGTTGAACAATTTGTAAACGTTGTTCACGCGTAAGTCTTTCCATTTTGAAATGCCAAACAATACTAAACAAAAATAACATGACAGCATGACAAGACTCACACGTGATCTGTCAAAAAAGGCTATTGAAAAAAGTATCTCTACTTGGATCACCCGTTATAAGAGTGATAAACCGCATGCGAGTGATACCATGATAACCACATGGTTATTAATAATTGAGATACAGCTAAGTATCTCGCTATGAGTCGAGATGCAAAACTAAAATTGAAGGAACATGTAAAACAAAAAGAGAGTTGAAGATCTATATATTTAAAAGGCATAGAAAACTTTACTGGCTCCTAACAGCTAACTCAAAACTGTCTATTAAGAATAAAATCCTATTATGCATTCTATTGTTTCATAACATACTAATAGTCTTAGGTTTTGGTTCTGATCATAAATATATATACTTTTAGGGGTCTACGATGAATATTAAGGGGTGTTACAAACTATGTGTCAAAATTAATATACCCTTAGGATAGGATATAAAAAGATCTTCTGGACCAATTAGTGGAATGATATTTGAAATTTGGTATCAAGCGGCTTGCCCACCAATGGTTGCTTGAATTCCAACAAACTGCATGGTGATCGCTACACCATGCAGACTGGCTGCAATTGGGAGGACACATCCGTCCTCAAACCAATACTCCAGTGGTGATCGGGAAAACGGCGGGAAAACGCGAAACTCCTTACGATATAACATTTTTTGGGTAAGCCGAACGCTAACGACAAACCAACGAAAATGGTTGTTTAAAACGAATGTTTATATTATCTTCGAACGAAGAAAAAAGTATAATAGTACACACAAAAAAAAACCTAATGATTTAAGGCACCTCAATGAAAGGAGAGATTTTAGTATACACGTGGTAAGTCCCCTTCCGGTAGGGGAAAGAATATACGCGAGGTAGGCATGCCTGTCGTAATAGGCGACTAAAGTCCAAATTTTTAAACTTTTTGAAAAAAAGTTAACCAAAAACGAAAAATATGCAATGAACAAAACTAATAATGTAACTACCCCAGGTGGTACTCCAGGTAAACTGGTAAATCCACCCTCTTCGGAGGCCGGTTCCATGGATTCTGGGGGGAACCATTTGTTGCTGAAAGATGACCCTTTTATAAAGAGTCGTAAATTGGTAAGGACACCACCATCCCAACCAACCAGAGAAAATTCAATGTTGGAAGCTAATTATAAAAAAAGCCTGTGAAGAAAGAGATAATTTTAAGCAACTCAGTGAAAAACTGGCAAGTGAAATTGATAAATTAAAGCTTGAGCTGCAGCTGCTTAAAGATCAGATCAATAATAACAATCAAAATGAACAGATACCTAAAACTGTAGTGTACTCTACGGATGAAGAAGAACTGCGCAGAGAGACAGAACCATCCTGTAGAAGGACAAAACGGAACAAGAAAAGAAAAATCAGCATGTCTCCAGAGCTTTCACCACCAAAGGAGAACCAGAAAAGCCCTGAAAAGGTGAAAGATAGAGAAACTAAACCACTCAAGCCAATAAAGCCTCCCCCAATTATAGTGCACTGTATTACGAAGTACGAAGGCTTATTAAATATTCTAGAAGAAAATAAATTAAAAGCTAATACAGCTCTTCTAAATAGTAATGATGTTAAAATAAATGTGGATAACGAAGAATCCTACAAAAACTTGACAAAATTACTAAACCAGAAAAAGGTGCAATGGTATTCGTTTGAAAATAAACAAACAAGACCAATAAAGGTAGTTGCAAAGAAACTACACTACTCATGTACACCTGAACGCATTGCGAAAGACCTTAAGAAGAAAAACTTCAAAATACTTGAAGTCGTCAACATGCTTAAGCACAAGAGTAAAGCACCGCTACCAATGTTCATGCTTACTTTTGAGCAAGATGAAGACATCAAGAAAATTTATGAAATTAAAGATATCTTAGGAATGAAAGTACAAATTCATCCTTTGCGGAAATCAAAGCTAGTTCCTCAATGTAAGAACTGCCAAAAGTATGGTCACACTCACAAATACTGCAGCTCTAACCCGAAATGCGTTAAATGTGCAGGAGACCACCATACAAAAGACTGCATAAAGGAAAAAAAGGCTGTCCCTAAATGCGCCAATTGTAGCGAAAGACACCCAGCCAACTACAGAGGGTGTATAGTAGCAAAAGAGCTACAGCAGGTAAAAGACAACAAGCAAAAAAAAATTCAAAAGCCTGTTCAAATAGACGCAAATAAAGACAGAGAAAAACAAAACAAAAAAGACTCGAGACCGAAATCGAGGCCCAAAATTAATAAAAAATTGGATAGAGATAAAGGAAATCTACCCTTAAGCAAAAATGGCAAATTAAGCCCCATAGCCGGTCCAAAGAAAACATATGCACATGTTGCTTCGACAAACGTTGCAAAACCAGTCGGAACCCCCAAGCCTCCCAGCAATGTTATGGAGGATATAATGCAAAGAATTCTTAACAGAATGGAAGATATAGAAAAGAATAATAAGAAAATTCTGGAAAGAATATCTTTCCTTGAAAAACAAAACAGTAATAAAAGAACTGTACCTAAAAGATCATAATGGCTAAAAACATACAAATCTTGTTATGGAATGCCAATGGCCTCGAGAATCGCAAAGATGAATTACAAGCGACTCTCGATATAAACAAAATTGACATATGTCTAGTCTCCGAGACACATTTTAAAATTGGAACAAAATACAAGCTTCGCGGATACAAGACATACCATACCCCACATCCTCACAATGCAGCAAGAGGAGGGGCCGCAGTTATAATTAAGGAAGGTGTTAAACACGATGAAGATGAAGAATACCAGTCGTGTGAAATACAAGCCAAATCCGTAAACATAAAAACAAGCACCGGGCAGATAACGGTAACAGCGGCATATTGTTCTCCTAGCTACAGACTGAAACAAAACAATTTTGAATGCCTCTTACGCAAATTCGGAAATAAATTCATAAAAGGTGGAGATTTCAACGCTAAGAACAAATCTTGGGGATCAAGATTAACAAATACAAGAGGAAGAGAACTCCTTGAATCTATTAAAAAAAACAATGCTAACTACCATTCAACGGGAAATCCTACTTACTGGCCCACAGATAGGAACAAAATCCCGGATGTTGTCGACTTCTTCATAACTAAGAATATTTCTTCAAATACTACCCAAGTTAAGGAAGGGCCAGATCTTGACTCAGATCACTCATCTGTAAGTAAACAAGCTAACTGACTGGATATATTTCAGATACCTAATAGATGAATGCATCGAACTATCCACAACAATTAATACAATAGACTAATTAGAAAGCGAAGTACAGTCCTTCACCTTAGCTATACAAAAGGCTGCATGGGCTGCAACGCCTGAACTAAATAGCAAAGTAAAAAGAAACGTGTATCCCAAAGAAGTCTGCGACATTATATCAGAAAAGAGAAGAGCTCGCAAACGATGGCAACTGACAAGAGCTCCGAGTGATAAAAATAGACTTAATAGTTTAAACCTTGAACACCTTGAAAATGTTTTCCAGCCATATGACGATAATGATAATTCCCAACAAATGGAAGAAATGTGTGAAGACGAGAGATCGATTCCAGCAGTAACCTCTAGGGAAATAGCCAAAGAAATAAAAGAAAAGATCAACCCGAAAAAAGCTCCGGGATTTGATCTAATAACGGGTGAAATTCTGAAAAAACTGCCTAAAAAAGGTATGAAAAAAATGGCACAGATAATAAATGCAGCGTTCAGACTAAGGTATGTTCCACGTATGTGGAAGGTCGCGGAAGTTATTATGGTACCTAAGCCGGGCAAATTGCCCAGTGAAGTAACGTCATATCGGCCGATGTCATTGCTGCCAATCCTTTCTAAGCTATTCGAAAAAATCCTTCTAAAACGACTCCATCCGATTCTAGAAGAAAAAACACTGATCCCAAACCATCAGTTCGGATTTAGAAATAAATATTCAACTATAGATCAAGTCCACAGAATAACTAATATAATAGAAAAGGCTTTAGAAGAAAAACAAATATGCTCTACCATCTTCCTTGATGTACCACAGGCTTTTGATAAAGTCTGGCACAAAGGATTAGTCCGTAAGCTGCAAAAATATCTTCCAAAACAGTGCTCTGAAATACTGGAGTCCAATATAATGCAAGGATTATTTGGAATTAAACAAGAAGATGAATACTCAGCATCGAAACACATTAAAGCTGGAGTACCGCAAGGCAGTGTGCTGGGACCTGTACTATTTCTCCCTATGAGCCAATATATTAAAATATATTGGCTCATAGGGAGGTATTCATGCCTCTCAATCCACAATAAACTGCTTCTCTACAAGCAAATATTAAAACCAAATTGGACATATGGCCTCCAATTATGGGGGTGCACAAGTAAGTCCAACCTTCAAAGCATACAATGCTTCCAAAACAAAGTATTACGCAATATTGTTAATGCGCCGTGGTACGTACGTAACGCTGATCTACATAGGGATCAAAAAATTGAAATGGTAGAGGACGAGGTTCGGAAGGTCGCTAGAAGACATGAAGTTAGGCTTCGCAACCATGCTAATTTAGAAGTAGTCCAACTACTTAATAATACTAATTTAGTTAGAAGATTACGTAGAGTAAAACCTTTTGAACTAGTTAACTAGGTGAAAAGAAAAGAAATATGTAACAACATAATCACACTAACAAAGTGATAATGAATTAAAAAACAAAAGGCAACAAACCAAAGTTAGTTCCTTAAAACTGTACGTAAGTACATTAGTACATATTAGAACAAAATTGCTGATTAGTCTGACGACTAGGTGCGATTATTGGAAGGATGGTAACACCATGCCTTCCCTGGGTGTTTTTAGTGGGTGTTTCCAGTCCCACACTATCGCAAAGCTCGCATGCGATGTCTTTCAACGATTTTCACCTAGCTACACGCAAAAAAAAAAAAAAACAAACAAACGCGGTAAGGAAATATTTCAATTTTAAATGTAAATCAATGCAAACAAAAAGCGTATCCGAATTGCTCCAACTGCTGCAAACACTAACCACTGGCAACGTTCCCTCCTGTGCTACAATTGTATTATTTTGTTAATTTTTATTATTATTACCTATTTATTATTTATAGTGTGTACTACTTGGGCACTATCCTTCTCTTATTAATTATCATCGTCCGTCGTTTGTAATTAGAAACCTTCCGCCCTATATCGTCTGTGATCCTCCGTCTTTTGTGGTATTTCCGTGTTTTTTGCTACGCTCCTACGGGACATGGCAAGCAAGATAGTTGCTTATAAGCTATGGCAAAACATCGGGTATGCCACCTCCGTAAGGGAAAAGGAACTCAATAAAGGACAGAAAAAGTAGTTAGTTGGGAATAGGTATAGTGGGAGACGACCGCTTTTGTCGCGTTTTGTGAACGTGACAAACTCCTTCCATACCTCCTAAAGAGGCGAAACTAGAAGAAAAAAGTATTCAAACATCTCCGAACGTAGTACGTCCTATAATGTAACTAAAACGTGTTCGGAAGTGGTATGGTCACTTTCGGACGTTGCCCCTTACCACCTTACCTTGTAATTAGAGCATCATTGCGGACTGGGGAAGGATTTAGGCAACTTAAAGTAGGTATACATATCAAATAATCTTCTGAGAACGGATTTTTAACAACTCCTGATCTGAAACTGGTCTGAAAAAAGAATTACATTCTCTTGAAACTGCTACACTGTACAGTTGGCACCAAAATACATCAGGCCTTTCCAAATTAATAAGAGTCAGCATGGACTTCTACACCGGAAGACAGCAACGGTAACGAAAACGTTAGATACTTGGAATGTTAAAGTCTTTAAGCCTTACGGTGATGACCCTGGTTGTTAAGAAAAATAAGTCATGCTAAGAGGTAGTGTTATTTACATTAATTCTCGCTAATTGCGATTAACAAATTGATTTCTGTTTTTGTAATGTTGTTTCTTAAAAGACAACTTTTCACAGGTGCTAGTGAACGAATATTTCTATCAGTAGTGTCTTGTGTCCGTCTTGGCTTAGCAAAATATACTGATTTCAAATTAAATATATACATGCAAGTGCAAACAAGGAAGAAAACACATTGCGAAAGGGTTGTCTTTATCATTCGTGGTGACGGCCGGCTGCCTACGTTGAAACTTAAATGGGAGTGGCTGGAGAAAACTGGACAATAAACAAAATAATCAAATCGAAGATAAAAGTTAAAACAAAGGATACGAAAACCAAAACAAACATCGCAGATAAGAAAGCCGCAGCATTCCATTCCCAGTATCCAACATTGCTGACACCACTTCAATGCACATGCACCTGCACTAAATTTTCCAGGAAAATAGGAACCATAAATATTCCGTCATTGTCACCGTAGCTTACATTTAAATCAATGTTAGATCTTTAAGTCAGTTCAATTTTAAACTTCAGAAAATAAAGATATTTTTTTCATAAAAAACCTAGATATAGTTTGTAACTGGCGCCCGAGCAGGGGCCAGTTTGAAAGTTATAGTTACTAAAACGTCCTCAAGTAGTACAAAAAGTATTTTATAATAAATCGCGTACCGAAATAATTAAACGCAGAAAAATAAAAATCAAACACTAGTGGTGCGCGCAGTGAAACTGTGACAATGCGTAAAACAAAAATTGTGACAATTTTTATATAATGAAATAAACTGTTGGAGAAATCAAAATTTAATTCGACCCCCAGTCCTAAATCAGCCAAATATTTCAAACCCTCAAGCCAGTCCACCAAATCCAAACAAACCTCAAGCGCATCCGGACCTACAAGCTCTTGTATCGTCCATAGTAAATCGTGTGTTACAAGCAGAGGGAAGAGAGATTATCCAAGGGATCTTAAATCCAAATGCAGATAGAATCCAAGGCATAGACCAAATAATAGAACCACAGCACAGGGCTAATCTTAAAGACCTAGATAAGATCCCAGATGTGTTGCGTTTGCCTGAAAGAATTCTCAGGTCAACCAAGCGAATATAGTTCCTGGAGAAAGAGCGTTGACAGGATACTTGGTTTATACACCCCGCTAAGAGGAACAAAATACTTGGCAATACTTAGTGTCATTCGAAACAAAATCGCAGGAAATGCGGATATTGCATTAGAATCTTATAATACTCCCCTTAATTTGGAATGTATATCTCGTTGTTTGGCTCTGCATTATGCAGACAAACGAGATCTAGGAACTCTTGAATATCAAATGACTGCTCTCGCACAGGGCAATGATACAATCCAAGGATTTTATCAAGCTGTGTACACTCACTTATTCCTTATTCTTAATAAAATTAGTTGTATGGAGGTTGGTCAGGAAGCTCTCTCCTTACTGACTAAAACTTATAGAGAAAAGGCATTGGACACATTTATCCGAGGCCCAACAGGCGACTTGCCCCGACTTCTCGGAATCCGGGAACCTGTTGATCTCCCACAAGCCTTATATTTATGCTTGAAGATCGAAAACCAGAATTTTAGAGCTAATTATGCCATGAATAACCAAGGAATTTTAAGGAAAATGGCTCCCCCTGTAGCACCGTTGCTTCCAACAAGAAGACCCCAGCAAAATAACTTACCCAATAATGGAATCCCTTTTTACCCACAACTTGCATACTTTCCCCAACCTGTTATGAATTACAATCAAAGAACAATTCCGTTAAATAATAACTTTAATTTAAGGCCTGCCCCCTTTAATAATATACCTAGGCAGCCCCACTTTAATAATCATAATCAGTATCAGACGCATGGTTAAGGTTACGGAAATAATAATCGTCAATTACCGCCAAGACAGCAACGGGGAGTGAAACCAATGAAAACCTCCACCGTCGGAACCGCAAGAGTGAACTACGCAAATAGGCCACAAGGAAATTGGCCACCTGCACCAAAAAGACCAGGTACTATGGCCCAACAACCCACCTATCCACATAAATTGCAAAGAAATTTTCACCTAACCACATCCGAACACAACTCGTTGCTCCAGGAAAACACTCCGCCCAACGATCATGAATTGTCCTGTCATTGATTCAAATAATCAACAATATGACGAACAAGAGTAAACAATATCACAAAAGAAATTTCTCAATTAACCGATATACATTTTTTAGGCTAGAGTGCTCTTCGCTCCCATTCTTACATCAGTAAAATCGAAGGGGGGCGAAGTATTAAAAATTGTAATTAATACAGGATCAAACAAAAATTATATTCAAACCTCTCTGGTAAAGAATCCTAAACCAAATGAAAAAAAATTGTATGCGAACTCCATTGGAGGAAACATAAAAATTACTCACCACACTTTTGTTAACCTATTCGGCTTAAAAGATTTGAAAATAAAATTCTTCCTTATGCCACATCTAAAATCCTTTCACGGAATCCTAGGAAATGATAGTTTAAAGGAACTATCAGCACAAGCAGTAAATACCATTTCTTTAAGAACAGAACATTGACAACAATGCAAAAGTACTCCATTAGGAAACTTGTGAGCAAGTACCCAAAACTCTTTGACGAACCAAACGAAAAATTAACCTATACGACTGTTGTAATGAGTGAGATTCGAACTACATCAGATTCACCCGTATTTACTAAATATTATCCATACCCTATGGCCCTAAAAGATGAGGTAGAAAATCAAGTCCAAAAACTTTTAGATGATGGTATATTCAGGCCTTCAAGATCACCGTACAATTCACCAGTTTGGATTGTTCCTAAGAAGTCCGACGCCTCAGGAATTCAGAAATTTCGATTGGTGATCGATTACCGGAAACTAAATACCATTATTATTGCTGACCGGTATCGCATTCCGGAAATAAATGAAGTGCTTGCACAGCTAGGACAAAATGAATTTTTCACAGTAATCGACTTAAAGAGCGGGTTTCATCAGATTCCATTAAAAGAATCTGATATAGAGAAAACGGCTTTCTCGGCGAATAATGGGAAATACGAATTCATCAGACTACCATTTGGGTAGAAAAATGCCCCATCAATATTTCAAAGAGCGCTCGATGATATACTGAGGGAACATATAGAAAGAAAATGCTTCGTTTATATAGAGGACATTATAATATTCAGCAAAACAGAAAAGACACATTTAGAAAATATGGAAACAATCTTTAAGACTTTGGAACCATACCAACATGAAAGTCCAGTTAGAAAAATGTGAATAATAATTTCAACTGATGGTATTAAGACTAACTTTGAAAAGGTTAATGCGATACTTAATTTTTCAAAGCCTAAGACTCTTAAGGACTTCCAATTCTTCTTAGGTCTGTCCGCCACTTACGTTAAAGATTATGCTAAGCTTGCAAAACCTTTAACAGCTCTTTTAAGAGGGGAAGACGGACGTCTGTCCAAAAACGTCAATAGAAAAAAATTATTCAACTTAATGAAGAAGCCATAGAAGCCTTCAATAAAATAAAAACGTCCTTAGCATCAACAGACACAATACTTACGTTTACCAATTTCAAAAAAGACTTTCAGCTTACTACAGATGCCCCAAATTACGCACTAGGTGCCGTGTTATCGCAAGAAGATAAACCCATAATGTTTATTTGCAGAACACTTAGTAACAAGAACCATAATTCAGAAATGAAGCGCTGGAAATCAGCTTAAGAGGATTACAATTATGAGTTAAAATATAAGCCAGGCAAGGCTAACGTAGTTGCCGAAGCACTCTCTAGACCATCTCTCTATTCTCAAATTAATTCACTTACAGGAAAACCTAATTTCCATTTTTAAATGATACCTAATACCTATGATATTTTATTCGCTTTTGGAGTACCAAAAGCAGAGATGATAGAAGCAAAGAGATACCAAATATTCCAGTGGAAAACAATCTGCCTACAAGCTAAATTCCAGAAAATTGCCGAATTTACTCATACTATCATATTTTTAAACAAGTATGGGTAAATTCGTCAATTCACCAGTGTTTCCCCCGCCGCCTCACCGACCTCACCATCCAAGCCACCAAACCAAAAACGAAGATGCCGGAAATAGAATCTAATCCAACACGGAAATGGCCAAAATGAAACATACATCACAGATAGAATGCATCTAGCCAATGCACTGGAAAGT
This sequence comes from Ferdinandea cuprea, assembly GCA_963576555.1. Taxonomy (NCBI): domain Eukaryota; kingdom Metazoa; phylum Arthropoda; class Insecta; order Diptera; family Syrphidae; genus Ferdinandea; species Ferdinandea cuprea. Next base: position 27,698,586 of record OY754962.1, read on the forward strand.
AGAAACTCGTTCAGCAGATACTAGGTATAAAATAAAGAACTTAAATTGTAAAACAATATTGAAATATTTTGGATTGCTATGATTTATTAAATAATAAAATAAAACTTAAGAAAACGAGAACTAAATTTGAGTTACACAAATAAACTTATACAATTTCAAAAATTCTTGAGGTACAAACAAAAAAAAAATGTTTAATGGTTGTTGCCAACAAATAATTAGATATAATAAATGCTGTATTCAAAAATAATGCATTTATTTTTAGGCGATATTCAAAGAAATAACTGAGGGAATACTTGTTTACATCATAAAATAATATGAATTTTCACCGAAAATGTAAAGAAACCAGTTTCATACAATCATTGATGTAAATTCTATAATAGAAGATGGAATAAGGCAGGTCGCAAAGCATTCTTTTTTTTTAGAAAATCCGCTTTCTATTTTTGCCTAAGGATAAAAAAAGCCAGAAAAGCCAAAAAAAGTCCGAACGGATTACTGTATATTGATACAGCGGACGATTCGGAACCGTGAAAGCAGTTTTTTCGCGGGAACCCATTTCCAGACGGATTTTCCAAAAGGCGTCCATCGAATCTATACTGGAAATGAATTCCGCTCGAGGTAGACGATTTAAAATGCCATCAATTTGAGGAAGTGGATACGAGTCTTTTACGGTTGTTTCGTTTACCTTTCGAAAGTCGATGCAGAACCGGACTTTTCCGGGTTTACTAATAAGGACAACCGGAGAGCTCCAGGAACTAGTAGATTCCTCTATAACTCCTAGGGCAAGCATCCTGTCGATCTCCGCGAACATCAGTGATTCCACTGCGGGGAGACAGGGTAATGGCGCTACTTAACTGGTTTAGTTCCGACGTCTATGCAATGTTGCACCAAGTTCGTTTTCCCCAAGCCTTCCCTTTCGAAGGAGGGGAACAATGACGTTGAGATTTTGAGTTGGTCTTGCTGGTAGGGTGTAAGCTCATGTACAGGAGAATCGGATGAAGGCAAGGTTTCAAGCTCTCCTATTATACCGGGAGCAAGGTTGAAGCTTCTCCAGAAGTCTATGCCAAGATAGAGATTTTGGCTAAGAGATGGAACTACAAAAATCCCGACATGTTTGGTAACCTCTTTAAAAGTTACATTTACTGTTAAGCTACCGCGCACGCTTTGCAAGCGCCCTTCTGTGGTATTGACGATGACATTTTTTAAGTCTGGCTCCGGATACTAAAATCTCCACAGCCGCGTTTGCTCCGAAGCAGCTTATAGATGCTCCAAAATCTAGCAAGCCGCTGATTGTTTTCCCCTAAATCTCTACTTTAGCATACGGCCTTATATCCAGTTGTCTTCTCCTCTCTCGTACGTTTTTCCAAAATGTTCGCAGTCGTGCTGTAGAACGCTTGGGTTTATATACGGCGTTAGTTGCGACGGAAAATATTCTATCGCGAATTCGTTTGTACTCGCGTAATATTTCGTGAAACGATTTCGTCGGATCAATTCCTCGCGGTGGCTTATTTAGTATATTCCCCGAAGAAGAAGATATATCAGGGTCTAAGGTTTGCACTTCCTTATCCTGGTTAGATGGTTTTTCCGGCGAAGCGGAAGTTAAAGTATTGGCTAATGAAATTTGGATATGGTGTCTAGGGGAATCATTTAGTTTCTCGGATGAGGATGTGACCTGGTGTTGGTGGACACATCCACTCTGGAGTTTAACTGTTGCGAGAAACACCTTGGGCATTTCGGTTTGTAGGTGTCTTTTAAGCCGCAACCGTAGCAGAATACTTTTCTCGGTTGCAGGCAATCGACATAAGAGTGCCCTGCAACGTTATAATTCCAGCATAACGGAACATTTTGCGGAAAATTAATCGCCGAAATTTCCTCTTCGATGGGAACCTCAGATTCAACTTCTGATACGAATCTTCGAGCAGGAGCGCTACGATTGGAACCTCCCCTGTTTAACTCCTGCATGAAGTTTTCATGCCTATGACATGCTTTTCGTAGATCCGCGATGGATGAAATATGAAGATGTAACAATTGGTGTAGGATCTCGGGTTTTAGGTTTTTCATTAAAATTTCTTGGAACTGACGGTCGATCAACGGTTCTGCCAAACGGTCCGCAATTGAAACCACAGCAACGAGAAAGTCATCAAAAGATTCCCTTTGTTTCTGCTTCCTGCTACGAATCATTTCTATGACATCGAAATCAGTACGAGGGTCCGAATATTGGAAACGCAAAGCTTCACAAAATGCGTTCCATTCAAGGGATTGTTCATGCCAGTGGTACCGCCAGATCCAATCTTTTGCTTTTCCAGTGAACAGAACGTGCATAGTAATGAAAAATTACCGTTTAGGGTATGCTGAGTCAGTGCTTGTATGCGGTAAATGAACTCTTCGGCTCTTATACCATTGAAGAGCCATCGAATTTAACATTCCAGTTTAATATAATTCCTGAAGCCTTTTCGTTATTGGGGGAACTCATGGAGTCGTAGGACCTGGTTGGATTTTTTCGCGATATTTGGGGTATAGGTTGGACCTGCGGTTGTGTCCAGTTTGTTCGGTCTGTCATAGGACTATTCGGAAGTGCCGCGTTTTGTGGGTGCGGCTGAATGCTAACATAGCGCTGAAACATGGCTTCTATTGAATGGTTAATGAGGTCTATATTCTGTCGCCGATCTTCTTCCAGTTCTTCCCTGACCAATTTCCTTATAGTTGCTTCAAAATTTTGAGCAGCATTATCAAAGGGATCAAATAGGTTCGCACGAGTTTTATATGAGGTGGTAAGGATATGCTCGGGGGTACGGGTGAAGAGATTCTGCTGACAAGGATGCTCGAATCTCTATGGCTCCAGTCTGCATGGTTTTGCTGAGTGGTTGATCGGGTGTTGTCCTTTGGGAATAGCGCCACGGTTTCGATTGGTAATTTGTTCGCGAGAGGTAGCCTGCGAATTCACTTCGCCTAAACATTGCCGGCAAACTGGGCAAGAGTCTGAAGTGGTAAGCCAGTTGGTAAGGCAAGATTTGTGGAACGGATGACCACAAGTTGTTTTGCTTGTTTCCGTGCCTCGAGAAAACTCTTCTTGGCAAATGGAACAGGTTATCTGAAGTTGGTCAACTAGAGGAAGGTGATCTGGAGTATGTACAACAGCCATGGTTTTATTCAATTTTGTATACCCTATCCTAAGGGTATATTAATTTTGACACATAGTTTGTAACACCCCTTAATATTCGTCGCAGACCCCTGAAAGTATATATATTTATGATCAGGACCAAAATTTAAGACTATTTAGCAATGTCCGTCCGTCCGTCCGCCCGTCCGTATCAACTTTTGAGGCCTTTAAAGTTATGCTAGGAAGCTGAAATTTGGAACATACACTCCCTAGGGTTCCGAAATGGTAAAGTGTTAAAATTTTCAAAATACGCCCACTGCCACGCCCACAATTTAGAAAAATCCGTTTTAAGGCTTAAGTTAGAGAAATAAAGATGTACAACCTTCACAACATATTTAGGTACTGCCGCCCACCTTTATAAATTTGTCATATAAAGTTTTTTGCCACGCCTACTTTTTGTGGGCGTTTTTCACTAAAATGCTGTTTTCTTCGAAAATTTTCATAGAAATCCAAAAAAAAAATGTTTAACAATATATTAAGCCAATATTTTTCTCAATATATCGCCCATACAAAGTTTTTGGCCACGCCAACTTTTTGGGGGCGTTTTTTGAAAAAAATTATTTTTTTTCTATAAATTTCATAGAATGAAATAAAATGATATCCATCATCTTCCTTATGCTTCTTTTCTTTGGGGTACATAGGGATAAGGATAGGGTATCATACTGTTCGCCCCAAGCGGACTGTAGCCTTTCCCTTTGTTTTTTTTTTTTTGTTTTTAAAGGAAGTGCGTATCAAAAAGGTTAAATAAAAGGTATAAGATATAAGATAAGGGAGGAAGAAAATATGTATAATTTTGAATATAGTTTTAAGTAATATGGTTCATGTATGTGGTCTCATTTCGAAAGCTTCGTTATGTGGTTAATTCATAGTGGTAAATGGTAGAATTATATTTTCGCGTTGTTGTCAAGGTCGCTAAATCAAGTAGAGATAACTCAGTTAAGCGCATTTCCGAGATAACTTGGAAATTTATCTATTGAAACTAAGGTCAAAGCTTGGTGAAAGATCAGTGCGTTAGACTCGTCGTTTCAAATCATCGTTGTTTGATTAGGAAAACGCTTATTTCAAAGACCTAGCCTGATTATCACATGGCATGTATTTTGATGTACGGTAACCTAATAAAAATGTAAGCTAAGTTTGAAAATTGGAAGAAAGACTTTAAGTATTAGTTAAACGGGATGATCTGTACCCACCCTTCCATGTGCAAGCACCGCTGAAAAAAAAAACTTGCAGCCATTTAAGAGAAAGCCCTATGCTTCCTCTACGAACCCTACCACAACTCTGCACTCAAAATGAGACACTAAATTTTTACATCCTTAAAAATTCATTATTATTTCATTTATTGTATATTAAAACTAAAATAAGAGTTGAACACACAAAAACAAAACACGAATGTTTACTTTCATAAAAATGTAGTTAGGTTCGTGATTTGTTTGGCTAAGTAGAAAACGCTATTTACTAACTTTATTTATTTAAATAAGTTTTATTTCCCTAAAAAATATATTTAGCTGATTAACAATATAATATACATATAATGTATTTCGTTGAAATTTAAGTTGGAGAAATATGAAGACTAGTTGGCAACTCTGTGTAAAATTGTGCGTACGCGTGAGAAGGTAACAAAAATAAATATTTATATGAATTTGTCTTACCTGGTGATCCGCCGCGTCAGGCCTGCCGGATAGGATTCCATAGTGAAGCTGTATAATTAGAAGTATAACTAACAACGTAACGGGTGGAAATGAAGACCCAGAGTACAAAAAGAAAACCTCTAGTTAATCTTTCTCTCACTTGCACAAACTCGGGATAAAAAAGCAAAAGAAAACTTACACTATAACTAACACTATAACTAGCACATAAAATAAAATAAATCAAAACTACGGCTGCTGGTGACTCTGCTGCTGATAACCACTGGGCGAAGGGGGTTATAATTACGTGTTGGTATTGTTCTCCACAATGTGATGTTGGGGTGGGAAGGAAGGTGTTTATTTTTTTGTTTTATACATCCGACTGGGGGGGATCTGAACTGGAGTTTGAAACTGTACCTTGAGTCAAGAGCCTCTTGTATGCGTCCAGAAGATGCGGAGACACTAATGCGAGGCTTTACGTGTCTCTCTATACTGATTCACAATGGTAGCACCGGTATTTGGGTTCACGGGGTTATATGGTGGCACAGTCGCGGTTTATTTGATAACTTTGCGCTGACGATTGGTATTGGGATTGCAGCTTGGTCACGCGGGATGGCTTACACGGTAGCACCTATTACGCAATGCTATAGCCGAGCCGTGGCTTGCGATAGTATCACTTGGGGATATCACTCGTTGGGATTGGCACTTTATTTAGGTGGAGAAGCAGGCGTAAGGACATTGTAGGCAAAGTTGTCAATGGTATTACCCAATTTTTATTCCTGGGGTTTTCGCACTCATCACACTGTACACGTTGTATAGAGTATTTGAAACCGGTTTCTGTTTTTTTTTTTTTTTTCCTTTTCCACGAGTAGGTTTGGAATACAAGGAATCGGTTCGCTCTCTGGCTTGGATAGCATATGTTAACTTGTTATATAATATTCACATGTTCATATTTCTTTTGCAGACCAGAGCGAGCGAGGAAAACGCCGTTTTCTCCTACCGCTCGTATGTCTCCCAATGAGATAATGGGGTGGGGAATATCGTGTTAACACAATTATTAAACATACAGACAGTATAGTTACATAATATATATAAACTGTGTAAATAAAAGACATACACGTGACATCTCGGCTTGGGGTGGAAAGCGAACCATTACAATCATTTCTAGAACTTTTAGATCGCTCCGTATATGAATATAATTGAATATAATTGTTCAATTCACTCAACAATAGGAAAAATGTATTTTTTGGACGTAATTTTAGCAACGATCCCCAGCAGTTTGAAAAAGCTAAGCAGGAAAACATCAGAAAATTACAAGAAAAACAAATGAATGACCTAAGACACCATAACCAAAAAAGGCACCCCATAAAAGAATATTCACCCTGTGACGTTATTTATGCTAAAATAAATAAACGCCTAGGTTCCAAATTATCTTCCCTGTTTCAAAAAAGAAGTAGTGAGAGAAAATAATTCAAAAACTGTAGTTACAGAATCCGGTAAAATAATACAAAAAGCAAATATTAAAAGATAAAAACTTTTCTCTGCATTTCCACAGGTACTGCATTCTCTTAATTAATGCAGACGTAAAAATTCTCGATTACTCTAATTAAGAGATAATTGCACTAAAAAAAGGAACAGCAAAAGTTCAAGCAGGAAATTTCGAATTTATTCAAATCATGGAGATACATCCATATGAAGACTTTGTTACGAATGCCTCATCCCTCATGTATGATCATGTCCCGAAAACTAATTCCTTTTTCCCGATCCTCGACCATGAACTCAAACACACAACAAATCTCATTGGAAACATTAAAACTCATAGATCGAAAAGATCATTAAATTTTATTGGATCCGCTTGGAAATGGGTCGCGGGAAATCCCGACCATGAAGATTATACAATAATGATAGACAAAATTAATAATGTCCTTGACAATAATAAAAATCAAGTTTTAATAAATAAAGCCTATATGGATAGAATAAATAAGCTAAGTACTGTAACTAATGATATACTTAATATAATCAAAAAAGACAAAACCTTTGAAAATGAATTAGTGTTAAGCCTACTTTATAAAACCAAATAAATAAAAGAAGAGTTAATAAACGCAATATATGCAATTGAATTAGGGAAAGTTAATATCGTAAGCTCAAATATATTGTCAAAATCAGAAATAGATATTATAATGGAAAATGTTAATAAACATAAATTGAATGTACCTTTTAAAAATATTGAACAGGCAATAGAATTTGCCAAAGTAAAGGTTGCTATGAATCGATCTAATTTACTTTATATTATAAGTATTCCAAAAACAAAAGATATAATATAGGAAAATATAATTGTTAAACCATTAAAGAAAGACAAAAATGTTATTAATAAAATTGCATACAAGAATATTTTAAGAAAAAATCATATTATTTTTGGAATTTTGAGTAGTTGTAAGACAATTATTGAATTATCTCTATATATGGAATCGAATCTAATAGATTTAAGTAACGATAAATGTATAGAAAACCTATTAGAAAGAGGAACTTCATCTTAACAACACAAAACACATCAACAATATTCAAAATGAAAAAATATTCACCAATTGGCAAACTATTCACTTTTCGTAATCATATTATTATCCCTAACACTAATAATGCGGCGTAACGCAACAAAACCCATATATCCCAGAGTATCCATTTTACCAGCACCGGATCTCGGAACATTATTTTCAGAGAAAATATATTCAAAGCCCCATAATTACAACAATAATATTTTTAACCTTCCGCACTAAAACTTATGCGTCCTCGCAGAGTTAAAACAAGGATACGCAAACCAAAACAAACATCGCAGATGAGAAAGCCGCAGCATTCCATTCCCAGCATATAACATTGCTAACACCACTTCAATGCACCTGCACTAAATTTTCCAGGAAATTAGGAACTACAAATATTCCGTCATTGTCACCGTAGGTAACATTTAAATCAATGTTAGATCTTTAAGTCAGTTCAATTTTAAACTTCCGAAAATAAAGATATTTTTTTTATAAAAAACCTGCATCTAGTTTTTAACTTATATGTCGTTAAACGAAGAATTACAAGCGCTGCAGCTGGGCAAACAACTTCCGTGTTGGTTACTATCGTCCATATCAGTGGATCATATTCTGGGTATTAAGGTACTTTGTTAATTGAGCAAGCCGGGAATGGGAATAAGCAAAAAAAAAAACTTGTCATTATTTTAGTGATAAACAAAATTACAATATTAAATATGAGGTTTTCATGACCATTCGTCCTTGTTAGAATTTTTAATTCAAATAATATGTTAACAAATTATAATAATTTGGGTCCAAAGACACCAGCTCTCGAATTTAATGTCGGAACACCATTTGCCCACATATAACGGTCTAATATTTCATTCTCGAATGGATTTCCAAACAGGTGCTCCCTAACCATAATATCAGGGATGCAGTAAAACGAGTGACCCAAAATGACCAGAATTCCATTTAATTTTTTTTATCGAGGATAATACCAAGATATTGAATTTCATTGGAGTAACTCATCACGGTGGCTGTTATAGCGATGGGTTGGAGACTGACCAATCTTTTCCTAGTGAAAGGCACTAGAATGTTTTTGGAAGGATTTATGCAAATTCCTTACTTTAGAAACGTTGAGACTATTGGTTACGGATCATTAACTAATAATTAGCGAGAAAACAAAAACTTATGTCCTTCAATATATCGAGGAACGTTCTATATGATTTTAATATATGCTATATCAATCCCTTGCCCTTGTTCAAAAACTCTGTAATAGATGCTTAAGGGCTTATCATTCTTCAGCGGGATGTAAGTCAAAATCTACCAGTTTCGGCTTCAGTCATTGGTTCATTTGAACACACCAAACTCGTCGCTTTCGCCGTCGGATGACTCGTTGGTTTCGTCATCGGTTGTCAAAAATGATATGGAGTCTTCAGATGTAATTGCTTCTTCTACTGCTAACCAGTTCCCGTTGGTGAGTAATCACATTAAAAACAAAACGTTTTCCTCCGGTATTCTACCAACGGTTCTTGTAAATATCAAAGATATTAATGGACAGCTTCAACGTTGTAGAGTCCTATTGGATACAGGCTCAAAAGTATCTCTTGCATCTGAGAAGTTAGGCATTCGTAGAAAACATGCTCGCATTTCCATCAGCGGAATTTCGTCTCTCGAAGCTGGGGTAACCAACGGTGTTATAAAAGTTAATTTATTGTACGGTTTCGATGAAAATCAACTTGAAGTTGAAGCATACATTTTACATAAAATTACTCAGAACACTGCATTTGGCTGGGTTATCACTGGAAACTTGCTAGACATTAGAATTAATGCGTTGCATGTTGAAGTCAATGGTGACCTTGACCTGCAGTTGAAATCCTTTTAGGAAATTGAGGAAATTCCTCCTGATTTATCCGCGATGGATTTAAGGATTTGGCAGATGTGCATTTCACAAGAACATCTCTAGTTCGCCTGACGGTAAATTTGTTGTTCAATTACCCTGTAGGCATAATATGTTTAAATTTGAAAAAAAAAAACACTCTTTCGGGTGCATTGTCTCGCCTGTCGGCAATGGAACGTCGCTTCGCACACAATAAAAAACCTTCAAGTTGATTATACCAAATTTATGGAAACTTATGCTGAGCTGGGTCACATGGAACGTATTCCAGAGGGTCAAATTGAGCCAACTTCGGTACAAGTGTTCCATTTACCACATCACACCGTGATTACTAATAAAATAAGGGTCGTATTTGATGGCTCACATAAGGATTCTTTCGAAAATAGTTTGAATGAGATGCTGCACATGGGGCCCTCTTTGCAATATAACTTAATTAATGTTTGCTTAAGATTTCGAATAAATAAATACGTTTTTGGCGCAGACATCGTTAAGATGTTTAAGATTTGCGTGAAAGAAAAGCAAAGAGACTCAACGTATTGTTTGGAGGACAAGTCCCGATAAACCCATTCAACATTATTTGCTATGCACTGTAACTTATGGTACCTCACCTGTACCCTTTCTATTAATGAAAGTTCTTTAACAAATAGCGTTCGACTACAAGAATCAATTTCCGTTGGCCTCACTCGCAATCTTTCAGGACTTCTAAATATGTTGATGATCTTCTGACAGGTACGGATTCGGTGTCTGAGTTCGTTAAGTTAAAGGATCAACTGTTGGAACTGCTGTCCTGTGGGGGCTTTTAATGGAGCTCGAACTGCTGGCCAATTTAGAATAGAATAGACGGTAAAGATATATTTTCTTTAGACTTCAATGGCGAAAATAGCTTCACTAAAATTCTCGTTAATTATCGGGTTAGTTCTTACTGTGATTTATTTATTTATTTATTTATTTAATCTACGATTTGTATCTACAGATTTCTCTTAATTACATTAATTGTATTACATATTACATTAATTTAAACGTAAAATATACATAAGTAATAACTTAAATTCATTCGTATTCATGACCAAATCAATATTTCCGTTATAATACATATTAAAAAATTTACAACAATAAAAAATGGGTTCACGCATACTATAATTTGTTAAATGCGGAAGATTTAGAAAAAACGGTCTTGGCCTTAAAGATCTATTGGGAACATAAAAATTTAATAAACTTAGTAAGACACTACAATCGATGGTACAACAGAAAATATCACGAAGAAACATTACACTAAACATTCTGCGTCTAATTTCAAGAGATTGACAGTCGAGCAATAAGCATCTACTATTATAATTTAAAGTTAAATCACTATTTAATGAAAATTGCCTGAGAGCAAACCTTAAAGTTCTTTTGGAGTCTTTCCAACCTATCAATAAGCTTTTTAGTATCAGGATTCCACATTACGCAACAATACTCTAAAATTGGACGAACCAAAGAACAAAATAATACCTTTAAGGTATAGGGATCTTTAAAGTCCCCTGAATTTCGCTTCAAGAATCCCAACATCTTATAGGATTTAGATATAGCACTAAGAATATGTGCCTCGAAGGTCAGTTTTCCGTCAAAAATCACTCCCAAATCCTTTATTTGATTAACACTGCGTAAGGTGTTACAACCAATTTTATAATTAAATACAATAGGATGTAAAATACGAGTATAAGACAAAACATGACACTTTTGAAAATTAAGGCACAGGTCGTTATTTACACACCATTCATTAAAAAGGGTTAAGATCTTTTTGAAAAGCTAGACAGTCATCCCAATTATTAATGGACTTAAATAATTTCACGTCGTCTGCATACATTAAACAATTACAAGAACGAAGAACGGAAGGAAAGTCATTAATAAAAATGAGAAACAAAATGGGACCCAAATGACTCCCCTCAAGTACGCCTGAACATGCATTAATCGATCTGGATTCGATATCCCCGACTTTAACAATTTGTTTCCTTCCAATAAGGTAGGACTTAAACCACTTGATCAAATAGCCGTCAGTCCCATAAGCTTTTAATTTTTATACCCTATCCTAAGGGTATATTAATTTTGACACATAGTTTGTAACACCCCTTAATATTCGTCGCAGACCCCTAAAAGTATATATATTTATGATCAGGACCAAAATCTAAGACTATTTAGCAATGCCCGTCCGTCCGTCCGTCCGTCCGTATCAACTTTTGAGGCCTTTAAAATTATGCTAGGAAGCTAAAATTTGGAACATATACTCGCTAGGGTTCCGAAATGGTAAAGTGTTAAAAGTTCTTGAATCCGCCCACTGCCACGCCCACAATTTAGAAAAAACCGTTTTAGGGCTAAAGTTAGAGAGATAGAGTGTTAGAACCTTCACAAGATATGTAGGCTCTGCCCCCCTTTATAAGTCTGTCATATAAAGTTTTTTGCCACGCCTACTTTTTGTGGGCGTTTTTCACTAAAATGCTGTTTTCTTCGAAAATTTTCATGGAAATCGAAAAAAAATGTTTAACAATATATTATGCCAATATTTTTCTCAATATATCGCCCATACAAAATTTTTGGCCACGCCCACTTTTTGGGGGCGTTTTTTGAAAAAAAAAATTTTGTTTTCTATAAATTTCATAGAATGAAATAAAATGCTATCCATCATCTTCCTAATGCTTTTTTTCTTTGGGGTACATAGGGATAAAGATAGGGTATCATACTGTTCGCCCCAAGCGGACTGTAGCCTTTCCTTATGTTTTTTATTAAAATTGTGTGATTAACCCTGCTGAACGCTTTAACGAAATCAGTTAAACAACATCCGTCTGTCGCCGATTTTCCATATCCTTAAAACATTTATTAGAAAAACAACACAAATTTGTACATGTCGATCTACAATTAAAAAATCCATGTTGATACAATGAAATGTGAAATTTAAACATCCCATAAACTTTTTTTTTTTATTTACAATTTTATCTAGCAGCTTTGGAATATCAGGAATTTTACTTATAGGTCTGTAATTAATCACTGTATTTTTATTACCCGACTTATACACAGGAATGATATATGAAACTTTCCATTCTTCGAGAAATTCTCCACTACACAGGGATTGATTAAAAAGAAATTGAAGAGGAGAACTTAACGAATCCGAGCAATGTTTAAGAACAGTTGCAAAAATGCCGTGAAAATCAGGATTGACCTTAGTATCTAATTCTTGTAAGGCACACTTCACATCTTCAATTTCACAGTATAAGATACTACAATCAATAGCAGAATTCAAAAAATTAGGCACATAATGGTTACCTATAACTAAGTTCGAAGATTTGTAAATATTTTCAAAATTGTCAGTAAACCAATTGACAATTGTGGCAGGATCACTAGAACAGGAATCATTGTAAAACATAGTGGATGGGAAGCCAATACAGCTCTTTTTTATATTCACAAATTTCCAGAACTTTTTATGGTTTTTCCTCAGGTTGAGCTCACTGGAAACTACATAAGCATTAAAGCAGAAATTTGCAAGGAATACGTACTCTTTCCTAAGGCGACAATAATGGATATAATCTAAGCGATTATTTGAATTTTTATAATGTTCGAAAGCTTTATTTGTTGCATTTTTTAACTTTGCTAACTTTCGGTTGTACCAAGGTGGATGAGATCTTACTTTTCTCCTAAATCTTGGTATGTAATTATTCACAATATTTTTAAAAGTATCCAAAAAATACAAAAAATTTGATTTTAAACTATTAGAAGGTAGAATGTGCCATTGAATAATCTTAAAGCACTCATTCAAATTACACAAATTAATTGAATTAAATTTAAAGAAATATTTGTCCTATAATTGATAAAATTCATAATTTTATAAATTCATATTTTTAAAAGAAATATACAAGGCCTTATGGTGAAAAGAATTTGATAGCAAGGGAATGGCTTCATTTACACTCACATCTATATCATCATTAATAAATACCAAATCAAGCACTCTATTTGAGGAATTACAAACAGAATTAATTTGAAATAAATTGAATGATGAACGAGTGTCAATAAATTCAAATTCTACTTCCAAAGTGAGCACTACTGGCAGAACCTTATTCCCATATTCTAAACATTCCCATTTAATATTACCTAAGTTAAAGTCACCAATTACAAAGATTAAAATATCCTTATTTATAAAATTCAACAGAACATTTTCAATATTATTAAAATGAGAAATGTAAGTAGCAATAGGTGAACCCGGAGGTACATAACTTAAAAATATTAATATTTTTATTCCACAGTTTTGTTCAATACATACGAAAATTTGTTCAATTATTATTTTCATCTGCAAGTGAGCTACTTAAACTATCATTATATGCAAGAATAGGGCGACGAACAGCAAACACGACTCCTCCACCTCTCTCATCACCAACGTTTTAACGATCTCGACGAAAAACAGAGAACTTGGAGACATCAAACAGCTCTTCATTTGTAATATTGTTATACAGCCAGGTTTCAACAAACGCAAACGAATCATACTCCAACGAATCAATGACATTTAACAAGTCATTGAGTTTTCCTCTTATTCCACCCATATTTTGAAAATACAAAGAGAATTCAGGATTAGTATTATGATTCTCTGTCATTATATTTAAACTTCTCCTTGGTGAGGAACTGAGGCCAGCTGATCATTTTTTGTCGATGGGCGAAACTCTCTCACCCAAACATTCAAAGCCAATTTTCAGCATTCAATGCAATTTGAAGCTTGTCAGCGGAGATACCAACTTTAAAATTAATAAATAATATTTAGATATCACTATCTTTATACCCTATCCTAAGGGTATATTAATTTTGACACATAGTTTGTAACACCCCTTAATATTCGTCGTAGACCCATAAAAGTATATATATTTATGATCAGGACCAAATCCTAAGACTATTTAGCAATGTCCGTCCGTCCGTCCGTTTGTATCAACTTTAGAGGCCTTTAAAGTGCTAGGAAGCTGAAAATTGGAGCATATACTCCCTAGGGTCCCGAAATGGTAAAATGTTAAAAGTTTTTAAATCCGCCCACAATTTAGATAAAACCGTTTTAAGGCTAAAGTTAAGAGATATAGAGTGTTAGAACCTTCACAAGATATGTAGGCACTACCCTCCTTTATAAGTCTGTCATATACATTTTTTTTGCCACGCCAATTTTTGTGGGCTTTTGTCACTAAAATGCTGTTTTCAGCGAACATTTTCATAGAAACTGGAAAAAAATGTTTAACAAGATATTTAGCAAATATTTTTTCCAATATATCGCCCATACAAAGTTTATGGCCACGCCCACTTTTTGGGGGCATTTTTTATATTATATATTTTCTTTTATAAATTACATAGAATGAAATAAAATAATATTTATCACCTTCTTTATGCTTTTTTCTTTGGGGAATATAAGGCTATTGATAGGGTATCATACTGTTCGCACCAAGCGGACTGTAGCCTTTCCTTATGTTTTTTTATTAATTTAAAACATAGAATTGCATCAACGTTTACTCCAATTTTTGCGGCAATGTAATTCTTTAAGGAAGTTTCGCTGGTCGAAGAAGAGAATTTTGATACAGGAAGCCACTTATGACGAACGATAAATCAAGTTGATCAGCTGTGTCATTTCCAACAACACGAACGATGTTTTTGCTTTTCCGTTGATTTCGTTTATGCCCTCTATTTACAGCGACCCAATCATTGTTGTTGTTATTGTTGTTGTTTTTGTTCGGGTTCACAATTGCAGCAGCAACAGATCAAAGACATATGTCAGAAGAGTTGGGCACATTATTTAAACTTCTACTTTGACATTGAACAGCTGGCGGTGAAGACGCAATTCCAACTATATTAGGTGCAGCAGGAGAGCACAAAGTAGCAGAAGAGCGCGATGCACTTAATGCGGAATCATTTTTTGCAATGCTAGCGTATGAATTGCACTCACTTGAAGAAGCTGAAGAGGCGAAGCTTACATATTTTTCAGCAGCTTGCGGCTTACGACGAGAGGAAGCACTAGTTAGCAATTTTCAGACTTCAGCATGAAGAGAATCAACGTCACAAATTTTTTTTGTTAGCATATCCACAAAAGACACCAGTTCATTGACACGAGCAAATAGCTGCTTAATTGGAAATTTTTCGCACTCAGTACAACGATACACAAGCTCAGAACTTTTTTTAGCCATTTCATTGCACGATTCATCCGAAATCTTTGAGCAAAGTTTATGAACAGAATTAGAGCAGAAAAAAACCCATTTAATGCCATCATCAAGAATAGGATTATTGCACTCAAAGCACTTTTTAGGAACTTTAGCCATTATGAGGAGATAAATAAAACCACGACTGTTCACTATGAAACTCACTATGAGCTCACTATGTGATATATTCACATTTAAAATATCGTTGGGAAAGGACCCTTTTCCCTTTACTAAACGAAAGCTTTTGTCGTAGGTTGCGAAGATTTTTGATCCGTTGGGGTTTTTGTCCCCCTCTACCATATTATTGAAAATACTTTTAGAGTGGGATGATTCTTTACCCAAGGAAGTAGCCGACAAATGGGCTCTCTATCGCCAGCTTTTGAGAACGTCAAGACCCCGCGAAGGTGCGATTCCCGAAGTTTTGATCTAATTGGATTTTCTGATGCCTCAGAAAAGGCATATTATGCAGTGGTGTATACGCGGAGCGTTGCAGAAAGTGTTAAAGTCAAAATTCGAATTGTTGCCGCCAAAACTCGTGTGGCGCCTGTAAAGCAACTGTCTATACCTCGTTTGGAATTGTGTGGGGCTCTACTCTTAGGTCGCCTTGTTCGATTAGTCATTTCGTCGTTAGATTCGGAACCAAAAAACATCTTTGCCTTTTCTGATTCTCAAATTGTTTTAGCGTGGCTTGCTTCGCCTCCCCGTAGATTGAGAACCTGTATCGCCAACCGTACTTCCGAAATACTTGATGTCCTTCCACAATCAGTTTAGAATTATGTTCGGTCTGAAGAAAATCCTGCAGATTGTGCTTCAAGAGGAGTAATACCTAGTGAGTTGTTGCAGCTAGAGATTTGGTGGAAAGGCCTGTCTGGGCCTCAAAGGACTTTATCAATTCGCCGAATGTCGTCTCAAGGGAAATAGTAGAGGTTCCAGACGAGAAAAAATTACCTGCAGTCATGCACGTGACCACAACCGTCACACAATTTATGGACGATCTAGTCACCCAGGTAGCTTCATGGACTAAACTTGTTCGAGTCGTAGCTTATATAATGCGTTTCCTGGAAAACTGCAACCTTTCTTTTAACGAGCGCAATTATTAGTTAATTTCGTCTGCTAAACTTCTTCATTCGAAGCACTTTTGTAACGCTTTTGTTCAAATGGAGTTTCATGTGGAAATAAACGATTTAACAACCAAAAACTTATTTTCTAATCATTCCAATCTTTCATTCTTATCACCGTTTTTTGTGCGTTGTACGGAATTGCGTTCTAACCTTTGAAGAAATGTCCACATTCTAGTCCCAAATTCAAGCATTATTGAACTCTAAACCCCTTTATTCTATCTCTGATATTGATTTAAGCCTCTTAACGCCTTCCCATTTTCTTATAGGAAGACCGCTTCCTGCTTCACCCGAGCCAAGCTACTTAGAGATTCCATTTAATCGATTGGGCCGATGCGAACTGGTCCAAAACCTGATGCTGAGTTTCTGGAGTAGATGGCACACAGACTACCTTACATTTTTTTTTTTTTTTTTATTTTTTATGCCATCCTTCACTTGGACGTATCGAGGAATTTCAAGATGGTCTCGTGCGTGTCGTTTCAGTTCGTTCAAAAAACGCCTTATACAAACGCCCCATCACGAAACTCGCTTTGTTGCCACGGTCCTGAAATTCCTGCAGGGTAGGCGGCGTGTTGAAGAATGAAATACAATTTTTTCTTTATTATTTTCGTGTTACTTTTGTATTGAATTACTCAAAAATTGTATTTCTAATGTCTACTTGTAATATCAATTGAATTACTTAAAATGCTTATTTTGTATGAACAAACATTTGTACAATTACCCTATTGTTCATTTAGTTTTTCGATATTCCTTTACCAAATTATTTTGTTGCGCTTTCGGTACCGCACCGCTGTTAAATTGTGATATATGTCAACTTAATCCCGTACCGGAAAGGAAAGGGCGAAAAGGCAAAACGGTTCAAGTTGAGAAATAGGCATTGCGCTGTGATGGAAATTAGAATCGTTTTCTTTTAGCCAGCAACCACCATCGTTAAAGTTAAGTTATTTACGGCCTTGCTAGTTTATTACGGCCTTGCGTATTCAAAGTTGCAGTATGGTATCTTAAGTTGGGATGGTTCTTATAATAGTTCTTTCAGACCATTTTTGTTAGCTTGAAAACATGAGGAGGACGATATGAATCGATTTTCCAGCATGGATCTAATCCATTGGTTCGTAGAATCTTCGATACCTTTAGCACCATCAACATCTAAGAAGGCACATAAGGGAATTTCATTTGATATACGAGCTTTTTCTATCTTTCTTATGTTGAGGATACTGGTGTCTCTTTCATTCGAGCAGTCTCTTTTATTGTGCAGTACTTAAGGATCACAGACATACTTTTTTCCGACCAAATCTTGAAAAATGTATTTGTTTATGCTCCCTACCAAATCACTTCATTGGTGTTTGACATAATTCAGCTAGTAGACCGGCCAGAATTTAGTCAAGATATTGCTATCC
This sequence comes from Ferdinandea cuprea, assembly GCA_963576555.1. NCBI lineage: Eukaryota > Metazoa > Arthropoda > Insecta > Diptera > Syrphidae > Ferdinandea > Ferdinandea cuprea. The sequence continues at coordinate 27,716,478 of OY754962.1, forward strand.
TCTCTTAATTTGGTGGGGTTGGGGGAATTCTTGCTTTTCATCGTCAATAGTTCGCTCCGCCTGATAATGTTTCTGCCCCGAATTCTTGGCTTCTTTTAGTCTAGCAGTCTGCAGAAATCATTTTTCCATATCCTCAGCACCTACCGGCATAACTCTACTAAGTTTGTCTATAAAGGTTTCTTTTGCAAAAACAATAACATTATCGCAGAAATAAGTTCGGGGAAAATTCCATTCAATATTTGTTCAACCTCTCTCACCTTTGTGCAATTTGTGTTCTCAAAAAAATAATAATAACGGAAGCAAGCAAAAAATTAACCCTTAAAACACCAATAAAGCCCGAACATGAATCAGCTTCACTGTAAAACTTTTTCAATTAAACAACTCTTTGGTACCTACTAAACTCCTGTTCGGTTTTTTTTTCTCGATTCGGTTTTCTGTTGTTGTTTTTTGTTTTTTTTTTTACAGTAACTTCCTCGCTTCCTTTTTATCTGTTGTTTACGCGAGAAGACGGCGGTGCGTCGTCCCTCGCCTGTTATCTGTTTGTTGTGCTGTAAATTTATGAACTTTACATCTCACGAATATCCTCCTCCAGCTGAATAGCCATAGTGAATAGCTGGTGAAAGTTGAATATTAATTGAAAAATATATACTCCTCGATGGGTGTGGGCACTCTTTGTTTTTTGTAATTCAAATGTCCTTCGGAAGAAAATGCTGGGCAAATTAAAAAAAACCAAAGAAGAAAAAACCAAATAACTTTCAAAACAACAAACATTAAATTTTCGTTGAAAATTTTAATTATTCCCTACAAAGCTTTTAACTTGGCCGCCTAAGAGGATGCCAAAGAATTTGATTTAAATATTAGCGGAAGGGTGCAGGGTGGACATTAAATTCAAAAACGAAAGAGACCACCCACGAACAAACACCCGATTCTGTTCTGGAATATAGAATACTTTTCTAAATTTTGCCCCCGGACACAACTGTAAAGGGATGAAAATGTTTTTATATTTTGCTTTGATACTAATTTTCAAAAGTATCAACGAACGAAATGAGGAATCGATAAATGTAGAAATGGAGGGATGGTGGAGTAGTGGAGATGATTTTGTAAGATACATTCTTAAAGTTCGTCGATTTATGAATACCAAGGTACGCGTGGAGCTGACATTGGTAATGGTAAAATGTCGTCTGATCTGTGTATGAAGTTCAGAATGTGGTTTCCACTTATTACTGCCTAAAATGTATTTAAATAATTATAACAGTAATCTATGAGTTAAATGGAGGAAAGTATATGATGAGAAGCGAATGAAAATACCGTCAAGGACCACTTTTGAACGCAGAACCTTACTTTCAGGATAAAATTTCGTCGACAGACAAACTGCTTTGCAGGATGTTGTCGATGCCGTAAACAAAATAAAGGAAGGTTAAGCTGCAGAATCATGACCTTTCCTGTTTTTTAAACAATTTTTGGGATACTGGACTAGTCCCGCAGCTATTTAAAGAAGCCGATAGGTTAAGATATCTATGAGGACGCATTTAATTTTTAATTGCATCATACCTGTAAAATCTTCACTACCATACTACCATACCATAATTTACTCAAAGACATCAAGCAGGTTTTCGGTCAAGCTATACTCTACGGTGATCAGTTATTCATCTTAGTAAGTAAGTAAGTTTTATTTCGTTTATAATTTACAATTTGTTATAGCACAATTTACATAATTTAAATACAGAGATATGACAAATTCATGTCTTTCTACTGGAAAAATGTTTATTAGAGAACAAAATAAATAAATAGAATTAGAAAAGAAAAATGTTTGTTTTGAGGAAAACAACGACTAAAAACCTCAAATTTAATAAAAAAAAAAAAAAAAAATAAATAAATAAAATAAAATAAATAAATAAATAAATAATAATAAATATATGTATGCATGTATATAAATAATAAGATAAATAAAATATAAATGAATGTGTGAAAGAATAAATAGGTAATCTAATAAATAAATAAATAAATAAAATAAGGTATTAACAGTTTCACAACCAAAAATATATATGTATATATTATATATATACGAACAAACATAGATATAAATTAACAGATAAACAAAAATGAATTAACAATAGATAGAAAGATAACATACAAATAAATTAACAAAAAGCTGAATATTGCGTTAGTTAATATCAGTGAAGTGTATGATATTCAATATTTAATTGATTGATAAGAGGATTTTCAGGGATATCACATCTGGTCTTAAATTTGTCGATTAGTTTGCGAATTCTGAAGGAGATCATTTCAACATTTGCTCTTGCGTGTACATCTAGCGTAGAGTGATGCCATGGGAGACTAAGCATCATTTTTAATAATTTGTTCTGTGCGATTTGCAACTTTTTAATGTGACATTCGGCACAATGTCCCCAAACCGGGCAGCCGTACAATAAGATGGCTTGAAAAATTGTTTTATGAATTAATATTTTGTTTTCATTTGAAAGTAATGATTTCCTATTTATAAATGGATACAATATTTTTATGCCAATATTTATTTTGTTAAGTGTTTGCGTAGTGTGTTCTTTAAACGTCAGTTTTGAATCAAGATGTACACCCAAGTATTTTACAGAAGGCTTCCATGCAATTGAATACCCATTGACAAGCAATTGGTTTGCTGGAAGAAAACAAGAACTTCTTTTTCGAGTGAAAAAGATAGCTTGTGTTTTTTCAGCATTCAGTTTTATTTTCCACTTTGTGTAGTAGTTTTGCAGTACTTCGATCGCATTTTTAAGATTCGTCTCGATATTTAGACTGAACTCATGCGATGAAATTATAGCCGTGTCATCGGCATATATTGCTGCTTCACATTGAAAGAGCTGAGGAAAGTCGGAAGTGTACAGATTGTAAAGAACTGGCCCAAGAACTGAGCCCTGGGGCACACCAGCGTAAAAGTTTATTACATTTGATACACTACCATTCACATGCACAATAAAACGACGATTTGATACGAAACTTTGGATGATATTACAGAGGAACGAAGGGAAATTTAGGTTTATCATTTTGTATATAAGTCCATTGTGCCACACAGAATCAAAAGCTTTTTCAATATCTAGTAGGATCATACCAGTTGATCTTCCTATTGCACGGTTAGTTTTTACAATATTGCACAATCTTAAAACTTGGTGGGAGGTACCATGACCACGCCTAAAACCAAACTGTTCATCGGGATACAGTTTATGATCCTCGATAATCTTTATCATTTTTTCTTTTAGGATTTTTTCGTAAATTTTACTAACACAACTAAGTAAACTTATAGGTCTGTAGCTTTGAGGTTTATCAAGAGGCTTTCCCGCTTTTTGTATTGGGACTACCTTTGCCAGTTTCCATCCATCAGGAAAGTACTGCGTTTTAAGGCAGACATTTATAATAAACGTCAAAACTTTGATTCCCTCCTTAGGTAATTTTTTAATATATATATTTTTGATATTATCCAATCCACCTGTTTTTTTAATCTGCAAGTTATCTACTTGGTATTTTATATCTGTTTCCGATACAAATTCTTCCGAGGGAGTTTCAGGATTATTTGCACTAAAAGCCTGTATAGCATTTTGGACAAGTGTTTCAGTGCTTGCATCTCCTAAATGTTGCGACACTGCATGATTTTCTGAGAAATTTGAGGCAAGTGATTCCGCTTTCTCACTGTCTGTATACAAGGTAGTCAAACCATTTTTGAGACAAGGTATTTGTCTGTTTTTATTTTTAACAATTTTAACAATGTTCCAAAAGGGCTTTGCAGACTTATCTAGTGAACGTAATTTATTGTTCCATTCTGCGTTTCGAAAAGCTTGAATACTTTTATTTATTAATTTGTTAGTTTTTGACATTTGTATTCGGAAAATAGGTTGTCGGTATCTCTGCCAGTTTCTTCTGTGCATATTCCTTATTCTGATAAGTTCTAAGATGTGAGTTGGTAATTTTATACATTTAGATTTTATCGGAACTTTGGGAATACAATTATTAGCTGAATTAACAATATGCTCAGAAAATGTATGAATTAGGTCGTCAACATCGTGGTTACTTGAGATATTTTCTATAACTGTGGGAATTGTTCTAAGGTTTCTCATTACTTCGGTTCGATAACTCGACCAGTTAGCATTTTTCAAGTCTTGATAATATTGCACTTTTTCGACACCCGACCGGAGAATATTACAAAAGACAGGATTGTGGTCAGAGCTAAGCTCGTTAACAGCAATAGGCTGGGATATAAGACTTGACACATTAGATACAAATAAATCGATAACGGAGGAACTACCACGAGAACTCGCTGGAACATATGTCGGACTGGGCGGATACATAATGGACATTGGCAACATAACAGAAAGTTCGGACAAGACATTTCCCCAAGAATTAGCTCTAATGCAACCCCAATCCCTGTGTCTGCAATTAAAATCACCTCCTATTAAGAAGGCACAATTAATGCTAAACATTTTTCTCAGGTCATTTTTAAATCGTTGCCTTTTTTCAACTGGTGATAAGCCTCCTGTAATTTTCCCTGGGAAATAAACACAATATATCCTAACTTTTCTTAAGTTACTTAATGTTATTTCAACTCCTATGTTCTCTACATAATTAGTTTGTATGCAAGGCAAAAGCTCATGTTGCAATGATCTCCTAATCAAAATAGCAACACCTCCACCTCTTTTATTTTTCCTATCTACCCTATAGCATTTATAAGACGAATTAGAAATTCGATCTTTAGATGTAAGCCACGTTTCACTGACTAATGCGATATCAACTTTATTATTAGTTAAAAAGCTTAAGAATTCAATATATTTTTTATGAATGCCTCTGGCATTCCATGTTACAATGTTTATATTGTTATTATTAAAATTACTTAGCATTATTATACAAAAACTTAGTCGCTAATTGTGCTATAGCATAAAATTGTTCTACTCTAGTTTTACATGTACTAAGCTTGGTGACCATCTCCAATACAAGCGAATTCATTTCGTCTATGGAGAACAACTCTCCACTGTTGCTGGTTGCTGCGGCTTTGATGGTGTTTGTGCAGGTTGTTGCAGCAGCTGAAGCATACTCTCTCTCCCAAGTTTTCGTTGTAGAGTTGCTGGTATTTCTTGCTTCTCTATCTGAATGTTTCGTTCCGGTGCGTGTTGGTAGCGCAGGAAAATCGTTCATAGACAGCAACGAAATACGGTTGTTGTTGTTATTGTTATTGTTATTAGAGCTCGGCATCGGCATTGAGCGAGGGCGATTGATTTTACTTACTATTTTTTGTTTCATTTCAATATATTTATTTCGGCTGACGCATGCGCTGTCTGTAGACTTGTGATTTCCCTTGCAATTAGCGCACTTGTGCATATCAGAGTTATTACAGTCAACAGTCTTGTGATGACCTGCGCAGATTGAACAATATGTCTTAACATTGCAATTTCTTTCACCGTGGCCAAACATTTGGCAGTTACGACACTGGGTCAATCTGTTGTTTTGTTTACGCTTATAGCTCCAGTTAATTTGAGTGTGAAAGATGGAACGAATATTCTTTTTTAACTCATTAAGTTTTATAGAGCCATTTTCAAGTGAAACTATGTAAAACGTATCGGTGTAATATTGAAATTTTTTTGTAACCATTTTTACTTCCAAACATTTAAGCCCAAGTCTTAGTAGTTCACTTTTTAATTTATTTACTTCGTATGCACCAAGGCCAAACAAAACTATTTTGAAAGCTTTGTCGCTTTTATTGTCATGGGTAAAAAATTGGCAGTTTTCTAATTTTAATTTATTGAGCACAGAAGTATATGAATCTATACTTTCGCAATTAATTTTAATTCCGATCGACATTCGTTTAATGGAATAATCAGACACTTTTAGGTTTTCCATCAGGTCGTGCACAAAATCATCAGGTTTTTGCAAAAGTTTGATTGGGGGAACATTTACTTTAGTGATTTTGTTTGGCAACACATGGTCGTCCATATCATCACTTTCATGATCACTATCTGGCAAACACTGTAAGGGGCTCCAATAATTGGAGTTCTTTTTAGTTAGCACCATTTTGGGTACGGACTTAAGTTTTTTATCCGAGGACAGTAGGTTGTCCTCGGTATTTGGTGATCTCGCGCGTTTACGAATTTTGAATGTTTTTAATAAAGATATTTAATATTAAATATGATAGCTGTACTAGTAAGTTCACAGATCGATGCGCTTTGCATTGAGTTATTCATCTTAAATATTGCAGAATCTTTTCTCTGAAGAAATAAAGTGTTTTGTATATTTTGTTACGTATTTCAGATTCATAGCGAACAAAATCATTTACATTCTCTCTGACAACAGGGCAGCTCTACTTGCAATTAACGCCTTGGAGATAACATTAAAACTAGTCATGGCTGAGCTCTAAATGGATCATATAACAATATGCCCTTGTGAGGCTGCAGTGATCTGGGATACAATATACCACCTCCAATCCTAAATCTTATATAATATAGTTTCTTTCAATGACGCGGTACGATATGTTCAAGAACACATCTCCGTTTACTCTCGGGAGCTACCTGGATGGGCTCTGCAGGATTACATCACCGCCAAGAACAGCATATTTCTTCGTATATTTTGACAAAGTGAAAGGTAAGGTTTTCTTATAAAACATATCTTATAAAATCTAAATCTTATAAAACATGTTGCGTAAACAGGTTTTTTGAGAAGGTGTTCGGTTTGTTGAATTCCGTCTATTCGACCTAAATGAAGTGAGGACAGCAATGTTTAAACTAAAGTCCAACAAGGCGGCGGGGCAGCTATTAGGCATCAGTCTCCCAAATATAGCATATTTGCGCTTAAAACCATTTATCAACGATCTGATTGAACCCCATCAGTGCGGTTTTAGGCCGGGTAATGCCAAATCACTTAAAACTACAAATATTGACCAAATATTCACACTAAGGAAGATCCTGCAAAAAATCAAAAACTTCAGATCGATACTCACCACTTTTTATCAATTTTAAAGCCGCATATGACAGAACAGTAAGGGACTTTGTGTACCTCTTCTCTGCTATCACATCTGAAAATGACATCTCATTATACAGCAAACGAAGAATTACGTTCAACCGCTATTTATGTTGTACTACTATGTAGTCTCCAATGCATTGACAGGTTCTGGAGGAGACGATTCTACGATTAACTTTAAGCTGTACAGCGACATTGACATGGTAAAACAAAAACTGCACCTATGTCTTTTGAGATGTAGGGCAAATGAACACCAACGGTTCCAGAGGGAGAACGTAGATGAAAGGCTCGCCTTAAGTGGCCCGCACATATCAACGAGCACAGCAACGACGGCGGAATCACATTACACTTTAAAATTCCTGTTTAGTTCCTATTAACAATTGGTGGCGAAATTAATTATTGTTTTTATTTATGAAATTTTTTCCAATGTCAGACAAAAAGACATAAATTTAAACTTTAAATGTAAAGTGACCCTTCTTTTACCAAATGGCCCTCAAAAGGGCCCCTAATAGTTTTTTGTACGTGCCAACGCTGGATAATACTTCTTTAAATGTCATCGGCTATCTCTTATACATAATATCTCCAAATATTTGTAGTTTTAAGTGATTTAAATTTACATAAAATCTATTTTAAAGTTCTAAGTACTACAAAAAATAGATTCTATTAATAAAATATAAAATAAATTGAAGCTGTAAATCGCCTCATGCATTATGAAATAAACTATCACATTACATCAGCATACCCTGGTGGAATAGTGAATTAGAAAAATTCAGAGCCGGCACTTGGTAACATATAAGTGACCAAGTGCCGGCTCTGTTTGATGAACATTGTATTCAAAACGATCAGACCGTATGACTTGCACATGCTTAGGATGTCTTCACCAGAAGAATTCCTGTTGCCATATCCTAGTCCCCCATGGTAGTCTTCATAGCCTTCGTTAGACTTCCCGACATGTCCATTCAAATCTCCGCCAACAAACAAAAGCTTATCCTTTGGGATATTCTTGATGAGGTTGTGGAAATCAAGTAGAATGCATCTTTTTCCCTCTACTCGCACCCGATTTGGGGGGCATATGCACTGACAATATTCCACACCTCGCCTTGAATCACCAGTTTGAGAGACATCAAAGGATCACTGGACTTCGAAATGGTCAATACGTTGCTTAGTAACTCTGCCGCAAGGATGATACCGATACCATTCTTACCCTGTTCTTTACCGTAGTAGAACATCTTGAATGTTTTTGTCTTAATATCCAAGAAATGCGCCCGATTCCCGGTGTTTCGCCATTTCGTTTCTTGGACACACAAGATATCCAATCGCCTTCTTACCATCATCTCTTCCAGCTCGCACCTGCGATCACTGATACTTCCAACGTTCCAACTCGCGACCCTTAGGTTTCGCGTAAGTCTTTGCATTATTTTGCTATCCCCGGAAACCGAATAGCTCTGACCCGTGCATTTCTGCTCGTCCCAGGATCACAACCATGCGTATCATTAGATGTGCCTGGCGGGTTAGTGTTTCCCTAAACGTGAATTGCCATAATGCTAGGTTAAGCGAATTGGTTTGTTCAACAAGTACATGCTAATGATATTGATTAATTTACTTTTATGACGCCGGTGATCTCCCGTCGTGTCAACCCACGGATTTGCATGCATACTTGTGGGGAGCAGTTTTAAGGTGTAAATATGTTCCTATTCTCACCTGGATGTTTAATAATCTAATGAAAATGAAAAAAAAAAACTCTACAGATCTGTCTAGACTCTGCCTCGAACAACCAGAAACGTCAGAACACATCATATGAGAATGCCCTGCAATCATCCAAAAGAGGCTTAAATGCCTCAACAAAGGACTTACCGAACTTCAGGATATTGCCAAATCATAGACCTAGGATTGTCGCCAGACTTTACCACATATTAAAGATTTTTCTTGTTCGCAGTGATAATAAGCCTAAAAATAAATAAATATTAGGCGTAAACGGCCCATGCAGGACCTAAAGCCTAGCTAGCCCAACCATTGTGTGTGCGAAGTAATTTTTTTTTTTGACATGAATAGAAGGGACCTACTGCTTAATGCCGATTCCGAATGGCAATTTATTTTTGAGAAGCTGCTCTTGACATTTCTTACTCTTGGATGTTTGTCAGACGTTCGCAAAAGGTGGGGCAGCGATTAAAAACTTTCAGGGCGTACAGGTCGGGATTTGAACCGGCGACCTCTCGCTTAGTGGTCCAATGCACTTAACCACTAAGCCATTGCACCCACTAATAAGCCTATCTTTAAAAAATAAATTGTACGACTGCGTTATACGAAACATTCTGCCTACATGATATGCATTTTAAAATTGCCTCAAAAAGAATGGTTACATTTGATCACATTGAAAAATTTTATTTGCTCAAAAACGGACATCTATGTACGAGGACATACATAATTTTTCAAAATACAAAAATTTATGAAAATCCTTTGAGCCGTTTTTGAAATGTATATTTGACAATCCACTGATGATCCCAAACCAGCACATCTGGGTAAAACGCTTATGAAACTCTGGTCGCATAAATCATACATATGTATATTCATATAAAGCTACTGTTTCGATAATACATATTAGTAACTAGTAACAGTTGGTGACGAGTATTTAAAATATTTTTTGTCGACTCAGCATCTCGACTCCCTTATTTCCTTGAAAACGTAAAAAAATTAAAAAAAATGGCGAAAAAATCCTCTCTCAAACTTTCTGTCTGTGAATACATGTGAGCCAGCAACATAAAGTAGCGAGGCGTTGGTTTGTCAGAAATATGACATTAGCGCGGGTAGTTTTGCAACAATTCCAAATCGCAACAAAAAACATAAGGAAAGGCTACCGTTCGCTTGGGGCGAACAGTATGATACCCAATTGTTATCCCAAAGAAAAAAAGCATTAGGAAGATGATGGATAGCATTTTATTTCATTCTATGAAATTTATAGAAAAACTAATTTTTTTTTAAAACGCCCCCAAAAGTGGGCGTGGCCAAAAACTTTGTATGGGCGATTTTAGTGTTTATAGGACATAGTTATCTACCCATTTTTCTGATTTTAAAATAGAATGAATTTAATATATTTTATTGTATAATTGAATAAATATTACTATATTATTAATATTTGGTTGCAAAATATTTATAGTAAATAGTTTGGGTTCTACCCTATCCTAAGGGTATATTAATTTTGACCCATAGTTTGAAACACCCCTTAATATTCGTCATAGAGTTCCGATCTGCCACCCGACGCGTGCACACGCATTTTTAACTCACTCCGCGGTCGGTTTAAACACACAAAAAAAAAAAAAAAAAACCAAAAAACTTGTGTGCTGAAGAAAAACCGCTAATCGCGCGCGCGCTGTGCATAAACAAAAACAGTTTAGTGTATAGTGCAGTGAAAACAAAAAAAAAAGTGTATTGTGTTTGGGCACTCCATCTGGTCCCACTCCCTATCGTTTGCTACTGCTTTGCTTGGCTATAGCAAGTGCCGTATGTTTTTGCGTGCACTTGCTATGGCTGGGTAGAGTATCATTTGGCGAATAGCGGGTCGCTTTGTGAAGATTTTGTTGGCAGACCAAAGCAATTCATTGTATGGGCATAACACCTGCAGTGATTTGTTTTGGAAAGCTAACGTCAGGATCTGCACGGTACGGCCCAGCTTAGTCAGCGTCGGAGTTGAGTTTTTTGTGTTTGTTTTTTGTTATGCGTATGAATTTTAGAGTGGACGTGAGTAATATTCGTGGGTTGAGATCGAATTTTTTTTTCATTGTACGCCCATGCGATTCACAATAAACCAGCTGTTTTGGCACTAAGTGAAACACAGGTCAGCATTGATTCCGATTTAACGGAATTTAGTCTGCCTGGATATAGCTTAGTGTCATTATTCTTTTCCCATCGTGGTATCGCCGTTTATATACGTAGTGCATCCCTAACAGGATAAAGTGTATCAGACCTAAGGAAAACGCGTGGTGTGACTTGAGCTGTAAAGAAGCTATCAGGGCTAAAGAGGTAACTTTTCGGTCATTTAAGGCCAACCCAACTGAGGAAAACCGAAAAAAGTTCAAACGAGCCAGAAATGACTGCAATGCCCACATTAATCGTGTCAAATTCTCCTACGACCAAAATTTGAGGCAAAAAATACTACAAAGTCCCTCCGGTAGTAAAAACTTTTGGTCGTTTGTCAAGAATATTAAAAATTCGGCCTCGTCATCTATCCCGACACTCATTTGCAATGACATCCCAGCTGTCAGCTCTTCGGATAAAGCCAATCTGCTTGCTGCTCATTTTGCAGTTAGCTCAACGCTGCCAGATTATGCTTTATCTCCCCCTGTACTCGAGCGAGTAGAATTTTCTATGGGACCCATTCATTTTCGCACTCGTACAGTGGCAAGAGTTCTTCAAGATCTCAGCATACATAAATCCACTGGTCCAGATGGTATTTCCCCTATAGTTCTGAAGAGGTGTTCTTCCAAAACCACTGCGTAAGCTTTTCTATCTGTCCTATTCTTCAGGGCTCTTTCCGAGAAGATGGAAAACAGCATTTTTCCAGCCCGTCCCCAAAAAAGGCGAATCTTCCTCTCCCTCCTCTTACCGGCCAATTGCACTTACGTCCCTTCTTTCCAAGGTCATGGAAACGCTGATAAACCGTCAGCTTATGAAATATCTCGAATCCCGAAAACTTCTTAATGACCGGCAGTACGGTTTTCGCAGCAACAGGTCCACTGGTGATTTGATGACATATCTAACCGAAAAGTGGAACCAATCTATTCACCATGGTGGTGAAAGCAAGGTCGTTGCGCTTGATACTTCAAAGGCATTTGACAGAGTTTGGCATAAAGCTCTCTTGTCAAAAATGCGTGCATTTGGGATCGATGTTACCCTTCTTCAATGGATTAGAAATTACCTTTCGGACCGTTCAATACAAGTTGTTTTGGACGGTTTCAAGTCTGCAACTCACCAAATAAATGCTGGTGTCCCTCAAGGCTCTGTTTTGTCTCCGACTCTCTTTCTCATTTTTATCAATGACCTCCTGTCTGTCACTTCTAATCCAATCCATTCCTTTGCTGATGACAGTACCCTCAGCTTTACATATTCGTTTCCTGGGCAACGCCCCTTATCTTCGGGCGTTGAACTGGAACGGCAACGTATGTTAAGCTCATTGAATTCCGACCTACTTGACAGGATCCAAAAACGTGCGGTAAAACTTATTGGCGATCGAGACATTGCGAAATCACTTGACTCTCTTAGTCATCGTCGTAATGTCTCCTGCCTGTCATTGTTTTATCGGTATTTCCACCACAAGTGCTCAAATGAAATAGCCAGTTGCATTCCACCCCTACAGCAATTCAACCGCAAACTCGCCATGCTAGGAATGCACATCAGTTTACCCTTAAGCCTGTTTTCGGACGTACTGTGAAATATAAAGATTCCTTTCTCAACCGTACAATACGAATGTGGAATGCTCTACCACGCTCTGTTTTTCCTTTGCATTATAATTTACAAACATTTAAAACCAACGTGCATCGGTTTCTCCCTTTCTCTTATCCTTCATTTCCCTAATGCCCGCACTGTGTCACTTCATTATAAGGGTATCCAAAGTCCCTTTAGTGCGCGTACATTATAAAAAAAAAAAATAGACCTACAAAAGTATATACATATATTTATGATCAGGACCAAAACCTAAGACTATCACCAATTTATAGGCCTTCACATTAAAGGTAGAAAACTGAAATTTAGGGGTCCCGAAATGGTAGATTGTAAAATTTACGCCCCAAATTATACGCCCACTGCCACGCCCACAATTTAGAAAAAACAGTTTTAAAGCTAAAGTTAGAGAGATAGAGTGTTGTAGTCATTACAAGATATGTAGGTACTGCCCACCTTTACAAGTTTGTCATATAAAGTTTTTTGCCACGCCTACTTTTTGTGGGGGTTTTTCACTAAAATGCTGTTTTCTTCGAAAATTTTCATAGAAAGCGGAAAAAAATGTTTACAAGATACTTAGCCAATATTTTTTCCAATATATCGCCTATACCAAGTTGTTGGCCACGCCCACTTTTTGGGTGTTTTTTTTAATTTTTTTTTTGTAAATTTAATAGAATGAAATAAAATGCTATCCATCATTTTCCGAATGCTTTTTTTTTGCGGCATATAGGGATATGGATAGGGTATCATACTGTTCGCCCCAAGCGGACTTTTCTTATGTTTTATATATATTAATAATAATGTATATCCATATATACATACATATAACTTTCATATAAGAAAGAAAGCGAATAGACAAACAATTCAAAGATAATTACTTTATTTGAATATGTCAGATCCTTTGATATGTTTTTATTGTTAGAAACTCATGCCGTTGAAGAAGAAATGGACCGATACAGAAAACTTTCAATTCGAAACAGTAGTTTCGGTAGAGCAATTGGAGGATGTGTATATGTCATAAAAAGCAGCACACGTTTATAGGGGAAAATGGAGTAGATCTAATTAAAATAGTATCAGAAACCTTCACATTTACATTGATACCATTATACAATAGGGGAATCAACTGGGAAGTTGAGTTTGATTTGGTTCAAAAATATTTTATAGAAAACAGAATAGATAATCCGGTGGTTATTGGAGATGTCAATGTTCGAATAGGTAATTTGAAGCAGACTTTAGAGAGCTTTTACAGAGAAGAGTTTGCTGTTGCCACCGATAGACGAACCCAATAAGAACTATTAGTCCATTATTGTTGCAAAATTCTAGGTATCGTAGACCGTTTGAATTTAGACTTAGTAATAAACTCAAACGGTCTACGTAGAATTTTGCAACAATAATGGACTAATAGTTCTTATTGGCTTTGCAACAGGCGACAATGAAAGCCACCTCACTTTCATCAATAACATTGGGGAATATGTAAATGACGTTTGCTCAGACGTTTCCTCAGATATGTTAGGGTATGTTCAGAACTTTCTGGTAGACAACAAAACATGGTCTGATCATCTAGCTGTACAATTAAATCTTAAGTTTGGAACACCTATCCAGCGAAAACCAAAAAAAATCTGAACGAATTAAGAAACAAACATGTAATAATTGAACTAAGGTGTTGCACCTTAGCGATATTATAAAGGTATCTACAGTAAGGAAACTTAGCGCTGCACTGATTTATAGAGCGAAATGTAAATGGTACAGTGTTGATTTCATATAGCAAGAAATAAGACCTTTTATTCCCATTATTATTTGCACTATATTTAAGACTGCTTCTGTACGGGAATGACATCAATATCTTATCAGATGATGTTAACACATTGCAGGCAATGATAACACACTTGGAAGAATATTGCAGCCTATGGAGTATGGAAGTCGATTTGGATAAAAACTTTTGGTAGTTTGTCAAGAATATTACATATTCGGCCTCGTCATCCATCACGACACTCATTTGCCCCACTTAAGGACGCATAGAGTATTCTATGGGACCAAACCTTCTTAATGACCGGCAGTACGGTTTTTGCAGCAACTGATTCACTGGTGATATGATGACATATCTAACCGAAAAGTGGATCCAAACTATTCACCGTGATGGTGAAAGTAAGGTCGTTACGCTTGATATTTCAAAGACATTTGACAGAGTTTGGCATCAGGCTCTTTTGTCGAAAATGCGTGCATTTGGAATCGATGACACCTTTCTTCAGTGGATTAGAAATTACCTTTCGGACCGTTCGATTCATGTCGTTTTGGACCAAATAAATGCTGGTGTCCCCCAAGACTCCGTTCTGTCTCCGACTCTATTTCACATTTTTATCAATGATCTCCTGTCTGTTTCTTCTAATCCAATCCATTCCTTCACTGATGACAGTACCCTTAGCCGCGCATATTCATTTTACAATTCAAGTTTATCTTCGGCCTTGGAGCTAGAACGGCAACGCATGTTAAACTCATTAAATTCTTACCTTGACAGCATTCTTAAGTGGGGTGAAACCAATAGAGTAGAATTTAATGCTTCCAAAACACAATGCTGGCTTCTGTCATTAAAGCGAAACCCCAATACTCTGCCATTATCCACGGATGGCACTTGCATCGCCGAAACCGTAAGACTTTCCATCCTCGGTATGTGCGTTAACGACAAACTTCGTTGGAATGACCACATATTCGATGTAGAACGCTGAAAAATGTCTAGGCTTCCTTAAGCGATGCAAGAAATATTTCACCCGTTCTGACCTGGCTAGAATCTACAAGGCGTTTATTCGCCCAAAACTTGAGTACAATGCTCATATCTGGTCTGGTGCATCAATACTATATTTGGATCTACTTGACAGAATTTAAAAACGTGCGGTAAAATTTATTGGCGATCCAGACACCGCGAAATCACTTGACTCTCTTAGTCATCGTCGCAATGTATCCTGCCTATCGTTGTTTTATCGCTACTTTTACCACAAGTGCTCAAATGAAATAGCCATTTGCATTCCACCCCTACAGCAATTCAACCGCATTACGCGCCATGCTAGGAATGCACATCAGTTTACCCTAAGCCTGTATTCGCACGATAGTATAAAGCGGCAGGGAAGAATAAAATTCAGTTGGTAACTGAGGTTGAAACAAACCACGATTTTTCAGAAATTCTGACGAAAAATAAATAAAAACATAAGGAAAGGCTACAGTACGCTTGAGGCGAACAGTATGATACCCTATCCATATCCCTATATGCCCCAAAGGAAAAAGCATTAAGATGATGATGAATAGCATTTAATTTAGTTCTATTAATTAAAAAAAAAGTTTTTTCGAAAAAACGCCCCCAAAAAGAGGGCGATATGTTGGAAAAAATATTGGCTAAATATTTTGTTAAGCATTTTTTTTCGCTTCTCTGAAAATTTTCGAAGAAAACAGCATTTTAGTAAAAAACGCCCACAAAAAGTAGGCGTGGCAAAAAACTTTATATGACAAACTTATAAAGGAGGGCAGTGCCTACATATCTTGTGAAGGTTGTAACACTCTATCTCTCTAACCTTAGCTTTACAACGGTTTTTTTTTTAACTTAACCATTTCGGAGCCCTAGGGAATATGTGGTCCAAATTTCAGCTTCCTAGCTTAATTTTAAAGGCATAAAAATTGCGTACGGACGGACGGACATTGCTAGATAGTCTTAGGATTTGGTCCTGATCATAAATATATATACTTTTATGGGTCTACGGCGAATATTAAGGGGTGTTACAAACTATGTGTCAAAATTAATATACCCTTAGGATAGGGTATAAAAACATAAGGAAAGGCTACAGTCCACTTGGGGCGAACAGTATGATACCCTATCCATATCCCTATATGCCCCAAAGAAAAAAGCTTTAAGAAGATGATGGATAGCATTTAATTTCATTCCATTATAAAAAAAAAGTTTTGTTGAAAAAAACGCCCCCAAAAGGTGGACGTGGCCAAAAACTTTGTATCAGGACCAAAGCCTAAGACTATCTAGCAATGCCCATCCGTACGCAATTTTTAGGCCTTTAAAATTAAGCTAGGAAGCTGAAATTTGAACCACATATTCCCTAGGGCTCCGAAATGGTTAAGTGTAATAAATTGTTTAATACGCCCACTGCCACGCCCACAATTTAGAAAAAAAATACGTTTTAAAGCTAAAGTTAGAGAGATAGAGTGTTACAACCGTCACAAGATATGTAGTATGAATTCCAGCCGACGAACGGGGCGCGAAAGCCCACAAAAATCGTCGCTGGTGATGACATTGATCAACACGTAATCAAACCACGAGAAAACACAGACACGGAAGAAGATGAGGAGGTTGGAAGAGGTGGAGAAAGAAAACGAACCGAAAAACGATCGATAAAAAAACACTAAGTGGAAAAAAAAGAAAATGATCCGCTAAGGAGAGAAGTTGACTTATTAAAACGAGAGAAGGAGTTTGTGACAAAAGAAAATGAATTGTTGAAGAGAATGTTGGAGCTTAAAGAGGAGACAACGAAGGTAGAGACAAACGAAAGAACACAAAGGATAGAAACTAATGAAAGAAAACAAGAAGAAACGGCGAAAATGGGTGAAGCAACCGGAGACTGTAAAGGCGAGCAAAGATTTGAAGTTCGGGACGAAGGAGAACAAAATTTGTCCTATCTGGTTCACCATATCGGCAAAAACAATGAAGAAGATCCATCTATTCGAAAGGAAGATACTAAAATGTTTTACAAGATATTTACCCAATATTTTTTCCAACATATCGCCATACAAAGTTTTTGCCCACGCCCACTTGTCCTATCTGGTTCACCATATCGGCAACAACAATGAAGAAGATCCAGCTATTCGAAAGGAAGATACTAAAATGTTTTACAATATATTTACCCAATATTTTTTCCAACATATCGCCCATACAAAGTTTTTCGCCACGCCCACTTTTTGGGGGAGTTTTTTCAAAAAAAACTTTTTTTATTTTAATTAATAGAATGAAATAAAATTATAGCAATCATCTTCTTAATGCTTTTTTCTTTGGGGCATATAGGGATATGGATAGGGTATCATACTGTTCGCCCCAAGCGGACTGTAGCCTTTCCTTATGTTTTTTTTCTCTTCTCTTTGCCCTTGATTTCTTGCGGTAACGGCACCAAATCAACGCTTGCCGTCCGTTTAAACAAAATTCCAGCCTACGAACGGGGCGCGAAAGCCCACAAAAAATTGTCGTTGGTGAGGACATTGATCAACACGTGATCAAACCACGAGAAAACACAGACACGGAAGAAGATGACGAGGTTGGAAGAGGTGGAGAAAGAAAACGATCGATAAAAAAAAACACTAAGTGGAAAAAAGACAATGATCTGCTAAGGAGAGAAGTAGAGTTATTAAAACGAGAGAAAGAGTTTGTGACAAAAGAAAATGAATTGTTGAAGAGAATGTTGGAGTTTAAAGAGGAGACAACGAAGGTAGGGACAAACGAAAGAACACAAAGGATAGAAACTAATGAAAGAAAACAAGAAGAAACGGCGAAAATGGGTGAAGCAACCGGAGACTGTAAAGGCGAGCAAAGATTTGAAGTTCGGGACGAAGGAGAACAAAATTTGTCCTATCTGGTTCACCATATCGGCAAAAACAATGAAGAAGATCCAGCTATTCGAAAGGAAGATACTAAGATCCTGCACAGGACTATATCGGAATCCCTCAACACTGAATTACAAAAGACTCTATGAAGAAAAAGGAATTAGGCAACCAATTAAACATTTTATGATGGAACTGTCCGGAAGACTCTTGAGAAATCTTGAAGACCAGCCAAACATAGAAGTCCGGGAACTAATACAACAGGAGTTGGAACCTATGTTGATTACTTGTGAAGATAATGATAGTGTAAAATCGAATATAGAGGTTGATGGAGGTGAAGAATTAATGATGTCTATAAAAATCATCTAAATGAATTATATAATGAAGGTTACATATGTTCCATTCGAGAGGAAGATACTAAGATCCTACACAGGACTATATCGGAATCACTCAACACAGAAGTACAGAAGACTCTATGAAGAATCAGGAATTAGGCAACCAATCAACCATTTTAAAAAGGAACTATCCGGAAGGCTCTTGAGAAATCTAGAAGACCACCCAAACATAGAAGTCAAAGAACTAATTCAACAGGAGTTGGAACCTACACAAAGGTATCTGAATCCTCGTGAATACACAACCAGCTGACGCCGTTTTATGAGAAAACAGACAGACAGTACAGGGGTGACACGCTCTTAAATTTAACTAAACCCTTCTCATCCCATCCCCTACGGATTTTCAAGAAAGAAAAGCAGCGGTTCACCCAGTATACGAGCAAGACGATGAACCAGAAAATTATGTAAGATATTTTTATTTATATGTTATTGAGAGTGATAGTAGTAATAAGTTTTGCGTATTAAAAAATTATGGAAATGAAGAAGTAAACAAAGAAAATGATTGTGCCAATTTTGAAAAATCCGTGATGTTGATTACTTGTGAAGATAATGATAGTTTAAAATCGAATATAGAGGTTGATGAAGAAATTAATGATGTCTATAAAAATCATCTAAATGAATTATATAATAAAGGTTACATATCACCCGAGCGCCCAGCCGAACCAATAATGAAACGAAAAACGGAAATGAAATTGACGTGGAACGATGTAAAACCGTTTCGTTATCAACCACGTCGTTTGTCGTATTCTGAAAAACATTAGTTAAACAAGTTTTTAAATGAGTGTTTGGAAAAAGGCTACATCAGGGAGAGTGAATCAGAATATGTTTCACTGATAGTGTTAGTAAAAATGAAAACGGGTGAGTTGAGAATGTGCATAGATTTTCGAACGGTGAATAAGGTAACAGCAAAAGATAGCTAGCCAAAAAAAGATCTAAAGAATGGATTTTTCCATGTGTACATGCATGAATATTGTATAAAGTATACGTCGTTTATAACGCCTTTGGGGCAGTACAAATTCCGGAGAATGCCGTTCGGACTTATGCGCCGTCCACATTTCAAAGACACGTTAATAAAATATTCGCGGATATGGTCAGGAAGGATGAGGTTATCATATATTTGGACGATATAATAGTAGCAACGAGAGACTATAAAGAGCACTTTAGAATCCTTTCGGAAGTTTTTTTGAGAATGGAAGAAAATAATTGAATAAAGTGTAAGTTTTTACAAAGGAGTGTCAAATATTTGAGTTTTACGATCACTGGAGAGGGCATACAAGCAGACGATAGAGGGTAGGATGCGATACGGAATTTTCCGGTACCACAAAAGATTCATTCAGTTTAGAGCTTCCTAGGACTGTGCTCGTACTTTCGCTATGACTCAAGAGATGAAACAGAGTTGCACTATGATGGAAGTGCTCTAGGATTCGAGACAACTACGAAAAAAAGCGATAGGTGTACACGAAAAGTCTCAAGCGTATAACAAAAAATATGTAGACAAAAAACGTTGCAAGCTCACGGAATACGACACAGGGGATTATGTCATGGTGAAAAATTTTGATTCGCATCCTGGTGCATCTAAAAAACTTATTCCGAAGTATCGCGGACCATAAAGGGTTACTAAAGTATAACGAAACGATCGATATTTGCTTAAAGATGTAGAAGGTTTTCAACAGTCACGAATCCGTATCAGGGCGTGTGGGTGGTCGGAACTATGAGACCTTGGCTAAAAAAAAAAGTAAAACATAATGATAGTTAAGTCTAAAGATCAGGAGAGCTTTATTGTCAGGGCGGCCGAATTTGAAGTAGGTAGTAGTGTAGTAGTATGTAGGTAACAATTAAGATATTATTATGTCTGTAATCACTCTCTTAGGTATATTCCCCTTCGGGAGTCGTATTCAGTATATACATATGTATAATTACTTTATCGCCCTTAATCCTAAGCTATGTATACAAACTCCAATATCACAATCATGTTACAGGTTGTTATTGTAATGGTGTTGCATGTCACTATAGTATTAAGCGACAGAGGCGAATAAAGTTCAGTTGGTAACTGAGGTTTAAACAAACAACACGTGTTTTGTGTTTTAATTTTCGCTAAACGATTATAAGTTTAACAAAAGGCCCTACCACAGAAGTGAAGATTTTGATATAATCGGCAAGCAATCGAAAAGAAAAGTGCATATGGCTTAGATGTGTATGTGGCAATCCACTGATGATCCCAAACCACCACATCTGAGTGAAACGCCTTTGAAACTATAGGTCGCATAAATCATAAATTGATCAAAATTATTTGGAAAATCGAAGTACGAAGATTTGTCAATGAAAGATTGCATTAAGAAAAAAGGTGATTTTCCCCAAAAAAAAAATTGTATGGCAGGTACCGTTATTTCAAACGATAAAGCCAAAAATAAAAATACGCCTCGAGATGTAACCCCAAAAACATTATAAATATATGAACTTTGAAACAAATCCGTCGAACCGTTTCGCCATACTTCCTTACGCCTTACTTAAAACCTTAACCCTTTCAGTGAATTTTTCCCACATATTGGACATAATTAAAAGGCGGGTTTTGAAGGAAAATTTGTTTCTATTTGACTTATAAGGTTTGAGATTTCAAACGGCTGTCAGATCAAACTTTGCGTATGTACTATTGTGTAATAAATGTTTCCTCGTTTTGTTTTGGCGTTAGCTACTCGTATTTGATTAAATTTCTTAATCGTAAACAGATTTTCGCGCAAGGAATTCCTACATTATTTAAAGTCAAGAGTGTGGCAAATATCAATTTTTGATTATAGCACGCTTTCAAGAAAACGTTGTCGCAGATATAGGAGAGTGATTCACAACGGTCGTAATGGTCAAAACTATGAGTTCTAGATATAAGACAACTGATCGCAACGATTTATTAATTTGCATGAATATGAACGTTTTCTTTGAGAAATAGGGTGATTGTCTCACAGATAAAGATATAATGTATATTTTAGACCAATGATTAGTATTTGGTGATGAAAACCGAAATTCTGATGAAATTGACTACGCCAAAATGCACACCCTAATATTTATATCAGGACATTTCTCGTTTTAAAGAAGTGGTTTTTGGTACAACTCGTAGTTTTGATAGTTATTTGATTCAGTGATACAAAACCGCCTGCATTAAAATTTAAAAATCAATATTCCCCATGGATCGAATTTTATTTTCACAAAAGGATTCAAGACCCTTTAGAGTTAAAAAAGTCATTAAAGCTACATTACTACATTGGGCAAAAAGTGACGTACACACACGAAAATGTTTTTTCTCTTTCCACACCGTTTGCAATTTGTATTTTTCTCTCAAGTTTTCACAAAGTGAAAAGTGAGTTCTACCCTCTATCAGATTGATAAACTCGATGACAGTAATTACGATGTGGTTGGTTGGATGGTTTTGGTTCACAGTGAACTATGGGGATATGTTTCCAAAAGTATTGTTCAGCCTACTGTCGCTGCCGATCTACCTAACGGGCAGGAAAAAGGACGAAAAAGCGCTGGCCACAATTATGCTATGTTTAAAGTCTTCTCAGCTTTGTCACATAAAAAATTGCAAATTGTCTAGTGAAGGGAAAGGCTTGAAGGAAGTACATTGCGCAAGTGGCCCAGCGCGCAAAGTGACAATTTTTAAGCAGTTACTAGGTTTAAAAATGGTGGAAAATGGATCCATGGCAGAGCACCTCACTAAATTTCTCGATCTGTCAGAAAAATTAATTGAAATGGACATCAAACAGCAAGACGAACTTCTCGTCATACTGATGCTTACCAGCTTGCACAAAAATTACGATAATTTCGTTACTGCAATTGAATCAAGGGATACTCTGCCGACGACAAAAGTAGTCAAGGTAAAGCTGCTTGAAGAGGCGAAACGGCGGGAGAGCAATACTTCGACAGAAGAATCACGTGAGTTGGCGTTTATCCAAAAACCGCAAAAAGGTTCCGTAGTAAATATATAAGCAAAAAAGAAAATGATATAAATGCAATAAAAAGGGCCACCTTGCAGCCACTTGTATTTATACTACAAAAAATAAATCCACCGCTTAATTTGTTATGTTAAATATAGCATGCAACTCACAGTTTGACAAAAGTATTTGGGTTTGGAATAGCGGTGCTACTTGCCATATGTGTTGCGACAAAGACATGTAAGCCACACGTAGAAAAAATAGAAATAGCTGGAAATCAATTCATTTGGTCTGCAGTTATAGGAACGGTGAGAATTGGTACAAGAAGCAGTGAAATTTCGTTAACAGATGTATTGTTTGTGCCGGTACTTCAAACAAATTTTATTTCGTTGCGAAAGGCAGTTGAAAACAACTATATTGTCGAATTAAATAAAAATCGAGGAGTTCTAAGAAATGCGAGCGGTGAAGAAATAATGGTAGCAAGAAAGTGCAGTGAATTCATACTCTGTTGGAGTGTTGATAATGCATTATGTGTCGCGAAAGAAAAAAATAATACGTCTATTGCAGAATGGCATAGAAAATATGGACATCTAAATTTTAAAAGCCTTGAATTCCTCATCTATGGTTCGTGGAATAACATCAAAAATCATTGACAAACAATTTAAGTGTGACGTTTGTTTTAAAGGCAAAATATGCTCAAAACCCTTTCAAAAGAATTTGGATAAGCGAAGTAAAGATATATTGGAAATAATTCATAATTCATGATGTGTGTGGGCCAATGCGAAAGAACTCAATAGGCGGTTCTAAATACTTTGTATCTTTTATAGACGATTATAGCTGAAAATTTTTTGTACATTTCATTAAATCAAAAAGTGACGTGTTTAAAGCATTTAGATCTTTTAAAAGTATGGTTGAGCGAGAGACAAATAAAAGCATAAAAGTGTTGCGAACGGATAATGGACGGGAGTATATAAACAATGAGTCTGATAATTTTTTGGAAAATTTTTGTACATTTCATTAAATCAAAAAGTGACGTGTTTAAAGCATTTAGATCTTTTAAAAGTATGGTTGAGCGAGAGACAAATAACAGCATAAAAGTGTTGCGAACGGATAATGGACGGGAGTATATAAACAATGAGTCTGATAATTTTTTGGAAAAGGAAGGGATTTGTAGAGAACTTACAGTGGCGTACACCCCGCAACAAAATGGAGTTGCAGAACGTGCAAATAGAACTTTTGTGAAAATGTCACGTTGTATGTTGAGTGACTCTGGGCTCCCTGAATTTATTTGGGCGGACGCCATCAATACGGCCGTCTATTTGCGCCAACAAAAGTGTTAGGAAATGTTACTCCGTATGAATCCTGGTCTGGTTACAAACCAAGTGTAGCACACCTACAGGTCTTTGGACAAAAGGCTACCATTTTGGAAAAACGGCCAGGAAGATCAAAATTTTCTGCAAAAGGTTTCGAATGCTTCATGGTGGGGTATTCAAAGGAATCGAAAGCCTATGCATTTTTTGACCCCAAAAGCAGAAAAATTCATACGAGCCGCGATGCGAAGTTCCTGATGCAATTCGAGAAGAAACCGGATGATGCAGATTACATTTTGCTTGAAGATGCTGAGGATGTCTCAACTATTTTTACGTCTGCGGATAAAAATGAGCTTGAAGGAGATGATGTTAGTATTAGTGGCTGTGCTGTTGATGATTCTGTTGCTGGCACTGTAAAGGAAAATGTTGGTTCTGCTGATGAGGAGGATGGCGAAATAGATGTGTTTTATAATGCTGTAGGTGGATTTCTTGCTGCTGATGAAGAAAATGGCACTGAAAATGAGGATGCTGAAGAAATATGTTGGTGCTGAAAGTGTTCGCGATGAAGGACTTGCGCCTACGAGTGATGTACGACAGCTATCATCAGAGGCGTATTCTTCAAGAATGATCTTACGCCCACGTAAACCATCGAACTCAATTTTTTTCTGTGAAACTAGAAAGTACTCGCGTAATCCACTCAGTGTGGAGGAAGCGTTGAGCAGAGCCGACTCAGTAAAGTGAAAAGTAGCTATGCAGGACGAAATTAATTCTTTAGCAAAAAATCGAACTTGGGAGTTAGTCAACTTTCCGAAAAACCGCCAAGCCATAAAATGCAAGAGGGTTTTCAATATAAAGCGTAACAAACATTATGAAATTGAGAGGTACAAAGTCAGACTAGTGACAAAAGGATGCAGCCAGCGATTTGGAATAGACTACAAGGAAACTTTTTCTCCAGTAGTCAGGTATTCTTCCATTCGACTCATACTTGCATTGTCAGCTGAGTATAATTTAAGATTACATCAAATGGATGTTTCATCCGCTTATTTAAATGGTAAATTGGAGGAAGAAGTTTTTATGTTCCAACCACAGTGTTTTATCGTTCCCATGTATCAAGAGAAGGTTTGCCGTTTAAGAAAAACACTTTATGGTCTCAAACAATTAGGACGGTAATGGAACAGAGAATTGGATGCAGTATTAAGAAAAATAGGTTTTACGAAATGTTAGGCGATGCTTGTGTCTACAAAGGGAAAAGCGGTGCAGATATAAACTTGGTTGCAGTGTTTGTGGATGACATTTTGTTGGCGTGCTCTAATCTTGGATATTTGGAAAAAATCAAGGAGGCAATTATTTTGCAGTTTGCCAAGGGTCCTGTTAATCATTTCCTTGGGATGGAGGTTACCAGGTTACCAGAAAAAATAAATCAATCCAAGTTTCGCAACAACATTTTGTCCAGAAACTTCTAGTTGAATTTAGGATGGTGCCAACTAAACCCTGCGCTACTACTTTACAACCAAAAATAAAATTTAAGAAGTGTATCGATTGTTCAAAGTGTACCAAGGTGAACAAGAAGTTATACCAGTCCTTAGTCGACTCATTGATGTATTTGAGCATTTGTACCAGGCCTGATATAATGCACTCAGTTTGCAAACTTGCTCAGTTTAACAAGAACCCACATTCTGAGCATCTAACTGCTGCAAAACATATCTTAAGGTACCTTAACCACACGTTAAATTTTAAAATTAACTATTTTTAGACTCAAAAGCAACTAATCGGCTACGCTTATGCTGATTGGGCAGGAAGCTGTGATGATGGAAAATCGTATACCGGCTTCGTGTTCTTTGTTGCGGGTGCGGCGATCTCATGGGAATGCAGAAAACAGCAAACGATAGCACTAAGCAGTACTGAAGCTGAATATATGGCTCTCTCCGCAGCATCCAAAGAAGTCGTCTACTTGAGGAATTTTCTACGAGAATTGGGTTTTTACTCTCTTACAGATGGTCCAACCGTTATATATGGCGACAACATAAGTGCACATCATTTAGTGAAGAACTCTGTGTATCACAACAGGACAAAGCATATTTGGAAAATGTACTTTTAACATTAAAATATATTCCAACCGGTAACATGATTGCCGATATTTTTACAAAAAATCTAAAAAAGTAAAAGCACTCTGAATTAACTTCTTTGCTTGGTTTCATACCGTAATATTTTAAAATTTATATTATTTGCATAAATATTAAGATATTGACTTGAATTGAATTGTAATGTAATGTAATATAGTTTTGAGAGAAGGATTGATTGTATTTGATATATTTGTTACCTGATATACAGACACATTCAATACAATGTAACAAAACCACATAATCACATACACATATAACATATACATTTAACTCCTAAAGAAATAAATTAAACTGTCATCCATAAGTCAGTCGTTGTAATAAATTCTTTCACTTAAGTTGGCTCGCATTCTTATTTAACACGTTTAGTTTTTCCCAACAAACTAGATATCCGGCTGAGCTTGCTCGTTTTCTTAGGACCAGAAACCTAATTGACCAAAAGATGTGCTTGAGAAAATCTGTCCCCTGAATTAATTGGGCGATGGTGTAAGAAAGTTGGTTGTGAATATTCATAAATCATTTATTTCTTATGAAAAATTTAGAAAAATATAAAAATATATATACTATAAACAAAAAAAATGTAATATCTTTATTTTTTTCCTTTTTGCGAAAGTTTGACAAACATCTAACTCTCACAAAAGCTGTCATGAAAAGCTGCTGAAATATAAATTTACAGTAAAGCGGAATTAAAAACTTAAAAAGAAATTACGTTTTTCACTGCAAAACATCACAATAGAAAATTATTTTGATATAAAAAAACAATATTATATCTCCCAAATCAGACCTACAGACGAGGTTTTTAATGACAGATTTGAATTTAGCTCATCCCAATTACTTACCGCCGTATTCATTAGATTTTCTTAATTGCCTTTTGATTCATGATTAACTAATTATTAATTAAAAAGTTGATCATTGTTTTATTTGTAACACAATTTAAATCCTGTAACTGATTTTGATTTGACGAAATGTTTGAAAATTGTATTTAGTTGAATAATTTCAAAATTGATTGGAATGTCATGTTTTAATGTTTATCACAAATCAAAATACGGAGAGTCAGAGTGCAACAAAATGAAAACGCGCTGAAAATTGGGATTCAGAAGAAAAGGTAAGTTTAAATTCATTTTAAGTAACTCTTGAGGGAACTCATAAAGGAGTACATCGATGTAATAGAGGACAAAAAAAAAAGATACCTATACATCGCATAAAAAACGCGATGCTTGGACCAACATTTTGAAACGGTATTTGTACATTCATAGTTTTAAAAATGCGCAATATTGTACTAAAAAAAAAAGTTTTTCAGTTTAAGATTAAATGAAGTAAACAAAAAAGAGCGTGGTCTAAGTCAACTGCAGTTCCAATGGAGGAATACAAAAACGCGAGCTAGGGCCCAAGATAACCGCTATCGTGTTTCGATATATGAATATAGGTAAATATGTTATTCATTTTAGGTTGATTTAAAGGATAAGTACTATAAGAAAGAGGTTTTGCTTATTGCTAAGAAGGTGACGGAAAAGGAGCTGGTGTATATTAAGGGAGTACACGAGGCTCAGATGAAGAGCATTGAAATGGAAAGAAGGCTGATACCTCGGCATATGCAGGAAGAACATTATACGACAATTAAAATTTTGAATAAAAAGTTTTAAGTAGCAAAATAATTTTTTTTTATTTTTATTTGGTCAAGTGTAAGATAATATTAAGAAAATTAACGCATTTTTTAAGGAAAGTTTTGAAAGTTTAAACGCTCTGCGACTGACTTCCGGAATATCAATTTATTATTTTTCAGGTGTTTGCATATCTTCATCAGTGGATTCGAAGGCGTGCAGCTTACGTACGACAAGTCAAATGGCTTTGTACTAACCAATAACAATATCGTTGAAATCAATGGCGAAATTATGCAAGACTGCTAGATCAATTACTGTTCTTTTAACTGATTCTGTTGGACCTCTCATACCGTTAATAAGGATATGAGGTCCAACGAGCATTAATATGAGTATTATTGTATCATTGTTCCTCTGGAGTTTGTTGATTAAGTATGGGAGTAAATAGATATGGCGTTCAAGCGTATTCTCTGTCTCCCAGCAATCGTCCTCTGAACTCTCCACTTTCTAAGCGACTTATTATTCTACTCTCTCTAAATATCCTCGTGACTTGAGTACTGCCACGCCACGCTACTCTTGTACATAATCAGCTCATTGTAGGTTGACTGAAGCCATGAATTTCAGCAGCATCATCTTGAATCTTCAAAGCAATTTTCTCATGCTAAATTAATCTCTACATAAATATACAGTATTGCGCAAAACCTAAGCAACTTTTCCTACTCTCATGTAAAAAGTTGTCTCCCACTTTTAAAAATACTTCCCGGTAAACTGTAAATATATTTATTTATATATTTGCATGTGTCCTCAAAATCACTTAAACAAAGTTTTTAATTTTCATTTATTAACAGTAAATAAAAAAAATAAATCAAAATCAGTTCAAAAAACAGCTGTGCAAAACCTAAGAAGCTTTTTTAATATTTTGTATAATATCCGTTATTTTTTATGACTTCAGCACATCTTCGAGGCATCGACTCAATTAAATTAGAAATAATATCTGCTGGTATGTTTTCCCACTGTTTTCAACTCCATTTGGTTCTTGCACCGTATTGTTCCAACGCGACGTTTAAGAATCCCGAATAAATTTTCAATCGGCCTTGAATGCCAAATTTGACATTTAAGTTAATGAAAGATTGATCAACGTTGATCAGTGAAAAAAATCGAATGAATAAGAAATAGTGTACTAAAGGATAATTAAAGGCAAATCAGAGTTAATTCGTCGTTGATTATGTTTTATGAGTAACGCTGTTAATGTTTATCAGTAAATAATTTATTTGCTCGCCATAAAGAAAGTTCCACTGAAAGGGTTAAAGCAGATGCTAATTTTAGAAAATTCTGTTTGGATTGCTGTCTTTTTAACGGCTTCAGTTCGCTGTTAATATCGGCTAATATATCTACGAAGGCTTCTTTCGAAAGTCGTACATTCTGTAAAAATCTGAAACCATATTGAATGCTGAAGTTAAAAAAAAGGAAAAAAAATCTACTTACATATCGTCCTCCCCATGCCAAAAGTTTGAATGTGCAATTTTTCCAATTTTTAATTGGCTAATTGGTTGGTTTAATTTGCTTTTGGTAGTTCTATATTTTACGAAAATCTATAATATTATGTGTACAAGGCAAGGAATTACGGAAGTTATCAAAATTTTTGACAATGAAAATACAATTTTATAAATACAACTGTTTATAATAGATTTAAGAACTGTATAGAATTCACTTGTCATTCGCAAATCACTTTGATAACGAGCTTGTTAATTTTATCAGCATTGTGGACTTTTAAAAAGCAAATGAATGAATTAGAAAATGTTTGTTTTACCCCTTTTCTTATGATTGCGATAATAACCATAACTCAAAAGAACATTCTCCTGACAATTACAAACACAACAAAAAAAAAATTAGCCGAAATCGGTCCAGCAGTTAACGCGCGATGCCAAGACCAAGGGAATAGGGATTCATTTTTAAATATACAGATGTATGTACTAATACTTGCACTAATAAGACCCAATTTATTCACTCTCCATTAAAATGTTGATATTGTAGTTTTATCTAAAACCGCCATTAAGCTACTGCAGCCATTAACTGCTCTCCATTAAACGCATATTAATTTTCTATTCATTCACTCTCCATTACTTTAATGCCACGTTTGTAATGGCCCCTTTAAATTTAAATGAGTTTTAAAAAAGCCCCAGGGAGTTTTACATCATTTTGACAGATTAAAATTCAAATAATGGAAGATTACTCCTATGGTTTTGAAAATAAAAAAAACAAAATTAAAAGAAAAAATCATGTCGAATAAACATATGCGGTCATCAAATTTCAACGTTGCAGAGGAAAATACTCTTATTCAGTGCGTTTTGAGACATGCAACGATTATTGAAAACAAGAAAACGGATGCATAAACAATAAAAGAAAAAAAACGCGTTTGGCACATAATCGAAAATGAATTCATATCGCTATGTCCGAATGTTGTAAGTGCTATATTATGTTTTTTTTCTGCTTGCAATTTGTTTTTTTTAATACCAGTGTTTATTCATTTGTTGCAGGCTCGACAGACAAATATACAAACATTAAAACAACACTGTGCAAACAATTTGCGGCTGAAAAAACGAGCCACAAAGTAACTGGTGGCGGTAAAGAAATTCCAGAGTGGCGTTCAAGAAGTGAAGCAATGGTTGAATTGGCAACTCTTGATGACGATGATGAATCGCGTGGTATTAAATCACCTACAGTTGAATCCCTTGTTATTGAATCGTTATGTGAAGTTTCAGTTGATGTTGAAAAGCCGGTTGATTCAATTTTGGAATTAGTTAGTTTACTGCCGAAAGATAATGGTGATAATTTTGATAATTCTGTAACTGTTGAAAATAATATTATAATAGTCGATAAGAATTTATCATCAACATTATTTGAACCATCGACAAGCAAATCTTGGTCAAAATGTACACCTACGATGCTACGTAAGCCCAACAGTGCTCAACTGAAGCGCCAATATCAGTTATGCCATTACCAAGAAGCGATAAGGAAGATTCGTTGTAGTGCTTAAAAAAATATATAAAAAAAGCCAACAGCAGAAAGAACACCAAGAACGCATCAAAATGAATCTGGATAGAGTTTTAGCGATCGCACGCGTTACTTTTGGCAATAAAATGCATACAGAAGCATTCGAAATCAGCAACAGAGATTTGCATTGATCCAAGTGCAAAAAACCCAATGCAATCAGCAATTGAGCGATTGGTCGAACGTGATCTGAAAGCAATTTGGTTGAAATTGTCATCTCTATATAAAATTCTCTTATGTCAATGATTACGGTTCTAGAGAGTATTCCAAATCAGGGTGAATAATTGCTAGAACTTTAGCAACCGAAGGTTTATATTTATTTCTTCCGTCATTTTATATTGCCTACGTTCAATGACTAGTGCATTTTCGTCGTCGTCACTCAAATTCAACAAATATTCAAGATAATTGTCCATAACGCACTTTTAAATTCAAATAACAGGACAAGAACAAAATATACAAACCGACGGACAAGGCTAATAGAAAGTGAATGAACAGAAACCCTACACTAAACTTCCATTAACTCTAAAAATCCAACTTAAAATGAGGATTTTGACATTTTAGCTAACAGCGGTTTTAACTTTAATGACCGATTAGTAAATGGAGGCAGCCTCCATTAAAATCTCTAATGGAGGGCGAATAAATTCCCATTTTTAATGACGATTTTAATTTAATGGAGGCTGAATAAATCGGGCCTAAGTTATGAGCCTGTGCGAGCACTTTTTGTCCCGGAAAATTTCTGCTCCTGATAGTTGCTTGCAATAAGCACTCCTGGACACAGATCTGATAGTGTATAAAATAAATACAGAATTCTGCAACCCTCACGTCACCAGATTACTGTAGTAATTTTTTCGCCCACTACTTGAGTACGCCAGTCTGATGTGTCCCTTCCAGCGTGTTCAGCTGTTCAGAATTAAAAGTATTCATCGTCAAATTCTTCGATTCGCCCTTCGAGGTCTTAATACCCCACTGTGCGTCTGTATACTACTTTATCGTATGGATGCTCAGTCCATAAATTGTGGCTTCATGGCTCCATTCTTTTTGGTTGTTGAGTTTGGTTAGAAAATTCTTTTCAAAGTTGAATTTCCGTATGCCGTCATTTCTGGGAGTAGCTAAGAGTGGAAGCATTCCGAGTAATACGTCATATTCATTCGAGCTTATGTATTTTTTTCTAGTTTTTTCTTTGGCCATCCTAAAGATGGTTTTATATGGCGTATCTGGGACCACAAAGTGTGCTTTGAGTCAATTCCAGCAGCACCTACATTGCTGCAATTGGGCGTGTACGAATTGACTGGTTCGTTTTTCTCATGCTACTGCACCGTATTTGATTGGTCTCACAATCGCTACGTACGTTTATCGCGTGATAAATTTTTTCTAGCGACAAACCCGATTTTAGTGTCTTATATCTCTAAATTGCACATTGGAGCTATATGCAAGAATGCAACAAGGATAATAAGTACTAAAACGCCCGATATATTATTAGTATGCATATGCATATTGGTATGCATATGCATATTGGTATGCATGTGCAAGATGATAATCTTTGCCGCCAATATCAACACTAAACGAAAAATGTAGGACATCGGATAATAAAATACATAATAAATGCACTTCACTCACATTGTTTACTGGCTCACAATAGTACTTACATTGAACTCTGTCTAGCTCCGGCTTTGTCAACGCAATGCAAAATATCAGGATATATATAAAGGGTGATTTTTTAGCTGGTTTGGTTTTGGCAACACTGGTTTTGACAGCTGACGTGTGTTTAGTACCTTGTGTCACTGTCAAACAGCTTCAGTTTGGTTTGCAATTTAACCATGGATCGTCTTACAAATGAACAACGCTTGCAAATTATTGAATTTTACTATCAAAATTCGTGCTCGGTTTGAAATGTTCATCGCGCGCTGCTTCCATTTTATGATCGGCATTCTCGACCTTCTGAGCAGTCTATTCGGAAGATTGTGACCAAATTTCGCACCAAATTTACTTTGTTGGACATTAAACCACCAACACGTTTACGTACTGTGCGTATTGAAGAAAATATTGCGGCCGTATCAGCTAGTGTGACAGAAGACCCCGAAATGCCGATTCGGCGCCGTTCCCAGCAGTTAGGCCTTTGTTACAGCACTACGTGGAAAATTTTGCGGAAGGATTTGGGCGTAAAGCCTTTTAAGATACAGCTGGTGCAAGAACTAAAGCCAGGCGACCTACCACAACGCCGAATTTTTGGTGAATGGGCTCTTGGAAAGCTGGCCGAGGATCCGCTTTTTGATCGAAAAATTGTGTTCAGCGATGAGGCTCATTTTTGGTTGAATGGGTACGTAAATAAGCAAAATTGCTGCATTTGGAGTGAAGATCAGCCAGAAGCATTGCAACAGCTACCAATGCATCCCGAAAAAGCCACTGTTTGGTGCGGTTTATGGGCCGGCGGCATTATTGGGCCATATTTCTTCAAAGATGATGCGAATCGCAGCGTTACTGTCAATGGTGAACGCTACCGAGCGATGATAACAAACTTTTTTTTGCCCGAAATGGAAGTTCTTGACTTGCATGATATGTGGTTTCAACAAGACGGTGCTACATGCCACACAGCACGCGAAACAATGGCGCAATTGCGAGGCGAGTTTGGTGAACAGTTAATTTCACGTTTCGGGCCGGTCAATTGGCCGCCTAGATCGTGCGATTTGACACCATTAGATTATTTTTTGTGGGGGTATGCCAAGGCTAATGTGTATAGGGACAAGCCCGCTTCGATTGACGCACTGGAAGCCAACATCCATGCATTCATTCGTGAGATACCGGCCGATATGTGTGAAAGAGTATGCCAAAATTGGACTCAGCGGATGGGCTACCTGAGACGCAGCCGCGGTCAACATTTGCATGAAATTATCTTTAAACATTAAATTGCAAGGTTCAAACTATCGATTAAAATAAATATTTCATTCATTTTTTCGAATTTTTTGTGTTTTTTTTTTAAAAAAAGTTCTAAACCTCTTAAAAAAATCACCCTTTAGATAGGGCCAGTAATAATTACTAATTTGTGTTCAGTTGACGAGAACACAAGTAATTTATTTTTCGCCGAATAAAAATTATGTTCAACGATATTTTCTTAAACCTAAAAATGGATGAAGAAAGTGGCCATCTTGGGTGTGATAGCAGAACGAGTCCTACACATTTTGATGCCGCCCGGAGGTGCTGCCACATTTCGTCGGCAGACAGCTTGCAATTTTAATTGTTCTTGTAGTTATTTTTATTTATCGCTTTGTTTTGAGAATAAAAAAATTATTAAAATTCGTCCACTAGCATTGATTTATTGAATAACTGTTATGTTCTATCGTTTTACTTGACATCTCTCTTGCAAAATGTAGGACATTGGACAATAAAATACATAGTAAATGCACTTCACTCACATTGTTTACTGGCTGAGCACAATAGTACTTACATTGAACTCTGTCTAGCTCCGGCTGTGTCAACGCAATGCAACATATCAGGATATAGATAGGGTCAGTAATAATCACTAATTTGTGTTCAGTTGACGAGACGCAAGCAATTTATTTTTCGTCGAATAAAAATTATGTTCAACGATATTTTCTTAAACCTAAAAATGGATGAAGAAAGTGGCCATCTTGGGTGTGATAGCAGAACGAGTCCTACACATTTTGATGCCGCCCGGAGGTGCTGCCACATTTCGTCGGCAGACAGCTTGCAATTTTAATTGTTCTTGTAGTTATTTTTATTTATCGCTTTGTTTTGAGAATAAAAAAATTATTAAAATTCGTCCACTAGCATTGATTTATTGAATAACTGTTATGTTCTATCGTTTTACTTGACATCTCTCTTGCAAAATGTAGGACATTGGACAATAAAATACATAGTAAATGCACTTCACTCACATTGTTTACTGGCTGAGCACAATAGTACTTACATTGAACTCTGTCTAGCTCCGGCTGTGTCAACGCAATGCAACATATCAGGATATAGATAGGGTCAGTAATAATCACTAATTTGTGTTCAGTTGACGAGAACACAAGTAATTTATTTTTCGCCGAATAAAAATTATGTTCAACGATATTTTCTTAAACCTAAAAATGGATGAAGAAAGTGGCCATCTTGGGTGTGATAGCAGAACGAGTCCTACACATTTTGATGCCGCCCGGAGGTGCTGCCACATTTCGTCGGCAGACAGCTTGCAATTTTAATTGTTCTTGTAGTTATTTTTATTTATCGCTTTGTTTTGAGAATAAAAAAATTATTAAAATTCGTCCACTAGCATTGATTTATTGAATAACTGTTATGTTCTATCGTTTTACTTGACATCTCTCTTGCAAAATGTAGGACATTGGACAATAAAATACATAGTAAATGCACTTCACTCACATTGTTTACTGGCTGAGCACAATAGTACTTATATTGAACTCTGTCTAGCTCCGGCTGTGTCAACGCAATGCACATATCAGGATATAGATAGGGTCAGTAATAATTACTAATTTGTGTTCAGTTGACGAGAACGCAAGCAAATTATTAATATAATAACGATATTTACTTAAACCTAAAAATGGATGAATAAAGTGGCCATCTTGGGTGTGATAGCAGAACGAGTCCTACACATTTTGTTGCCGCCCGGAGGTGCCACCACATGCCGCCGGCAGACGGCTTGGTAATTGTAATTCTTCTTGTAGTTATTTTTATACCCTATCCTAAGGGTATATTTATTTTGACACATAGTATGTAACTCCCCTTAATATTCGTCGCAGGCCCCTAAAGGTATATATATTTATGATCAAGACCAAAATCTAAGACTATTTAGCAATGTCCGTCCGTATCAACTGTTGAGGCCTTAAATTTATGCTAGGAAGCTGAAATTTAGAGCATATACTCCTTAGGATCCCGAAATGGTAAAATGTTAAAAGTTTTTAATCCGCCCACTGCCACGCCCACAATTTAGAAAAAACCGTTTTAAAGCTTAAGGTAGAGCGATAGAGTATTGGAACCTTTACAAGATGTGTAGGCACTGCCCTACTTTATAAGTCTGTCATATAAGATTTTTTGCCACGCCTACTTTTTGTGGGCTTTTTTAGAAACTCAAAAAAAATGTTTAACGAGATATCTAGCAAATAGTTTTTCCAATTCGCCCATACAAAGGCCACGTTTAGGGGCGTTTTTCAACAAAATATTTTTTTTTTATAAATTTCATAGAATGAATAAAATAATAAAATTCAGCAATGTCCGTCCGTCCGTACGCAATTTTTAAGCCTTTCAAATTAAGCTAGGAAGCTGCAATACCTAGGGTGCACATACCTAGAAATACGCCCAAAACCTTTTTAAGGCCAAAGTTACAGAGATAGAGTGTTACAACCTTCACAAGATCTGTAGGCATTGCCCTCCGTTATATGTTTGTTATATAAAGCTTTTTGCCACGCCTACTTTTTGTGGGCGGTTTTTACTACAATGCTGTTTTCTTCGAAAATTTACAAAGAAATCGAAAAAAAAATTTTAAGATATTTAGCCAATATCGCCCATACAAAGTTTTTGACCACGCCCACTTTTTGGAGGGGTTTTTTCAGAAATTTTTTTTTTAAATTTAATAGAATGAAATAAAAGGCTATCCATCATCTTCTTAATGCTTTTTTCTTTGGGGCATATAGGGATATGGATATGATCATACTGTTCGCGCTAAGCGGACTGTAGCCTTTTCTTATGTTTTTTTTTTTTAATTTCAATATCTATATATATTTATGTACATGTAAGACCAGGTCTTTTATAGTACCAACAATAATTTCATTAGTACATGTTGTATATAATTTAGAGACAATCTTAAATAGAGAGCAGTGTAAAAATAAAAGAAGCAATAATAAGAAAATATAGAGATAGAAAGAATAGGGATAAGGATAGATAGGTAGAGAGAGATTGAGATAGTTAGAAGAGGATGGTAGGGTCAAATAAAATTTATAATTTTTTATTGACTCTGTTCAGATATGTGTTTAAATATTTTTGTTTTAAAGTCTTTAGGTATATTTATTTGTTTGATATCAGTTGGCAGGACATTCCATAGCTTAGTGGTGCACACATAAAACAACCGCGATGAATGAAGATATCGACAATTTGGTACAATTAGATTAAAAGTCCGAACTTGCACATAGCGGACTGCATTATTAAATGCAACCTGCAATTTGGTTTGTGACAGAGAATACAGTTTACAGTATAAAGCTTTAGTATAACATATTATGGAAATTAAAAGTGTCTTGAGCAACCCTTGTGTAATTTCTTCAGGAGTAAAATCCATCGAAGACCGACATAAATTTGATGAACAATACAGTTTATGTGGTTACTGCAAGATAAGTTACGATTTAACTTAAAGCCAAGAGTAGTTACAATTTTTATAAAAGAAACCCTGTTATCAGAAAGAAAACTCGGTGGTATTGTGTTAGTATCGACCCTACTATTAGAGATCAGCATTAATTGAGTTTTGGATGCATTTAATGTAAGCCTATTAGAAACGGACCAATCATAAATTGCTGAAACATCCTCATTACTTCTGCAGGATAAATCTTTAATAAGACCATGCGAACGCGACAAATAAAATTGTATACAGATGAATAAAGGCGTCCCTGCACACCTTCGGTAAGTCGAGAAAATGCATAGAGAAAAGTAAAGGCCCCAATATTAATCCGTGCCGTACGCCCTATTGTTATGATTTCTAAGTGATTACCGTCAATAAATACTTTTTGCATTCTATTTTATATTTTATATATCTATCTTATAATCCAGTTAAAAAAGTTTTCGCAACGTCACTTTCACTAACTGTTTCAAAGTCAAATTCATAATGATTGAAGAGATCTGGGTTAGGAATAAAATTATTAGGATTAGTCCCACTATCCGGAATACATCAGTCATTGAGAATGTTACGGTCTATCGTGCACTTGAAGTTTTTTGAATTACCTACCCCAAAATTGCGCAAATTATTCTATAACTGTTGGAACCGAGTAG
Organism: Ferdinandea cuprea; assembly: GCA_963576555.1. NCBI lineage: Eukaryota > Metazoa > Arthropoda > Insecta > Diptera > Syrphidae > Ferdinandea > Ferdinandea cuprea. The sequence continues at coordinate 27,753,865 of OY754962.1, forward strand.
CGGATTAAGTTTAGAGGAGTAATAGTACTTCCCGGGCTCTGCTCTAGATGCTTTGATGAATCTTTCTCCCCTTGACTTATATATCATTGGATGTACTCTAAAAACCATTTTTCGCTTAAAGAGAGGTGGTTTTTGGTACCATGCGCGCTGGAATTTTGAAGAACTTGCTCGAGAATTATCCTTTGACCCCTGTCTTATGGATATGCCGTATGATGCAATGACACCAGAAATTCTTCTGCGAAAAAACTACCATGTCAACTTTCCACAGGTAACGGAATGGCTTCGGTCAGACTCTGAACCATGGATTGAATGCCATCGTATTTTCACGGATGGCTCCAAAACCGGGCAGGGGTCTGGTGCTGGTGTCTTTGTGGAATGCGATGATATACGACTTTACTACCCCTTGGGTAAACATGCATCTGCTTTCCAAGCGGAGATTTTTGCCATCCTAATGGCAATGAGCTATATTGTGAACAACAGGTGGAGGGCTAGAGGCATTTGCATCTGCAGTGATAGCCAAGCTGCATTAAAAGCGCTTCTAAACCCTCTTACCTAGTCCAAGTTAGTGCTAGAACTCAAGCTTTCTCTGAATTTGGTCGGAAGACTGAACACTGTGAATCTTGTCTGGGTACCAGATCACACTGGCATCCAAGGAAATGAGATCTCAGATGAGCTTGCTAGGCAAGGTTCAGAAGAAGTTTTCTCAGGACCCGAACCTGTGTTGGGTCTGCCTGCATCTTTAGTCATGCCGTCTATCGATTCTTGGCTTTCTCGTGAACACAAGATTCGGTGGCGCGATTGCGGTGGATGTAGACAGACCAAACTACTGCTCCCGAACATTTGCAAAAGGTCAGCATCTTTTCTTCTATCTCTGAGGAGAATCGACTGTAGGCTGCTTGTAGGCGTTCTTTCGGGCCACCAAGCTTTTGCTAAACACTTAAATGTGTTGGGCTTAAGCGACACCACTACCTGTCCTGCTTGCGGTGAGGAGGATGACACAGCAGAACACTTTCTCTGCAGTTGTCCGGCTTATGCTCGCATCAGGTGGCGGATCTTCGGGGCTGACGTGGTGAGTGCTGAACATCTAAGCTCTTTATCACTGAAGCTCCTTCTCGTTTTTCTTAGAAAGACGAGAAAACTAAGTACATTAATGTAAGGTGTCTGAATGGTAGTACAATGGTCTACAATGGTTGTGTCTGAGCGCTCCATCGGATAGCAGCAACCTCCGACAAAAAAAAAAAAATAAAAAAATTCTTTTCTCTTCTTGTGCCCAATGTTGCAAAATTGCGAGCCTGGTGCGAGTCAACGATTTCTGTTGTGGCCTTACATATACATTTCCACGGTGATAAAATACTGATGCAATCTTTTCCTCTTAAGAACCAAAGCGTTTTTCATTATTGCGTGTTTTTTTGTAAGAGATTAATGCAAATATATAATGGAGTCTGAGGTTAAGCATAAATCATTTAAGCGAAGCTGCGAATTTTTCTTTTTGCGCTATTCTTCGTTTGATTTCTGAGGACATGTCGTTTTCAAAGTCCCTTATGGTGCGATCAGACGGTCATCCGGATGACATCCCGACCATTCACTGACCATTCTTAAATCGATTTTAAATTTAAGTAGCTCATATCTTTAAATGTTTGCTACAAATAAACAAATTTATTTAAAAACATAAGGAAAGGCTACAGTCCGCTTTGGGGCGAACAGTATATCCTCAAATAAACCTCGTGATTCAATTCAAGGCTGTATCTCCGAAACTTTTATTCGGAATGACTTGAAAATTTAGGATAATATTCTCGAGATGTTGTAGAAATTAATAATTTGAACCTGTGAAACCCGTGTAACCCCTTAATGAAGTATATCATTTATTGCTCTCAACTTAAGAGTGGCTGGGACCTATCTTAAGTTTTATGAGCGCTCGTAAATCTACACTAATAGAGGTTGGTGAATAGTTATCATCCAGTACAAAGTTACGTTAGGATGTCATTCGGATGACAATTTTGGATGACCGTCTGATCGCACATATATTACCTCAAAGTTATAGTTGTCGATTGTGGCATTTGGAGCGTATCGTCGATGTTGAGTGTCTCTGCTTCTTGACAGCATATTCTTTGTTTTTGCCTCGTTTACCGCTTTATCCATTTTTGCCGCTTCTGTTCATATACTCGCACCAGTGACATCTCGCTTTGTTCTACCAATGATATCTATAAGGCATCAATCGCAATTTTAAGCTGTTGGCCAGATCACTGAGCGTGGTACTATGACTGGAGTTGGTGAATACAGTGAATCACTATAACACTTGAAATATCGCTTGGTAATGTCGCGTGGTAACAGCTTTAAGCAGACTCACTTGAAGAAATATAAAAATGTCTTGGCAACTGTCGAACGATATCTGGTTATTTTATTTCAATGTCCAATTACTATTTATGCAATAAAATTGATTAGTCTAGGTATTTTACAAAATGTATGTCCTATATGGCTAGTGATGAGAATGCAAAATTAACAGCGTGTAAAGTTTTAAAAGGCCACTTCCATTTATGGTGATAAATGACATCATTCAGCGATGATCCTTGACGGCATAGCTCCATTGATTTAGCTGAGGCAGCTTTGTCTAAACAGAGTTGTCCCTGAATATTTTAAGCTCACGTGTTGATGATGTTATTAAGCAAACCTATTTCACACATGCTTACGTTTGCTCCAGTTCGGTACACAGGGTGAGATTGGGTGCATAGATAATGCTCTCCATTCATTAGGGAGTTTATCATTTGTGTCAGGATAATACTGATCATGATGAGCACTAACTGCCAAGTAGTACAGGGATGGTTCAATTGCTATGAGTGTTTTGTGTACGATGACTGGAGGTTATACCCATACCTTGAACAATGCGAATTCTTCCAATGGTAGTTCAATTTTAAAAAGTACATGCTTTGTGGTAATTTTGACCTCAATCGACATCAACTTGTATCATTGTCATCATGACATCAACTGCATCCGCTGTTCTGGCTCAACTGGGGCCAGGTGATTTCTTGTTTTGCCCACTTCTAGTTGAAGTTGCAGTGGTGAGATTAGGAGATGATTAACACTTCCTTGATGAGAGTCTCAAAGAACGTCAGCTATTGCTGTCGCGTACATTGTACATTCACAATTATAGGTGTGGTGTAAATACACCAGGATCAGAACAACTCTCGTAATTTGATTTGGTATAGCACCTCGCGAACATTATTTGTACGGTTGACGAGTTTCAAGTAAACTTTTCAAGTACACTGTGCCTTTTAGCCATAACTGTCATATAATATTAATAAAATATTAAAAATTAATATTAATATTAACCGTGGAGTGCAAGATTGAAGTATGGTTTGTTAGAAGATGCAATAGATGGTCTTCGTTTGATGGTATTCCCTCCATTTTCTCAGACATGTTCTCGGCATATTTAGAATAAAGTATTCCAAACGATATCCAAGGCTCCCTTTTTTATCCTTTTTGTCTTTTGCTTTAAATGTTCTGCTAACAGCAGTGTGTTTTCTTCAGTCTTGTTGTTTGATGGATAACATGTTCGCATAGATTCTTGCCGATATTTGGTTGCAGAGATGTCCTAGTACCACTGTGCTGTTTTCAAGTGCGCCGAATTCCCTGATATATGACTCAAGGTTGTAGTAAGTAATTAAATTCAATTTGTTGTTAATTAAATTTATTGTTCCGTGTCTTTTAAAATGTAGTCCAGCCAACGAGCTGTTGAACTCATTGACTTCTATATCGATTGCTGAGACTATTGGTAACATAAGGCCTATTAGTAGTAACGTAAGTAATGCAGATTTTGATCAATGGCACTTAGGTTGCTTTATTGGTCCTTCTGCTGACTTAGACGTGGAACTGGGTGTAGTTACGTCTGGTTGATCAACATATTTCCATTTTCGCTCTGGTGTTGAAACGCCTGGATGAGATTCTTATGAGAGGTTGTGGTCTCCTAACACGAGGTTCCATCTTGTAAGTAATGTCCCCTTTAGAGGTTCTGCCTATAAGAAAATAACCTGGTGTTAGTACGGAAATGTCATTTGACATCGCTGTAAGTGGTCTTGAGTTGAAGATGCCTTCTACTTCTGCAGTTACCGTGCACAGCTCTTCGTACGTTAGTGCGGTATTTGCTATTTTGCATAGCAATAAGTGTTTCGCAGATCTTACAACGGCTTCCCATAATCCACCAAAATGTGATGCTCGTGGGGCAATAAAATGGAATTTGATGCCTTCGGCGTCTTGTTTTGAGCATTTTCTGAATATATACTTATTTTTAATTCTTCTAACTGGTTTCGGGCACCCACAAAATTAGTGGCGTTATCGCAATACATTTTTTTTGACATGTCCACGCCTACTCATAATTTTTTTTAATCCTCCAATGAAGGCATCCGTTGTTAACTCGCTGACTACCTCAATATGCACTGCCTTTGTAGCGAAGCAAAATGAGCAATATTCTTTCCCTTTATGGGCCAAAATCTTTGTCTTGTAATGGCTAGTAGGCCTTGAGGTGCGACATGGTTGTTAACAATATGAAGGTCTGTCATTAACATTTTGACAAAAGGATGTGTGTATTGTAATAACATCATGTGCTTGCTATCGTATGGTAGATATGATGCTTGCAGTCTGCCTCCGTAGCAGTCCGGATTGGTCCAGAAATACGGTAAGTCCACTCAAAGTGCTCATTTTGTCTAATTCGCTGTGGGGTTTTAGTAAATATATATCTCTCCTAAACTCGTGGTCTTGTATTTTCTTACTCTTGAACTGCTAATGGCCACAAAAGAAGCACATTGATTGGACTTGCCGTATTTCTGGACCAATCCGGATTGCTACGTGTCGGAGGCAGACTACAAGCATCAAATCTACCATATGATAACAAGCACCCGATGTTATAACCATACACACTTTACTAACAGCTAACTACTAAAGGCTTCTTCCTTCCTTCTACACATGGGTCAGTGTTCTTGAATTGCAGCGGCCATGTTGATTCTTACCATGTAGAATACTTGGACCATATTTCCATAAACTATGATATTGTAGTTTTTCCGGTGAGATCCCTCTTGATAATACGTCCGCTGGAATGTCAACTGACCTTACATGTCGTCACTGAATAGATGTGGTGATTCGTTGAATGTTTGCGATTCGATGTTCAAGAAATGTTTGGAATGATTCTGCATTAGTATTTATCCAACCCAGGATAATTTGAGAGTCCGACCATAGGAAACTGCTTGTTTCATCCAAGTTAAGATCGGTTTTAACACGTTTTGACAGTTCGGCAGCTAATAAGGCTGCACATAATTCTAAATGTGGAATGGTCATTGTTTTAATGAGGTTTTGGTGCTACTCGTGATTTAATAATCGCACTATGATTGTGCCATCCTTGTTTATCGATCGATATAGCAGCGCTATATGCCTTCTCTAATGCATCAGCAAATGCATGTATTTGAACTGCTGACGGAACACAATTTCCGAAGACGTTCCGAGGAATTTCAAATTTATTCAGTTCTTGTAGTCCTTGATAATAAGTATTCCACATGGTGTACATTTCTTCGTGGAGAGCGGCATCCCAATCGTATTTTAATTGCCATAGTTCTTGTAGAAATCGTTCAAGTGGATCAAAGAGGCGTGCTATGGTCGATGCAACCGATCGCTTGGTGCATCCTTTTGGTGATTCACAAGCAGTTTTTAAGCAGAACGCATCTGATTTAGGACGCCAAATCAATCCTAGAGTTATGACAGTACCTCCATTATTGTCTTCGGTAAATGGAATCTTCTGATCTTCTACTGGAATGTTTGCTAGGAGATGATGATTATTTGAACACCATTTCTTTAACTGAAATCCTCCTTCACAAAGCAGTGCTGATAATTGCGTCTGAATGTCCTTTGCTTCGATTTAACTACCTGCACCTGTCATTGCATCATTAACAACAAGGAAGTCTCTCTGCAGTACTCTTGAACCTACTGGATACCTTGCACTATGTTCTTGGGCCAATGCGTGAAGGCACCTTACGGCCAAATACGGGGCTTATGTTGTTCCATAAGTAATTGAGCACAGCTTGTATGATTTCAAGGGCTTTGTTGGCCTTTAAGACAAATTTCGGCAATCTAATCCGTATTAGAATGGTAAACAGCTCGTTTTGAATGGTTGGTCCTGCATAAATAATGTTATTTAGCGAGAGGTTAGACGAAGTTGAACAGCGACTGTCTGGTTGAACAGTTCTTCACATTTTCTTCTGTAAGAGTGTGCTTTGATGTGGAGATAGGTAGTACTTCAGTCTTCCAGAAATTGCTGTTGGCTTGCTCAAGGGACTTATTTTGCGTAAACACGCCACAAGTTGCAGTCATTGTCGATGCTACACCAACCCTACCCATAACGATCCATCCAAGGAGGGTGTTTTGAAGCAGCTAATTCCCTAGCTTTATTTGTCCAATGCAAAGAAGTTGATAGAAGTACTCAGCTCCGATTAGCAGATCAATACGGTCAGTTTTGTTGAATTGGGAATCTGCAAGTTTATTGTTCTTTGGTATCTGCCATATTGATATGTAGAATAACTGTGAGGGTTGCGGAGCTACTTTTGAGACAGTACAATAGCTTCTATCCTTGTCGAAAAGCTAGTTACGTCCAATATTAACTCAACATTTGCCCTAAGATGAGTCTCGCGCCTTGAGTGTCCGATACCAGTCACAATAGTTGTGATACGTTTGAGTGGTATCTCCAGTTTTCGCATCATTCTCTCTGTATTGATGTTGACTTGTGAACCGTCATCCAAGAGAGCACAACAGGAGACACTGTTTTCCTACTAGCTTCACTAAAACGATGCTTAGGAATATGTCGCGTTGTTTTGTATTGGCACCTGCACTTTGTGAACTGTTGGATAAGTTTCTTGCATGTTGAGCTACACTATACTCTGTCCAACATAAATTAACAGTAAACGTCTTATGGCGAAGCTTTTTTTTTTCAAAGCCCATTTAATTGATGTGCATTCAGAGTTACCAATGTCTGTTTAGTAATTAGTTCAGTAATTTTCCTATTTTTTCTGTTGGTAAACGAACAGTTTATAGACTTTTTAACCAAACTGATTTAAAAGAAAAGTAGATGATTTCGATAAGTGTGCCATCAGGCAAATTGTGCGTCAGTTTTTTTCAAATAACGAACTTACGACGCTAGCTAAAATTAGTAGGTGTTCTCTGCGTACGGGTTTAAAAATTAAAGTAAGGGTTTTAAATTTGTACATCGTCAGTGAAAGAGTGTTCTTTTGAAAAGAACTTACATTATATCATAAAGATAAATTTTATAAAAAATAAAACAACTAAAATGAAAATTTCAATCTAAAACATAAGGAAAGGCTACAGTTCGCTTGGGGCGAACAGTATGATACCCTATCCTTATCCCTATGTACCCCAAAGAAAAAAAGCATTAGGGAGATGATGGATAGCATTTATTTCATTCTATGAAATTTATAGAAAAAAAATTTTTTGTTTCAAAAAACGCCCCCAAAAAGTGGGCGTGGCCAAAAACTTTGTATATGCGATATATTGAGAAAAATATTGGCATAACATATTGTTAAACATTTTTTTTCGATTTCTATGAAAATTTTCGAAGAAAACAACATTTTAGTGAAACACGCCCACAAAAAGTAGGCGTGGCAAACATTTTTATATGACAGACTTATAAAGGGGGGCAGAGCCTACATATCTTGTGAAGGTTCTAACACTCTATCTCTCTAACTTTAGCCCTAAAACGGTTTTTTCTAAATTGTGGGCGTGGCAGTGGGCGGATTCAAGAACTTTTACCACTTTACCATTTCGGAACCCTAGGGAGTATATGTTCCAAATTCATGCAAAGCTCATAGCATAATTTTAAAGGCCTCAAAAGTTGATACGGACGGACGGACATTGCTAAATAGTCTTAGATTTTGGTCCTGAACATAAATATATATACTTTTAGGGGTCTGCGATGAATATAAAGGGGTGTTACAAACTATGTGCCAAAATTAATATACCCTTAGGATTGGGTATAAAAAGAGCATGGTAAGCCAACATAATATTCTTTTAGGTTTTTGCTGATTAAAAAACCTTAAGGCCCCAACCCATAGAACCCGTTGCTGCGTGCGTCCGTTCTTTTTGCCTGACAGCAACATAGAATACACGTAAACTTATGGAAGGCAACCTATAAACAACGCATTGACGGTGACGCAGGAAATTATAGCCCAACATTCGACTTTTTCATACTTTGACATCATACTTTGACAGTCTGGCAAAAAGCTTTCTGATTGGTTGAAAAACACGAACGGAAGCATTTGTCATTGCAGTCAGCATTGCCATATTGGCATATTTATCGTAGCTAATTCGGTGGTAAATTATGTTTGTTTTAAATTAAAATTAATTTTTCAACTAAAACAGAACTATATTAGTATTTTTTTATTATTATGGGTACATGTTTTTGCTTGTACTATATATATTTAAACGATTTATTCCAATTTATCATAAAATTGTAAAACTGAACGTATTACAAAAAAAGAAAAATCTGAATATTTTTTTCATATGGCAGTATTGACAGAGATGACAACCAACAGCTGCAATCGCCAATGAAGAAAAAACACAACATTCAAAGTTCGAACGGATTCTATGGGACGGCCCATGCGTAAATCTTAAAGTTTTAACGCACGCACGTCAGTGACGGATTCTATGGGTCGGGCCCTTAAGTCCGGAAACCCTATAAGAGCTTTCATTAGAATAGCACCTTACGGAAAACAAAAGAGTGCGAATGAGAGGCAAACATCCCTATCTTCCCTGTACTGCCAATTTATGTTGGACAGATTATAGCTATGTTCGAGGATGAGGGAATTGGCTGCGTTTGAGTTGATTTGATTGAGTCAGTTGTTCTGCTTGTCTTGTTGGATGTGTTTTTGCCGGAAACTGACAGCTTCTGCATTGTCCAGATGTAGAAGTGTATTATGTTTATTTGAACAATATAAGTTAACGCCGAACACCATTATTTCGCACACATTCCACTGCAATAGACGTTCCCACATATTCCGGACATCCTACACCTGCACGCGCAACATAATTTCGTTGGGCACTTGAACATGCTCCAACGACATGATGCTGACTCGCCGTCTACCTAACTCCATCCGACACCAAATTCCAATTGCTGCACACGGTACACATCCATAATAGAGCGAATAGAAGGTTTCTTTCGAATATGTTTGCAAAATGTGAATTAGTCTTAAGTTTTGATTCAAATAAAGAAAGAGGCTTCTCCTCAAATGAAAATTATTTTTTTTAAATTTTTAAACTAGTTTTATTTTAATTGGCGCCCGAGCAGGGACCACGGTCGTGACAAGTCGGTCTCAGAAAACCCTTAAGTAGTGTTAGAGTATCGCTAAACGAACATTATTCTCCGATTCGGTCGAAAAAAAACCCTCAAGAAGTGTTAAGTGCCCGAAAAACTTTCTCGGAAACGGTCAAAAACCCTCAAGCAGTGTACAGTGCCGTGAACGATAAGTTAGAATAATTTCGTGTTACGATTCGTGGTGCCAGTGACGAGAACCCAGAAACAAGTGTGGAGAAAAGAGGCCCCTAAGTAGCCGTACCTTTGGAAATTCAAGGACGGAGGAAAAGGAAGTTAATAGAAGCTAGCCGCTCCACCATTACCAGGATTCGTCAACAACTAAAACGATGAAGTTCCTGACCCTTATTCTGTAAGCTTAGTTTATAAATTATATTTTTTGTGACAGTACATTTAAGATTTAAAGAGACTTCATTGCTCATAGGTTAAATATAGAATCAAAGTAAGACATAAAGTTGAATTTAAAGTGACAATAACAAGAAAATACATAGATATTAATCCAGAAATAATTGAAAAAAATTATTAAAATTTCAAATTCATAAAGTAACATTAAATAGGACTTAAGACAACGTCAAAATTAAAATTAAAGAAAAAAAAAAGGGAAAAACCTTTATTGACTAAGAACCAAAATATATTACCTATATATAAATTTAAGAAAAATTTCGACTGTCAAAAATCTTTTACTATGCCTGATCTACGTTCTGGTTTATCTACGGATCCCACGGATTCAAGTGGTCCTTCTCCACTCCAACCCGTTCACAGAAATCCTGAAGCCCCAACTCATCCTCCCGCTAATAATGAAACCCAAGGGATAAATGTTCGAAACCCACAAAATCCGGTTATAACTATAGCGGATAATAACAATTCATTTCAGTCACTGACGTCCCATACAGACTCAGGCCAGGAAGTTATATCAACTCCTGCACTCGACGTTGTCATCACGGCCATTGTAAACCAAATTTTAGATTCTCAAGGTCCTTCTCTAGTTAGGAAGGCATTAAACCCAAACTATGACAATTTCGCTGGTTCGGACCAGGTGATCAATAGTGAACACCTGAATCGACTCGACGGCATGGACAGCATCCCGGATGTTGTCCGTTGTATTAGAGAATTTTCAGGCAATCCAGGAGAATACAGCTCCTGGAAGAAGAGCGTCGAGCGCATCCTCGACATTTACAAGCCCTTAATGGGTACACCCAAATATTACGGGATCTTAACCGTAATCAGAAATAAAATCGTAGGCAACGCAGACATGGCTTTGGAGTCGTACAACACTCCACTTAATTGGAAGGCAATTTCCAGGTGTTTAGCCATGCACTATGCCGATAAGAGAGAGCTCAGCACTTTGGAATACCAAATGGTTTCTCTTGTCCAAGGGAATAAGTCCATAAGCGAATTTTACCAAGTTGTCTACTCGCATCTCTCTCTAATTCTTAACAGAATTTCTTGCTTGGAAGCAAGCCCAGACTCCATGCGTTTATTAACCCAAACATATAGGGACAAGGCTCTTGATACCTTTATCCGAGGCCTAAAAGGTGACCTCCCACGGTTACTGGGAATACGAGAACCATTGGATTTACCCCATGCCTTGAACTTATGTTTAAGGCTGGAAAATCAAGATTTTAGGACTAACCATGCTTATAATAGCCAGGGAGCGGTAAAGAAGTATCCAAACACTCCTCTTCCACCCAATCCACAAAGGCACATGCCCAATATGCAGTATCAAGTGCCAACTGGACCTTCCCCTTCATACAACATGCAACAAAATCGTCATACTCAACCAAACAATAGTTTTCCTAAAATGCCTCACAGTTTTCCGACTCGTCCAATCGTTTATAATCAATCATACACTCCGCAATTTAATAATCAATCATACACTCCGCAATTTAACAACCAATCCAACATTAGGTCCAATTTCACACCAAAACCGCAAAACTATTTTGTTACAAGACCTCAATTAAAATGTGAACCACAAAGTTCTCAGATAAGAACACAACCTGGAGCTTTCGTACCAAGATCTTTCCCATCAAGACCCCAACAAAACCCAAATATAGGAAGAGGACAACATAACTTTCATATCAACACAAACGAACTCTCCGAATATAATCAGGCCTTGGAATACGAAAATAGTCAATTAGATGAAACACTTGAAAACTATATACCAGAGGAACCATCAGAATGTGTGGTGGATCCAAACAGTAATGATATCGTGGATTTTTCAGACATCCATTTTTTAGGTTAGCGAATTCTTCGCTACCGTACATCGAAGTAAAAACAGAGTGCGGAAAAGTTTTGGAAATTCTCATAGACACAGGATCAAATCGCAATTATATTCAACCCTCTTTAGTTTCTAACCCCATTCCCAATAGAGAATGTTTTTACGCCAACTCAGTCGGTGGCAGCACCAAAATAAGCCACTATGTTGAAACAAACCTTTTCGGTCTAGATGATACTAAAATCAAATTCTATCTATTAACGTCACTTAAATCTTTCGATGCCATACTCGGCAACGACAGCCTCAAAGAACTCTCTGCCACAATTTTTACTCAACAAAACTATATGGAAATTAAAAATGGTCTAAAAATAAGAATTAAACAAAAAACCACTCAAGCAATAAATAACTTAGACATACAAACGGACCATATGTCCAACTCCCAGAAGAATGCTATCGATTCACTTGTGAAAGAATGCGCATCGTTATTCTCTAAGCCGGACGAGAAATTGACCTACACAACAACAGTTGTGGGTGAAATCCGCACAACCACGGATTCTCCCATCTACACCAGGTACTACCCGTACCCCATGCCACTAAAAGAAGAAGTTGAGAGTCAAATTCATCAACTACTCGAGGACGGAATTATCAGACCATCCAGATCTCCGTACAACTCTCCTGTTTGGGTTGTACCTAAAAAACCCGACTCTAAGGGTAACAAGCAATACAGGGTAGTGATCGATTACCGAAAGTTGAATCTGGTCACAATCGCAGATCGTTATCCTATACCGGAAATCAATGAGGTTCTTTCCCAACTGGGGAAAAATAAATTTTTTACGGTCCTTGACTTAAAAAGTGGTTTTCACCAGATTCCCCTTAAGGAATCTGACGTAGAAAAAACGGCTTTCTCCATTAATAATGGAAAGTACGAGTTTGTAAGACTCCCGTTTGGCCTTAAAAATGCACCATCCATCTTTCAGCGGGCCCTCGATGATATTCTACGTGAATACATAGGAAAGATATGTTTTGTCTATATTGACGATATAATTATCTTTAGTCAAACTGAAAACGACCACGTTAAACACATTCATAATATATTTCACACTCTTGATAGAGCGAGGATGAAAGTTCAATTAGACAAGTGTAGATTCTTTGAGAAGCAAGTGGAATTTTTAGGCTTCGTGGTATCCCCCGACGGAATTCGTACCAACCCATCTAAAGTCGAAGCAATAACAAACTTCCCCGCACCAAAAACTTTGAAGGACTTACGTTCCTTCCTTGGTCTCTCTGGCTACTACCGCCGTTTTGTGAGGGACTATGCCAAGTTGGCAAAACCACTGACTGCTCTTTTAAGAGGGGAAGATGGACGTACGTCCAAAGTACAATCAAGTAAAAAAGAAATTCACCTTAACAGTGAAGCATTAGAAGCATTTCAAAAATTAAAAAATTCCTTAACTTCAACAGATTTAATACTAATGTACCCTGATTTTGGAAAAGTATTTCAACTCACAACAGATGCATCTCAATTTGCGATAGGAGCCGTTTTGTCGCAAGACGACAGGCCTATCACCTTCATTTCTAGGACACTCAGTAAAGCCGAAGAAATGTACGCCACAAACGAAAAGGAAATGTTGGCAATATTTTGGGCGTTGGGTGCACTTAGAAGCTACCTATACGGATCAGCAAAAGTACAGATTATCACCGATCATCAGCCCTTAACTTTTGCACTTAGCCACAAGAACCACAATAATAAGTTGAAGAGATGGAAGGCATTCTTGGAAGAATTCGATTACGAATTACTGTACAAACCAGGCAAGACTAACATTGTAGCCGATGCCCTCTCACGACCACCACAAGAGTCTCAAATAAATTCGCTAACTCCAACACAGCATAGTAGTGAAAGCTCATCACAACATTTAATTCCCTCTATCGAAGCTCCAATAAACGTTTTTCGGAACCAGGTAATCCTCAAACTAAGCGATGTGACTCGACGACAAATGCAAATCCCATTCAAAAACTTCCGAAGGCATGTGATTGAGGAACCCGAATATACTAAGGAAAAACTCATATCCATCTTTAAACGATTCTTAGACCCAAGAGTACTAAACGGTCTGCTAGCCCCAGAGAGAGTTATGGGCACGATTCAGGAAATTTACCCTCTATACTTCTCGAACTACAAGGTAAGGTACACCCAATCTTTTGTTGAAGACATTTCCTCCACGGATAGGCAAGAAGAGGTGATTATTGAAACTCATAACAGAGCTCATCGCGGTCCAGATGAGAACAAGAAACAAATTATGGAAAAGTATTATTTCCCTAGTATGGCTAAGAAAATCAAACAATTCACCAAACTCTGTTCAACCTGCAAAAAGAATAAGTATGACCGTCACCCTAACAACCCCATGCTTGGCGAAACCCCCATACCGAATTATCCCGGCCATACCATACACTTAGATATTTTCTCCACTGAGAAACACTTAATTCTGACTGCAATAGATAAGTTTACCAAATTTGCCATTACCAAATTAATTAAATCAAAAGCGATTGAAGATGTCAGACGACCTCTTCGTGAAATCATTTTTCAATTTGGAGTTCCCCAATGTATAGTATTCGACAATGAAAAGTCTTTCAACTCAGCGTCCATTCTCTTTATGCTAAAGGACGAACTCAAAATCACTGTCTACACGACACCCCCATACAAGAGCGAAGTGAATGGTCAAGTGGAACGTTTCCATTCCACTCTAGCAGAAATTATGAGATGTCTGAAAAAGGACGTCATCAATAGAAATTTTGAAGAACTACTCGAAAGAGCAGTCTGCGAATACAACCATTCTTTCCACACCACTACTCAAAAGAGACCAGTTGATCTGTTTTTTGGAAGAGCAGTCAATTTCGGACCAGAAGATTACGAAAAAACGCGGCTAAGTAATATTGAGAAACTAATGCAGAAGCAACAGAAAGATCTGAAATACCACAATAGGAAAAGAGCCGAGATCAAAGATTATACCCCCGGAGACATAGTTTACGTAAGACAAAATAAAAGGCTAGGTTCAAAACTGACAAAACGATATGCAAAAGAAATAGTCGAAGGAAACTTTACGACCACAATTAAAACAAGATCAGGAAAGACAATCCACAAAAGCCACATACGCAACTAACAGGACAACCACATACTTTCTTTTTAGACTTTTTCTACAACTATGCGTGGTAAGACCGGAGACGGACATATTGGACTATTCAAACTCCCAACTCATTGCAATACAGACAGGCACAGCAAAAATGCAAATCGGAACGTTTAAATTAATCCATGTAATCGATCTTCACGAACACAACAGACTAATTGACGACATCGAGACAGACATAAAGAAAATCCTAACCAACCATTCCTTATATCCCTACCTATTACACGAAATAACTATTATCCGGAATAACCTGAGAAGTCTGGCACCTCGAATTAAAACAAAAAGATCATTAGACTTTATTGGCAGCGCCTGGAAGTGGATTGCTGGCAATCCCGACCACGCTGATTTCGAAATTATTAGCGCAAAAATTAACAATGCTCTACAAAATAATAACGAACAGGTCGTTATAAATAGAATGACCTTAGAAAAACTATCTAAAATGACAAATGTAACAAATGAATTAATTAAGATTGTTAAAGAAGGGAATAACCCCGAAAATGAACTAGCTTTAAGATTTATGTTTAAATTAGGAATAATTAAAGAAGAAATAATCAATATTGTTTTTGCGCTGCAGTGGTCAAAAGCAGGCATAGTAAATTCACTTATACTGTCTAATCAAGAAATACAAATATTTAAGGACTCACTAGAAAAAGACAATGTACCGTTTATAAACACTGAAGAGGCACTAGAATTTGCCGAAACAAGAGTAGCTTCTAATGGCTCAACTCTAATTTATATAATTAACTTACCTAGAATGAAGGATGAAATTTGTAACAAAATATTAGTTAAGCCAGTAAAAAAATTAGATTACGCTATTAAAATATCATATGAAAACATTTTATATTGTGATAAAAACATTTTTGGAATAATATCAAAATGTAAGACGATAAATAATTTAGAAATATGTAACGATAGAAACCTACTAGACATAACAGATACAATGTGTATACCAAACTTATTGCAAAGTCGCCCAAACAACTGCAGCAAGATCAACAACCAACATATCCCCGATGTAGAAGAAATCATTCCTGGCACACTACTCCTGAACAATTATAATGGATCAGTTCAAATCGGTGAGGATACCCTTAATCTAACCGGAACATTTATCCTTCGATACAAAAATACAACAATAAGAGTCGGAAGCAGAAAATACACATCCGATGAAACCTCGAAGTCACGTCCACTACCCGCAATAGTACAACCCGAATCCGAACATCCGCAAATAGAAGAACTACTCTCTCTACAAATGATGAAAGAATTAAACATCAATAATACCCGAAACATCGAACTACTGGAAAACAAGAATAGATGGGGAACATTCATCAACCTATGTTTAGCATCTATTGTCATTACCATCATTATAATACTGAAGATTCGCAAGAAGAAGAAACCGAGCCCAACACAAGAAGTAGATAGGGAAGAGGCTACAACAATAGCGATGCCACAATCCGCACCTATTCCTAACCAAACAGCAGATGGCACCACCCAAGGTATCACGAGTTAGCCAGATACCATTCTTCTAAATCAAGGTCAAACGAGGACGTTTGAATTTAAAGAGGGAAGAGTTAACGCCGAACACCATTATTTCGCACACATTCCACTGCAATAGACGTTCCCACATATTCCGGACATCCTACACCTGCACGCGCAACATAATTTCGTTGGGCACTTGAACATGCTCCAACGACATGATGCTGACTCGCCGTCTACCTAACTCCATCCGACACCAAATTCCAATTGCTGCACACGGTACACATCCATAATAGAGCGAATAGAAGGTTTCTTTCGAATATGTTTGCAAAATGTAAATTAGTCTTAAGTTTTGATTCAAATAAAGAAAGAGGCTTCTCCTCAAATGAAAATTATTTTTTTTAAATTTTTAAACTAGTTTTATTTTAATTTATATGCAACATCGAGAGGAACATTTTGAAGATGTAAGTCTGTTACAATTGGTTTGGTTATATATTGTTTTATTAAAATTGTTTATTCAGTAACGGGTATGTTTTATTGTAAAACTTTAGAAATAAATTAAAGTACTTCTCACAATTGATTTTGGCTATTTGATGTTTCGAAATTGTTTAATGCTACCGCTGCTGATGCCTCTCGAAACTGCAATGCCCTTCAAAAGAATTGCATGCGGCAAAAAACAAGCCGATCTAGATAGAAGAAGACATTTCATTGGCTGCCCAATGTAATCCCCTCTTTTATTTTGGTAGTGTGTCCCTCTCGTGGTGATATCCTGTTATTGCTCGGCTGTGCTGCCAACTCTCACTGACCGCGACATTCCACCCTCCGTGAAGTCTCGAAGAGATTCACCTCCAACTTATAGGATAGCTAGTTTTGAAGCAGGGCGGCGAAGTATTCCTTGCGAAGTTTTGACGTTGGCACTTCTAACTTGCCCGTCCTTGGCTGGGTAGACTCGTACAATTTTTCCTCGCTGCCATCTACTCCTTGGCTGGCTGGCGTCGCATATTATTACTAGACTACCGACTTCAAGAGGCGGCGCTGGCGCGTACCACTTACTTCGCCTTGTTAGCATCGGCAAATATTCTTGGACCCATCGTTTCCAAAAACGGTCCTTCAATTGCTGTGAAATTCTCCATTGCTTCCGGCAACATATGGGTGAGTCATCAAGATTTGGCGTCTGTGTAGAGTTTATACATCCTATAAGGAAGTAGTTCGGAGTTAAAGGCTCGTCCTGTTCCGAAGTCAGTGGCAGTTCTGTTAACGGTCGAGAGTTAACTATATTTTCGGCTTCTATCAATAGGCTTCGCAGCGTCTCCACTCGTGGTGCCTCCTCTCTCACGGTAACCATTAGCACTTTCTTGACTGACTGCACCATACCACACACCTCCTTCACTAGGATTTAAAGGACAAATAAATCTCCAGTCAATCTTTGATTGACATTTCGGTTTGAATTTGGTTTAAATCGAACAGCCTTGATTCGAGTGTCAACTCCTTCTGCGCCCCAATGAAATTCGTCGCGTTGTCACTTCGAATGCGAACTGGAGTTCCACATCGATTAATGAAGTTCCTTAAGCATAAGATGAAGGCATCGGTGGACAAGTCTGCAGCTAGCTCCAGGTGGATCGCTCTTATGGTTAGGCAGGTGAACAATGCCACCCATCGCTTCTCTCGTCTGCGGCCAATTGAGACTTGCAACGGTCCGAAGTAATCCAAACCAGAGTATGTGAATGGGCGAACAAATTGCGTCAGCCGATCTTCTGGCAGTTGTCCCATGAGTGGAGTCACAGGTTTAGCTTTGGCAAGTTTGCATCGAAAACAGTCACGTTTGATGTTTTTGAGTACTGATTTGATGCATGGGACCCAATATCGCTGACGAATCTCGTTGATTGCGAGTGCATCGTTCTGGTGATGGAAAATATGATGATGATGGTAGACCATAAGCTGAGTAAGTGGGTGTTTCTGTGGCAGGATGAGTGGGTGACTCGCATCGACTGGAAGACACAAGGCAGCGTTAATTCGCCCACTTAGGCGTAGCAGACCGTCTGGGTCCAGGAATGGTGCGAGTCGATATATAGCACTGGTTTTGAGTACGGCTTTGTTTGTCTTGAGCGACAAAATTTCCTGGTGAAATGTTTCCTGCTGTGCCTGGCGGCATAGAAACTTCTCGGCAACAAGTATCTCTTCGGCTGTCAGCTCACTCCTGGTAAGACAATAACATTTTGCTCTGGTACGGTAAGTTGACTCGCCATATTCCTTCGCGGCAATTCTCCTCCGTGCACGGCTTAACCACACGAGAGACCTCAAAACCCAGGACATTATTCGTCTTAGCTTCGAAAACGAAGAGAAATTAGCAACGTTAATTAAGGTGTTATTTGCCTGAGTTATGTGCAAAATTTTGGGGTGAAGTTCTTCTTCCAGCATCTCTGGAACCGAAAGGTTATAACGGTGCGGCCATTGCTGCTCAGGGAGAAGAAGAAATTTCGGGCTGGACATCCATCGGCTATTGGGTGTAAATACCGGGGGATTAACTGCTCTTGTGGCGTCGTTAGCCACATTCAGATCCGATGGGAGCCAGTGCCAGTCCGCAGGCCCAGATGTGTCTAAAATTTCTGCGATTCTGTGAGCGACGAAGGGTTTGAATCTCCGCTCTGAAGACTGAATCCATGCGACAGTGGTTTTAGAATCGCTCCAGTAAACAACTCGTGAAATGGCAATGCTATGACTCGTTTTGATTGTTGCTTGCAGGCGGCTTCCCAGGACTGCGGCTTGAAGTTCGAGGCGGGGAATTGAAAGTAGTTTCTTGGGCGCACATCTAGTTTTGCCGGCTACAAAGGCCACATCCACTTGGTCTTTCCACTTTATGCGAAAGTACCCAACTGCTGCAAATGCGCTTTCGCTAGCGTCCGTAAAAATGTGCAGCTCAATACTTTTAGCCAATGGTATTTTTGGAGAGTAGCAGCGATTCACTTGGAACTGTCTTACATTGTTTAGCTCTGTCCACCAAGATTTCCATCGGCAGTGAAGACTGTGTGGCAGTGGATCGTTCCATCCGATTCCGCTCTTCCAGGTGTTCTGTAAAAGTATTTTGGAGTAGATTAGAAAATCGGCTAAAAAACCGTAAGGATCGAAGACAGCCATAATGATTCCCAGCACTTCTCTTTTAGTTGGTGACCTTGTTGAACTTAACACTTCTTTGGATATTCGCTGAAACTTGAGACGGAAACGAAATGTATCATCTACTCCAAGTCCACTGCCGCCACGACATAAGGGATCGTTGAGCTTTGACAGAACTGGTTTCTTGTTGCAGACGAAGTTGCGAAGTGTGAACCCACCTTCAGCATGAATTCTTCTGACCTCTAGACTGATCCTCTCTGCCTCGGCTTGAGTATAAAAGCTAAAAACGAAATCGTCAACATAGTGGTTTTCCAAGACTGCCTTCACAGCTTCAGGTGACTCCTTTTCGAATGAAGCGGCGTTTAGGTTTTTTATGTATTCAGCTACGCAGGGTGAACAGGCAGCACCAAATATCATAGATGACATGACATATGTTTTTATAGGCTTATCCTTACTCCCGTCTCTCCATAGAAATCTCTGAGCGGTTTGATCGGCGACTCGAATCTTTACTTGAGAAAACATTTCTCTTATGTCAGCAACTACTCCAACTGCTCCTTGGCGAAACTTGAAGAGGATTGACAAAAGCGACTTGGCTTGCTCAGTTCCCTTCAATAATATCGAGTTTAATGAAATCCCTCGGACTTCGGCTGCTGCATCAAATACGATGCGAAGTTTTCCTGGTTTGTGAGGATTAATAACCCCAAAGTGTGGTAAATACCAGGCTCGATTTATATTGACTCCGACATCGCTCGGTGACAGCTCTCTGGCATAACCGTTATGAATGTAATTATCCATTTGATATTTATATCTTTCAGCAAATTCTGGGTCTTTTTGCATTTTTGCTTCGATATTATACAAACGTTTTATTGCCATTTGATAGCTGTCTGGCATGCTAATTTTGTCGTGGCGCCATAGCAAACCGGTTTCAAATTGTTTTCCAACTCGTTTTGTCGTTTCTTCCATGACCTTTCTTGCACGAATATCATCGTCAGACTCCAAGACCTGATCCGGTTTGCAAACACCAAAGTTCTCTACCGTGAAGTAGGAATTGACTAATTTGTCAATCTTAGCAAGAACATCATTTTCACGAATATGGAGCACAACTGGTCGGATAGCTTCTTCATTCAGCTGAGGCCCATAAGCAACCCAACACAGCTTTGCAATAACATCATTTCGGCTTCCCTCGATGGCGGCACTGACTGGAGCACCCAAGTGGCAATTGTCTAATCCAATCAGGAGAACAGGTATGGCGTTGTTGTAGTCTTATGGGTATATCATCCAGCTGATTTAACCCGTCCTTGCTAAAGGATTGGATCGGCAGGCCAAGATTCGGTACAGTTCTTACATTCTTCATGGAGAAACTCAACGAGCCTTTATCGATTCCACGAATGTCAACGGCTACTGTCCAAGGATTGCAATTTGCCGGTGAAGCCCAACTCCGTTGCAATTTTGTCTTCTAATATTGTGAGCGAGGATCCTTCATCGAACATGGCAAATACCCTTTTTTCCCCTAGTGGACCGGTCAGAATAAGAGGCAAAATACGGAACAGATGGCCATTGTGATCTAACGTACGACAATTATGCACCCGAAGTGGAGCTGATGGTAAGATTTCGTTGGAACCTTCGTGCAAGAGTTTGTGGTAATATCTGCGACATCCGTTCTCATCACATCTCTTTCGACTACGGCAAGAGGCAGTGCCATGGCCCAGTTTAATGCATGAAAAGCAAAGGTGCTTGCTCTTGACAAGTTTTCACCGATCCCCAATGGCTAAATCTTTAAAGAACTGACAATCACTCACCTGGTGGCTGCCTCCGCAACAAACACACTCTCTGCCGGTAGTTCTGTGCTCATTGGCCCTCCTCTCAATTGTGTGCATTAGTCTGCGTGGGTGGTTTGGCGGTTGTGATCTTACAACGACGGCAGTGCTGCTTTGTGGAATAAGTTGAACCGTAAGGATCGAAGACAGCCATAATGATTCCCAGCACTTCTCTTTTAGTTGGTGACCTTGTTGAACTTAACACTTCTTTGGATATTCGCTGAAACTTGAGACGGAAACGAAATGTATCATCTACTCCAAGTCCACTGCCGATTGGACACGACATAAGGGATCGTTGAGCTTTGACAGAACTGGTTTCTTGTTGCAGACGAAGTTGCGAAGTGTGAACCCACCTTCAGCATGAATTCTTCTGACCTCTAGACTGATCCTCTCTGCCTCGGCTTGAGTATAAAAGCTAAAAACGAAATCGTCAACATAGTGGTTTTCCAAGACTGCCTTCACAGCTTCAGGTGACTCCTTTTCGAATGAAGCGGCGTTTAGGTTTTTTATGTATTCAGCTACGCAGGGTGAACAGGCAGCACCAAATATCATAGACGACATGACATATGTTTTTATAGGCTTATCCTTACTCCCGTCTCTCCATAGAAATCTCTGAGCGGTTTGATCGGCGACTCGAATCTTAACTTGAGAAAACATTTCTCTTATGTCAGCAACTACTCCAACTGCTCCTTGGCGAAACTTGAAGAGGATTGACAAAAGCGACTTGGCTTGCTCTGGTCCCTTCAATAATATCGAGTTTAATGAAATCCCTCGGACTTCGGCTGCTGCATGAAATACGATGCGAAGTTTTCCTGGTTTGTGAGGATTAATAACCCCAAAGTGTGGCAAATACCAGGCTCGATTTATATTGACTCCGACATCGCTCGGTGACAGCTCTCTGGCATAACCGTTATGAATGTAATTATCCATTTGATATTTATATCTTTCAGCAAATTCTGGGTCTTTTTGCATTTTTGCTTCGATATTATACAAACGTTTTACTGCCATTTGATAGCTGTCTGGCATGCTAATTTTGTCGTGGCGCCATAGCAAACCGGTTTCAAATTGAAAATTGCAAAACGTTATATGTTTCAAGTGCGGCGGTCGCGGGCATGTGAAAGCACAGTGTCGCAGCTACGATAGCAAAGCGAAAAAGGAACAACAAAAGCAATGCAGCTTGTTGGGTGCGTTAGATGCCGGTAGTTTTAACCGTTCGAAGTGGTGCTTGGACAGCGGTGCGACGAGTCACATGTGTTGCGAAAGGGAATTTTTTACGAAATTCGAAACACATTCAGAAATGATTGGTTTGGCTGGCGAAGGCTTCTTACGTGCAGAGGGAAGGGGTGAACAGATCTCTGCGTATTAAAATTGGTAGATGTACTTACTGTATGTACCAAGCATGAAATGCAATTTTATGTCAGTCAGTCGAGCTGTAAAAAGGGATTGGTGCGTGGGATTGAAAATATCAATTTTACATCCAAAATGGCCTGCAAAACGTGCATGGTCAGCAAAATTCATATGCAGCCATTCCCAAATGCAACTGAAAATAGAGCACGCGAGTTACTGGAGTTGGTGCACACAGATGTGTGCGGTCCTTTTGAGACGAGATCGATTGGTGGCTCTAGATATTTTTTGACGTTCATCGATGACAAATCCAGGCGTATGTTCGTGTATTTTCTGAAAGGCAAGGACGAGGTGTTCAGCAAGTTCGTGGAGTTCAAAAACCTAGTGGAACGGCAAACCGGCAAAAAGCTGAAGTGTATTCGCAGCGACAATGGTCGCAAATATGTGAACAAGACATTCGACGGTTTTCTGCGGGAGAATGGCATTGCAAGGCAGCTGACGATGGCGTATACGCCGCAACAAAACGGCATTGCAGAACGAGCCAATCGGACTTTGGTCGAGATGTCAAGGTGTCTGCTGGTGCAGTCAGGACTATGTGAATCATTGTGGGCTGAAGCAGTTTACACAGCTGTGTATTTGCGCAATCGTTCGCCCACAAGTGCGCTTATCAACATGACACCAATGGAAGCGTGGACAGGTAAGAAGTCCTCTATTAGTCACCTAAAAGTTTTTGGTTCCGTTGCAGTGGCACTGGAAAAGGGACGTAACAAAAGCAAATTCCAAGAAAAGGGCAAGGAATACCGCATGGTTGGCTACTCGAGACAAACAAAAGGTTATCGGCTGTATGACGCAGGGACGAGAACAGTGGTCGAAAAACGAGATGTCCTATTCGACGAGCAAAGTCAAATGGAGCACGGTAATGGCAGCAACGTTTCATTCGATTTAGCAAATGATGCTCCAAGAAATACTGGGGGCGTCGATGTCGAGGTTGGCGGAGATGTGTACAGCAGAGGTGACGACGATGATTCTGATGCGGATGAGCACAGTAGCGATCGCGAAGACTATTTCGAGGCCGCTTCAGGTGAGCGCAGCAGCACCAATGAGTTAACAAGCGCGGCTGAACATGTTGAAGAAAAGGGGTTGGTTGTTGATCCCGGCGAACCTAAACTTCTTCGGTCTGGGAAACCATACAATATACTAAGCGCGTTGGTTGCCAGTGACGTACCGATTCCCTTATCGTACGAGGAGGCGATGAGTAGCAACTATGTTTCGTCTTGGCGCGAGGCTATGCAGAGAGAGTATGAGGCTTTGATTGTGAACCAGACCTGGACAGTCGCAGATTTACCAAGAAGTCAGCGAGCTATTGGTTGTAAATGGGTATTTAGCGTGAAACGAGGTGCAGGGGACGAAGTACAACGGTTCAAGGCACGTCTTGTTGCAAAAGGATGTTCACAGCAGTATGGTTTGAACTATGCCGAGACATTCTCACCTGTATGTCGATTGGAGAGTGTACGTTTAATTCTGGCACTGGCTGCGGAGTTGAAACTATACTTGCATCAGATGGATATATGCACGGCATACCTTAACAGCGAGCTAACCGATACCGTTTACATGAAGCAACCACCAGGGTACGAAGACAGCAGTCAAGGCAAGGTCTTATTGCTGAAAAAGGCTTTATACGGTTTAAAACAATCGGGAAGGGAATGGAACTCCAAGCTTGATAGTGTTTTGCGAGGAATTGGGTTCATTCCATGCGACAACGAGCCCTGCCTGTATAAGCAGCAAGAAAGAGGTAATTTATCACTAATCCTGGTATACGTTGACGATCTCATTATAGCATGCCAATCGAAACGAGACTTGGTCAAAATCAAAACCGCTATTTCGAGTTCGTTTGAGTGCGTTGACAAGGGGCCGTTGCAGCTGTTCCTTGGAATGGAAATTCAACGTGAAGGTGAACTAGGCGAGATCACTTTGGGCCAGACACAATAAATCAAAGAGCTGTTGCGACGACATGGCATCGAAAACTGCAGGCCAGCATCCACGCCGTTAGATGCAGGGTATCAGGTGGCCTGTGATAGCAACCAATGTCAGAAGGTAGACGCTGCTTTCTATCAGTCAGCAATTGGCGAGCTGATGTGGTTGGCCTTAACTACCAGGCCGGACATTTTGCACTCAGTGGCGAAATTGGCGCAGCGGAACAAAGATCCGCACAACGAGCATCTTGCTGGCGTAAAGCATATTCTGAGGTACTTGGCATATACGGCTGACATGAAGCTGCACTACAAAGAGTGCGGGAAAGCATTTGCGGGTTACGTTGACGCTGACTGGGGCGGCAACAAGATCGACCGCAAATCGTATACAGGCTACGTGTATTTCCTAGCAGGTGGTCCGGTATCTTGGAAATCGGAGAAGCAACGTAGTGTGGCTCTCAGCAGCACCGAGGCTGAGTATATGGCGTTATCGACTGCGTGCAAGGAGGCGATAGCTATACGACGGCTCATTATTGAAATTGGTTGTGGTGAAACGGACACCCCAACGCTTGTGTACGGCGACAATTTAAGCGCGCAGCAACTTGCCAAGAACCCTGTGCATCATGCGAGGACTAAGCATGTTGATATTAGGTATCATTTTGTTCGACAAATTGTTAACGAATGTAAAATTGTTTTGAAATATGCTTCGACAGATGTTATGATAGCAGACATATTAACCAAGAATTTGCCGAAGAGAAAACATAATGAGTTTAGAAAAATGTTAAATTTGAGTTAAACATATTTTTTTTTTGTAATAGTTTTTCGAAACATGCTTGCATTGAGGAAGGGTGTTGAAAATCGTACATAAATGTATACCAATACACGCATGTTTATGAGTATTAATCCACCATTATGTATACATATACTACGCATATTATATTGTTAAGTAGAATTAAGTTAGTCACGAATAAACTTTGCAAGTGTACACACGTATGACGTGCGAGTTGCGTTTCTTTTCTTTTGGTTACCACATCCCACTCCGCAAACAAAAAGCTCAACAGTAGCAAACGGAATAAGGTGGTCAACACGAGTATCGTTGAACGACGGAAATTGTTGGACTTTGGCAAGTTGTGCCCTTACCATTAGGTCTGGACGTCCGAAGCGAAACGAAAGTGTTTTGATGACCTGACCAACATTGTTCGGATGGATGAGTAAAAATGCTACTGCTTCTTTGGCTTCGCCCTGCAGACATTTTTGCAAACGAATGGTATTCTCCATCGCAGAGTATTGAAAATTCGCAGTGGTTTCTTAAAAGCTTGCCAAAAAGAGCGGCCAATCATCCGGCTTACCCGAAAACACCGGCAGGTTGACGAACAGCTGTCAAACCAGTTTCTGTTGAAGGAGGCAACGTTGATTGAGTTCTTGAACCTGGCGGTACTGAACGTTCTTCAGCTACACGGGGATTTATTTCCAAACCAGCACCCTCAGTCTGGCGGTTGACGTTTTCACGTAAACGCTGCGTTTCGGCTTGATTGAGGCTTTTATCATTCCGCAGTTGGTCCACAGTCTCCTTGAGTGCGCTAATTTGTTCTACCAGTGCGGTCAATAATTGATTTCCTTCGGGCGCGGGCTGTGCTTGCGGCTGCTGCTCCTCGTTCATTTTGTTGGAAGATGTGGTTGTATTTGACTCCAGGCGACTGTCAGAAAAACTCCTACCGAATCGTACAGGGGCTCTGCCTTTGTTAACACGAGCGCTGGTGCGCGGCTGAGTTGACATGCGAAATATTCACACAAAATGGCGGCTTTCTTCACTCATGCGAATGGCTACAAATACGACTGGGCAGTAATTGATCAGGGTGGATATAATTTGCGGCAGTACTTAAAATTGCTGCTGCAGCCCGATTGAGCCACAGCACGACGGCAAAACAAGGCAGAAATCACTAGAGGCAAATCCTTTAGGTTTCGATGACAACGGGAACCAGTGCAATACACGGCAACAATGCAGTTCCACTCCAGGCGACGACGATAACAGCACAGTCAGACGGTGACAAATGCTTCAGGAAAGCAATTTAGACGACGAAATTACACTACGAAAACTTGTAACAATCACGCAAAGACGACGGCAAAAAGCCGTTTTTACAGTTTCAATGTGCGCAATAAAACTTCGATTCACAATTGACGAAAATTGGTAGCGGCGCAGGGAAATTTCGAAAACTTTGTTACAATTGGTTTGGTTATATATTGTTTTATTAAAATTGTTTATGCAGTAAAGGCTATGTTTTATTGTAAAACTTTAGAAATAAATTAAAGTACTTGTCACAATTGATTTTGGCTATTTGATGTTTCGAAATTGTTTAATGCTGCCGCTGCTGATGCCTCTCGAAACTGCAATACCCCTCAAAAGAATTGCATGCGGCAAAAAACAAGGCGATCTAGATAGAAGATGACATTTCATTGGCTGCCCAATGTAATCCCCTCTTTTATTTTGGTAGTGTGTCCCTCTCGTGGTGATATCCTGTTATTGCTCGGCTGTGCTGCCAACTCTCGCTGACCGCGACAATGTCCGTCCTTTGCGAAATTTATCCTGTTCGCTGTTCGATTTCTTCACTAGTGACAACCGTTGATATAGTGTCAAATGTTGTAAGGGAAACCATCAACAGTTAATGGTTGTAGCAATTTTGGCTATTTGATAGATTGCTCCCATAATGTGTGTGTGCTTACGTCTATATTTTTTATTAGTACGTGTAGGAGCATTGGATCCCACGTTAACTGAAACTCTGTCAATGGTTGTAGCAATTTTGGCTGTTTGATAGATTGCTCCCATAATGTGTGTGTGTTTACGTCTATATTTTTTATTAGAACGTGTGGGAGCATGGGATCCCATGTTGACGTGTCGACCCCCAATCCTTTTTCTCCTCGCAGGCATTCTTGAGTCGTGTCATGGGTCAATTTTATTGCTATCGCGCTTTCAACGGTTATTGTTGTCCGGCCCATATTCAGAACAGAAGTTACCAACAGGCTTGATTGTTCTCGAATCTTTCATTAATAATCTACTGAATGTCATCCCATCGACGTCCATTGTTCTAATCTTAAGCTGATAAAACTCTTTAGGTTTATCAACAAGTTCGATGGGAATGGCTCTGTGTAGAAGGCTGACTTATTTGACTTATTTCCGCTTGTTGTTTTCTAATTAGCCCGCTATGTCGGAGCCGTTTTGTAGAGATTGACGAACTGGAACGTGTGGTTTGCTAAGCATTCCTGCCCTGTCCACTTGAGGTTTTGGATATGCACCCTTTTCCTTGTCGGACTTGGAGATAGCTGCTGCTCTCCTTGCTTCATGTTATGACCAAAGCGTGTCTAGGGTTACTTCGGGCTTAATTGCTTCCAGTATGGCCTTCAGTTCGCAATACACAGTGTGCACCCTTTCTGGTAAGTTCCTAGTGGTGTAAGGTGTATCCGTGACGTTTGTCTTAAATGGCTAGTGATGAGAATGCAAAATTTACAGCGTGTGACTACAAAATATTAGTAGGACGAAACCCCAAAAAGGTGTGAGAAGAATAAATTATTTTTATGCTGATAAAGCAAAGTGCACTACAGTATGTTTGAGAAAGTAAGAGCGTCAAAACTGTATAAGTACAATGTGTTGTAAAAGAAAGTTACAAAACACAAAAGAATGTTACAATTGCAGAACTGAATTTTTTAATTTATTCAGTACCAACTGTGTCTACCCAACAATGTTTCCTTGTTCATCTCTACTAGTTTCGATGCGGGCTTATTACTTTGACACGTTCCTTTTACCTTTAGGTAAAACTTCCGAACATTATCCATGTCGTAGCTCCTCTCCATTTCCTCGATCGCGCGCTTCTCATGCTCTTGTTTTTTTTCTCCGGAGAAATCGATGTTCTTCCCTCCTGTTTTGATCGTAGAGCTCACGAGCCGCTCTCGTATTTCTGTGCAGTGCCGCTTTGTAGGCACATGTGCTTGCCAGCGGTCTTCAATAATCCAGGCGTTTCGTGTAAGAGGGCGCGTGAAACCCAGCAGTTGCGGCAGTTTTAATAGCTTCTCGGCATCTAAGCTGGTGTTCAGCACTTGACGTTGGCTGCGAAGGAGTTCTGGAGAGGTTAAGGGATACGCGATCGGCAAATGTTCTAGCGGCTTGTTGCGATCGCAACCGCACAACGTTGAATTTCCTCATAGTATTTCCCTGTTTTTGTGGCGTCTGAGATATTCGTACATCCGACGTACAATGGCTGCAATTAGGTAGTGATCCGAGTCTATGTTGGTCGCATTGTTACCTTAGAAAAATTTCAGAAAGAGTCAAATAAAAAAAGAGTTCCGGATAAAAAAAGGAGTCCGATAACAAATTAAAGAAAAACACCATTAACGCTAAACTTGTATTTCAAATTAAATAGGACAACAAACGTAATGCCTATTTAAGACTAAATAACAATCTAAGTTGTAGTAGATTAAGCGAACAAAAAAAGACTATTCTCGCTGAACTCACCCTTTCGATTAAAATATGAAGTTATCCAATTAGGTATGATTAAGAAAAAGGGGCAACCAACTTCCGGTTGGTGTCAAGGAGACATTCAAAAAGACAACAGAAAACGAGGAAGACACAAAAAAACAACTTGTATCGGAATAAATAAAGGAAATTCGGAAAAACGCCTGCATTTTTATTAAAATATCGGCAATACAACTTCAGATGTGGGGTAACACATTGATCAACAAGAAAAATCGTGTGGATGACCCTCTGTAACCAAGATTCGGTAAGATAAAAAAAATTAATACTAAGCTAACAAAGGCACAACTTCACGACGCACTTTTGGCGGCGCGTGTTGTTCTGCAACTGTGGCCCAACTTCGGGCGTTGTATGACCATGAGTTGGGTGCAAGCAACCTTCTGGATTAAAAGAGCGATGCGGACGACTCAGATGGCTTGGCAACGAAGCTTCCGATGACAAATCCAACCACAGCGAGTTTAATTTAAGCTCCAATTGCTTATGGAATTAAGACTTTTGTTACTTATGAAACTTCCGCTGCGACCACTTCAGAAACATCAGTACAGCAGCACCTAAGATGAATACTTCAGCTTCCGTCATTTTAGTAGCACCGACGACTTTCAGCAGCGTAACAACTCCCGCCGAAACCAATATGTCGAATTCTAGAGCAACGCTCAGCAGTGGAACAGCGTGCGCTACCAGCAGTACCATCATGACCACTTCAGACATCGAAGAATAGCGAGAATTGGCTCGTCTGGAAAGATGCAAGCGCATTGCAGACCTACGCCGAGAGGTTGATGAACCCGAGCCGACCACACTTCCAGTCAAGCAAGTGGACTTCAGCGACATTGAGGATGCAGTCTCTCATTTTTCCGTTGACGACTCCTATGGGATTCGCAAGTGGATCGCCGACTACGAAGATGTAACTCAATCCCTAGGGTGTGATGATGAGTACAAATACGTGTGTGCACGAAGACTGCTCGGACAACTCGAGTGAACACCTGGGATGACCTAAGTAATCCGCTTATCGCAGTGTTCGATAAGCGACTGACTCGGCAAGAGGTTTAAAGACAGTTGAGTCATCGAACACGCAGGCGAGATGAAACACTTCTATACTACGTTTTATCTACGCAGGAAATATGCCGATGTGGAGGAAGACGACATCATAGAGTACATTATAGATGGACTCGCTGATACATCATCAACAGCATCCATTCTCTACGCCAAATTACTTCCAGAACTTAAGAGCTTGCTGTCACGTTATGAAAAAAGAAGTATTAGGAATGCAACAGCAATCCTTAGAAGCAGCGCCCCTAAGTCAGTGGGAACAGCCACACCAACGATGAAAAAGTGTGACGCAGTGTCGATGGATAGCCAATCAGATACTTCAATTGTTCAGCATACGGGCACATAGCTGCCATCTGCCCTAACGAGAAGAGACCTGGTGGACCGTATTTCAGTTGTGCAGACCCGACTCATATCTATAAACAGTGCCCAGCATCGGAGACAGGTAGGCGCTATCAATAAAATCAAACCCGGGGCCACTTCAGATAACGACTACGACGACGACGAAGTACAACAATCGTTAAGATCTGTACAACTGGGAAGCATTGCTTTTATTGGAATTGAAACTAAGTGCACGAATTTTACTAAACTTAATTGTCTTCTTGATACTGGTAGTCCGGTTAGCTTCATTCGAAGATATATGGTACCTGAAGAAATCCGACTTGGCAGTTTATCGTATTCAAATTATAGGGGACTTGGTGGTGTCAAAATTTATGCTTACGGTACGTTATTTTGTTACCTTAAAATCGCAGAAAAACTAACAATGGTTTCACTTCTGATCATTTCAGATGAAACAACACTTATGCCTCTGCTTATTGGTCGGGATGTACTTCAGATTTTTGACATCAACTTAAGAATGAATAGATTTACAAGTAAGATTTCTTCGAAACCAATTTGTAATTCGGACAATAATAAAAACTAGATATTAAATCATACGTATTGGTGCACTTATTTTTCCAATTCCAAAAACAAAACTACACCCGAATTACCTGCGCAATAGGCATAGGACTTTTGCGATGACGGTCAGACAGAGAAAGCGAGAGTGATAATTGAGAAACTTGATTTAAGTAGCGATGATTCTGTTCCTCAGGTACCGATTAAATGTGAGACTGGGCAGCATATATTTGACATAGAATGGGAAAATAAAGCTGAATTTTTAATAGGGCCTGAACTTAATCGAATAACTTCTGAAGTAATGCGTAAAATCATTTATGACGACTATGTGAATTTTGATAAATCTAAAGTGAAACCTTTAGAATACGAAATCCGAATTCGACTTCTGACCGATACCCCGTTCTTCTGTCCACATCAACGATTGTCTTTCGCAGAAAAACGGGAAGTAGACATTATTATTAATAATCTTATAAACCGCGGAGTAATTAAGCACAGTGATTCCCCTTACGCGTCACCTATTGCATCGACAAAGAAAAAGTCTGGCGAGATACGAATGTGCGTCGATTATCGCACACGGTAAGAGACAACTATCCGCTCCCGTTGATCGGGGATTGCCTTGACTATTTTTCGGGCAAGAATGTGTTCACCCTGCTCGATCTTAAGATTGGCTTTCACCAAGTAAAGGTTTCATCGGACTCCAATTATCTTACGTCTTTTGTGACTCCGACGGGACAATATGACAATATTCTTAAAGATGCCTTTCGGTCTTAATGCTGAATGCTCCCAGTATCTTCCAGCGCTTTATTTCTTATACCTTCCGTAAGTTTACCGAGTCTAAGTTGATTGTCATTTATATGGATGATATAGTCATAGCCAGCGATAATTTGATGGACTATCTCCATTTATTAAGAGATGTTCTGCACTGTCTACCAGAAAATGGTCTCGAGTGCCGTTTTGCATATTCAGCTATAGAATATTTGGGTTATAGCGTGACTGAAAAGGGTATAGAGCCAAGTGACTCTCACCTGAGAGCTATTCATCAGCATCCAGTTCCTAAGAATAGTAAGGAATTACATTCCTTCCTTGGATTAAGTTCTTACTTCCGGCGTTTTGAGAATTCGTTCTCCAGAATGTTAGACCATTGCATGATCTTCTGATCAGAAGACAAACCCTACATTTTCTCTACTGAGTGTGAACAGGCCTCCCAAAAATTAAAGGATAGCTTGACATCTTCGCCAGTGTTGGAAATCCATGACCCGGCTCGCGAAACTGAGTTGCATTGTGATGCAAGCTCGTTAGGGTACGGAGCTGTCCTCCTTCAGAAACATTCTTCTAGAAGTACTACTGCTCAGGAAGCTAAGTACCATAGCTTCGCGTTGGAGACTCTAGCTATTATTTCTGCACTTCGACGCTTTCGAGTCTACTTGGAAGGGATACTATTTACAGTGGTGACTGAATGTAATTCACTTACGCTTACTTTAAACAAGAAAAGTGTTAATTCCCGGATATCACGCTGGGCTCTTGAGCTCGAAAATCAGCATCGAAGTGGGTCGAAAATTACCCATACTAACGCCCTAAGTAGATGTTTTATGGTATCTGTAGTGAATTCTGAAGACATTGATTTTTAATTAAGGGCTTATCAAAGCCACGATGCTACGATTGTAAGGTTTATGGAGAAGTTATGCTCGAAGGAGTCCAAACAGTATGTCCTGCAGGACGGAGTAGTGTTTCGGAAAAGTCATAGTGGTAATTTAAATATGTTTGTCCCCTCCGATCTGGAATCCAATCTTTTCCCACATTACACATGTGGACACATACTATCATATTTTTAAACAAGTAAGAGTAAATTCGTCAATTCACCACGATTTCTTCGTCAATCCGCCACTATTTCCCCCGCCGCTTCACCGATCTCGCCGACAAACCAAAAACGAAGATGCCGGATATAGAAACTAATCCAACACGGAAATGGCCAAAATGAAACATACACCACAGATAGAATGCATCTAGCAAATGCACTGGAAAATAGAAACTCGTTCAGCATATACTAGGTATAAAGTAAAGAACTTAAATTGTAAAACAATATTGATATATTTTGGATTGCTTTGGTTTATTAAATAATAAAACAAAACTTAAGGAAAAGAGAACTAAATTTGAGTTATACAAATAAACTCATACAATTTCAAAAATTGTTGAGGTACCAACAATAAAAAAAAATGTATAATGGTTGTTGGCAACAAATAATTAGATATAATAATTGCTGTATTAAAAAATAATACATTTATTTTTAGGCGATGTTCAAGCAAATAAATGAAGGAATACTTTTTTTCATCCTAAAATAATATGAATCTTCACCGAAAATGTAAGGAAGCCATGTTTTATACAATTCACTAATGTGAATTCTATAAACGAAGATTTTTTATGATATCAAATAGGGTAGGTCGCAAAGCATTCTTTTTAAAAAGGACAATTAAAACAGTACGAATTATTTCAAAGAGTTTCTGAACGCCTGAGCAAAGTGAAAGCATAAGTTTATGAGCTCTAATTAAATAAAACAACAACTATAATTTTCTCAAAATGTTTTTATGTTTAATTTTTTTTTTTCTGCACAATTTTGATATTTGATATTTATTTATTTAGTTTAAAACATTTACAAAGATTACGATGAAGTATCTATAATGACGTAAATGTTATCATGAATGATTTATTTATTTATTACAATTTAATATTATATTTTAAAATTTGATTTAGGTTAACATGAGCGTTAAATATAAATTGAAATTGGATACAAATGCTTCCATTAAAATTATAAAAGAGAAATAGAAAAGTTAAAAATTTAGGCAACAACGTTTATTATAATAGAAATATTAAAATACAAAGTTATAAAATAAATATATAAAATATTGAATATTGTATTATTATAACAATTCTGAATTGAAAGCGAAGCAAACAGTATTTTTGTACAGGTGTGCTGTGTATTTTCGAAGATTAAATATCATTATCATTAGTTTATTCCAATTCGCGTATTAAAACACTTCCTTAATTTGGTTATAAATATATTTTAAGGTACTTAATTTCCGAAAATTCATATCCCATACTGCAAATAAATAAGTAATATAACCTCCAGATCAATATTTTATTTTAGTGAATTGTCATCTGTAAATGTCAATGTCACCTTAAAGTTACCATAATTAATCACTCATGTTTCTGTATTTGTGTAACAATTTCAAGCCTATGCGAAAAGGCAATCAGATATGGTTAATTGTTTTATAGTATTTTTTTAACCGAATAATACTGTATTGGGGCAATCCGAAAAAACATGAATAGTGAAAATGTATTAACTTACTGCAATCATCTGTTTTCATGGGAAACTTTAATTACTACAAGTAAGGCTGAATACGTTAAGTTTATTTCATTTGACATATAAAATACAATTTTACTGAGCTTTACTGAATACATCCCTTGTCATAAATGAGGTGAATATTCAAACATATATTTTTAAAATTGTTCATAGTGAAGTGAAATTTGTTGTTACTTAAAGTGCGTAAAGTGAAATGAATATTATAAATAATAAAAAAAATTCCGAATATCTACTGTACTTTAAGTTGCTTTATTTTCAGAACGGGTGCAATAGGCCTACTGGGGAAACCGAACACCCGAGAGAAAAAAAAATCGGTTAACGCACCATAAGCATACCTCATAGGTGGCGTGGAAATGCTCAAAAGTATAAATATAGTATATTAAAAATAATTGCTTTTACCAACAATAAATAAACTTTCTAAATAAATTTACATAATGTAGTTTTTATTAAAGGAGTCTGCTTTGCTGCTTTTTATCTCTATCTTCTGTAAATTTCAACAAGAAGCTGCTCAAAATGTATCTTTGCCACAAGGGACAAGACCCCTTTGTTTACCAACAATCTACTACTCTCTACATGAAAGTCGGGAACGAACTACAACTACAATCATATAAATATTCGACAAATAAACTTTCATAAAATTAACATAGTTTTTATTAAATTCCAAAATTATTGTGTTGCAAAATGTGATTTAATAAAAAAGAAGTGGATTTAATACGTTTTTTTAAGTAATTCCATTACTCCGTTTATACAGTCTTACACCACTTCATGGAACATTCCTGGTGTATTGTATTTTTACTGGTCATCCTTTAACACGACCATACCGTCATTTTCATTGATTGACTCCTGCTTTTCTTCTCTTGATATCTAAGATGTAGAATATATTTTTCGCCTGCCTGCTGTTGCCAATTGACAAAACTCATGTTTTCTTGGTACGCGTATGTAAGACGGCACAAAATAACGCTCATCGACGCTAAGGAAATTCATCAAAACGTCTTGGCATTACCAATACATATGTATTATACTTAAGCCGTCATTTGTTGGATTTTCAGTCGTATTAGTTTGCATTAAACCTAGGTGCAAACTTCCTAAATAATACCCACATACAAAATCTAAATATGCCATCATGTAGGGCAATAAAATTGCAACTTAATAGTATATATTTGATCCATATCGGATAAGTAATGACAAGGGTTAAGTGGTTCAGAAATGACAAGGGTTTTAATGTACTTTTTCTTGCATTTATGGCCAAAGTAAAATCGAAAATGCAGAAAAAGCACATTCAAACCCATGTCATTTCTGAACCAGTTAACCGATAGGGATCAGATTTTTGCTATTAATTCCCAATTTCAATACCCTAGATATGAGTCTAATTAAGTTTTCCAGGCGGGTATTATTTTAGAAATTCGTTCCTATGTTCAATTTACACTGCTCTGATCGAAAATCGAATCCAAAAATATGTTAAGACACGAGCCACTTCGCACCACTTATTCGATATGGAAATATATTCTATTTAGTATCACTATTCATACCAGGTGGAGTAAAAAAGAACAAAATAATAGTAGAAGTAGAGGAAGATGGGTTGGGCAGGCAGGCTAAAGGACCAAACATATGGGTAGCATCGTCTTCGACGTCACTCAGCGCGTTATTGAGCTCCATAAATATTATATTAGCATTGTGTTCATTGTCCGTTCCGTTATGCTAAAAGGAGAGAATTAATCTGAGTGCTTTGAACAAAAAACAATTATTTTTACGTACTTTATCAGGATGCACTGCTAAACATGTTCTGCGGTACGTTTTTTTAACATCTGTCGGCGTTATGAGAGTTGACATTTAACTTTTTTTCCACTTTGCATCGTTCCACAGCACCGTATCCAATGAGCACAGTAGAGCACCTATGTTGTTTTTCTTTCCCTCAGTCTAAAAAGCGATCAACAATGAGTCAAGCTATCTATCCATCTAAAGAGTTAGTCATACGTATTACCCATTCCATAATGCGTAGTTTATCTGGATCCATGTCCTTAACAAGCTCTTCTTTTCGTCTTTAATTTATAGAACGGTCCTTGATGTGTTTTGCTTCCAAATTTGTAGCCCTGTTCTCCTAAGGTGTCAGCAAAAATTTCTGCATTTGTGGGTGCCGCATTTGGCGGTGCTTTCGGCTCGAAACAGGATCTACTATAGTCTGGGCGATTGGTCGCCGCTGTTGGCTGCGACTGTGGTTAGGGTGCGGCTGTTGTCTGATTGGGTTGACTAGGAAATTGTCCACCAATTGCACCGTTAGGTGATTTTAAATTATGCGATGGCGATGGATTTGTCAGATTTCGCACAGATGCACTTCTGGCATAATTGTGTGTTGGGCTTGAGAAGTGTGTTACATAAGGACTGTTTGTACTGTTTGACTGGTACAATCAACATAAGCGATTTCTACTGTTCTGCGTTACATCTACATACCTGTTGTGGTGACGTTTCTTTACTAGGTCCTTGACTGGAGCTCATACCAGCTGCGAAAGTCGTTGTTGCTGCTGGTCGACGTGGAAAGCTCAATGGAACTGATGGAGTTACCGTCGGAGCTGTAGTCCCCGATGCTAACCCATTGCAATCTAAATTAAACTCAGCTGCAGATGGTGCTGATAAGCTTATCGAACCGAAAATATCATCTAATCCGGCAGTTGATCATTCTCGAATGTTATCTACAAAACAAAAGAGAATACCTATTTCTAGCATTTTATTCAATGCTAACATCTGCGGCTTCACCTAAAATATCAGGAATCGGAGCCGAACGTAATTTACCACAATCAAAATAACCCAACAAATCAAAGTTAGCCTCCGTTGGAGGTACAATGTGAGGCTGACTTTGAACTGTTGGTTCCGTGGGCATTGACTGGCTTCCCAAATTAAGCAAATCAATTGGGGGAGCTGGTGAATGGCTTTCATCTACATTCATTGTGATCCGTTACGTCTGGCATTACTAAAGGTGATTGAACAAGATTGTTGCCTTTTATGTGCGGTGGTGGTAGCGCGGATCTCACTGGTGCGATTTTACGATGCTCTGGTCGTGGTGTCGATGTTGGTTTTGTTACTACAAAAGGAAAGACAAAATATTTTCAAAGTGTGACCCCGATAGCAATTACTCACCGAAATTGTCGACCATTTTCATTTGTGGCCGTCCCATTCCTTTGAGAGCATTGTGTACATGGTAAAAATAAACACTATTAGGTCGCCACAAACTGTCAGATTGATTGGAAGGACAAATTTCCCGGGCCAGCCAAGTATAATTTAAAGAAAAGAAAACATAACATGGTTATACAATACGTGATCAACAAACAACAAGCAACTCACTTCATTTTCTCATAGTCTTGTACCGTATTCATGAGCAATCTTTCATTGCAGTACACCTCAATGTACATTCGGCAATCATCACGTGCTTTTGTCATTCGCTGCACCGGCTGGCACACCAACGGCAAGAAATGCGGCCTCGGTTTTTTCCTGAAATTAAAGAAAAGTAAAACAAGAACAAAAAAATGTTGTTCGATTTGCGAAATAAGATACATTTAAAGCTGAAAATACAGATTTTACTTCCGAAAACTCGCGAACACAAAAAAACTGAAACAATTGTTTACTTTTATGAAGACAAATGTCAAAATAACCACCACAGATGAGGAATTAACCAGATAGTCAACTCTGCAATCCCCTATCACTTTCAACCCGCAAAAAATATTTAATAACGGCCGAAAAATCCTCTCTCAATTTTCCCATCTGTGAATATGTGTGAGCCAGACACATGAAGTTAGATCTAATTTACTAGATTACCCGCCAAAAATAATTGTGGGGAGTTTTGGAATATATCCAAATCGCAACAATAAAACAGCTGGTCACGGCGGATGTGTTGGGAAATAGGAAATTCTGCGAAGTGTTGAGTTTATGTGATTCAACTTTTTTTTTTATTTTAATATAAATGTTTATAAAGAAACAAAAAATTAGTTACCCAATAAAGTTGTTACAATTTAGTTGGAATATTTTTTGCGGTTATAAGAAATAGTTCTCTATTTTTTATCTGCCTAAAAATAAACATTCTTGGGTTGTTGTACTTTTCCATTTTGGTTAATAAAATGAGATAAAATGCATATTTTATTATATTATTGCATAAATATTACTAAATTAGTAATTTTTGAGTGTAAAATATTTGTAGTAAATAGTTTGCAATGGTTTTTGATGTATATATTAAATTCTTTGATTGTTTTATTACTTATTTATTATTTGATTGTTTTTATTCAACACATGAAAGTTTAATGAATATATGTACATATTCGGGTTCCGTGCATGGATAAAAAAAAGTGAAAAAGAAGTATTTGTAATCCTTTTTAAATTATGTTGTGTAACAAGATTTGTACGTTTAGTCAATCAATCAATAGCTGTTTTTTTTCTAAGGCGGTTATGTTACATATATATTGAATTAATTAGCTACTTTTTTTAAGAGCCGACTTTATTTGTCTAGTTATAATGTTTTGTAATTTTATTTTATATGAAAATAAACAAAACAATTTACTACTACTACTACTACTAGGAAATAATTGCAAATTTTGTTAAAAAAATGTTTTGATGTACCAAAAATAATACTTGTAAGAATTTGGATTACGTTTTATTAAAAAGCGTTTTAAACCAATTGTGGTCAATCGTGTAGAGTTACTTAACTGCTTCAATATAACTATCCATAATCTACGCAACCCTTGCTAGTATAGTTATACTTAAATTTATTATCAACCGAAAATGTATGATGAAATTACTTATTATATATTAGTCACGTTAATCAATATTAATTTGTTTATTTTTCATTAAAAATTAGATTAAATTAGTTAAAACACAGCTTTATTCTTAATATTATAATATTTTATTATGTTATTAGTTGTGTGGTAAGTATGTTTTTATCAATCAATATTCACCGCATATTGGCCATGTTTATTTTACACACCCAAATTGTGAGTTGTAATCTGCTGAAATTCATCAACTGTTCCCAACTTCTTGCTATAAAAAATGGCATTTCATGGCCGCGGCCATTAGCCCCATATAATTCGATTTATTCCTACAGATGAGGAATTAACCAGATAGTCAACTCGAGAACGAATCTCTCACCTTGCCTACAAGCTAAGTCGAACTGATTAGCCCCACATAATTTGCACCTATATGGGCTTTAACGTGCAAAGCAAATGGGAATCACGCATACATGAATCGAATTATATGGGGCTAATGGCCGGCGCCAAAAAAAGGCTTTTTTTATAGCAAGAAGTTGGGAACAATTGATGAATTTCAGCAGATTAAACCTCACAATTTGGACAATATGCGGTGAATATTTATTTATAAAAACTTACTTACCCCACAACTAATAATTATAACAAAATACTATAATATTGAGAATAAAGCTATGTTTTAACCAATTTATTCTAATTTTAAATGAAAAATAATCAAAATAATATTGATTAATGTGACTAATATATAACAAGTAAGTTGATCATATATTTTCGGTTGACAATATATTTAAGTATAACTTTACAAACACGGATATTGTTATGGATGGTTATATTGAAGCATTGAAGTACTTTTATGCTACGTTTCCACCATAAAATAAACCGAGATTAGCACAAAAAATTAAATATTATTCTTTTAGCGTTTCCACTGAAGAAAATAGACTAATCTGATGTTTGGCTCTCTTATGCTATAAAACTAAGAACGTAATTGACATTTCAAAAGAGAACAGATGTTTTTTCTTGAACGACAAACAAAGCGAAAATACAATTAAAATTGGTTGCTATAGTTTAATGAGTGGAAAAAGAATGAAAATGTTATTAGCACACCATTTTATTCTTCAAACCAATATCAATGTTTTAATGGTTACATTGGCCGGGAGAAGTCGCATATACAGAAAACACCGCCGTCAGTGCTTAATGAATGTTGGGGTAGCTAGAACGAACAAAATAGCAATTCAAGAAAAGGTATGAGACATATTGAGAGTAGTATAGAGTCGTATAGAGTGTGTTCGCAACCCGAAAGTATATTATAACGAAGTATATTACCTAGATTTATTTTTATACTTGTGTTTAGCAGATTTCAATTTGTGTGGTTACATTGCAATTGTATTGTATTATTGTTATTTTTTTTCCTTAGGCGGCTTTGGAAATTTTTTATAAGTTAATATGTTTTATTTTAAAATTTATAGTAAGTGATAGACAGAAGAAGGGGAACAGAAGGTAGCTGGAATGCACTGCATAAGTATATTATGGGTGCATTTTTCTATCTATGCCTGGTAGTTGAGTACAACTCACAAATAAGCATGCACATTATGTTAAATATATATATTTAATTAAATAGCCACTCTTTTTAACAGTCGACTTTATTTGTCAAGTTATAATGTTTTAAATTTGTTAAAATTTGTTTTTTTATGAAAATAAACAAAACAATTTAATACTAATACTACTAGTAAGTGATTGCAAATGTTATTAAAAAAGTGCCTTCACGTATCAAAATTAATATTTGTCAGATTTTGGTTCACGTTATATTAAAAAGCGTCTTAAACCAGTGCCCATTTATGTAAAAGTACTTAACTGCTTCAATATAACCATCAATAACCTACGAAATCCTAGTTTGTATAGTAACACTTAAATTTATTGTCAACCGAAAATGTATGCTCCACTTATTTAGTATATAATAGTCACGTTAATTGATATTATTTTGATTATTTTTCATTATATTATAATATTTTTTTATGGTTGTGCGAAAAGTATGTTTTTATAAATCTATTTTCACCGCATATTTTGCATGTGTATTTTACACACCCAAATTGTGAGGTGTAATCTATTCAAATTCATCAACTGTTCCCAACTTCTTGCTATAAGAAATGACATTTCTTATCATTTCCTACCATGAAAACCCATATAATTCGATACATGTGTGCACGGCTCCCGTTTGATTTGCACGTAAGAACCCATATTAGTTTATTTTCAGCTCGACTTAGCTTGTAGGCAAGCTGAGAAATTCTCTCTCGAGTTGACTTGGTTAATTTCTTATCTGTGGAATGAGATTCACCATTCCTATCTTCCCTGTACTGCCAATTTATGTTGGACAGAGTATAGCTCTAGACTATTTAAAAAAAAATGGCTTAATTACCTGTTATTATTACAAAAATTTAAACTAAACAAAACTTTAACTATACACCTTCCTTTCTTCTAAGCAACAACAATAATGACCACGAAGTTATTGAAACAACAGAATTGCCCTGGATGTTTTTAAAAACAATTTACCTGAGCCCACAAAAATTATTGTGCTCTGTCGAAATCCACAATCAATTAGAGAAGCCTATAAAATAATTCTTGAAATTAATCACCAATCCTATGTAAACAATAATATTCAAAATAATTTAAATTATAGGAACAATAACAATCAAAACCATTCATATTCTAGAAACAACAATTCTAATAATCAAAGTTACAATATTAGGCGTAATACCATTAGTACAGAACAACAAAACCAAACAAACAATAGATGTAGTCAATCACGAAGCTCAAATAGGTATCAACCGCAAAATGGTATAGGGAACCCATGGATGTGTCCCTTAATGAAGACAGAATCACATACAACCAAAACCCTAACGAAAATTATCACAGTTTTTTAGTAATCTGCCTAAACAACTTCCCTATATGGTCATTAAAACTGAAATTAGACCGCCTAAATTTATCATTGACTACGAGGCAGAGCATGGCAAAATTTTAATTTTAACAAAAATGTGTGCTATCCCAAGTGGCAAGTTCCATCTCAAAAACACGTCTTAAAAGTACTCA
The DNA here is from genome assembly GCA_963576555.1 of Ferdinandea cuprea. Classification (NCBI taxonomy): domain Eukaryota; kingdom Metazoa; phylum Arthropoda; class Insecta; order Diptera; family Syrphidae; genus Ferdinandea; species Ferdinandea cuprea. The sequence continues at coordinate 27,795,973 of OY754962.1, forward strand.
ACCGCAATGTCAACGAAGAAGAGGAACTGTACGCGAACATTGTCCATCGCAAAGAAGATGCCTTGAGCGTATTCAGTAGCGAAAATATTAAATCACAAATTCCCGATATCCTTTTCGCAGATCATTTAAGCCATGACGATACCTTAAAATTAAAATACTTGCTTAATTCTTTTAAATCTATTTTTTATAATTTTCTATAACGACATAGATGTTCTATCATTTAAAAACGAAATTAGACACCCAATTAACACTGAAAATGATGATCCTATTTTTAGTAAGCTTTACCGCTATCCAGAGACCCATTCAAGTGAGGTGGATAGACAAATTTCTGAAATTTTGTAGCAGAAAATAATTGTTGCAAGCAGTAGCCCTTACAATTCGCCCTTTTGGGTTGCTCCTAAAAAGGATGATAGAAACGGACAAAAACAATGGCAATTGTAATAGACTACAGAAAAGGATTTCACCAAATTGAAGTAAATCCTCGGGACAGACAGAAAACTGCATTTTCAACTAAGAATGAGCACTTTGAGTTTCTGCGAATGCCGTTTGGGTTAAAGAATGCCCAAGCGACGTTCCAGAAACTAATGAACCATGTGTTTAGAGACTACATCAATAAGATTCGTGTAGTCTACTTAGATAACATTCTTGTATTTTCCGCCAGTTTTGAGGAGCATTTACTTTCTCTCAAGAAAATACTTCAAAAACTCAAAGAGAGCAATCTCAAAATTCAAGTGAGCGAATGCATTTTCGCTGACTTATCTACCAACTACCTAGGTCATGTAATTGTAAATAACGGAATAAAACCAGACAAAAACAAAATTCAATCAATCACTTAAATGAAACTACCAAATACTGTAAAAGGTATAAAACAATTTCTTGGTATAACCGGTTATTATAGAAAATTCATCAAGGACTATGCGAAAGTAGCGTATCCTATGATAAAACCTATGACCTATATTTTCACAAAAATTTGTCCTTACCACAGACGCATCCGGTTATGCTTTAGGAGCCGTGCTTAGCCAAAACAACCATCCGGTTTGTTATGCTTCTCGAAGCTAAATTATTCAACTATAGAAAAGGAGCTCCCTGCGGTCGTGTGGTCTGTGAAATATTTCAGGACTTATTTATACGGCAGAAGATTTGTTGTTCGAACTGACCACAAACCCCTTGTATGGTTAAATGGGAAAATAGAGCCAAAGCTCTAATGTTGGAAAATCATGCTCAACGAATATGATTTCGATATCAAGTACCTTCAGGGGAAATAAAATTGCGTAGCAGATGGGCTAAGTAGGTTTATTGATGAATATGAAACTCAAGATATTTCAAAGGCTAACGATGAAGTAAGTTTATTAGGCAACTTTAATAAAGAAGAATTTATGAATAACAAACGATATGACGAAGAAGTAATTTTTCAAGTTTTAGTACCGAGGAATAATAAAAACGAAGTTTTGTCTACTGGTGCTACCATCCACAGTGCGATGAAAGATGAAACTCGTCACATTTATATCACTGAAAATCCAAAAAAAAACTTTTTATATATAAAATTCATCTTTTTTAGGACCTACAGAACAAATTTTTGTGAAAATAGTTCACAAGAAAATTCAAAATATTCTCCAAGTAATACAAGGTAGCGACCTTTTTAATATTATGAAGCGCTGTTGATCAAGAAAGGCCTAATATTCATACATTGCGATGATTTGCCACTGTATTTTAATTTTAAAGATATCTATGTGAAATATTTCTCTATGAATAGAAATCTAAAAAATTGTTAAAAACCAATCTTAAATCGAAAGACTTTGTAGACAAAAATGAACTTATAACAATAATAAAAAACGAGCACTTTAGTAAATAATCACAGAGGTATTAATGAAATGTCCTTGGAACTAAGAAAATTATACTTTTATCCAAATTTAAAAATTGAGATTCAGAAGTTCAACAACAATTGTAAAATTTGTAATCTCGAAAAAACATTATCGGCAACCACTTCAAGTACAGATGGAATTAACAGAGACATCTAAGCATTTCAACGATATTTTCCACATGGATATTTGGTTTCCCGAACGTGGAAAACTGTATTTAACTACTATTAACAAATTTTCAAAATACGGGACCATTCTCATTTTGGATGACAGAAATTGGATTTTCTTTTCGAAATTCTAACAACTCAATTTTTTCTTAACTTTTTTTTATTAGTTTTGAAAACGTTTGCCGAAATGTCACTTGTTAAAGGCTTAACTAAATTCGGCAAAAAGTGAAGTACACACACAAAAATGTTTTTTCTCTTTCCACACCGTTTGCCTTAAGCCTTAAGGCTTTACTACATTTGGCAAAAGTGACTTTTTCAAAGCTCACATTTAGACACAATGTGTCCTTTCACTTTTGGCACTGAATGTCCCTGTAGCTCATTAAGTGCAATAAATTGAGACCAGAAAATATTCCTTTTTTATAAAGATTATCTTATGAACAAAAAATTAATTATAAAAAAATCGCGTGCTTCCAAAAAATCTTTTGCGTTGACTGCTACATCTATGTTGTCGTTAGTTCTTTGTAATTGTGTTTCGCTGAAGTCGCCACAGCACTCCTCCCCAAGTGACAGCGATGAATATTATGTTTGTTATTATTTTAATTTGCAAATCTTATTTGTTTTAGTTTTTTTCTTTGCAGGATATGTTATTAATTTACCCAAAAGATTTGGCGACGTGGGCGATGGTCGTGCTACAGCTGAACTAGTGCCTGGTGCTGAGCTTGTAGCTGATACAGAATTACGCGGAGGTGACGATGATGTTCTGAATCCTGGCCGTGATGAAATAGTCATTGGGTGTGAGCTAGTCCGTGCTGTACACTGGGCTGATGAATATGCAAGTGTCGATGGTGTTCTACATTCTGGTCCTGATGGAATATTGATTGGAGCAAAGCTGCATGCTGGAGTGTCTGTTACTGTTTCGTCGACGAAGTTTCCAAAAAAAAGCCTGCCTTGAGACGTTCTGTGGATATGGTTTTTGGTGTTCCCTCGATATTGACTTTAACACGTAATCAGAGATGCGTTCCAGTAGTTCGCACGGGCCATCGTATGGCTGCTCACATGGTTTTCGAACTGCATCAACTCTCACAAACACATGAGAGCGAGTGAAGAGTGTTTTGTGTGCGAATGGTTTTGTTCGGCAGTGAATTTTTCAACGAAGATTTCAGGTTACGCAGCTCTGTTTGTCATGTGTAATATCGATGAAATCTTTTAGAATGTTGGAAAAACTGTTGTTTTCGTCTATAGTTCTAAGTGTTGGTTGTGAACTGCTGATGATACGGCTTTGTATCCTGAGATTTACTTTGTTGTCGCTGATCATCTTTTGGCCTAATCGGATGGTTAGGTCGAAATAATGGATGAAGTCCGCACTGATGATAGGTTGTTTAACGTCGGCAATTGTGAATAGCCAACGAAATTCTCGTCGAACACCAAGGTCGAGTACCATAGTTTTAGTACCGTAGGTCGGTATTGTGATACCATTGGCACCGTAAAGTTGAGACGAGGCCGTTGAGTCACCAGTGGAATAATTTTTTGGCAAAACGGAAATATCAGCTCCAGTGTCAATTAAGAATGACATTCCGTTGTTCTTATCGGTGATTTGTTGACGGTGAAAATCTCTGTTGGCGTGAGTGACCGCCTGTACAACCGACGGCAGTCTAAGTTTTCCGTCCAGTTACGACAGCCAGCTTTGCATTTTCGTGCATCGCTACCAAACCTTTGATGAAAATATCACAGGTCGAGATCTTCACCTTTCACTGCTCGTGGTCTGCTTTGGGATCTGTTGCGTGACGAAGATCTGTTGTTCGGTGGTTTACCCAATTTTACTGTCTGAATTTCCTTGCGCAAAAATTCGATCGATTTTTTGATGTCATCCAACGCTGTGATGTCTACCCTCGAAATAGCTTGTATATTTTCTGTTGAAACTACTGCTGTCAGAGGATTAGAGATGGTGCCCAAATGGTGCGCGGTAGTCATGTCGAATATTTTGTCAGCAACTTCGGCTAGCTTGTCTAGGTCATCTTGTCGGGTTGCTAGTAGAACTGTAGAGATCTTTTCAGGCAGTCGATCAAAGAACAGTCTGCGCATGATTGATGGATCGCAGTGAGCGTCAGAGAGGTGCCTCATGTGAGCTAGGATGGCTGAGGGTTTTTTCCGCTCACGTCTTCACCTCGTAGTATTCTGCAGTAAGAGCAAAATGATTCACCAAACGGTCTTTGAGTGCTGAGAACTTATTGTTGCCAGGTGGATTACTTGCCAAATCGCCCACTGCTCGTAAGGGTCGCATTCAAGGATAACTAGCAAATTGGCGAAGCGTTCATCGTCGTTGTTGACATCAGCGAGCTGAAACGACATTTCCACTTGCGTAAGCCAGAGTTGTGGATATTGCGGATTGAACTTTGGCAGACGAACGCGTTGAAAAAATGGCTGGTGTTATGCTGCTCGATTTGGAAGCGATACTAGCAAGTTGCTTTGGCTGTTTTGCGCTTGCGTTTCGAAAGGAATCTTTACCTGTGAAGTTGCAGCACTAGTTTGGGCAATGTTTGCTTTTCTGAGTTGCTCCATGGCTTCGTTTGCTTCTCGAAGTTCCTCGCGGAGCTTGTTGATGAGCTCCACGGTCGAATCGTCTGGAGGATTGGCTGTTGTTGTGTGCGGATTGTTTCGCTGAACCGGAAGAGTGTTTTCTTCTTCGAACGACGATTCTGGACTTGAGAAATTGAGACTACGTCCTTTAAATCTGCGAAGATTGTAATTTTTTGAAACAATATTGTGTCTACATGCTATTGACAGCTGTTCGGCCCAATGTATTTTGCATATAAAAACAAATAATCGGTAGTAAAAGAAATTCACATTTTAAATGCAACTCTAAATGAAACGTGGTATTTTTTTCCGAATGTCTTGTAAAATGTGTATAAAAACAGGGAATGAAGTGAAAATTTCAATTAGGCTTCGGCTTAACCCTCTACTGCATGAACATCTTTCCAATAAAGAAAAACATTTTTTTTATGCAAATATGTGTTTATTTGGGCTATTATAATATATAATTGGAAACATTTTTTTTTTGTATATAGTTTAGAGTGGTCATAGGACGTCCTCGTTTTTTAGGTTTTCCTGCCTAGCAGAGGTGCTCAGCTATTATAAGCTTGAAGTCAAACAGCGGCATATATTCCTCTGACTTACGACGCCATAAAATCCACGAGTTGACAATACACATATCTATCATGTGGAAACAATTTTTTTTATACCATTTTTTTGTACGCAATTGAATTCTATAAAGTCCAAGTAATGAATCGAGTAAATCAACGCCACCCATATTATAATTATAGACGTCAACTGCTTTCGGCGACTTGATTTCGATGTACTTTTTGTCCTTCTTACTAAAACGCGTTTTGGTTGAAACAGGATCGCTTCCCACGTAAGTGGAAAGAATATTGACAACTTTATTGTCAAACCAAGAGACGAGGCCAACTTCAACTCCATCGATATTAGCTACTTTTTCGACCATGCTTCCACGTCCCAGCTTTTTCAATTCTTTTTCAGGTGGCATCTTTGAATTAGGGACTCGATTAATCCTTACCGTACCCAAAGGCAATAAACCATTTTTCATAAGGTGGACTTCAAGATTGGGGCTGTTGAACCAATTGTCAAAAAATATTTTGTAGTTTTTTCCTTTTGGTACAGTAGCCGCTAGTCTTGTTACAACATTTCCACTTACTCCCAAATTAGGTGCTCCTTCCGGATACGTATCACTTTGGGCTCCAGCAAAAATGTCGAAATCGTAGCTAAAACCTGATGCTCCACTCAACACGAAATTTTTGAAACCCCATTTGTGAGGCTTAGCCGGATTATATTGTTTTAAGTGGTGCCGGCACTTCGTGGGAATAATTTGCTCATCAACGACCAAATGTTCCTCTTTTTAGGTACGAGCAATAATTGATCACGGATCTTGCTTAGCAGCGGTCGAATCTTGAATAGCTTGTCAAACCCGGCTTCACCTGGCGACTTCATATCATCGTTATTGTTGAAGTGCAAAAAACGTTTTATAGTTTCCCATCTATTGCAAGTCATGGTGCCACGTACAAATTCTTGACCAACAGTCGTATTCCAATAGTGTCTTGAAGATGGAAATTGTACCAACGACATGTATAATACCATGCCTAAAAATATAACTTATTAGAGCTTTTCACTAATTTGGTAAAATTTAACTTACCTATAAATTGCTCTATTTCGTTTCGAGTAATATTAGCGGGCCTATTTATGTCAACTTGGAGTGCAACTAGATTTGACTGTTCAACTATGAAGGTTATCAGATCGTCGGTAAAAAAAAATTTAAAAAAGTCTTCTGGCGTCTCCAGTTTATCGATAAAACTTGGAAGATTGGTATTTCCTTGAAATGGAAAGCTCTCTTTCGAATACGGGGGCAAGTGACTTTCCTTCCAAATAGGTGCTGCTGATTTTTTTGTCGGCTTTGCTTTCGAAAAGTGGGGCCTGTCACAGTGGTCATCTGAACCACTCTCATCGGTCTCCGGTATATACACATCTTACTGTTCGACCTTTTGATTCCCAACAACTTCTTCATCGGTATCGGATGCGTATTCGTCATTACTTTGAAGGGGATCATCGATTTCGTTGACGTATTGTAAGTTACCGTAAAATGATTGTACATTCATTTTAGAAAATTAAATTTTATATGTAGGTACAGTGAAAGCCCTCCGTATTGGTAGCAAAAAGATCTCAAATATGTAGAAGTCGGGAAAAACCATAAAAAAATTGAATTGGGGAATCCCGCTAATCCACATTTACATGTTGTTGTCGGAAAATTCGTTTATTCGGACTGACCTTCCCCCCAACCATTCCGAGCTTTTACTGTATATAGAACATATCATTACTGCATAAAGAGCCATATATGGCTTCCGCAGTTTTTGTAATGCTTACCTTACAGTCAAATTATATTTTTTTATGAAAAATAACTTTATTTTCTTTCGGAAAAAAATTATTATTGAAAAAAAAAATGTTTTTTTGTGGTGCAAATTTAATTCTTAATTGAGCAAAATTCACTTTCATCCACCCACGTGAGACGCTTGAACAAAACTCATTGAAACACGAAATAAAGCAACACAAAAAAATTCTTCACATGGCATTCCAATAGAAAATAGTGCAAAAAATATGACCGATAACAATCGATTTCGCTTAAGTACCGTTTTAAATAAAAAAACATAAGGAAAGGCTACAGTCCGCTTGGAGCGAACAGTATGATACCCTATCCCTATCCCTATATGCCCCAAAAAAAACCTTAAGAAGATGATGGATAGCATTTTATTTCATTCTATAAAATTTAGAAAAAAAAAAAACATTTTTTGAAAAAACGCCCCCAAAAAGTGGGCATGGCCAAAAACTTTGAATGGGCGATATATTGGAAAAAATATTGGCTAAATATCTTGTTAAACATTTTTTTTCGGTTTCTATGAAAATTATCGAAGAAAACAGCATTTTAGTGAAAAACGCCCACAAAAAGTAGGCGTGGCAAAAAACTTTATATGACAAACTTATAAAGGAGGGCATTGCCTACATATCTTGTGAGGGTCGTAACACTCTATCTCTCTAACTTTAGCTTTAAAACGGTTTTTTCTAAATTGTGGGCGTGGTAGTGGGCGTATTCAAAAAAATTTTACACTTAACCATTTCGGAGCCCTAGGGAATATGTGGTCCAAATTTCAGCTTCCTAGCTTAATTTTAAAGGCCTCAAAATTGCGTACGGACGGACGGACGGACATTGCTAGATAGTCTTAGGATTTGGTCCTGATCATAAATATATATACTTTTATGGGTCTACGGCGAATATTAAGGGGTGTTACAAACTATGTGTCAAAATTAATATACCCTTAGGATAGGGTATAAAAATCATTAAAAATGAAAAGCCATATATGGCACTGTATGCGGTAGAGGGTTAAACTATATGTGAAATATGTAAAAAGACCGCGTTTGTGTAGCATAATTTTTGTATATTTCGATGTTTTACATTTAAATTCTTGATGATATTTATATAATATTTAAATGGAAACATAAGTACAACACGAACATCACGACATTCAGACGACGAAGAAAAAAAAATAAAATATTTATATGAACAAAGTCGTTACATATTTCAAGGACACTGTTCGGCCATTGCGAGAAGGCGAAAATTTGGTGGATGATGGTTTGGTATACTCCATTGGCACTGCTTTGTCCCACAAAGACATAATTATAGACTACATTGTTCAAACGACCAAAGTAAAAGTAAAAGATGAAGTTGAACTAAAGCATCTGGCATTAGATCCGAGCAAATGGAAATATGTGTGGTCATGTAAGGGGGTTGTATTCCAACTATAAAAACATATAAATGTATAAAGAAATGCATTTATTAATATAAGCAAATAAATGTTAAACTATAATTTTTTCACATAGTACAAATTAAACAAATTATAGTCGGTACTGTTTGATTTCAGAAAGTTTTGAAAATCTACAAAATTCAACACAAATTAAGTGCCTACAGTCCTGTCAGTTGCTATCAAATATGCTCAAATATTTATCGCAATTTCCATTTAAAAATTATTTTACTCGACAAATCAACCAAAAAAGTAATTTAATTATTACTGACTATTTAAAACTGCTAAATTAGTTCAATTACCGGCACACAAAATATGATACTCCTAAATTTATTTTTAACTTGCTTAACTGCCAAAATGTTTATGAAACTTTTATAAAATGGTTTTAACCAACTAAATTGTACTTACGATATAAGTTTACTTTAATAACGTAATTATCTTTACATTTTTATCTTTAAAGTTTACATTTTTTGTCTAAAGTCATTAAAAGTTATTTCTTCGCAGTTTAGTAATACGCTCGTTCTCATCCAAGGAATTTAATATATATGAAAAACTAATCCAAAAATATTTACTTAAAATATTTTACACCCAAACATTACTAAGTTAGTAATATTCATGCAATAATACAATAATATATACATTATATCTCATTTTATTAACCAAAATCGAAAAAATAAAGCAACCCAAGTATGTTTATTTTAAGGCCGATAAAAAATTGAGAAATATTTCTTATAAACACAAAAAATATTCGCATTTTTATATAAACATTTTCATAAACATTTCAATTAAAATATCTGTTAAGCTTGAACGTCGTTAACTCAATACTCCGCAGCACTTCCCCAACACATCCCCTGTAATCAGCTGTTTTTTGTTACCATTTGGAATTCTTGCAAAACTAACAGCGCTAATGACATATTTTTGACTCATCTAAGCCTTCGTTCTTTATTTGGCTGCCTCACACGTATGCACCACAGATGAGGAATTAACCAGATTGTCAACTCGAGAGCGAATCTCTCACCTTGCCTATAAGCTCAGTCGAACTGATAAGCCCCACATAATTTGCACTTATATGGGCTTTTACGTGCAAATCACGCACACATGCAAAATGGGAATCACGCACACATGAGTCGAATTATATGAGGCTAATGGCCGCAGCCATGAAATGTCATTTTTTATAGCAAGAAGTTGGGAACAGTTGATGAATTTCAGTTCATTACACCTCATAATTTGGGTGTGTAAAATAAACATGCACAATATGCGGTGAATATGGATTTATAAAAACATACTTACCACACAACTAGTAACATAATAAAACATTATAATATTGAAAATAAAGCTTTGTTTTAACTAATTTATTCTAATTTTTTAAGAAAAATAATCAGAATAATATTGATTAACGTGACTTATATATAAGAAGTAAGTTCATCATACATTTTCGTCTTACAATAAATTTAAGTATAACTTATCATCACTATAACTTATCATTGTATCATAATGTGCATGCTTATTTATGAGTTGTATTCAACTACCAAGCATTTTCGATAGAAAAATGCACCAACAATATATTTATGCAGTGCATTCCAGCTACCTTCTGTCCTCCTTCTTCTGTCTTCAATCTTTCTTAGCTGTTTCTTTTCTTAGGCAATCAATTTTCTCAGCTGTTTCTTTTCTTAGGCGGGTTTGGAATTTTTTTTATATAAGTTAATATGCTTTATTTTAAAATTTGTAGTAAGTGATAGACAGAAGAAGGAGGACAGAAGGTAGCTGGAATGCACTGCATAAATATATTGTTGGTGCATTTTTCTATCGAAAATGCTTGGTAGTTGAATACAACTCATAAATAAGCATGCACATTATGATACAATGATAAGTTATAAAAAAATTCCAAACCCGCCTAAGAAAAGAAACAGCTAAGAAACAATCAATTTTCTTAGCTGTTTCTTTTCTTAGGCGGGTTTGGAATTTTTTTATATAAGTTAATATTCTAAACACAAATTTTGCAACACAAAATAATTAAAAAAGGAATATAAATACTTCATTTCCACTTTATTTTATCGATGCGCGGAACCCAAATTTGTACATATATTCATTAAACTTTCATATGTTGAATAAAAACAATCAAATAATAAATAAATAATAAAACAATCAAAGAATTTAATATATGTATAAAAAACCATTGCAAACTATGTACTACAAATATTTTACACCCAAACATTACTAATTTAGTGATATTTATGCAATAATACAATAAAATATACATTTTATTTAATTTTATTAACCAAAATGGAAAAAGCGTAACAACCCAATGTTTATTTTAAGGCAGATAAAAAAATAGAGAACTATTTCTTATAACCGCAAAAATTTTTCCAATTAAATTGTAACAACTTAATTGATTAACTTATTTATTGTTTCTTTATAAACATTTACATTAAAATAGATTTAAAAGTTGAATCACATAAACTCAACACTTCGCAGCACTTCCTATTTCCCAACACATCCGCCGTGACCAGCTGTTTAGTTGTTGCTGGGAAAAATGAGAGAGGATTTTGCGGCCGTTATTAAATATTTTTTGCGGGTTGAAAGTGATAGGGGATTGCAGAGTTGACTATTTGGTTAATTCCTCATCTGTGGTATGCCCTGATAGAACATTTGAGAGAGGATTTTTACGCCATTTTTAAAAATTGTTTGCGGTTTCAAAGGGACAGGGGTATGCTGAGTAGACTATACATATAATTACTAATCTGCGATCTCAACGAGAAGGACACCTATACATGCAACGAAGTAGATTCAACACGCCAAAAAACCACGAAGGCAGATAACCAAATAAATAAATAAATACATATGTAATTTTATAATTCGAATATAGTTTATTTATTTATTCAAATTAAATTGAAATTCATTTATTTGAAAAATTTAATTGTTTAAATAAAATTTTAATTAACTGAAATTATGATATACGTTTTACATCTAAGTTCTTTGATGCGCTACCAACCAATTTGGTTATATGTGGTTGTCCTTTTCTTGAGTGTTTTCTGGTTCTTTTTCTTTTTTTTCTTTCTCAACTTCGGGGCCTTTAAATTTATGCTAGGAAGCTGAAACTTGGAACATATACTCCCTAGGGTTCCGGAATGGTAAAGTGTTAAAATTTGTTAAATACGCCCACTGCCATGCCCACAATTTAGAAAAAAAAAAGTTTTAAGATTGTAGTTAAAGAGATAAACGGTTAGAATGTTCCTATGAATTCCAATATAAGTTTTTTATTCTTTCTGTTTTTTTTATTTTTACTCTCATCATATATATGTACATGTAATATAGAGTTAATTATACAGATAGTCGACTCAGCATATCCCTGTCCCTTTGAACCCGCAAAAAATATTTGAAAATGGCGAAAAAATCCTCTCTCAAATGTTCTTTCCGAAAATATGTCTCTCAATGTGGTAGATGTAAACAGTGTAAGTCGTCGAATCAGGTTTCACGTCTCCCCAATTTTACTAGTTATTGTTCCGAAGGTCCTTTCCAAAAATTAAATATTGATTTTCTAGGCCCGTACCCTAGAACTAAGTCTGGTATATATTTTTGTAGTCCTTGAGCATTTGTCCAAGTTTGTCCTAATAAAACCATTGAAAAATGCCAACACTTCCAGCGTTGTGAATTATCTGCACTAAGAAGTATTTAACATGTTCGGTGTACCTCTAATTATTCGCTCCGACAATTGTAGGCAACTCGTGGCAAAGGATTTCCAGACTTCTTTACAAAAGTATGGGATTCGTCACCTAAGGACAGCAAACTACGCACCACAATCTAATGCGTCAGAGAGGGTAAATAGAACACTACTCGCCGCCATTGGCACGTACCTAAAGGACGACCAACGCGATTGGCATATTCACCTCAGTGATATAGCCTGTGCATTGAGGAGTTCCACTCAGGACGTATATCGGAGAGCGATACCTCGAAGTACCTTGTCTCTAAGCTTTGCCCAAAATTTAACAAATGCCGAATACGGAAAAGGATCGGAAACAGCATGTACGAGGTAGAAAATTTATCAGGTAAAAAGGTAGGGATCTTTCACACGAAAGACCTGAAACAATGAGACTGAGAAAAGACTGAACACCACAAGACTGATTTATCTGTTCCCTGTAAGTTATTTATTCATCTATATATTTTGGATAAACATATTAATTTGATTATTTAGTTATTGGTCATGCCCATTTATTTATTAATATGTTATTTATTATTTTCTTTTGAATTCCTTATTTATTGATATCTATCTGTTATTTTATTCCTTCGTACGAGTTGTTCATATGTTATTTATTAAATTGTATTTATTATTTTCGTTTACATTATGTATACCTAATTTGTTATGTAGTCTTTCGTACGTTATCTATAATTAAGTATTTATTATTTAATAATCTATGTTATTTATTATTTTTATGTTATTTATTATTTTTAAATTATTTATTTAATTGCATTTTGTTTTTATCTAGTTACCAGTAGTATTTACCCTACAGTGTATTTTTCATCTATGTTATTTAAGTTATACATATTTTTTTGTGTATGACTTATTTCTCTTTGTGTTACTGTAGTTTTATTATTATTTATTTATTCATATGTTCAGATTATGATTGCTTAAATATACTTTTTGTGCAATCTATTGCTACTCCTATTCCATAAATTGTTTTTTTTTTTTGTTATTTATTTCAACTTAATGTACACTTAATGCATGAAAAAAGTAAATTTTATATTTATTTGGGAAATGGCTCTTAGTTTATTAATATGATACATATATATAAATAAAGAATATATATATATATACATACATAGTTTAGAGGGCATGACCTTAGGGATAATAGAAAAAAATATAAGGAAAGGCTACAGTCCGCTTGGGGCGAACAGTATGATACCCTACCCATATTTCTATATGCCCCAAAGAAAAAAGCATTAAGAAGATGATGAATAGCACTTTATATCATTCTATTAAATTAAAAAAAACACATTTTTTGAAAAAACGTCCCAAAAAATAGGCGTGGCCAAAAACTTTGTATGGGCGATATGTTGGGAAAAATATTGGCTAAATATCTTGTTACACTTTCGCTTTCTATGAAAATTTTCGAAGAAAACAGCACCTTAGTGAAAAACGCCCACAAAAAGTAGGCGTGGCAAAATGAAAAACTTATAAAGGAGGGCAGTGCTTACATATCTTGTGAAGGTTGTAACACTCTATCTCTCTAACTTTAGCTTTAAAACGTTTTTTTTTTAAATTGTGGGCGTGGCAGTTCGCGTATTCAAAACCATTTCGGAGCCCTAGGGAGTATGTGTTCGAAATTTCAGCTTCCTAGCTCAATCCGAAAGGCCTAAAAATTGCGTACGGACGAACGAACGGACATTGCTAAATAGTCTTAGGATTTGGTCCTGATCATAAATATATATACTGGACTGCTGTCGCACCATACTGTGTAACGCCTGCTTATGGATAGCTCGTTATACGGTTGCCAGACAATTGGTTACCTGGGGAAAAAGAATGCATAATTAGAAAATACATCATGCAGTAGGTAGCGCTAAATAATAAGATACATAAATTGATAAATGTATCTGGTAGAAATATTTAAACTTAAGTTGGCTACAAAGTAAACCAAATTCATTTACATACCTCTACGCTTTGGCAAGTCCCCCCTGCATCAGACGGATGATATGATAGAGTCAGGTGCACGTTGTTCCTGGAATAGACAGGAGACTAGTACATGAAAACAAAATTAAGAAATGCAACACTATCTGAAATGGGGAACATAGTGCCCACCTGGGTGTAGTGGGTTTTTTCCAAAGGTTGATAACTTGATTAATTGTAAAGAGAAAGGTTAATTGATGCTTTGACGTGATAACTTACACTTGTAGCCCGGCTAAATTTGATGAGGTTTTCCCCACGTTAATACAAAAACCCGTAATGACTCGATTGCCTGTAAATAAAAAATTTAGTGAATGATTTCACCTGGGTGCATGCATACCTGTTGCCGGCTTGAGTAAGTGGGTTCTTACCCACATTTTCCCGTCACCGTGTCTTGCCAGTCAATCCGTCAGTGTAAATCGTTCGATTGTGAATGTATCTTGTTTTGTTCCATTATTCGTGTCTTTGGTAAGACGAACCTTCCAAATACACAAACCATCTTCTCGTGGATTGGCGAATTCGCTATTTAAACCAGGTCTGCACATCAATAGCGGCAATCTACCTTCTATCATTGGTATTTATACATAGAGAAATCAAGTTTGTTTCAAAATTACATCACAAGATGTCAACCCTATGTCCATAACTTTGGCGACTGTCAAATGTTTTCCCCAAGTGTTACGTCTATCGTCCGCATGGATAGAAATGGTGGTGCGGACAATGTGATACGAAGGAAATGAAAAGAGTGGATGGGAAAGGAGACAACAGTCACGAACGCCAGAGAAGACAATTGGAATCGTTACTTCTTTGAAAACGGAACTTAAAAAAACTTAAATAGATTTAGTGAAATAAAATTTTATTAACTTGTAATTCTCTTGTTTTATTTAAATGTGTAGTGTGGGTGACAACCAACGCTACAAATGGTGACCCCGACGTGATCTAACAAAAGTTACAAATTAATATATATTTTTATTACGACGCATATGCCGTACAATCTTCGCGAGAAAAAAGGACGCAAGTTATTGTTCACTGATTCCGAATTATCTGACGAAGACTACTACAATTCCGTCAAAACGAATAAAGTGAAAAATAATAAAACGATGTCCCATCCTGCAGACACAAACGATGAACTCATCAACCAGCTGCGCGAGGAACTACGGGAAGCGAACGAGGCAATCCGATCGCTAAAACAAGTTCAGCTCGCGCAGTCGCTGCCAATGACGACACATAATCCCAGCACTTCATCTTCAGGGGAAACGTGCGATACACAACCAAAGGAACAATGCAGCAACTACGCAACGACAACAACGGCGAGTAACTTGGAAGTACACCGAAATACCATGCAGCGTGTTATTCTGCCAAAATTTAATCCGCTGTATCCGCAGCTGTGGCTGACTCAAGTGGAAATGGCATTTCAACTGGGTGGCATAAGCAATGACGACGAACGCTATGCTAATTTCCTGGTAAGTCTTGAAGGCGACGCTTTGAGAGCTGTGGGTGACCTCGCGAACAACCCTCCAGAAATCAAAAAATTCCTCGCACTCAAGGAGCGGCTAGTGAATCATTTCGCTCCCACGCCAGAGTCGCAGTTGCGGCGCATGCTACGAGGTGAAGATATGTCGGGTAAGAAGCCATCAGCTATCCTCGCACACATGAGGCATCTAGCAGATGGGCGCTGTGATCCATCCATAATGCGCACACTCTTCTTCGACCGACTACCGGCGAACATATGCACAGTGTTGTTAGCAACGGGTCAAGATGACCTGGATAAGCTCGCCGAAGTTGGAGACAAAATTTTTGACATGTCTAGCTCACACCTGTGTGCTGTTTCTAAATCTTCCCCATTGATCGCCACACCACAACCTGAGACGATGCAAACGATTTCAAAACCAGACATATCATCAATCTTGGACGAAATCAGGAAGTCAGTAGAAGCTCTGCGAAAGGAGGTCCAGTTCCTTAAGATGAGAAACCAGCCAAGGAGCAGATCGACATCTCGCAACAGATCGCAAAGTAGATCTAGGACCACCGAAAGCAGCGACGGAAGACTTTGCTACTTTCATCAAAAGTTTGGGGACGACGCGCGTAAGTGCAAAGCCGGCTGTCCAAAATGGACGGAAAACTAGGATCGCCGTCGGGCGTACAGGCGGTCGCCCACGGCAACAACAATAACGAACGTCACCGCCTTCAAATCACCGACAAGTCTAGCGGAATATCCTATTTAATTGACACCGGCGCAGATATTTCCGTCCTGCCAAAAAAATACGCCAAAAACAACACAACCGTCTCATCCAAACTTTACGCTGCTAATGGTGCTACTATTTCCACGTACGGTACTAAAACTATGGTACTCGATCTGGGACTTCGCCGGGAATTTCGTTGGTGTTTCACCATTGCCGATGTTAAACAACCTATCATTGGTGCCGACTTCATTCATCACTTTGATCTGACCATCCGGTTAAGTCGTAAGATGCTTAGCGATAATATCACCGATCTATGCGTTCGAGGCAGTATTATTAGCAGTTCACAGCCAACAGTCAGAACCATTGACGAAACAAACCGTTTTGCTGACATTCTCAAGGACTTCGTTGACATCCCTCTTGACAATAGCACCCGCGCTCACGAACACTCCGTGCAGCATCACATAATTGTCAGGGGACATCCAGTTGCGGAACGAGCTCGTCGGCTTGCCGGCGAAAAACTCAAAGCGGCGAAGGAAGAGTTCCAAGACATGATGCAGCGGGGTATTTGTAAGCCATCTAAAAGCGAATGGGCTTCTCCACTACAAATGGTACAAAAGAAATCCGGAGGCTGGAGGCCGTGTGGTGACTATCGTCGCCTCAACCGAATCACCGTTCCGGACAGGTATCCCATACCACACCTCAGGGATTTCAGCCAACAACTTGCCGGTTGCACCATCTTCACCACACTGGACCTGAAGGGAGCTTACCACCAAATACCACTTGCACCAGAGGATCAGTCAAAGACGGCTGTAATAACACCTTTCGGTCTCTTTGAGTTCAACGTTATGACCTTTGGCCTGTGCAACGCCGCTCAAACTATGCAGCGTTTCATGGACAGTGTTTTGAGAGGACTGGATTTTTGCTTCTGCTTCATCGACGACATCCTGATAGCATCAGCTAGCGAAGAAGCGCACCGACAACATCTGCGCATCATCTTCGATAAACTTCAGCAGTTTGGTTTGGTCGTCAACGTATCCAAATGCTTCATCGGACATCCTGAGGTAAGATATCTAGGTTACACTGTCAACAAGACCGGTATCAAACCTCCCTCAGATCGGATAGAAGCATTAGTAAACTACCCAAAACCACAGACTATGGACAAGCTACGAAAATTCCTAGGATCGTGGAATTTTTATCGAAGCTGTATGCCAGGCGCTTCAACGACTCAAGCTCCTCTAGTCAACTTGACAATCGGTGCAAAGAAAGGCGACAAGCAACCAGTTCTGTGGACACCCGAAGCAGACCAAGCATTCGAAGAATGCAAAGTTAAGTTGAGGGACGCAGTTCAACTAGCACATCCACGTTCCGATGTACCGCTGGTACTACGATGCGACGCTTCGGACATTGCAATCGGAGCCGCACTCGACCAACGCATTGGAGAACAGCTACAACCACTTGGCTTTTTCTCTAAAAAGCTCAGCCCAAGAGAAGGAAGGTACAAGGTGTACGATCGAGAGCTCTTAGCCATTTACAGAGCGGTGAAGCATTTTCGACACCTGATCGAGGGACGTGAAGTCATAATCCTCACCAATCACAAACCGCTGGTGCACGCTTTCGACCAGAAATCGGATCACGCATGTGACCGCGTCGCCCGTCAGCTCGAGGAAATCGGCCGTTTCTCAACAAGGATCGAATATATTTCGGGAGTGGAGAACGTTGTGGCTGATGCTTATTCGCGAATCGACACCATTGATATGCCTGTTATGATCAGCACAGCAGATTTAGCTGAGGCCCAGAGAGAGGACGCTGAACTGAAGCTTCTTCTGACAACTCCAGAAAAGTTTTCGCTTCGACTTCGAGGACTGCGCATCGACGACACTGATATCGTCGTGTACTGCGATGTTGGAGGCACCGACATCCGTCCATATGTGCCAAAAACTCTACGCAGAAAAATCTTTGACAACGCGCACAGTCTTTCTCATCCCAGCGGACGAGCGACGGAACACCAGATCTGCAAAAAATTCGTCTGGCCAAACATGTGTAAGGACATACTTTCATGGGCAAGGTCATGCATACAATGTCAACGCAGCAAAATCGGCAGACACGTAAAAAAAGTAGCAAAGCACATCCCGATTCCGAGCGACAGATTCCAGCACGTCCACATCGATATCGTCATAATGCCTCTAGTTCAGGACTATAGGTATCTATTGACGATGATTGATCGCTTCACGAGATGGCCAGAAGCAATACCACTGAAGGACATCACAGCGGAAACGATTGTCAACACCTTCTTTCACAACTGGGTATGTAGATTCGGTGCCCCAAAAACTATAACCACGGACAGAGGATCCCAGTTCGAATCCGCTTTGTTCGACGCATTAACGAAACTCATTGGAAGCACACGCATCAGGACTACTGCGTACCATCCAGCATCCAATGGTATGATTGAGCGTTGGCACAGATCGCTAAAATCATCAATCAAGTGCCAGGAAACAACTGACTGGGTGAGTGTCCTTCCAACCGTTTTGTTAGGATTACGTACCAGCTTCAAAGAAGATGTAAAATCAACTGCTGCCGAACTCGTCTACGGAACAATTCTGAGATTGCCTGGAGAATTTTTTATGCACGAGGAAGTTTCACCGGAGCCACAGATCTTTGTTGAAAAGTTTCGAGAACACATGCGTCAGGTGAAGTCAACTCCGTCAGCACATCATTGCAAAACGAAACCATTTGCACACAAAACTCTCTACACATGCACTCATGTTTTTGTACGTGTTGATGCTGTTCAGAAACCCTGTGAGCAGCCATACGATGGTCCATATGAAGTCTTGGAACGTTTATCGGACTACGTGTTCAAGATCAACATCGATGAAACTCCCAGCAATGTATCTACAGAAAGACTAAAACCAGCATTATACGAAAACTTCGCTGAACAAAATTTAAATACAATACCTCCATCAGCAGCCAGATCTACTACATCCACCAATTGCGCATCAGGAAGTACTTCGAGCGATTTGAAAACGTATCCTGTAAAGAATAGGAAAACATATTTACGTTTCGCTTAATTAATTCATTAAATTCTTTTAATCGCTGTCACTTGGGGAGGAGTGCTTTGGCGACTGTCAAATGTTTTCCCCAAGTGTTACGTCTATCGTCCGCATGGATAGAAATGGTGTTGCGGACAATGTGATACGAAGGAAATGAAAAGAGTGGATGGGAAAGGTGACAACAGTCACGTACGCCAGAGAAGACAATTGGAATCGTTACTTCTTTGAAAACGGAACTTAAAAAAACTTAAATAGATTTAGTGAAATAAAATTTTATTAATTTGTAATTCTCTTGTTTTATTTAAATGTGTAGTGTGGGTGACAACCAACGCTACATAACTGTGGCATTAATTCTGCAAACAAACAAACAAACCAATAATAAATAAATACAATTTCGCAATATTAAACAAAACAACAGTTAACATTAAATAAAACAACAAACGTCAAAATATAAAACATATGTTGGAGTCAAATCTGGTTGGAGTACTACCCGATGGGTTCCACACAATACGTACTATCAAGTACACAAATAACTAAACTTCCACAACACATTCCAAATGCAGTATAACAGCGGTTGTCAAAAAGCCAAGCTCAACAGATAAGAAGATTCGAGATACTTGTCATAACGTGTTCACCGGTTGAAGATAAAGATTGATATTAAGAAATACTCTTATAAAAATTAATTCTTGTTGCATTTAATTGGATTAGAAATACAGATATAAATGAATATTTTTTTTTAAGTTCACTCTTGCACGTGATCGGTTAAAAGCAATATTTACACGACCAAACAAATTAGGGGAGAGGGGGGCACCTTTGAACACTATTTGCTTCGAAGTCTCGTAAAAACCAATGTTTCTGAGTTATTGGTCTGTAACTTATTTTAACTTTAGAAATAGAATTAGGCTTTAGTTTAAACACATAATTATACTCGTATCATGAGGATTAGGATTTATTATTATTTTTTGAATGAAGCAGGTTCTTATGGCTGGGGCACCTTTGAACAACAGTTTTTATAATACATTTTTTTACCTGAAATAAGACTTTACACACTTTGCTTTCTTAAAATAAATTAGTTTTATTTATTAAAAATTCACAAATCACTTTTATAATAATAATAACATCAACAAAAACAAAAAAACTTAATATAGGTAGGTACACAAACTAGAATTCACAGATAACTTTATTAATGTGTTTACCTACATATAACAAAACAAACAAGGGTTTACATAAAAAAAGGAGTTGCCTTATTAGCCTAACTGAAATTTTGAGAAGTCAAAAGCAAAAGTCATTATAGCAGCTGTCCTTGATGTTCCTGCAGGACTAATTGGTGGTGGCAGCTTAGCTATTATTTCTATGCCACTAACAGACCATTTGTCCTCTTTGTCGGGATAGAAAAACTTATAGGAACCTTGATTCTTCTTTAAAAAGCTGACGCTGTACATGTTGTCATCTTTCTCAATTATTTTGCCAACAAAGCCTAACATCTTGTTACTGTCTTTATTGGAACATTGCACCAATATATAATCGCCTGGATTTAAATGATCGTAACATAAATCAATGCATGTCACTACTTCCTGCTCCGCATCAACTTGTTCAACAGATGAGTCATCAGGAAAGTCGAAATCCAGATGAGTGTCATCATTCACCGAATGGGAACAACTCTCATCTGAGTCCGAACTCGATTCCTTTGGCTTTTTAGCTTTCATTGCCCGTTTAGTGCTTGAATCTAGCTTTAAACGCTTGTTAAAAGAGTTTATTGCTGATTTTTTTAACCGCTTCTGACGTTCTTTGTAGGCAGTCTCAATTTCATTTTTATCTGGCGTTTCTGTCAAGATCCGTGATTTTTTTTTTTTTTTTTTTTATTTCAATTCAATTTCAATTTCAATTTCAATTTATTCATATGAAAATAATATGGTACATTAAGATATACATCTTTTATAGTACTTAGTTATAATATTGAGCAGTTAAATTTAATTAATAATAATGCAAAAAAGGGTGATAAATATAACAAAGATAGTAAAACACGTATGGAAATTTAAGGTAGGGAGGAGAAATGAAGGAGGACAGCATTTTTAAAGCGTGTGGCATTAGAAATTGTTCTTATACTTAGTGGCAGAGAGTTCCACAATTTAATTGCGTGAATAAAAAATAAACGGGATGAATTAAGATACCGACAGCGTGATGGTATAAGGGCACATGTTCTAGGGGAACGAGCAAAATTAAGTTTTTCATACAAATACGATGGAGTCTTATATATCATAATCTTATGCAGGAAAATACAATTTCTTGCGTCGATGTAGTGTTTGAGCGAACATCCGAGTAATGTTTTTGAATACTGTGATACATGGTCATATCTCCGCAGGCCATAAATATATCTAACTGAGTCATTAAATGCCACTTGTAGCTTACGTAGGGAGAGAGAATCAATATTACTGTAAACAGCTTCAGCATAAGTAATAAGTGGCAAAATTAGGGTTGTAACAAGTTTTCGTCTAACATTAGTTGGAGTAAAACTTGCTGTTATCCAAAGCTTGCGAAGACAACCATATATTCGTCTTATAACAGTGTTAATATGGTCGTACCCTGACAACTTTTGGTTAATAACGAATCCGAGGTTTATTGCAGTTTCAACAATTGAAAGTTTATTGGAAGAGAGCATGACATCCGGGAAGCAGTTAAGGGCTATCATTTTGCTGGATATGGGAATAACCTGAGACTTTTTCGGATTTAGATGTAATCCATTAGTAACAGACCATAAGTTAATACTGGCAAGATCCTCATTTATGTCATTTACTAATTCATCCCTATCATTAACTGGTTTTGATGAGTACAGTTGGACGTCATCTGCATAGAGGTGGATCGTGGAATGTTTGCAAACAGAAGGTAAGTCATTTATGAACAGACAGAAGAGAATTGGACCAAGGATTGACCCTTGTGGTACACCTAGTTTTACTGGCAGAAGAGCTGAAGAAGAATTGCAAGTTACAACTCTCTGAAATCGATCACACAAATAACTTTTTATTAGATTTACTGCGCTGTTGCCAAAACGAAACAAATTTTTCAGTTTCCAGCAAAGGATTTTATGGTTTACTTTGTCAAAAGCCTTTGAAAAATCAAGTAGGCAAAGAAGCGTAACGTGTCCTTTATCAAAACCCTGCCTTATATCTTCTAATATATTTACCATAGCCGTAGAGCAACTGTGTTTAGATCTGAAACCAGATTGTCCCTCATAGATAAGACTATTGAGCGATAGGTGTTGTAGAAGCTGTTTCGCTATCACTTTCTCAAAAACTTTTGACAAGCACGGCAAAATACTTATTGGTCTAAAATCAGCAGCAGATACCGGAGTGGATTTTTTGGCAACAGGTACGATTCGAGCAATTTTCCAGGATTTGGGAAAATTGGACGTTGTAATACAGTGGTTTAGGATATGAGTTAAATGGCTTATAATAAAAGGCAGGATTTGCCTAATGAATCGCATGGGTAACTCATCTTCCCCAACAGCACTTGATTTTATGGATGAAATATAGTCGATGACCTCGTTTTCAGTAACCGTTTCAATTTCAAAGCCACTTACCAAAGATTGACTAGAATTCTCAGATAAATCAAAATTTAGATTCTCAGAACTATTTTCAAGAAAAAAATTATTCAATTCATCAGGATCAATTTGACATTTGGAACTATATTTACTACTGGAAACACCTATTTGACGCAGATTAGTCCAAAGCTTTTTGGGGGAAAGCGATGAATTCAGCTTGGAGGCATAGTAGTTCTTTTTGGCATTACGTATGACAGCAGTCGAATGGTTTCGCATATTTTTGTACGCAAGCCAATTGACATTAGACGGACTATGTTTCCATTTACTGTAAAGCCTGTTACGGGCCTTGATGGTATTAATTACTTCAGTTGTAAACCAAGGACAGCTTCTATTTCTGATGTTCACTGTTTTAGTTGGCACAAAGTTTAGTTTCCCTTCTTTCTTCCTCGATTTGTATTTTGTCTTGGACCAGCTTTCGGAAAAGGCCTAATGATTTCAGGTGAAGCAACATTTTCTTTGAAAGTATAGCGATCATCTATATTTGAATACAGAACATCTAATTCATTATTTGCTGGACATAATAAAGGTTCTAAATCTTGTGTTGCTTCACGTGCTTCGGTATTTATATTTGGCTTAACTGGAACTTCTTTTTCTATATTTGTGACCTCTGCACACTCGAAATCCTCGTCGGTGAATGCAGTTCTTGAAAAAGGGTAAATGCCTGGCTTCGTGAACCCTGAAACTATATTTTTAGGTGTAAATGCAATATAAGCAGTATTAGCAATGCCCGGAAGATCGTGTATTCTTATAGTTTTTGCAGGGTTACTTAGGAGCCAGTCATTTTGCGCCACGAATAACTTGTGCTTGAATGGTCCCAGGACTGCGACATCGAGAGGTTGAAGTCGATGAGTGCAGTGAGGGGGGAATGTAACTAGAACGATACCATGTTCTAGGCAAAAGTTTATAGCTTCTATTGTGCAATGGCTTTCGTGATTGTCCATTAGAAGTAATATCATATCGGTCTTTGTGCATGTTGTTTGCTTTTGAATGTGTTCTAGAACTTTTATAAAAAGCACTCCCGTCATCCAACCACTTGTTGGGCTGTTAACATAACCAACGCTACCAGCTGGGGCTCCTGTAAGCATGCTATCATGATATCTAGCTCTCGGGAAAATAAATACTGGAGGAATTGAATTACCAACTGCATTGACAATAGCGCACATAGTTATCAACTTGCCTCTTTCAGCAGAAACACACTGTCCAACTTGTTTTTGCCCTTTTTGTGCAATTACGTTTGTACAACTGTAGTCAACCCTGTTTCATCTAAGTTCAATATTTTGTCGGGGGTAAAATTAAACTTACCAAGTGCTCTCTGGTAATTTGTTTGAAATTCTTCTATATTGTGCTTGTTGAAGCTTGTTGATCGTGATAAGCTCGTGTTTTCAGGCTTCCGTAAAAAAAGAGTTTTGTGTCTCTTCATGAAGCTTTTCATCCACTTTATCCCAGCTTGTCTGTTATTAGTCCAATTATCGGGGCATTTGTTTAGAAGGGTGGCATATTGAAATGCTAATATTCGAGCTTGAATGTATGTTAATCCATAATTCATTCTTGAGCTTCGAAGTAAATATTTCTCCAGCATGTCTTCTTCAGCGGTGGTAAAAACTTGACTTGTAGAAAACTTGCTTGAATATTCTTGACCATGGAGAGTTTTGTTTGTTTTATAGTTCTTAATTCTATAAAATAATGTATTCGGCAGAATACCGTAAGTACTGGCAGCACATCTAAGGGTCATTGTTTTATTTATAACTGCCGTGATAGCACTCTTTACGTCATCTTCGTTAATTTCTTTAGTTTTTCTCTTCTTGTAGTTACGCACCATTGTATTAATCTGAAAATTATTTAAAACTTGAACTTAACAACAACAGCTAATTGTGTACAAATAAAAAAAAATACTTACATTTGTTTTTTGTATGAGCAAACAGGCACACGTGTTGCTTCTTACGAAAAATTCCACACACAGAATACACACGAGAAATCAGATACAAAAATTACATCCATGTCCTGTCATGAAAAATTTAGCATTAGAAATTTGTTTGTACTTATATATCAAAAAACGTACCCTAATATGGTTCTACATGAACCTTCGCCTACAAAAAATATTTTTCACAAATAAAAAAGCTCACCAAAAAATGTTTATACTCTCACGAAGAAAAAAACAAAAAGTTGGAAATGCAGCATAAAAACATACATCCCGAGCTATTTTCAAGCGACTACTGAAAAGATGACCAAAAGCCGTTGACATGTAAAGAAAACAGCATTACCATGGTAAACCTTTGGTTTACGCTCTCAACTGTTTGTTTAATAAGATTTTATTAGTGCTGTTCAAAGGTGCCCCACGTTCAAAGGTGCCCCCCTCTGCCCTAATTAAGAGTCCACGTACACCTCGTAAAACTAGGAACCTCACGCCAAACTACGCAACGAAAGACAAAACTAGCAGTGACGAAGAATACGACAGGAATACTAATTCAGCTCCGACAATGACTACGGAGAGTGACGTCACCACGGTCACGGCTGAGTTGATTAGTCAGCTAAGGGACGAATTGAGGATAGCTAATGAGTCAATTCTGGTTCTAAAAGCAGCACAAGCAAGCAATCAGCTCACACAACATGCTCATTCGTCCAACTCAGATCCAGCGCTCACACAACATACTCAGTCTCCTCATTCAGACACAAAACAAATAGATTTATCATCGACGCCAGCTTTCGCCCCAGCTTTTGCTCAGCCCGTAGTTCCAAGGTCACTAACCCATCGCATTCAGCTACCGAAATTTGATGCGTTATATCCCCAATTGTGGTTGACACAAGTCGAAATGGCTTTTCAACTTGGCGGTATAACTAGTGACGCAGAGCGCAATGCTTACGGCTTGGTAAATCTCGAGGGAGAAGCTTTGCGTGCAGTCGGAGATTTAGCTTTTAGTCCACCAGCGAACAACAAATTTGCGGCTCTCAATGAACGATTGCTAAACAACTTCGCTCCGACACCTGAATCACAACTGCGACGCATGCTCCGAGGGAAAAACACCGAAGGAAAAAACCTACGGCAATACTCGCTCATATGAAACATCTGTCTGTAGGACGTTGCGATCCAGCTATCATGCGTACGATTTTCATTGAAAATATGCGAACAGTGTTGATTGCAACCGGACAAGATGATCTCGACAAATTAGCTGAAGTTGGTGACAAAATTCACGACATGTCAAATTCCCATCTGTGCTCGATAAACGCTACAAACACCAGCTGCGACAATACAAGCTATCGCTAATCGTAACATCATTAGTATGGCTGAGCTGTCGAAAAGCATCGAAGTCCTTAGGAATGAAATCAAGGACCTAAGGAAGAATATCTCAACAAGAGGAAGATCCCAGCCGCGAAACCGATCCAACAGCAGACCAAGGAACGACAACGTCAGCAAGGACAGCAAGATATGTTATTTCCACAAAAAGTTTGGTAACGAAGCACGTAACTGTCGCACATGGTGCTCACGCTGGCTAGAATTACCGATGCGTTCGTTGGCGAGCGCGATCGGCAACAACAACTTACGATTCCGCCTCCAAGTATTCGACAGAAAAACAAATATATCATTCCTGATAGACACCGGTGCAGACGTCTCGGTCTTGTCGAAGAAATTCGCTAATAACAAAACACCTACGTAGCGAATGGAGCCACCATTTCAACATTTGCAACAAAGAACATGACACTAGACTTAGGTTTCCGTCGAGATTTTTGCTGGCTTTTTACTATCGCCGATGTAACACAAGCCATCATTGGAGCGGACTTTATACTACGCAACGCAGCGCAAACAATGCAGAGGTTTATGGATGCAGTGCTACGAGGACTGGATTTCACCCAGTGTTACATCGATGACATCATTATTGCTTCGAAAAACGAAACTGAGCACCGAGATCATCTACGTCTCGTTCTGGAAAAACTTCACAAGTTCGGTCTAACCATTAACGTTTCTAAATGCCATTTCGGACAGGCAGAAGTCAGATACCTGGGATTCATGGTTAGTAAGAATGGAATCAAGCCTCCGGAAGATAGAACTGAAGCGATAGTCAACTATCCCAAGCCAGACACAATTGATAAACTGATAAACTAAGACGGTTCGTATGTTCTTGGAACTTTTATCGCAGTTGTATACCCGGCGCCGCTGAGACACAAGCACCTCTTATTCAACTGACAATCGGAGCCAAGAAGAGAGACAAACGACCTATACAATGGACACCTGCAGCTTATCGAGCATTCGAGGAATGTAAACAGAAGTTGATGAACGTTGTCCAACTAGCTCACCCTCGTGCCGATCTTCCTTTGGTTCTACGGTGTGACGCCTCCGACACAGTAATCGGAGCCGTTCTGGATCAGCGTAATGGTGATGAACTACAGCCATTGGGATTCTTCTCAAAAAATTAAGCGAATCGAAAGCTAGATACAAGGTCTACGATCGCGAGCTACTGGCTATATTCAGAGCAATCAGAAACTTTAAACACATCATTGAAGGAAGGGAGCTGATCATCGTCACTGACCATAAACCACTTACACATGCTTTCCAGAAGAAAACAAACCATGCTAGTGACCGAGTAGAAGAGAATGTCGTAGCAGATGCTCATCATGTCATTAATATGCCGGTTATCGTCAGCACCCAGGTGCTAGCAGGCATGCCAAAAGATGACGTCAAACTTTAACAGCTTAAAGAGTCTTCACGGGGATCTTCACTTTGACTTCGTGCTCTACGTGTCGACGAAGCAGACACTCTCATCTACTGCGACATTGCGGGGATCAATATACGTCCGTATGTTCCCCTAGTTCTTGGAAGACGAGTGTTCGATATGGCACATAACTTAGCACATCCCAGTGGACGTTCAACGAAGAAATTAGTAAGCAGAAACTTCGTGTGGCCAAGCATGAACAAGGACATCCTCAGCTGGGCACGATCTTGTCTCCCTTGTGAAAAAAGTAAAATCAGTCGTCATACTAAGAACGTGCCACAACACATAGCTATGCCAAGTGATCGATTCCGACATGTACACATCGACATTGATGCCTTTGATAAATGGCTACCGATATCTTCTCACAATGATCGATCGATTCACGCGATGGCCGGAAGCTACGCCATTGAAGGATATCACCGCCAATACAGTCATCAAATCTTTCTTCAGTAATTGGGTATCTCGATTTGGCGTGCCAGCGACAATAACATCTGACAGAGGATCACAATTTGAGTCAGTCCTATTTGATGCAATGGCTAAACTCATTGTAAGTACAAGAACAAGGATGACAGCTTATCACCCAGCTTCCAACGAAATGATAGAACGGTGGCACAGATCATTCAAGGCCGTTGTCAAATGTCAGGATTCTACCAACTATACTTCTAGGTTTACGAACTAGTTTTAAGGAAGACATAGAAATAACAGCAGCTGAACTTGTATATGGTATCACGTTAAGATTACCTGGAGAATTCTTCTTAGACGAAGAAGTTTCACCCTAGCCTCAAATTTTCATCGAAAAATTTCGAGACCAGATGCGCCTTTTGCACACAAAACTTTATTCACATGTACGCATGTATTTGTAAGGGTAGACGCTGTACAAAAACCATGTGAGAGGCCTTATGATGGACCATACAAAATCCTGGAACGAATATCAGATTTTGTTTTCAAAATTGATGTGAAGGGAGTACCAACAACGATGACCACTGAGAGATTAAAGGAAAAAGTAACTGAATCGCTGCCTCCAGTTCAGTCATTAATCCCAGATGCATGAATTCCATCTTCCACGGCGCTACCGGCGATGAATAATCCAACTATATCGAAGAAATCTGATATTCTTCATAGGCCAGTACAATGGTGTACCATCGTTAAGGACGTATCCGGGACCTAAAACAAAACGCATATCTTTTGCAACTCAGCCATAACTTCGATGCTCGCGGGGCAGTACTGTGGCGTTAATTCTGCAAACAAAGAAACAAACAAACAAATAATAAATAAATACAACTACACAATATTAAACAAAACAACAATTAACATTAAATAAAACAACAAACGTCAAAATATAAAACATATGTTGGAGTCAAATCTGGTTGGAGTACTACCCGATGGGTTCCATACAATATATACTATCAAGTACACAAATAACTAAACTTTCACAACACATTCCAAATGCAGTACAACAGCGGCTGTCAAAAAGCCAAGCTCAGCAGATAAGAAGATTCGAGATACTTCTCATAACGTGTTTACCGGTTGAAGATGATATGATCTAACTTAAAATTAACAGGATACTTATACTATATTAATGGCCCTCATGCGGACACTCCAAACTTAACTATATCTTTTATTGCTATTACCTTTCGGCCTTAATTATTTTTATATATGTTTACATGAATACATATGTACGCATATATATGTGTGTATGTAAAATAGCTCCGTAAGTAATTATCATTTTAGGTATTTTCAGGAATAAATAAAGAAAAGATAAAAAGCTTGTATTAATATTCAACAAATAGGAAAATATATGAATTAATGTATTTAAAATTAGAACGTCTGCTCTAATTTCATAAGGACTTGTCAGAAAAGTAATAAATTGTTCTCTGCAGAATCCAATTTTTTTTTTTAAATCACATCTATCATTGTAATACATACATATGTTCTTTTTGAACTTAAAATGTTTGAAATACCTTCGAAAGATTAAATTACAAAGTTTAACTCGTTTTCAAAATTATCTGAAGGAGTTGTTAAACTATAATTTTTGTATGATCTTAAGTTTATTAAAGTAGCAGTCTTTTTTTCATAATTTTCCTGTTCTTTAAAATAATGACTACAGGTAAAACACTTAGTGTTCGACGACAGTTTCATTGCTAACCAACCAGCTACGTACGAATTAGCATAATTTTGCAAATTAGTGTGCTTTACGTTTTTTTCGTCGTTTATGATTTAAAATATATCCTTAAGTCCATTTTCTTCATCCTCCATTTCGTTTTCTAAAGTAATGCAAGTTAATATATTCCAGATTTTCAAATTTTGTTTCAGAGTTCCTTACAATTGAAGATGAATAATGTTCAAGTAAATTGATTGAATTAGAACACTCATAACCGCTTAATGAAGATGACTTTAAACTTTGAAAACAAATCCACTTTAGGTTGCGACACACCCGGGCGGATGAAGGATTTTTTACGTATGAGCCGCGATTACTTCTAATCATGGAAATTTTATTTTATAACGGATCTTGGTTTTAGTGAGGAGTAATTAATTACCTTTGTTCCGAATCCAATGATACGTTCTCCCAAAGCCCTAAATTCCATTAACTGTGTGCTGTATCCCTACAAAACAAAATGGGACCTTCATTTTTCCTTCAGATGTCCACGAAGAAATATGTGTAGAAAAATCGTTTAAATATTTCAAAATTTCAGGTTGGTCGCTTGTAATGGCATTCTTATCAGGATTTGAGGAGTATTTATTTATACTGTTTAAGTTGTCAAACAACTTATTTAATGAAGATATAAAGTTAGCAGTAGACAACGCGATAGGTTTCTCTGCCTCAGTGAAAAAATCATTTGCAATAGCTGCGAAAATTCCCATTGCTACTCTGTTACTTAAAACCTGAGAAGCTAGTTGCACCGAGAGCTTTTCAAAAGAGTTAGGCTTGAGGTGTTGTCTTGTAAGCTTATTGAATATATTGATAGTGCCACCATGGAAATCAAATATTTTTTCCAAAATTTTCAAAGATACTCTCTCTAGAACCAAAATGTCGGCTGTTAATAAGGTATTTCTAACACTTTTAATAAGGTGGGGGACATCATGCAGAAGAAAGGTCTTTCTACCAGCTTACTCACAATAAGGTTTATCGACTACAGCCTCAAGTACCTTATAAGCACTTCTATTATTGTTTCCCTGCTCTGTTGTTACGGCACAAACTACATCTATAGGATATGTTACTTTGAAAATGCAATGTTGGATTATTTTACTAAAATCTAAACCAGAAATGTTTCCAATATATATGCTAATTGCTTGCTTCCTATTTGCGTTTAAACCTCGCAAAATTACAATCAAAGCATGAGTTGTCAACAAAGCCATTTTCTGACGTTCTATATTATAATTCTGGCTTAATTGCCATTTCGTCTAATAGTAAGTCACACTTTCTGTCAAGTTCAGAAAGAGATGTGCATTTTGTCTTTAGAAAATAAAGAACACTGTCTACTATTCCAGGAGAATATTCAATATTCATGTGCCACCTTGGAATGGTGGAGACAGCAGGTAATGTAAATCCAACTTCAATACTTATAAAGAATGGGGGACTTGTAGTAAAACTTGAAAAATAGATCTCTCCCTTAATTTCCCCATTTTGAGTTGGGCTTATGCAGTAACTGACAGTACCAGGTAACAGTAACCTGACGTCACTATGACGTAGAATTTGTTCTAAAGTGGTCATCCTGTTTGAAATAAACAAGTTTTCTGACGTCAGTATGTCATCCAGATTACAAGTTTGGATGACCGTCTGATCGTACCTCAACGTAGGTTTTTATAATGAAATTCGGAGAAGTATTTCAAAGCAGTTTACAAGTATCGTCCATAAAATTACAAGATCTAGGAATGGGAAGAGGAAATGAATTTGGAAGCAAACAATTTTTTGTGCCTTTTATAACAATTTGGAATCCTAAAAAAATTTTTTTTGTATTTGTCTAGTCAGATAGTTAAGTATACAGTTCAGTCCTAACATTATCTTCTGAGTTGAAAGGTAGATACGCATGCGGACTAATTTATTTCAGATCCAAGAAATTTATATTAAGGAAAATACATATTTTCATAATAATTCACATAAGTAAATTTGAAAATGAGTTCCATTCCATTTTCTTACTTGAACTGTTTTAATATCTATAGGCCAGGCAGCTCTTTATCTTTTTTTGGATTGCCATTTAACAGTGCCAGATTTGTTTGAATAAAGCATTCTGGTAATATTGCTTTACAAAATTCAGTACAAACTGGCAATAATGTAGTTAAATTTTGCGAAAAAACATTTTATATTATCCCAAATGTGAAATGTGAACACTTCATAAATTGTGTGTAAGGAGTTTATTCTTTTGATGGTGGAAACCGGTTTTGAAGAAAAACTCTTTGTCAATATAAAATTTCCTTAATCCTTTGCTTTTCGGCGTTGTAATTCCTCTTTTTAAAAAGAGAAGCAGAAATGACAAAAAGAACTATCAACTGATCACATTGCTGCCCTCGATTTCAAAGGATTTTGAAAAATGCATAAAAAAAAGAATTTTGGACTATCTCAATAAACTTAATTTTTTCAGTTCAATGCAGTACGGGGTTAGATCTGAGCTCTCTTCTGAAAATGCTCAATTAAATTTTTGGATGAAAAAAAGATCGTATGCTGAGCTTTTTCTTGATATAACAAAGGCGTTTAATATGGTCGATCCCTTCATTCATTCACTAATTTTAAACGGGCTGTATAACGTGGGTTTTCGTGGCTCAATACATAGCTGGTTTATGTCCTATCTGAAAGACAGAAACCAAATCATAAAGATGGGAAATAAGCTAAGTAATTCTATAGTTAATAATCTTGGTCTGCTTCAAAGCTCAGTCCTTGGACCTCTCTTGTTTCTTATTTATATCAATTCATTATTTAGTCAGCCTTTTGCAGGAAAAGTAAGAGCATCATTTGCTGACGATCTTGCTAAACCATACAATTGCGTCAATCCCTTAACTCTAGTGGCTGATATAAATAATGATGTTGAATTCTTAAGTATTTTGTTTGCAGAACATATGCTAATAGTAAGTGATAAAAAAACCTTCTGTTTTTCAGTCTTACTAGCCAGGAGTATCCGGATATCAACATCTAATTCCATGCTTTTAGATGTCCACGCTACAATCTATTTCATAGTTCGTTTTCTGTTCCAAAATGTCTTTTGATGTGCGTGTTCCCTGTCATGATAATTGCATCAAAATTGATAATGTAAATCATTTTAAATATCTAGGTGTTATAATTGACCGAACTTTGAGTTGGTCTAATCATATATTAAATTTTAAAGCAATATCTACACTCCACTATTCGTTGTTTATACCATCTAAAAGAGTTTTGTCATTTTAATTCTCTAAAAAAAGATATATTATGGAATATTCCATTCGAAATTGCAGTACGGTATAAGCGTTTGGGGAAGTGTATATCTAAATAAAATTCTACCTCTGATTGTAAATCAGAAGTGTGTTAAACGGAGTGTGCCCACTCGATGGTTTTATTTAAACGCATGGATATGTTTCCGGTTAGACATCTGTTCTATTTTAAGGTCCTGAAGATATTTTTTATAAGAAGTGGCTACTTGCAGAATCCGATCTCTGGCGCTTAGAGCTTGAGGAGCCGTCATCAACCACTTGTGACAATTCCATGTTTTCGTACTACCTGCTATACAAACTCTGATTTCAAATTGTTCAACAGCCTTCCTGTAAATATACGTTTAATACAACACTTAAATGCCTTTTTTAATTTCTAAAACAATGGCTTCTGACGTTTAATCACGATGAAATTGAAATTTTGATGCACTACATTGTTTAATAATATATATGTTGTCGTAACACCTTTTTGTATTTGCAATGAATTTTCTAATCTATATAATGAATTTTTCTTATTTTGTTCACCCCACAACAAATTACTTTTCCATAATATGACATTTGCATCTATTTTTGCTAACTAATACAAAATGTCAATATATTTTTAGCTGCAATATTTACTATTTTGAAATCTTTGTAAATGAATGTAATATGAGGAATTTGCGAAGCCGTCGAACTTATATCATATTTCATCATCTAGCCTTGTGATAGGGCAGGTTTGTAGACTGTTGGGTTTTTAAAATGGTAGGAAGCCGGATGAGAAAAGGAATAGCTGACAGGAGAGAGTGTAGAGAGGGGATCTTTTGTGTGCAAGGAGCGTGGCCCACTTGCTTCGTCTGACCGAGCTCGCCGGAATGGGAGGGTTCTTTAACTCGCACCACAACGGCACAAAAACATAAATCGTGTGGAAACTAACATTTTTTAATTCTTTCATGATTTCAGACGGACGTTATCACATAGAGAGGACAATTTATGTGGAATTCTGTTACGCTGCCTGGAAGCTTCTTGGCCTTGGACTTAACCATTGATGCGGGTGCCTCAGCCTGACCACGGCATCCACCGGAAGCGCTTTTAGCGACGTTTGATTAGTTGGTGCTCTGCAGGTCGGCTGCAAGGTGTGGTGTTTCTGAAAGTCTACTGACGCATTTCGGTGTCAGTGGACTCTCGGTGGCGCATGTGCGCTATGTTGGCGGCTGCTGGGTGCTGCTAATGGAGTTGGGGGCACATCACCCCCGATTATACTTGGTATTAGTTTGGTAATTTTAAGTAGCAATAGCTAGATTTTATGTTTTTAATGTATAGTCGTAAGTAGTTTTAGTTTTTTTAGTTTTAAATAAAAAACTAATAAAGGAGTCAAGTTTTTAAAATAAATTTTCTTGTAAAAAAATGATATTTAAATAATAAAAATTATATTATTAATTAAGGCCTAAAGGTAATAGTATTAAGTGATATAGTTAACTTTAGAGCGTCCGCATAAGGACCAGTAATCTAGAATAAGTATCCTGTTAATTATACCCTATTCTAAGGGTATAATATTTTTGACACATAGTTTGTAACACCCCTTAATATTCGTCGTAGACCCATAAAAGTATATATATTTATGATCAGGACCAAATCCTAAGACTATTTAGCAATGTCCGTCCGTATCAACTTTTGAAGCCTTTAAAGTTATGCTACGAGGCTGAAATTTGGAGCATATACTCTCTAGGGTCCCGAAATGGTAAAGTGTTAAAAGTTTTTAAATCCGCCCACAATGTAGAAAAAACCGTTTTAAGGCTTAAGTTAGAGAGATAAAGTTGTAAAACCTTCACAAGATATGTAGGTACTGCCTACCTTTATAAATTTGTCACGTAAAGTTTTTTGCCACGCCTACTTTTTGTTGGCGTTTTTCACTAAAATGCTGTTTTCTTTGAAAATTTTTCCAATTTTTCAAATATTTCCAATATTTTTTCCAATAAATCGCCCATACAAAGTTTTTTTTATACCCTATCCTAAGGGTATATTAATTTTGACACATAGTTTGTAACACCCCTTAATATTCGTCGTAGACCCATAAAAGTATATATATTTATGATCAGGACCAAATCCTAAGACTATTTAGCAATGTCCGTCCGTCCGTCCGTCCGTCCGTACGCAATTTTTAGGCCTTTAAATTCAAGCTAGAAAGCTGAAATTTTGACCACATACTCCCTAGGGCTCCGAAATGGTTAAGTGAATACGCCCACTGCCACGCCCACAATTTAGAAAAAAACGATTTAAAGCTACAGATGGACAGATAGAGGGTTATAACCTTCACAAGATATGTAGGCACTGCCCTCCTTTATAAGTTTGTCATATAAAGTTTTTTGCCACGCCTACTTTTTGTGGGCGTTTTTCACTAAAATGCTGTTTTCTTCGATAATTTTCATAGAAACCGAAAAAAAGTGTTTAACAAGATATTTAGCCAATATTTTTTCCAATATATCGCCCATACGAAGTTTTTGGCCACGCCCTCTTTTTGGGGGCGTTTTTTCAAAAAATGTTTTTCTTTTTTCTAAATTTTATAGAATGAAATAAAATGCTATCCATCATCTTCTTAAGGTTTTTTTTGGGGCATATAGGGATAGGGATAGGATATCATACTGTTCGCTCCAAGCGGACTGTAGCCTTTCCTTATGTTTTTTCTATAAATTTCATAGAATGAAATAAAATGCTATCTATCATCTTCCTTACGAATTTTTTTCTTTGGGGTACATAGGATAGGATAGGGTATCATACTGTTCGCCCCAAGCGGACTGTAGACTTTCCTTATGTTTTTAAGTTAGCTTTAATCATTTTTGTATAGTTTGTAAGCTTTATTGAAAGAAAATAAAAAATGGATTTAAAATTGAAAAAAAGCGCTTTTAGCGCTTTACTTCACCCACAGCAAATAAAATTAGTCCTCTGTTAAGCTTTTTCAAACTCCGCCTTGTTACGCCAGTAGCATGCCGGTCCCAAGCCCGGATAAAGGAGGAGGTGCTGGAGGCAACGGTTTTTAACCTATCCTCTGTAAAATAATCCGTTAGTGTACTCTAACAGTAGCAGTAGTTAAAACTCAAAATATTGATGAATGAACAACCTTAAGGATGTTAATACTCCAGGTGGTACTGGCAATAGCCAAAATTCATCCGTGGTCTTCTCGACTGCGGCTGGGGCTTGGATTCTGGAGGCCCCAACCTTCATTGAACCCACAAGCGACTCTTGTAGCTCTATGTCAGACTCTTTGGGCAAACTGAACATGAGTAAGGTTGCTACCCACTGCACCGCCGCTGACAGATTGACCCGTGAAATCTCTACGGTTGAACGGGCTCCTGAAGTGCCTGGCTTTGAGGTGCACCTCACTAAGGGTTAGCGAAAGAGGAAAAGGAAGCAGCTGAGCGTCTAAGTGTCTGATGGATCCCTGGGAAACTAGGAAAATCGGCGGATGTGCTAAAGCGTTTGCAAAGCCAGAATCCTGGTCTCGACACAAAAGCCTGGGTTGTCCGTACACACAAGAAGAGTAAAAACCGCCACAATGAAGGTGGTAGTTCTCTAGTTGTGAGTATAGACATAGCTGCTGTCGAGATAACATGCAAAATAACTACACGTCAACTTTTCACAGGTAACGAAATGGCTTCGGCCAGACTCTGAACCATGGATTGAATGTCATCATATTTTTACGGATGGCTTCAAAACCAGACAGAGGTCTGGTGCTGGAGTCTTTGTGGAACGCGATGACAGAAGACTTTACTACCCCTTAGGTAAACATGCATCTGTTTTCCAAGGAGAGATTTTTTCCATCCTAATGGCTATACGCTATATTGTGAACAACAGGTGGAGGGCTAGAGGCATTTGCATTTGCAGTGATAGCCAGGCTGCACTAAAAGTGCTGCTAAACCCTCTTTCCTCGTCCAAGTTAGTACTAGAACTCAAGCTTTCTCTGAATTTGGTCGGAAGACTGACCACAGTGAATCTTGTCTGGGTGCCAGGTCACACTGGCGTCCAGGGAAAAGAGATCTCGGCTGAGCTTGCTAGGCAAGGTTCAGAAGAAGTTTTCTTAGAACCCGAACCTGTGTTGGGTCTGCCTGCATCTTTAGTCATGTCTTCTATTGATTCTTGGGTTTCTCGTGAACACAAGATTCGGTGGCGCGATTGCGGTAGATGTAGACAAACAAGACTACTGCGCCCGGACATTTGCAAAAGTCAGAATTTTTCTTCTATCTCTGAGGAGAATCGACTGTTGGCTGCTTGTAGACGTTCTTTCGGGCCACCTAGCTTTTGCTAAACACTTAAATGTGTTGGGCTTAAGCGACACCACTACCTGTCCTGCTTGCGGTGAGGAGGATGCCACAGCAGAACACTTTCTCTGCAGTTGTGCGGCCTATGTTTGCATCAGGTGGCGGATCTTCGGGGCTGATGTGGTGAGTGTCGAACATCTAAGCTCTTTATCACTGAAGCTCCTTCTCGTTTTTCTTCGAAAGACGGGAAAACTAAGTACCTTAATGTAAGGTGTCTGAATGGAAGTACAATGGACATGTAGTTGTGTCTGAGCGCTCCATCGGATAGTAGCAACCTCCGACAAAAAAAAACAAAAAAAAGCTTTTTATGGCTTAACAACAAAAAAATCAAATCATGCAAGTGGATTGCATATATTATTCATTGTAATGGTTAGTTTAGTTTTAACAGAACAATTTTTTTTTACATAAAAAAAAATTAAATAAATGTTGTTTCCCCGCGAATAGTAACTTAACCGGACTCATCAGGCACCTTTTTACTTGTCACGAAACTAAACTTAAACGCAAGACGACATGGGGGTATTCAAAAATGTACCCTGGAGATCCTTAGGACTTGCGACAGATGCTTCGGGTGAAGTCTGCCGCAAGTACTGCAGGTAATTGAATACAGAACTCGGTCCATAAAATTTTATAAAATTATTTCCTCTCTTTCTTTTTCAAGACCGTAAAAATGGTACATGGACAACAGATATTGGAGTAATTTACAAGGACAACAGCAAAGGTAAAAGCTTTTCTTCCTGCTAATTATGGTCGATGAATTCTCCACTGCGGTAGGAATTCGACCAACAGATGCACAAACTATTAAGGGAATTAATGCCCAAAATCCACCACTCTCGGGAGGATTAAATTTTTCTTATTCTAATCCACATTTTGTTTATTTCCAGGAAAGAATTTACTGCCACCACAACACTTGGTACCACTTAAGATTGTGGTATTAATTTGACGGGCTGTGGCAAAGGCGAAGTGTAAAAGCAAAAACTGTTTGGCAAACACTTAACCTTTGTCG
This sequence comes from Ferdinandea cuprea, assembly GCA_963576555.1. Classification (NCBI taxonomy): domain Eukaryota; kingdom Metazoa; phylum Arthropoda; class Insecta; order Diptera; family Syrphidae; genus Ferdinandea; species Ferdinandea cuprea. The sequence continues at coordinate 27,834,240 of OY754962.1, forward strand.
TCCGTCAAATGTTGCTTATGGTATGATATCTAATTCCATTTACTTAAATCACGCGCACAATAAATTTGATGAAAAAAAAGTATACTTTGCATGACATATAAGAAGAAATTGATACAAGCAAGAATTGTTTTACTACAGGAGAAATATATTTAGCAATCTCGAGGGTAGTTCATTACTGCAGTAATGTAGGACATTTAGTTATATTAGCCAATAGGACATATACACAGAAACATTCCTTTCGGAAAAATAAATTGAAGTGTTCGTTTAGTAGTCAAATGACACTTGTTCTCCAAAAAAAAGGGACAATTGCTTTTGCATTAAAATTCAGAATCAAACCTTGTTGGTAATGCATTTGCTAATTCTTCAAATTTGATTAGATTAAGGACATAATATTAATTTTCGCCAACTCCCTTCAACCTTCATCGTCATCATATCTGCAGTGCGGCGGTTGGAAATACACATTCTCTTATTCAACATGTTCCTACATTTCAAATTGAAATGAAATATGTTTGCTTGTTCGATTCTTGATTAGCTCCTTCTAATGATCTGTTCCGAGATTGGGCGCAACATTTTCATTGATTGACTTGATTCTTCAGTTTCAACTCCACTTGACAATTTTGAATATAAATAGCGAAAAATCAATCAAGTCATCGCCTTGCCCTACATCATCTGCCTGGGTGTGGTTTTTATCAAATAGGGATAAATGAATTTCTTCGCTTGCAACGTTAAGTACTTGGAAGTACGGAGCAAACCACTTGGAATCAAAAATTTAAATATTGGACTCCATGCACGTTCAGCACGACTTTAATTTTTTTCATCCACCAAATTGACTTTTGGTTGGCCATTCTAGTCGGTCGAGTCGGGCTATTGCTTCACATCCAAATATCTGTATAATTATTGAACTCATGTTAAAAGGCAAGTTAAAAGGAAATCAGTACATAGATCTACTACATTCTTTGATGCTAAATGTTAGTATTAAGGTGTCAAATCAAAAATCTTTGTTTGAACAGATAAAGTTGTTCGCCTGTAGCGATATTTACACCTATCACGAGATACGTCGTAATAGAAAAATTTCGACGAATCCCGGAAAATCTATTACAAATTCCCTTCGTAGTGGAAAAACTGCTACGATAGTGGAAATCTCTACGATAAGTTTTTTCTGTCGTAGACTAAAAGTAACAGTTATTTTAACAATTTCAAATAATTTCAAGGACAACTTACAGAGTTCCGTTCAAATGTTACATGCGTCCGTAGTCGCCTTCTTTGAATTATTTTTATTTATTTTTTTTTTGTGTGTCACCTCTGTATGAATTGCAGCGACCAAAAAAAAAACAAAATAAGCACGCGATATGCAAGATTGCATTTGACAAAAGGGGCAGTACTCGGTTACCAGGTAACGAAAAACCTTTTTTGGGAATTTTTAACTTGAAAGCAATATTTTATTATATTCGACAGTTAAATTCTTCATTGCATATATATTTACAATTTAGTCAATATCACAAACACTTTAAAAATGTTCTGGGATTTTTCTTTCTTTTGTTCGATTATTCATTTTGACATAAATCAGCTGACTTCGAAAATGGAAACTAATATTTTCAATTAGGCAATGCTTTTTCGAATCCCTTCGGGGATTTCTACGAAAAGAACACTTGACAGGCCTGATTAAGAGTTAAGGTAAGATGAGACTGCATGCAAAAAAAAATTATAAACATGCTATATCTGGCACTTTTTGCTTGCAAAATATGATCATTTGACAGCGAAATGATAATTATTTAACCAATTCAAATCTAATCTGAACCTTATACCGTAATCAACCGCACCGATATCTTACAGTCGTATTTATTAAATTTCCTTAAAACACCTCTCAGAGGTTTCTTAGTAAAACATAAGTTAGTTAAACGTAAGTATTTATACAACTTTTCCTTAACTTTGCTGAAATTCTGACTTCTAAACCATTTTCGTCTATGTTTTAACTTAACGAGGTTTATGTCTTAATAAGTAAGAAAACTTGCCAAACTAGTACCAAAAATATAAGATTATACTACATTTCCCTTTAAGGGTGCAGAAACTCAGCTGCTTTTGACAGATCTTTGTTTATTTAAGTTGAAATATTTTGCATAGCATGATGGAAGGCTGAATCTAATGTTTCCACAAAAAGATTTCGAAATCTCGTTACAGCATTCACATCGAACACTACCTGGGATTTGTTTGACGTTTCAGTCAGCCATTGAAGAGTATTGCATTCAAGTTGCAAGAGCAATGCAAGTCCACTGAAAGCTAACAGTGCCTATATGCTCATATAATTTGCGTGATCATCGTTCACGGAATCGGTAAGCTGATTCTCATGTAACTTGCTGTTGAATTGTTACACAGTTAAAAATCTGTCAACTGCTTGTTAACGGTTTTGTGGAACTTGTAGAATGTGTTAAAAGGTGATTTTTCTGCGGCAACCTCACCATTGAAACCAGATTCTGAGAAGGTTTCATTGAAACCTCATGCAATGACGAGGTTTGGAAATCTATGTAATGTATGAGAAACCTCCTGATTTCGATGGAGGTTTCAGGAGTATTTGCGAAACCCCAGATTTCAATGTGGTGTGAAAAGGGTATAACACCTTTTTCTAATCACATAATTTGGCACTAGGTTGTATAGGTCTAACGTTGAAGTTTCTGTGCTGTAATCAAGATTGTTTTTGGGGGTATAAGGAGTGAAGCTTTTTTCCTATATACATAATTGACCTTATTTTAACACTATTTGACCACTTGCATTTGTTGTCCGGTTTAACAACCTTTTCTACTATTAGTTCCACGGCCGATCCAACTACGTTTCTGACATACACAATACCGAAATTTTGTATGTGAATTCGTCTCGGACGCACTCAGATAACGCAGACCTATCTCCCCAACAATGAAAACCCTACAATTTGCCAATTTTGGCAATTCAGTAGCGTGAATGGTCGATGGTAAGAACACTGACCTAATTGCTATAGGATTATCACTTCAACAACGAACAATAATATTTACAGACACACATACCTATCCATTTTTATGGGTATGTGCTCCTCGCCACGAGAACAACGTCACAGTTCAATCAATGTAGGTACTTACTGACCTAGATCCTTGTAACAGAATTCAAAATTATAACGCTGATTTCTGCTCACTCTCCCACTGAGCAGAAAGGTGACACAATCATGGAAGATTTCTACGATCTGCTGGAGAAGACGTCTATGTGATAAGTGCCCTAAATGCGATGTCAAGATAGTTCTTTAATCGGAAATGAGTGTATGTTTGATTTTACAGTCAGAAAGTGCTAACAAGCGTTTCCCTCACCTCATCATATACAAGTTGACCTGGCGAACTCCATACCAACAAACCGTCAACCAAATTGCCGACGTTGTAATCGACTCGGAAGGGAACTTCGATAGACTCGGACCAATACTTGATAATGGCCAAAGTACCAAGAGCGGCTTGATAATCATTCAAATAGTTACCTGGAACTGGAACCCAGGTCTCGCACACAGATTCTGTAAATGTATGTATATTAGAATATTCATTGGTATTCTTGAACACGTCCCTTAACCGGTAATTAAAAGGCCGACGCTTACAAAAACGGATTCAAAGTAGATCAATCTCTCCACCCTGACGGCTAGTACAAACACCAACAACAATGCACATATTACATCCAAACCATCTCACCTCAGTCTCTAGGGCAGTGCAGTGCTGCAATAATGTAATATATGTAGTAATATTAGCCAATTTACATTTCCGATTACATTAGTATCTGTCCTAGCCAGAAACGTTCATTACAGACAAATAAATTGAAGTGGTCGTTTGGTAGTCAAATTGCACGTTTTCTCTTATAACAATAAGGAAAGGCTACAGTCTGCCTGGGGCGAACAGTATGATACTCTATCCTTATCCCTATGTACCCCAAAGAAAAACAGCCTTAAGAAGATGATGGATAGCATTTTATTTCATTCTATAAAATTTATAGAAAAAAAATATTTTTTTAAAAACCCCCAAAAAGTGGGCGTGGCCAAAAACTTTGTGTGGGCGATATATTGGAAAAAATATTGGCTAAACATATTGTTAAACTTTTTTTTTCTATTTCTATGAAAATTTTCGAAGAAAACAGTAATTTAGTGAAAAATGCCCACAAAAAGTGGGCGTGGCAAAAAAATTATATGACAAATTTATAAAGGTGGGCAGTACCTACATATCTTGTAAAGGTTGTAAAACTTTATCTCTCTAACTTAACCTTTAATACGGTTTTTTCTAAATTGTGGGCGTGGCAGTGGGCGTATTTCGAAAATTTTAACACTTTACCATTTCGGAGCCTAGAGGAGTATATGCTCCAAAATTCAGCTTCCTAGCATAAATTTAAACGCCTCAAAAGTTGATACGGACAGACGGACGCACATTGCTAAATAGTCTTAGGTTTCGTTCCTGATCATAAATATGTATACTTTTAGGGGTCTACGATGAATATTAAGGGGTGTTACAAACCATATGTCGAAATGAATATACCCTTAGGTATAAAAAGGTTATAAAATCATAAGGAAAGGCTTCAGTCCGCTTGGGGCGAACAGTACGATACCCTATCCATATCCCTATATGCCCCAAAGAAAAACGCATTAAGAAGGTGATGGATATCATTTCATTCTATAAAATTTATAAAAAAAAATATTTTTGGAAAAAACGCAACCAAAAAGTGGGCGTGGCCAAAAACTTTGTATGGGCGATATATTGGAAAAAATATTTGCTAAATATCTTGTTCAACATTTTTTTTTTTTTTTTTTTTTTTTTTTATAATGTACGCGCACTAAAGGGACTTTGGATACCCTTATAATGAAGTGAAACAGTGCGGGCATTAGGGAAATGAAGGATTAGAGAAAGGGAGAAACCGATGCACGTTGGTTTTAAATGTTTGTAAATTATAATGCAAAGGAAAAACAGAGCGTGGCAGAGCATTCCACATTCGTATTGTACGGTTGAGAAAGGAATCTTTATATTTCACAGTACGTCCGAAAACAGGCTTAAGGGTAAACTGATGTGCATTCCTAGCATGGCGAGTATTGCGGTGGAATTGCTGTAGGGGTGGAATGCAACTGGCTATTTCATTTGAGCACTTGTGGTGGAAATACCGATAAAACAATGACAGGCAGGAGACATTACGACGATGACTAAGAGAGTCAAGTGATTTCGCAATGTCTCGATCGCCAATAAGTTTTACCGCACGTTTTTGAATTCTGTCAAGTAGCTCCAAATATGTTATTGGTGCACCAGACCAGATATGAGCGTTGTACTCAAGTTTTGGGCGAATAAATGCCTTGTAGATTCTAGCCAGATCAGAAGGGGTGAAATATTTCTTGCATCGCTTAAGGAAGCCTAGACATTTCGCAGCGTTCTTGGCGGCATCAAATATATGGTCATTCCAACGAAGGTTGTCATTAACACACATATCGAGAATGGAAAGTCGTTCGGTTTCAGCGATGCAAGTGCCATTCATAGAAAATGGCAGAGAATTAGGGGTTCGCTTCAATGACAGCAGACCGCATTGCGTTTTGGAAGCATTAAATTCCACTCTGTTGGTTTTACCCCATTTAAGAATGCTGTCAAGATCGGAATTCAATGAGCTTAACATACGTTGCCGTTCCAGTTCAACGCCCGAAGATAAGGGGCGTTGCACAGGAAACGAATATGTAAAGCTGAGGGTACTGTCATCAGCAAAGAAATGGATTGGATTAGAAGTGACAGACAGGAGGTCATTGATAAAAATGAGAAAGAGAGTCGGAGACAAAACAGAGCCTTGAGGGACACCAGCATTTATTTGGTGAGTTGCAGACTTGAAACCGTCCAAAACAACTTGTATTGAACGGTCCGAAAGGTAATTTCTAATCCATTGAAGAAGGGTAACATCGATCCCAAATGCACGCATTTTCGACAAGAGAGCTTGATGCCAAACTCTGTCAAATGCCTTTGAAATATCAAGCGCAACGACCTTGCTTTCACCACCATGGTGAATAGATTGTGGACCTGTTGCTGCGAAAACCGTACTGCCGGTCATTAAGAAGTTTTCGGGATTCGAGATATTTCATAAGCTGACGGTTTATCAGCGTTTCCATGACCTTGGAAAGAAGGGACGTAAGTGCAATTGGTCGGTAAGAGGAGGGATAGGAAGATTCGCCTTTTTTGGGGACGGGCTGGACAAATGCTGTTTTCCATCTTCTCGGAAAGAGCCCTGAAGAATAGGACAGATAGAAAAGCTTACGCAGTGGTTTTGCCAGCGTGGAAGAACACCTCTTCAGAACTATAGGGGAAATACCATCTGGGCCAGCGGATTTGTGAATGTTGAGATCCTGAAGTACTCTTGCCACAGTACGGGTGCGGAAGTGGATTCGTCCCATGGAGTGTTCTACGCGCTCGAGTACTGGGGGAGATAAGGTACAATCTGGGAGCGTTGAGCTAGCTGCAAAATGAGCAGCAAGCAGATTGGCTTTATCCAAAGAGCTGACAGCTGAAGTGTCATTGCAAATGAGTGTCGGGATAGATGATGAGGCCGAATTTTTAATATTCTTAACAAACGACCAAAAGTTTTTACTAACAGAGGGACTTTGTAGTATTTTTTGCCTCAACTTTTGGTCGTAGGAGAATTTGACACGATTAATATGGGCATTACAGTCATTTCTGGCTCGTTTGAATTTTTTTCGGTTTTCCTCAGTTGGGTTGGCCTTAAGTGACCGAAAAGTTACCTCTTTAGCCCTGATAGCTTCTTTACAGCTCAAGTCACACCACGCGTTTTCCTTAGGTCTGATACACTTCATCCTGTTAGGGATAAAGCGTTTCATACCCAGGTGAATTAAATTTGTAATCATATCGGCAGCGGCATCCACGTCGTTGTTGAGGAAGCACAACGACCAGTTAAAACTCCTAAAGAAACCGTTTAATGCTTCCCAATTGGCTTTCTCGTATTGCCATACGGTTCTTTTAGGAGCTTGTTCTTTAACTGTGTGGCTGGAGTACGAGAAATTCGCCGATATGATACAATGGTCTGACGAACCTAGAGGCGATAATACATTTAAAGTGTATTTATCAGGGTGAGAGGTAAGAAACAAGTCCAGATTGTTGGCGTTTTGACCGCTAATGTCCGGTATCCGTGTCGGCTCATTTACAATCTGGGTTAAATTATTAACCTCAGAAAAGATCTCAACATACCTTCCTTCGGGTGTTGTCTGTCCAGAATGTAATCATTCAAATAGTTACCTGGAACTGGAACCCAGGTCTCGCACACAGATTCTGTAAATGTATGTATATTAGAATATTCATTGGTATTCTTGAACACGTCCCTTAACCGGTAATTAAAAGGCCGACGCTTACAAAAACGGATTCAAAGTAGATCAATCTCTCCACCCTGACGGCTAGTACAAACACCAACAACAATGCACATATTACATCCAAACCATCTCACCTCAGTCTCTAGGGCAGTGCAGTGCTGCAATAATGTAATATATGTAGTAATATTAGCCAATTTACATTTCCGATTACATTAGTATCTGTCCTAGCCAGAAACGTTCATTACAGACAAATAAATTGAAGTGGTCGTTTGGTAGTCAAATTGCACGTTTTCTCTTATAACAATAAGGAAAGGCTACAGTCTGCCTGGGGCGAACAGTATGATACTCTATCCTTATCCCTATGTACCCCAAAGAAAAACAGCCTTAAGAAGATGATGGATAGCATTTTATTTCATTCTATAAAATTTATAGAAAAAAAATATTTTTTTAAAAACCCCCAAAAAGTGGGCGTGGCCAAAAACTTTGTGTGGGCGATATATTGGAAAAAATATTGGCTAAACATATTGTTAAACTTTTTTTTTCTATTTCTATGAAAATTTTCGAAGAAAACAGTAATTTAGTGAAAAATGCCCACAAAAAGTGGGCGTGGCAAAAAAATTATATGACAAATTTATAAAGGTGGGCAGTACCTACATATCTTGTAAAGGTTGTAAAACTTTATCTCTCTAACTTAACCTTTAATACGGTTTTTTCTAAATTGTGGGCGTGGCAGTGGGCGTATTTCGAAAATTTTAACACTTTACCATTTCGGAGCCTAGAGGAGTATATGCTCCAAAATTCAGCTTCCTAGCATAAATTTAAACGCCTCAAAAGTTGATACGGACAGACGGACGCACATTGCTAAATAGTCTTAGGTTTCGTTCCTGATCATAAATATGTATACTTTTAGGGGTCTACGATGAATATTAAGGGGTGTTACAAACCATATGTCGAAATGAATATACCCTTAGGTATAAAAAGGTTATAAAATCATAAGGAAAGGCTTCAGTCCGCTTGGGGCGAACAGTACGATACCCTATCCATATCCCTATATGCCCCAAAGAAAAACGCATTAAGAAGGTGATGGATATCATTTCATTCTATAAAATTTATAAAAAAAAATATTTTTGGAAAAAACGCAACCAAAAAGTGGGCGTGGCCAAAAACTTTGTATGGGCGATATATTGGAAAAAATATTTGCTAAATATCTTGTTCAACATTTTTTTTTTTTTTTTTTTTTTTTTTTATAATGTACGCGCACTAAAGGGACTTTGGATACCCTTATAATGAAGTGAAACAGTGCGGGCATTAGGGAAATGAAGGATTAGAGAAAGGGAGAAACCGATGCACGTTGGTTTTAAATGTTTGTAAATTATAATGCAAAGGAAAAACAGAGCGTGGCAGAGCATTCCACATTCGTATTGTACGGTTGAGAAAGGAATCTTTATATTTCACAGTACGTCCGAAAACAGGCTTAAGGGTAAACTGATGTGCATTCCTAGCATGGCGAGTATTGCGGTGGAATTGCTGTAGGGGTGGAATGCAACTGGCTATTTCATTTGAGCACTTGTGGTGGAAATACCGATAAAACAATGACAGGCAGGAGACATTACGACGATGACTAAGAGAGTCAAGTGATTTCGCAATGTCTCGATCGCCAATAAGTTTTACCGCACGTTTTTGAATTCTGTCAAGTAGCTCCAAATATGTTATTGGTGCACCAGACCAGATATGAGCGTTGTACTCAAGTTTTGGGCGAATAAATGCCTTGTAGATTCTAGCCAGATCAGAAGGGGTGAAATATTTCTTGCATCGCTTAAGGAAGCCTAGACATTTCGCAGCGTTCTTGGCGGCATCAAATATATGGTCATTCCAACGAAGGTTGTCATTAACACACATATCGAGAATGGAAAGTCGTTCGGTTTCAGCGATGCAAGTGCCATTCATAGAAAATGGCAGAGAATTAGGGGTTCGCTTCAATGACAGCAGACCGCATTGCGTTTTGGAAGCATTAAATTCCACTCTGTTGGTTTTACCCCATTTAAGAATGCTGTCAAGATCGGAATTCAATGAGCTTAACATACGTTGCCGTTCCAGTTCAACGCCCGAAGATAAGGGGCGTTGCACAGGAAACGAATATGTAAAGCTGAGGGTACTGTCATCAGCAAAGAAATGGATTGGATTAGAAGTGACAGACAGGAGGTCATTGATAAAAATGAGAAAGAGAGTCGGAGACAAAACAGAGCCTTGAGGGACACCAGCATTTATTTGGTGAGTTGCAGACTTGAAACCGTCCAAAACAACTTGTATTGAACGGTCCGAAAGGTAATTTCTAATCCATTGAAGAAGGGTAACATCGATCCCAAATGCACGCATTTTCGACAAGAGAGCTTGATGCCAAACTCTGTCAAATGCCTTTGAAATATCAAGCGCAACGACCTTGCTTTCACCACCATGGTGAATAGATTGTGGACCTGTTGCTGCGAAAACCGTACTGCCGGTCATTAAGAAGTTTTCGGGATTCGAGATATTTCATAAGCTGACGGTTTATCAGCGTTTCCATGACCTTGGAAAGAAGGGACGTAAGTGCAATTGGTCGGTAAGAGGAGGGATAGGAAGATTCGCCTTTTTTGGGGACGGGCTGGACAAATGCTGTTTTCCATCTTCTCGGAAAGAGCCCTGAAGAATAGGACAGATAGAAAAGCTTACGCAGTGGTTTTGCCAGCGTGGAAGAACACCTCTTCAGAACTATAGGGGAAATACCATCTGGGCCAGCGGATTTGTGAATGTTGAGATCCTGAAGTACTCTTGCCACAGTACGGGTGCGGAAGTGGATTCGTCCCATGGAGTGTTCTACGCGCTCGAGTACTGGGGGAGATAAGGTACAATCTGGGAGCGTTGAGCTAGCTGCAAAATGAGCAGCAAGCAGATTGGCTTTATCCAAAGAGCTGACAGCTGAAGTGTCATTGCAAATGAGTGTCGGGATAGATGATGAGGCCGAATTTTTAATATTCTTAACAAACGACCAAAAGTTTTTACTAACAGAGGGACTTTGTAGTATTTTTTGCCTCAACTTTTGGTCGTAGGAGAATTTGACACGATTAATATGGGCATTACAGTCATTTCTGGCTCGTTTGAATTTTTTTCGGTTTTCCTCAGTTGGGTTGGCCTTAAGTGACCGAAAAGTTACCTCTTTAGCCCTGATAGCTTCTTTACAGCTCAAGTCACACCACGCGTTTTCCTTAGGTCTGATACACTTCATCCTGTTAGGGATAAAGCGTTTCATACCCAGGTGAATTAAATTTGTAATCATATCGGCAGCGGCATCCACGTCGTTGTTGAGGAAGCACAACGACCAGTTAAAACTCCTAAAGAAACCGTTTAATGCTTCCCAATTGGCTTTCTCGTATTGCCATACGGTTCTTTTAGGAGCTTGTTCTTTAACTGTGTGGCTGGAGTACGAGAAATTCGCCGATATGATACAATGGTCTGACGAACCTAGAGGCGATAATACATTTAAAGTGTATTTATCAGGGTGAGAGGTAAGAAACAAGTCCAGATTGTTGGCGTTTTGACCGCTAATGTCCGGTATCCGTGTCGGCTCATTTACAATCTGGGTTAAATTATTAACCTCAGAAAAGATCTCAACATACCTTCCTTCGGGTGTTGTCTGTCCAGAATGTAATCATTCAAATAGTTACCTGGAACTGGAACCCAGGTCTCGCACACAGATTCTGTAAATGTATGTATATTAGAATATTCATTGGTATTCTTGAACACGTCCCTTAACCGGTAATTAAAAGGCCGACGCTTACAAAAACGGATTCAAAGTAGATCAATCTCTCCACCCTGACGGCTAGTACAAACACCAACAACAATGCACATATTACATCCAAACCATCTCACCTCAGTCTCTAGGGCAGTGCAGTGCTGCAATAATGTAATATATGTAGTAATATTAGCCAATTTACATTTCCGATTACATTAGTATCTGTCCTAGCCAGAAACGTTCATTACAGACAAATAAATTGAAGTGGTCGTTTGGTAGTCAAATTGCACGTTTTCTCTTATAACAATAAGGAAAGGCTACAGTCTGCCTGGGGCGAACAGTATGATACTCTATCCTTATCCCTATGTACCCCAAAGAAAAACAGCCTTAAGAAGATGATGGATAGCATTTTATTTCATTCTATAAAATTTATAGAAAAAAAATATTTTTTTAAAAACCCCCAAAAAGTGGGCGTGGCCAAAAACTTTGTGTGGGCGATATATTGGAAAAAATATTGGCTAAACATATTGTTAAACTTTTTTTTTCTATTTCTATGAAAATTTTCGAAGAAAACAGTAATTTAGTGAAAAATGCCCACAAAAAGTGGGCGTGGCAAAAAAATTATATGACAAATTTATAAAGGTGGGCAGTACCTACATATCTTGTAAAGGTTGTAAAACTTTATCTCTCTAACTTAACCTTTAATACGGTTTTTTCTAAATTGTGGGCGTGGCAGTGGGCGTATTTCGAAAATTTTAACACTTTACCATTTCGGAGCCTAGAGGAGTATATGCTCCAAAATTCAGCTTCCTAGCATAAATTTAAACGCCTCAAAAGTTGATACGGACAGACGGACGCACATTGCTAAATAGTCTTAGGTTTCGTTCCTGATCATAAATATGTATACTTTTAGGGGTCTACGATGAATATTAAGGGGTGTTACAAACCATATGTCGAAATGAATATACCCTTAGGTATAAAAAGGTTATAAAATCATAAGGAAAGGCTTCAGTCCGCTTGGGGCGAACAGTACGATACCCTATCCATATCCCTATATGCCCCAAAGAAAAACGCATTAAGAAGGTGATGGATATCATTTCATTCTATAAAATTTATAAAAAAAAATATTTTTGGAAAAAACGCAACCAAAAAGTGGGCGTGGCCAAAAACTTTGTATGGGCGATATATTGGAAAAAATATTTGCTAAATATCTTGTTCAACATTTTTTTTTTTTTTTTTTTTTTTTTTTATAATGTACGCGCACTAAAGGGACTTTGGATACCCTTATAATGAAGTGAAACAGTGCGGGCATTAGGGAAATGAAGGATTAGAGAAAGGGAGAAACCGATGCACGTTGGTTTTAAATGTTTGTAAATTATAATGCAAAGGAAAAACAGAGCGTGGCAGAGCATTCCACATTCGTATTGTACGGTTGAGAAAGGAATCTTTATATTTCACAGTACGTCCGAAAACAGGCTTAAGGGTAAACTGATGTGCATTCCTAGCATGGCGAGTATTGCGGTGGAATTGCTGTAGGGGTGGAATGCAACTGGCTATTTCATTTGAGCACTTGTGGTGGAAATACCGATAAAACAATGACAGGCAGGAGACATTACGACGATGACTAAGAGAGTCAAGTGATTTCGCAATGTCTCGATCGCCAATAAGTTTTACCGCACGTTTTTGAATTCTGTCAAGTAGCTCCAAATATGTTATTGGTGCACCAGACCAGATATGAGCGTTGTACTCAAGTTTTGGGCGAATAAATGCCTTGTAGATTCTAGCCAGATCAGAAGGGGTGAAATATTTCTTGCATCGCTTAAGGAAGCCTAGACATTTCGCAGCGTTCTTGGCGGCATCAAATATATGGTCATTCCAACGAAGGTTGTCATTAACACACATATCGAGAATGGAAAGTCGTTCGGTTTCAGCGATGCAAGTGCCATTCATAGAAAATGGCAGAGAATTAGGGGTTCGCTTCAATGACAGCAGACCGCATTGCGTTTTGGAAGCATTAAATTCCACTCTGTTGGTTTTACCCCATTTAAGAATGCTGTCAAGATCGGAATTCAATGAGCTTAACATACGTTGCCGTTCCAGTTCAACGCCCGAAGATAAGGGGCGTTGCACAGGAAACGAATATGTAAAGCTGAGGGTACTGTCATCAGCAAAGAAATGGATTGGATTAGAAGTGACAGACAGGAGGTCATTGATAAAAATGAGAAAGAGAGTCGGAGACAAAACAGAGCCTTGAGGGACACCAGCATTTATTTGGTGAGTTGCAGACTTGAAACCGTCCAAAACAACTTGTATTGAACGGTCCGAAAGGTAATTTCTAATCCATTGAAGAAGGGTAACATCGATCCCAAATGCACGCATTTTCGACAAGAGAGCTTGATGCCAAACTCTGTCAAATGCCTTTGAAATATCAAGCGCAACGACCTTGCTTTCACCACCATGGTGAATAGATTGTGGACCTGTTGCTGCGAAAACCGTACTGCCGGTCATTAAGAAGTTTTCGGGATTCGAGATATTTCATAAGCTGACGGTTTATCAGCGTTTCCATGACCTTGGAAAGAAGGGACGTAAGTGCAATTGGTCGGTAAGAGGAGGGATAGGAAGATTCGCCTTTTTTGGGGACGGGCTGGACAAATGCTGTTTTCCATCTTCTCGGAAAGAGCCCTGAAGAATAGGACAGATAGAAAAGCTTACGCAGTGGTTTTGCCAGCGTGGAAGAACACCTCTTCAGAACTATAGGGGAAATACCATCTGGGCCAGCGGATTTGTGAATGTTGAGATCCTGAAGTACTCTTGCCACAGTACGGGTGCGGAAGTGGATTCGTCCCATGGAGTGTTCTACGCGCTCGAGTACTGGGGGAGATAAGGTACAATCTGGGAGCGTTGAGCTAGCTGCAAAATGAGCAGCAAGCAGATTGGCTTTATCCAAAGAGCTGACAGCTGAAGTGTCATTGCAAATGAGTGTCGGGATAGATGATGAGGCCGAATTTTTAATATTCTTAACAAACGACCAAAAGTTTTTACTAACAGAGGGACTTTGTAGTATTTTTTGCCTCAACTTTTGGTCGTAGGAGAATTTGACACGATTAATATGGGCATTACAGTCATTTCTGGCTCGTTTGAATTTTTTTCGGTTTTCCTCAGTTGGGTTGGCCTTAAGTGACCGAAAAGTTACCTCTTTAGCCCTGATAGCTTCTTTACAGCTCAAGTCACACCACGCGTTTTCCTTAGGTCTGATACACTTCATCCTGTTAGGGATAAAGCGTTTCATACCCAGGTGAATTAAATTTGTAATCATATCGGCAGCGGCATCCACGTCGTTGTTGAGGAAGCACAACGACCAGTTAAAACTCCTAAAGAAACCGTTTAATGCTTCCCAATTGGCTTTCTCGTATTGCCATACGGTTCTTTTAGGAGCTTGTTCTTTAACTGTGTGGCTGGAGTACGAGAAATTCGCCGATATGATACAATGGTCTGACGAACCTAGAGGCGATAATACATTTAAAGTGTATTTATCAGGGTGAGAGGTAAGAAACAAGTCCAGATTGTTGGCGTTTTGACCGCTAATGTCCGGTATCCGTGTCGGCTCATTTACAATCTGGGTTAAATTATTAACCTCAGAAAAGATCTCAACATACCTTCCTTCGGGTGTTGTCTGTCCAGAATGTAGAAGCCAACTTGAATTGTGTATATTGAAATCGCCCGCAATGACGATTTCAGTACGAGGATAATGGGTAACAATTCTGGTGATGGAATCAGACAGTGCATCAAACTCATTATAAGTTGAATGCCTGTCCTGGTTAGGGCTTCTGTACATAAAACAGTAGTGAATTAATTGCCTACGGACATGAAATTTTAGCCGAATAAAATTAAATTCCGGATTGGAACATTGGCCATATTGAGGTAGAAGTTGGTAGGCTACATCACTACGTATATAAACGGCGATACCACGATGGGAAAAGAATAATGGCACCAAGCTATATCCAGGCAGACTAAACTCCGTTAAATCGGAATCAATGCTGACCTGTGTTTCACTTAGTGCCAAAACAGCTGGTTTATTGTGAATCGCATGGGCGTACAATGAAAAAAAATTCGATCTCAACCCACGAATATTACTCACGTCCACTCTAAAATTCCTACGCATAACAAAAAACAAACACAAACAACTCAACTCCGACGTTGACTAAGCTGGGCCGTACCGTGCAGATCCTGACGTTAGCTTTCCAAAACAAATCACTGCAGGTGTTATGCCCATACAATGAATTGCTTTGGTCTGCCAACAAAATCTACACAAAGCGACCTGCTATTTTCCAAATGATACTCTACCCAGCCAAAGCAAGTTCACGCAAAAACATACGGCACTTGCTATAGCCAAGCAAGCAGCAGCAAACGATAGGGAGTGGGACCAGATGGAGTGCCCAAACACAATACACTTTTTTTTTTTTGTTTTCACTGCACTATACACTAAACTGTTTTTGTTTATGCACAGCGCGCGCGCGATTAGCGTTTTTTCTTCAGCACACAAGTTTTTTGGTTTTTTTTTTGTGTGTTTAAACCGACCGCGGAGTGAGTTAAAAATGCGTGTGCACGCGTCGGATGGCAGATCGGAACTTTTTTGAGTTTCTATAAAAATTTTCGCTGAAAACAGCATTTTAGTGAAAAAAGCCCACATAAAGTAGGCGTGGCAAACATTTTTATGACAGACTTATAAAAAAGGGCAGTGCCTACATATCTTGTAAATATTCCAATACTCTATCTCTCTAACTTAAGCCTTAAAACGGTTTTTTCTAAATTGTGGACGGATTTAAAAACTTTTAACACTTTACCATTTCGGGACCCTAAGGAGTATATGCTCTAAATTTCAGCTTTCTATCATAAATTTAAAGGCCTCAAAAGTTGATACGGACGGACGGACATTGCTAAATAGTCTTAGGATTTGGTCCTGATCATAAATATATATACTTTTATGGGTCTACGACGAATATTAAGGGGTGTTACAAACTATGTGTCAAAATTAATATACCCTTAGGTGTAAAAAGGTTATAAAAAGACACAAATGCGTGGCAAAAAATTTTATATGACAGACTTATAAAGAAGGGCAGTGCCTACATATCCTGTAAATATTCCAATACTCTATCTCTCTAACTTAAGCCTTAAAACGGTTTTTTCTAAATTGTGGGCGGATTTAAAAACTTTTAACACTTTACCATTTCGGGACCATAAGGAGTATATGCTCTAAATTTCAGCTTTCTATCATAAATTTAAAGGCCTCAAAAGTTGATACGGACGGACGGACATTGCTAAATAGTCTTAGGATTTGGTCCTGATCATAAATATATATACTTTTATGGGTCTACGACGAATATTAAGGGGTGTTACAAACTATGTGTCAAAATTAATATACCCTTAGGTGTAAAAAGGTTATAAAAAGACACAAATGCGTGGCAAAAAATTTTATATGACAGACTTATAAAGAAGGGCAGTGCCTACATATCCTGTAAATATTCCAATACTCTATCTCTCTAACTTAAGCCTTAAAACGGTTTTTTCTAAATTGTGGGCGGATTTAAAAACTTTTAACACTTTACCATTTCGGGACCATAAGGAGTATATGCTCTAAATTTCAGCTTTCTATCATAAATTTAAAGGCCCCAAAAGTTGATACGGACGGACGGACGGACATTGCTAAATTGTCTTAGGATTTGGTCCTGATCATAAATATATACACTTTTATGGGTCCACGACGAATATTAAGGGGTGTTAAAAACTATGTGTCAAAATTAATATACCCTTAGGTATAAAAAGGTTATAAGAAGACACAAATGCTTTTGGATTTAAATTCAGAATCAGAATTATACCTTCTTGGTATGCATTTGATAATTCTTGTTGAAACCTCGTAGGTAATTCAAATTTGATTAGATTGAAGACGTAATATTAATTTTTGTACACTCCCTTATCGTATCTACGGCAGTTGGAAATATGTACATATTCTCATATTCAACGACATATTCCTACATTTCAAATTGAAATGAAATATGTTTGCTTATTCGATTCTTGATTAGCTCCTTCTAATGATCTGTTCCGAGATTGGGCGCAACATTTTCATTGATTGACTTGATTCTTCAGTTTCCACGCCACTTGACAATTTTGAATATAAATAGCGAAAAATCAAGTCATCGCCTTGTCCTGTGATTTTTATCAAATAGGGATAAATGAACATCTTCTCTTGCAACATTAAGTACTTGGAAGTGCACAGCAAACCATCTGGAAATTTCGGACTGCATGCCCGCTCAGCACGAATCGGGCTGTTGCTTCAGGCCGGAATATCTATAGAATTATTTAACTCATTTCAAGCAAGAGATTATGAGAAAAAAATAAACAAGTGTGTTACCAAACGGAACTATATACAAGTACGAACTTAATGAAATGAAAAGTCAATATAAATTTTATCACAATTTATTTTTATCTCCTTAGAAGGTGTTGATGGTTTGGTGGTCAGCAGCAAAATAGGAAGAACCACGTATACTCATTACAAAGGAAGCAGATGAGCGGACTGTATTATTATGTAACAAGACAAATTTGAGAAATAGAGAGAGCAATAAATTCCGTAACAATTGACAAGCATGTTAGAGTACGTATTATAACAATATGCAAAGCAAATAATAAAAAGAGAAATATAAAGCGTTATAGAAGAGTATGATATAACATAAGATTTAAGTAGAACAATATAAGCAGTTAATTTGAATTATGATATAAGCTGGTTACATATAGGGTAATCGCTTGATTTTTGTTAAGGAGGTGCACATATTACGGAACATTCAGCCCCCCCGCTACATTCAAAGACTCCGGTCTTTCAGATACAAAAAGTGGTACAATCTTCTTTATATTTAGTTTTAATAGTGACGACACGAATTTTGTTGTCTTGGCCTGGATGAGTTTTTATGACACGACCAAGCATCCACTTTGGGGGCGGCAGATTGGGTTCCTTTAGAAGCACAATGTCATCTACTTTGATGTCTGACTCGACGCCTTGCCACTTCGGTCGCTGTTGCAGTGATGTGAGGTATTCTTGAATTTCAGGTTGAGGAACCGCAGTATACGGTTCACCAATCATGAAATGCGAAGGAGTTAAAGCAGTGGGTTCACTATAGGATGTTGGCCACATGGGGCGTGAATTAAGCAGTGCCTCGATTTTGGTCAGCAGTGTGTACAGTTCCTCGTATGTGAGTACGTGATCCCCAATCACTCTTTTTAGATGAATCTTTACCGATTTAACCCCTGCCTCCCACAGGCCGCCGAAGTGAGGTGCTGAAGGCGGTATAAATTTCCAAGAGATATTGTCTCTTGACAGATGATCGGCAACGATAGAATTATGTTGTTGGCTGAGGAGGCAAGCATGCATTTCGTGAAGCAATCATTTGGCTCCATGAAAATTGGTACCATTATCGCTCCAAATTTCAATTGGCTTATCACGGCGGAACACGAAACGATCGAGGGCTGACAAAAAAGCAGTAGTAGTGAGGTCCCCGACACGAGCTCCAAGTGAATGTCCTTTGTCACAAAGCATACAAATAGGGCGATGTAACATTTAACAAATTTGGGATTCCTTCCGCGACATAAACGTAGAGTTAAAGGTCCGGCATAATCGCAACCAACCTTACTGAACGGTCGGGAAAACCGGATACGTTCCACGTTGTTGAGATGAAGAATGTTGTCGATAACGTAGGCAAATGACGCATTTGTGGACTAGGTTTCGAAGTAGATTTCTGTAGCCTATTATAAAAAATTCTTGATTTATAAAGCTTAACAGTTGAGATACACCAGCATGAATATATTTTTTATGTATGTAATCAGCAATCATGCGAGATATTGCATGGGATTTATGATAGGGTGTTTAGCACTATAGGTAAGATTGGATTCATTCAACCGACCGCCGACGCGGAGTACTTTATTTGAATCAAGGAATGGAGCAAGAGATCTTAACTTACTTTTTCCACACAAGGGTTTATCATTTTGGAGAGCACTGATTTCAGGGGAGAATAAGGTTTTTTGCGCAATTTTTATGAGTAGAATTTTAGCACTGGAGATTTCTATTGTCGAAAGTGAATTGTAATGACGATTGATATTTTTACGAATATTTGAAATAAAACGTAAGACGAATGCCACGACGCGAACAGATTTCCACCAGCTTGATGAATTGATAATGATGTCTTCGAAAATATTATTTGTGTTTGTGTTAGCTAATAGTACCTGAGTCCTTGGCGCACTTCTTTCTTCTAATTCTGGTAGAGAAACGTCCTTAATACATGGATTTGATATTGGCCACTGAATCCTTTCTTCCCAGAGCCAACGAGGACCCTTCCACCACATTTCATTTACCTGTAAAAGAGAGGGTGGAACGCCCCGAGTTGCGATATCAGCTGGATTGTTGGCAGAACGGACGTGGTTCCAACCTTTGCGAGAAATTGATGTCAGAATCTCGGAAGTTCTATTTGCCACAAATACTGTCCACTTCTTGGGAGGTGCGGAAAGCCAGTGTAGTACAATATACGAATCTGTCCATACATAAACTTTACTGTCTTTCTCCTGTAAAGATATCTTAAGTTTATTGACAAGACGAATTAAAAGAGTAGCTCCGCAGAGCTCAAGTCGAGGGAGAGACAATACTTTTATGGGTGCAACCCGTGTTTTGGCTGCCACTAGCGAAACATTTACCAATCCATTCATGGTTACACTTCGGCAGTATACCACTGCGGAATAAGCATCCAGTGATGCGTCACAAAACGCATGCAGCTCGTTACTGAGTTTATTATTCCACAGAGTCCTAGGAATTGTTATAGATTCCAGTAGATGAAGTTCGCTACGAATCAGTCTCCATCGCTCAGATGTATCATTATGAATTTCTTCATCCCACTTTATCCCTGTAGTCCATAAGTCCTGGAAAAGAATCTTAATACCGACGATGACCGGAGCTAAAAATCCAATTGGGTCAAAAATCCTCGAAGACTCCGATAGTATTCTACGTTTGGTATAGACAGTAGAGGTGCTTAAATATAACCTGAAGAAAAAGCTATCTTTGGATGGACACCATTGCATGCCAAGTAGTTTGACGGTTGAAGATTCTTCAAATTGTATGGGAGAAAGCTCACCTTATTCTTCTGGTAAGGATATAAGTAAGGGCCAGCAATTGGTCGTCCGTTTCCTTAGATTAAATACGCCACATTTGAGGAGATCTACGAGATCTAACCTAAGAGAAGTAACTTCTTCAATCGAATCCGCACCTGTCATAACATCGTCCATATTGAGTTAAACTTCCGACGCGCGAGGGTAGGTTTGTCGATAGTCAAGGGCTAATTGGTATAAGGTCCGAACAGCTAAAAATGGAGCGCATGCCGTACCATAAGTCACGGTCAAAAGACGGAATGTTTTATCGTTTCATCATTTGGTTTTTTCCATAAGATTCGTTGGAAATTGGTGTGGTTATCCGATACTCGTATCTGCCGAAACATTTTCTCTATGTAGCCAGATATGATATAAAGATGACGACGAAACCGGATACTCCTTGGGCACCCCGAACGACTGGGCCATTAAATAGGCTAAAGGCTTTGTCAGCACCGATGAGGATATCAATACGGCCAGGTACATTAAAATTGGGATCTGCTAACCTGAACAAAGAGAATGTGTTTGTGTCGGAGATCTTATGAACAGATCAGGCAATAAGGAGGTAAGTTTAGAAATAACATAGCAATGAACTTCGACGAAATCTGGAGAATATCGAGAATACAATTTAAGAACTACGAATCCATTTGTCACGCCAGCGGATGTTGAACCAACTCCTAAAAAGTTCTGCAGCGGAAATTCGACGGGCATTTGTTTGCGGAATGTCCTAGGCGTAAACAATTAAAGCACAGAGAGTGTTCTTTCACGAATTCGCGGCGTGTTTTATTATCGAACGATAGTAAGTTAGAACACTTGCTTAAGGTCTGGTCTGACTTGCATTTGGGACAGTTTTGTTTTGATTCGGTGTAATGCGATTGTATTGTTTTGGGAGTTTTCACACGAGACGAATTTAAATGAGAGAGAGTTTGGCACGATTCTAAGGCATAACTTTATCTAAGGCATTAGCAGTATGGTGCCGAAAATCCCTACACTTAGGACTTCATCTTTTGAGGTCTACAAACCACCCAAGCTTACGCGGGCTGTCTGCCGGATCCCTGGGAAACTAGAGAAATCGGCGGATGTGCTAAAGCGTTTGCAAACCCAGAATCCTGGTCTCGACACAAAAGCTTGGATTGTCCGTTCACACAAGAAGAGTAAAAACCGCCACAATGAAGGTGGTAGTTCTCTTGTTGTGAGTATAGACATGGCTGCTGCCGAGATCATCAAATCTAGGTACAACATGCGTCCCTATCTGCACCTTGGCAGGATCCATTTCAATGTCAAACAGTGCTAATAGTGGACGTTACCCAGAGTATTCATCCATCTTGTTTACTCAAATTAACCTACAGCACTGCAAGGCTGCTACCGCCCTTTTAAGTAGCAGGCTTGTGGCTTGTAGAACAAAATCACACATAATATCCATCCAGGAACCATGGGTGTGGAAAAGTCGCATCTGTGGTCTTGGTTGCTTGAGTGATTTATACCACGTTCTTTATGATGAGCAATCCGAAAGACCTAGGACTTGTCTTATTGTATCGAAATCTTTTACAGCTACTATGATCAAAAGCTTTTGTAGCCAAGATTTGGTAGCTGTTTCTATAACTTACCATGCAAATGATAACTGGGAAACCTTTGTTGCTGCATCGGCTTATTTCCCCTATGACTCTCTAACCACTCCTCCACCAAAGGCTGTTGTAGAGCTCGTAGAGTTTTGTGAATCCAAAAGGTTAGGTCTTGTCTTGTGCTGTGTTGCTAATGCTCAGAACACTGTTTGGGGCAGCAGCAAATGCAACATAAGGGGAGATCGACTTTTGGACTTTATTTTATCGTCTGATATTACCATCAACAATGTTGGTCATCAACCTACCTTTGTTACAGCCAGAAGACAGCAAGTAATTGACGTTACCCTGTCTAACAGGCATTTGAAGTCTATCATAAATTGGAAGGTATCGCCAGATAGCACCTTATCGGATCACAGATACATCGAATTTCAAATCTACTGCGAACTTTCACCTTCGCTAGAGAGAAGAAATACGAGAAAAACGAACTGGCCACGGTTTAGAGAGGAGCTTGCCAACTCTGTCAAACTTAGATCAAGACAGGGAGTGGAGAGGTCTGCTCAGGATCTGAACAACGTCCTCACCCGCTGCTTTCAACTTGCGTGCCCCGTTTCTAAACCCCCCCGCAGAAAATCGGTACCCTGGTGGAACTCCGAACTGCAGTGTCTTCGTAAAGAAACTAGGAAGCTGCTAAATCGGTCTTTAAAAACCAACTTAGTGGAAGACTGGAATCTTTATCGATCGAAGCAAAAAGTTTTTAAGAGACTTATTAGCAAGTTGAAAAATGACTCATATAAAAAGTTTTGTCCTTCAAACGACTGTGGCTACATTTGAACCGACTAATACCACGCGGCACAGCTGGTATTTTGCATCGGGAGTGGTGACTGATGATGCTATCAAATATGCCATTGCATCTTTTGAGAGTTTCAAGTCACCTGGTCCGGATGGAATTTATCCAGTTTTGCTGAAACAAGTTTTAAGTCAGGTTTTGCCAATGTTGAAAAGAATTTCCACTGCGAGCTTGGCCTTGGCCTATATACCTCCCCCATGGCGAATGGTTAAAGTGGTTTTCATACCAAAAATTGGTAAGTCTGACTGCACTCTAGCCAAAAGCTTTAGACCCATAAGTCTGTCTTCCTTCTTACTGAAAAGTTTGGAAAGACTGGTTGAGCTGCATGTGCGCAAAGTTGCTCTTCGATCACACCCTCTCTCTGAGATGCAACATGCCTATCAGCGCGGAAAATCCTGCGAGACTGCGCTTCAAAACCTTGTTGGTAGGATTGATAGTGCCCTTGACCGGAAGGAGTACGCGTTGAGCATTTTCGTCGATATTGAGGGTGCTTTTGATAATGCGACCTTTGACAGTATGTGTAACTCAGCCAGACAGCATGGTGTAGATGAAACTTTGGTGTTGTGGATTAAAGCAATGCTAATGTACAGGACGTTGGTAGCGGATGCAGATTGTGGCAAGTGCGTCATAACAGGGGTAAATAGGGGCTGCCCTCAAGGTGGTGTTCTGTCTCCCCTCCTATGGTGTATGGTGGTAGACTCTCTGCTTACGGCTCTCAACTTTCCTGGAAACTACACTCACGCTTATGCGGATGATGTCGCCGTTCTTTCTGTCGGTTCAAATCTAGGGGCTGTCTGCTCTCAAGCGCAGAGATCCCTGGATTTGATCGATGTCTGGTGCACTAGTAATGGGCTTTCCTCTAAAAACCACGGTTGTTCTCTTTACGAGAAGGAGAATCATCACTGGCCTGTCCCATCTCGTGCTTAAAGGTGTCACCATCCCTATATCCGAAGAAGTCAAATATCTGGGTGTAATCCTTGATAAAAAAACTTCTGTGGTCCAAACATGTCGAATCGAAAACCGATAAAGCGCTGTCGATCTTCTGGCAGTGCAAAGGCGCTTTTGGTAAGACATAGGGCTTGTCTCCGAAACGGGTCCTTTAGATCTATACGGCCATGATTAGACCGCTAGTTATTTGGTGGAACAAGCTTTCGCGGAAACGTGTTACTGCTTCTTGTGCCAAACTCCATTGAACGGCTTGTCTCGGCTGCACAGGGGCCTTCCCTAGTACCCCTGGCTCTGCTCTAGATGCTTTGATGAATCTTCCTCCCCTTGACTTATATATCATGGGATGTACGCTAAAAACCATCTTTCGCTTAAAGAGAGGTGGTTTTTGCTACCATGCGCAATGGAATTTTAAAGAACTTGCTCGAGAATTATCCTTTGACCCCTGTCTTATGGATATGCCGTCTGATGCAATGACACCAGAAATCCTTCTGCGAAAAAACTACCACGTCAACTTTCCACAGGTAACGGAATGGCTTCGGTCAGACTCTGAACCATGGATTGAATGCCATCGTATTTTCACGGATGGCTCCAAAACCGGGCAGGGGTCTGGTGCTGGTGTCTTTGTGGAATGCGATGATATACGACTTTACTACCCCTTGGGTAAACATGCATCTGTTTTCCAAGCAGAGATTTTTGCCATCCTAATGGCAATGCGCTATATTGTGAACAACAGGTGGAGGGCTAGAGGCATTTGCATCTGCAGTGATAGCCAAGCTGCATTAAAAGCGCTTATAAACCCTCTTACCTCGTCCAAGTTAGTGCTAGAACTCAAGCTTTCTCTGAATTTGGTCGGAAGACTAAACACAGTGAATCTTGTCTGGGTACCAGGTCACACTAGCATCCAGGGAAATGAGATCTCGGATGAGCTTGCTAGGCAAGGTTCAGAAGAAGTTTTCTCAGGACCCGAACCTGTGTTGGGTCTGCCTGAATCTTTAGTCATGTCGTCTATCGATTCTTGGATTTCTCGTGAACACAAGATTCGGTGGCGCGATTGCGGTGGATGTAGACAGACCAAACTACTGCACCCGGACATTTGCAAAAGGTCAGCATCTTTTCTTCTATCTCTGAGGAGAATCGACTGTAGGCTGCTTGTAGGCGTTCTTTCGGGCCACCAAGCTTTTGCTAAACACTTAAATGTGTTGGGCTTAAGCGACACCACTACCTGTCCTGCTTGCGGTGAGGAGGATGACACAGCAGAACACTTTCTCTGCAGTTGTCCGGCCTATGCTCGCATCAGGTGGCGGATCTTCGGGGCTGACGTGGTGAGTGCCGAACATCTAAGCTCTTTATCACTGAAGCTCCTTCTCGTTTTTCTTCGAAAGACGGGAAAACTAAGTACATTAATGTAAGGTGTCTGAATGGTAGTGCAATGGACCTGTAGTTGTGTCTGAGCGCTCCATCGGATAGCAGCAACCTCCGACAAAAAAAAAAAAAAAAAAAAGGCATCGACACTAATTCATTGACACTACAATCGTCCCTTGATCCAACCTCTTCTGCCCACGCTTGTCGCGTATCTTGATCGAATTTCTGGAGAAGCAGATAAATGATCCATGGGTCGCGGTTGGTAGATCCTAAGGCATTTAAGCCCCTAATCGTTTCATCAGTACCATCGGTGATTTTTCGGAGATGAGAAACGCTATAGGTACTCATACTGGGCATCGACAGAAATGCATGTATGTGTGAATGAATTAAAGATTGGAGCGGTCGTATCGCTTCTCTAGTCGTTCCCATGCATCTAAATTACTAACGTCAGAAACCGTTATATCACGAATAAGATCTGCTGCCTTACCGCGTAAATACGATTTAAGATATCGGAATTTTTGTGTGGTAGATAGATTTGAATTTGTATCAATCGTAACCTGAAAGATATCTCTAAAGCTTGGCCATTCCTTATAGTCACCAGAAAAGGGATGGATATCGATTTTAGGCAAAGAAATTGACGCACATTGGGTAGAGTTCAGATTTTCAATGAATGTGGCTTGCTGACTAGCCAACTTAAACAACAGTAGGCAGTAGACGGGGTTTATTTCGGACTTTTTCCTATCGCGGATTATTTTGGTTAGAGTACATTGAGACAAAAAATATTTCGTTTCGTATTCAGAAAACTCGGATTCTGGATTGACGAAATCATCTTCATCAGCATGTTCTAAGAGTTGGTTTTGCAGACAACGAAATTCTGTCCAATCCTCTTCAAGCTTCTGCAATCGTATTTCAAGTAACTCTAAAGACACGCGCTGAAAACGATACCGCTCGAGTCAGACACCCTTTAACATGACCACGTTTTGTCTTTATAATGTTCATTTTTTATTGCGAATTAGAAGAGATTATATTTTTTAGATATAATGCCGCGCACTATTAAGTTAAATTAAAGATTAAATATTCACCGAAATCAATTTACTACTATAGGATATAGCAAAATTTTACACCATATATGTATATTTCATTTCATAAAAAAAAAAATGCTCCAATCATGCATTTTTATTTTTTAGAAATTGATTACAATTTTAAATCAGACGAGTTAGAATTTTATGTGCGCTTAGCAAATTTAAGAACCAGAAGCTAATATGGAATTCTAATAAATTTGTTCCAGTTAAAAGGAAACCAGTACATCGATCTACTACATTCTTTGATATTAAATTTTATTAGTAAGGTGTCAAATCAAAAATATGTGTATATATTTGTCAGATATAGTATTTTACCTGTACCGATATTATGAGTCGGGGTAAAATAAGACTGCATACAAAGAGATTATAAAGTTGCCATTCCGGCAATGTTTGCTTGCAAAATATTGGACAGCGAAATGATAATTATTTAACCAATCTAATCTAATCTTAACCTTATACCCTACTCACACCGCAATAAAATTCGAGTTTTCCACAAACAGATTTCGAAATCGCGTCAAAGCATTCACACCGAATACTACCCGGGTTTTGTTTGACGTTTCAGTCAACAATCGAACAATAAAAGCGAATAAACAATTATATCGTTCGAATCCGTTTTCAATGGTAAGGTTGTCAAAGAAAACGCAACTTTTAACACATTCCACAAGTTCCACAAAGCAGTTGACAATCGGTTGACAGATTTTCAACTGAGTTACAAGTCACCTAAGAGTGAGCTTACCGCTTTCTTGAACGACGATCACGCGAATTATATGAAGACATAGGTGTTGTTAGCATAGTGGATTTGCAGTGCACTTGTAATTTGAACGCCATAACTGTTTATTCGCTTTTATTTTTCGATGGCTGACTTAAACGTCAATTAGAAGCTAGGTAGTGATCGGTGTGAATGCTTTGACGAGATTTCGTAATCTTTTTGTAGAAACCTCAAATACAAGTGCGGTGTGAATAGGGTATAATAATTTGGTTTCAATAGTGAGGTTGTTGAAGCAAACGCATATTTTAACACCTTCTACAAAGCAGTTGACCACCGGTTGACAGATTTTAAACTAGACTTGTATAGTCCAAGTCACCTTAGATTCAGCTTACCGATATTTTGAACGATGATCAAGCGAATTTTATTAAGATAAAAGCATTGTTAGTTTATATAGCTTTAGTTAAGGATCATTCACATGAGAGCGAACCGCGAACTGCGATCCGGCGAATTCGTAAATTCTGACATTTCTTTCACAACACTACTTTTTTTGGTCGCAGGTACCTGCGAATCTGATTTGCTAATGTTAGCAGCAAGATGTGTCAATTTTAAAGTTATGTTCGAACGAATTTTTCATTCGCGGATTTGTGGATCGCATCTGTATTATGTGGATTGTGAATAAAGAGTGACAGTTCCCGGCAAGAATTTTTCAATTCGCGGGAAATTTTTTGTAATTTAGACTCAGTTTTTTTAGATAATATGTTAGATCAATTAAATATCAAGCTTTTCTGGTAAAAGCAATAGAAATTTTCTATTCATTAATACATTAAAATTGATTTGTTCGCGATTCGCCTATTCGCAGTTTGCTCTCATGTGAACAGTCCTTTAGTTAGCTTTTTTAGCTGTCAAATCGGCATGGTGGCCAAGCAACCAATTTTTTAGCAGCATTCCATATGAATTTCGGAAATTCAGGACATTGAAGTGCGTTTATAAATAAGTTTTAGTATTTTGAGCCGTGATTAAATAAATAGATTTGTAAATAATTATTACAGTTTAAGAAACTGTAACTAAAAGGAAAAATCGTTGGTATGCGCTTTTCGCATATGGCAACAATACCTGTGTGTCCTCAACTTGCAATTTGAGTTGAGGACATAAAAAGGAACTGGAATACAAAATTTGAGCTATTTCGGAGATGGTGCAGTCTTGTAAAATCTAGACGAATAAATAAGTTTAAGTATTTTAAAGCGCGATGTGATTTATATATTTGTAAATAATCAATACAGTATAGTAAAATATTAATTCATTCGCATAATGTGCAAATTCATTTAAAATTTTTTTATTAAAAAATATTTTATCGTTTGACTTTCGACATTCTTTTATAAAATCTACTACTGAAATCTTTAATATTCAATTTAGTTTCGTTTCATTTCATCTGGTACAAACTTATATCTATTCCCATTAGCTAGCTCAAACTTCAACTCAATTGTCATAATGTACTTCCAATGGGAGAGTGTATTAATTTGACACTGAATTTGTTTGGTGAATTTTGTGCGAACTAATTCAACAACAAAAAAATAACTAACTTCTTAACTATCGTATCTGATTAAATACGAAATTTAACAGGTAATACAACTGTTTATTCGTTAGACTTTCGTCATTACATTTCTGCCGAAGGGAAATCAATTTTTTTTTGGCGGCGTCAAAATGCATTCACTATTGCGGATACATACAAACGTACATAATGTGGACTTTATATATTTATAAACAGACAAAAATGGGTTTCTTTCAGATTAAACTAGTGCAACAACTCGTCAAATAACTAACGAAGAAGAATTCAATTACTAGCTGCATCGATTTGTGTCGGCGTTTGCAGTTGCGATAGACAAGCGAGCGGCGAACACATTGAAAATTAAGAAACAAACCAAAACAATAACAACAGTGTTGCGGTAAAGTAATCATACACAAAGCGGAACAAAAAGTGAGTACAGCTACTTTTGGATGAAAAATATTTGTTATCCTTGCGTTGGCGAGTATAGTCGTGTGGAAGACTTGGGCGGTGATAATTTGTTAGAGTTTTGTGCGCATTGTCTTTCGTCGCTGCTCACCAACGCAAATTAAATTAAAATTGAATTCGCAGAGAAACGCAGATAAAAAATTTATACACTTACATACATACATAATATATAAATATAATCGTCAGTTCGGGCGGGACACATCGCATGTTTACTTTCAAACGGTATTTAAACGAAGGTTTGTTCGCGAAATACATTGTACACGTGGTGTGGCCGATTTCTGGTTACTGATATACGGAAACGCTGGCTGGCTAAGTCGGGCGTTGTAATTCCGACAGGATAAGAATTGTTACCGATTCGCTGAATTTAGTTCGAAGATATTGTGTGCCAATACTTTTTTGACTCACTATATTTATTTTCTTGTTTATTCTGGACGCATTCCAGAGAGACAGCCAGCATTAAAAAAAGCATGTTAATGTCCTTCATCACCGCGAAGTCTTTGCCCCTTTGCATATATAAAACGATAATTTGTTCTTGAACTTAAACACATATTGAGATTTGTCCTGCTTCCTGCTAAAATTTTATCAGATCTCTTTTAAGATCGGAAAACCTTTCTCTTATGCTGCGTTTCCACCAAACACTAAACCGAGATTAAGGTTAATCTGCCCTTAATCTACTTTAAATATCATACAATGCCATACAAATTTTAATCTGCTAAACACGAGATTAAAAATATAATATATTGGTTTGAGGAGTAAAATGGTGGGCTAGTAATATTTTCATTCTTTTTCCACTCAATTAACTATAGCAACCAGTTTTCGTTTTTATTTAATTTTAATATTATTTTCGCTTTGTTTGACGTTCAAGAAAAAACATTTGTTCTCTTTTGGAATGTCAATAACGTTTTCAATTTTAAAGTAAAGATGAGAGAAAGAGCCAAACGTCAGATTAATCTGTTTTCTTGGGTGGAAACGCTGAAAGATTAATTTTTAGTCTTTTGTGCTTAATCTAGGTTTATTTTTTGGTGGAAACGTAGCATTACTTGAAGACGTTTTACCAATTGTTAAGGAAATGTATATCCAACAATTGCAAATCCATCTTAGAATTGCCATCTTCAGCATTTACGAAAAATTCTCCGTTGAAGACAAAGCCAATTTAAATGCTTAACTATATTCGGTAAAAAGTTAAGTACAGACGAATATGTTTTTTTCTCTTCCACACCGTACGGAATTTATATTTTTCTTTTTATAACTTTTCACAAAGTAACTTAATTGAAAAACAAAGCAAAAGAGGTCATAATTCAAAATTTAAAGAAAACAAAAACCTTACGTATTTCGATAGCTATAATTTTAATACAGATATTGCATAAGAAAAAAAAACATATTAAAGAATGATAATATTGTGTTAATGGCTTAACTACATTCTGGCTTAAGAACCTATTTTGGATATTAAAAGCTCTAAGAAAACATAAACAAAAACAAGAAGCATTAACCAACGAAAGAAAGAAGCATTTGCATCAGAGTCATCTAAGGGTAGGATCAGTAATTAGTGCAAGCTTTTGTATGTAAATGCATTGGTTTTATTTTCGAACTTATAATTGAATTACATTTTTATTTAATTTATAAATCTGGTAAGCCTGATAACCACATATTTCACGTCGGCTGTATTTAATGTAGTTAATTTTAACGGTTCAACGGATCATTATTTCTTTCTTTAAACACAATGTAGGGGATGCAATAAAACATGTCTAAGTCTCTGATGGAGTTAAGTAGTGTTAGGTGACACACATGGTCATCTGACAACTTATATTCGAGTCGCAACTATATGGCGCATCTAGCGGCTATCTTCTTAATGAATATCTGTAGAGGTGAGAGCCCAGCAATGCAGCAATACTGCAGTTGTTTGGCATGTGCGTAACGCTGTTTGTTGGCCTTTGTCAGTTCAAGTACACCAGACGACAGCTGCATACGAGATGATGGGTCGCCACGATGATTGATCGCCAATGATTGATCGGATAGACAGCACTGAAAGGTGTACCTGAAATAACATTTTAATTGAGAATTTGAAACATTTGCTTTCTTTGGTACACAATTTGTATGATCTTTAGTCAAAGCTTAATGCCCGGCCTAGCCCGTGTTAAAAGAAATTAATTGTACTATCCAACTTGGATAATATTAACGACTTATTTTATTATACTCAGATTGAAATGACAAATCTCTCATATTGTTTATATAATATAAATATGTTTTGCGTGGGAAACTATTCGATAGGTTTATATGGATATTAGCTGAAACTTGGGAACTTCGTCGTAATAGAAAAAAATAAATATAAATAAAATAGAAGGCGCCTATAGACGATGTCGTAGTTAGCGTTTTGCACTGAATTGCAAATTTCCATTTAACCATGTTTTTCGTTTCTTCTCTGGCATTACATGTTTTGTTTGGCAGTCTAGAATCTGCACTACATTTTGTATTTTCGATGTGGCAGTGCTGACCAAATAAAAACCAACAGATGCAAACCCGACTACGAACCAAGTTGTTTTGTGGTCTTATGATTGTCGGAAATTCAAAGATTATATATTAAGCGTTGTATTGCTGTTACGCATATGACAATTTGCGAGTTCACTTTTCGTCATAAGGTAGTTGTGGGTGATGTAGGTGTGTCAAACACGAAGTCGCAAGAAGATCTTGTTTTTGAGGTTTAAACAATTTATTGGATACAGCACTATTTAAGCATATAAAAATGTAATTAGAGGCTCTGTTACTGTTGCTTTCAGTTTGGTCGGCTGGAAGTTCAGCTTCAGTAAGGATATTTTTAATTTTTCTTCTTTTTGCAAAAAGAACGATAGTCTTCTATAAAAAATATGGGCACAAAGGAAAGGGTGATAATAACCTTTCAATCAAGTTGATGTCACACACCATTAAGATCGTTGAGCGGGTATTAGATGTTCATTTAAGACAAATAATACGGCTGTCTGACGACCAGTGCGGGTTTGTCGCGGGTAAATCAACCACAGATGTTATCTAAAGTATAAGGATTATAATGGAAAAGCATCGTGATTCCTTAAAGAATCTGCATAAGATTCTGGTTGATTTTAAAAAAATCATTCGATAGACAACCAAGAGGTCTGATATGGGTAGCTCTAGGACAATCCAGGAGTTCCGGAAACCTACGTACAAATGATCATGGACATGTACGAGGGAGCGAAGATAAAAGTCATATGTTCCGCAGGAGGCACCGATGAATTTCCAATAAAAGTCGGTCGGTGTTCACCAGGGAAGTATCCTAAGTCCTTTGCTCTTTATTACGTTATTAGATTATCTGCTTGACTAAAAAGTGACGGACCCTAAAGTGCATCAGTTGTTCTTTGCTGACGATGGAGCCATCATAAGTGATGATCAGACTTCCCTGCAACGAGCACTTGATGTTTGGGAGGGGAAGTTTTAGAAGGGAATGAATATCTGTACTGCCCATTTTTTGACCCAAACCAACCCATTCCAGACATTTAGGGTGGTGGTTCCCAAGTGTGAAAAGTTCAAATATCTGGGATCAATGATCAACAGCGAAGAAACCGTTGATGACGACATCAATCAGCGTGTAAGCGCAGGGTGGATGAAGTGGCAGGAAAACTCTGTCATCTTCTGTGACCGAAAAATGGCCCCTAAGCTAAAGGGAAGGCTCTACACCGCAGTTGTTCGTCCAGCGCTCACATACGGTTCACAATGCTGGACAATGTACAAAAAGTATGAGGACAAGTTGACAGCAGCTGAAATGAAGATGCTTCGCATGGCAGCGGGAGTAACAAAGCTTGATCGAATTAGAAGTTCCATAATCCGAGGAAGCCTTCACGTTAAAGACCCATCTCGAAAAAAATTGGAGCACGACCGACTCAGTTGGTATTGTCGTGTTCAGAGGAGGGATCCTACGAACCCAGTCAAAAAGGCAATGGCAATCAACGTTCATTCACAATCGCGTAAAAGAGGCAGGCCTAAAAACTCCTGGATCACACAAATGCAGAAACGCCAGCATTTGATTGGCCTCAATGATGAGGTGATTCAAAATCGGGATGCCTACAGATATTTTTTGAGGGCGAACCCCATAGGCGGACTAGTAGGAATGCAGTGAAGTGGGAGGGTTATGATCCCTATAATCCTGATCATAATCTCGTCGTTAAATGGAGAGAAGGCACATATCCGCCGTGTTTTTTGGTAAGCGAGTATAGGCTTATTTTCAATTTCTATGTTAAATACAACAACAGCTTAGACTATATACGCTAGCCTTAGCGGATATAACTATCGCCGCTATAGACTAGTGCTTCCAAATTCCATTTTAAAAGTTTTCGGTGGACTTTTGCGATGAATTCTTAAGAAATCCCAAATAATTAACAAAAATAAATATTAATTTGAATATCAATGAAATATTTTTGTTCTTTTTTTACCAGGTAGGGCGAGAATATTGATACTGAATAGTATATATTCGATCCGTATCAAATAAGTGGTTCAAAAATAACTCGGGTCTTAATATATGTCAGGTTTCGATTTTCGATTAGGGCAGTTAAACATGAGAACGAAATTCTAAAATAATTCCATTTGGAAAACTTAATTCCACTCATATTTAGGGTATTGATATTGCGACTTAATAGTATAAACTTGATTCCTATCGGGTAAGTGGTTCAGAAATGACATTTGTTTGAATGTGCTTTTTTACGATGGCCATAAATGCAAGCAAATGTACGTTAAACCCCGTGTCATTTCTGAACCACTTATCCGATATTGATCATTTATACAGGGTGTTTTAAGAGGTATAGAAGTTCGAATTGAAATAAAACACAAGGAAATCGTTTTAATGCCCATCAATTCGGCTTTATTGGAAGGATAATTTTATGCCATTAATGTTTGTTTAATTTTTAAAACCGTATGCAGAGAAGACCTGCTAATTTTAGTGATGTTTGCTTTGCTAAAATTGCATACCTTATGCAGTATTTTATCCAGCGTCGTAAGTTCGTTATTTGGAAAAAAATGATGCACAATTTGCCCGATGGCACACTTATTGAAAACATCTACTTTTCTTTTATATCAGATTGGGTTTTCTTCTTTGGTGGCGAGTTGTGACCTATTTTCGTTAAGAGGTCTATAAACTGTTCGTTTACCCAGAAAAAATGTCACCTACTTGATTCGCAGTTACTGTTTTATTTTTCAAATTTTGATGATTTTTTTTTTTGTTGCGTCAACTATTTCTCTTTTTTTTGCACTTAAGTCTTTGGATGAATTTAAAGCCTTTTCTAACAAACAAAACAAACGCAAATAATATTTTTCCTTAAAGAAAACAGATTACTAATTTGTAACTGCATTTTAACATATTCTCATCACATTAAAAGAAAAGTCAAAGATCAAAAAAGAGACCTCCACGATAACACTTATCATTAAGAACTTTTTTTCAAAGCTCTAAAACCTAAAGCTCCTCAACAGAAACCCAAGAAAAAAAGCTGAACGATTCACCAAGCGGACATTGGTAATTCTGAATGCACATAAATTAAATGAGCGTTGAATAGCAGCAGCCACAGGCCAGTGCACACTCAAATGTGCGCTGAATAGAACGTGGTGGATCTACGTCAGATGCAATTGGAAATTCACTGAAGGGTAAACACTTTATAAGGGGTTTCTTTCAATTTAAAATGGTATTAAAATATGGCACGCTACTGATTTTTAAAAAGCTTCCCCATAAGACGTGTACTGCCAATTACGTTGGACAGATGATCATACGCTTGATGACTCTGATGCAAATGTTTCTTTTTTTCGTTGGCAAATTGTTCCTGTTTTTATTTATGCTTTCTTAGAGCTTTTAAAAGTCAAAATAGATACCTAGTCCAGTTTCTGAATATGAGGGGACATCAGCGTGTATATGTGAGCTTTGAAAAAGCCAGTTTTTGCACTTTTTGCCGAATGTAGTTAACCCTTTTATCGTCAACATATTTTTTTTATGCATTTCCTGTTCATACCCCGTAACCTTCCTGTTTCGGCACCTGTTGTACCATGCTCTCTGTTCTCATCTTGGCTAGCAATGACATATTTCCATTATAAACATTTTCTTGGCGTATTCGATTTCGATTGGCGTTGTTATTTGGAGTTTTTCTCTGCAGACAGTTTTTCTACTTTATTTCGACAGCTTCAGTTGGGGACTCTTGTAATTCGACGCTTCTAAATAACGGGTGATCCAAGTAGAGATACTTTTTTCAATAGCCTTTTTTGACAGATCACGTGTGAGTCGTGTCATGCTGTCATGTTATTTTTGTTTAGTATTGTTTGGCATTTCATAATGGAATGACTTACACGTGAACAACGTTTACAAATTGTTCAACTTTATTATGAAAATTCACGTTCTGTGAGGACTGTGTTTCGTGCACTTCGCTCAACTTATGGTCAACATAATCGCCTTACTGAGCGTACTATTCGCAACACCATCACCCATTTTGAGACCCAGCATTCATTATTGGATAATATTCGACCGAATAGACCACGTCCAGCACGCTGTGAAGAAAATATAGCGGCCGTAGCTGAGAGTGTACACGAAGACCGTAGAGAGTCGATTCGGCGCCGTTCGCAGTAACTCGGACTGACGTATGGAACGACTGAAGCCGCTCGACCTTCCCAAGCGACATCGCTTCGCTCTATGGGCTCTTGAAAAGTTCCAAGAAGATCCGACGTTTTCGAGGTAAATTTTGTTTAGCGATGAGGCCCATTTCTGGCTCAATGGGTATGTAAACAAACAAAATTGCCGCATTTGGGACGAAGAGCAACCTGAAGAGATTGAAGAACTGCCACTTCATCCAGAAAAAACAACGGTTTGGTGTGGTTTGTGGGATTGAATTTTCTGTGTTTTTTTCTTTAAAAAAGTAGGGAACCTCGAAATGGATCACCCTTTATAAGATTTTTTCTTTTGATTTGGTCTTTCAGTTGAATCATTTGCCGTTTATCCTTATCTCAGTCCTCCTTAAGCTGTTTAACTTCTTCCTTAAGTGCTTCGTTTTCACTTGAAAGTTCACATATCTTCAATGAAAACTCATATACGTGGGTCTCTATTTCTTGTATACCAAGTTTGTCGATAAGTTGTTAAGTCTGTACTCTTACTAGGAGTGTGTTGCATATTTTTAGGATTTTCGAAATTATACAAACCCTGAACCACCGTCTTTAAGTTAATCAAGGACAAAAACCTGTTAGGCCTTTTGATTTCCCTGATGTTTAATTGTCAATTTTACACCTCAGTTGTCTTGACGAGCACATGAATCAACTTTTCAGCTAAGCCACTGGATTTGCATTAAATACACTCTCTTCATCTAAATTTCTCTGCTTTGTTTACTTGCACTATTCACCCTACCCTATCCTAAGGGTATATTAATTTTGACACATTGTTTGTAACACCCCTTAACATTGATTGGACTGTAGCCTTTCCTTATGTTTTTTTATAAATTTCATAAAATGTAGCCTTTCCTAATGTTTTTTTTTTATTTGTTTGAAACCATTCTTTTTGAATGACACTTCATTCGTAAAAATTAAAACCATTAAACTTAATTTTTATTACTGATATTCGAAGCATTTCTTCGCAATATTTTTCTTTTAGGAGCTAAATATTGCTCAAGGCTTCTTAAAAATTAATTGCCGCTCGGAATCGGCATTCAACTGTAGGTAAGTTGGATGATCATTGTAGGAAAGTTTCCTTGTATCAAACTTGGAACTGGCTACCCATCAAAGTCAAAGCTACATTGGTAGAATCTCTGATCACGAAAATTAAAAGCGGCTCTAAACAGTGCATTAAGATCTATCTACAATGTTATCACATCTCACGATGCGCTAGATGCGTTCCTGAGCACGGAGTTTCAAATGTTTTAATATTTGTATTTAAATTTATGAAAAACAAACTGCCCGAGTATCTCAATTCGCTTCTAAAGCTCTTAATTTACCATCTGTTCAATTTTTTGGCAACCGAAAAACCCTTTTTTGTACATATGCCGTGAAACTTTGGAATTTAGTTCCAACTAGCCTAAAAATATGATTACGATATGATTACAAATTTAATTCACCTGGGTATGAAACGCTTTATCCCTAACAGGATAAAGTGTATCAGACCTAAGGAAAACTTGTGGTGTGACTTGAGCTGTAAAGAAGCTATCAGGGCTAAAGAGGCAACTTTTCGGTCAATTAAGGCCAACCCAACTGAGCAAAACCGAAAAAAGTTCAAACGAGCCAGAAATGACTGCAATGCCCATATTAATCGTGTCAAATTCTCCTACGACCAAAAGTTGAGGCAAAAAATACTACAAAGTCCCTCCGGTAGTAAAAACTTTTGGTCGTTTGTTAAGAATATTAAAAATTCGGCCTCGTCATCTATCCCGACACTCATTTACAATGGCACTCCAGTTGTCAGCTCTTTCCGAGAAGATGGAAAATAGCATTTGTCCCAAAAAAAGGCGAATCTTCCTCTTCCTCCTCTTACCGACCAATTGCACTTCCGTCCCTTCTTTCCAAGGTCATGGAAACGCTGATAAATCGTCAGCTTATGAAATATCTTGAATCCCGAAAACTACTTAATGACCGGCAGTACGGTTTTCGCAGCAACAGATCCACTGGTGCTTTGATGACATATCTAACCGAAAAGTGGAACCAATCTGTTCACCATGTGGTGAAAGCAAGGTCGTTGCGCTTGATATTTCAAAGGCTTTTGACAGAGTTTGGCATCAAGCTCTCTTGTCGAAAATGCGTGCATTTGGGATCGATGATACCTTTATTCAATGGATTAGAAATTACCTTTCGGACCGTTCAATACAAGGCTACCTCAAGGCTCTGTTTTGTCTCCGACTCTCTTTCTCATTTCTATCAATGACCTCCTGTCTGTCACTTCTAATCCAATCCATTCCTTTGCTGATGACAGTACCCTCAGCTTTACATATTCGTTTCCTGGACAATGCCCCTCATCTTCGGGCGTTAAACTGGAACGGCAACAACGTATGTTAAGCTCATTGAATTCCGATCTTGACAGCATACTTGAATGGGGTAAAACCAACAGAGTGGAATTTAATGCTTCCAAAACGCAATGCTGTCTGCTGTCATTGAAGCGAACCCCTAATTCTCTGCCATTATCCATGAATGTCACTTGCATCGCTGAAACCGAAAGACTTTACATTCCCGATATGTGTGTTAATGACAACCTTCGTTGGAATGACCACATATTTGATGTCGCCAAGAACGCTGCGAAATGTCTAGGCTTCCTAAAGCGATGCAAGAAATATGTCACCCCTTCTGATCTGTCTAGAATCTACAAGGCGTTTATTCGCCCAAAACTTGAGTACAACGCTTATATCTGGCCTGGTACACCAATAACATATTTGGAGCTACTTGACAGGATCCAAAAACGTGCGGTAAAACTTATTGACGATCGAGACATCGCGAAATCACTTGACTCTCTTAGTCATCGTCGTAATGTCTCCTGCCTGTCATTGTTTTATCGGTATTTCCACCACAAGTATTCAAATGAAACAGCCAGTTGCATTCCACCCCTACAGCAATTCAACCGCAATACTCGCCTTGCGAGGAATGCACATCAGTTTACCCTTAAGCCTGTTTTCGGACGTACTGTGAAATATAAAGATTCCTTTCTCAACCGTACAATACGAATGTGGAATGCTCTATCTCACTCTGTTTTTCCTTTGCATTATAATTTACAAACATTTAAAACCAACGTGCATCGGTTTCTCCCTCTAATCCTTCATTTCCCTAATGCCCGCACTGTTTCACTTCATTATAAGGGTATCCAAAGTCCCTTTAGTGCGCGTACATTATAAAACAACAAAAAAAAAATATCTCAAGGTATTACCGACTTTAAACAAAAGCTAAAGGAGCCAGATGAGTATATGAAAATTCAGTGGTTTAAGTTTCTATTTGGTTTTTCTTAAATTTTGTTTTTTCTTAAATTTTGTTTGTTCTTATAACTTTTAAGTTAACTTTAAGTTCGCTTACTTTTAAGCTAGGGTTTTGGGGATTATTATTTATCTTCCTTCTTTTCAAATTCTTCTTATATTAATGTATATTTCCTTAAAAAAATATCTTATAAATTTTTCGACCTCTTCAAACTGTTTTTAGATATTCTCCTTTAGGTATTCTATTTCCCTTAAAATACCTTTTCAATAACAGTTGATTGCGTGCGTTTTGATTGTTGTTACTTCTTTTGGTGGTGTTTTGTAAACGGTAGCTCTGGGGTACTCTGTACCCTGAGATATTTATACTCTCTGACTTTCTTAAGTTCCTCGTTTTGTCCATTTCGAATCCCTTGCATCTCTTGCGTATCTCACACAGTCTTGGGAAATAAAGTTGTTGGTGTTAAGATACTCCAGAGTTCGATTGTTGAAGCAGTTTTGCAAGGTTTTTTTCATCTTTCACAGCTTCTTTGTCATTTTCATCAAAATTTGGGATCAGATTAAAGATTTCGTTGAAATTCCAACATTAGAGGAGTTAAAAGAAAGACTTTTTACCCTTTTCCAAGAACGTCAGGGCTTTGCTTGTTAATGAAATCCAGTTGTCAACTGTGTGACTCTTTTAAAAAACTTTATATCAGAAAATTAGAATATAGACCACTAAACCACCTCCAATGTTAAGGAGGCAATCTTCGGTGTTGGCATGAGAGTTTTTCTTTGAAAAGTTGTCCAATTTTTCGCAGTGGACAAAATGGACATAGACTCTCTGACTACATTTTCAAAGATGGAACATAGTAATATGTCGAATGGTCTTTTATACAGTGTATTTTTTTTACAGGTATAGAACTTCGAATTGAAATAAAACACAAGAAAATCATTTTAATGTCCATCAATTTGGCTTTATTGCAAGGATAATTGTATGCCATTTATGTTTAAATATGATTTCGGGCATGTGGCCACTGCGGCTGGTTCGAATAAAGACAAGTCTAGAGGTCCAATTTTCAACCACTTTTTCAAGCATTTGGGGCTGTATGTCGGCAATAACGCAACGAATGTTGGCTTCCAAGTCCCCTTACGTTTCTGGTTTGTTGGCGTAGGCGAGCGACTTCACATATCCCCAAAGAAAATAATCCAATGGTGTCAAACCACACGATCTTGGTGCCCAATTGACACGTCCATTCAGCGAAATTATGCGCTCATCGAATGTTTTCTTCAATAAATAGATTGTGACGTGCGCTGTGTGGCATGTAGAGCCGTCTTGTAGGAACCACATTCATGCCATCCAAATCGGGAAAAATAGTCGGTTGTCATGCCTTTATACCGGTCTTCATTAACGGTAACTGACTTTCCATCATCATTTCGGAAGAAGTATGGCCCAATGACTCCACCAGCCCACAGAGCACACCAAACAGTCAGTTTTTGTTGAAGTACTCCAAATGCGGCAATTTTGCTTGTCGACGTAGCCATTCAACCCAAAATGAGCCTCATCACTAAACAAAATTTTGCGATGAAAATCAGCATCGATATCAATCTCATTTTCGGCCCATATCACCAAAATCACGACGTATTGCATGATCTCGCGGCTTTAATTCTTGCACAAGCTGGATCTTGTAAGGTCGTAAGATGATAAAAATATAATCCTCCATAAAGTTGATTGACAAAGCTCCAATTGCTGTGCACGGTGGCGAATAGATTCATTCGGGTCCTCTTCAACACTTTGCTCTACAGCGGCAATTTTTACTTCGGTGCGTACTGTTCGACGCCTCTGCGGATCTGTATTATTACATAGAGTAAACGTAGTGCGAAAACGATCCATGGTTAACCGAATTAATTGCTCTGATACACGATTATGTCGACCATAAAATGAACGGAGCTTGCGGTAAACTTTGCGAACTCAACTATTATTTTCGAAATAAATTTGCACGATTTGCAAGCGTTGTTCATTTGGCAACCTATTCATGATGAAATGGCAAACCAAACTGAAAATAAATGACATTAGAGTTGCCAGATTTGACCACAAAATGTCAGTTTTGTCTATATTCGAAAAACCAACCTCTAAAAAAACACCCTTTATATGCGTTATGTGCAACTCATAAAACCATTGCACGCGAAGAATTGTCAAAGCTTTTAAGGGTATGTTTTTTGTGTTTTGAGCAACACCAGAATGTAGGCTCTTTTTTTTCACAAACGTCAATCGTGTTGAAGTTGTCAAAATTTGTAATGTGCTTTGCAAGTTTTTGAATTTTTAAGCAACCCGAATTCAGACACTTTTTGTACTTTTAAAGTTATCTAGTGCAAACAAAACAATCAAACCATTCACAAGCGACATTGTGAATGAATTCTGTTATAGATTTTTACAAACATACTTGGCGGGAAAATCATTCATACGACGACATCTGTTTAAAAGAGATGCGTCGTCAGGGTGATGGTTTTTTTTTAATACTTAATGAGTTAATTAGTTTATGTGTGTTCCCAACACTTTAGAGTAACACCCTTTGACGAATTTTTTATTTACGACAATTTTTGTCCCAAATAATAGCGAAGCTAATTGTTTGACATATGCTTGACATATGCTTTCTTTTCATGTATTAAGATTTTATAAATAAGTGCGTTTTAGGAACGAACTTTAAATTTTTTTAATTGGAAAAATCAGGATTTGAATTGAGATTAGCAAGCAAATAACACGATGACTTAATAGTTGACTCTGAATCGAATGTTGATAAATTATGAACATTGGAATTGCTTTCAAAGAGCATTGATTACTTAACCCTCGACCAGTGTACTGTAAAATTTTAAGTTATCGTTCTCTCAGTGCCCTTAAAGGTAAGTATGGGAGAAAATTGAATTTTTTATGTGAGATCAAAGAGAAACAATATTTATTTTGTTTAAATCGAAATTATGTATGCCCACTTCAACAAATAGTAAAATAAATGTTCGTGTACTTCAATGCTTAAGTGCGCTTAAAATTGATTTCTTTCTTCCATGTCATCGATCAATATACATGTCAAAACTCGATTTGAAAATTTCTTTGGGCACTCAGTGCCCAGTACACGGGTCGAGGGTTAATATTTGACTCTGTTAACATGGGACACGATTAGCTTTGTAAAGGGCTTACTAAAAGCTATGTCATACCAACTTTCAGTAGAGTTTGCCGCAATATTGTATTATTTAGATTTCTGCATCAGCAGTCTTAACTGAGCGCTACAACATAGTATGGAAATCATCCTGCAGAGCGAAAGACTTAACGTTGAGGAAAAGAAGCTCCGCGACAAAGTAATTTGGATAATGCAAAGTTATTTGTTTACGTTTACAAAGAACAAACGATTGACAATGTGAAAATGTTCAGCTAGATTTATTGAAAAAGTACTTGCATATTGCGATTATTGAATGTGTGTCGGCGAAATCGAGAAAGAGGTGGATGTTTTAATAAGAACAAAACAAAGTTCGTGCTCAGCTATTGGTAGACCCTTTATATACTGAAGCTCTGCTATTTTCTGATATATTATTTTTTTATCATCATGTAGGGTTCCGCACCTGTTTGAGCTCAAACAAATATTGTTAGGCGTTCCCGTTTTACAGCACTTTGCCAATAAGACCAATCAAGTGATACCAACTGAGCCGATCCTTAAACTTCTTATTTTATCAAGCTTCGTAACACTTGCTGTCATGCCCTCATACTTTTTGTACATTGTCCAATAACTGCGGTGCACAGTCTTCATTTCGGCTTAGTTTTCCTGCCACGTCATCCACTCCATGCTTGCATGATGATTGATGTCGTCATCCATGGTTGCTTCGATGTTGATTTTAGATGGAATAGGTCGGAGTGGAGCTGCTTATAACATACCCATTTCCCTCCAAAACATTCACCAAAACATCAAGTGCCCCTGGAATCGAAGTTTGTCAACCCAATATGCAAACTTATTATGCCAACCTTATTATTTGCCGAAACGGCTGTCTAATACCCGTTTAACGATCTTCATGTTAACTGACATCAGCTTGATAGAAGAGAATTTATCAAAGTCTCGCGTATCTCCCATTTCTTTGTGCAAAGGAAGAAGATACCTTTCTCTCTACTAATTAAATAATGGGTCTCCTTAAAGTTCATCAAATCTTTTTCCACTCATTAAAGATTGCATTCAATTGAATGGTAGAAAAATGAGTGTACTCATTTGAACGCAAAATGAATGGTGATTGCATTCATTTTTCCACAATCTCAAATTGAAGTCAATGAATGCAATCAACAATTAAAATTTATCAAAGATTGCAGTCAAAAATTATTGCACTCTTTTACAACTCTGGTTATGGAAATCTTTCCAGGATGCATATTTTTCCCAATGCTCACGTCAACACGGTATCAACACCTGTCAGGTTTGAGAGACGTTAAAGCATCCCTGGAAATGATCAATATGTTGCTTTGTAAATATGTAGTATTGAAGAACGCCTTGTCCTTAAAGTTCATCAAATCTTTTTCCACTCATTAAAGATTGCATTCAATTGAATAAATGAGTGTACTCATTTGAACGCAAAATGAATGGTGATTGCATTCATTTTTCCACAAGCTCAAATTGAAGTCAATGAATGCAATCAACAATTAAAATTTATCAAAGATTGCAGTCAAAAATTATTGCATTCTTTTACAACTCTGGTTATGGAAATCTTTCCAGGATGCATATTTTTCCCAATGCTCACATCAACACGGTATCAACACCTGTCAGGTTTGAGCGACGTTAAAGC
Source organism: Ferdinandea cuprea (assembly GCA_963576555.1). Lineage (NCBI taxonomy): Eukaryota > Metazoa > Arthropoda > Insecta > Diptera > Syrphidae > Ferdinandea > Ferdinandea cuprea. The sequence goes on from OY754962.1 coordinate 27,877,736, forward strand.
GTTCCTGGAAATGATCAATATGTTGCTTTGTAAATATGTAGTATTGAAGAACGCCTTGAAAGCGACATTTTTTGGGACTTATGCTGTAGATATATTCTTTTCCTTTTTTTTATAAAACGAGCATAAACGCTTTCTAAATGTACACCGTCCGATTTTAATTAAGAATTATTCGTGGTCTTACACGTATTCGCATCTGTACACGGGCGCCTGGAACAATTGGTTCTAAAAGCTAGTTGTATATTAAGAGTACATGCTCCTTCAAAATCAAGGTTTTTTCATTCTGAACTCATATGGCTTCTCTGCATGATATTTTTTTCGTATCGAAATGTTTCACACATGGCGAAAAATAATGCGACAGCTTGTTCTCATTCAGACATACACCATATGTAGGATGCAAACGAACAGTTTGTTGGGTATAGGTAAATGTTCTTAATTAGTGTATGTGTGTCTTATAGCAAGAGAGATACCAGTCAGAACAAAATGAAAGATTTCACCATCGCTCCACGGTTGCCCAGCGTTGCGAAAGGCGATTATGTTGCTTGTTGCATGTTTCCTGTCCCACATTCGCTATCTGTGCCACACCTGATTAACAGGAAAATAATAAGAACCACCAATTAATAGCTGCAGTACATGTGTGCTGGCTATTAGATATGGGTGATTTTATATTAAATGCATATGGCGGGATGTAGCGAGAAGCGTTCGCATTATTACGCTTCAATATATTTTCTCCAATTTCAAGCGGTTATTCACTGGTTGGGACTTTTAATGTCTACAGAAATATGATACTGCTGATACTGCTCGTACAAAAACTAAGTTCTACTTACTGAAACTTGAAATTATTTTATGTGGAAGAAGTATTACGGCTTAAGGGCCTAAGTTGGACACTTGGATAATGTGTTGAAATGTATGTTTCGTTGCTTCTTAGTTATGAGACAGATTTAAGAACTGTATCAGCAAACGGAACTTAACGAATATCTTTTGAATTTTAAATTTACTCCTCCAGATTTCTGTAGACATTCTGCCCTTTCGAGTCAAGAGTTTCAAACCCATCAATATTGCCAAATCAAAGTAGCAGCGGTATCTTATTGTTAGTGTAACATAAAGGGATACGAACTCCAAAACCAACTCGAAGTTGCGCTTTCAACAGTTAGGCTTGTCCAAGAAGGTGCACATGCTTGGTTGTTTGTTGAAAGCATGTTTTTGCCGTTATATATTGCCGTTAAAGCCTCTATCACGGCACGTTGAGAGGTGAACGATGAATGCTATCGTAAGCGGCTTTGAAATCGATAAAAAGATGGCGTCACTCGAATTGAAATTCGGTTGTCTTTTCCAGGATTTGCCGTTATGTGAAAATTTGTAGAAATGGTGTAGGATGTTTTTCTTGAGGTTGGCTTCTTTTTGACGACTTTTGAAGTTGGCTCTCTCAGGGATAGCGTCATAGCCCTGCTTGACGTAAGCTTACCTCAGAGCGGAACCATCATACCGAGCTCTTCTAAACTGGAAGGTGAATTTTCGTCTACATTGAACGTGTAGTCTTATGAAATGATGCCTTTTGAACATTTCTGCAATAACCTGGACTTTACGTCACAATTTCGAAAACCTGGTCAACGAATACATCATCATATCACTTGCTCTTTTTGTGATATCACTGGTAACGTAGAGTTAGCTCTTTGATGATGTCGTAATGTTGGAAATTTTGGTTGTTGGCGTCTGTGGGAAGAGTTCTTAACTCCGCCTTTTTGTTACAATCTTTTGCTACTCCAGATTTGCAACGGCGTCCAACGTTTAATTTCTTCTTCTTGGCAGTTTACACCTTCACCTATCCTTGGTGAATGCACAGGGAAGAGTTTTTAACTCCGCCTTTTTTATCAGCTTTGGCTACTCCAGGTTTGCAAAGGCGTCAAATCTTCAACGTTTGCTTCTCGAAAAGCGTTTAAGGTTTTATATGAGTGCCTAGATAGATTTGCAAACGGTCGGTTTGGTTGGCGTGTGAAGCATCTGCAGGACGCCAGGTTGCTGTGTGAATCCTTTGCTTAACTCTTCAAAAATGTTTTCCTTTCGACTTAAACATTAAAATTTCAGGCCAAGTCTTCCTCCAAGACGTCATACTCCCCCCTTGATAGGGGGTCATTAATCGCCTGTAGGCGTGTGTGCTGATATTAGGCTAATGTTTTAGAATAAAGCTTTGAAGCGCATCACAAGCAAGTAATCACTTCCTTGCTTGAAGTCAAAAACTTTTGTCCTTAGCCGATTTCCCACGACGAATATGCACCCTGAAACATGCAATATTTAATGGTAGATGTGTTTTCGATGTTGTCGTTACTCTGCCAATCACAACCATTCATTTTAAAATCCAAATGTCAAATCCTTTTATGAATTCAGAAACACCAATCAGATTTTAATTTAAAAGACGTTCTAAAATTCGTTTCGCTTTTCGCAAAACGTAGGTATTTGTCATTTTTAGAATCCTTTCAACTGTTTAAGTAATTGTTTGGAGGATTTTCATTGTTTATTTAATGAATTAAGTCGTTTTCACAAAAAAACATGCTTTTAAATATAACCCAAATTGTGATTTCATTTGGTTGTCTGCATCCTCATCCTTGTTATTTTTTTAAGTTCTGATGTTCTTTTCTGTTATTTTTAGTTTCAAAATAAGTGCGTCGAATCGCTCCCAAAAAAAAGTTCCTAAAGCTTTTGCTTAGCAACATCCCAAACCCCATTTCCACCTGTTTGGCCATCAAAATAAATACATCGATTGCCGTCATTGCAAAGCTCTACAAGAATATTCGTATCTTAAATTGCAAATATAAACTTGGCAAGTAAATATTTTTGTCGCAAGTGGGTGGACGTAAGCTTGACATGTTGCGTACATTTTCTGCCGTCATATACATATTGCTATTGTCTTAACGTCAGCTGTCTGTTATTGTTTTTGATGGTATAGTACAAGGTTACACAAGGTTAATTTTGATGGTAGACATTTATAGGAGATACGGTTAAACCTACTGTCCTTCATATGATTATGCTGTAAAACGTGTACATACGCGAGGTTAGTGTAGCAAATCGCACAGAGGTGAATACCTTCGCAAAAAATAAACGACGTTAGACGTTAGTACAACAAGTTGTACTCTTGGATGTTTGTCTGGTTTTCAGGTAGCAAAGAAACCCTTTGGTGGCACCGCGGGGCTTTGGAAATCCGAATAATGCGTATCACTGCACATATTGCCATATCAATGCGTAACAGTTGATACCGATGCAATGAAAACATCTTCAGTTTATGTGGGGGCCGAGGGGTCCTCTCTAAAGTTAGATTAAAAACAAAGGAGTTATTTTTATGAGGAATATATGAAAATGAGGGCTAGCACTCAAAAGTCGTGGTTAAATCGAAATACTGCCGACGGATAATACAATAGGGTTGAGTTTATGGTGGAGCGTCGATATCCGATAAAAGCGACGACTATAACGAAGCGAAAATAGTGATTTAAATAACGATGTGCGAGGAAAATACAAGACTTGTCACCATATGATTTATTGTGGACAAATAAGGCAAATAAATAAATATATTTTGTAGCACTTCTGGAGAAAATCTTTCTCAAAAAATGACTCATAGTTCTTTGGATAGGTATTTGGCTACATTTAGTCCTTTAAAATGAAGCCCGGTATTTCGCCACTCAGTCGATCGTAAGTAGATACTTTGCACTCTAAGATTTAAAAGAAAATTTAAAAAAAACATCGTTAATATCAGAAAGACGAACATAAAGCCTTTGAAAAGATTTTCATAAGAACTATAATAGCACAATGTTTAAAGTTTTACATCTCTATATGCTTCCACTTTAATTCCACTCAAAAAGTCTTAATATAGACTCTATGGAAGCTCAAGCTTCTGTAATAAGCACTTTAAGCCACCGGAGAATTTTGTTTACCAGCAATTCTATTTTCCAATCATAGAAAGTTTTAATTTGTGGTCTTTGAGCTAGGTATTGAGGCTCAGCATTTAATTTTAATGTAATGTAAGTTGAGTACTTTGGTAAAGTAAAGTTCTCTTCTGCTCATTTGTGGCTTAAAGAAATTTAAATTTTAAGTCATGCTTATTTGTCTTTAATTCATAATTCCTAATACCTATTTTTTTTAATATTGTTTTATTTTAAAGAAATTATTTAACAAAAAAACGCCATCTTATTGCAGGAGGCAGGGCTTTAGATGTTCAGTTGGAAATGTTCCCGCTTGGGTACACACTAGTGCAATATCAGTTCAATAAAAGAAACTATTCATTCTATTTTTTTGATAAACACTTTGAATAAATACATGTGTCAAAGAGAAAATTGATACATAAAACGATACCTCAGAAGTTATTTACAATGAATAACAGACTAATTCGAAATACGTATCTACTGCAGGTTAAATCCGGTGACAGTCAGTTTAAAACACCTAGATAAAGATTTATTGGCGGCATAAAAAGGCAGATATTTTGATGGTGGTGGTGCCCCCGATGCGTACGGGCAGTACAATTTTAAAAAGTTGAATTCATTAGCAGTGGAGAAGTGATATTTTAATTTGAGTCCAATCCACCTGAATCCAATGGAATTCTCAGAAAATCCCAGTTCTACACTTTTGAACAATTCCCCGTGGCACCTTTAAGAATATGAGATGAAAAGTGTGTTCTAGCTAACTGAACTGCCATTCTCCAACCATGGAACCAACAATTTATTGACTTAAACCTTGATAGCGAATAAAACCTCACGAATTCAACTAAATACATTCTATCTGTTAGAGCATTGCTCTGTCATGCTCCCTGGTCACTGTAGCTTAGTATTTCAGACGCAAGTAGCAAGTGCAAAGAAATTAATTTAAATATCTGCTGGGCTCATAATGGTGAACATTATCACTTCATCGCATATTCTCAAAAAGGTGACACGGGGAGTTATTCAAGAGTACAAAAAGGGACTCGTATTTTAGATTTAATAATCTATATTTGCGTTATGGTTTTATCCATTCAAGTCGGCGCAATAAATTTGTATCATTCCGAAGGCGAGTTGCCACATCGTCTTTGTCGTTATCACTGTTTTGGGGTTTAATGACTTTAGTTTTTAATTTGTCAAAAGCAGTTTTCTGCCAGTCGTTTTCACAAACCATCAAAGAACTCAATTTGAACACTCATTTTCAGTGTAATAAAAAAATCAAAAAGCTTAATTATTTTGGCTTTCCTCTGGTTGCCCTATGGACATATGTCTTACAAAGCCGAGTCGTCTAAGCTTCTTAAGAAAGATAAGCGGCTGGGGAATAGGAAATGTTCCACAGACTCTATTTTCTATTCATATTTTGCAACTTCTGCAGAAATTATTTACAAAGACCGCTAGCCTTCTAGTCATGTTTCCACTGATTCAATGTCCGGTTAATACCCCGACGAGCACATGAATTTTTGCTTTTTTTAAGAGAGTGTAGGGACTTTGATCTTTTGGTCTCGATATTGGGCCACTAACTTCGGATTATTGCGCAACGGCTTGGGTAACCCCATTGTGCTGCTTGACTGTCAACACAGTTGGTCATTTCCATTTTTGGTAGTTCAATCGATAGGATAGTCTGTGCTACTTTCTTAACTGCATATATCCCAGCTTGAAAGTCATTGTAGTAATCAGTCAGTCGATAGGACTCTTTAATATCAATTGTCTCTGTCTTTGAATCATCATATGGTGATATACCTATATAAGGTCTGAAAGGATTTCAGAAAATATATCTCTGCCCTCTGAAGGCAGGGATGCTTGCCTTTCAATTTAACGAAGTTTAATTTTGGTGTAAACACTAACTTTTCGCACCTTAATTTCACCAAATGGAAGTTACTAACGTAATAAAAACGTAACCGGGTACTAAAGGGTGATCCATTTCGATGTTCCCTACTTTTTTAAAGAAAAAAACACAGAAAATTCAAATTTAGTGGAGAATGTTTATTATCATTTGAAAGAACATTCTTTGGCATTTATTTTTTTAAGATTATGTCGTATCAAATGTTGGCCGTTACTACGTCGCAGTTGGTCCAACCGGTCGCCATTGACGGTTACGTTCGCACCGGCATAATTTTTAAAGAAATATGGACCGATGATTCCACCGGCCCACAAATCACACCAAACCGTTGTTTTTTCTGGATGAAGTGGCAGTTCTTCAATCTCTTCAGGTTGCTCTTCGTCCCAAATGCGGCGATTTTGTTTGTTTACATACCCATTGAGCCAGAAATGGGCCTCATCGCTAAACAAAATTTGCCTCGAAAACGTCGGATCTTCTTGGAACTTTTCAAGAGCCCATAGAGCGAAGCGATGTCGCTTGGGAAGGTCGAGCGGCTTCAGTTGTTGCACAAGCTGTATTTTGTACGCTTTCAATTTAAGATCTTGACGTAAAATGCGCCAAGTCGTTCCATACGTCAGTCCGAGTTGCTGCGAACGGCGCCGAATCGACTCTCTACGGTCTTCGTGTACACTCTCAGCTAAGGCCGCTATATTTTCTTCACAGCGTGCTTGACGTGGTCTATTCGGTCGAATATTATCCAATAATGAATGCTGGGTCTCAAAATGGGTGATGGTGTTGCGAATAGTACGCTCAGTAGGCCGATTATGTTGACCATAAGGTGAGCGAAGTGCACGAAACACATTCCTCACAGAACGTGAATTTTCATAATAAATTTTTTTTTTTTTTTTTTTTTCTTTTAATACCATCACAGAGCAAAACACAAAACACTACGTTCTCTAAGTGTAAGCTCTCAGTATCGCTTTACGCAACGGTTGTTTGTTGCGCGACTAAGCTTCATCTACCGATCTTCATCTTATAGACTATTTCAAGTAATTACAAATATAATTAATTTAAAGTTAATGCATTAATGGACTTTTTAAAATCTGCTCGCGACAAGCAAAAATCAATTTCATTGCAGAATTCATTAAATGTGCTTATGCACCTTGTAATAGGCTCATTATTACCATAATTGGTTCTATGCCTATCTGTACGAAATAAGCTTCTAACCCGCAGTGACCTTTGGGGAGCATATATATTTAAGAGAAAGATCAATTCTGGTGAATTAATATGATAATTAAGAATATCGCGAATAAACATGACGGAAGTTGCATCGCGTCTGAAACTTAAGGTTTGCAGACCAATTAAATTGCACCTTCTGCCATAATTAGGAAGCTCATCAAACATATTTAATTTACGAACCGCGTACCTCGTAAAGTTTTTTTGGACTCTTTCGAATCTAAGTTCGTGAACTGCATATGGCGAATCCCAAATTACGGAACAATATTCTAAATAAGGTCTGACTAACGAGCAATAAATAATTTTAAGGCTATTTATATCTCTAAAGTCTTTACTATTACGTTTAAGTAAGCCTAACAATGAGTTAGACTTGGCAATGACATAATCATAATGAAAAAAGAAACTTAACTTATTGTCAAATATGACACCAAGATCTTTCACTTCATCAAAACGCTGAAGTCTAAGATCATTTATAAAATAATTATGCAAAATTGTAGTACTAATACGATATGCCGAAAAAACTTTACATTTAGAAATGTTAAGTTTCAAAGCATTACGATTGCACCACTCCGACAATCTATTAATATCTGACCGAAAACGAATGCAATCAGACACATTTTTTATCCGCGAAAATAATTTCAAATCATCGGCGAAAGTCAAAACATTACAAAATTGAAATATTTCATGAACATCATTTATAAATAATATAAATAGCAACGGGCCCAAATGACTGCCCTGTGGAACACCGGAAGTAACTTCTATAACGCGAGAAGTCAAACCATCGACTTTAACCATTTGCCTTCAATTTGTAAACGTTGTTCACGCGTAAGTCTTTCCATTATGAAATGCCAAACAATACTAAACAAAAATAACATGAGAGCATGACACGACTCACACGTGATCTGTCAAAAAAGGCGATTGAAAAAAGTATCTCTACTTGGATCACCCGTTAGCTTACGTACCCTCAACATCTAACGTTCAAGATTTGGAACTCACCTCTTTGCTTCTATAAAAGATGGTCCAATGAATTCTCTGACTCTTGTGTTACCAAGTCCCTTTATATTATTTTAAAAATATAACTCTCCATATGCCATATTCATACAGTCCTAGTTTGACGGAATCTTGATATTACCTAACCCCAATTCAATCATCCGTTAAAATGATGGATTCATTAAAAGCTATGAAAAAAGTTCCACGAAGCTGTTGACAAGCGGTTGAAAGATTTTCAACTTAGTTACAAGTCAACTCCAAGTCACTTAAGAGGCAGCTTACCTATTTCTTGAACGATGATCACGCGAACTATATGAGCAGCATATACGTCATTGCTAGCTTATAGTGCACTTGCAACTTGAACGCAATAATTGTGTATTCGATTTTATTTTCCGATGGCTGACTGAAACGCCAAAGGTAGCCCAGGTAATGTTCGGTGTGAATGCTTTAAGGGGATTTCGAAATCTTTTTGTGGAAACCTCAAATTTTAGTGCGTTGTGAATTGGGTATAAGTTAAGTGCTTGCCTGTGTGCATTTCAAGCAACATTGGTTCATTTAATAAATATATATAAGGACATATCTCATGCATAGACGTCAAACACACACCATCTCATCACTATCAACTTGGTCGGATTCCCGCTACTTAAAAACTTATATGTTTAGGTATACAAACGCACGTGGTACGCAACATTGTCATAGGTCGCTGCTAATCAAATGCCGGCAAGCAGTCTGCCATCCTGTCCCACTCTATTAAATTATTACTTTACACGACGGCATTAGGGTGGATAGGGTATATTATATACAATTATTTACTGACAAATTGATAATGACATATACAAAATTAGTTTGAGGTCTAGAGCAAAGTTTTTCTCATTTAATGTAGTAGGACGCCAGCATTCTAGTTGTTGGGACATATCACACAAGAAAGCGATTTTGACTCCACCCTTATGTACATGTGCTCTTCCATTACAAGGTAGAGGGGCTAAAAATTCGGTTTGTTGTCTGATTATAAAACGTGGAAACTGTGGTTGAAAGCTTTAATCACTTATTTTGTGTAAATTTCTCTTAGAACATGCGTCATAAAGCAAGAAATGCATGTCTGGATGGGTTTCTCTTGAATTTGTAAATAATATGTAATATGTAATCTGTTCTTCGAAGATTTTTTTGTTATAGAAAACGACAAAGAGTATCAACCAAAATTCTTTAAGATTGCCTTAGTTGCTTGAGGGTGTCGACTTGTGACACGGGGAGATGAATGTCTTAACTTAACTGTAATGTGAAGGAAACACAGCGTGGTAGAGCATCCCACGTCGAATATAGGCTTAAGGTTGAACTGATTTCCACTCGTTTAGCGAGTCTTTCCCTTGATTTGTTGTGGGTTGGAATGCACGTTAAAACACTTTTAACTTTTAATGAAAGACGCGATAAAACAACTATATAGAGTAGACATTGCGACGATGTCTAAGAGGGTCGATTATAACCTCGATCGCCAATAACTTTTATCGCGGGTTTTTAAATCCTGTCAAGCTCCAAATATGTAGTAATTGGTGCATCGGACCAGATATGAGCGTTCTAGCCAGATATGAAGAGATGAAATATTTCTTGCATCGCTTAAGTGAAGCATAGATAATTCCAACGAATTTTGTCATTTACGCACATACTAAGGATGTAAAGTCTTTTGGTTTTAGCGATGCAAGTGGCATGCATGGATAATGGCAGAGTATTGGAGTTTCGCTTTAATACTTAAAGTAGTGTCTACAAGCTCAGTATTCTGTACCAAACATTGTTCTTGCCTCTCTGCCAGCCATCTGTTCCTTTCAAATAACGTGTGGTGCAAACAACATGAACACCAACAATATTTAGCTAAAAGAAAGGGTAATCTAAAACAATTTGGAGCCTTTAATTGACGAGTTTATAAGTTTTTTTTGCTTGAAAAAAACAACCACCCATAACCTTAATCACAAGAATGGCACCCTATTTTTACATATGTCACAAAAAATACAAAAGGCAACATGTTTTTCGTGCATACATAACGCTCTTTTCAACCTCCACCATTAACATCCTTGGTAGAAATCTATATCCATTATTTTATTCGATAAACCCCTATCCCTATCAGAAACCAAACAGCGAACGACAGAAACTTAAAAAGATATAAACATAAATACTATGTTACTCAAGTGGAGAGAAATAGTTGTACGTTTAGAGCCTTTACTGACGACATTGGATAAGCAATTTCGGAGATATGCAAAAAGAGATCTCGTTAAGGTTGGAAAAATTCGATGTAAATCCATTGAAAACTGAACTTGTCCTCTTCGCTAGAAATATCTAAATTTTGCCTTAGCAGCATGGGTGCCTACTGCACAGTGACCCATACTTACGCCCACCAACATAGTAACGCCCGCACGGTTTTTTTGTATAAGGTTATGAGACCAACGTTTCTTGTATTTGGGACAAATCTTCCTAGAAATTACGCAATTTGTCAAGTTCTTCCACGTAATTCGCCGGGAAGTCTGACGATATTACCCCCTTCAAAAAACCTAAGGGGAACCTTTGCAACGCTCATACTGAGGAACGAGTTGAATCCTTTGTCGCACCGATTCAATTTTGACCACAATATTAAGGATAATTTGCATTTGCAATTTAAACAGCTTGACTTCGATTTCCTCATTTCGCTCGGTTTTTTGCTTTTCATTTTTCTAGAAGCTTTCAGTCTCGAGTTACGCGCGCATCGTCTTTCGGCACCGTAGGGGCGGTGATTCATTTTGGCACAGATCCCTTTGGTGGTGATCTAGTTACTCTTTTACTATTTCTTAAAGGGTCGATTAATGGTAATAAATTGCTCTCCTAAGAATCCGTAGCAACTGCCTCGAAAAGTATGGATTTTCCAGTAAAACTGGGCTGCTACCTGGAGCCTAAATCACGCAATTCCAACATTTCAAGTTTGAGCGATTCGAGCGATAATAATAAAGGCACTCATTCTTATGTTTAGTTTTTTCCGCTCCCCTCGACCATAACATTGCCACTTTTCTTACAGCTCCAGTAAGTTTAAGGCCTCAGAGGACAGACAAAATATTCTCGATAGTTGTTCTTTTTACACACGAGGATAGGAGCGTGTGCACACATGCACGCCCAGTCTTTTTTCTACACGTTGATTTTGCATCGTGTGCTCTTTTTTAGCAAGACTACGATACGATACGATACGACAAAAATAGGAAAGCAGCTTTAAACTTATCATTGTTGATGTAAATGTCAGTTTTTGTCAATTATATTTTTCTGAAAATTCTACGTGCTTTATATAAATAAGTACCTGTGCGGTGCGTGCTGTGTTTGTGCCATATGACCGAACTTGAGACGTCATTTGATTTTGACAACAGATTTCACTGAAACATAGTATTAATAATCTTAAAAAAACCACATACACATTCTTGTATATTGTCGCCGTATTTTCGCTTTGCTAAAGGAACCCCCAACCTTATTTCAGGTTGTTGTTTGGATATCTTCTTATTGATGGAAGATGACAAGCAGACGTCTTCATAGATACCATACGTCCATTAGCGACATATTATCATTGTATAACTGTTATGTTTTATGTGCGTTTAAATGTATCCCCATAGCCTATTTGTATTGTATAATCAATTTGGCCTTTAAATAACTCCTCGTTTCTTAAAAACTTTGTTGCTTCATAACTAAATGAGCTTTAAAAAAAACATAAAATAATCCTCTGTGAACCAAAAAGACACATTCATTTGGTAGCAACCGTTGCGTTGAGTCGTGCTTAGCAAAAACAAAATTAACTTACCGAATTCATCTGAATAAAAATAAATTAAATTCATAGTGTCAAAATTGTTAAATTTAATAATTTAATTATTATTATGAAAGTTTTACATATTACAAATTTTAATCGGGTTGGAATTGGTTGAATGACCAACTTGTCATTAAGCCTCGGACATAGGTTTTTTTTTATTCTGTTACAATTTGTTTTAAATACACAAAAAAAATGTGTAATGTTTTTTTGCGTAGTTATATTAAATTAAATTTCATTATTCTACTCAGTGGTTGTTGATCCTTGCAAATTCTTCCAAGATATAGTATTTTTGTTTTCTCTTATTGGATTTGTTAGCTCAATACCCGTGCCTTTCTTGAAATAGCGGAAATATTACATCAATATGTTATGTTTCAACTTGATTTTACTCAAATTTAAAAAGGCTATATTAATTCTATAAAAGTTATCGCTATAACGGGCCCCTGAATCCGATTTTAAATAAATTTCAAAATTACACAAAACGCCATTTAAAAAAGCAAAAGGGCTTATATCTAAAAATCCCTTCTCAATGCGCTTCTACAGGGTTAAAGGAATATACCCTCCAAGTTTCATAACTCTATCAGCGGTTGAGGCTGACCGCTGCCTCCTCTGCGAATATATTTTCTCTTCGCTGGAAAACTATTGTTCATTTGCTCGATGTGAACGATATAATGTAGTTGACGTTAGGCTACTTGGGCTACATTTTTCATTCGACCTCTCCAGCCCGGAAGCTACAATGCTAAGTGTGTTGAATGTACCTAAGTACATAAATATGAGTAGCGAGATGATTTTTATCATGTTAAATTGAACAAATCTGCGTACTTAGATTTGAAATAATATTTAATTTCATTTATTTATTTTTATAATGCAATGCCTTATACACTTTATACACTTTAAGATATAATATCTTATAAACTAGTGATAAGTTATATTCTGCATTAGAAAGCTACAAAGGTAGACGATTTAATTCAAAAGTTAATTAATACATTCTGCATTTAAAATAATCCAATTAAAATAAATAAAGTTAAATTCGGAAATGTCAAATACTTTTTAATTGATTTTTAAACCTTTTTGTGTTAAAAATTCTTTTAATAGTACGCTGTAAAAAGTTCCATAGACGAATAGAGTTAGCAAAAAATCGACGCTCAGTGCTAAGGGAATATTAACACGGAGGAATAAACTAACTAGACCTGTCTGAGGAAGGCATACTTTTGTAATTCTTTTTTTTTCCACATAACGATTTTCTTAAATTTAAATTCAATTCGTTTTCGCAAAATGGGCTCTAACGATTTTGATCAATCTTTCTCTTCTCTTCTCTCCATTTCAACTTTAGTATGATCAGGATTATTGGGATCACAACCCTCCCACTTCATTGCATTTCTACTGGTCCGCCTGTGGGGTTCAGCGGCTCGACCTCAAAAAATATCCACTGAGGCCAATTAAATGCTGGTGTTTCTGCATTTCTGTGATCCAGGAGTTTTTAGGCCTGCCTCTTTTACGCGATTGTAAATGAACGTTGATTGCCATTGCCTTTTTGACTGGGTTTGTAGGATCCCTCCTTTGAACACGACAATACCAACTGAGTCGGTCGTGCTCCAATTTTTTCGAGATGGGTTCTTTGACGTGAAGGCTTACTCGGATTCTGGAACTTCTAATTCGATCAAGCTTTGTTACTCCTGCTGTTATGCAAAGCATCTTCATCCCAGCTGCTGTCAACTTGCGCTCATGCTTTTGTACATTGTCCAGCATTGTATGTGAGCGCCGGACGCACAACTGCGATGTAGAGCCTTCCTTTCAGCTTAGGGGACATTTTTCGGTCACAGAAGATGGCAGAATTTTGCTGCCACTTCATCCACCCTACGCTTACACGATGATTGATGTTGTCAGCAACAGTTGCCCCGCTGTTGATAATTGATCCCAAATATTTGAACTTTTCACACTTGAAAACCACCACCCTATTCAAATAAATGTGTGGAATGGGATGGCTTGGGTTATAGACAGACAACTGTACAGATACTCTGTCTTTTTTTGGCGATACGATACCCATTCCCTTCTAAAACATCTACCCAAACATCAAGTGCTCGTTGCAGGGTAGTCTGATCATCACTTATGATGGCTCTATCGTCAGCAAAGAACTACCGATGCACTTTAGGGTCCTTCACTTTTCCCTCAAGTATAGGAACAATTATGTTAAAATAGTCCAATGTGCGAAATTATATCAAAATCGTTAGAGCCCTTTGTAAGAAAATACAATTTTTCAAAACTTAAAAAGTGATTTAAATAAATTTGGTATTTGATCAAATGTTGTCATTTCGAGGGGCTTCAGAAACGCATCTAATTTACCTAGAAAGTTTCGTATGACGCATTCGTTTACTTTATTAATATCTTTGATTGTTGTTTTGAGCTGAAGGACTGCATTCCTGTCTTACTTTCTTCTACGCAGGATCTTCAATCCCTTCCTTCTCCTGTCTTATAATAATAACATAACATAATTTAATTACTCGATGAGTGGTTAGTGATAGGTCGTGGTTAGTATAGGCCTTCTGTCTGTTACTCAAATTAATTTAATAACGCGCCCTCTCCCACCTCTTTTACTTCAAACTACTTTTATTGCATTACTACCGGCTTAAGCAATGCAACTCCTACAATTTTTTTATTATTTGGCTGGCGGTTGCCACCACATTTGAACTTCATTCAATATTCTGCTGGCTGGAGCGTAGTTGTTCATTCGATCTATAATATGTTCATTCATCTCAAACGCCCAATGCGCCGTTCCTTGACCAGGTCAATATCGCTCTACAGATCGTAAAGTTTGTCTAATTAAATCGTTTCATCCAGAGAATTTGTATCTCGAAACGACCAAACAATTCTTCATTCTCTTTAAAAAGCATATAAAGGGTGATTTTTTAAGCGTGGTTTTTTAAAATCGAATAAAACACTTAAATATGCATCAGATATTAAAAATGTTTATTGTAATCGATAAATAGGCCTTTTCCATTTTAAAGACAACCGTTTAAAATGGTCCATTCGGAAGGTCCAATTTTGCGTCACTTTTTCGAGCATTTCGCCCTTATTTCACGAATTACGCGTTTTATATTATCCTGTAAGCGTTCACCTGTGTTCGGTTTTTCCACATAGACTAACGACTTTACATAACCCCACATGAAATAATCAAGAGCCGTTAAATCGCATGATCTTGGCGGCCAACTCACAGGGCCATCTCGAGAGATAAGCTGCTCACCAAATTCATCCTTTAAAATTTCCATTGTTTCACGAGCTGTGTGGCATGTGGCACCGTCTTGACGAAACCACAAGTTTACGTAGCCGTTGAGGCAGAAATGAGCCTCATCGCTGAACACAATTTTTCGATAAAACAGCGGATTTTCACATTCTTTCACAGGGCACGAAATTTGACGATAAATTTCAATAATCTGCAATCGTTGTTCGTTTGTAAGTCTTTCCATGATTAAATGGCAGAGTATACTGAAAACTTTGCACTTTGACAGATGACGTTTGGACGCCATTAATAACCAGTGCTGCCAACCTGAAAAACTCAACTCTTAAAAAATCACCCTTTATATAAGAGAATATCCGTATATAATATTGCATAGTTTCCTTAGTTAAGGGCCTTACTTCATAGCTGCCTGCCTCTATTCAAATAAACAGCGATTGGCTTACGTTATTCTTCTTTCTGAGGGAATGTCGGCCAATTCGTCGATGTTGGCTATTCCTTACTGTTGGCATCATATACTTTCTTTTGCCCTCGTTTACACCAGTTGATTCATTTTGCGCTTCTGTTTAACTATCGTAAGGTATATTAATTTTGACACATAGTTTATAACAACCCTTCCCTAATATTGGTCGTAGACTCTCAAAAGTTTATATATTGATGATCAGGACCATGATTGATTAGTCACGTCTATTTTTTGGGGGCATTTTTTTCAAAAAATATTTTTTCTTTATAAATTTCATAGAATAAAATAACATCACATTCATCATGTTGCTAACGCTTTTTTCTTTGGGGCATATAGGTCTTACACTGTTCCCCTAAGCAGACTGTAGCCTTTCCTTGTGTTTTTATATTCCCAAGCAGTGACATCTTGCAGTTTTCTATTACTCATATTTTAAAGATCGTACCTTTTTTTTAAATATGAAATTTAACGGTGATGGAGCATCTCTGTACAGCTCACCTCAATAGATAGTGTTATATGCGGCTTTTAAATCGATTTAAAATGCGATTTTTGCATAACATCAGCACAAACTGTGACTCCACTAGAGGCCACTGTTATGTACATGTTTTTTAAGCTTCCGAACACTACTCCTAGAGTAGCAATTATATAGAGTTTTTCCTTCCAAGAAGCCGATGTCCTTCTCGATTTTTAAATTCGTAGTTTAAATCTGTTTTCAGGCATGGCGTTGTGAAGTTTATGCTGCACCCATCGTGATAAAGATGTCCTTCTTTCCTATTTTATCCTTCAAACTGCCTAGGGCGATTTTACGTCATATACGTTGGATATTGGTTATACAAATTTTTGAGAAGCTTGTACGAAGATGGTTTGGTACCATCGTTCTTTTCCTCTGTTATGTCGTGGCGCATATCAAGCTGATGTTGCTTTTAACTTTTTTTAATTTATCTTTCACTAACGTGTCGATTGCTCAAGTATTCTTCCCTAAGGCTGCGTGCACAGTAAAGTGAGAAGCGTTTACATGCGGTAAAACTATTTACAAATTTTCTTATGCAGTTTACTATCTATCAAATCCCGTATAACCTTAAAGTTTTTATTCGCTGCCCCACCTCTTGCGAACGCCTGACAAACATCCAAGAGAAAGAAATGTCAAGAGAAGCTACTAAAAAATAAATTGCCGTTCTGAATCGGCATTAAACTGTATGTCCTTTCCATTCGTGTCAAAACAAAAAATATCTTCGCACACACAGTTGGAGAAGCTAGGCTTTGGGTCCTGTATGGGCCGTTTACGCCAAATATTTTTTTTAGGTGTCCAACACGACCGACATATCTTACCAAATCCAAAATATAACTTTGCACACACAATGGTTGGAGAAGCTAGGCTTTAGGTCATGTATTTATTTTACTTCACTATCTCGCTTTACTTAGGCGCGAAGCTTTAGTCTGCCGCCTACAACATAGACTTTGCTTTCTGTTCCCTAGAAATCTCCGTAGTTAACATCGCATTTTTTTTTTCTTTCTCTTGCCCGGCCTATCTCACCGCAGAACTGAAAGTTGTTGCCTTTTTTTCGTAAAATTACAATGTCATAAACAGTTAATCCATTGGACCTCTCCATTAATACATCAAATTCGTAGCAAAATGTTCTCTAAAACATGGTATACTTTATCAAAGTCAGTAAGGACGCCCGTCCCATTCTGGATATTCACCGAAAATAAGGTTCCGTTACAAGCAAATAGCATGGAGCATGACCCTTTTCAATTTATGGATCATACTCCGATATGATGGCAAATATCATAAAATTTCCACTCATATTAGTAAATCCATTTCAAATTTATTACTTTTCCGCACAAAGAAATATGCGAGTTAACTAAATAACAACATAAAACGTCAGTTGTGTGTGTTTTCAATTATTGTATTTTATAATAATTATATTTATTGGGCAGTAGCTTATTGATTAATACTTTTGACTATATACCGAGGGCTGTTAGATTTAATTCCCTCCAGTTCCACTTAAAAGGTATTTTGTGACAATCTGACAAAATCCAAAGCCATCCAATCAACACATTTCCTTTCTCATTTGTTTATTGTTTTTTTTCATCATTTAACATAATTTTAGCCACCAGTTAAAATACTGACAAACCTTTATTTGTTGGTATCAGTTACAGTAAGTAACAAAAATTGTTTTCATCAGAAGAATAAAACATAATCTCAAAAATTCGCGCGGTTGCTCGTAAATACGCAAAATACGGGAACCAGTTAAAATACTGACAAACCTTTATTTGTTGGTATCAGTTACATTAAGTAAATAAAAATTGTTTTTATCAAAAGAATGAAACATAATTTCGAAAATTTGCGCGGTTGCTCGTAAATACGCAAAATACGGGAAAGGATTGCAAACTACAACTACTAACTTACGAAAGTTTACGTGCGTTTTGTTATATCTAAATAATGTGAATTGTGTATGTATGTGCGTCGTAAAATTGCGCCTCTGCGGTTAAATCAGTGTATCAGTGCTTAATTTTTTAACCTAACCAAATGAATTTTGTTTTCCAGAATTCAAATAAATTCGTATAGGTAACTTGCCAGCAAAAATCCAAAAAAAAAAAAAAATCATAATGGACATATTTTTTCCGCACGACGAGAATGCTCGTTTGGAATTCAAAAATTCGGCAATGCAAATCGGCTTCGAAGAATTAGCAGCGGTTCGTTGGAATTTTAATTTAACCTAACTCCATATGGTTTGACATTATCGTAAATTCATATCTATAGGAATGTACAGCGAATATGCATTTGTTGCAATCGCAGGATAGGCTGACCGTGCTTTTGATGGCATGGCAGAAAATCGGTGATTATCTAACTCGGAATCAGTTCGCACCTTGTGTAGGAAGCGCTGTAAAGTGGGTGGGCCGGTATACCTTAGATCTATGGTTTGGTCGAGACTGGATCGCATGTTCGACTGAGAACAAGACGTCTTTGATAGAGCACATGATGAAGGTATATCCGGCTGCTTATATAACAATGCATCCTTACTCCTGGCCGTATATGTTTTCGATTTACTGCGATCCCTGGATGGTTGAATATTTAAATGTTAATTTTCAACGTATGAACGAGCCGGATACGGATGGGCTTGCGCCCAAAGGTGTGAAAACGAGACTATAATTATCATCATTAATATTTCCGATTTCAAATAACAATTGGACCCTTTCACAGATTCGGAATTTATACAACAGGAGGGAATATCCTTAATAATTCTACGTCTTATAAATATGTTCGACTTTAGTATGGTAAAGCTGGTTCAGCATATTTGTCTGCGACTGTTATGGGTGTGGGATTCTCCTGAAGATAGCAGGTCAATTCGCGATACCCCAAATTCGGCACAATTTATAGACAATGCTAGGCACATATTTTTGATCGCGATCTGCGAGTCAAATGGTATTAAGGACTTGCACTACGTGGTAAGGCGTGTATTCTCTCTTGTTTTTTTTTGTCACTTTTAAACGGCGAAATTAACACTCCTTTCAAACTCAGCTCGAGTGCATTCAACGGAATATGCATTGTAAATTAATAGAGAGTGCTAGTCCCCTTGAAAGAGCAGCACATGCTGTGGCCAAAGGACTGCAGGAAGAAAAACGAACTTTAATGGAATTCTTGAATGAATTCTTGCTCAAAGTTCCCGACACACATTACACCAATATCTTCGGGAGTGCCCTAATCAAATACGCTACCTTCATAACAGAATATCAATTAAGAAAGCTACATTCGTTACATTCCCTTAAGTTCGACGCACCGTATGACAATCTGTACATAGAGCTTGTTAAATTATTTATAAAACAACGAGAATCATCTGACGAACTTATGACTACCACCGCTATGCTGGCAGAAAAGCTTTTCTCTGCCGTACACAACTTGGAAGCGTTAAAGTTTGCGTACGAAATAATAAAGCTGAGGGTAAATACTAGACCTAAGAAATAGAGTATGAGCATGTTCACAAACCCATTCTGCCTTACATTTGTACTTCACATGATTCGGTTTTAATTATGTATTTGCACACAATCTTATGAGTTGGTCAGTTTACTTTTTTTGTTTTTTTTTTTAATTAAATTCAATTCACAAATTAGTCAACTATCGAGATCGACTGACAAATTTATGTAAGATTTTAAATGCTTAGAGTCAATTTCATTGTAAAAAAAAATATACAACTTATATTGATAAACACTCCCTCATTTGTGTTTTACAGACTCGTTCTGAGTGGTATACCACAAAACTTACCCTTCTTCTTGCTATAATAAGTGAGGAACTTAACAAATTGGAAGATCGTAAGTATACCGAAGAGCAAGGAGTAGATGATCTTATAGCAAAGGAACAGGAGTTGGCCACATTTTATAAGGACTTGTCAAAGCTATTAGTTAAGGTACCCTATTTGGAGCAAGAATCTTGGCTAACTGCATTTTCTTTGCATCCTTGCAAAGAGTATCTAGAACAAGTTACCAAGTGTGGCAGTCGTAATTTGCGCGCAATCAAAAAACAGGCTTTCAAATTAAACCCGCCAAAGGCACCAGTACTAGTGCCACCACCAGGACAAGTAGCAGCATCAACACCAGCACTAGCACCAGCATTTGCATCATTACCAATGTCAGCACAAGTAATTGGTCCTGCACTTGTCATCTCCCAAGAAATACCCACTTTACCCAGTATTGTAAAAAAAGAAATTGCTACACAATTACAAGCCCCGCCTGAGTTTGCCCAACTACCCACTGAAGTTGCCATCAAGGAACCTTGCACCAGTGCTGCATATCTAGCTACTCTTCACAAGGAAGAAAAAGAAGAGGATAAGCCAGAACCAAAGCCGCATGTTGAAACAACTTTAAAAGCCGAAAAGAAAAATAAAAAAAGAGGACCACGTCCGAAAGTCGAAAAGTCTAACCAGCCAAAACCAGTAAAAAGTGCTTTCAATCGTAAACGTGGACGACCCATCGGAGCAAAGGGTAATCCTAAAACCGGTGAAATAACGATCAAAGAAACCAAAGAGGAAAAGGCAATCAGAAAGAGTCTTAAAATCAAGCCGATTATAGCCACGGCAAGCGACAGGGATAAAGATCTAGCTGAGAATATATACTCCGCTGCAGCAGGTGCATCGGATAGGCTATCTTCTCAAACAGAAGATTCTCTCAGATATCCGACTTTTGCCTTAATAAATTCGGTTACCGATACAGAAGATCTTATCAAGTTTACCGACTACGATGATGAAACTGCTCAGTATAATGAATTGAACCGTCTCTTGGCAAATTTGCGACTGCAAATTTCAATTTCCGATGACGTTTTTGCACTTATAGTGTCACCCCGTTATAAGCGACTCACTTGGGCAATTTGTTGGAAAATCTTACGTAAAAGGTGTCGCGAATTAATAACAAAAGAATCAAAGAAGAAACAACTGGTACAACAGTATATGGCTGATGCTAACGAACGTCTAACTCATCTTGACATTGATTACGACAGATATAAGGATAAACCTCAGATTGATTACGGTACCATTGAGCATGGTTATGAATGCTTCGATTCAGACTCTGATGGTGATGATACTACATTGAAGCCAATTTTAGGTGACTCAAAAGACTCGGCATACAAATCACCGCCAAAGAAGGCTGTCAGAAGGAGAAAACATAAAAGTAGCAATCCAGTTGCAAAGCAACAAGCCGTCAGTCTTTTAAAACCGATATCAGAAGCAGAGTGTGACATTCCGAAAATGGAGAATAAACAAGAAGACATATCACCAGAAGCTGCAATTGATATTGATTTGACAGAAACAAAACTTTCTTCGCCAATATATTTATCCCAGCCTCTATATATTTGTCGCAGCGACACAAACTCGCCAAGACTTCAATTAACCGTGTGTCCAAATCTGACTGCATCATCACAACCCAGCACAGATGGATCAATGCCACAACAGAGATCTCCAATACAGATAATATCTGACGACAAATTGCCATTAATTTTACCAGAAGTAGTTGTTCCACACCAGCAGCAGCAGCAAGAACTGCAACTTTCCGATTATCAAAAAGACATAAAATCTACAAAAACAGAAATTCCATGCATGTCGCACCAATCCACAAGAAGTCTGATGTTAGTGTCTGATAACAGTTGTGGTATTTCTCATTCTTTACATTCAGCTTTACCAGAAAAATCTGTAAACGCGCTGCCAATATTACCAGTTCCGTTGGTTTCGCAAGAAAAAGCGGAAGAAGTTGTACCACAACAATGGTGCGAAGGGTCAACAACTAAAAAACCACTCAGTATGTCGAAAATTTGTACAACTGATTTTCCGTCCACGAGTAAAGCCATTCACGAAAAATCAAGTATATTGGCTTCCATCTTAAATCAAAATGATGATCTACCACAAGATCTTACGATGCCTAAGGCCAGGTGCGTCGACCAT
The DNA here is from genome assembly GCA_963576555.1 of Ferdinandea cuprea. Lineage (NCBI taxonomy): Eukaryota > Metazoa > Arthropoda > Insecta > Diptera > Syrphidae > Ferdinandea > Ferdinandea cuprea. The sequence continues at coordinate 27,899,659 of OY754962.1, forward strand.
GATCAAACGAAACCCTTTAACTTGACCCCAGCGCATGTCATTGAATGTATTACAAAAATTATTACGCCAATTGATGCCAGAAGTGAGTTGTCGCAAAATCCAGAGGCAGCATCAATAAAAGCTATAACGACCGAGTCAATATCTTCACTCTTCCCAATGTCAGTTCCTACCCACCAGCCGACCGTAATCAAAGACAGTTCGGGCAATCAACAATATCTTCTGATCCCTTTAAAAACTGTTGCTAGGCCGATACCTGTTGCTACACCGATACCTGTTGCTGAAGATCTAGTTACGACGTCTAAAACCGAAATACCGCGCGTTGAGCAAACAGCACATATACAAAATTTAGAAGATTCAATTGTATCAGCTTCATCAACAGACGACATTCTCCACGATGAGGGTTAGATCAAAACTTTTTTTTTATCTCATGAATTTATGTAAAAATAATTTTCTTTCCCTCAGGCAAAGTCTTTAATTTTAATCTACTCAATCCTCATTTAAAAACATACAATAGGGGAGCAAAAATGTTTGAAAAAAGGCCTTCCACTAGCACAGAAGTACGTTCAATAAGAGTTATGTAAACTTTTTGTTTGTGATCAATTTCTCAATCTTTTATTTAAAAGGAATCCACGCGTTTGGAAACCGTTTCGAAATCATCCACGGATCTTGTACCAGAAAAACCTATACCCGAAAAAGAGCCAGTAGTAGCTGATATTACTAAGGTATGTTGGTAACACGTTCATCGCTCGAATGTATAATTTGTAAAAACAAAAATAAAAAATTAGCAAAAATCTTTCATGAGTATATTACTATCTATTAGGTACATAAATTGTTGTTTTCTCAACAAGTTTTTGAATGGAATAATACTATTAATAGGAAATTCTGCTAGGCTTTGTACTAACCTCAAATCAATCTAATTGCCTACTTCCGTAAATGGGTTAGAAGTAGGTCTTGGCCTGAAACAAAAAACCGTTTTAAAATTTTAAACTAGTTTTGGTTTTTGCCGTCAGAACGTATAAAAAATATGAATTAAAGGTGCTTTTAAAAGACAAGCTCATAGCCTACGTTTAAAAAAGTATAAAAAATTAACAATTTAAAACTAAAGTGTTATTGGGGAAACCCTCATTCTATATCCTGAGATGGGTCACATCAGTTGGTTAGGCTTAAAATAATTGATTTTTGTTTAATTCTTTATTAGACCAAGATATGATCTTTTTTTTGTTGTTTTGTTTTCAGTGTACCCTCGAATTAAATTTGTCAAAAAAAAACACTCCGACCCAAGATACGATGTCATCAACTTCACAATCTCCCATGTTAAAAGAGTCGAAGGAATCTATTCTCTCGGAAACTGATTCAAAATTATCAACGGAAATTGTACAGGACAAACCTTTACACACATTTATGACCACCGAAGAGCTTCTGGTACATATGACTGAGGTATGTTTATCATAGAATATTGGTCGTTAGTGGGTTAAAGCCCATGCCCATAATTATATTTTTTAAGACAAGTTTAAAATTCGTAGTTAAATCAAAGTGATGTGTCTTTATTTGTTCAGTGTATACTCGAATCGAATGTTTCAAAACAGTCTACTTCGACGCAAGATACAACATCATCCGATTCACAATCTCCCACGTTAACAGTTTCAAAGGAATCCATGTTTTCAAATGATTCAAAATTACCCACGGATCTTGGACAAGAAAAATTATTATCGGAGGTGAACTCAACTGTGACCACTGAAGAAACTCTTGCCCACATCACTGAAGTATGTTTATAATAAGATATTGGTCACCCATCAGATCTGATCAGATATCAGCTTGAGAATAAGTCTACATGTTATGTCTTTTTTTTCTATTGTTAGGCCGCATCAATTCTGGTATTGGAAACTGGTAACAATTCGGCCATGAAACAAAACCCTAGAATAGCAAAGAATGAGCCAGCTTTAAACACGAACGTATATTGTTGAAACCACATTCCAAGTTTTGAGTAAGACTTAAGTGATTCTTCTTTTTTTTTAGGGTACGTCGTCCGCATCAACTTCTCGTTCGTCAAAGGAATGTATACCATTAAAAAAAAATAGCCAACAAATTGTGCTGGAGAAGGAATCAGCAATAGACACTAAGGAAGATCCTGCTGAGGTATGTTTAAACAAATGAGGTATGTTTAAACAAATGTTTTCATTTTTTATTTTAGTGCACGCCCACTGTAAAGGATGCAAGAAAATCTGAGTTTATTCATAATATGTTAACACCAGCATTAACATCTCAATCTATCGAAACTAAATCTACGTTGATCCATGATAAGTCCGCGTCAACTTTTCAAGCGCCTGTACCAAAGGTGGAAACTAAATCCATATTGATCCAAGAAACGTCCGCTTTGACCTTGCAATGTATTGCTTTAAATGCCGAAAATCAATCTAAGTTCATTAATACATCAAGTTCGCAATCTGCGTTAGATTCTATATCTCCTGCTTCAAAGGCCGAAAATAAATCCACGTTGGAAAATAAACGCATCCGTGATTCATCAGCATCCCCATCTCAATCTATGGCCTTAACGATGGAAGATAAATCTTCCTTGAATCATGATAAAACCGCATCAACGGAATCCGAACTAATCCACGATCCATCTACATTAACTTCGAAGTCAGAAGTGGAAACTAATACCACGTTGATCCATGATACGCCTGCAGCAGCTTCTGATTCTGTTGCGACAACAGTGCCACAGGAATCACCGGTCATGGAAACTGATTCCGAACCACCCACAAATAATTTGCAGGAAGAACCTCTACCACCAATTAACATCGCATTGCTTAAAAGCTCAATATCGGACATTCGTAAGACAATTAACAAAAAAAACTTCGGACCAACATTAGAGGACCATTTTGAGGAAACTTTCTCAAAAATCAACGAGATAGTTCATATGCTAAATATGAGAACTAACGAAATCGAACCTAATTCAATTTTGCACAAAATGATGGTTCAGGCAAGGTTTCTTAAATTCACGATGCATTATATGCAAGAAAGACAACTCTTTTCTACACTGATGTGTACATGGCCTCACCCGACGATTGCTAAAGTTTTGATTGCACGCCTAGACGATACATTAAATGCAAAACATATAATGTCAACGCTGCGACAGCAAAACTTGTTCCAAGGATTCCAAATATCCACACAGGCTTTTACCCCTGTCTACTGGACTAATATTGAGGATTTAAGTGAGTCATTGGATCAACCACATGATATATTTTTTAAGATCACAATCGGCTTAACAGAATTTGAAAACCGTTTATTGATCGTAGATCTGGCTCCCATGTTGGATGCGTTTATTGCTGAAACACGGAAGTTAACGTCATCTATTGTGTATTCTCCAATTTTGATGTTAGACACTTGGATTAATAGTAACCTTAATTCCCTTGACCACTTCAAAGAGATGGAAAAAACGTATTTTGAGTCAGATTCAGAAACATCTGACGATGAGTCTGGAGATGTGACTGATAATAACGATCGTGAGGTTTCCAGAAATCGGGATCAAATAGATCATTCGGATGAGTCAATGCCTGTGTTATCAGTAACCAGTACAGGACCGCCACTCGAAATGCCAATTTTGAAGCCTCAAATAAGCAGAAGAAGGAAGTCATTGCGCGTAGAAGCGGCTAGCAGAAGACTACGAACTTTAAGAAAAATGGACGAAGAAACAGATATCGAGGCACCAAGCCCAACCAACGACTCTGATGACGGGTCGGATTATATCCCGGATAGCAAGCGTCAAAGAATAAGTCGTCCAATAAGATTGAGAAGTGCACGAAAAAGTTTTCGGCCGGAAGTGATCAACGATTCCAGTTCTTGTTCGAGCACAGCAACGCGTCGGTCAAAAAGGCATTTTGCCGTAAAATCAACGGCAAATCAAACCTTACCAGTGCATAGTACTGCAGCAAAGGGGAAGAGTAGTAAGATCGCGTTGAATTTAAAAATGCATCGTCAGTCTACTACTCTTAGTCAGGCCAGTGCACTGTTACTCCACAAATGCGTAGAGGTTAGAGTACATCTTACTCGTTTAACTTTTCGACAGGCAGAAATGTGTCGTAAACCGCATGTTCGCGTTTTGCGATATCCGATTGAGAAATATTTCAAAAATTTAAAAAATATCGAAATCAATTCTGAGAAGGATGACGACAACGACAACGATGGCAATAAAATAAAATTCGTGGATATTGCGAAAAGCAACATCGTGGAAATCGAAGATGACGCCGATGATGAGCATGATTCGATTGCAGAGGATCCGTTAAATGATAGTCAAGAGGATGACTCAAATATTGGATCTGATTCGTTAACCAAAAAGGAACAACGAAAACGCATTGCAATGCTTCTTGCAGCTGGCGAACCCGTCGACATTTTGGACGACCTTACATCAACCACTGCTTATGTAACCGACTCGGAAGGAGAAGTTAATGCCGATCTACCAGTCGTTCCACCCAAGCTGTCGGAGTCGTCCAACAGTAGTCAGAACTAAACTGTTTCAGGTAAGGATTTTTATTTTCAGTGACTTTTTTGGCCTTATTGTGTCTCTCCGCCATTGACTTTGTCTTTTTTTTTGTTTAAACTAATGTGATGTTTTTAAGTGTTCCGTTGTATAGGTTTGAAAAATATTTTCTGCCTCTCTTGTTAAGGTTATTAGCACTTTTGGTAAATGTATGGGGCTTGCTGCTGTCAAAGTGAGCGATGTAGTGTTTAATGTTGTAATTTTTAATCAATATTTACTCGATGTTCGTAGAAACTGGTAAAGATCGTTTGGAGGTGTTTTCGTCAGGTGCAAAAAAGTAAACCTCTGTCATTCAATTCACAGAGGAAATATTTATGGATTTAATAAAAGGGGTTATGATCATTCATCGTCGTGAAATAACCCATCAAATCCTCTTCGAATAGCGTTTTCAAAGAGCTGGGATCAAGTTTTGTAGCACTTTTTGCATTCCTTTGAATGCAAATGAAACGCTTTTAAAAGCATTCATGACCACTAATCAAACAGTAATTCGTCGGCACACAGTTGGTGAGTTGGACTACTTTGCGCGAGAAAGGCCAAGGTTTGAATTCTTCTCTGTCTCAGAGTCCACTATGTGACCAACTTATCAATTCCATATTCAACTCAATCAATTTAAATGTTTGCGGCTCTCCTTTGGTCAATATAAAACTTTGGAAGGGTTGGATATCGTTGCTTATTCTAGTGTACGAGGGTGTCAACGCATGCATCAACTCGATGCTCAATCTCACTGAGTTTGACTGAGTCTATTTTGGCCGGGCGGGCTTTATGCCACGTATTGGTTGTTAAAACTTCATATTTTTTTTAATGGATTAATGCACACAATATTCATAACGTTTTGTTAGATTTTTAAATCTTTAAATCTTAGTGAAGACATGAAACGTTTAAGTAATATGCATTTAATCATAACTACGACAAAATGGCCTTGGTTTTGTAAACATATTTAATAGGTTCTTTTATGTACTTGGTCAAAAAGAGTCACCTTTTACCTCATCTGAATCGGTAAAACAAGATCCATGTATGGATGTTGTCAGACTTTCGCAAAATGAGGGACAGTAAAAGATAATTTTCAATAAGCTACTGCGTTAAAAAAAATATTCCTAAAATATACATAAAATTGTGTCCCCAAATACAGCTCATATCAATATGTCGAGTTCAGACGAATACAACATGGAATCAATGGAGACAGATCAACCATCTCCAATAAGCTTCGATGAATCTGAAATAGTTTACTCAACTTATGTATCCACATAAAGTGGATGTGGTTCAGAATGAGGATGTTGATAAGGATAAGGATGAGGATGGTGATGTTAAAATTATAAATAATGACGCTATCCTTAATCAATGTGAGCAATATTGTCAGTCAACAAAGAGGTCATAGAATTAACAAATTCACCGACTATATGTTATATGAAAAAGGATGGGATACGCAGTCTATATAAGATGTCTTCAGACAACCAAGACAATAGTAAGGAAACCGATATAATTGATCTAATGACGGACTGTAACGAGGACGTCGTTCATGCCACAAATCAAAGCTCTGATATGTATGTAAGCTCACATTCCAACAGGAGTATTGGCAGTGGAAACACACCATATCCTAGTCTAAGCAATGCTGATATTACTTCGCTTAAATTTCTCAGTTGTTCCTCTACTACTCTGGCGGCAATACAAAAAATACGACCAAGCGAATTCCCTGCATTATTGCGTTACAAATCAAAGCAATTCAGTAAAGCTAAATCTAAAGCTTCTCCTATCCATCCTGCAAATGTAGATGCATTTAGCAGTACTAATATAAGTCCTGTCGGAATGGTACTAAAGGGTGATTTTTTAGCTGGTTTGGTTTTGGCAACACTGGTTTTGACAGCTGACGTGTGTTTAGTACCTTGTGTCACTGTCAAACAGCTTCAGTTTGGTTTGCAATTTAACCATGGATCGTCTTACAAATGAACAACGCTTGCAAATTATTGAATTTTACTATCAAAATTCGTGCTCGGTTCGAAATGTTCATCGCGCGCTGCTTCCATTTTATGATCGGCATTCTCGACCTTCTGAGCAGTCTATTCGGAAGATTGTGACCAAATTTCGCACCAAATTTACTTTGTTGGACATTAAACCACCAACACGTTTACGTACTGTGCGTATTGAAGAAAATATTGCGGCCGTATCAGCTAGTGTGACAGAAGACCCCGAAATGCCGATTCGGCGCCGTTCCCAGCAGTTAGGCCTTTGTTACAGCACTACGTGGAAAATTTTGCGGAAGGATTTGGTCGTAAAGCCTTTTAAGATACAGCTGGTGCAAGAACTAAAGCCAGCCGACCTACCACAACGCCGAATTTTTGTTGAATGGGCTCTTGGAAAGCTGGCCGAGGATCCGCTTTTTGATCGAAAAATTGTTTTCAGCGAAGAGGCTCATTTTTGGTTGAATGGGTACGTAAATAAGCAAAATTGCCGCATTTGGAGTGAAGATCAGCCAGAAGCATTGCAACAGCTACCAATGCATCCCGAAAAAGCCACTGTTTGGTGCGGTTTATGGGCCGGCGGCATTATTGGGCCATATTTCTTCAAAGATAATGCGAATCGCAGCGTTACTGTCAATGGTGAACGCTACCGAGCGATGATAACAAACTTTTTTTTGCCCGAAATGGAAGTTCTTGACTTGCATGATATGTGGTTTCAAGAAGACGGTGCCACATGCCACACAGCACGCGAAACAATGGCGCAATTGCGAGGCGAGTTTGGTGAACAGTTGATTTCACGTTTCGGGCCGGTCAATTGGCCGCCTAGATCGTGCGATTTGACACCATTAGATTATTTTTTGTGGGGGTATGCCAAGGCTAATGTGTATAGGGACAAGCCCGCTTCGATTGACGCACTGGAAGCCAACATCCATGCATTCATTCGTGAGATACCGGCCGATATGTGTGAAAGAGTATGCCAAAATTGGACTCAGCGGATGGGCTACCTGAGACGCAGCCGCGGTCAACATTTGCATGAAATTATCTTTAAACATTAAATTGCAAGGTTCAAACTATCGATTCAAATAAATATTTCATTCATTTTTTTGAATTTTTGGTGTTTTTTTTTTAAAAAAAGTTCTAAACCTCTTAAAAAATCACCCTTTACCAGAGTCATCCAATACGGCGAGACCGATTATGTCTACACCAAATATCCGAGCTAAATTAATAGCTAAGCGCAGCATTGCATCATATCAGCAAAAAACTGCTCCCGTTACAGCAGCAGCAGAGTCGTCAAACTGTGCTGGACCCAGTACGTCTAAAAGAAAATTCGTAGGTAAATATTTACCCAAAAACATCACCTCAAGCGGCCTCGAATGTTACTGCTTTTATAAAACGATCACGGCCATCAGTCACCGACGAATCCTCTACGTCTAGTTCGAATTTTAAACCGCTAAACGAAGGGATAGCTAAATCTTTAGCTGTACCTGCAGTTGCAGTGCCAGCAGAGTCATCAGACAGCGCCGGAGCCATTACGTCCAAACCAAAAATCGTATCTACAGACATAATTTCAAAACGTCTTCCGAATTCCAAAATTGCTGATATTGAAATATCATCAGAATCATCTGACACTTATGAATCCTCTACATCTGGTTCGAATTTTAAACCGCTAAACGAAGGGATAGCTAAATATTTAGCTGTTCCTGCCGTTGCAGTGCCGGCAGAGTCATCAGACAGCGCCGGAGCCATTACGTCCAAAACAAAAATCGTAGCTAAAGACATCATTTCAAAACGTCTGCCGAATTCCAAAATTACTGATATGGAAATGTCATCAGAATCATCTAACACCGACGAAACCTCTACGTGTAGTTCGAATTTTAAAACGCTAAACGAAGGGATCTAAACCCAAAATCGTAACTGAAGGCATAATTTCAAATTGTCTGCCGAATTCCAAATTTACCAATATTGAAAAAATTACTAATATTGAAATATCATCAGAATCATCTGACACCGACGAATCCTGTACGTCTAGTACAACTTTTAAACCCGCTTAACAAAGGAATAGCTGAATCTTTAGCTGTTCCTGCTGTTGCAGTGCCAGCAGAGTCATCAGCCAGCGTCGGAGCCATTACGTCCAAAACAAAAATCGTAGCTAAAGACATCATTTCAAAACGTCTTCCGAATTCCAAAATTACTGATATGGAAATGTCATCAGAATCATCTGACACCGACGAAACCTCTACGACTAGTTCGAATTTTAAAACGCTAAACGAAGAGATAGCTAAATATTTAGCTGTTCCTGCCGTTGCAGCGCCAGAAGAGTCTTCAGACAGCGCCGGAGCCATTACGTCCAAACAAAAATCGTAGCTAAAGACATAATTTCAAAACGTCTTCCGAATTCCAAAATTGCTGATATTGAAATATCATCAGAATCATCTGACACCGACGAATCCTGTACGTCTAGTACAACTTTTAAACCGCTTAACGAAGGAATAGCTGAATCTTTAGCTGTTCCTGCTGTTGCAGTGCCAGCAGAGTCATTAGCCAGCGTCGGAGCCATTACGTCTAAACCAAAAATCGTAACTAAAGACATAATTTCAAAACGTCTGCCGAATTCCAAAATTACTAATATTGAAATATAATCAGAATCATCTGACACCGACGAATCCTGTACGTCTAGTACAACTTTTAAACCGCTAAACGAAGGGATAGCTGAATCTTTAGCTGTTACTGCCGTTGCAGTGCCAGCAGAGTCATCAGCCAGCGTCGGAGCCATTACGTCTAAACCAAAAATCGTAGCTAAAGACATCATTTCAAAACGTCTTCCGAATTCCAAAATTGCTGATATTGAAATATCATCAGAATCATCTGACACCGACGAATCCTCTACGTCTAGTTCGAATTTTAAACCGCTAAACGAAGAGATAGCTAAATATTTAGCTGTTCCTGCCGTTGCAGTGCCAGAAGAGTCTTCAGACAGCGCCGGAGCCATTACGTCCAAACAAAAATCGTAGCTAAAGACATAATTTCAAAACGTCTTCCGAATTCCAAAATTGCTGATATTGAAATATCATCAGAATCATCTGACACCGCTGAATCCTCTACATCTGGTTCGAATTTTAAACCGCTAAACGAAGGGATAGCTAAATATTTAGCTGTTCCTGCCGTTGCAGTGCCAGCAGAGTCATCAGACAGCGCCGGAGCCATTACGTCCAAAACAAAAATCGTAGCTAAAGACATCATTTCAAAACGTCTGCCGAATTCCAAAATTACTGATATGGAAATGTCATCAGAATCATCTGACACCGACGAAACCTCTACATCTAGTTCGAATTTTAAAACGCTAAATGAAGGGATCTAAACCCAAAATCGTAACTGAAGGCATAATTTCAAAACGTCTTCCGAATTCCAAAATTGCTGATATTGAAATATCATCAGAATCATCTGACACCGCTGAATCCTCTACATCTGGTTCGAATTTTAAACCGCTAAACGAAGGGATAGCTAAATATTTAGCTGTTCCTGCCGTTGCAGTGCCAGCAGAGTCATCAGACAGCGCCGGAGCCATTACGTCCAAAACAAAAATCGTAGCTAAAGACATCATTTCAAAACGTCTGCCGAATTCCAAAATTACTGATATGGAAATGTCATCAGAATCATCTGACACCGACGAAACCTCTACGTCTAGTTCGAATTTTAAAACGCTAAACGACGGGATCTAAACCCAAAATCGTAACTGAAGGCATAATTTCAAAGCGTCTGCCGAATTCCAAAATTACCAATATTGAAAAAAATACTAATATTGAAATATCATCAGCATCATCTGACACCGACGAATCCTGTACGTCTAGTACAACTTTTAAACCGCTAAACGAAGGGATAGCTGAATCTCTAGCTGTTACTGCTGTTGCAGTGCCAGCAGAGTCATCAGCCAGCGTCGGAGCCATTACGTCTAAACCAAAAATCGTAACTAAAGACATAATTTCAAAACGTCTGCCTAATTCCAAAATTACTAATATTGAAATATAATCAGAATCATCTGACACCGACGAATCCTGTACGTCTAGTACAACTTTTAAACCGCTAAACGAAGGGATAGCTGAATCTCTAGCTGTTACTGCTGTTGCAGTGCCAGCAGAGTCATCAGCCAGCGTCGGAGCCATTACGTCTAAACCAAAAATCGTAACTAAAGACATAATTTCAAAACGTCTGCCTAATTCCAAAATTACTAATATTGAAATATAATCAGAATCATCTGACACCGACGAATCCTGTACGTCTAGTACAACTTTTAAACCGCTAAACGAAGGGATAGCTGAATCTCTAGCTGTTACTGCTGTTGCAGTGCCAGCAGAGTCATCAGACAGCGCCGGAGCCATTACCTCCAAAACAAAAATCGTAGCTAAAGACATCATTTCAAAACGTCTGCCGAATTCCAAAATTACTGATATGGAAATGTCATCAGAATCATCTGACACCGACGAAACCTCTACGTCTAGTTCGAATTTTAAAACGCTAAACGACGGGATCTAAACCCAAAATCGTAACTGAAGGCATAATTTCAAAACGTCTGCCGAATTCCAAAATTACCAATATTGAAAAAATTACTTATATTGAAATATCATCAGAATCATCTGACACCGACGAATCATGTACGTCTAGTACAACTTTTAAACCGCTTAACGAAGGAATAGCTGAATCTTTAGCTGTTCCTGCCGTTGCAGTGCCAGCAGAGTCATCGGACAGCGCCGGAGCCATTACCTCCAAAACAAAAATCGTAGCTAAAGACATCATTTCAAAACGTCTGCCGAATTCCAAAATTACTGATATGGAAATGTCATCAGAATCATCTGACACCGACGAAACCTCTACGTCTAGTTCGAATTTTAAAACGCTAAACGACGGGATCTAAACCCAAAATCGTAACTGAAGGCATCATTTCAAAGCGTCTGCCGAATTCCAAAGTTACCAATATTGAAAAAAATACTAATATTGAAATATCATCAGAATCATCTGACACCGACGAATCCTGTACGTCTAGTACAACTTTTAAACCGCTTAACGAAGGAATAGCTGAATCTTTAGCTGTTCCTGCTGTTGCAGTGCCAGCAGAGTCATCAGCCAGCGTCGGAGCCATTACGTCTAAACCAAAAATCGTAACTAAAGACATAATTTCAAAACGTCTGCCGAATTCCAAAATTACTAATATTGAAATATAATCAGAATCATCTGACACCGACGAATCCTGTACGTCTAGTACAACTTTTAAACCGCTTAACGAAGGAATAGCTGAATCTTTAGCTGTTACTGCTGTTGCAGTGCCAGCAGAGTCATCAGCCAGCGTCGGAGCCATTACATCCAAACCAAAAATCGTAGCTAAAGACATAATTTCAAAACGTCTTCCGAATTCCAAAATTGCTGATATTGAAATATCATCAGAATCATCTGACACCGATGAATCCTCTACATCTGGTTCGAATTTTAAACCGCTAAACGAAGGGATAGCTAAATATTTAGCTGTTCCTGCCGTTGCAGTGCCAGCAGAGTCATCAGCCAGCGTCGGAGCCATTACGTCCAAACCAAAAATCGTAACTAAAGACATAATTTCAAAACGTCTGCCGAATTCCTAAATTACTAATATTGAAATATAATCAGAATCATCTGACACCGACGAATCCTGTACGTCTAGTACAACTTTTAAACCGCTTAACGAAGGAATAGCTGAATCTTTAGCTGTTCCTGCTGTTGCAGTGCCAGCAGAGTCATCAGCCAGCGTCGGAGCCATTACGTCTAAACCAAAAATCGTAACTAAAGACATAATTTCAAAACGTCTGCCGAATTCCAAAATTACTAATATTGAAATATAATCAGAATCATCTGACACCGACGAATCCTGTACGTCTAGTACAACTTTAAACCGCTTAACGAAGGAATAGCTGAATCTTTAGCTGTTCCTGCCGTTGCAGTGCCAGCAGAGTCATCAGCCAGCGTCGGAGCCATTACGTCCAAACCAAAAATCGTAACTAAAGACATAATTTCAAAACGTCTGCCGAATTCCAAAATTACTGATATGGAAATGTCATCAGAATCATCTGACACCGACGAAACCTCTACGTCTAGTTCGAATTTTAAAACGCTAAACGAAGGGATCTATACCCAAATTTGATCGTGTGTCGAAGTGTCAAGACGTGTTTTCAAAGTAATCCCTAGTTTTTGATATTCAAGTACCTACATTAAACCTTAAATTTCTTTTCAAAGAACTAAACAAGGAAGAGAAAAGCCCAACTATTTAACTTAAGTGAATTCATTTATTCAATTTCATAACAAATACATTGCATACATTTTTCTTTTAATTCTATTAAATTACAATATCTCCCAAAATGCCTGTCTGTTCTTCTTGCGGTGATTCTCTCTCATCTGAGGGCGATTTTGTTGATTGCTCGTTTTGTAAACGTAAACTGCATTTCCAATGCACAACGGTTACAGAGAGAACTTGGAGGACCATGGGGGTGAGGAAAGATACCTGGAGATGCCAGTTCTGTAGAACCGTAACTGATGGAAATGTTGAAGCTTCTAGATCGCAAACACCAGATTTGCAAGCTGCAAAGAGGATAAGACCTATAAACAGCCCCAACAACAACAAGGTGGCACCTAGCAACAACAGCAACGACAACCAAGCTGTGCTGACTGAGATCCAGCAAATGAGAGATCAACTCAAAGAAATATCAGCGAGCTGTGATTTCCTAGGTAGTAAATACGATGAAATTAATGTAAACATGATCAAAAACAATAATCTCATTGAAAGCTTCACCAAAGAAATTAACGAGCTAAGAGAAAATAATAAAAAGTAAATAATAAAATGCTTAAAAACAATATCGACATTAAAAACATTCCACCAACTCCATAAGAAAACTTGGTAGAGATTATAAAGGGAATTGGAAAAGCGATAAACAATGAAATAAATGACACTGATATAACAGATGTTTATAGAACCAACATTAAAAACCCCGAAAAATCAAATATAATTGTAACGTTTACTTCAAACAAATGCAAAACACAATTTACTAAACAAGCGCGCGCTACTCGTCCAATTAAACTCTCTACAGTCAGAAAAAGGACAAACAACTTTAATGTAAACTCGATACCAGCCGAGTTTGATGCTACAATTTATGTAAACAATCAGCTCACGAAGTATAATAAGCATCTCTTGTGGTTGACCAAAGAAGAGGCAAAGAGAGAAAACTGGAAATATGTTTGGGAAAGCGCAGGTAAAATTTTAGCACGAAGAAGCGAGAACACACAATCCATAATTATTAACACTGAACAAGACTTAAACAGCATAAAGAGAGCTCAATAATTGTTGTTGCTGTAAGCATAACAAATAGAAGTTTAAACCCGTATAAAAGAAATGGAGAACACAAAAGAAAAAAATGAACTCATAATGAACTTAAATTGTAGGGTAATACATGGTTTCAATGGGATCGATGTCAATGAATTGAATAATTATGATAGCTGTTTTTTATGTTTTAATATAAGATCGCTGCGCTTACATTGGAATATATTCTGTTTAAATGTAAGACATATTATAAATGAATTTAAAATTATAATTCTAGTAGAAACAAATGTAAATGATGAAGAAAAAGAATTTTATCAACTGAAGGGTTTCAAACAAGAAGTTCTAAATCGAAACAATAGAAGAGGAGGAGGAATAATGATGTTTATACGAAGTAATTTGTCACATACAGTTATAGAATCGCCAACAGGATCGTATGAAAGTATTCAAATTCAATATTCGGAAGGAAATAAAACAACATCCGTGATTGGAATTTATAGACCACCCGGCTTCAGTAAAAGGGCGTTTTATGAAGAATTTGGAAATCAAGTAGAGCAAATAAAAAAAAAACGAAAGTATTATTGTAATGGGAGATATAAATATTAATTTAAAAGACTCCAAATCGAATTATGTTAAAGACTATACTGAAATGTTAGCATCGAAGAGGTTAATGAATGTCATTACTGAAAACACAAGAGTAGACCCCAAGAAAGGCACAGGGTCATTAATTGATCATGCTCTTATCAGCAGATTTGACAGCCAAATTAATTCAGCTATAATCGAAAGCGATATCACCGATCATTATCCAATTATTTATTACGAGAAGTTTGCAAAACCAATACGTGGACAGAAGCCAATTCCAACTTCTCTATGCAGCTCTAAAGTAAACAAGCTTATTCGTGAAGAAGACTGGAAAGTCGTGCTTGAAGAAGAAGACGCAGAGAGGATGTACAACAAACTGTTTATGAAATTGCAAAATATCTACAAAAAATCAACATTGGTGCGTAAAATAAGTAAAAAAAGACAGAATAGCCCTTGGATTACGCCAATTCTCATGGAGGAATGTAAGCAAAGAGATGTAATGTACAGAAGGTGGAAAAATAATAGTAGAAACCTAGCCTATGAAAAAGAGTACAAAAGTATACGTAACAAAATCAATAAAAGCATATCAACACAAAAATCCAATTACTACAAAAATAAGTTTTTTCAATGTAAAACTGATCCGCGAAAAACATGGGGACTGATAAATGAAATTCTAGGAAAAAAAAGAGCAAACATCGACGAAACTATAGAAAGAAACTTTAAAATAGATACGAATACACTTACAAATGAATTTGCAGAGTTTTTTTCTTCACAGACGGAAAAGATTATACACAAATGCAATGTAATAACGTCAAATAATGTGAATGCAACAGTGGAAAACACAATATTTGCTTACGCAACAAATATCAATGAAATACTTAATATTATAAAATCTATTGGAGAAGATAAGTCGCCGGGAGTTGATGGCATTAGAGCAACGGATATTAAAAGCCATTCCGACATATTTGCTCCAATCCTATGTAAGCTAATCAATTTGAGCCTTACGCAATCAGTAATTCCTGCAACCCTCAAAACAGCAGTCGTAAGACCAATTTATAAAGGTGGAGTAAAAAATCATGTAAACAACTAGGTATAGGCCAATATCGATTCTCCCTGTAGTAGAGAAGTGTTTGGAAGGTGTAATAGCCAACAGATTGCAAAGTTTTATGGCAAAACATTCCCTCATACATAATAGCCAATATGGTTTTCAGAAAAACAAGAATACCGGAAAGCTACTTGGTGAATTTGCAAATTGTGTAAATGAGAGCTTGGATAAAGGTGACCATGTCTTAGTACTGTACATGGATTTCAGTAAGGCTTTCGACACATTAAATCACTCTAACCTAATAGAAGCACTAAAAAGGATTGGGATACGCGGCACAATGGCTGACTGGCTGACCGAATACCTTCAAAATAGAATACTTTGTGTTAAAATCAAAGATGCTATTAGCACAAAAAAAATTATTAAATTTGGAGTCCCACAGGGATCAAAATTAGGACCAATTCTGTTCATTCTATATACCAACGAGTTACTGCGAGTTTTCAAACAGAGCATACCATTTGCTTTTGCTGATGATACGGCTATTGTGGTCCGTCATAGATCTGTGGATACGGCAGTAAGGGTGATGCAAGAAGAATTTAATGTTGCTGCGAGATGGTGTCACGATAACGGGTTAGCTATAAATGCTTTGAAAACAAAAATGATGCACATTAGAAGTCCTCACTTCAAGGCAACAGAACTTCGGATCCACTTTCAAAATAATGCTTGCCCCAATACCTTGAAGGAATGTATTGAGTTAGTTGACAACTATAAATATCTTGGTGTAGTAATAGACAGTCATTTTCTGTGGGATAGACACATTGACAAACTAAGAATGGACCTCAAGAGAGCTTTATTTGCTGTTTCGCATTTGAAATACTACGCTTCTGAAGGAGTCTTAAAGCAAGTGTATTATGCTTTGATAGAGTCGAAGATACGGTATGGCATACTGGCATGGGGTACTGCAGCTAAAACACACATCCAAAAAATACAAAAACTTCAAAATGCAGCTCTTAAGCACATAAATAATCAACGAGGAAATGAAGCAGGTTTTAAAGCTCTCCAAGTAGAGGACATATTTAAGATGACCACCATTGTGGAGTACTTTGATGACAACCGATTCGCTCGACCAATACAGCATGAAGTCAACACCAGAAGACGTGCCCAAGGAATGCTACAAACTCCTAGAAATTGGAAAAACTACGGTAGACGCAAACTTCAATATACTATTCCCACAATAATCAACGAATTACCTCGTCAAATAATAACTATTGTTAATCTTAAAAAAAGAAAAAAAATACTTAAAACTTTCTACTTAAATTTAAATTTAAATAACTTAGAATCTATATCATAAATCCTATTAACTTCCTTAAAATAATGTTCAATTAAATAATAACTTTATATCTTTGCACACTTTATTATTATTTAAAATTGATCAGAAACATAATCTTCTGCAGATAAGCTACGGCTTCGCAGCTACTTATTTTAATTGTAACTATATTTATAAATAATAATAATACAAAAAAAAAAAAAAAAAAAAAAAAAAAAAAAATCGTAACTGAAGGCATAATTTCAAAACGTCTGCCGAATCCCAAAATTACTAATATTGAAATATCCTCAGAATCATCTGACACCGACGAATCCTATACGTCTAGTTCAACTTTTAAACCGCTAAACGAAGGGATAGCTAAATATTTAGTTGCAGTGCCAGCAGAGTCTTCAGATAGCGCCGGAGCCATTACGTCCAAACCAAAAGTCGTAGCTAAAGACATAATTTCAAAACGTCTTCCGAATTCCAAAATTGCTGATATTGAAATATCATCAGAATCATCTGACACCGATGAATCCTCTACATCTGGTTCGAATTTTAAACCGCTAAACGAGGGGATAGCTATATATTTAGCTGTTCCTGCCGTTGCAGTGCCAGCAGAGTCATCAGACAGCGCCGGAGCCACTACGTCCAAAACAAAAATCGTAGCTAAAGACATCATTTCAAAACGTCTTCCGAATTCCAAAGTTGCTGATATTGAAATATCATCAGAATCATCTGACACCGATGAATCCTCTACGTCTAGTTCGAATTTTAAAACGCTAAACGAAGAGATCTAAGCCCAAAATCGTTACTGAAGGCATAATTTCAAAACGTCTGCCGAATTCCAAAATTACCAATATTGAAAAAATTACTAATATTGAAATATCATCAGAATCATCTGACACCGACGAATCCTGTACGTCTAGTACAACTTTAAACCGCTTAACGAAGGAATAGCTGAATCTTTAGCTGTTCCTGCTGTTGCAGTGCCAACAGAGTCATCAGCCAGCGTCGGAGCCATTACTTCTAAACCAAAAATCGTAACTAAAGACATAATTTCAAAACGTCTGCCGAATTCCAAAATTGCTGATATTGAAATATCATCAGAATCATCTGACACCGATGAATCCTCTACATCTGGTTCGAATTTTAAACCGCTAAACGAGGGGATAGCTATATATTTAGCTGTTCCTGCCGTTGCAGTGCCAGCAGAGTCATCAGACAGCGCCGGAACCACTACGTCCAAAACAAAAATCGTAGCTAAAGACATAATTTCAAAACGTCTTCCGAATTCCAAAATTGCTGATATTGAAATATCATCAGAATCATCTGACACCGATGAATCCTCTACATCTGGTTCGAATTTTAAACCGCTAAACGAGGGGATAGCTATATATTTAGCTGTTCCTGCCGTTGCAGTGCCAGCAGAGTCATCAGACAGCGCCGGAACCACTACGTCCAAAACAAAAATCGTAGCTAAAGACATCATTTCAAAACGTCTTCCGAATTCCAAAGTTGCTGATATTGAAATATCATCAGAATCATCTGACACCGATGAATCCTCTACGTCTAGTTCGAATTTTAAAACGCTAAACGAAGGGATCTAAACCCAAAATCGTTACTGAAGGCATAATTTCAAAACGTCTGCCGAATTCCAAAATTACCAATATTGAAAAAATGACTAATATTGAAATATCACCAGAATCATCTGACACCGACGAATCCTGTACGTCTAGTACAACTTTAAACCGCTTAACGAAGGAATAGCTGAATCTTTAGCTGTTCCTGCTGTTGCAGTGCCAGCAGAGTCATCAGCCAACGTCGGAGCCATTACGTCTAAACCAAAAATCGTAACTAAAGACATAATTTCAAAACGTCTGCCGAATTCCAAAATTACTAATATTGAAATATAATCAGAATCATCTGACACCGACGAATCCTGTACGTCTAGTACAACTTTTAAACCGCTTAACGAAGGAATAGCTGAATCTTTAGCTGTTACTGCTGTTGCAGTGCCAGCAGAGTCATCAGCCAGCGTCGGAGCCATTACTTCTAAACCAAAAATCGTAACTAAAGACATAATTTCAAAACGTCTGCCGAATTCCAAAATTGCTGATATTGAAATATCATCAGAATCATCTGACACCGATGAATCCTCTACATCTGGTTCGAATTTTAAACCGCTAAACGAGGGGATAGCTATATATTTAGCTGTTCCTGCCGTTGCAGTGCCAGCAGAGTCATCAGACAGCGCCGGAACCCCTACGTCCAAAACAAAAATCGTAGCCAAAGACATCATTTCAAAACGTCTTCCGAATTCCAAAGTTGCTGATATTGAAATATCATCAGAATCATCTGACACCGATGAATCCTCTACGTCTAGTTCGAATTTTAAAACGCTAAACGAAGGGATCTAAACCCAAAATCGTTACTGAAGGCATAATTTCAAAACGTCTGCCGAATTCCAAAATTACCAATATTGAAAAAATTACTAATATTGAAATATCATCAGATTCATCTAACACCGACGAATCCTG
This sequence comes from Ferdinandea cuprea, assembly GCA_963576555.1. Classification (NCBI taxonomy): domain Eukaryota; kingdom Metazoa; phylum Arthropoda; class Insecta; order Diptera; family Syrphidae; genus Ferdinandea; species Ferdinandea cuprea. Next base: position 27,918,951 of record OY754962.1, read on the forward strand.
TACGTCTAGTACAACTTTTAAACCGCTTAACGAAGGAATAGCTGAATCTTTAGCTGTTCCTGCTGTTGCAGTGCCAGCAGAGTCATCAGCCAACGTCGGAGCCATTACGTCTAAACCAAAAATCGTAACTAAAGACATAATTTCAAAACGTCTGCCGAATTCCAAAATTACTAATATTGAAATATAATCAGAATCATCTGACACCGACGAATCCTGTACGTCTAGTACAACTTTTAAACCGCTTAACGAAGGAATAGCTGAATCTTTAGCTGTTACTGCTGTTGCAGTGCCAGCAGAGTCATCAGCCAGCGTCGGAGCCATTACATCCAAACCAAAAATCGTAGCTAAAGACATAATTTCAAAACGTCTTCCGAATTCCAAAATTGCTGATATTGAAATATCATCAGAATCATCTGACACCGATGAATCCTCTACATCTGGTTCGAATTTTAAACCGCTAAACGAAGGGATAGCTAAATATTTAGCTGTTCCTGCCGTTGCAGTGCCAGCAGAGTCATCAGACAGCGCCGGAGCCATTACGTCCAAAACATAAATCGTAGCTAAAGACATCATTTCAAAACGTCTTCCGAATTCCAAAATTGCTGATATTGAAATATCATCAGAATCATCGGACACCGATGAATCCTCTACATCTGGTTCGAATTTTAAACCGCTAAACGAAGGGATAGCTAAATATTTAGCTGTTCCTGCCGTTGCAGTGCCAGCAGAGTCATAAGACAGCGCCGGAGCCACTACGTCCAAATCAAAAATCGTAGCTAAAGACATCATTTCAAAACGTCTGCCGAATTCCAAAATTACTGATATGGAAATGTCATCAGAATCATCTGACACCGACGAAACCTCTACATCTAGTTCGAATTTTAAAACGCTAAATGAAGGGATCTAAACCCAAAATCGTAACTGAAGGCATAATTTCAAAACGTCTGCCGAATTCCAAAATTACCAATATTGAAAAAATTAATAATATTGAAATATCACCAGAATCATCTGACACCGACGAATCCTGTACGTCTAGTACAACTTTTAAACCGCTAAACGAAGGGATAGCTGAATCTTTAGCTGTTACTACTGTTGCAGTGCCAGCAGAGTCATCAGCCAGCGTCGGAGCCATTACGTCTAAACCAAAAATCGTAACTAAAGACATAATTTCAAAACGTCTGCCGAATTCCAAAATTACTAATATTGAAATATAATCAGAATCATCTGACACCGATGAATCCTCTACATCTGGTTCGAATTTTAAACCGCTAAACGAGGGGATAGCTATATATTTAGCTGTTCCTGCCGTTGCAGTGCCAGCAGAGTCATCAGACAGCGCCGGAGCCACTACGTCCAAAACAAAAATCGTAGCTAAAGACATCATTTCAAAACGTCTTCCGAATTCCAAAGTTGCTGATATTGAAATATCATCAGAATCATCTGACACCGATGAATCCTCTACGTCTAGTTCGAATTTTAAAACGCTAAACGAAGGGATCTAAACCCAAAATCGTTACTGAAGGCATAATTTCAAAACGTCTGCCGAATTCCAAAATTACCAATATTGAAAAAATGACTAATATTGAAATATCACCAGAATCATCTGACACCGACGAATCCTGTACGTCTAGTACAACTTTAAACCGCTTAACGAAGGAATAGCTGAATCTTTAGCTGTTCCTGCCGTTGCAGTGCCAGCAGAGTCATCAGACAGCGCCGGAGCCATTACGTCCAAAACAAAAATCGTAGCTAAAGACATCATTTCAAAACGTCTGCCGAATTCCAAAATTACTGATATGGAAATATCATCAGAATCATCTGACACCGACGAAACCTATACGTCTAGTTCGAATTTTAAAACGCTAAACGAAGGGATCTAAACCCAAAATCGTAACTGAAGGCATAATTTCAAAACGTCTGCCGAATTCCAAAATTACCAATATTGAAAAAATTACTAATATTGAAATATCATCAGCATCATCTGACACCGACGAATCCTGTACGTCTAGTACAACTTTTAAACCGAAGGGATATCTGAATCTTTAGCTGTTACTACTGTTGCAGTGCCATCAGAGTCATCAGCCAGCGTCGGAGCCATTACGTCTAAACCAAAAATCGTAACTAAAGACATAATTTCAAAACGTCTGCCGAATTCCAAAATTACTAATATTGAAATATCATCAGAATCATCTGACACCGACGAATCCTGTACGTCTAGTACAACTTTTAAACCGCTTAACGAAGGAATAGCTGAATCTTTAGCTGTTACTGCTGTTGCAGTGCCAGCAGAGTCATCAGCCAGCGTCGGAGCCATTACTTCTAAACCAAAAATCGTAACTAAAGACATAATTTCAAAACGTCTGCCGAATTCCAAAATTGCTGATATTGAAATATCATCAGAATCATCTGACACCGATGAATCCTCTACATCTGGTTCGAATTTTAAACCGCTAAACGAGGGGATAGCTATATATTTAGCTGTTCCTGCCGTTGCAGTGCCAGCAGAGTCATCAGACAGCGCCGGAACCCCTACGTCCAAAACAAAAATCGTAGCCAAAGACATCATTTCAAAACGTCTTCCGAATTCCAAAGTTGCTGATATTGAAATATCATCAGAATCATCTGACACCGATGAATCCTCTACGTCTAGTTCGAATTTTAAAACGCTAAACGAAGGGATCTAAACCCAAAATCGTTACTGAAGGCATAATTTCAAAACGTCTGCCGAATTCCAAAATTACCAATATTGAAAAAATTACTAATATTGAAATATCATCAGATTCATCTAACACCGACGAATCCTGTACGTCTAGTACAACTTTTAAACCGCTTAACGAAGGAATAGCTGAATCTTTAGCTGTTCCTGCTGTTGCAGTGCCAGCAGAGTCATCAGCCAACGTCGGAGCCATTACGTCTAAACCAAAAATCGTAACTAAAGACATAATTTCAAAACGTCTGCCGAATTCCAAAATTACTAATATTGAAATATAATCAGAATCATCTGACACCGACGAATCCTGTACGTCTAGTACAACTTTTAAACCGCTTAACGAAGGAATAGCTGAATCTTTAGCTGTTACTGCTGTTGCAGTGCCAGCAGAGTCATCAGCCAGCGTCGGAGCCATTACTTCTAAACCAAAAATCGTAACTAAAGACATAATTTCAAAACGTCTGCCGAATTCCAAAATTGCTGATATTGAAATATCATCAGAATCATCTGACACCGATGAATCCTCTACATCTGGTTCGAATTTTAAACCGCTAAACGAGGGGATAGCTATATATTTAGCTGTTCCTGCCGTTGCAGTGCCAGCAGAGTCATCAGACAGCGCCGGAACCCCTACGTCCAAAACAAAAATCGTAGCCAAAGACATCATTTCAAAACGTCTTCCGAATTCCAAAATTGCTGATATTGAAATATCATCAGAATCATCGGACACCGATGAATCCTCTACATCTGGTTCGAATTTTAAACCGCTAAACGAAGGGATAGCTAAATATTTAGCTGTTCCTGCCGTTGCAGTGCCAGCAGAGTCATCAGACAGCGCCGGAGCCATTACGTCCAAAACATAAATCGTAGCTAAAGACATCATTTCAAAACGTCTTCCGAATTCCAAAATTGCTGATATTGAAATATCATCAGAATCATCTGACACCGACGAATCCTATACGTCTAGTACAACTTTTAAACCGCTTTACGAAGGAATAGCTGAATCTTTAGCTGTTACTGCTGTTGCAGTGCCAGCAGAGTCATCAGCCAGCGTCGGAGCCATTACATCCAAACCAAAAATCGTAGCTAAAGACATAATTTCAAAACGTCTTCCGAATTCCAAAATTGCTGATATTGAAATATCATCAGAATCATCTGACACCGATGAATCCTCTACATCTGGTTCGAATTTTAAACCGCTAAACGAAGGAATAGCTAAATATTTAGCTGTTCCTGCCGTTGCAGTGCCAGCAGAGTCATCAGACAGCATTTCAAAACGTCTTCCGAATTCCAAAATTGCTGATATTGAAATATCATCAGAATCATCGGACACCGATGAATCCTCTACATCTGGTTCGAATTCTAAACCGCTAAACGAAGGGATAGCTAAATATTTAGCTGTTCCTGCCGTTGCAGTGCCAGCAGAGTCATCAGACAGCGCCGGAGCCATTACCTCCAAAACAAAAATCGTAGCTAAAGACATCATTTCAAAACGTCTTCCGAATTCCAAAGTTGCTGATATTGAAATATCATCAGAATCATCTGACACCGATGAATCCTCTACGTCTAGTTCGAATTTTAAAACGCTAAACGAAGGGATCTAAACCCAAAATCGTTACTGAAGGCATAATTTCAAAACGTCTGCCGAATTCCAAAATTACCAATATTGAAAAAATTACTAATATTGAAATATCACCAGAATCATCTGACACCGACGAATCCTGTACGTCTAGTACAACTTTAAACCGCTTAACGAAGGAATAGCTGAATCTTTAGCTGTGCCTGCCGTTGCAGTGCCAGCAGAGTCATCAGACAGCGCCGGAGCCATTACGTCCAAAACAAAAATCGTAGCTAAAGACATCATTTCAAAACGTCTGCCGAATTCCAAAATTACTGATATGGAAATGTCATCAGAATCATCTGACACCGACGAAACCTCTACGTCTAGTTCGAATTTTAAAACGCTAAACGAAGGGATCTAAACCCAAAATCGTAACTGAAGGCATAATTTCAAAACGTCTGCCGAATTCCAAAATTACCAATATTGAAAAAATTACTAATATTGAAATATCATCAGCATCATCTGACACCGACGAATCCTGTACGTCTAGTACAACTTTTAAACCGAAGGGATATCTGAATCTTTAGCTGTTACTACTGTTGCAGTGCCATCAGAGTCATCAGCCAGCGTCGGAGCCATTACGTCTAAACCAAAAATCGTAACTAAAGACATAATTTCAAAACGTCTGCCGAATTCCAAAATTACTAATATTGAAATATCATCAGAATCATCTGACACCGACGAATCCTATACGTCTAGTTCAACTTTTAAACCGCTGAACGAAGGGATAGCTAAATATTTAGCTGTTCCTGCCGTTGCAGTGCCAGCAGAGTCTTCAGATAGCGCCGGAGCCATTACGTCCAAACCAAAAATCGTAGCTAAAGACATAATTTCAAAACGTCTTCCGAATTCCAAAATTGCTGATAATGAAATATCATCAGAATCATCTGACACCGATGAATCCTCTACATCTGGTTCGAATTTTAAACCGCTAAACGAGGGGATAGCTATATATTTAGCTGTTCCTGCCGTTGCAGTGCCAGCAGAGTCATCAGACAGCGCCGGAGCCACTACGTCCAAAACAAAAATCGTAGCTAAAGACATCATTTCAAAACGTCTTCCGAATTCCAAAGTTGCTGATATTGAAATTTCATCAGAAACATCTGACACCGATGAATCCTCTACATCTGGTTCGAATTTTAAACCGCTAAACGAAGGGATAGCTAAATATTTAGCTGTTCCTGCCGTTGCAGTGCCAGCAGAGTCATCAGACAGCGCCGGAGCCATTACCTCCAAAACAAAAATCGTAGCTAAAGACATAATTTCAAAACGTCTGCCGAATTCCAAAATTACTGATATGGAAATGTCATCAGAATCATCTGACACCGACGAAACCTCTACATCTAGTTCGAATTTTAAAACGCTAAACGAAGGGATCTAAACCCAAAATCGTAACTGAAGGCATAATTTCAAAACGTCTGCCGAATTCCAAAATTACCAATATTGAAAAAATTACTAATATTGAAATATCACCAGAATCATCTGACACCGACGAATCCTGTACGTCTAGTACAACTTTTAAACCGCTAAACGAAGGGATAGCTGAATCTTTAGCTGTTACTACTGTTGCAGTGCCAGCAGAGTCATCAGCCAGCGTCGGAGCCATTACGTCTAAACCAAAAATCGTAACTAAAGACATAATTTCAAAACGTCTGCCGAATTCCAAAATTACTAATATTGAAATATAATCAGAATCATCTGACACCGACGAATCCTGTACGTCTAGTACAACTTTTAAACCGCTTAACGAAGGAATAGCTGAATCTTTAGCTGTTACTGCTGTTGCAGTGCCAGCAGAGTCATCAGCCAGCGTCGGAGCCATTACGTCTAAACCAAAAATCGTAACTAAAGACATAATTTCAAAACGTCTGCCGAATTCCAAAATTACTAATATTGAAATATCCTCAGAATCATCTGACACCGATGAATCCTCTACATCTGGTTCGAATTTTAAACCGCTAAACGAGGGGATAGCTATATATTTAGCTGTTCCTGCCGTTGCTGTGCCAGCAGAGTCATCAGACAGCGCCGGAACCACTACGTCCAAAACAAAAATCGTAGCTAAAGACATCATTTCAAAACGTCTTCCGAATTCCAAAGTTGCTGATATTGAAATATCATCAGAATCATCTGACACCGATGAATCCTCTACGTCTAGTTCGAATTTTAAAACGCTAAACGAAGGGATCTAAACCCAAAATCGTTACTGAAGGCATAATTTCAAAACGTCTGCCGAATTCCAAAATTACCAATATTGAAAAAATTACTAATATTGAAATATCATCAGATTCATCTAACACCGACGAATCCTGTACGTCTAGTACAACTTTTAAACCGCTTAACGAAGGAATAGCTGAATCTTTAGCTGTTCCTGCTGTTGCAGTGCCAGCAGAGTCATCAGCCAACGTCGGAGCCATTACGTCTAAACCAAAAATCGTAACTAAAGACATAATTTCAAAACGTCTGCCGAATTCCAAAATTACTAATATTGAAATATAATCAGAATCATCTGACACCGACGAATCCTGTACGTCTAGTACAACTTTTAAACCGCTTAACGAAGGAATAGCTGAATCTTTAGCTGTTACTGCTGTTGCAGTGCCAGCAGAGTCATCAGCCAGCGTCGGAGCCATTACATCCAAACCAAAAATCGTAGCTAAAGACATAATTTCAAAACGTCTTCCGAATTCCAAAATTGCTGATATTGAAATATCATCAGAATCATCTGACACCGATGAATCCTCTACATCTGGTTCGAATTTTAAACCGCTAAACGAAGGGATAGCTAAATATTTAGCTGTTCCTGCCGTTGCAGTGCCAGCAGAGTCATCAGACAGCGCCGGAGCCATTACGTCCAAAACAAAAATCGTAGCTAAAGACATCATTTCAAAACGTCTTCCGAATTCCAAAATTGCTGATATTGAAATATCATCAGAATCATCGGACACCGATGAATCCTCTACATCTGGTTCGAATTTTAAACCGCTAAACGAAGGGATAGCTAAATATTTAGCTGTTCCTGCCGTTGCAGTGCCAGCAGAGTCATAAGACAGCGCCGGAGCCACTACGTCCAAATCAAAAATCGTAGCTAAAGACATCATTTCAAAACGTCTGCCGAATTCCAAAATTACTGATATGGAAATGTCATCAGAATCATCTGACACCGACGAAACCTCTACATCTAGTTCGAATTTTAAAACGCTAAATGAAGGGATCTAAACCCAAAATCGTAACTGAAGGCATAATTTCAAAACGTCTGCCGAATTCCAAAATTACCAATATTGAAAAAATTAATAATATTGAAATATCACCAGAATCATCTGACACCGACGAATCCTGTACGTCTAGTACAACTTTTAAACCGCTAAACGAAGGGATAGCTGAATCTTTAGCTGTTACTACTGTTGCAGTGCCAGCAGAGTCATCAGCCAGCGTCGGAGCCATTACGTCTAAACCAAAAATCGTAACTAAAGACATAATTTCAAAACGTCTGCCGAATTCCAAAATTACTAATATTGAAATATAATCAGAATCATCTGACACCGATGAATCCTCTACATCTGGTTCGAATTTTAAACCGCTAAACGAGGGGATAGCTATATATTTAGCTGTTCCTGCCGTTGCAGTGCCAGCAGAGTCATCAGACAGCGCCGGAGCCACTACGTCCAAAACAAAAATCGTAGCTAAAGACATCATTTCAAAACGTCTTCCGAATTCCAAAGTTGCTGATATTGAAATATCATCAGAATCATCTGACACCGATGAATCCTCTACGTCTAGTTCGAATTTTAAAACGCTAAACGAAGGGATCTAAACCCAAAATCGTTACTGAAGGCATAATTTCAAAACGTCTGCCGAATTCCAAAATTACCAATATTGATAAAATGACTAATATTGAAATATCACCAGAATCATCTGACACCGACGAATCCTGTACGTCTAGTACAACTTTAAACCGCTTAACGAAGGAATAGCTGAATCTTTAGCTGTTCCTGCCGTTGCAGTGCCAGCAGAGTCATCAGACAGCGCCGGAGCCATTATGTCCAAAACAAAAATCGTAGCTAAAGACATCATTTCAAAACGTCTGCCGAATTCCAAAATTACTGATATGGAAATGTCATCAGAATCATCTGACACCGACGAAACCTATACGTCTAGTTCGAATTTTAAAACGCTAAACGAAGGGATCTAAACCCAAAATCGTAACTGAAGGCATAATTTCAAAACGTCTGCCGAATTCCAAAATTACCAATATTGAAAAAATTACTAATATTGAAATATCATCAGCATCATCTGACACCGACGAATCCTGTACGTCTAGTACAACTTTTAAACCGAAGGGATATCTGAATCTTTAGCTGTTACTACTGTTGCAGTGCCATCAGAGTCATCAGCCAGCGTCGGAGCCATTACGTCTAAACCAAAAATCGTAACTAAAGACATAATTTCAAAACGTCTGCCGAATTCCAAAATTACTAATATTGAAATATCATCAGAATCATCTGACACCGACGAATCCTATACGTCTAGTACAACTTTTAAACCGCTTAACGAAGGAATAGCTGAATCTTTAGCTGTTACTGCTGTTGCAGTGCCAGCAGAGTCATCAGCCAGCGTCGGAGCCATTACATCCAAACCAAAAATCGTAGCTAAAGACATAATTTCAAAACGTCTTCCGAATTCCAAAATTGCTGATATTGAAATATCATCAGAATCATCTGACACCGATGAATCCTCTACATCTGGTTCGAATTTTAAACCGCTAAACGAAGGAATAGCTAAATATTTAGCTGTTCCTGCCGTTGCAGTGCCAGCAGAGTCATCAGACAGCATTTCAAAACGTCTTCCGAATTCCAAAATTGCTGATATTGAAATATCATCAGAATCATCGGACACCGATGAATCCTCTACATCTGGTTCGAATTCTAAACCGCTAAACGAAGGGATAGCTAAATATTTAGCTGTTCCTGCCGTTGCAGTGCCAGCAGAGTCATCAGACAGCGCCGGAGCCATTACCTCCAAAACAAAAATCGTAGCTAAAGACATCATTTCAAAACGTCTTCCGAATTCCAAAGTTGCTGATATTGAAATATCATCAGAATCATCTGACACCGATGAATCCTCTACGTCTAGTTCGAATTTTAAAACGCTAAACGAAGGGATCTAAACCCAAAATCGTAACTGAAGGCATAATTTCAAAACGTCTGCCGAATTCCAAAATTACCAATATTGAAAAAATGACTAATATTGAAATATCATCAGCATCATCTGACACCGACGAATCCTGTACGTCTAGTACAACTTTTAAACCGCTAAACGAAGGGATAGCTGAATCTCTAGCTGTTACTGCTGTTGCAGTGCCAGCAGAGTCATCAGACAGCGCCGGAGCCATTACGTCCAAAACAAAAATCGTAGCTAAAGACATCATTTCAAAACGTCTGCCGAATTCCAATACTGATATGGAAATGTCATCAGAATCATCTGACACCGACGAAACCTCTACGTCTAGTTCGAATTTTAAAACGCTAAACGAAGGGATCTAAACCCAAAATCGTAACTGAAGGCATAATTTCAAAACGTCTGCCGAATTCCAAAATTACCAATATTGAAAAAATGACTAATATTGAAATATCATCAGCATCATCTGACACCGACGAATCCTGTACGTCTAGTACAACTTTTAAACCGAAGGGATATCTGAATCTTTAGCTGTTACTACTGTTGCAGTGCCATCAGAGTCATCAGCCAGCGTCGGAGCCATTACGTCTAAACCAAAAATCGTAACTAAAGACATAATTTCAAAACGTCTGCCGAATTCCAAAATTACTAATATTGAAATATCATCAGAATCATCTGACACCGACGAATCCTATACGTCTAGTTCAACTTTTAAACCGCTGAACGAAGGGATAGCTAAATATTTAGCTGTTCCTGCCGTTGCAGTGCCAGCAGAGTCTTCAGATAGCGCCGGAGCCATTACGTCCAAACCAAAAATCGTAGCTAAAGACATAATTTCAAAACGTCTTCCGAATTCCAAAATTGCTGATAATGAAATATCATCAGAATCATCTGACACCGATGAATCCTCTACATCTGGTTCGAATTTTAAACCGCTAAACGAGGGGATAGCTATATATTTAGCTGTTCCTGCCGTTGCAGTGCCAGCAGAGTCATCAGACAGCGCCGGAGCCACTACGTCCAAAACAAAAATCGTAGCTAAAGACATCATTTCAAAACGTCTTCCGAATTCCAAAGTTGCTGATATTGAAATTTCATCAGAAACATCTGACACCGATGAATCCTCTACATCTGGTTCGAATTTTAAACCGCTAAACGAAGGGATAGCTAAATATTAAGCTGTTCCTGCCGTTGCAGTGCCAGCAGAGTCATCAGACAGCGCCGGAGCCATTACCTCCAAAACAAAAATCGTAGCTAAAGACATAATTTCAAAACGTCTGCCGAATTCCAAAATTACTGATATGGAAATGTCATCAGAATCATTAGACACCGACGAAACCTCTACATCTAGTTCGAATTTTAAAACGCTAAACGAAGGGATCTAAACCCAAAATCGTAACTGAAGGCATAATTTCAAAACGTCTGCCGAATTCCAAAATTACCAATATTGAAAAAATTACTAATATTGAAATATCACCAGAATCATCTGACACCGACGAATCCTGTACGTCTAGTACAACTTTTAAACCGCTAAACGAAGGGATAGCTGAATCTTTAGCTGTTACTACTGTTGCAGTGCCAGCAGAGTCATCAGCCAGCGTCGGAGCCATTACGTCTAAGCCAAAAATCGTAACTAAAGACATAATTTCAAAACGTCTGCCGAATTCCAAAATTACTAATATTGAAATATAATCAGAATCATCTGACACCGACGAATCCTGTACGTCTAGTACAACTTTTAAACCGCTTAACGAAGGAATAGCTGAATCTTTAGCTGTTACTGCTGTTGCAGTGCCAGCAGAGTCATCAGCCAGCGTCGGAGCCATTACGTCTAAACCAAAAATCGTAACTAAAGACATAATTTCAAAACGTCTGCCGAATTCCAAAATTACTAATATTGAAATATCCTCAGAATCATCTGACACCGACGAATCCTATACGTCTAGTTCAACTTTTAAACCGCTAAACGAAGGGATAGCTAAATATTTAGTTGCAGTGCCAGCAGAGTCTTCAGATAGCGCCGGAGCCATTACGTCCAAACCAAAAGTCGTAGCTAAAGACATAATTTCAAAACGTCTTCCGAATTCCAAAATTGCTGATATTGAAATATCATCAGAATCATCTGACACCGATGAATCCTCTACATCTGGTTCGAATTTTAAACCGCTAAACGAGGGGATAGCTATATATTTAGCTGTTCCTGCCGTTGCAGTGCCAGCAGAGTCATCAGACAGCGCCGGAGCCACTACGTCCAAAACAAAAATCGTAGCTAAAGACATCATTTCAAAACGTCTTCCGAATTCCAAAGTTGCTGATATTGAAATTTCATCAGAAACATCTGACACCGATGAATCCTCTACATCTGGTTCGAATTTTAAACCGCTAAACGAAGGGATAGCTAAATATTAAGCTGTTCCTGCCGTTGCAGTGCCAGCAGAGTCATCAGACAGCGCCGGAGCCATTACCTCCAAAACAAAAATCGTAGCTAAAGACATAATTTCAAAACGTCTGCCGAATTCCAAAATTACTGATATGGAAATGTCATCAGAATCATCAGACACCGACGAAACCTCTACATCTAGTTCGAATTTTAAAACGCTAAACGAAGGGATCTAAACCCAAAATCGTAACTGAAGGCATAATTTCAAAACGTCTGCCGAATTCCAAAATTACCAATATTGAAAAAATTACTAATATTGAAATATCACCAGAATCATCTGACACCGACGAATCCTGTACGTCTAGTACAACTTTTAAACCGCTAAACGAAGGGATAGCTGAATCTTTAGCTGTTACTACTGTTGCAGTGCCAGCAGAGTCATCAGCCAGCGTCGGAGCCATTACGTCTAAGCCAAAAATCGTAACTAAAGACATAATTTCAAAACGTCTGCCGAATTCCAAAATTACTAATATTGAAATATAATCAGAATCATCTGACACCGACGAATCCTGTACGTCTAGTACAACTTTTAAACCGCTTAACGAAGGAATAGCTGAATCTTTAGCTGTTACTGCTGTTGCAGTGCCAGCAGAGTCATCAGCCAGCGTCGGAGCCATTACGTCTAAACCAAAAATCGTAACTAAAGACATAATTTCAAAACGTCTGCCGAATTCCAAAATTACTAATATTGAAATATCCTCAGAATCATCTGACACCGACGAATCCTATACGTCTAGTTCAACTTTTAAACCGCTAAACGAAGGGATAGCTAAATATTTAGTTGCAGTGCCAGCAGAGTCTTCAGATAGCGCCGGAGCCATTACGTCCAAACCAAAAGTCGTAGCTAAAGACATAATTTCAAAACGTCTTCCGAATTCCAAAATTGCTGATATTGAAATATCATCAGAATCATCTGACACCGATGAATCCTCTACATCTGGTTCGAATTTTAAACCGCTAAACGAGGGGATAGCTATATATTTAGCTGTTCCTGCCGTTGCAGTGCCAGCAGAGTCATCAGACAGCGCCGGAGCCACTACGTCCAAAACAAAAATCGTAGCTAAAGACATCATTTCAAAACGTCTTCCGAATTACAAAGTTGCTGATATTGAAATATCATCAGAATCATCTGACACCGATGAATCCTCTACGTCTAGTTCGAATTTTAAAACGCTAAACGAAGGGATCTAAACCTAAAATCGTTACTGAAGGCATAATTTCAAAACGTCTGCTGAATTCCAAAATTACCAATATTGAAAAAATTACTAATATTGAAATATCACCAGAATCATCTGACACTGACGAATCCTGTATGTCTAGTACAACTTTAAACCGCTTAACGAAGGAATAGCTGAATCTTTAGCTGTTCCTGCCGTTGCAGTGCCAGCAGAGTCATCAGACAGCGCCGGAGCCATTACGTCCAAAACAAAAATCGTAGCTAAAGACATCATTTCAAAACGTCTTCCGAATTACAAAGTTGCTGATATTGAAATATCATCAGAATCATCTGACACCGATGAATCCTCTACGTCTAGTTCGAATTTTAAAACGCTAAACGAAGGGATCTAAACCTAAAATCGTTACTGAAGGCATAATTTCAAAACGTCTGCTGAATTCCAAAATTACCAATATTGAAAAAATTACTAATATTGAAATATCACCAGAATCATCTGACACTGACGAATCCTGTATGTCTAGTACAACTTTAAACCGCTTAACGAAGGAATAGCTGAATCTTTAGCTGTTCCTGCCGTTGCAGTGCCAGCAGAGTCATCAGACAGCGCCGGAGCCATTACGTCCAAAACAAAAATCGTAGCTAAAGACATCATTTCAAAACGTCTGCCGAATTCCAAAATTACTGATATGGAAATGTCATCAGAATCATCTGACACCGACGAAACCTCTACGTCTAGTTCGAATTTTAAAACGCTAAACGAAGGGATCTAAACCCAAAATCGTAACTGAAGGCATAATTTCAAAACGTCTGCCGAATTCCAAAATTACCAATATTGAAAAAATTACTAATATTGAAATATCATCAGCATCATCTGACACCGACGAATCCTGTACGTCTAGTACAACTTTTAAACCGAAGGGATATCTGAATCTTTAGCTGTTACTACTGTTGCAGTGCCATCAGAGTCATCAGCCAGCGTCGGAGCCATTACGTCTAAACCAAACATCGTAACTAAAGACATAATTTCAAAACGTCTGCCGAATTCCAAAATTACTAATATTGAAATATCATCAGAATCATCTGACACCGACGAATCCTATACGTCTAGTTCAACTTTTAAACCGCTAAACGAAGGGATAGCTAAATATTTAGTTGCAGTGCCAGCAGAGTCTTCAGATAGCGCCGGAGCCATTACGTCCAAACCAAAAGTCGTAGCTAAAGACATAATTTCAAAACGTCTTCCGAATTCCAAAATTGCTGATATTGAAATATCATCAGAATCATCTGACACCGATGAATCCTCTACATCTGGTTCGAATTTTAAACCGCTAAACGAGGGGATAGCTATATATTTAGCTGTTCCTGCCGTTGCAGTGCCAGCAGAGTCATCAAAAAAAAAAAAAATTTAGCTGAGCGATTACGTCCAAACCAAAAATCGTAGCTAAAGACATAATTCCAAAACGTCTTCCGAATTCCAAAATTGCTGATATTGAAATATCATCAGAATCATCTGACACCGATGAATCCTCTACGTCTGGTTCGAATTTTAAACCGCTAAACGAAGGGATAGCTAAATATTTAGCTGTTCCTGTCGTTGCAGTGCCAGCAGAGTCATCAGCCAGCGTCGGAGCCATTACGTCTAAACCAAAAATCGTAGCTAAAGACATAATTTCAAAACGTCTTCCGAATTCCAAAATTGCTGATATTGAAATATCATCAGAATCATCTGACACCGACGAAACCTCTACGTCTAGTTCGAATTTTAAAACGCTTAACGGAGGGATCTAAACCCAAAATCGTAACTGAAGGCATAATTTCAAAACGTCTGCCGAATTCCAAAATTACCAATATTTTTTTTTTTTTTTTTCCCGAGGGTAGGTGAAAATCTTCCAAAGACACTATGAGGATAGCAAGCGCGTGCTCATAGTAGTGTCAGATTTTTACTGACTAAAAACACCACCCTTCTATAGAATGTTAGATACTGCAACTAAGATATAACTTATCAAGCAATTTTTCTATCGCGAAATAAAAAACATTTGACAGGTTACTTTCCACTGAAAGATCCTGCATGTTCCGCAATTAGGACGCGGTTAATCCTTATCTTGCCAAGTCGAGGTCAAGGAGATCAAGGTTTCGTTCTTTGTAGTCGGCGCAATAAATTATTCTCATCCAAAATGTGTCGGACTGTATTATTGATATGTCCGATTAGTCGGTTTCTATGCTTTCGCGCGATGCTTCTAGTTTCGGCTTCGATTGTAGGAATTCCGAGATCCCTCGATTACGTCAGTAATTCTATGCACTTGGTCAATTGTCGAATGCTTGGTTCTGAACCCAAACTGGTGGTCAGGGATGAGATTATTATCTTCTATAACCGGTTGTAGACGCCTTAGTAATATCCTCTCGAAAACTTTGGATATGACTGGGAGAAGCGAAATTGGTCTATACGATTTTACTTCATTTGGCGGTTTTCCTGGTTTTAAAACCATAATGACTTCCGCAACTTTCCATTGGCTCCGCACGTGTTTTAATCTCAGCGCAGCATTTATAATATATAGAAGCTTAATTAATGCTTTTCTAGGCAGAACTTTGAGAACTTCTCCGGTGATCAAATCATAACCAGGAGCTTTCTTGGGTTTTATAGATTCGATTTCACGTTTTAGTTCCCTTAGTGTTGCATTCGTGAGTGTAAATTCGTCAAATAGTAATTCCGTCCCACTATTGGTACTGTCGTGAGCCGCTTGACCATCATACGGTTTAAAGGTTTCTTCGAGATGGGCTGCAAAAACGTCCGCTTTTCATTGTCTTCCCTTGCCCATTCATTTTGATTTATTTTTATTGGCGGCGCGGGGATTTTAGGCCTTTTGGCGCCTTTTACAGCTTTCCAAAGTGAATAATTGCGGTTGACACCGCAAAGACATAATTTCAAAACGTCTTCCGAATTCCAAAATTGCTGATATTGAAATATCATCAGAATCATCTGACACCGATGAATCCTCTACATCTGGTTCGAATTTTAAACCGCTAAACGAAGGGATAGCTAAATATTTAGCTGTTCCTGCAGTTGCAGTGCCAGCAGAGTCATCAGACAGCGCCGGAGCCACTACGTCCAAAACAAAAATCGTAGCTAAAGACATCATTTCAAAACGTCTTCCGAATTCCAAAATTGCTGATATTGAAATATCATCAGAATCATCTGAAACCGATGAATCCTCTACATCTTTCGAATTTTAAACCGCTAAACGAAGGGATAGCTAAATATTTAGCTGTTCCTGCCGTTGCAGTGCAGCAGAGTCATCAGACAGCGCCGGAGCCATTACGTCTAAACCAAAAATCGTAACTAAAGACATAAATTCAAAACGTCTGCCGAATTCCAAAATTACTGATATGGAAATGTCATCAGAATCATCTGACACCGACGAAACCTCTACGTCTAGTTCGAATTTTAAAACGCTAAACGAAGGGATCTAAACCCAAAATCGTAACTGAAGGCATAATTTCAAAACGTTTGCCGAATTCCAAAATTACCAATATTGAAAAAATTACTAATATTGAAATTTCATCAGAATCATCTGACACCGACGAATCCTGTACGTCTAGTACAACTTTTAAACCGCTAAACGAAGGGATAGCTGAATCTCTAGCTGTTACTGCTGTTGCAGTGCCAGCAGAGTCATCAGCCAGCGTCGGAGCCATTACGTCTAAACCAAAAATCGTAACTAAGGACATAATTTCAAAACGTCTGCCGAATTCCAAAATTACTAGGATTGAAATATAATCAGAATCATCTGACACCGACGAAACCTCTACGTCTAGTTCGAATTTTAATACGCTTAACGAAGGAAAAGCTGAATCTTTAGCTGTTCCTGCTGTTGCAGTGCCAGCAGAGTCATCAGCCAGCGTCGGAGCCATTACGTCTAAACCAAAAATCGTAACTAAAGACATAATTTCAAATCGTCTGCCGAATTCCAAAATTACTAATATTGAAATATCATCAGAATCATCTGACACCGACGAATCCTATACGTCTAGTTCAACTTTTAAACCGCTAAACGAAGAGATAGCTAAATATTTAGCTGTTCCTGCCGTTGCAGTGCCAGCAGAGTCTTCAGACAGCGCCGGAGCCACTACGTCCAAAACAAAAATCGTAGCTAAAGACATCATTTCAAAAGGTCTTCCGAATTTCAAAATTGCTGATATTGAAATATCATCAGAATCATCTGACACCGACGAAACCTCTACGTCTAGTTCGAATTTTAAAACGCTAAACGAAGGGATCTAAACCCAAAATCGTAACTGAAGGCATAATTTCAAAGCGTCTGCCGAATTCCAAAATTACCAATATTGAAAAAAATACTAATATTGAAATATCATCAGAATCATCTGACACCGACGAATCCTGTACGTCTAGTACAACTTTTAAACCGCTTAACGAAGGAATAGCTGAATCTTTAGCTGTTCCTGCTGTTGCAGTGCCATCATAGTCATCAGCCAGCGTCGGAGCCATTACGTCTAAACCAAAAATCCTAACTAAAGACATAATTTCAAAACGTCTGCCGAATTCCAAAATTACTAATATTGAAATATCATCAGAATCATCTGACACCGACGAATCCTGTACGTCTAGTACAACTTTTAAACCGCTTAACGAAGAGATAGCTAAATATTTAGCTGTTCCTGCCGTTGCAGTGCCAGCAGAGTCATCAGACAGCGCCGGAGCCACTACGTCCAAAACAAAATTCGTATCTAAAGACATAATTTCAAAACGTCTTCCGAATTCCAAAATTGCTGATATTGAAATATCATCAGAATCATCTGACACCGATGAATCCTCTACATCTGGTTCGAATTTTAAACCGCTAAACGAAGGGATAGCTAAATATTTAGCTGTTCCTGCCGTTGCAGTGCCAGCAGAGTCATCAGACAGCGCCGGAGCCACTACGTCCAAAACAAAAATCGTAGCTCAAGACATCATTTCAAAACGTCTTCCGAATTCCAAAATTGCTGATATTGAAATATCATCAGAATCATCGGACACCGATGAATCCTCTACATCTTTCGAATTTTAAACCGCTAAACGAAGGGATAGCTAAATATTTAGCTGTTCCTGCCGTTGCAGTGCCAGCAGAGTCAGACAGCGCCGGAGCCATTACGTCGAAACCAAAAATCGTAACTAAAGACATAATTTCAAAACGTCTGCCGAATTCCAAAATTACTGATATTTTTTTTTTTTTTTTTTTTTTTTTTATTATTCTAATTCATAAATATAGTTACAATTAAAATAAGTATCTGCGAAGCCGTAGCTTATCTGCAGAAGATTATGTGTCTGATCAATTTTAAATAATAATAAAGTGTGCAAAGATATAAAGTTATTATTTAATTGAACATTATTTTAAGGAAGTTAATAGGATTCATGATATAGATTCTAAGTTATTTAAATTTAAATTTAAGTAGAAAGTTTTAAGTATTTTTTTTCTTTTTTTAAGATTAACAATAGTTATTATTTGACGAGGTAATTCGTTGATTATTGTGGGAATAGTATATTGAAGTTTGCGTCTACCGTAGTTATTCCAATTTCTAGGAGTTTGTAGCATTCCTTGAGCACGTCTTCTGGTGTTGACTTCATGCTGTATTGGTCGAGCGAATCGGTTGTCATCAAAGTACTCCACAATGGTGGTCATCTTAAATATGTCCTCTACTTGAAGAGCTTTAAAACCTGCTTCATTTCCTCGTTGATTATTTATGTGCTTAAGAGCTGCATTTTGAAGTTTTTGTATTTTTTGGATGTGTGTTTTAGCTGCAGTACCCCATGCCAGTATCCCATACCGTATCTTCGACTCTATCAAAGCATAATACACTTGCTTTAAGACTCCTTCAGAAGCGTAGTATTTCAAATGCGAAACAGCAAATAAAGCTCTCCTGAGGTCCATTCTTAGTTTGTCAATGTGTCTATCCCACAGAAAATGACTGTCTATTACTACACCAAGATATTTATAGTTGTCAACTAACTCAATACATTCCTTCAAGGTATTGGGGCAAGCATTATTTTGAAAGTGGATCCGAAGTTCTGTTGCCTTGAAGTGAGGACTTCTAATGTGCATGATTTTTGTTTTCAAAGCATTTATAACTAACCCGTTATCGTGACACCATCTCGCAGCAACATTAAATTCTTCTTGCATCACCCTTACTGCCGTATCCACAGATCTATGACGGACCACAATAGCCGTATCATCAGCAAAAGCAAATGGTATGCTCTGTTTGAAAACTCGCAGTAACTCGTTGGTATATAGAATGAACAGAATTGGTCCTAATTTTGATCCCTGTGGGACTCCAAATTTAATAATTTTTTTTGTGCTAATAGCATCTTTGATTTTAACACAAAGTATTCTATTTTAAAGGTATTCGGTCAGCCAGTCAGCCATTGTGCCGCGTATCCCAATCCTTTTTAGTGCTTCTATTAGGTTAGAGTGATTTAATGTGTCGAAAGCCTTACTGAAATCCATGTACAGTACTAAGACATGGTCACCTTTATCCAAGCTCTCATTTACACAATTTGCAAATTCACCAAGTAGCTTTCCGGTATTCTTGTTTTTCTGAAAACCATATTGGCTATTATGTATGAGGGAATGTTTTGCCATAAAACTTTGCAATCTGTTGGCTATTACACCTTCCAAACACTTCTCTACTACAGGGAGAATCGATATTGGCCTATACCTAGTTGTTTACATGATTTTTTACTCCACCTTTATAAATTGGTCTTACGACTGCTGTTTTGAGGGTTGCAGGAATTACTGATTGCGAAAGGCTCAAATTGATTAGCTTACATAGGATTGGAGCAAATATGTCGGAATGGCTTTTAATATCCGTTGCTCTAATGCCATCAACTCCCGGCGACTTATCTTCTCCAATAGATTTTATAATATTAAGTATTTCATTGATATTTGTTGCGTAAGCAAATATTGTGTTTTCCACTGTTGCATTCACATTATTTGACGTTATTACATTGCATTTGTGTATAATCTTCTCCGTCTGTGAAGAAAAAAACTCTGCAAATTCATTTGTAAGTGTATTCGTATCTATTTTAAAGTTTCTTTCTATAGTTTCGTCGATGTTTGCTCTTTTTTTTTCCTAGAATTTCATTTATCAGTCCCCATGTTTTTCGCGGATCAGTTTTACATTGAAAAAACTTATTTTTGTAGTAATTGGATTTTTGTGTTGATATGCTTTTATTGATTTTGTTACGTATACTTTTGTACTCTTTTTCATAGGCTAGGTTTCTACTATTATTTTTCCACCTTCTGTACATTACATCTCTTTGCTTACATTCCTCCATGATATGGAAATGTCATCAGAATCATCTGACACCGACGAAACCTCTACGTCTAGTTCGAATTTTAAAACGCTAAACGAAGGGATCTAAACCCAAAATCGTAACTGAAGGCATAATTTCAAAACGTTTGCCGAATTCCAAAATTAACAATATTGAAAAAATTACTAATATTGAAATATCATCAGAATCATCTGACACCGACGAATCCTGTACGTCTAGTACAACTTTTAAACCGCTTAACGAAGGAATAGCTGAATCTTTAGCTGTTCCTGCGTTTGCAGTGCCAGCAGAGTCATCAGCCAGCGTCGGAGCCATTACGTCTAAACCAAAAATCGTAACTAAAGACATAATTTCAAAACGTCTGCCGAATTCCAAAATTACTAATATTGAAATATAATCAGAATCATCTGACACCGACGAATCCTGTACGTCTAGTACAACTTTTAAACCGCTAAACGAAGGGATAGCTGAATCTTTAGCTGTTACTGCTGTTGCAGTGCCAGCAGAGTCATCAGCCAGCGTCGGAGCCATTACGTCTAAACCAAAAATCGTAACTAAAGACATAATTTCAAAACGTCTGCCAAATTCCAAAATTACTAATATTGAAATATCATCAGAATCATCTGACACCGACGAATCCTATACGTCTAGTTCAACTTTTAAACCGCTAAACGAAGAGATAGCTAAATATTTAGCTGTTACTGCTGTTGCAGTGCCAGCAGAGTCATCAGCCAGCGTCGGAGCCATTACGTCTAAACCAAAAATCGTAACTAAAGACATAATTTCAAAACGTCTGCCGAATTCCAAAATTACTAATATTGAAATATCATCAGAATCATCTGACACCGACGAATCCTGTACGTCTAGTACAACTTTTAAACCGCTTAACGAAGGAAAAGCTGAATCTTTAGCTGTTCCTGCTGTTGCAGTGCCAGCAGAGTCATCAGCCAGCGTCGGAGCCATTACGTCTAAACCAAAAATCGTAACTAAAGACATAATTTCAAAACGTCTGCCGAATTCCAAAATTACTAATATTGAAATATCATCAGAATCATCTGACACCGACGAATCCTATACGTCTAGTTCAACTTTTAAACCGCTAAACGAAGAGATAGCTAAATATTTAACTGTTCCTGCCGTTGCAGTGCCAGCAGAGTCTTCAGACAGCGCCGGAGCCATTACGTCCAAACCAAAAATCGTAACTAAAGACATAATTTCAAAACGTCTGCCGAATTCCAAAATTGCTGATATTGAAATATCATCAGAATCATCTGACACCGACGAATCCTGTACGTCTAGTACAACTTTTAAACCGCTTAACGAAGGAAAAGCTGAATCTTTAGCTGTTCCTGCTGTTGCAGTGCCAGCAGAGTCATCAGCCAGCGTCGGAGCCATTACGTCTAAACCAAAAATCGTAACTAAAGACATAATTTCAAAACGTCTGCCGAATTCCAAAATTACTAATATTGAAATATCATCAGAATCATCTGACACCGACGAATCCTATACGTCTAGTTCAACTTTTAAACCGCTAAACGAAGAGATAGCTAAATATTTAACTGTTCCTGCCGTTGCAGTGCCAGCAGAGTCTTCAGACAGCGCCGGAGCCATTACGTCCAAACCAAAAATCGTAACTAAAGACATAATTTCAAAACGTCTGCCGAATTCCAAAATTACTAATATTGAAATATCATCAGAATCATCTGACACCGACGAATCCTATACGTCTAGTTCAACTTTTAAACCGCTAAACGAAGGGATAGATAAATATTTAGCTGAGCCATTACGTCCAAACCAAAATTCGTAGCTAAAGACATAATTTCAAAACGTCTTCCGAATTCCAAAATTGCTGATATTGAAATATCATCAGAATCATCTGACACCGATGAATCCTCTACATCTGGTTCGAATTTTAAACCGCTAAACGAAGGGATAGCTAAATATTTAGCTGTTCCTGCCGTTGCAGTGCCAGCAGAGTCATCAGACAGCGCCGGAGCCACTACGTCGAAAACAAAAATCGTAGCTAAAGACATCATTTCAAAACGTCTTCCGAATTCCAAAATTGCTGATATTGAAATATCATCAGAATCATCTGACACCGACGAAACCTCTACGTCTAGTTCGAATTTTAAAACGCTAAACGAAGGGATCTAAACCCAAAATCGTAACTGAAGGCATAATTTCAAAGCGTCTGCCGAATTCCAAAATTACCAATATTGAAAAAAATACTAATATTGAAATATCATCAGAATCATCTGACACCGACGAATCCTGTACGTCTAGTACAACTTTTAAACCGCTTAACGAAGGAATAGCTGAATCTTTAGCTGTTCCTGCTGTTGCAGTGCCATCAGAGTCATCAGCCAGCGTCGGAGCCATTACGTCTAAACCAAAAATCGTAACTAAAGACATAATTTCAAAACGTCTGCCGAATTCCAAAATTACTAATATTGAAATATCATCAGAATCATCTGACACCGACGAATCCTATACGTCTAGTTCAACTTTTAAACCGCTAAACGAAGGGATAGCTAAATATTTAGCTGTTCCTGTCGTTGCAGTGCCAGCAGAGTCTCAGGCAGCGCCGGAGCCATTACGTCCAAACCAAAAATCGTAGCTAAAGACATAATTTCAAAACGTCTGCCGAATTCCAAAATTACTGCTATTGAAACATCCACAAAATCATCGGACACTGACCACCCCTGTACGTCTAATTCAACTTTAAAGGCGCCAAACGAAGGGACAGATGATTTTTTTGCTAAGGATATCTTTGGAAATCAAAGAGCAAAGAGCCGAAAATGTTTGGAGAACCGCGCCAACGACGGTCTTGGCGCACGATCCTGCTGTTGTAGTTCCAGCAGAACCATCTTCCCCGGCCAAATCCAATACGGATAGTTTAATGTTTGTAGCGAAATATTTAGCTAATGACTTAATTTCGAAAAGTGTTGTTTTAAAAAACTATCAGTCATCAGTACGTCTAGCTCTACTTTAATACAGCCAAACGAAGAGATAGCTGAATCTTTGGCGGAGACTATTGTTAAGGATATCTTTGCAACACTTGAAAGAGCCGAAGATGTTTGGATAACCGCGCCAACGACGGGCTTGACGCACGTTCCTGCCGTTGCAGTTCCAGCAGAACCATCTTCCCCGGCCAAATCAAATACAGATAGATTGATGTATGTAGCGAAATATTTAGCGTATTGCCTTTTTTCGGAAAGTGAAGGAGCTCCGATGTAAACACAGATGCGCAAACACGCACGTCTGTGCAAACAGTGCACAGTGCGTGTGGTTCCTTTACCCCCATTCAGGTTGACCATATTTAGTACACAGTGATATTTGTTCTTTTTGTTTTTTTGTAATGTTTAGGTGTTTCAGGGTAGATGTGAGTAACATTCGGGGCTTAAGAGCGAATCTTATTTCGCTGCATGCCCATGTTTCTCAAAACAAAGCAGCTGTTTTGGCACTGAGTGAAACTAAGGGTAGCATTGATTCTTGATATTTCAAAGGAATTTGACTGATTTTAACATCAAGCTCTCTGGTCGAAAATGCGTGCATTTGGGATCTATGTTACCTTTATTCAATGGATTAGAAATAACCTTTCGGACCGTTTAATTCAAGTTGGTTTGGACGGTTTCAAGTCTACAACTTACCAAAAAAATTATGGTGTTCCCCAAGGCTCCCTTTTATCTCCGACTCTCTTTATCATTTTTATAAATGATTTTCTCTCTGTAACTTCTAATCCTATTCATTCCTTCGCCGATGACAGTACCCTCAGCTTTACATATTCGTCTCCTGAGCAACGCCCCTTATTTTTGGACATTGAACTGGAACGGCAACGTATGTTAAGCTCGCTAAATTCCGATCTTGACATCATACTTAAATGGGATAAACCCAACACAGTGGAATTTAATGCTTCCAAAACACAATGCTGTCTTCTGTCATTGAAGCGAAACTCCAATACTCTGCCATTATACATGAATGACACTTGCATCACTGAAACCGAAAGGCATTTCATCCTCGGTATGGGCGTTAATGACAACCTCCGTTGGAATGACCACATATTCGACATCGCCAAGAACGCTGCGAAGTGTCTAGGCTTCCTAAATTGGTGCAAGAATTATTTTACTCCTTCTGATCTGAATCTAGAATTTTCAAGGCGTTTATTCGCCTAAAACTTGAGTACAACGCTCATATCTGGTCCGGTGCACCAATTATGTATTTGGAACTACTTGACAGAATTCAAAAACGTGCGATAAAACCTATTGGCGACCGAGATATTGTGAATTCGCTTGACCCTCTTAGTCATCGTCGTAGGGTCTCCTGCCTATCGTTGTTCTATCGATACTACCACCATAAGTGCTCAAACGAAATACCCAGTTGCATTCCTCCCCTTCAACACTTCAACCGTAATACCTGACATGCCAGGAATGCTCATCAGTTCACCCTAAAGCCTATATTCGGTCGAACTGTGAAATTTAAAGATTTGTTCCTCTGCTGTACAACACGAATGTGGAATGCTCTATCTCACTCTGTTTTTCCTGACCATTACAATTTACAAACATTTAAAATCAATGTGCATCGGTTTCTCATCGTTTCCTCATCGTTTCTTTTAGACTTTTATTTCCTTAATGCCCGTGCTGTGTTACTATAACATTATAAGGGTGCCAACAATCCCTTTGCACGTGGAAATTATATGTGTATAAAAAAAAAAGTGCAAGATTCTGCAACAACCCAACAGAATCAATTTAATAATCAACGAGCCAATGCCAAATCCAAGACATCCGCGGCCGCCGTTACCAAATGGTCAAACACAACCATATAAGGGCACGGATACAAGTAAAACGTTACGGACGTCGTATATAGTTGTTAAAATCGACCTCTTCTCCGTTTTTTAAGACCAGTGACCTTCATACTTCTCGTAAAGAGAAAAACTGTGGTTTTGAAGAGGATTCACTGAAAGCCCATTTCTAGTGCACCAAACATCGATCAAATCAAGGGATCTCTGAGAGCAGACGGCCCCTAGGTTTGAACCGATAGAAAGAACGGCGATAACATGCGCATAAGCTTGAGTGCAGTTTCCAGGAAGATTGATTGCCGTAAGACGATAGTCTACCCACACCACCTTTCGGGCAGACCCTATTTACCTCTGCTATGACGAAATTGCCAGAATCTGCATCGGTTATCAGCGTCCTGTGCATTAGCTAGCTTTAATCCACACAACAGAAAGTGTTAGTAATTCCTTGTGATTTTATTTACCCAGCAAAATGATACATGGCTCCAAACTAATAATAAAAAAAGCTTTACTCCCTACAAATGATTTTCTTACTTAAAATTCTATGTTCGATAAATTGTATATGCAGTTTAAGTAAGAACTTCAGGGTTGAGCAAATGAGGAACTCTGCTATTCGAAAGAACTCAGCAACGATTCCGGTCCAAATACTTGAGTAGGGACAGGGGTTTTATGTAGTAATTGCTGATTCTCAACAGGGGTATGTAATAAAGCTATAATAACTAGCGTTTGGAGATGATGATCTACCAATTGTAGAAAATAGTAGTGTTGTTTTTCCTCGGATTGATAAAATATCCTGGCAGCCATTTCATCTTTATGACGTTAATTTCCACTTAAAAGATGTGAGGATCCTTTTCCATTTGTTCTCTAACATCCCCAACCTCCTACCTCTTCTCATAAAATCACGTTCATTGTTAATTCTATTTTTAATTTCCACCCCCAGCTACACAAAGTATTAAACAGCGATTTTATATGAAGAAGACTAATCTATAAAATATAACAACGAAAAAAAAACATCGGGGATAAACCAATTAATAAATAACGATGCAGCAACAGTGTATGTATTATAAGTGTTTCTTTAATTCTATCGATGTTTGTGCATTTAAAGTGTTTATGTTTACATTATTGCCTTGTTGTCTAAAGAATTTCAAAAAAATATCATTGTATTAAGCATAAAACGCAAAGATTTATACAATTTATATATATATATATATATATATATATATAACTATAATAGAAAAATAAGAGCTTGCTCACGAGACTTCTGGAAAACAAATTTATTTTTTGATTTTATAAACACGTACTCAAAATGCGTAACAAGTTTTTTTATTTTACATTTAAATACCTTCAGTACTCTAAACAATTCTTCTGTTAATTTGTTTACTAGAACATTTTCGCGTTACAAGTTAAACTCTCGGACAACATCGTTTCCTCTTTCATATCTTCTAAAGAATCATCCAAACGACGTCAGTTGATCGTTTTCATTTTATGCCAGTGTTCTCAGGACGTTTGCTTACAATTGGGCTATTTGATATAGAGTCTGTTTTAGAATAAACGGCGTTTGTATAATTAACAAATATTTTTCTTTTTATAGTTAGAATGTGTTGTCAGATCAGCGATTAAGAAAGCGTACTTCTGAAACATATAGCTTCGTTAACAGTCTTATTCCGACAAACGTAAACTTTCATTCGGACTTTGGGTGCCGGGTTTTCTAAATCTCGACTGGTTTTCGTTAAAAAGAAATCAGCCAAAGATACCTTCATTTCAAACACCTAATCAGCGAAAATAAATTCTTGAATCATTTCAATTTTTACATTATTTTATTTTCTACTAATTAAAAACGCCAAAAGGCACAGACAGATCGTGACTACGGAAGTATTTGGTCCAACATGTTTGGAAGCCAGGATACAGCTCTGACGCAATGATTTTCATCTCTGGAATTTAAAATTCATGGTACAGAAATGGTTAGAGAGTAGGAGCACTTGGCAACATGAGTGTCGTCCACAAAACAATCGGAATATGGCAATTGGTTGACGATCTTTTCGATAACCAAACGTGTAAAGTGATCAGCATAGAACTTAAATCACTGTGTGTGATGTTCTGGTATCTGATAATGGTTTGTAATTCGGCGACTTGTGGGCTGCGGTTAAGTATGCGTTTAAAATTCTAACCATATTCACCTTCGTCTGAACACATTATATCAGCAATTTTGATAATATCAAAGATTCTTTCGAACCAAATTTGTTTTATGTTCTTCCCTTTCTCTTCGTGCTGATGGTGGGTGAAACCCACTACATCTTTGCTATTGGTTCTTCTCGCCATCTTTGCTACTGAAATTCTCATGATGTGATCTGATTGGGTAGCATGATGCCTCAAGTTCAGCGAATTGCTTCATACTCCTTATGGCAAGATATGCCGCTGAAGTGGTCCAATGGGTAAATGTCTGATGTCAATCGATTTGTACAGGCTAAACTTACGATCCTCAGTTTACTTTCTTTGAATAGTAAAATATAGTTTTAGCGCTATTTAATCAGACTCTTCTATGTTTATTGGCTTTTCAATTCCGTGAATTTTGAATAGTTGAATCAATGCAGTGTGTCTCTCGCAATGGCACTTGTCTTGGGTAAATATTAAACCACTTTCATGTGTTTCAGTCTTGATTTACCCTGATACTTCCGACACTTAAGACACTTTACCAAATAATAACGATAATTTTGTGATTCTGATATAATTTTTTTTTTTCAGCTTGGTAATGATTGAAACAAAATAGACAACTGATTACGATTTTGAGCGATTGACGCTGTTGCAGAATATGTTGCCTTTTTTACGAAATTTGAAAATTCTCAGGTTGCTGAGAATCTGCTGATGTAGTAACTATTTGTAGCTTGTTCTCTAGTTCACACCCTGATCTTTGGGATACAATTATCCCAGTTGACTCCATTTTCTGATGCATTCGTATGCGCTGAGTGCATCCGATAATATCAAAGTCGTGCATATCTCAGTAGCTGAACTGATCTGTTCAAGATAGTGCCTTCTTTGTTGACACCTTTCATTTCTACTATTTGAACCGCTTGTGTTCAAATTGATTAAAGATCCGCTACACGACATTCAGAAGAGATGTCTTTTTTGCCTTTTTTGTGAATGGTGCATATGGAGCCCTCCAGAATAATGAAATATACAATACCCTTAAGAGTTAGGTTAAGACTACCCAATGACTATACTCACAAGAAAAGACAATAATGAACTGGTTCTTAGTTCTTTAATATTATACTTCGATCATTCTGGATATAACACAGTTTCTCAGCCTTATAAAATGAAATGAAATGACATGAAACTACAAGGGTGCCCTTTAGTGTTCCTTTCACAAAAGTCACAATAATTTGCAAAGCTTTTTCCATATTTTAACATTATGAGCTGGATATATGAATTATTTCAAAACAAATAAAGTTAAGCTGATAGGTAGATTCCCTTAAACGTCGTATAGAAAGAAAACAAAAAAAAAACAGTGAGAAATTCAGTCACTAACATGAACACTTTTATGCAGCTTTTTTATCAGCTAAATTCGCCTTAAACATCGTATAAAAAGAAACAGTGAGAACTGCTTCAGTCGCAGATATGAACACTTTTATGCAGCTTTCTTAACAGCTAAATTCTCCTTATTTTTCCAGATGAGTGTTTTGTAAATCGCCGATTAACATTTAACTTCTTGACGAATCGCTGTGCAACTATGAAAAAAGTCACTATAATAACAACGCATTTTGAAGATCGTTTGTTCAACTCCACTCAAGAGCTTCAATTCATTAATGTTATTATTTAAACACTTTTTTTTCGTTTAAAAAATTACATATTTTTTTGTATCAATTATTAATATATAAAAACAATTCTGTATATGTATTTTAATACATAGATTTAAAGATAATTGTATTTTTGTATACATATAAACTGTATTTGAAACAAAAAAATGCTGTGAATGTATAACGTAAACGAACAATTACATTTAAAAAAAATCAATAAACTATTTACATATATTCAAAAGCCAAGAACTGTGAAAAAGAAAATTAAACAAAGTAGAAACTAAAAAAACATATAAAACACACTTTGTAATACGAAATAATTATTTATGTTTTTAATTAGAAACGGGTTGCAGAAAATGCAACATTTAATTTTTCTTTTTTTCTTTTACAGACATATATATATTTTTAAGATAACTTGTTAAGCAAAAAGCAACATGTTACTTTAATATATATATATATATATATTGTGGCTAACAATGAAAATATATCATTGATGCAAACATAAAGATTTTATTAGATCAATCATCTCGAGGCAAACATAAAAAATGTATTAACATTTATAGATTTAAAATTACATGCAATTGGGATATAAATCAATAAAATTACATGAAATATACTGCAGTTTGTGAAATATTTAAGAACTGTATTAACTATATATGTTTGTGTTAATGATCACCTTTAATAAATGTTTTTATGTTTTGTATATCGTTGTGATTTTATTTATTGATGTTGTATTGAATTGCTTACTTCTCAACACAGCAGAGTAGTTGGAACTTAAAAATGTAATTTACTTGTTCTTTCGCTTTTCCATAAACGTAAGTATTCGACACATGCCATGTTTCACAATGAAATTTGCAAAGAGGGCTGAAATTTAAAACAAACCTGAAACAAACAATGTACTTAAATCGTGAAAGACAACACTTGCTTTAAATCGGGTTTAGCTTTCGTCATTCGATGCAAACTCTTTCATTAAAAAACAAAACATTTATTTCGGAATAAAGTGTGCTGCGTCGCACTCATACTCAGACAAGAATAAGCATTCATCTATCTGCCCTAGACAATTTTGAGGACGATTCTCCAACAAGATAAAAGTCATATAGACAAGATTGCAATTTTCAATCATTTTCCATAATTTTTAAAAGTATGTGCAGATTACACTTGGTTAATTCTCCCATCAACGCTTCTTAGCGAGTGACCACACCAAAAACTCTTACCTGACATTTCAGATGTCAGCTAAAATTTAAAAGACGGAGCTATATCTGTAAAAGTTCTCTGTGCAAATAAATATTTCAATTAATAAATGTTAGTAACAAGTCACAAAGAAAATAGATTCGTCCACTTAATGACTTTCGGAATATTTTTATAAAATCATAAATTTTCTAACCTTTAAAATGAGGGGTCATCGAACCACAATACAATGCGGCCCAAACACCAACCAACAACCAGATTTTTATTTTCCTTCCGCGCGAAACGGATATTCAAAGCAAGAACTCTCTTCAAGGGACTAGGCCCCAGAAATGCAGAAATCATATTAGGTAACACAAAAAAATACTTTGTTGATGGGCTCCCTTACGTATACAATATTTATTCAATTTGGCTATTCGCCATTTTCTTGGTATGATACGAGGCTAATGTGTGTTTAATTTTCTTTTTGCATACACACAGGGTGAACGTTTCGTTAGAATTTGTCTTAGCCTGTCGTAAGGCGCTATTTTGCGTGGGGAATTCGCTGTGTATTTATACATGAGAGCGAATTGCGAACTAATCAATTTGGACGCATTTATGAACTGAAAATTTCTATTGGTTCTACCACAAAATCATTACATTTAGTTGATCTAACATCTTATCTAAAACATAAGGAAAGGCTACAGTCCGATACCCTATCCATATCCCTATATGCCCCAAAGAAAAACGCATTAAGAAGGTGATGGATTTGAGCTTCCTAGCATAAATTTAAAGGCCTCAAAATTTGATACGGACGGACGGACACTTTTATGGGTCTACGACGAATATTAAGGGGTGTTACAAACTATGTGTTAAAATTAATATACCCTTAGGATAGGGTATAAAAAAAACTCAGTCTAAATTGATTTAATCAGGTAAATTTAAGAGTATAACAATTTTACCGCGAATTGAAACATTCTTGCCGCGAACTGTCACACTTTATTCACAATCCACATAAAACATTCGCGATCCACAAATAAAAAATTCGTTCGAACATAACCTTAAAATTAACACATCTTGCTACTAACATTAACAAATCAGATTCGCGAGTACCTTCTACCACAAAAAATTGTCATGTGAATGAAATGTCCGAATTTACTAATATTCTCTTGTTCGCATTTCGCTCTCATGTGAATGATCCTCAAGTGCCTGGCTACACGTTCATGGGAATGATCGTCATGTCGCACGAAACAGGTAGAGTCAGAAAGAAAAGGGTAGATTGTACCAGGAATCCACCGAAAATCCTCTTTCGATTTGAATTCTCGGCGTGGGCATGAACGCTTCGGTTCCAAACCATATCACTTTTGGCAGAAATCCGCATCAGTTAACGAGTGAGTAACTTCTATACGTTACTGAACTATCGAATAAGCACATTGGGATTATGTCATACGAAGCATCACGTATCGAGCGCAGTTTGTGTTTGTACTAGGAAAACTCTAGTACATTCAATTTTGTACCAGTATACTGACATTTTGTGTTCTGTCATTCGCTTTTTTATTGAAATTTGAATAAAAACGGTTAAAAAATTTATAAATTTTATTAACTAGATATGTTATTATTATTTTCGTCGTCCGATTCTTCTGGGAAATTCTTCCCATAATCTGTTGCATGTTGCTTTTCCTTGAGCAGAGTTTGGCAATACGTTTTTGGCCAAATCGGGTACACCGCCATGAAATCAGCCATAACACTTTTCCGGCTAGCATTTATTTTGCTTAAATTTATTCTGTAATAATTTAAATTTGTATTTTTAGAACATTTTTACAAAAAAATAATTAAACTTACACTTTTTCTGCCATTTTGCCACCATACGACACCTCCAGAGCTGACGTATAAAAAAACACACGATAACTAACTAGGAAATGTCAAACACTTAAACTCGATACTCGATACCATGTTCGATAACTGAAGCAGTAATGCCAAGCCGAGATAATTCAGTAACGTATAGAAGTCACTCACTCGTTAACTGATGCAGTAACTCGGCCCCAGGTACTAGAGAGAACAAAAGTATTCGATTTTTAAAGAGAAATTTTGTTTTGTTTCAGATTTCAGCGTTCCCGGTATTCAAATTTCTTTCATTCTTAAGAGACTTTGTTGTGTGTGTAGCCACGACTTGACTTTCATTCCCATGAACGTGTAGCCAGGCACTAAGGGTTTAATTTTGGCACATACTTTGTAACACCCCTTAATTTTCATCATATACCCCTAAAAGAATATATGTATATTTACGATCAGCATGAAAATCTAAGACTTTTTAGCAATGTCCGTCCGTCCGTCACCAATTTTTAGGACTTCGATTAAAGGTATTAAAAAATTGTTTAAAGCCTAAAGTTGATGGAATAAAGCTCTTAGACCTTCACAAAATATATATGACCTCCTTATTATAACCCCTACTTTTTGGGGGCGTCGCCCAATTTTTTTCTTTTCAAAAAACCTGTTTACATGATTTTATTAAAAAAAAACAAATAAAATGTTATCCAAGGTGTTTTTTATGTCTTTTTCATTGGATACGGATAGGGTATCATACCGTTCGCCCCAAGCGGACTATAGCCTTTTTATTTGTTTTTTTTTTTTTTAGGGCGATATGAATCAAAGAATTACAGGCGAATCGATTTTTATGATTGACCCCACATTTCAACAAAAGCAAATTTTAAGCCCAAGCATTAAAGACAAATCTTGGTACAAATATCCTCAATAAAGAACAAAACCATTACTTCTTCATTTTTACAATAAATATTTATTTATTCATAAATTGCAAACAAAATCAAAATTAACTTTCGTCATTTTTAAAATTAAGTATTAAAATACAATTCTATTTAATTTTCAGAACAGAATGAGTGCTGAAACATTGTTAAATTTATGGCATGAGGGAGACGATATAAAATACATTAGATACAATTTAGACCATAAAAACTCAAACAAAGCAGAAAGCTTCAAAGTTACACACACAGAAAATAAAAACTATAAAAAGCCGACGCAAAGACACCCTCAATATTATAACAATTTTGTTCCTTAGCAAGGACAACAAGCATTTTTGTATTAATCATGCATAGTGGGTATATCCAAGCGGATTCTTATGAAAGCTGAATAAATCCGATACTAAGAATGACGTAATACAGCAAACATTAATCTGTAATAAAAAAAAGTTTAGTCATTAGAAAAAATCAACTATTTGTTTGTTAACTCAGACGGGTTAGGTCAAATAGGTTATTGAATGGTTCCCTTGGATGGGACAAACTGTTTTTCGTATTAACCCCAAGCCGAGGCAAGCCTTGAAACAGCTGCAGCTCCAGCTTCAATTTCTCGTGGTGGCAATTATAATTTGTTTCTAAAGTAAACATTTTGCTTTACTTTGGGAGTGGGGTTGCCTGATTTGTTTCCTGTAAATAAAAGTGTAGTGCCAAAGTTGATGGAGAATTTGGCTGTTCTAGACTTATAGTCTTTCACCAAATTTTGACCTCAATTACCGGTTGTAAAGGACTAGCAGTTTAGTAAAAACAAAAATAGTTTTTATCCAAATTCACAATTACTTCATACAACCACTTTTTCCAATCTCCTGCGCTTCTTTTCGACTAAGAAGGTATTATTCCATAGTCCGCAGCTAACGGATTCTAATTCTTGACGAAAATTGTCTTCTGCCGGATACTGCATACTGCAGAATCCTCTTCGGAAGCCTTCGTTGATCCATATGCAGCACTCTAATAATGTAATCGGCATTTAGTTTTAGCTATGCTGGATATTTAGAGATATAGGTTTCTTGGTAGACTTTTTAATATGTTTCTAACCTATTTATTATCTTTTGAAGGCACTTTGGGGACTCCGCCAGAAGCAGGTATTCAACTTAATCACCCAGAAAAATTACAAATAGCAGCGGAGTTGTCGCATAATTTCTTTATGTTTTTTTTTTATGTATATGAATTACGTTTTGTTGATATTTTAAAATATGAAATATTTTTGCTAAATTGAAATTATTTTTTCCATTCGAAAAATAGTTTCAGTGGAAAAATGGTAGAATATATTTTTTTTCTCCTCTATAGGGCTTTTTATAAATATTATTTGTCGACTGTGAGGTATTAATCAGCCCTCTTCGATAATCGATTGTAGTAGCTAAAATATGTATATTAATAATTTATGTATTTCATAACACAGGATATATTTTTAATTTTAAAACTCAAAGTTTAATTTGAGTGCTCGGAAGTGCCCCAAGGAGTTTGGTATCCGGATGTTCTCCAATTTCAGTTTTTTCCTTGTAAATTGTTCGGCAATGTGGAGTGGCAGTGTGGGATTAATCTTTGGATTACTTCAAAATCTCTCTGTGTCATGTCATAGAGGTTATTCCGAACTTTAGCACACAGCTTAAGAGCTTTATATAAAGTGGTATAGAACTCTTTCTTGTATACATCGTTTGGTTGTATATGCTGAATTACTGCACAGCAGCTCATACGTCTCCGTGGATACTATTGTGTTAACTAATTTTCTTTTAGGAATCGTTGAAAGGACTTAAGACCTAAAGCAGATAGCTAATGCTGTCTTCCTTCCGAGATCTTTACGGATTGATTGTGTTTCAGTAGTCTCTGCTACGTTTCCCGAGATGTTTGTTTCTAAGAGCAATACTGCTAGTCATTCCTAAGGCTACCATCTGGTTTTTTCACAGAAGTTGGCACTTTTCCTGACTTTGCCAAGGCCTTGTGAAGTCCAGCGAATTTTGCTTTTTCGCTTTCCTTAACTTATAATTGGGCAGTACTATAGTTTCCGAGGCGACAAGATTTGAAGATGCAACTTTATAGATCTCAACGAAATAATCACAAGTTAATATGCAACAACAGTCGCGTTTTCGCCTTGTTTAGAAGATATCAGGGTTTGAAAATCGAATTTTTAGTACGAAATCTCTATGAGATGACGTCACTTTTTTGCCAATATTTTCACTTTAAAAACAAAAACCATTACATATATTAAGGAGTTCGAACAACAATATTTTCCACCATTAAAAGTAAGGTGTGCTATTAGGAATTAATAATCTCTCATTTGTATTCTATTATAATTTAGTTTCTTAATTTCTTTAACTATAACTATATCTTTTCGTAGTGCATTGCGGTTAGCACATAATAGTAGAAGTTAGAAACTGAATGCAAACTAAATTTGGATGATTTCTAATTAGCTAAACAGTACCTGGGTGACCCGCTTCGCGGGAAAATGGGATTTCAACTCTGGTCTGTCTCCTCGACTGCTATCGAACGGCCTTCGGCCTCACATGCAGGTGCTCAGAGAGCCTCTACGTGGCTTGGGAGCCAACAGAATGCATATGCAAGAAAAATAACTTCAAATTAGTCTTCTTTCCCAACACAATTTGAGATAAACTCCTAAAAGTATCCCTTATTTTTTTGGTGAAAAATATTCGTGATTGAACTCCTTAATATACGCAATTTTTTATATTTTTAAAGTATATATATTGGCAAAAAAGTGACGTCATGTCATAGAGATTTCATACTAAAAATTATATTTACAAACCCTGATGTCTCCTAAACTAGGCGAAAACGAGACTGTTGTTACATATTAACTTGTGATTATTTCGTTGTGATCTATAAAGTTGCATCTTCAAATCTTATCGCCTCGGAAACTATAGTATCCCCCATAATTGTTTACGAAGCTTATAGTCGTACATACAATTATGCAATCCCATTTTATTTGAAATTACAAACGAATTTTCGATAATAATAAGAGGTTGCGTAGCTACAATCTCATTGGATATTTAAGTGGTATGCGTAGGTCATGCGCAAGATAACGTACTCATATATGCTTCTGTTTGTAGTTGTGGCTGTTGGATTGGATCAATCAGAGATCAAGGTAGACTTTCATTGGGAATAAAAAAAAAATAAGTGGGTTCAGTTGTGGTCCATACCTTTAGTTAATTTGCGTTTATAATAGAGAAAGTGGTAATGCCGGAAATAAAATGTTACTGTTTGGTTGCTGGATTTTTTTTCTCTACATTAACGGGGGTGTTTGTTCGCGACACATTTTTATACCCTATCCTAAGGGTATATTAATTTTGACACATAGTTTGTAACACCCCTTAATATTCGTCGTAGATCCGTAAAAGTATATATATTTATGATCAAGTCCAAATCCTATGACTATTTAGCAATGTCCGTCCGTATCAACTTTTGAGGCCTTTAAAGTTATGCTAGGAGGCTGAAATTTGGAGCATATACTCCCTAGTGTCCCGTAAAGTGTTAAAAGTTTTTAAATCCGCCCACTGCCACGCCCACAATTTAGAAAAAACCGTTTTAAGGCTTAAGTTAGAGAGATAAAGTTGTAAAACCTTCACAAGATATGTAGGTACTGCCTACCTTTATAAATTTTTCATATAAAGTTTTTTGCCACGCGTACTTTTTGTGGGCGTTTTTCACTAAAATGCTGTTTTCTTTGAAAATTTTCATAGAAATCGAAAAAAAAATGTTTAACAATATATTTAGCCAATATTTTTTCCAATATATCGCCCATACGAAGTTTTCAACAAAATTTTTCTATAAATTTCATAGAATGAAATCAAATGCTATCTATCATCTTCCTTATGAATTTTTTCTTTGGGGTACATAGCCTTTCCTTATGTTTTTTCTATGAATTAAGTAAATATAAATATATTTTACACCCGTTTGGTTGAACATTAACCAATTGCCTTTTCTTCAAGTGTCAGTTCATAAAAGGAAGGGAAAACAAGGTGTGGTGGCCCGTCTGCAGTCTTTTCTTGCTACTGATAGCAAAAATTCCACAGACTTCTTAAAGAGATTCGGTCGAATTGTATCGTATGTCTGTAGCCCGAAGAGTCTTGTCACCGAATATTGTGCCTATAAGAGACCCAGTACTAGAGATTTCTTCCGAACCTTGACGAGCAAGTTCTTCGGAGATCGCATTTCCCAAAAAAGACTCATAGAGCACAATAACTAATCACAGGTTTAGGTCCTGAGAAGTCTTCTTTCGACCAACCACCACTAAGGTTTAGGATTCCGCAATGGACCCCTTTGGATTAAGTAAGATTTGAAAGATGATATTTCTTCTCGTGTACAATATATTATCTATTTCTGGTGCTTTAAAGGGGTCAAACGAATTAATTGGCCATATGCTATTTATTCCTCATCGGTAACGCTAGTCGTCATATCCAAGAGTAGAACTGTCATGAGAAAAATCGAATCATAAAATTAATTAATTCCAGTCCTAATTCAGTCAAATGAAGTAAACAATATAATTAGCAAACAAACGAAATATTTCCACAAATTAAAATAATAAAATAACTAACGGAAATTGGAATTGCTTTGTGACCCAAATGTCAAATCATATTGATTCAGTTCCATTCATGTTGCCCGAATCACCCATTCAACAAATATACACATTTTTATATGAATAAATTATGATCCATTCTTGAGAACAGTCGAACTCATTTAAATGTCAGCTATCGATAGATAAGGCATAACTATATTATTCAATTGCAGCGCATGCAATAGTCAGTGTCAGATAGAAGCATCTTCTCGTCAACAGCTCCTTATTAATTGGATGCAATTGTATTTTACAAAATAATAGTGGCATCCTTTCAATCCTTAAATATTCTACGAGTTTGAGGACTCGATATATGAGAAACTTAAAAACGTTATATCGTCTGTTCAAAGGTAAAACTCATTAAACTCAGTCTTAGGTCTCAAATTTAAAAAATGACAGTTATGAGTCGTTATATTTTGTATTTAAGGAGTTTTACCTTTGAACAGACGATGTTTTGTTTTTGAAAAATTTATCAGGTCTTAGCTGAAAGATAAAGGGATTGTACTGTCTCTTGCCATTCTGATTGAGTTCCGAAGGAATGAATGTTTGTTTTTTTGCCTGTCTACATGTCCAATATGTGTTTCTGTTATATGTTATATTTAAACCCAATTTAAATGAGGTTTGGAAATAATGTGAAAATTAATTATTAAATTTACCAGGTTTTTTCCATTCAGGGATTAACCACAGGATCATAATTCGCTGGTTGCTTAAAGGGTAATTTCTAAGAAATTATGCGTTTCCAAGATAAAATGATAACCAAAACGTTTTAAAGAAGTAATATATAAACAGCATCCAGGAGTAAGGAAAATTAAGCAGTTCCTAAGGTAAGAAAAATTTAACAGTCTACTGCGTTTATTGCGATTTTTGATGTTATATATAGCATGTAGATCTATTTCAAAAGACGAGGAATCCAACCAATTCATTTATGTAGATTTGAGGTCACTTATGGAAGTTTGAAATTTAGTGTAGTTTAGTTAATCCCCTTCGTCATCTTTGGCATGTCTAAATTTCGCAGATGAAATGGGTTATACTTTATAAATGCAACTTACACAGAGTGTTCTGATTTGGGCTACAGAATATATATGTTAGTATTCAATGGGCTACAGTGTTTTTTAAAAAGACCATCTTTAGTCCCTGTGTGCTTTCCTTTTCGATAAATTGGGCTCCAAAATATTTATTTTTTATATTGGTTATATTTCTTGCTAAATTTTGTAAAGTTTTCAGGTATAAGGTATAAGTGACTAATATTTCCATATACCTGTTTCCCAAGCCAGACCACCCTGTATATATAGAGAAGAAATGGAGTTTTTCAAACAATAAAAATACCAACGTATGAGCTATGGTTTGTAAATTATTTTTGAAAATTGTTACATTTAAATTTAATTTATAAGTTTAGATTCGTAAATTTGAATGCATCTTTGTTGGATAAAGGTATAAATACATCGCCTTCTCACACTTCTTTAGGATAAAATTGTTCATCATAATCTTTTTAGTAAAACTTACATGCAGTGTCTATCTGTTTACTTGTAAATTGTAAACTTATTTTTATACTCACTAAAAGATGGAAAATGGTTCAGAACTAATTAAAAACTAATCGCGAACTAAAGTCAGCTGCGAAGAAGATGTGCTTGCATTTTGTATTTTCAACTAGACAACTTTCAAAGGTTAATTCGTGAGCCTTGAACTTCATTTGCAAACAGCTGAGAGAATTAGAAGTATGCAAAGTATTGAACTACCTTCAAGTGGTAGGCCGTCACCTCTTGTTGTGCTCATTTGCTTCCACCATGGAACTGATCGTAACACTTATATGTTTTGGGCTTAAGACGTCTCAATTAATTTGCTATGTCAGAAGCAAGTCTTATATTGATATCAGCTGTCTGTTAATTTGGCTCATCAGATCTATTTCAAAAGACGAGGAATCCAACCAATTCATTTATGTACATTTGAGGTCACTTATGGAAGAATTCAAGTTTGAAATTTAGTGTAGTTTAGTTAATCCCCTTCGTCATCTTTTGCATGTCTAAATTTCGCAGATGAAATGGGTTATATTTTGTAAATGCAACTTACACAGAGTGTTCTGATTTGGGCTACAGAATATATTGGTTAGTATTCAATGGGCTACATTGTTTTTTAAAAAGACCATCTTTAGTCCCTGTGTGCTTTCGTTTTCGATAAATTGGGCTCCAAAATATTTATTTTTTATATTGGTTATATTTCTTACTAAATTTTGTAAAGTTTTCAGGTATAAGGTATAAGTGACTAATATTTCCATATACCTGTTTCCCAAGCCAGACCACCCTGTATATATAGAGAAGAAATGGAGTTTTTCAAACAATAAAAATACCAACGTATGAGCTATGGTTTGTAAATTATTTTTGAAAATTGTTACATTTAAATTTAATTTATAAGTTTAGATTCGTAAATTTGAATGCATCTTTGTTGGATAAAGGTATAAATACATCGCCTTCTCACACTTCTTTAGGATAAAATTGTTCATCATAATCTTTTTAGTAAAACTTACATGCAGTGTCTATCTGTTTACTTGTAAATTGTAAACTTATTTTTATACTCACTAAAAGATGGAAAATGGTTCAGAACTAATTAAAAACTAATCGCGAACTAAAGTCAGCTGCGAAGAAGATGTGCTTGCATTTTGTATTTTCAACTAGACAACTTTCAAAGGTTAATTCGTGAGCCTTGAACTTCATTTGCAAACAGCTGAGAGAATTAGAAGTATGCAAAGTATTGAACTACCTTCAAGTGGTAGGCCGTCACCTCTTGTTGTGCTCATTTGCTTCCACCATGGAACTGATCGTAACACTTATATGTTTTGGGCTTAAGACGTCTCAATTAATTTGCTATGTCAGAAGCAAGTCTTATATTGATATCAGCTGTCTGTTAATTTGGCTCATCAGATCTATTTCAAAAGACGAGGAATCCAACCAATTCATTTATGTACATTTGAGGTCACTTATGGAAGAATTCAAGTTTGAAATTTAGTGTAGTTTAGTTAATCCCCTTCGTCATCTTTTGCATGTCTAAATTTCGCAGATGAAATGGGTTATATTTTGTAAATGCAACTTACACAGAGTGTTCTGATTTGGGCTACAGAATATATTGGTTAGTATTCAATGGGCTACAGTGTTTTTTAAAAAGACCATCTTTAGTCCCTGTGTGCTTTCGTTTTCGATAAATTGGGCTCCAAAATATTTATTTTTTATATTGGTTATATTTCTTACTAAATTTTGTAAAGTTTTCAGGTATAAGGTATAAGTGACTAATATTTCCATATACCTGTTTCCCAAGCCAGACCACCCTGTATATATAGAGAAGAAATGGAGTTTTTCAAACAATAAAAATACCAACGTATGAGCTATGGTTTGTAAATTATTTTTGAAAATTGTTACATTTAAATTTAATTTATAAGTTTAGATTCGTAAATTTGAATGCATCTTTGTTGGATAAAGGTATAAATACATCGCCTTCTCACACTTCTTTAGGATAAAATTGTTCATCATAATCTTTTTAGTAAAACTTACATGCAGTGTCTATCTGTTTACTTGTAAATTGTAAACTTATTTTTATACTCACTAAAAGATGGAAAATGGTTCAGAACTAATTAAAAACTAATCGCGAACTAAAGTCAGCTGCGAAGAAGATGTGCTTGCATTTTGTATTTTCAACTAGACAACTTTCAAAGGTTAATTCGTGAGCCTTGAACTTCATTTGCAAACAGCTGAGAGAATTAGAAGTATGCAAAGTATTGAACTACCTTCAAGTGGTAGGCCGTCACCTCTTGTTGTGCTCATTTGCTTCCACCATGGAACTGATCGTAACACTTATATGTTTTGGGCTTAAGACGTCTCAATTAATTTGCTATGTCAGAAGCAAGTCTTATATTGATATCAGCTGTCTGTTAATTTGGCTCATCAGATCTATTTCAAAAGACGAGGAATCCAACCAATTCATTTATGTACATTTGAGGTCACTTATGGAAGAATTCAAGTTTGAAATTTAGTGTAGTTTAGTTAATCCCCTTCGTCATCTTTTGCATGTCTAAATTTCGCAGATGAAATGGGTTATATTTTGTAAATGCAACTTACACAGAGTGTTCTGATTTGGGCTACAGAATATATTGGTTAGTATTCAATGGGCTACATTGTTTTTTAAAAAGACCATCTTTAGTCCCTGTGTGCTTTCGTTTTCGATAAATTGGGCTCCAAAATATTTATTTTTTATATTGGTTATATTTCTTACTAAATTTTGTAAAGTTTTCAGGTATAAGGTATAAGTGACTAATATTTCCATATACCTGTTTCCCAAGCCAGACCACCCTGTATATATAGAGAAGAAATGGAGTTTTTCAAACAATAAAAATACCAACGTATGAGCTATGGTTTGTAAATTATTTTTGAAAATTGTTACATTTAAATTTAATTTATAAGTTTAGATTCGTAAATTTGAATGCATCTTTGTTGGATAAAGGTATAAATACATCGCCTTCTCACACTTCTTTAGGATAAAATTGTTCATCATAATCTTTTTAGTAAAACTTACATGCAGTGTCTATCTGTTTACTTGTAAATTGTAAACTTATTTTTATACTCACTAAAAGATGGAAAATGGTTCAGAACTAATTAAAAACTAATCGCGAACTAAAGTCAGCTGCGAAGAAGATGTGCTTGCATTTTGTATTTTCAACTAGACAACTTTCAAAGGTTAATTCGTGAGCCTTGAACTTCATTTGCAAACAGCTGAGAGAATTAGAAGTATGCAAAGTATTGAACTACCTTCAAGTGGTAGGCCGTCACCTCTTGTTGTGCTCATTTGCTTCCACCATGGAACTGATCGTAACACTTATATGTTTTGGGCTTAAGACGTCTCAATTAATTTGCTATGTCAGAAGCAAGTCTTATATTGATATCAGCTGTCTGTTAATTTGGCTCATCAGATCTATTTCAAAAGACGAGGAATCCAACCAATTCATTTATGTACATTTGAGGTCACTTATGGAAGAATTCAAGTTTGAAATTTAGTGTAGTTTAGTTAATCCCCTTCGTCATCTTTTGCATGTCTAAATTTCGCAGATGAAATGGGTTATATTTTGTAAATGCAACTTACACAGAGTGTTCTGATTTGGGCTACAGAATATATTGGTTAGTATTCAATGGGCTACAGTGTTTTTTAAAAAGACCATCTTTAGTCCCTGTGTGCTTTCGTTTTCGATAAATTGGGCTCCAAAATATTTATTTTTTATATTGGTTATATTTCTTACTAAATTTTGTAAAGTTTTCAGGTATAAGGTATAAGTGACTAATATTTCCATATACCTGTTTCCCAAGCCAGACCACCCTGTATATATAGAGAAGAAATGGAGTTTTTCAAACAATAAAAATACCAACGTATGAGCTATGGTTTGTAAATTATTTTTGAAAATTGTTACATTTAAATTTAATTTATAAGTTTAGATTCGTAAATTTGAATGCATCTTTGTTGGATAAAGGTATAAATACATCGCCTTCTCACACTTCTTTAGGATAAAATTGTTCATCATAATCTTTTTAGTAAAACTTACATGCAGTGTCTATCTGTTTACTTGTAAATTGTAAACTTATTTTTATACTCACTAAAAGATGGAAAATGGTTCAGAACTAATTAAAAACTAA
The DNA here is from genome assembly GCA_963576555.1 of Ferdinandea cuprea. Taxonomy (NCBI): domain Eukaryota; kingdom Metazoa; phylum Arthropoda; class Insecta; order Diptera; family Syrphidae; genus Ferdinandea; species Ferdinandea cuprea. The sequence goes on from OY754962.1 coordinate 27,962,185, forward strand.
TCGCGAACTAAAGTCAGCTGCGAAGAAAATGTGCTTGCATTTTGTATTTTCAACTAGACAACTTTCAAAGGTTAATTCGTGAGCGTCCGATGCAGCGTACAAGAGATTTGATGTTCTTAAGGTAAGTTTTCTTTATTTGATTGATTATTTATTTCGAACGCCTGGGCTAGATCATGTGAAATAAAAACAATCGAACCAGATATTTTCAATTTTGGTATCTCTATATATTTCTTCAGATATAATAGAGAGACAAACTAAATTTTGGAACGATGTCGTCTGTTCGAACCTTGAACTTCATTTGCATATAGCTGAGAAAACTAGAAGTATGCAAAGTATTGAACTACCTTCAAGTGGTAGGCCGTCACCTCTTGTTGTGCTCATTTGCTTCCACCATGGAACTGATCGTAACACTTATATGTTTTGGGCTTAAGACGTCTCAATTAATTTGCTATGTCAGAAGCAAGTCTTATATTGATATCAGCTGTCTGTTAATTTGGCTCATCAGCATCTTTCCGATTATGTTCTCTGAAGTAATGACGCTGATGCTTTCTTCCACATGACTTTGGTGAACAATGTGTGGTTTGAGTCGTCTGCTCCCGTACAAGAAAGTTTGGCTTTTTATGTTGGCCTAATTTTCAGAAAAAGGCGTTGTAATAACCATATCGAGGAATGGTATACTTCACCGTATCCCTTCCCCTTAGCTTTATTAAAAATATATCCTAGTTCTTTGTCTTTCACCCGAGTTCAAGTTCGTCAAATTAAAACAGTTGCCAAAACAGTAGGCTGGAATTACAGCTGTCATTAATTCGAAAAAACGCTTTCAATCATCAGGAACCGAACCTTCACTTAGATCTACGTTCTCGTCAAGCAAGGGCACACACTATGCACATCGCCATCGAAACCCCACATTCAAAACTGTCTGAGAAGAATTTTTGTTGTTTATAGGTTTCAATGGACTGACCAGCATTTTTCTGAGCGCAAAAAAGTGCATTGCATTTCAATCGGGTTCTTTCTTTTCCCTATTATACTCATTAGCCCACAATTCGTTGTACTGATTTGCAAAGGGGACTGTTACCATCAGCAGTCATCCAGTTTGGACTTATGCATAGCGTAAGCCGTGGATAGAGTTCCATTAAAATATATGCATTTGGTGTTCCCATGTATTGAGTTCAAATTGTATATTACAGGTAGGTAGTCCACACAAGGGCTCTATGCCAATAAAAGGGGATACAGAGCTTTTACGTGCTATCTCGTCAGCCACTTCCTTACCAAGAATTCCTCGTGTCCTGGGACCCAGTATAGAGTCACTCTGTTATGGGAGCTGAGTTGTCTTAGAATAAATAGACAGTTGCAAACAAGTAGAAAGTTGAACTTGTAGTATTTAAGAGTGTAGCTTGACTGTCTGAGACAATGTAGATATTTGATTTTCCTACATTAAGTCTTAAGCATTCTCTTACGCATAGTTCGATGGCGTACACGTCTGCTTGGAATTTTGATGTTATGTGGCTTCGAGGAGCTGAAATTTAGCAGCTCTTACACCCTTTGGCATTTTTGAGCCATCCGTATACCAGACTGAATGGGACCTCTCTAGCCTAGGGTCTCCAGTTTCCCACACCTAACGTTCCGGTGTGTTGATGTTAAATTGTCGATGAAAATTTACTTCGATAATTAGATAGATAGACAATTAATTTTATTTCTTAAAAATCTATTATAAATTTATACAAATTGAGATACCAGTGGTACAAAGACAATATATTATAAATAATGAGACATTCTGTATTTTACAAATTGGTAATAAGAAAATAGTGATGAATGCCACTTCAAGAGGCTTAACATTATAAGATACAATTTTTTGACCCTAGTGAAAACAATTTTTAAAACAAAATTAAAGTATAAAAAAGCTACAAAAATAAAAACGAATTCAAATTTACTTAAGTTAGATTTGCATTTATTTTATTATAAAGACATTTAGAAACAATTAACAAAAATTAGACCGAAATATCAGTAATTAGATAAAGAAATCGGCAATAAATGATTCTAAATTAGCATAATTAAAGTTAAAGAGCCAGCATTTGATGATTGTTGTGATTGTCCTTATTGAGTGTGGGAATTTGTTAAACAAGCGGTAAGATGAAACAGAATAAAAAGTCACAAAACAAGGGATAACTATGCCATCTAGCAGGTTTGCGGCATATTTTTCTTAAGACATATTTCTGTAAAATTACTAATGGTTTTATTTTATTAAAATATGCACCTCCCCAACAAGTAATTCCATATTGCAACTTAGGATGAAAAATTCCATAGCAAATAGTTTTTAAAAGTATTTTGGAACATTTATTTCGCAAGTAGAAAAAATTTCGAAGTGTACATCGAAAATACTTCCATATAGTTTCCACATGCTTCAAGAAGTTCATTCTAGAATCAATGGTAAGCCCCAGACACTTAAACTCATCTACTTTTTCTATATATTAAAAAAACACTTATTACTACAAATTATGCTTCTGTTAGGGATGCAGAATGACAACTAGACCGATAATTATAATTACACAATTTATATCTTTGGCATTCAGGTGCATGAAAATAAACATTGGATTCCATAATGGGTGTCAATGACAAACTAAAACCAGTTTCTCAGCAGGTTAAGATCCCAGTTAATGTCTGAAATAAGATCCAAAGCACAATCACAACCATATGAAAATCCAACATGTACCTTTAAAGTTACATAAAAATAGTGAGTTAATGTAAATTATAAACAAAATATGTCCTAAGACTGAGACTTGGGGTGCACCCAAGTTAAAATACCTAATTTCGCTCCTAATATCATCCAACTTCACTTTTTGCGACCTGTTACCAAGGTAAGGTCTAAACCAGATCAGAATGAAACCACAAAATCCAGCTTTTTAAAATTTCTCGAACAGGAAGTTATGATCAACCATATCGAAGGCCTAGTTAATGTCAATAAACAACCCAGCTGTACACTTTTTATCATCGAGATTAGACATTATTTGAGAGCAAAACTGTAAAAGAGCATTTTCAGTTGATTTCCCTTTCTGAAATCCAAATTGAAATGGGCTAAAAAATGCATTAGCATTTAGAAAACTCACTATTCTACTTTTTATAAGTTTTTCATACATTTTACTGAAGACAGTTAGAAGTGAAATGGGACGATAATTAGAGATCTCCGCAGCGGAAACCTTTTTAAACAAAGGTAAAACATCTGCACATTTGAGTACTTCAGGAAAGACACCAGAAAAAACACAGCAGTTGAAAATATCAACTAAAACATTTAGAATAGCATACGCAATTTTTTCGACAATAAAATTTGAAATACGACCCGAACCACACGAGCTCGATTTATTTAAGGTACCAATTACTGTTAAAACTTCAAGAGGTGTTATAGGCTATCAAACAGTGGAGATGGTTGTAGGCTTTTAGCTATATCAGTCAAATAGATGCTAAATTCATTAGCAATAAGGAGTTTATCAGATAGATCGCAATCATTGACACGAATAACAGTAGGTTTCTTGGATGAGTTATTAAGGATACTATTTACAATCTTTCATTCATATTTTAAATTTCCATTCGCAAAGTTAAACTATGAATGGTAATAGTTATCACGAAAAATTGGAATCTCCTTTCTAAGTTCAGCGCACAATATCTTGTATTTTTTTCTTAAGCTCAAACTTCTGGGGTATTTATTAAATTTCAGTCTTAGTTTGTTTTTCGTTTTAACTTTATTTAATAAATACATAGAGATCCACGGCTTAAGTCGTTTAGCCACTTTTTTTGAGTAACAACCCATAATTTGATTCTTAAGGAATTCCATAAAAATTGCAAAGGATGTTGAAGCATAACTACATGCATAAACATCTTCCCAAAACTTATAGTCAATTATTTTTGAGCATATTAAAGTTCATTTTCATTAACTTCCTCGAATATTTTGAATTGTTTATTATTATGTTTGCTTTTTAAAACATCAATTAAAAGTCCTGTCATAGAATGATAAGTTATCATCAAATCTTGTACAAATTTTTTACAATTCGTTAGAGACACATTAAAAGAACGTCCGTAGATGTGGTCTAAGCATTTACATGATACAGGCCTGGTTCGATCATTTATGAAACAAGCTAGGCCATGTGAAGCCAATAATGCCAAATAACTGGAAACCGTTTCAGTATTTTCCAAAATATTAATATTGATTTCCCCTAAAATAAATAAATTATTGGACTTTTCCTTATCCAAGAGATCAGAAAATTTACGTTAGAACAACACAACAATAAACAAATGCAGTCTATAGACAAACACAACATTGTTAATTTCAATGGAAACTTTAATAACGATAAACAAATCAAGATATAAAATATCTAGAATCTTGTATTCATTTTTTACAAAAAAAAAACCAACACCACCTGCCGTTTTCATTAGTGTTAGCAAAAATTATACCCAGGAATATCCATAACCATTTACTTCAAAGTCATAGATCCAGATTGCAGCGACAAAAACAATCAATTTGTGTGACAAGAGCCGAAAAGTCTAAAAAAGAACGGCAAGTTTGTATTGTAATTATTAAAAATTTCACAAATAGTATTTAGGTAAATTTTTATGCTTGGCAAGTTTTCCAATTTGAAGTTTGAAGATGTTTATATATATAAAACACATGTGCACACAGCCCCAATTTTCACGATTTCAAAAACTTATACATAATATACACAAATTTTGTGTCTGTTCTTCAAATCCTTCCTCCACGTAAAATTTCATAGCTCTTAGTCTTTTGGGTGCAAGGTTAAAGAAAAGGGGCGGCTAGCACGCCCTCTAAATGGAAAATAAACATTTTTTTTTTCTGAGTTTGTTCTTAAAATCCAACCCTCATTTAAAAATTCATAATTGTAAGTCTTTTAAAGGCTGAGTTAAATAAAAGGGGCGGCTACCATGCCCCTAAATGGAAAATAAATAATATTTAAAATTTTTTCCTGAGTTTGTTGTTAAAATCCAACCTTCATGTAATCAAAACTTTTTGGGGCTGCGTTAATAAAAGTGGGCGGCTGCCACGCCCCCGGTATGGAAAACCACATATGTTACATTTTCCCTGTGGTTTCTCAGCAAACTGGTTCTGGTTCTACGATGATTGGAAGTGCTCCATAATTTTTATGATCTCTCAGTAAGTCAGTGAGGTATGGTTACTATTTTTGGGGCCTTATAACTCAGGAACTTTGGTATGGAGCCTGCTGCTGTGCGTCTCAATAAGTCCTGAAAATTGTATGTTTCTAGCTTTGTGGTAAGAGAAGTTAGAGGGGGGTCAAAATGGCCTGAGTTGGTTCGTGTAAATAAGGTTGTAGGGCCAAAGTTGCTACAGAACTAGGCTGGGCACTGCGGAGCCTTTGATTTATTTATGAAATCGACTGGGGTCAAATGAAAACGATAGAACGTCAAGTCGTTTGTCTCTATATATTTCTTTAAATATTATAAATAAAAATAAAAACCAATTGAACCGATGTCATTTGATCAATTAGAACCCTGGGCTTTTAAGAACATAGAAACGAAATTCGAAATGATGGCAGAACTGGACATTCTATTTTATTAAGGAACTTATCGTTGATGAAAAAGAGATACTAGTTTTGGAGTTTTTCGGGGTAAGTTTATAATCTTAAACAAATAAATTTTGATTGAGGTTATAATTACACTTACTTGAACATATTTTTATTTAGGACTACTGCCGACACACATTTACAAATAATCAACTGGCAGTATTGCTGAAGCAGCTTTAAAGTTAAGTCTTCAGTTCAAATTCGAGTATGATAACAGACGTAGTGCATTTAATTCAAGTTTATCAAATGAACTCAGAGTCAGAGTCATAGATATTATGCAAATAAATGACTAAGAAATTCTCAACCCAGGTTTCATTTGAACTTAGGTTAGTATTTTAAATATCATAATGCATATTAAAGAAAATAATTATTGCTCGTTTTTTTATAGAAGCTGAGCGACGGAATTTCTATCGCAGTAGTATTAAAATATTTTCACAGTTCAAAATTTCATTAATTAGTTAAAAGTCTGATTCTTTGATATTTATCATCAAAGGGTCATCCAAATTTGAATTTAGTGGTTTTGCCATCTGCCCACTTATATAAGAATTTTTATAAGACCAAGCACTCTGGATTGGTCTTCAAAACGGATATTCTGCATTCTTTGTCATCTCGAAGCTGGATTTATCCGAAGATTCTCTTGGCTGGAGGCGTCCAACTTCAAAAATTCTTCTTCTAAGTAGTTCGTAGCTTATTCTCGTTGGATAGTCGAGCTCTGAGTCTAGCTGTTGCAAGAAGTTGGTTAAACTCGACGTTTGGCCCTCGGTAAGTGTGCACGTCCAAGATGTTTGCCTCGTGTAGATTAGCACACGGTGGATTTGGTTAGCGTTTCTGGATTCTAAACCGTAGAAAACTAGTGCTACTTATCAACGTAAGTAAAGCTGCTGCAAAAACAATTAATCGATACTTTCGACTCGATAGCCGTTATATGTTCCATATTTTGTATTATGTATTCTAAGACTTTGTAAAAAGGAAAAGGTAAATCAACTGCCGTTTGCCTATTGATCTGGGTTAAGCGTCTTTCAATAGGTTTAAAATTTAATTTTTATATTTGAATTTAACATAAGAATCATTTTTTAAACATAGTTCGAAAGGTGCTAGTTCATCAAGCATCCTAAAAATCCGAAGAGCCATTTCATATTTCAAAAGAGAAGCAAGCACACAAGCACTTGTTGGTTTCATTAAGCAAAATTGTATTGATTTTTGTGCTTTGCTTTCCTTGTATATATCTCTAATTAGATCGTTACTCGAATATGCGGATATTATCTGGAACCCGGCCTTGAAGACTTTCTCTGAACGCATTGAAAAAGTCCAAAGACGTTTTTCTAAATTTATATTTTATAAAATAAAATGGACTTTTATCCCGTATAAGTCGCATTGTTTTCTTCACTTCACTTTCTTGGTATTAAATCACTGAAATCCAGAAGATGTATGCATGATATAACGTTTGTGAGGGATATTTTGAATTATCACGTTAAATGCCCTTCCTTACTCTCCAAAATACCACTTTATGTGCCATCAAGAGTTTTATGCTCCAAAGATTTGCTTTTCGAGCAATACCACAGAACTAACTATGGTAAAAAAGAACCTATCTGTAGATGCATAAGACAATTCAATGAAGTTTGTCAAAATATTGAATTAAGCTGGACATGATTATTTTTTTTTTTCCTTTTCTTTATTTATGAAATTTATTTTTATTATTTGTTTCTTTTTTTTGTAAATATTGTAAATATTTTTATAATACTATTTCTAAAATCTGTTAGCCTTAGCTTGTAGATAAATAAATAAATAAATAAATCCTCGATGTTTCGCTGAAATAAAAAATCGGACAAAGCCCAACGAAAAGAGGCAGGCTTCCAAAAAGTTTGTATTTTATGTTGAAATTTTAATGAAATTTACTTAAGATTTCACAAACAGCTCTAACCCAGTTTACGTCTTTTATAGGTTTGTCTTTACCAAACGCATAAGGATAATCAACGCTTTATTGCATAAACAAAGTAGAAGACATTGATGAACTAGAAATTGTTGTCCAAATGCAAAAAAGAGTTAAAAGGACATTTTGTTTCAAAGTAGAACAGGATGGCGGTTGGGAACCCTAGTAGGGGTACATTTTTGATGTTTGTTGCATAAACTCATGGTCATGCTTGACCTATGATGGCATTATGAAATTTACTTTTATATAGGTACTTAAAATATTAATGTAATAACATTTTTCATAAACAGAACGTTCCGCTTTATTCCTATATATACATAATGTATCTAAATCTAAGTCTGCAGTCCTTTATACGTTATCTGTTTTTCTCTGTCAGTATTTGTCTGTATCTTTTCAAAAAAAAAATTTCACTTTCAGCTAAACAGTGTTCGAGCTCATCTGAATCGTCTCGAACGCAAGAATCAAACTGTCCTCGTCGTCTATCTGCGTCAGTTGCTGTTCCAGCTTAATAGTGAAATTTACGGATAACACTGGAAAAAGGCTTACATCCCGCAAGTGAAATGTGTCTGTGAAGACGCGAGCCACTCTCGAAAATTGACTAACTTTAATTGTAGGTTCATAATTGGGGGAGATCTAAATTATTGGATCCAACACACCCGACATATGTCCCTTCAAGTAGTAGGTTCAACCCTTCTTAATAAACTTGGTTCTGATCATTTACATTTAATTTGCTTAGTTCACCTGCGATAGAAAATACCTTTATTTATAATTTTAAAGCAGCAAATTGGAATAGATATAAATTAACCCTAAAGCGAATGTAAGAAAGATTGCGTGTTGTTGGTTTAAATGTTGTATGTAGATTAGATTAGAGTTAGAAATGAGGTGGCACTTGGTACCCATGGTGGGCCTATTGTGATATCCTCGTTTAGAATTCGCCTAAAATGTTAGATATGTGGATAAATTCGGCTAAGACTTTGGGCGAAGAGGCAGTAATATTAGTTGCTTACGCGTTGTTGTTAAGCAATGACAGTGCTCTGCTGCTTCTTCGTCTTCGTGACACATTCAACAAGTGTTTTCTTGAAAAATTCCCATAGCCATGAGGTGTTTTTTTACTCTGCAGTGTCCCGTCAAGAATCCGTTAACTGTGTGTCTGGATAGTTGGAGTAGTTAATTAGTTCTCTTTGGAGAAGGGGATGGTATAAATAGTTGCGCCTGTTTGTTACCTTCAGTTTCCCTCCAGTAATTCAGTGATTTCTTTTGTAGCCAGTATTTGATGCGGAGTTTAGACAGAATGGTCTAGGAATCGTAAATGGTGACTCAGATACATTTCTGGCTAGTTCATCAGCCTTTAATTCCCATCGCAGCAACCCAGATAAATTTTGACTCTATTGGTGCTAGATAGTATCGTGAGTAGTTAGAGACAGTCCCAAACTAATTTATAAGTGATTTCAAAGGCGCAAATAGCAAGTAGTGCCGCTTTACTCTCAGATAGAATATAAATGTGCTTGTCAGTGACGATCCTGTTTAAATTCTCTTTAATGCAGAGCTCTATTGTATGCATTTCGGCCTAAGATACGGAGCTATTCACTTCCATACAAGTAGAGCAAATGTGGGTTTATTCTAACCTTGAAGTTCTAGCTGAATCTGTCTCTCAGTGTGATGCCTTATACATTGTCTCTTATTCGTTCTAGTTCAAGGTCTAGATGGATTCCTGTCCTGCCTTCATCCGATGAGATTAGCATGTAGGCGTTTACCGTTGCTTTTTTCTGAATAAAGCGATGAAGGGGGGTGGGGGGAAGCTTAGTTAGGCTTTGGACTTCAAGCGCTGCGGTTGGCTTTGTTCTCATAGCACCCAACGTATACACGCAAGCTAGTCTTTGCAATTTGTGGATTTTTGTTTTGTTTTTTGCCACCAACATGGTGCTGTATATGCAGCGATAGGTCTAGCGATTGCCGTGTACATCCATAATGTCATTTGGGGCTTGGGCCCAATTTTTTGCCCAGTCGACTTTTACTCCTAAAGCTAATTCTAGCTTTGTCCATGTTCTTTTTGATATGAGAGTTTCAAGTAAGTTTCTGGTCCAGGATTATTCCTAGAAATTTTACTTCACTGGAGAACTCTATAGTTCCACCAAAGAGTACTGGATTTTTGAGACCCCCCAGTTTTCCTATCTGCTAGCATACACTTTATCCATTTACATGCGGTATTGTGTACCCCTTTGTTATGGATACATCTGCAGTTATTTAGGTGTGATCAGTATTATCGAAGCACCTTCGATGTCCGGAAAACAACCAATCAATCTCTTTGCCAATTAGTGATTTTTCAATCATAGATGTGAGATTCTGAAGAGCGTGGGTCGTTGATCTACCCGGTTGATAGGCATATTGATTTTTGTGAAGAGAGTTCGAGCGAAGGGCTCCGTCTTTGATGTGCCTGTCAGGATTTTCTCCATTTAAATGTAGTAAGTTCGTTGGATATATTCTAGAAATCTACTTAGTTACTTAACGGGCACCCGACCCACGAAGAGTCCCTGCCTGTGACACGGCAGCCTTTCATTCTCTTCTATCCCGGGCACTCTGATTCCAGTTATCCAGACTAAGCGGTCTGAAATCCGCGATGTCTTGGTCCTCGAAACGGAGGTTCGGTCTTTCTTGTCGTCTTAAATCTGGGGGCTGGGATTTGAAAATCCTCTAAGCTGGTGCATTATTGTCCATTCGCTCGATGTGGCCGATCCAATGTTGTCGAAGAGTGTTGGCTTTTTGGCTACATCCACATCTTGGTACAGCTCATAGAGTTCGCGGTTGTATCTTCTCCTCCAATCGTCCTCCTTGCACACATGACCAAATATCCGCCGAACGATTTTTCTTTCGAATAATCCCAGTATTAGCTCTCCTTTGCTGCTTATCGTCCAGCACTCGGCCCCATATAGCATAACTGGCGGAATAAGGGTTCTGTAGAGCATACACCTTGTCCTTCGAGTCAGGAGTTTTGAACCCATTTGTTTGCCCAAACAGAAGTAGCAGCGGTATCCTAGGGTAATTCTTCGACGGATCTCCACTAAGATGTCATTTGTGGAGTTAATGTTTACCCCGAGGTAGATGCACTCCTTAACTACCTCAAAGTTGCTGCTATCAACAGTGACATTTTGTCCTAGTCGGTGGACAGATGATTGTTTGTTTGTTCATAGCATATATTTAGTCATGTCCTCATTCACTTCAAGGCCAACTAGTTTCGCCTGTTCTTCAATAGCCGTGAAAGCCTCTATCACGGCAGTAGTTGGACTGATCTGTTGAAGATAGAGCCTTCCGTGTTGACACCTGTCCTGCGCACTGTCTGCTTAAGAACAAGATTGAAGAAATCACACGACAGCGCATCTCCTTGCCGAAATCTGGTGCATGTTGGAAAGAGTTCAGGTGAGCTGCTGCCAAACTGCACATTGCATCGCGTGTTATCTAGTGTCATGCGACACATTTGGATCAGTTTTGACGGGATCCCGAATTCGGCCATCGCCACAAAAAGCTCCTGACGATGAATGCTGTCATATGCGGCTTTAAAGTCGATGAAGAGATGGTGTGTCTCGACTTGAAACTCGTTGGTCTTTTCCAGGATTTGCCTTAGTGTAAAGATTTGGTCCACAGTTGATCTGCCGGGCCGGAAGCCACACTGCTACGTACCGAATAGTGTGTTGCAGAAAGGTTTGAGACGTTCACACAGTACGTTGAATAGGATCTTATATGCGACATTAAGCAGGGATATGCCTCGATAGTTCTTGCGAGACATAGGATCGCCTTTCTTGTAGATGGGACATATGGAGCAGATGGTCCAGTCATCGGGCTTGTGCGGATTTGGTGCATGCGCCCTACCATAACATCACCTCCGTATTTGAAAAGCTCTGCAGGTAGACCATCAGAGCCGGCGGCCTTGTTGTTCTTTAGCTTTTTTATAGCTAAGCCAACCTCTTATATACTGGGCGGAGGGACTGGTTCTTCATTGTCTGGACGTGGGTTCTCTTCTTGCCCCATCACTCTCTCTATATTTTGTCTGTTAAGCAGCTGCTGGAAATGCTGCTTAAATACATCTACTATTCCCTGCGCGTCGGTAACAAGGTCGCTGTTACGAAGAGCCTGTGTTCCGGCCTTAAAGCCAGCAGCCAGTTGCTTGGCTTTCAGATAAAACTTCCGGATGTTGTTTCGGTCGCGGGACTCTTCGATCTCCTTGAGCTGGGAGACTGCGTGCTCTCATGATGATCTTCTTCTCCTCCCGTCTCCTGGCTCGGTACTCATCCCTTGATGCCCTTGTTTTCCTCTGCAGTGTTCTAATGAGTGCATCTTCTGTCACTTTTTTCCGGTATACGCATACATCATCATACCACGGGCTTGTAGAGTGTCCGCACATTCCAGGTACACACTCGCATGTCCGTTAACGTTCCGGGTCTATTTTGCATTTGAGGTTCGTTTATATCCAAGGCTGCCATAGTCTCTCCCATAACTAAATGTTTTTGACGTGGTCGGGAAGTTACCCCGATGGCACAACCCCCAACCTGGAGGGCCAGGCCCTGTTCTTGACCCTAGGACAGTAGGCCGGAAATTCCGGTGCCAGTAAACCACTTCGGGGATGTGAGTGCTGCTGTTGACCCATCAAGTGCTCATCCGCCACCAACTCTTTTCCAACACCCTGGCTTAGTGTTGGATATCCCTATAGACCTGAGCTTCAAATAAGTCGAAGCAGCTCATGTAGGGAGATCACTTGTTCCACCTTACTGGAACTGTGGACGCCGCCGTTGATCCATACGTAGAATTCGTCCGCCGCCGTCCGGAAACAGGAGAAGTGCCTTAGTGAGCTGGCACTCCTCTCCCCTCTCTCGTCATCAGCCGCCAACGACCTTCCACAGGGGTTGGTTACCCCATCTCCAGTCGAGGTACTAGGCACCCAGCAGTCACCACGGGGAGGTGAGAAGTAGGAGTTGATGGTGTTATGCTAAAGTGAGAACTCTTGTGTTCTCATATAATCGCAATCACCATCCTTTTGACCACCAAGGTCAAAAAACGAAAAAAAAGGTACATTAAAATATTTAGCCAACATTTTTTCTACTACATAACCCAAACAAAGTTTTTGGCCACGCCCTCGTTTTGGGGCGTTTTTTAAAAAAATAACTTGTCGTTATAAATTGTATAGAATGACATAAAATGCCATCCATCATGTTCTTCAGGCTTTTTTCTTTCGGGCATATAGGAATATGAATAAGGTGTCACACTGCTCGCCTCAAGCGGCCTTTCCAAATGTTTTTAAATAATATTTTTATTTTTAGGGTTGGGTCTTCGAATTAAAACAATTAATCTTATGTTTTTTTTCGTTCTTTTTCACTTTTGAAATCTTCGATTTGATTTTTTGTGGTATTATTTTTTTTAACCCATATATTTTTTATGCGTTTTACAAACCCATATACATTTCCCGTTTATATCCTCTCCTAAGGGTTTATTAATTTTGAGACATAGTCTGTAACACCTCTTAAAATTCGTCATAGACCCCTGGTTAGGTTAGGTTAGGTTGAAGTGGCAGTCGGATAGAAGTCCGACTCACTTAGACCAATATAAAGTCCATTGTGATACCAAGTGGATCTGAAGTTCCTGCCTACACGTTGAACCATTTTGAGGTGCTAATAAAGCGTGAGAGACATTTTGGGTCGGTTGAGTTTAGCCATATGGAGGTTTCGTTTTCGAGAGAGAGCAGGGCATGCGCAGAGAAGTTGTAGAGTAGTCTCCTCCTCCTCCTCATCCAAACAGCTCCTACAGAAGTCGTTGGAATAGGCACCAAGCCTTGTTGCATGCCTGCCTAACAAACAGTGTCCAGTTATGACACCAATTGTAGCACCAATGTGCGACCGAATAAGGGTAATCAAGCTCCTTGAGCGTCTTAGATCCAGCCTAGACCAATTCTGTCTTGCAGTTACCCGGAATGTCCCTATGCCCCGGCACCCAGCAAAGGTGAATGTTGAACTGCTCAGCCATCTCCTTTAGAGATGATCGGCAATCTAGGGCTACTAAAGAGTTAATAGAGACAGAGTCCAGACACTTGATGGCGGCCTGACTTTCCGAAAAGATTCGAATATCCTTTACGGATACCACATTCTTTCTTAGCCAGGACAAGACTTCCTTTATCGCCATAACTTCCGCCTGGAAAACACTATAATGATTAGGAAGACAGAAGGAGAGACTGATATTGAGCCTGTCTGAGAAGACACCTCCACCCACTCCATCATTTTTGTTTGAACCGTCCGTGTAAAAATGGATTGATTCTTCTTCCGGCAAGGCATCCTCCCAAAAGGATCTAGGGTGCATGGATATCTGGAAGTTTTTGTCGAACAGCAGTTGGGGTGTGGTGTAGTCTATATTCCTAGAAGGGATTCTGAGTATGTTCAGAATTGCAGAGTGGCCGATTTCACTACCGGCCCATTGAGAAGTTGCTTTGAGGCGAGTGGCCGTGGTAGCAGCCGTCTGTCTGCTAAAGATGTCAAGGGGTATCAAATGGAACACAATTGTTCCATACGTTAGTATCGGTCTCACAACCGAGATATATAACCAGTGAGTAATTCGGGGTTGTAGTCCCCACTTGTTACCAATAGCTTTTTTGTAAGAAAAGAGTGCCACCGTAGCTTTCCGGACTCTTTCTTGTATATTAGATTTCCTGTTGAGCTTCCTATCCAGGATGAGACCTAGGTATTTGGCCTCATTAGAGAAGACTAAGCTGGTACCCCTGATTGAAGGGGGGTCGACTCGTGGGATTTTGTATTTCCTAGTAAAGGGGACAAGTTCGGTTTTGTGGGGATTGATACCTAGACCACAACTGTCAGCCCATCTTATTAGCTTGTTAAGAGCATTTTGTAGGAGTTCTTTTAAGGTGTTAAGGTGCTTCCCCGATACGGCAATAGCAACGTCATCTGCATAGGCAATCACTTTGCAGCCCTCTCCTTCCAGAATAACAAGCAGTTTGTTCACCACAAGATTCCAAAGAAGTGGGGATAGGACTCCTCCTTGCGGGGTTCCCCTGCTGACAGATCTTCTGGCGGAGGTCATACCCAGCTTTGAGTTAATAATCCTACTGGTTAGTAGTTGATTAATGAACTCGCCAAGTGTGTCATCCACTTTTAGATCCGACAGTGCAGTTGAGATCGCGGATGTATTGACGTTGTTAAAGGCGCCTTCTATATCGAGGAAGGTTACCATTGTATACTCCTTATGGTGAAGGGAATATTCAATTGAACGTACTAACGTGTGTAGGGCTGTTTCTACAGATCTGCCTCTGCAATAGGCATGTTGGGAGGTAGACAGCAGCCTTTTGTCAATGTTGGTACGAATATGGATATCTATCAATCTTTCTAGAGTTTTTAGGAGAAATGATGATAGACTGATGGGTCTGAGATCTTTCGGAGTGACATGGGAATATTTGCCAGCTTTGGGTATGAAAACCACTTTCACTTCTCTCCAAAACAGCGGAATGTGGACCAGTTCAATACAACTTTTCAGAATTATCTCCAACACCGGTAGAATAATATCTGATGTTTTTTGTAATTCGGCTGGTATAATGCCGTCTGGTCCCGCCGATTTATATGGTTTAAAGCTGTGTAGCGCCCAAAGAAGCCTATCCCTGGTAATTAGATCGTGAATGTTGGTTATGTGAGTCCTTACCCTGTTTGGGTTCGTACTACTTATAACATGGGAGCTACCTGGGAAGTGGGTATCTAATAGCAGATTAAGCGATTCCTCGCTAGACGTAGTCCAAGAGCCATCCGATTTTTTGAGACAGCTGGGCATCGTTGGATTTGTAGAGAGGATTTCCCTTAGCCTAGAACCTTCGGAGGTATCCTCTATTTTGCTAAAGAAGAGTCGCCACGATATTCTTTTGGCTTTCCTCAATACTTTTTTATAGGATTTGAGGGGGACTTTGTAGGCATCCCAGTCAGAATCTGTTCGTGTGGCCTTGGCTTTATTGAACAGTTTCCTGCACACATTCCTAAGTGGGCTCAATTCCGATGTCCACCAATGCGGCTTACGCTTGCCTCTCGGTCTAGTGAGAGGACACGAGGAGGACAATGCTTTATTTAGAGCCATAGTGAGTTCCCTGACTTTATAATCAAGCTCGTTGGTGTCATGAGAGGAACATAAAAGCATACAGCTCACTGAATGCCATAGAGAATCTCTGTACAGGAGCCAATTTGTCTTGCGGTAGTTCCGGAAGGTTGATTGGCGGGGAGGGTCATCATTTAGACTGAATTGAATGTACCTGTGGTCCGAAAACGAGTGATCAGACGAGACTTTCCAATTACCAATCAATTCAATGATGAAATCAGAGACGAGAATTATGTCTAAGACCTCTTGTCGACTTCTGGTTATGAAAGTAGGTTCACTACCTCTGTTGCAAACAATGAGATTTGTGTGTAAAATATAATCAAAAAGTGACTCACCTCTGTAGTTTGTATCGGAACTGCCCCATACTGAGTGATGAGCGTTGGCATCACACCCAATTATGAGTCCAGTGTTGCGTTTTTCAGCTTCTTTTACAAGATCCTCCAGGGTCTTACCTGGGAGATCTCCCACGATATCATGGGCGAGATAGGCCGAAGTCAGCCAGTACGTGCCTTTGGCCGTCTCTAACCTCGCTGTGGTTATGTCTCGTCCGCTGAAATTAGGGAGTAAAAATACATTAAGACTACTTTTCACTAATATGCAGGATCTAGGGTTACCTTTGTCTGATACATAAAGTGCGTAGTATCCCGGAGTCCTGAGTCCGCAAACCAGGTTGTTGACAATCCATGGTTCTTGGATCAGGACGATATCTTCTCTATCTTGAAAAAGACGGAGAAGCAAGGAGGCCGAAGCCTTTTTGGAGTGTTGGAGGTTTATCTGTACTAACTGCAGCATCAATTGCTACAATTAGGCAGAACTACTTCCACCACGGTCTTATCTAGGCCCTCTGATTCCGAAGATGAACCAAGAAGTTCATCCTCACTAAGAAGAACCTTGTTTAGGCAGTCCTCCGTCTCCATGTCCGACAACATGTCAGTAATAGAGGCAGTGGGCCTGGTTGGGGCCGCCTGGTCTGCGGAGACATCGTCTTCCATGTAAGGAAAGGATACCGGTGTACCCAGGTCAGGGGCTGCGGAATCGGAGTCTAAGGGGTGAGGAGGCAGTTTGCCAGTCTCTAACTCATCCTTTTTATAGACGCGCAGATTGATTTTCTCCCAACCAAAACTTATCATGCCGTTGGTCTGCGCCAAAGGAACAAGGGATTCCTGGTTGATTACTATAATAGCAGATCTATTGGCACCCCCTTTGCTCTTCCAGCTTAGCGACCTTCCAGTCATGGGTGGGTAATGAGGGGTTGCAGCGCTGGATGACTTCCAGGACTTCATCCGCGTATGGTGGTTCGATGGGGATCCAGGTGCGAGTACTAGGTCTGCTAGGGATGTAGAGATCGACAGATCTTGTGTCCGCGCAAGCGATTAGCTTGACGTGTCCTTGATGCCAACCAGCATCTTGAGTGTTCGGTGGCGGTCCAGGGGTTGCCCTGATGAAGAGTAGAAAGCTACTTAAAAGCTTCAGCTTGACCGTTTGCCACCGTTCGGGAGATAACGTGCCGGCTATGTCGCTGCGATCAATGACAGCAACCACGATTTTGTCTTTGAGGACATCGCTGAAGGACCTGAGAGGTTTAACGGCGGAGGTGCTGGTGTTATGCACCTTGGGGCGTTTTGAAACCCGAGCGGTTTCTTCCACCGACCTCTGGCGCTTAGCCGTAAAGTCACCGCTGGTCTCCTTGTCCTTGGTCATGAAATTTTCGGCCCATTTCAGTTTGGCAACCTGCTTAGGACTTCTGTTGGTCTCCAGAATAGCTCCAAAGACCTTCAGAGTCCGTATTGCCTCACTTCGTTGTTTATAGTATGACCTCGAGGGAGTGCGTGTCGCGAACTTCCACTTCAACGAGACGTACTAGGGGTGTTAGTGCCAGCAGTGGAAGGGCCATGAAGTGCCACAATCCTACCACTGCTAGAGAGGATACCTTCCTTTTGCTCAGGAGGATAGCTCCTGTTACCAATACGGGGTGGACCACGAGTAGCCACAGTCATACCACCGCTCGGCATAGCAGGAGCTGTACCGGTAGACAGTTTAGTCACCGTACTACCGCCCGGTTTGGAAGGGATACCAGTCTTGAAAATCGGTTTAAGTTTTTTTTGATTTTTATTTTGGTTGTTGTTGTTCATATTAGGACCCACGAGTGGCGGAGAAAGGAGGTCGATCTGTACAGATATCCGCAATATACAGACAAGGCCAGCAAAATCCGGAGGGCGCCAGGTATCCGGACACTCCGTTAGCGACTGGGCTTTTTGACTGGGCCCCCAGGCAGGTTGACGATCGGCACCGGTCGTATGACACCATAGTCCGGCCCAGGGAAGAGGATGAAAACTGGAAGGAAAGGAAAGGAGAGGAAGAGGAAAAAAAAGGGGGGAAAAACACAGGGAAGAACGTCCTTCGGTTTCAGGACTCATCTAAAGAAAAAATTCTCGAGAATCATTGACCCTACTCAGCCCCTACAACTCGGCAAGTTCGACGCTCGGAGTAGGAGTCATAGACCCCTACATATGTTTATGATCAGGATCAAAACCTAAGACTATTTAACTATGTCCGTCCGTCCGTCGGTACCAACTTTTGAGGCCTTGAAATTTATACCATACTGTACTCTTTAAGGTCCTGAAATGGTAAAGTGTTAAAATCTTTCAAAAACGCCCACTGCCACGCCCACACTATAGATAAAAACCGTTTTAAGGCTGAAGTTGAGGAGATAGAGACTTAGAAACTTAGAAACTTAACCTAGGGTTAGAAACTTTACTGCGCCTTTAAAGGAACGTTTAAAGGAACGTCACTGGTTACACCCTTCAATATTCGTTGTAGACCCCTAAAAGTGTATATATTTATGATAATCATTAATCATAAATATAATTTATGTAAATTAAATAAATTTATGTTTATAAAATAATATAAAAAATTTTATTTTAATTCTTTCATAAAGTTGTAACCCTCTACTCCAGTCATCTAGAAAACAGACTGGATTCTGTCTACAGTTGACTCAATTTTAATATATTTCCTGAAACTGATTTTTATAATTTGAATAATCTGAAGGTAAGAGTGATTTTTTTTCTGTTATGTGGAGCAAAGAGAGACAGAGGAAAGAGGAGTGTAGACAAGACGGAAATGCGTTTTGGCTCTTAAACAAATTTTTCTCTTGTTTACCCTATCGTAAGGGTATATTAATTTTAAGACATAATTTGTAACACCCCTTAATATTCGTCGTAGACCGATAAAAGTATATATATTTATGATCAGGACCAATAATATATTTAATAGAATGAAATAAAATGCTTTCCTTCACCTTCTTAATGTTTTTCTCTTTGGGGCATATAGTGATATGGATGGTATCACACTGTTTGCCCCAAGCGGACTGTAACCTTTCCTTATGTTTTTTATTTCGATTTGGAAACTTTTTCGAAATTCGTTTCCCTTTCGAAAAATGACTACTCATCTAGAACCGACGGCTTTGTACCGGATGTTCTTACAAAATGCAGTCAAGCCCTTAGTTTTTAGTATTTGTGCAAAAATTTTTTTATGTCGTAATGTCATTTATAATGAGCAACATGTATTTGTAAAATACAGGTCCACTATTATAAATTTGATATGTTTTGTGCGTGCACGTTCTAGTTCTTTAGAAAAAAATTAAGAAGGCGATTGCATATACACCGACTCCTCTTAAGCTTTCAAACAACTGTCCCATGAGATAGTCAGATTTAAACTCAAATCATACCTTTTAGATAGGGATTATCGTGTCGAAATTAGAGATTCATTTTCTGAATTGTTTACTGCTCAGTCTGGAGTTCCTTAGGGAGGCCATAGTTTGGTCAATCTCGCTATTAATGATATTAAAGCATGTATAAAAACCAGCAATATTTTAAAATACGCTGATGATATGAAAATGTATATATCTGTTAACAATCAGGATAACGGAAATCTTCTCCAGCGGATATTAATAGTTTTGCGACTTGGTGTGGTAAAAGTGGTATAATTTTGAACCCATCTAAATGTCAACATATGACATTTTCAAGAAAACGTATTCCCTCCATTTTTCATTATTCTTTATCCGATCATATGCTTTGTAATGTTGATAGTTTCAAAGTTCTCCGAGTTTTCTTTGAATCCAAGTTTAACTTTATTGGTCATAATAATTTTATTTTTTATAAATCAAACTCAATGCTAGGCTTTATTAAGAGGTGGTCTAAAAAATTTGACGACCCCTACGTTACTCAGTCTTTGTACAATTACTTCGTCCGGCCGCATCTGGGTATGGATTCCGTACTATATATTCAATCAATTCGAATTAAAGCTATCCAAAGTAACTTCATTCGTTTTACCCTTAGAGATATTCCACGGGATGAGCCATATAATCTTATCTTCCTCCCTACAGTCAATGTATCAAATTTCTTCAAATGATAGCCCTCTCTCAACAAAGACTGAATAGTGATATAGTTTTCTTACAGCAACTTATAGCTGGTCATGTTGTATTCCATTTCATTCAACTTCCATGGAGGTGCTCACAACTTACGTACCTAATGCGGATCTTTTACTAAGTATAATTTTGTGTTTTTCAATCTCCCAGTTCTGTACGTATATACACTTTTTTCTATTATGCTATAAAATTATTTTGTAATAAAATATTTTAACACAATTTATGTTTTGAACTTCTTTTCCACCTCGTGGTGGAAATATTAGGTTAAACTTTTTACGCCAGATGATGAAACTTCTTTTCCACCACGTGGTGGAAATACGTGGTTAATCTTCTTATGCAAGAGGATGACACTTCTTTTCGACCACGTGGTGCAAATACGTTGTTAAACTTCTTATGCCAGAGGATGAACTTATAAATTTCTTAACATAAATTTGTTAACATATCTTATAACATAATAAAATAAATACATATATTTAAATAAAAAATTTTCATATTCCTTTACATATATGTATATAAATACATATTTTAGTAAGTGCTTATTATACCAGGAATGAGCTAATTACTCGCATGAGTAGGATCTATAACTTAAATAATCATGCGATTGATTTGCATGTCAGTAAATTTAAACTGAAAATGTATTTGGGTAATTATATTCTGGTGTCTTAGATAATTTTTTTATCTTTTGTGTTTGTGTTATCTATGTACAATTTATTTGCTTTAGGTATGTATTTACTAACACCAGCACTAAATGATGATCCAGTCGTGCAATTTTTGTGCCAGATAATTTTTGCTCGTGACAGCTGCTGCATAAAAAGGCACTGAAATACAAAAATTGAGCGATTTCACAGATGGTGAAGTCTTGTTAAATTTTACCAAACTTTTAAGGCACAATGAGGATCACAATATATTTCCTGCAGAACAATTTTGGTAACAATCCTATCACAACACGAACACATCAAGTTTAACCAATGAAGCAACACGTTAATGAAGTTTAATGAAGGCCAAAGTACCCGTACTGTATGGTACTTTTGGATGTCGAAAAAGCTTTCGATTCAGTCTGGCATAACTGATTGGTATACAAACTTACACAACTTAACTTCCCTGTGCATTTCATAAATAATGTTGACTCCTTCATAGACAGTAGAACATTTCAAGGTTGTTTAAATTTAAGTTACTCCAGTCGGTATTCTATCCGAGCAGGTGTAGCCCAAAGGATCTGCCTTAGGAGCCATCTGATTTTCCACACTCAATTAACTGTCACGCTGCAATTTTTGCAAGTGCCACATGTGTTTATTCCTCTGATGTTTTTAGTTTAACAACCTAAATTAAACATACCAAAAGACTATTTCTATAGATGTGAACAAAAATTCGTTCAATATAACGATCGCCATTGACTGTAACGGCCACTCCTTGCTCATTTTTGGAGAAAAATGGCCCAATTATGCCTTTGGACCAAAATCCGCACCAAAAAGTGACTCGTTTTGGGTATATCGGCTTTTCAGTGTATGCGTGCGGGTTTTCTGTGCCCCAAATGCGACCATTTTGCATGTTTACATACCCGCCGAGATCAAAATGAGCTTCATATGAAAATATGATTTTTTTGGCAAAATCGGCATCTTCTCTATGTCGCTATGTCGCAATATTTCCCAGCGTTGTTCAAGCGTATACACAACCATATTCGTTCAGCGAAAGGATAAAACTAATTATCTGTCAAATCAGATATGAGCTAAGTGTTACCATTCGTGAAATAAGCACTAGTTAAAAAAAAACGTTAGATGGCGGACCCTGTAGTATTAAATATGATAGTTTCTGATCGAATTTTTAAAATAACAAACAAATTTTGTTTATCGTGTGAATTTTCCGAAAAATATTTTATTATAAATCTACAATATGAATAACTTTCTAATTACTAATCAGTTTAATCACTTATAAGAACTAAATGATTCTATATAAAATACACATAAATGTATTAGATTTATACAAGTTATTTATTTATTTAGTTAAATATATTTTGATTTGTTATTTATTTTTTCATTTGTTTATGTATTTATCTATATAATTACTAAATTATTTATTTATTTATTTGTTTATATTATTTGTTAATTTTTATTGTTATTATTTTACTACACTGCTTTGTGCATATCTTTGCACGTTTTGTACTACACTCAACAACTGTTATATGAAATTTTAAATGCAGGTTTTTCAGTAGCTTTTCCTTCGCCAAATAATAATTTGTATATAAATACTTGTATTCATTTTATAAGTTTTTTTTATAAGAAATGTAAATATATACCATATTTATGGACATAGACGTTTGAATAGAAACACAACATTGTTATAATTTACGGCTACCAATAAATAACTAATGTATGAATTCAGACTTATATCCTCTGGATATCAGGCAGCCAAAACAGCTAATTAAAATTGTTTAAACTCGGTATTTAGTTTTTTTTTTATTAATAAATCAATTTAACCAAATAAGAAGTCATCTTTAAGAGCGCTAACGTGGGTAGCAAATATACATTCAAAACTGTATTCAAATAAAAATGTAAATAAGTTTTCACTGAACCAAAATAAATAAAAACATATCATTCAAAAACAAATTAACAAGGTTTTTTTTAATTAAATTGTCATGGAAAAACTATACTCTTCAAGGACGCATGAATTCCCAAAATCCAAGGCTAAGATTTTTTCGATAATAATTATTTTTTAATATTTAAAATTCCTCGGAACAGAAGATCTAATATAAGCCTAGCAGTGCTATTTTGGTAAGCGAATATGCGATTGCAAAAAATAACGCTCAACGCCGCTAAGAAAATTCATCAAAACGATTGGGCATCACCAATATCTATGAAATCTAAGGACACTTTAACTGACATATATTTTCTTGTTTTTTTTGATTTTCTAGTGCGGATAAGTGGTTCAGAAATGACACGGGTATTAATGTACATTTGCTTGCATATATTGCCGAAGTAAAATGGAAAATGCAAAAAGAGCACATTCAAACGTCATTTCTGAACCACTTATCCGATCGGGATAAAATGTATACTATTAAGTTGTAGTTTCAATGTCCTAGATACAAGTCTAATAAATTTTTCCAAGTGGGTATTATTTTAGAATTTCGTTCATATGTTCTATATAGACTGCTTTGATCGAAAATAAAAACCAGACATATGTTAAGACCCGATCTCCGTGTTTTTTCCTGTAAGCGTATATAAGATTGTACAAAAGCATTCCATCGCCTCTAAGGAAATTCATCGAAACGACTTCACATCACCAATATCTATGAAACCTAAGGCCACTTTAACTGACATATTTTGTTGTTTTTTTGATTTTCAGTCTTAGTAGTCTGCATTAAGCCCGCGAGCTAACTTCCAAAATAATACCCATTCAAAAAATCTTAATACGCCGTCATGTAGAGCAATCAAATTGCAACTTAACAGTATAAATTTAATTCATATCGGATAAGTCGTTTAGAAATGACAAGGGTATACATGTACATTTGCTTGCATTTATTGCCGAAGTAAAATTGATAAAATGGATAAAATTTATACTATCGTAGTTTCAATGTCCTAGATATAAGTCTAATAAATTTTTCCAAGTGGGTATTATTTTAGAATTTCGTTCATATGTTCTATATAGACTGCTTTGATCGAAAATAAAATCCAGGCATATGTTAAAACCTGATCTCCGAGCTTTTTCCTGTAAGTGTATATTAAATTGCACAAAAGCATTCCATCGCCTCTAAAGAAATTCATCGAAACGACTTCACATCACCAATATCTATGAAACCGAAG
Organism: Ferdinandea cuprea; assembly: GCA_963576555.1. Classification (NCBI taxonomy): domain Eukaryota; kingdom Metazoa; phylum Arthropoda; class Insecta; order Diptera; family Syrphidae; genus Ferdinandea; species Ferdinandea cuprea. The sequence goes on from OY754962.1 coordinate 27,986,050, forward strand.
GCCACTTTAACTGACATATTTTGTTGTTTTTTTGATTTTCAGTCTTAGTAGTCTGCATTAAGCCCGCGAGCTAACTTCCAAAATAATACCCATTCAAAAAATCTTAATACGCCGTCATGTAGAGCAATCAAATTGCAACTTAACAGTATAAATTTAATTCATATCGGATAATTGGTTCAGAAATGACACAGGTATTAATGTGCATTTGCTTGCATTTATTGTCGATGTAAAATGGAAAATGCAAAAAAAGCACGTTCAAACCCATGTCATTTCTGAATCACTTGTCCGATCGGGATAAAATTTATACTATAAAGTTGTAGTTTCAATGTCCTTAATATTAGTATAATAAGGTCTTCCAAGTGGGTATTATTTTAGAATTTTGTTCATTTACGCTATGTAGACTGCTCTGATCGAAAATAGAAACCAGACATATGTTAAGACCTGAGCTCCGTGTTTTGTTTGGTAAGCGTATATAAGATTGCAAGATTTGCATCACGAAGATCTATGAAATCTAAGGACACTTTAACTGACATTTATTTTGGTTTTTTTTTTTTATTTTAGTGATAGTAGTTTGCATTAAACCCGCGAGCTATATTCCAAAATAATATCCACTCACAAAATCTAAATTCACATGTAAATACATATGTCATCTTGTAGAGTGATAATTATACTTTATTAGACTTATATCTAGGGCATTGAAATTGCAATTTAATTGTATAAATTTAATCCATTTAACAAAATTATATCACTATTGAGTATTCGTTGAGAGAGGGTTATAATTTGAAGAAGTTTGATACTTTGACAGTAAGGAGAAAGGATGCATTGATCATCCCATGAAAGTCCTCTTGGGCCAAATCGAATAAAAATACGTTAAATTGCTTTAATTCGATTTGAGGGAATATTACCAGACGGAGTTAAGACTGTTAAGCATAAGTTGCTATTTCCATTTTATTTTTGTGGAACGCTTACTATGATTTAAGAATAAGGTGGTAGATCTTGGATGACTGCTGAGGTAGTTCTGATTGGAAAATAAATATAGAGATATATGAAGTATGAGGATTCATTTCAAAGTTCAGTATAGAATAAAGGTGTGTTTCTAAATGCTTTATTTTAATGTTAATTGTTAAATATTGTTAAATAAAATGAAATAGGAACCGTAATACTCAATAAATAAATGCCCCTGAGGAAGCTGAGTACATGTGAAACGTAAGGTAAAATTTATGTCAATTTACATAAAATAACATATTTGACCGAAAAGGCTCAAATTCAAAATTTCACACAGAGGTATGTATCTGGATTGTTTTTTGGAATGAAAAATAAATATATGGGTTCCAAAAAAGAAAAAAAAAACACTTATAACTATTTGGAATGAGAATAAAAAGAAGCTACTTTTGTGACCAATTTGGACAATAGACAAAATGACACTCTTTTAAAGAAGTTTAAAGGTCAATTAATATTAACTACAAATGTAATGTAAAAGTGAAGATAGGACAGATTTGAATAATTTATGTTCATTTATATGTATAAGGTTAAGTTAGGTTAGGTTAGGAGGGCTTACATCCTACTTGTTAAATGTACTAATTTATGTACTAGCTAGAAGTACTTTTTATATCAATATTTGATAGATCTTCAAGATCATCATGGGAATAGTTCCGTAAAGGAAATTTTTTTTATAAGATTAAGCATTTGCAAAAACAGCTGCTACGGAAGAGTATACAACTGTCGGTGCACTAATGTGCAATCTATTTAGGGAAATCACTTACTTAAAGCGTTTGAATTCCACTTGGTCTAAATCTGTATTACCGGTAGACATGGTACTCACCTTATTCCCAGAGTGCTATAGTAAGAATCGCGACTTGTAAGTTTATGTTAAATTAAGGTACAAGTCAATGCTTCTTGGAAGGTTTTTGAAAGCAATAAGGATTGAAGAGTGACGAAAATCCTTTTGCATCTACTTTAAGGTTGAATTTATACAAATAACCGTACGGGCACCCAATTGCTTAAGATATCAAAGTGTGTCGGCTGAAACAGAATGCCAAGAGCTGCAAAGGAAGTAGTTCGGGAAGAAACACACATTCAAACACATATCGCGGAGTCTTAGGTAGATCACCAGACTACAAATTTGTATAGAATTATTTACTACTGGAATGAGGGATGCAGGGCTGGGGACGCGATTTTCGAGGTCTTTGTTGTATTTAAAGTTTAAAGCTAAGCTTCTGTCGTACCTCCGAATCACATTTTTGGAGGACTTAGTACAAACAATATGCCATTCTTAAAGCAATTTTGCCAAAAATCACTAAAATCAAATGTACAGAAGAAACCATCGACATGTGAATAAAAAATGTATCTATCTAATCTTTAACCCTCGACCCGTGTACTGTAAAATTTTAAGTTATCGTGTACGTGGACACTAAGTGCTCTCTAAAGTAAGTATAGGGGGAATTTCCATTCAAAGCTCAAAGATAAACTATTTTATTTATTTTAATCCAAATTATATCTATCTACTTCAACTTGAGGATTGTATGCCCTAAAAAATCATATCTTTCTTTCTTGTAATAGACCAATATGCATGTTAAAATGTGCACTCAGTGCCCAGTACACGGGTTGAGGGCTAAGACAACTGATTCTTATGGAGAGAAACATACTAACGACATCATTTCTTCTGTTACTTCTGGAAATGATTTTATTTCTTTTACTGATCATTATCAACGCTTCGATCAGATTCTTTTAAAAAATATATATAAAACTTACCCGGTAAAAACCAGCACACCAACGCTTACCTTGCGATTTTTCGACAATTGCCAAAATCAATAACACTGGTCGTGGGAGCTCTCAGCCTGCACGGTACGCTATCCATTTCCATTTCACCAAGAGATTGGTGTTGGATTAAACGTGAGGTTAACTAAAACGAAGACAAAGTATAAGTGGAGTAAACATTTCGAATGCAGGAAGTATCTATCTGGGTGGGTGCAGTTACTTAGGTGTAAAGAGCGTTAGGCTACTAAGCGAGGGGTTACCACTGGTACCGTACCAGTGCCGTACGATCTTAAAGTTTTTATTCGCTGTCCCCGCCTCTTGCGAAAGCCTGACAAACATCTAAAGGTAAGAACTATCATGAGAAGCTCCTCAAAAATAAAAATTGCTGTTCGGAGTCGTCATTGAAATGTATCAAAATTCGTGTCAAAAAATAACTCTTCGCAAACACAATGGTTGGAGAAGTTAGGCTGTAGGTCCTGTAAATTCCGTTTATAGCAAATATTTATTTATTTTAAGTATCTTTGTCCTTTAAATATTTTAATAATCTTTGCTGAAGGAAAATATTTAACATTTAACCTTTAATCAATGAGATGTTTTAAATACTTGTCAATGTATTTGATTGTTAAAACAAATAAAATGTAAAAGCTTTTAAGCTATGAGCCAATAAAACGTTACTTTGTATATATTACAAAATTATAGGGCATTAGATATTGGCTTTTCAGCGAACCAGAAAACCAATAGGCAATTTTAAAATTTCAGCTTCCTATATCAAAATTGTAGGTCTAAAAAATGCTGACGTGAGGGCGGATGGTAATGAGCAGTTCCGGAGCAGCGATTGCTGATTGAAGATGTACGATTTTCAATTGCACCACGGGCATAGATAGCTAGGTGCATAATGATTATTCCGCAATAAGAAAATCCTTTTCCTATCTATTCGCCTGCATCATGGGAAATTTATGGCTATGGTTATCGCGACTTGTCACTGAATCTTGTATAGTTTTATAACGATAACACCGTGGTGCGACGAGGCAGCATCGCCAGGAAGAGAAATATATCTCTACCAGACCCCACAGTCTGGTACAGTCTGTAGACTTTATTGTCTGGACCGAGCAGGTTCAGATCGTCGACAACCCATTTGTTCTCGTTCAATTGACCTGTTTTCTCTGGCCTGTTTGATGGGATTCCAATTTTGATTGGAGTTTTAGAGACACTGTCTATCCAATAATAAATTAGAAAAATCTTGAGTATAAAATCAAATAAAAAAGGGATGATTTTCATTTAACAAGAAAACAAAGTTGTTGTTGCTATTTCAGAGCTCTCTTTCTTTTTCCGATAAAACCCTTCTCTGCTCTTTCAGTCCTTGAAAATTACTCTTATATTGAAACTACTCAAATTAGTCAAACTATTACCTCTTCAGAGCGTAGGTAATAGATATGTGTACCTTTATGTATTTTAATACCAAGTGTTGGGATTTATATTGCTGCCGTTACTTGTATCTCAGTCGGCCATTGCATATAGTTACTTAATTTCCTCCCAGCGAAAAAGTAACTATACAGGTAAAAATGCAAAATTCGAAATGCTTATTTAAAAATTTTGTTAATATTAGTTTTTTATCATATCATATATAAGCCCGAAAATCCAATACTGGACAATATGTGAAATCTAAACAACTGCCGACACAATCCCGATTGTCTGTAATGCCCCTATGCATTTAGAGTCGCTCCAGCAACTTTTAAGCGTTGTAAAATTTTTCTTATATTTCCTTATGTTTCATTTATCACATTTCAGAATGTTTGATGTAAAACTGGAGGACTCAACATGTCTTTAACATTTAAAAGATGGATCTATTGATGGCGTTGAAGCTAAGTGAAAACAAAATCTGCTAGATATGTTCATAGATCTTTCTCTGAAAGAAAGAAAAGAAAGTTGATAAAAAAAGTAGGTATTTTAATTTGAAGTATATTATTATTTATTAAAACAAATGAAAAAAAAAACAATCACTAAATTCAAGATAAATTATTTGGAAAAAGAAAAAAGTAATTACAAATAAATTTCCAACTCAAATATAGATTTATCGGTCCTGGCTACTACCACTTCCTAAATTAAAATTTGAAGCTGATGCCTCGGCAATTCTAGCTGTTAAATCAGTTTGCGATAGTCGTGGCTTTTCAATTTTGCTTATGACGTCTTGCAAATAACAGTTAGGTCAGCTGTTGAGCACTTTTAATTGATTCCTCTTTGTTATATTATATAATAGCGTCACTGGCTTTAACTATTCTTTTTTTTTTAATTCTTAATGTAGGTACATATGTATATATCGCACATACCGTGTAAAAAAATAACACCGAAATTAATATTTTCAAAGAACGACAGTAACAATTAACGACTTCAATTACAAAGATCTTATGAAATGCTGTATGTACTGTACTGGGCATAAGTTGAATACAGAATGCAACAGTACAAAAAATCCTCAACAGACATTGGGATGTGCAACCAATCAAATGTAGTGGTAAATGTTTTCAAATAGGTCGGATCTGCCCGATAATCTGACACTTTTTTGGATAGCATATCTAGTTTGTGCGGTAGTGAAAAGTCGCTAAAATTCGCTACATTATATTATTTATCAGTATCTCCTGATAATAATTAAACAAATATGCAGATTATATCCTTATGCTTTCGCTTGGCTTCCACTCGGCTCATGTATCTTTCCTGAATTCATAAGCACAGCGTACAACCACCGATACTTCGCAATATCTACCGCACCAGATCAAGGAATAACACACTAAACTCCTCTATTTTAATTAAATTTAACTATTGAGATCGATTGCTCTATATAAAAAAATAAACAACAAACAACTCTCCCTGGAAAATGTCGGGTTGTCCAACAACAATGGATCTAGCCACGGCGGTTCCTCAATCTACATGCGTGAGAGCTTAACTCGAAACAACAAATATCTTAGCCTAAAAAGAAAAAAACTTTTTTCGTCGGCGTACACTTTGAGTTGTTTATGTCAAACTAAATATTATTCACAATGGCGTTCCTGTGGAATCTTTGATGACGTTGGAAGAAATTGCCAGACCAATAAATGATTAAGAATGTATTAAGCTGAATTAAGAAATTGATTTTTTTTTCTCTTTTTTAATTAGCTCATAGTATTCAAATTTGTATTGTATTATTAATAATTTATTGTATACCTACATTTCATTGATTTGTATTTTTGTTTTCTCATTACGTTTTGCTCGCTTTTTTCTTTTGTTTATTCCCGTTTTGGTTTTTTGTTTTTTTTTTTCCTTCTGAATTTCGTTTTAATATTCTTTTTGAAAACTCGATTTAGTTATGAATCATATTGGTTTACATACAATGGTAAGGGTTTTGAGTAAACAGAAAGTAGATTTAAGGGTATGTCATATTTACGCTCAAAGTTTATTACCTAAAATAGATGAGTTTCGGGATATATTTAAAAAAATTCAGGGATAGATGTTTTTTGCGTCTCCGAAACATGGTTGTCCATAAACATCAACGATAAGATGTGTTCATTGAGAGGATATAACAAACCATTTCGTGCGATAGGGTAAGTCGTGGGGTGTGGCTTTATTCGTTCGAGAACATATTAAATGCAAAAGGAGGTGCAGTTTGGAGGCCAATAGTGGAAGTTAGAGTATCCTGTCGAGGATATCTCAAAAAAAACCGAACACCAACCTGAGGTTGGTCCACAACGTTCGTATGAATAAAACTCCGATTTTCCTACTTCGTTATAATTATTCTTATATTTAATCGACTGCACAATACCGCACCCAAATTACAATTGATTTATTAAAAACTAATTTCCCCACAGGTAGCGTCGGCCTGCACATTCGAAGTGCTGACTCTTCAAATTGCACGCAGCGCGTGTATCCGCTGATCTCGGGTGTCACCCCATTGCTTATCATGGGAAGCGATGGCTCAGCAGGTACCGTAGGCATAGTGCATGCACATGCGAGGCTAATGACTGCTGATTCAGCGGGAACAGGTTTGTGCGCGTTGATATTTTTTGCAGGTCTGCATTACAGATGGTGATAACTTGTAATAGAGTACTTGTTTGTTGACATTGTTGGTCCGTATGGTAAACTTCTCGTTGGCGCTATTTAAAGGCCAAATAGTATCATACATTTCTCACCCTTATTGATATTTTTAGAAGATTTATCACTTACGTGTCCCAATATAATAATGTGCGGAGACTTCAACAACAACATATTAAGGCAGAATGACCTCACTGATGGGTTAAGTATATTCAATCTACGATCCGTAAACACGAATCTATTTTGGGTTAGCGAAATTAAAAAAGTCGCCCTTTACGATCAACTCTCTGCTCCAAATATAAAAAATAAAATATCTCAACTTTATAGCATTATGCTAGAACAACAAATTGGGAATACATATACTACAGGCCATCGTCCGAACAACAAATTGAAAACTTTGTTCCAATGAAAACAAAAGTCGTAGGCCAAAATCAGCAATCGTGGCTCACCACAAATATTCGTTTCCGATTGCCAGACCTTCGACGTACTTACTGCGTCCTTCGTAATAAAGTTGTTACAGAGATAAGGAAAGTAAAGTAAAACATAAGGAAAGGCTACAGTCCGCTTGGAGTGAACAGTATGATGCCCTATCCCTATCCCTATATGCCCCAAAAAAAACCTTAAGAAGATGATGGATAGCATTTTATTTAATTCTATAAAATTTAGAAAAAAAAAAACATTTTTTGAAAAAACGCCCCCAAAAAGTGGGCGTGGCCAAAAACTTTGTATGGGCGATATATTGGAAAAAATATTGGCTAAATATCTTGTTAAACACTTTTTTTCGGTTTCTATGAAAATTATCGAAGAAAACAGCATTTTAGTGAAAAACGCCCACAAAAAGTAGGCGTGGCAAAAAACTTTATATGACAAACTTATAAAGGAGGGCAGTGCCTACATATCTTGTGAAGGTTATAACCCTCTATCTGTCCATCTGTAGCTTTAAATCGGTTTTTTCTAAATTGTGGGCGTGGCAGTGGGCGTATTCCAAAAAATTTTACACTTAACCATTTCGGAGCCCTAGGGAGTATGTGGTCCAAATTTCAGCTTTCTAGCTTGAATTTAAAGGCCTAAAAATTGCGTACGGACGGACGGACGGACGGACGGACATTGCTAGATAGTCTTAGGATTTGGTCCTGATCATAAATATATATACTTTTATGGGTCTACGACGAATATTAAGGGGTGTTACAAACTATGTGTCAAAATTAATATACCCTTAGGATAGGGTATAATTAAATTAAATAAAAAAATTTGTTAAAGTGCCAACAACACCTATTCCCCTTTCGTCTAACATAACCATCAATACTGAATTTCCCCGATCGTCACTAGTCCTTGCTACTAGTTTTAGATTAAGGTCCACTGAGAGTGCAGCCATAGTAGAGGCTATTCTATCAATTATATCGTCGAAGAAATTCACCCATTGTTTTTTAAGATACTCTTGCCTATACTACTGTCCTATCTTACACACATATTCAACTTTATCATTATGTCTAGTGAATATCCTAAACAATGGAAGCTAGCTTAAATTATCCCAATGCATTCGAAAGGTTTAGGCCAATTGCTGTGTTACCCTTCCTGTCAAAAGTTTTTGAAAAAATAGTTCAAAAACAGACAAACTCGAGTGTTTCTACTTTTTCTAAACAAGTGTTAAACATGCCATTTGATAATCTCCTAAAGTTTTATTCTCTAACGTCTTGGTCACGCACTCGCCACACTATCTCTATGCAGGAATAAGAACGGTCTGGTCAACTCATACACCCACGATATTCATCGATTACTTCTGAGCGTCAATTTTACGTAAATAGTATTCGCCTTTGGAGTTCTTTACCGCGTATAATAAGATTAATAGTTGATACAACAAGATAAAAAAATGAAATAAGACAACCCTTCTCTTCCCTTTGAGGAGAATGTATTGTAAATTTAAACAGAACGAACGTTTCCTATATAATATAATAACTTATTGGTAAGAAGCGAACAAACATACATTGGATATACATACATATAAATCTGTTATTGTTGATCTCATATATTATAATAAACATACTTGTAGATTTTGTAGATTTATAAATTGTTCAACCAAAAGTTGTAAAAATTTTCCAGCTACGTATGTAAATTGTTATTCCTATTCCGTTATTTTAATTTTAATTTTATACTTTTCATAGCTTTTGTTAAATTATGAGCTTATCACTAATTTTTAAGATATTGTATCTTTCTGTATAAGCATCCTAAATTCTTAAATAAATAAATAATAAATTCAAATTAAATTGGCAATATTTATATTTAATGAATCTTTTTAATTAAGTTCGATACAATTCCCTTTCAAGGGTTTGGTTCATTGTTTTTATGTATACGAATTTTTCAGGAGATTTTTATTGTTTATTGCTTCTTCTTTTGTATTTCCGTATTTCTCTACTGGTCCCCATGGTTCACACGGTGTTCACCGGTTTTACATTTCGTCAGGCCGACTATTTTAACTCAGGGAAATAAAAAGCTATTGGTGTTATTTTTGCTTGATCTAGGTGTTCTTAAGGCTGTCTGAAGCATTTAGAGCATCTAGAATTTTAATTATTATTATATTATTATTATTACATAAACTCGTTTGAGTTCCCTTTTCTTTAATTTTTCTGCCAGGATCAACATAACATATTGAGGATGTTGAGTAGTTTGTATGTTATTAAACAGCTTTCCAAAAAAATGCAAGGTCGCGTAAGCCATTAAAAATAAACAGGATGCAGTCCGCTTGGGGCGATCGGTATGATACCCTATCCTCCTATCCTATACCTCCCGATTAAAAAGCCATAGAAAACACTTTAAATTTCGCTTTATTTGTTTTTTTTATAATAAAATCAAACAAACAGGTTTTTTGAAAAAAACCCCTTCTAAAAACGTATGTACAACGTAAATGTGGAGACAAATGTTCTCTAAATATTATGTTAAACTATAATTTTTTTTCATAGGAAATTTTCGCAGAAAACAACATTTATTTAAAATAATAATTTCTCAATTTTTACCCAATGTTTCGTCCCGCTTAAAAAGTTTTTATGATCTATTGAGAAATAATCAGCAATTCAGATGGACTTCTATAGAGCAAAAATCTTTTGAGGAATGCAAGCAATTATTAAAAAAGAATTGTGTGTTGGAATTGTATTATCCTAAAAAGCCAATTATAATTGCTACAGATGCCAGTCCGTATGGTATTGGGACAGTTATGAGTCACCTGGTAAACACAACTGAAAAACCAATTTGATTTGTTTCTCGTTCATTAACTCCAGCCCAGAAGAATTGGAGTCAGCTTCACAGGGAATCATTTGCCATACTTTTTGCGTTGGAACACTTCCATAAATATATACACCATTTCACGTTATATACTGATAACCAAGCGATTACAGACATTTTTAATCCGGCAAAAAGTACAAGTGGAGTCGCAGCCGTGCGTTTACAAAGCTACGCGGTTAAGCTGAACATGTATCAGTATCGAATTAATCATAGGAAATCCTTGACGATGGGGCATGTGTATGCACTCTCGCGTCTACCATTACATATAGTGGAAAACGATATGCATGAAACCAATGTTAAGCTTCTCTCATTATCATCCGAAATGCCAATAGATGTGAAACAGATCAAGGCAGAAACAAAAGCGGACAGGGAATTGGGAGAAAAGTAATATCCTGGCTAAAAGAAGGAAAGAAAAATTTGTTAAAAGATATTATATTAGGAAGTTATACAAAAGGTTTGGAAAATGTGACTAAGTTTAGCGTAGAAAATGATAGTATTTTTTATATGGATCGGACAGTTGTTCCTAGTGTCTTGCGTCCTGGGATTTTGCAAATGCAAATGAAATTCTTGTCAGTATGTTTGGTGGCCACAAATTGATATTGCTATTGAGGAATTTGTAAAATCATACATGCCATGACAGCAATTGCAAAATTATTTCAAAGAGAAAACATCACATTGGCCGGTTAGCAAATTTCCTTTCGGGCGCGTCCACATGAATTGTTTTCTTTTTTGGTAGGAATACCTTTTTATTACTTGTTGATTCATACAGCAAGTACGTGCACATAAATATCATCCAAAAAACAAATGTCTATGCGGTAATTGATAAGCTAGAAGAATTTTTTGCAGTGTTTGGTTTATGCACGGAAATAGTTTCAGACAATGGTCCACTCTTCAATTCGAATTTGTTTTATAATTTCGGCACGCGGTACGGGATTCAGATAACAAAATCACCACCTTATTCGGCATCGCTGAAAGAAATGTACAAACTGTCAAAAGGCATTTGAAAATATTTTTGATTGACCACTCCACAGAAAGAACACCAATTACTAAGTTGATTAATAAATTTTTGTTCATGCAACGAAATACCATAGCAACATCAAAACCTTGCACGCCTGTCGAACTTTTATTAAGTTATAAGGCAAGGACTTTATTGGACTCTTTAAATAATAAAAATACCTTAATGCAAATTTCATCATTTAATAGCAATTTGTCAAATAAATACAGTTTAAGACAAAAAGGAAGCTTTGATAATTCATGTAAATTTAAACCTAATGACTTAATAATGTATAAAAACATTTTTGGAAACAATGTAAAATGGATTCCAGGTAAAATCATTAAAAAAGTAGAAGATTTATTTATGAAATTTGTCTTAATAATAGTGTAATCAAAACATATAAATCACTTAAAAAAACAGTTTGAATGAAACAAATATTTTTTTAAAAAAAAACTATAAAGAATTTTGTAAAAAAAAACTGAAAATAAAGAGTTAGAGTGTGGGGGACAGCCTGCAATAACATTGTCTGTGAAAGGTATATAAAATATTTATTTTTCCCGAAGCATCACAGTTTACGGACGCATCCGACCGGAAGCAATGCCAATTTTAACGAAACTAAAAACCAAGTTTCAAGAAAAAAAAAATATTTATATTTAACGAAAAGAGTACTTCCGAACCATGCGACCCAGCTTGACTCTCTCCTTTTCAATTTTGGCAGTCTCCTTTCGAGTCCAAGTGTAAAAAGTGACTTTTGTTTTGTTTAAGTAGTGTTTAAGTGCAGCACTTAAATTTAAAATCAATATACTAAAATACAAAAAAAAGGGGGACAAGCTTGGCCGGTGATTTAACGCCGCCGCAATCTTACCCACTCCTCTCAAAACACAACTTAAAACGCAGACCACCACGACCTTTTCGCCATACTTATAGTCACACCACCATCATTTTGGTGACCTGATATACCGTATACCAACTTCATTCTCGCTAGAAGCGTCCACGGCGGGCTGCGTCAAATTGAAATACATAAGCGCTTTACAAACACCGGAGATTTTTTTTTGTAAGAAAAACTCACACCTGAGCGCAGCATCAGCCATCTTCATCATATGCAGCGACATCAAGCTAGAAATTGATGCTGACGACCGCACCTCAGGCAGCCTCGTCACCATCCCCGTTTATCATCATCATCATCATCATCATCAACAACATCATCCTCAATAGCAGCGTCAAGAGCATCATCATCATAATCATCATCAACTGCATCGATATAATCCAATACATAAATGACATCCAGCGATCATCGAAGATTTCCTAATTTTGATAATTTTCATCATTACCACCAAAATCAAGATCTACCTCTACATCTCCATAACCCGCAATAGCCTTACCGATAAGTACATTTAATATACTGCATATCAAAAAAAAAAAAAGAAGTTAAGTATATAGATTTCATACATAGTAGAATATTAATGTGAAGTGAGTTCAAATGTTTTCGCATTAGATTTAAATATATAACTTTCCCCCGAATTTAGACCCAACATGCTGTGCACAACATAGCGGAGTTCCGGTGCTGTAAGATCAATGTCAACGGTGAGTTTTTTTTTCTTCTCTTCTTCAATTAAACATTTGAGCGAACTATCAACTTTGATAGGCAGTTATCATGTTAGTTGGTTACAATATATGTCAATAATGCCAAATCCTAAGAGTATGTTATGAAAAGTGTTATTATAAAATTTATGGCATAACCGACTGGTGGTGTAATGTAAGAAAGGTAGTTTACTTATCGGCGCAAATTTTAAGATTGTTTCCAGAGAAACACAATTTATAATTATTCTTAGCACAAACATTTTATAACATCGGGCTATGCTATTTAAATAAAACGATACATATAAGAGCTTTAAATTTGTATAACATTAAATTGCTTAATATCAATATAGGGTTAAAATAAGGTACATAGAAGTAATGAAGAAAATATTAATAAGGGAAAGTTAACAAACATAATAGATACATATAATTATCTGATATATTTATATTTAATGAACATTTTCGCACCTTTGATATATGATACGTGGTATAAGTACTATACCAGGTATTTGTTTATATATGTATCTATTTTTTTTTTCTTTTTTTGATTTAGTTTTAAGATATATTTGTTAAATAAAATATTAAAATGTTTAATACATGAGATATGAAAATCTTTCTTTCATATGTTCAAGGTCACATATTCATATAAAATGATGGCATAATTTTAATAGTGCGTGGGTGTAGAAGCGGTTCGGTTGAGATGTTTAAGGTGACGACACTGTGAGCTTTTAACGAGCTCACTTTTGCATTAGGGGCCATTAGTAAAATACAGAGTGGAACAATGGCCAAGGATTCATTATACCACTTCATAGATAGTGGACAGTGGGTGGGTCACACTCATGAAGCCAAACAACACCTTAGGTATTCCCAAATTTTTGTTGGTTTGTTTTTCGAAGTCGTTGTAAATGGACAGTGTAGCAAGTTAATTTTTTTTAAGACACGTGGTTCAGTTTAAGTACGGTGGTTCAGCGGTTGGTACAAGAACCCCCCCATTACGGCGAGCTAGGCCGAGCAAATAAGCAAGCATGTCCGCGTACCAACCGACTGAACAAACCTCAAGCTCCTCAGAGATATTTCGATAAGTCCTGTTAGTTCGAAGTACCTTTGGGGTTAACATCGCCTTCCACTTATGTATGTGATTATTTTTTTTAAATTTTCAAATTTTTTTTTTTGGATTGCTTGAGGGTGTCAGCTTCCGTTACACAGGTGGCGCCCAACGTGGGGCAACGACAACGATAGCAACGATGAAAAAAAACAAAAAAAGAGACATCCATAGTGATCTTGAATACAACGGTTATAATTTTTTTTTTGATGACCATATTTTCACGCTTTTAATTATAGCGGTCTTTGGTAGAAACATCGAATAAACACTAATCGTTTTATAATATTTAAGGGTATACTTTATGATCTGGTTCGTAAGGCGACCGGGACTTATCGGTTCTTAGAAATCACAGTGCGTCAGTAGCGTTTGAGATACCACTTTGTAATTTAATATACTCCCGTAACAGCTTTCATACGTTCATTATATGTTGTTGCCTTGCAATAAAATCTCTTACAACATTTAGTAACTTGCTATTCAGTACGAAATTTGTAAAATGTAATACTTTCAAAAGTACCAAATGTCCTCAACATTTTTAAGAATGAAATCATTCGAAGAGCAGCATTAACTTTTGGAATGGTTACTAAGTTTAAAGTTTCTTTCGACATTAATTTCGATAAAATTTTCCATGTCCGAGAGGAAACTTTTCGGTTTAAGTCTCCTCTGCCGTTGCGAGTAAGATTTTTTTATTATTATTGAAAGATAATTCGAAATAAAGCTTAGTAAAATAAAATATTTTTAAACAAATCAACGCAACGTAAACAAAACTTCAAAATATAACGCCACTACCAACAATCAACTTTTAACTTCTCCACCAAATTTTTTATAATTTTTTTTTGAAATCTTATACACATATGTACATATATATGAAATTTTATAAACATATACATATTCTAGTTTTCATATTTTTATTTTGAGGTTGAGTACATAGGACATTCTTTAATATTTATAAAAGTTTTCTACACATATGTACATATATATGAAATTTTATAAACATATACATATTCTAGTTTTCATTTTTTTATTTTGAGGTTGAGTACATAGGACATTCTTTAATATTTATAAAAGTTTTCTACAATTACCTTTGCAAAAAAAAAAAAAAATAATATGCCTCCGAGTAGGAGTAATCGCTCTCAAAACCCGCAAATAAATCGTTCAACGCGTAGAAACATCCGCGATGAGACAATAAATTCACAAAATGACACTCCAAATGTGCAATCCCGCGAAGACGAGCAAAACAATGAATGTCATATTTCGGTGGCGAATACGCAACCTTTTTCGAATGTTCTTTCTAGTAGCGCTAATCCTAGAACCCGAAACCCTGCGGACGAATCTATTGGAATCTCAAGTATTCCGGGTTTAAGTCGATCGGTTTTAGCAGATCGCAGCCTAACTCAGTACATTCAAGAAGTGGTTACTGCATCAGTAGGCTTAGGTCGCTGAGCGGATTTGCAAGTCTTACGTGAAGAATTTGCGAGAGAAAGGCAAGTCACGCGAGAAGAAGTTGCCGAAACTGTAAGAAAAACACATCAGGCAACCACTCCTCAAATTAATTCAAATGAGTATGACGTAAATCGAGTACAGTCACCACAACACTCTACAAATCGTGAACCTCACATACAAATCAACGAGCAAAGAGTAACTAGCTGTCCGGTACCTGACCCAGCAAACATTAGTGAAAATGCGCAAAACTTTATCAGACAACTTAATCGTCTGAATTTAAATTCCGACTCTCCGCCGGAAAGAAACGTCCCGTCCTGTACATCCCAAAGGACATTCGAATTCCGAAAGTGGGGATTAAAATTTGACAACAATCAGATGACAATTGACGAATTTTTGTTTCGGTTAAGTCGTTTGAAGGAGTGTTACGGTAGCACTTGGGAAGAAATCTTTTTTCATTTTCATCCTTTCGTCGCAGGACAGGTTGAAAATTGGTATTGGGTTTATCTTAAATCAAATCCCACTGCTGATTGGCGTACCCTTTGGATGGCCTTAATCGAACAATATAGAACTCTGGAAACAGATTCTGAGCTTTCGCGTCGAATGTTCGACAGGCGTCAAGGTCAAAATGAATGTTTTGACGATTTTTATAATGCTATATCGCAGTTGAATACAAGACTTCATTTCCCAAAACCACCTAGGGAAATAATTGATTTAATTAAGCAAAATGTGAAACGTCGGATTGGTGAATTACTTATTACGTACAACACCAACAGTCTACCGGAGATGGTCTACATTTGTAGAACCATTGAAAATTATGTTAACCAAAGTGATGGTTTACGGCCACGGCAACTGAACAACACCAATTTCAAGAGACAAATCAGTGCACTAGATGTTTCTTCTGAAATGGAAACGCCAGTTGAAATTGAGGCAGTACGACTTTCCGGTAACAGACGTGATACCAGCACTTATGTATGCTGGAATTGCAAAATCAAGGGTCACTCGTTTGTCCAATGTCCCAGCCCACAGCGTAACCTATTTTGTTACAAGTGCGGCTTGGAAAACACAACGACACCAAATTGTGGGAAGTGTTCGGGAAACCGAACACAGGGCAATTCGACGACCGGGGAGTTTTGTCCTTCAGCGACCCGGGAAAATCCTCATTAAGTTTCGAGAATTCTCAAAATCATAATATACAAACTATTAATGAATTACCACAAATATCTAACAATATAATGAACTTGCATAATTCTAAAACAAACATCTTAAAAAACTCAGGAGAGACTTTAAAAATCAATTTACCCGTAAATAAACCAAAAACTCTTCACGAGCGGTTGGTTAACTACTATCAAGTGTGCAGTCGGATTTTTAAATGCGAAATCCCAAAACGTATTTTAAAGTTGCGGGAGCGTTTTAAAAATAAGAAACAGATGTATGAGTGATTTCATCTACGATACTTGACGGGGCTGAAGACCCAAGACCATACCCCAGTGTCTCACTTTTTGGCCAGCAAATGCTAGGTCTTCTAGATAGCGGCGCTAGTATTAGCTGTTTAGGAAAAGGGTGTTTGGAGGTCATCAGAAACGCCAATGTCGTTCCAAAATCGTTCACATCCTGCATTATGACTGCGAGTGGACAGTCTCAATCGATCGTTGGAGTTGTAAAAACAAAAGTGATTTACAAAGGAGTCTCAAAAGAGATAACATTGTATTTAATACCCGAATTAGAACAGCAGTTGTACCTGGGGGTTAATTTTTGGAGGTCATTTGAGATTGCACCTCAAGTGATTTCTGAAATTTCGTCACGTATACAGCAAGATTCATGCGATTTAAACGTTCACGACTTGTCAAAAGATGAAGCCAGGGAACTCGAAAGTGTCAAGAGTTTATTTCCATCTTGTGTCAAGTGTGGGTTCGGAAAAACCAAACTCGAAGAACACAACATTAAAACTGGGGATGCCGAGCCCATCAAACAAAGACACTATCCCGTGTCTCCAGCGGTACAAGCTATCATGTATGAGGAACTGGATAGAATGCTAGCGATGGACGTGATTGAGGAGAGCGATAGTGCTTGGAATTCTCCGGTAGTCTTGGTTCGAAAGCCCGGAAAGGTGCGCTTATGCCTTGACTCCCGGAAAGTTAACCAGGTTACCAAAAAGGATGCTTATCCACTCCCTCATATTGAGGGTTTACTAGGACGTCTTTCGGAGACACACTATATTTCTAGTATAGATCTGAAGGATGCGTTCTGGCAGATACCGCTGGAAAAGGCATCTCGAGAAAAGACGGCGTTTACTGTGCCTGGTAGACCCCTTTATCAATTCAAGGTTATGCCCTTTGGCCTTTGCAATGCGGCACAACGCATGTGCAGGCTTATGGACAAAGTGGTGCCGCACGAATTGAAACAAAACATCTTCGTGTACCTTGACGATCTTTTAATTATTTCACTAACGTTTAAAGAACACCTGGAGCTTTTACGGCTCGTAGCGTGACCGAGTTAGAATGCTTAGCGGCAGTCATGGGAGTAGAAAGATTTCGCTCATTCGTCGAGGGTCTAGACTTTACAATTGTGACGGACCACGCGAGAAGTGGCTTATGAGTCAGAAGGACCTGAGTGGACGGCTAGCTAGATGGAGTCTACGGCTTCAGCGATTTTCTTTTAACATAGAGCACCGAAAGGTCGCAGAATGTGGTGCCAGATGCACTATCAAGAGTTTACGCTATTGATAGTATATCTGACACTGCGTATAATGTGAAATCTTCCGATGTTCTGTGTATCGACCTTGCAGATCCGTCCTTCAAATCGGATGAGTATTTCGAGTTGATCAAAACAATTGAGAAAAATAAAGACCAGCTTCCAGACCTCCTTGTCTCAGACGGTTTTGTGTACAAGAAGGTAAAATTTTGCACAGGGAATTCTGGAGATGACAACTTAGTCTGGAAACTCTGGATCCCCAAATGATTAGCCAAAACTCTGATTCTTTTGGCACATGAACCGCCAAAAGCCTCGCATGGTGGCATCTCAAAAACTTTGTATCGTTTGCGTGAGCGCTTCTACTGGCCTAATATGGCGGCTGAGGTGAAGCCTTTATCGCAGACTGCAAAGTTTGTATAACTTCAAAAGCTCCGAACTCGGCATTGAGACCGCAAATGGGCCAAGCCTTTATTGTGGACAGGCCATTTCAACATATATATATAGATTTTCTTGGGCCATATCCAAGATCGAAAAGTGGAAATATTTATATGATCGTATGTGTAGACCAACTGACCAAATTTGTTGTTGTTTCTCCTTTGCGTAAAGCAACAGGGGAAGCAGCGATCAAGTTTTTAGAAGAGAACGTCTTCATGATATATGGAGTACCGGAATCAGTATTATCTGACAACGGGAAACAATTCACCGGTAAAGAATTTTCCAAATTTCTTAACAATTACGATGTGAAACACGTTAAAACGGCCTTTTATTCGCCACAGGCAAACGCGAGTGAACGAGTTAATAGATCTATATTATCCGCTATAAGGTCTTACATAGGTCCGAAGCAAGATAGTTGGGATAGATACCTCCCACATATAATAAGTGCCTTAAGAACAACCATACATGCGGCAATTGGTATGTCACCCCATGAGGCGCTATTCGGTCAGCCTAAAATAGAACACGGATCTGATTACGTTTTGCTTCAAAAGCTAAAGAGTCTGAATAATCCAGAATTTGATGTTCTGCCGAAAGCAGCGAAAATGAATATCGTTCATAATCGCATAAAGAAGTCTTTGGCTAAAGCTCACATAATTTATGAACGAAGTTATAACACTCGTAGTAAAAATACCCAATTTAAGGAAGGCCAAATAGTATTCAAGCGAAAAAAGCGTAATGCCAAATTGTGTCCCAAATTCACACAGGCTAAAATAAAATCCATAATCTCAAATAATATGTTTCAATTACAGGATATAAATGGAAATGACATTGGGGTTTTCCACGCAAAAGACATACGTGTGTAATATTCGAAACTTCTCAGTTCGTACGTACATATATCTCAGAGGTTGGATCGCCTAACTCCTGTCCTTTTTCCAACTATCTGATTTGCGCTTGTGCTTAATCAATTAGATTGGTTTGTGGGGGACAGCCTGCAATAACATTGTCTGTGAAAGGTATATAAAATATTTATTTTTCCCGAAGCATCACAGTTTACGGACGCATCCGACCGAAAGCAATGACAATTTTAACGAAACTAAAAACCAAGTTTCAAGAAAAAAAAATATTTTTATTTAACGAAAAGAGTACTTCCGAACCATGCGACCCAGCTTGACTCTCTCTTTTTCAATTTTGGCAGCCGCAGGTGCAGGAGTAAAATTATTAGGCTCCTTTCGAGTCCAAGTGTAAAAAGTGACTTTTGTTTTGTTTAAGTAGTGTTTAAGTGCAGCACTTAAATTTAAAATCAATATACTAAAATACAAAAAAAAGGGGGACAAGCTTGGCCGGTGATTTAACGCCGCCGCAATCTTACCCACTCCTCTCAAAACACAACTTAAAACGCAGACCACCACGACCTTTTCGCCATACTTATAGTCACACCACCATCATTTTGGTGACCTGATATACCGTATACCAACTTCATTCTCGCTAGAAGCGTCCACGGCGGGCTGCGTCAAATTGAAATACATAAGCGCTTTACAAACACCGGAGATTTTTTTTTGTAAGAAAAACTCACTCATAAAACTCACACCTGAGCGCAGCATCAGCCATCTTCATCATATGCAGCGACATCAAGCTAGAAATTGATGCTGACGACCGCACCTCAGGCAGCCTCGTCACCATCCCCGTTTATCATCATCATCATCATCATCATCAACAACATCATCCTCAATAGCAGCGTCAAGAGCATCATCATCATAATCATCATCAACTGCATCGATATAATCCAATACATAAATGACATCCAGCGATCATCGAAGATTTCCTAATTTTGATAATTTTCATCATTACCACCAAAATCAAGATCTACCTCTACATCTCCATAACCCGCAATAGACTTACCGATAAGTACATTTAATATACTGCATATCAACAAAAAAAAAGAAGTTAAGTATATAGATTTCATACATAGTAGAATATTAATGTGAAGTGAGTTCAAATGTTTTCGCATTAGATTTAAATATATAACTTTCCCCCGAATTTAGACCCAACATGCTGTGCACAACATAGCGGAGTTCCGGTGCTGTAAGATCAATGTCAACGGTGAGTTTTTTTTTCTTCTCTTCTTCAATTAAACATTTGAGCGAACTATCAACTTTGATAGGCAGTTATCATGTTAGTTGGTTACAATATATGTCAATAATGCCAAATCCTAAGAGTATGTTATGAAAAGTGTTATTATAAAATTTATGGCATAACCGACTGGTGGTGTAATGTAAGAAAGGTAGTTTACTTATCGGCGCAAATTTTAAGATTGTTTCCAGAGAAACACAATTTATAATTATTCTTAGCACAAACATTTTATAACATCGGGCTATGCTATTTAAATAAAACGATACATATAAGAGCTTTAAATTTGTATAACATTAAATTGCTTAATATCAATATAGGGTTAAAATAAGGTACATAGAAGTAATGAAGAAAATATTAATAAGGGAAAGTTAACAAACATAATAGATACATATAATTATCTGATATATTTATATTTAATGAACATTTTCGCACCTTTGATATATGATACGTGGTATAAGTACTATACCAGGTATTTGTTTATATATGTATCTATTTTTTTTTTCTTTTTTTGATTTAGTTTTAAGATATATTTGTTAAATAAAATATTAAAATGTTTAATACATGAGATATGAAAATCTTTCTTTCATATGTTCAAGGTCACATATTCATATAAAATGATGGCATAATTTTAATAGTGCGTGGGTGTAGAAGCGGTTCGGTTGAGATGTTTAAGGTGACGACACTGTGAGCTTTTAACGAGCTCACTTTTGCATTAGGGGCCATTAGTAAAATACAGAGTGGAACAATGGCCAAGGATTCATTATACCACTTCATAGATAGTGGACAGTGGGTGGGTCACACTCATGAAGCCAAACAACACCTTAGGTATTCCCAAATTTTTGTTGGTTTGTTTTTCGAAGTCGTTGTAAATGGACAGTGTAGCAAGTTAATTTTTTTTAAGACATGTTAATTAAGTACGGTGGTTCAGCGGTTGGTACAAGAACCCCCCCATTACGGCGAGCTAGGCCGAGCAAATAAGCAAGCATGTCCGCGTACCAACCGACTGAACAAACCTCAAGCTCCTCAGAGATATTTCGATAAGTCCTGTTAGTTCGAAGTACCTTTGGGGTTAACATCGCCTTCCACTTATGTATGTGATTATTTTTTTTAAATTTTCAAAATTTTTTTTTTGGATTGCTTGAGGGTGTCAGCTTCCGTTACACAGGTGGCGCCCAACGTGGGGCAACGACAACGATAGCAACGATGAAAAAAAAAAAAAAAGAGACATCCATAGTGATCTTGAATACAACGGTTATAATTTTTTTTTGATGACCATATTTTCACGCTTTTAATTATAGCGGTCTTTGGTAGAAACATCGAATAAACACTAATCGTTTTATAATATTTAAGGGTATACTTTATGATCTGGTTCGTAAGGCGACCGGGACTTATCGGTTCTTAGAAATCACAGTGCGTCAGTAGCGTTTGAGATACCACTTTGTAATTTAATATACTCCCGTAACAGCTTTCATACGTTCATTATATGTTGTTGCCTTGCAATAAAATCTCTTACAACATTTAGTAACTTGCTATTCAGTACGAAATTTGTAAAATGTAATACTTTCAAAAGTACCAAATGTCCTCAACATTTTTAAGAATGAAATCATTTGAAGAGCAGCATTAACTTTTGGAATGGTTACTAAGTTTAAAGTTTCTTTCGACATTAATTTCGATAAAATTTTCCATGTCCGAGAGGAAACTTTTCGGTTTAAGTCTCCTCTGCCGTTGCGAGTAAGATTTTTTTATTATTATTGAAAGATAATTCGAAATAAAGCTTAGTAAAATAAAATATTTTTAAACAAATCAACGCAACGTAAACAAAACTTCAAAATATAACGCCACTACCAACAATCAACTTTTAACTTCTCCACCAAATTTTTTTTTGAAATCTTATACACATATGTACATATATATGAAATTTTATAAACATATACATATTCTAGTTTTCATTTTTTTATTTTGAGGTTGAGTACATAGGACATTCTTTAATATTTATAAAAGTTTTCTACAATTACCTTTGCAAAAAAAAAAAAAAATAATATGCCTCCGAGTAGGAGTAATCGCTCTCAAAACCCGCAAATAAATCGTTCAACGCGTAGAAACATCCGCGATGAGACAATAAATTCACAAAATGACACTCCAAATGTGCAATCCCGCGAAGACGAGCAAAACAATGAATGTCATATTTCGGTGGCGAATACGCAACCTTTTTCGAATGTTCTTTCTAGTAGCGCTAATCCTAGAACCCGAAACCCTGCGGACGAATCTATTGGAATCTCAAGTATTCCGGGTTTAAGTCGATCGGTTTTAGCAGATCGCAGCCTAACTCAGTACATTCAAGAAGTGGTTACTGCATCAGTAGGCTTAGGTCGCTGAGCGGATTTGCAAGTCTTACGTGAAGAATTTGCGAGAGAAAGGCAAGTCACGCGAGAAGAAGTTGCCGAAACTGTAAGAAAAACACATCAGGCAACCACTCCTCAAATTAATTCAAATGAGTATGACGTAAATCGAGTACAGTCACCACAACACTCTACAAATCGTGAACCTCACATACAAATCAACGAGCAAAGAGTAACTAGCTGTCCGGTACCTGACCCAGCAAACATTAGTGAAAATGCGCAAAACTTTATCAGACAACTTAATCGTCTGAATTTAAATTCCGACTCTCCGCCGGAAAGAAACGTCCCGTCCTGTACATCCCAAAGGACATTCGAATTCCGAAAGTGGGGATTAAAATTTGACAACAATCAGATGACAATTGACGAATTTTTGTTTCGGTTAAGTCGTTTGAAGGAGTGTTACGGTAGCACTTGGGAAGAAATCTTTTTTCATTTTCATCCTTTCGTCGCAGGACAGGTTGAAAATTGGTATTGGGTTTATCTTAAATCAAATCCCACTGCTGATTGGCGTACCCTTTGGATGGCCTTAATCGAACAATATAGAACTCTGGAAACAGATTCTGAGCTTTCGCGTCGAATGTTCGACAGGCGTCAAGGTCAAAATGAATGTTTTGACGATTTTTATAATGCTATATCGCAGTTGAATACAAGACTTCATTTCCCAAAACCACCTAGGGAAATAATTGATTTAATTAAGCAAAATGTGAAACGTCGGATTGGTGAATTACTTATTACGTACAACACCAACAGTCTACCGGAGATGGTCTACATTTGTAGAACCATTGAAAATTACGTTAACCAAAGTGATGGTTTACGGCCACGGCAACTGAACAACACCAATTTCAAGAGACAAATCAGTGCACTAGATGTTTCTTCTGAAATGGAAACGCCAGTTGAAATTGAGGCAGTACGACTTTCCGGTAACAGACGTGATACCAGCACTTATGTATGCTGGAATTGCAAAATCAAGGGTCACTCGTTTGTCCAATGTCCCAGCCCACAGCGTAACCTATTTTGTTACAAGTGCGGCTTGGAAAACACAACGACACCAAATTGTGGGAAGTGTTCGGGAAACCGAACACAGGGCAATTCGACGACCGGGGAGTTTTGTCCTTCAGCGACCCGGGAAAATCCTCATTAAGTTTCGAGAATTCTCAAAATCATAATATACAAACTATTAATGAATTACCACAAATATCTAACAATATAATGAACTTGCATAATTCTAAAACAAACATCTTAAAAAACTCAGGAGAGACTTTAAAAATCAATTTACCCGTAAATAAACCAAAAACTCTTCACGAGCGGTTGGTTAACTACTATCAAGTGTGCAGTCGGATTTTTAAATGCGAAATCCCAAAACGTATTTTAAAGTTGCGGGAGCGTTTTAAAAATAAGAAACAGATGTATGAGTGATTTCATCTACGATACTTGACGGGGCTGAAGACCCAAGACCATACCCCAGTGTCTCACTTTTTGGCCAGCAAATGCTAGGTCTTCTAGATAGCGGCGCTAGTATTAGCTGTTTAGGAAAAGGGTGTTTGGAGGTCATCAGAAACGCCAATGTCGTTCCAAAATCGTTCACATCCTGCATTATGACTGCGAGTGGACAGTCTCAATCGATCGTTGGAGTTGTAAAAACAAAAGTGATTTACAAAGGAGTCTCAAAAGAGATAACATTGTATTTAATACCCGAATTAGAACAGCAGTTGTACCTGGGGGTTAATTTTTGGAGGTCATTTGAGATTGCACCTCAAGTGATTTCTGAAATTTCGTCACGTATACAGCAAGATTCATGCGATTTAAACGTTCACGACTTGTCAAAAGATGAAGCCAGGGAACTCGAAAGTGTCAAGAGTTTATTTCCATCTTGTGTCAAGTGTGGGTTCGGAAAAACCAAACTCGAAGAACACAACATTAAAACTGGGGATGCCGAGCCCATCAAACAAAGACACTATCCCGTGTCTCCAGCGGTACAAGCTATCATGTATGAGGAACTGGATAGAATGCTAGCGATGGACGTGATTGAGGAGAGCGATAGTGCTTGGAATTCTCCGGTAGTCTTGGTTCGAAAGCCCGGAAAGGTGCGCTTATGCCTTGACTCCCGGAAAGTTAACCAGGTTACCAAAAAGGATGCTTATCCACTCCCTCATATTGAGGGTTTACTAGGACGTCTTTCGGAGACACACTATATTTCTAGTATAGATCTGAAGGATGCGTTCTGGCAGATACCGCTGGAAAAGGCATCTCGAGAAAAGACGGCGTTTACTGTGCCTGGTAGACCCCTTTATCAATTCAAGGTTATGCCCTTTGGCCTTTGCAATGCGGCACAACGCATGTGCAGGCTTATGGACAAAGTGGTGCCGCACGAATTGAAACAAAACATCTTCGTGTACCTTGACGATCTTTTAATTATTTCACTAACGTTTAAAGAACACCTGGAGCTTTTACGGCTCGTAGCGTGACCGAGTTAGAATGCTTAGCGGCAGTCATGGGAGTAGAAAGATTTCGCTCATTCGTCGAGGGTCTAGACTTTACAATTGTGACGGACCACGCGAGAAGTGGCTTATGAGTCAGAAGGACCTGAGTGGACAGCTAGCTAGATGGAGTCTACGGCTTCAGCGATTTTCTTTTAACATAGAGCACCGAAAGGTCGCAGAATGTGGTGCCAGACGCACTATCAAGAGTTTACGCTATTGATAGTATATCTGACACTGCGTATAATGTGAAATCTTCCGATGTTCTGTGTATCGACCTTGCAGATCCGTCCTTCAAATCGGATGAGTATTTCGAGTTGATCAAAACAATTGAGAAAAATAAAGACCAGCTTCCAGACCTCCTTGTCTCAGACGGTTTTGTGTACAAGAAGGTAAAATTTTGCACAGGGAATTCTGGAGATGACAACTTAGTCTGGAAACTCTGGATCCCCAAATGATTAGCCAAAACTCTGATTCTTTTGGCACATGAACCGCCAAAAGCCTCGCATGGTGGCATCTCAAAAACTTTGTATCGTTTGCGTGAGCGCTTCTACTGGCCTAATATGGCGGCTGAGGTGAAGCCTTTATCGCAGACTGCAAAGTTTGTATAACTTCAAAAGCTCCGAACTCGGCATTGAGACCGCAAATGGGCCAAGCCTTTATTGTGGACAGGCCATTTCAACATATATATATAGATTTTCTTGGGCCATATCCAAGATCGAAAAGTGGAAATATTTATATGATCGTATGTGTAGACCAACTGACCAAATTTGTTGTTGTTTCTCCTTTGCGTAAAGCAACAGGGGAAGCAGCGATCAAGTTTTTAGAAGAGAACGTCTTCATGATATATGGAGTACCGGAATCAGTATTATCTGACAACGGGAAACAATTCACCGGTAAAGAATTTTCCAAATTTCTTAACAATTACGATGTGAAACACGTTAAAACGGCCTTTTATTCGCCACAGGCAAACGCGAGTGAACGAGTTAATAGATCTATATTATCCGCTATAAGGTCTTACATAGGTCCGAAGCAAGATAGTTGGGATAGATACCTCCCACATATAATAAGTGCCTTAAGAACAACCATACATGCGGCAATTGGTATGTCACCCCATGAGGCGCTATTCGGTCAGCCTAAAATAGAACACGGATCTGATTACGTTTTGCTTCAAAAGCTAAAGAGTCTGAATAATCCAGAATTTGATGTTCTGCCGAAAGCAGCGAAAATGAATATCGTTCATAATCGCATAAAGGAGTCTTTGGCTAAAGCTCACATAATTTATGAACGAAGTTATAACACTCGTAGTAAAAATACCCAATTTAAGGAAGGCCAAATAGTATTCAAGCGAAAAAAGCGTAATGCCAAATTGTGTCCCAAATTCACACAGGCTAAAATAAAATCCATAATCTCAAATAATATGTTTCAATTACAGGATATAAATGGAAATGACATTGGGGTTTTCCACGCAAAAGACATACGTGTGTAATATTCGAAACTTCTCAGTTCGTACGTTCATATATCTCAGAGGTTGGATCGCCTAACTCCTGTCCTTTTTCCAACTATCTGATTTGCGCTTGTGCTTAATCAATTAGATTGGTTTGTGGGGGACAGCCTGCAATAACATTGTCTGTGAAAGGTATATAAAATATTTATTTTTCCCGAAGCATCACAGTTTACGGACGCATCCGACCGAAAGCAATGACAATTTTAACGAAACTAAAAACCAAGTTTCAAGAAAAAAAAATATTTTTATTTAACGAAAAGAGTACTTCCGAACCATGCGACCCAGCTTGACTCTCTCTTTTTCAATTTTGGCAGCCGCAGGTGCAGGAGTAAAATTATTAGGCTCCTTTCGAGTCCAAGTGTAAAAAGTGACTTTTGTTTTGTTTAAGTAGTGTTTAAGTGCAGCACTTAAATTTAAAATCAAAATACTAAAATACAAAAAAAAAGGGGGACAAGCGTGGCCGGTGATTTAACGCCGCCGCAATCTTACCCTCTCCTCTCAAAACACAACTTAAAACGCAGACCACCACGACCTTTTCGCCATACTTATAGTCACACCACCATCATTTTGGTGACCTGATATAACGTATACCAACTTCATTCTCGCTAGAAGCGTCCACGGCAGGCTGCGTCAAATTAAAATACATAAGCGCTTTACAAACACCGGAGATTTTTTTTTGTAAGAAAAACTCACTCATAAAACTCACACCTGAGCGCAGACATCCACCCACACCATCTTCATCATATGCAGCGACATCAAGCTAGAAATTGATGCTGACGACCGCACCTCAGGCAGCCTCGTCACCATCCCCGTTTATCATCATCATCATCAACAACATCATCCTCATCATCAGTGTTATTAAAAAAAAGTGTTATTATAAAATTTATGGCATAACCGACTGGTGGTGTAATGTAAGAAAGGTAGTTTACTTATCGGCGCAACTTTTTATGATTGTTTCCAGAGAAACACAATTCATAATTATTCTTGGCACATACATCGGGCTATGCTATTTAAATAAAACGATACATATAAGAGCTTTAAATTTGTATAACATTAAATTGCTTAATATCAATATAGGGTTAAAATGAGGTACATAGAAGTAATGAAGAGAATATAAATAAGGGAAAGTTAACAAACATAATAGATACATATAAAGGGTGATTTTTTAGCTGGTTTGGTTTTGGCAACACTGGTTTTGACAGCTGACGTGTGTTTAGTACCTTGTGTCACTGTCAAACAGCTTCAGTTTGGTTTGCAATTTAACCATGGATCGTCTTACAAATGAACAACGCTTGCAAATTATTGAATTTTACTATCAAAATTCGTGCTCGGTTCAAAATGTTCATCGCGCGCTGCTTCCATTTTATGATCGGCATTCTCGACCTTCTGAGCAGTCTATTCGGAAGATTGTGACCAAATTTCGCACCAAATTTACTTTGTTGGACATTAAACCACCAACACGTTTACGTACTGTGCGTATTGAAGAAAATATTGCGGCCGTATCAGCTAGTGTGACAGAAGACCGCGAAATGTCGATTCGGCGCCGTTCCCAGCAGTTAGGCCTTTGTTACAGCACTACGTGGAAAATTTTGCGGAAGGATTTGGGCGTAAAGCCTTTTAAGATACAGCTGGTGCAAGAACTAAAGCCAGCCGACCTACCACAACGCCGAATTTTTGGTGAATGGGCTCTTGGAAAGCTGGCCGAGGATCCGCTTTTTTATCGAAAAATTGTGTTCAGCGATGAGGCTCATTTTTGGTTGAATGGGTACGTAAATAAGCAAAATTGCCGCATTTGGAGTGAAGATCAGCCAGAAGCATTGCAACAGCTACCAATGCATCCCGAAAAAGCCACGGTTTGGTGCGGTTTATGGGCCGGCGGCATTATTGGGCAATATTTCTTCAAAGATGATGCGAATCGCAGCGTTACTGTCAATGGTGAACGCTACCGAGCGATGATAACAAACTTTTTTTTGCCCGAAATGGAAGTTCTTGACTTGCATGATATGTGGTTTCAACAAGACGGTGCCACATGCCACACAGCACGCGAAACAATGGCGCAATTGCGAGGCGAGTTTGGTGAACAGTTAATTTCACGTTTCGGGCCGGTCAATTGGCCGCCTAGATCGTGCGATTTGACACCATTAGATTATTTTTTGTGGAAGTATGCCAAGGCTAATGTGTATAGGGACAAGCCCGCTTCGATTGACGCACTGGAAGCCAACATCCATGCATTCATTCGTGAGATACCGGCCGATATGTGTGAAAGAGTATGCCAAAATTGGACTCAGCGGATGGGCTACCTGAGACGCAGCCGCGGTCAACATTTGCATGAAATTATCTTTAAACATTAAATTGCAAGGTTCAAACTATCGATTCAAATAAATATTTCATTCATTTTTTCGATTTTTTTGTGTTTTTTTTTTAAAAAAAGTTCTAAACCTCTTAAAAAATCACCCTTTAGTTATCTGATATATTTATATTTAATGAACATTTTCGCACATTTGATATATGATACGTGGTATAAGTACTATACCAGGTTTTTTTTATATATGTATCTATTTTTTTTTTCTTTTTTTGATTTAGTTTTAAGATATATTTGTTAAATAAAATATTAAAATGTTTAATACATGAGATATGAAAATCTTTCTTTCATATGTTCAAGGTCACATATTCATATAAAATGATGGCATAATTTTAATAGTGCGTGGGTGTAGAAGCGGTTCGGTTGAGATGTTTAAGGTGACGACACTGTGAGCTTTTAACGAGCTCACTTTTGCATTAGGGGCCATTAGTAAAATACAGAGTGGAACAATGGCCAAGGATTCATTATACCACTTCATAGATAGTGGACAGTGGGTGGGTCACACTCAGGAAGCCAAACAACACCTTAGGTATTCCCAAATTTTTGTTGGTTTGTTTTTCGAATTCGTTGTGAATGGACAGTGTAGCAAGTTAATTTTTTAGGACATGTTAATTAAGTACGGTGGTTCAGCGGTTGGTACAAGAACCCCCCATTACGGCGAGCTAGTCCGAGCAATAAGCAAGCATGTCCGCGTACCAACCGACTGAACAAACCTCAAGCTCCTCAGAGATATTTCGATAAGTCCTGTTAGTTCGAAGTACCTTTGGGGTTAACATCGCCTTCCACTTATGTATGTGATAATTTTTTTTAAATTTTCAAAATTTTTTTTTCTTTGGATTGCTTGAACAAGAACAAGAAAAAGAAGCTAAAGTAATTCAATGTGAAAATTATTGGAAATACCGACCGAAAAGAGTTATTAAAATACCTAAAAGATTAAATTATGATAGCGTATGGATTTTCGGCTTATCATATAGTTATTTCTAATTGGTATAATTTTTATTTTGGTGATATACTTTTTTTTAAAAAAAAGGGGAAAACTGTTGTGTATGAAAAGTTTTTTGACTCTCTGTACACACACGTCTACTTAACTTCGACTGTAGCCATACAGAAATGCGAAACAGTTTTATATACTCCGTTAGGCTTATTCACCTATTGTATAGTTTTATATAAGTTAGTCTTATAAGTTGCTTTACGAAATAAGGAACACAGAAAATGAGACGCGTGGTTTTATTTACTAAGAAATAACAAATTTAAAGGCCTACAAATTGGTGACGGGCGTACGGACGGACATTGCTAAATAGGATAGGGTTTAAACATCCAGAGTTTCCGTCTTTATTGCTTACAGTGATTTTATCATCGTATTCATTAACTGCAAATATTGCGCGTTTTTGATTTAGAAGGCAGCAGAGTACTCACATAGATAGAGTTATTGTATCTACCTTAGAAATTTTGGTGCCGCACGTCACTGGTTTAAAGCATATCTGTAATCCTGCACTAATACTCTATTTCCCTGCGCTGACAGAAATTAAAAGTTGTGTCTGTTAGTGCCTCAAAAAATAAACTCTACACATATCCGAAAATCGAATGTTTGTTAAGCAAAAAAATTCTATATCGCAAGAATTTGTATGAAAATAGATCTTTCTTCCTTAATTTTGATGAGGTTATGAGCTGCGTTAGGTAACGTTAGGTTAGTTTGAAGTGGCCGATTCACTTAGACCAAACAGACGTCCCGTTGTGGTACCGCGTGGATCTAAACTTTTAAAATCTACTCGTAAAACCATTTGGTGCTCTGGATATAGCAAAAGAAGCCACCTAGGTTGACCTTTCGTTTCTGGGAGAGAGCAGGACAAGTGCAAAGAAGGTGTAGGATTGTCTTCTCTTCCTTCTCGTCCATGCACCTTATACAAAAGTCATTTGAGTACATGCCAAGCCTAATTGCATGCTTGTCTATAAGACAGTGTCAATTGATGACACCTATTGATCTCTGACGTGCAGTCTTTTTAGAGAAATCAAACACTTCGAGAGTTTTAGATCCACCTTAGGCCAAATCCGCTTTGTCGCTATTCAAGTTGTGCCACTTGTCCACCTAAGGTTAGTTTTCTCAATAGCTTCTAATATTAGCATTAGTTTGCATGTGGCAATTAGAATGCCTAAGGAACTTTTATTAGGTGATATATCAGGGGGTGTGGTTCCGTGCTTTGCGAGTTCGTCGGCCTTGTTGTTCCCTAGAATATCTCTATGCCCTGGGACCAAGCAGAGGTGAATGTTGACATCCTTCGACATCTCCCTTAGAGAGGATCGGCATTATAGGGCCATTACAGAGCTTAGAAAAACTGAGTCTAGTGATTTTAAGACCGCTTGGCTGGGAAGATTTGGATATTTCTAGCTTAAATCACGTTTCTTTTCAGCTAAGATAAGCCTTTCTTAATCGACATGACTTCCGCCTGAAACTCACTGCAATGATTGCGAACTTAAATTTAGTCTATCTGAAAAAATGCCACCACATACCCCTTGATCATATTTTGATCAATCGGTGTAGATGTGGATCGATTCATCTTATGCCAGATTACTTTCGTCCCAGATTGATCTGGATGTAATAGTACACTAGCGAATTCTTGCAAACTGAGGCTGATGTGTGGTGTAGTATATATTTCTATTCTAGGAAGGGTCTTAAATAGATTTAGAATACCAGGGTGGCCAAATTCTTTCTCGGTCCACTGGGATGTTGCCGAGTTAGGAGCCAATTGTCTGCTTAAGATGTCGAGTGATTTCAAATGAATACAGGAATGCTGCCGAGTGAGTAGTACGAAGTGCACCACTCATGTATAGACAAGCTGATCGCTGAACTTTGTTTGTCGCGATATGTCGCAATGTTTAAGGCGGTCCACCAGATCACCACACCGTACTAGAGTAAAGGTCTTACAACCGAGATATATAGCCAACCTGTACTGCGGGGTTGATGATCCCATCTATTACCAATTGCTTTCTTGCAAGAAAAATAGAACTGTTGCTTTCCTAACTCTGTCTATATCAGATTTCCAGTTAAGTTTTTTATCCATGATTATACCCACATATTTTGCTTCGTCAAAGAAGACTAGGCTGGTAAATTCGGTTTTGTGTTGGTTTACCCACAGCCCGCAACGGTCTGTCCAGATTGTAAGCTTGTTGAGAGCATTCTGAAGGAGTTCATTAAAGGTATTGAGATGCTTTCTTGAGACGGCAATAGCAACGTCATCTGCATAGGGGATCACTCTACAGCCTTTTTCTCTAGATATATAATCAGCTCGTTCACCACTAAGTTCCGGAGAAGGGGAGATAGGATCCTACCCTGAGATCCTGGGTATGGATATCTATCAAGATGTCCAGAGTTTTTTAAAAGAAAGATGATAGACTGATATCTTTGGTATTTACATGGGAACATTTGCCAGCTTTGGGTACGAAAACCACTTTTACATTTAGCCATAGCAGTGGAATGTGGAAGAGTTTCAAGCAACTCTTCATGATTACCTTTAGCGTTTGTAGTACAACATCGTGTTTTTTTTGTTATTGGGCTCGTATTATGCCATCTGGTCCTGGAGATTTGTATGGCTTGAAGCATTGCAAAGCCCAATGCAACCTAAATTATAATAAAAGTAATCAAGCAAATCAAGCGATTCTTCGCTGGAGGATATCCAGGAGCCGTGTTGTTTTATTAAAGAGAGAGGTTTAATGGGATTACATTTGTTCCTAAGATCTTTATGTGTTCGTAACTATGCATCTGGTTGTATGCAATTCTGTGTGCTTTCGTGTAAACAAATTCTACGTCATGGTGACGTCAGGATGTCATCACTTCTTTTAGTACCTTAAGTTAGTTTGTTCTTTAAGTTTGATCTTCCATTCTATAATGTGGTTTCCAGTACAATTTGATATTTTGACCCTATGAGTGCGCTTTTATGGCTGGTAAGTCCACAATTCACAAATACTCACACTACGATAGCTCTTGGAAAAAATCCTAGAAGTTAGTTTAGATAGATACTCACTAGGGACGTAAATGGAATGTGGTTAAGTTAACTGAGAGCGAACTTGAATGTTTGTACATACCTATGATAAAAGAAAAATCTGTTATTTTCTTTAAATAAAAAGTTTTCCACTCCATGCATATCACTCGTGTTGCGTCTTTATTCTCAAATGAAAAATACACAGTAGACTCTTCTCACAATATACAATTCAGGCATCAAACGCATGATCCAAAATATAAGAAAAGGCTACAGTCCGCTTGGGGCGAAGAGTATGATACCCTATCCATATCGCTATATGCCCCAAATAAAAAAGCATTAAGAAGATGATGGATAACATTTTTTTTCGCTTTCTATGAAAATTTTCGAAGAAAACAGCATTTTAGTGAAAAACGCCCACAAAAAGTAGGCGTTGCAAAAAACTTTATATGAAAAACTTATGAAGGAGGGCAGTGCCTATATATCTTCTGAAGGTTATAACGCTCTATCTCTCTAAGTTTAGCTTTAAAACGTTTTTTTCTAAATTGTGAGCGTGGCAGTGGGCGTATTCAAAAAAAATTGTGCACTTAACCATTTCGGAGCCCAAGGGAATATGTGGTCCAAATTTCAGCTTCCTAGCTTAATTTTAAAGGCCTAAAAATTGCGTACGGACGGACGGACGGACATTGCTAACTAGTCTTAGGATTTGGTTTAGATCATAAATATATATACTTTTATGGGTCTACGACGAATATTAAATTATCAAAATTAATATACCCTTAGGATAGGGTATAAAAATAAACAACCACAAACTAAATTTACAATTTTTATTATTTAAATTTTACACGATTATTGACGATTATATAAAAAATTTACTGTCCGGAAATCATACTATTGTTTATTTCATTTATTAATTTGTTCTATTGTTAAATTGTAAAAAAATATTAAATGATTTTTGTGATCTATCAGAATTATACTAATATTCAAACTTTGTTGCAATTTTAGAAATTATTGGACATTTATTAAAAATACTAACAATTATTGTTTATTTTTTAATGGAAAGCAGAGTTTAATTGAATTTATTTATTATTTAACAAAATATTGGACAATAATTCTAATAATAAATTTGTTCTGTCAATTTAGTAGTTTCATTTATTTTATTTGATTATTTTTTATTGAAAAATTGAATTTAATAACTTTGAATTTGAAATATAAAATACATACGAATATATTGGTAAAGTAAACAAAAAATATTAATATTCAAATTTTGATTTTGTCTTATTATTTGATAAATTTGTTTCAAATATTTTTAGCTATACAAAACTAATTTAATTAACTTTTTTAGGTTTATTGATAATAGTTTTTTTTATTAATTTGAAAATTATTCAGTGTTAACCAGGGTTATTAAGTAATTTTGGTTTAATGTACTTAAATCGACGGAGTGCCGTGACATAAAGCCATATTATTAGAAAATCATATTAAAATATTAGCGCAAATTTTGACTTATGTCGCACGGCTTTATGTCACCGCACCAATCGACGGTCCCAAATTAAAGTATCACTCCTCAACTTGTAATGTTTTTTTTAAAGATATTTTGGCAATCCTTAAATATTTTTAAAAAAAATTAGAATTCGCGAATTGATACCTAAATTTTAAACCGTTGATAAGAAATTTTCTAATAGCTTCTTATCGTACTTTTAATTATACGAAATTGAAGAAATAATAACAAAATTTGGGATGTCAGGCAATACAATTTTTTTTTTTTGTAAATTTTTAAGCTTTGATTAAAATTAGAAAATATTATACAATAACTGTAATTTTTTTTATTTTATTTTTAGTTACATTAATTTGTATTTGTGATAGTGATGATTGTAATTAAAAATTTTATATAAAAAAAGAATTTAAAATTAATTTGTGTTATTAAAATGATATTTATTTAAGAAAATTATAGTAATAACATTTTTTTAAAATCATTTAATTATAGGAAAAAACTTCCGCACTCTGTTCTAACCAAGTTAAAACAAAATTGGCGGTATTAACATTTCTATTTTTTTTAAATTTTATTATTAGAAATTTGTATTCGTTTATAAATATATTTTTCCATTGTTATGGTTTTAAATAGATTGTGTAATATTTATGATTTCAATAAAGTAAACATTATGATGAGCATTATTTTCTCAAGGGATCAAGGATATTAATTGAAAAAATTTAATATGGTACAATATATATACATATGATAGTAGTTAAAAAATTGTATAGTAGTAATAATTGATGAGGTTCATATTAATAATAATTAATTGTAATAATGTATAATAAGTTTCTTATTTTTAGTAATATTACAATGCTTATTTTGCTTTTAATGTTATATAACATTTTATGTACAAAAATCAAGGGCATTTCCGTCTGCTCTAACTTAAGCTAAAATTGGTGGTATTTACAGCTTATATTAAAAATTTGTATTTCAATATTAATTTTTTTAAATTTGATTATTATTTATTTTTATTCGCTTATACAAATATTTGTTTTGGGATGGTTTCAAAGAGATTTTGTAATATATATGATTTCAATAAAGTAAACATTATGTGAACATTATTTCTTCGAAGAAATGATATATATAGGAATGATATTAATTAAAAAATTGATTATGATACAATTTATGTATATGACAATATATATATATTATAGTAATTAAAAAATTCTATAGTAATAATAAGAAAAAATTGGCGGTGTTTGCAGCTTATATTAAACATTTTTTTTAATATTATTATTAAAAATCTTTATTCTTTTATAAAAGTATTTGTTTTGTTATGGTTTTAAATA
This sequence comes from Ferdinandea cuprea, assembly GCA_963576555.1. NCBI lineage: Eukaryota > Metazoa > Arthropoda > Insecta > Diptera > Syrphidae > Ferdinandea > Ferdinandea cuprea. Next base: position 28,022,051 of record OY754962.1, read on the forward strand.
GATTGTGTAATATATATGATTTCAATAAAATAAACATTATGATAAAAATTATTTCCCCGAAGGAATGATATATATAGAAACGATATTAATTAAAAAAATTTAAAGGAATCAAAATTTAATTTGAAACTCAGAACGTCATTAACAATGAATACATATTTGGGATTAAAACTAATTTGTGTAATACAAATTATATTTATTAAACACCTTAATAGTAATAATATTTTTTTTTTCGGCGAACCCCACATTGTTTTAAATAAAATAAAAATAATAGTTTTACTGGACTACAATCACATTTTAATTTCTTTAGCGTTAAATAGAGTTACAAACAAAAAATTGGACAGTAATTTTAGTAAAACAAGTATATATATCTATCAAGTATCCGAATTCTGCAATTTCTTGCAATGTTGTAATAAATAAGTAATACTTATAATTTTAATGAAAATAAAAGGAATGTATACATTTATAGTTAAAGTTACTTGAAAATAAATTTAAAATATTTTTCTGCCATTCAACATCTATTCTGCTATTCTGCCCCACCAAGCTAAAGCACAAGCAACGATTCCAATCAGCATACAAATGCTCAAATAAATTAATTCATATTCGTTCCCGGCAGCTGCAGTTGGAAACTCAACATGATCTCCGATCTCAAGAGAGAGAAGTTCCTCGGAGGCGAAAGAAAGCCCATCCGCTTGTTCCTGCCCTCTCAAATTAGTATCATTTTCTAGGACCCTCACTGTATTAGAAAAACCATCGTTTTGTTCACATATGCGATGTTCCACGTCTTCGGTTGGAAAACCATCCGCATTCTCTTCAGTAGCAAAATTGATTGGCATCTGCGGTATGTCTAGCAAAACATCACTTATTATCACTTCTTCAAATGGGGCAAACAGAAAGCGTAGTTCATGATATGAAGTTAATGCGGTCTCGTGTCCAGCAGCATTTTCACGCAATAATTGTTTTCTTCGAAAACAATTTATGACCATCATAATATGGCACGCCGAAGCTTCCCAGCTATCGAGATAACTTGCTTCTTCAACCTTTTGTGTTTGAACCTCAGCGTTTGCTGTAATATTTGAACCAACATTATCTGTTGGAAGAACTTCGTCATCTTTTGTAACATTCGGTCTCATCTCATCTGATGGACGAACTTTGGCATCTTCTGAAACATCCGGTCTCGTCTCATCGAATGGACAAACTTCAACATTTTCAGTAATATTAGGTACGAATGTGGTATCGTTGTCAATTTTACGGTTAGCGTTGGCGTTAAGGTCATTTTCCTTGAAAGTAGGCTTAACAATTGCCAACTGACGTGAAGTTAAAGGACCGTTCTCTGGCCGTTCGATCAAAACATCAGCGTATTCCACCTGCAAGATGCTATGCAGGTCTGCAGTACTTCGTTTTATATCTTCCATGACCAATTCGATCCGGGCACACAATTCGGCAGCCTTCTCGACCAAGACATTATACTCATCGCCGTCGTTGTTCCCACTCATTCTGCTATTTCAAATGTTCACAATAACTATAGTCTGCGCCAAAACTACTACTTAAATTTTTGTTTTATGAAAAAAGATTCGGTTTATATTAAACGAAAACTCAAAAGACACACTAGGAAAATCGTTTAAAAATAATAAACCAGGCACACTCGAGCACACGTACGTTACGGCGATCGAACTATATATTTTTTGTGGGAAAATTTAAGGCTAATCCCAGTTAGTTGGATATCAAAGTACGCGAAATTCAAAACAGAACTTGTGACAGTTGAATATGGCAAATTTCTAAAAAGCTTTAACTATCGGGCGGGACAGCACCAGTTTGGTTAGTTAGAATTTGAAAAATTTTGAAAGAGAAAACAATTCAGAGGATCTCGTGAATATCTATGCTCTTTAAACGAATTACAATGCGTTGTATCTGCATGTGAAGTTCGATCCGGGAGTTCTTAGAATGAAGAGAAGCAAGTAAAAAATTGTGAAATTCGTTACTCTTTGAAACTGTGAAAGGCAATGAAACCAATGATGTGTGCAGCATTGCCACAAAAAATAAAATATTGGGAGCCTTTTTGAGGGTCATTGCTAAAAGTAAGGGCCACTTTACTTTGGAAGTTTAAATTCATGCTTTCTTTTTGTCTGAAATTTGAAAATTTGATAAAAAAAAACTATAATTCATTTCACCGGATATTTTAAATGTAATTTTAATCCCCCGTCGTTGCTGTGCTCGTTGATATCTGTGCGCCTCCTAAGGTGAGATTTTTCTTCTACTTCGCTCTTTCTCCGGCTGGAGCGTTGGTGTTCATTCGCTCTTAGTCTCAAATGCCCAAGGGACAGAAAGAATGTCTTCACCCGACTTAGAAAGTGTCTATACTACGGATCAATAGAACAGGACTCGGATTATAAGGGTCTTATAAAATATGTTCTTATTTGTTCGGGATATTATATAGTTGCCTTCTTCGCACAGCGGTTGCCTAACAAATGGTTTCAGGCGCTCGCATAATGACGCAGATAAGATGTTATATGCGATGTTAGGAGACTGATGCCAAATACATAGTTCCCGTAATAGTTGCCGTAATAGACACCGTTTAGAAGGACTTCTTTCTTGTGAAACGGACAAAAGTTGCTTAGGTTCCATTCATCACGCAAACATTCTTCTGACCAAATCTTTGAAGTGATTTGGTGTGTGCTCTTTTTCGAGTCATCTCCTGTTGTCTCAAATAGTTTGGCGGATAGACCGCCCGGCCCAGGCGCCTTGTTAGGCTTTAGTTTATATTATTGCTGTCCTCACTTTATTTTCAAAGGGTTGACGGAATTCAACAAGACGAACGCCTTCATAAATAAACTAAACCAACTGTGCAACATCGTAGGTATATGTTTTATAGGAAACCCTTAATAATTTGTCAAAATAAGGCTTTAGAGAAGGCAATGTAAGACCGTAACTAGGACATTTAGTAATATTAGCCAATAGGACATAATATATTAGCCAATATGACATATACACAGAAAAATTCCTTTCGGAAAAATAATTTGAAGTGTTCGTTTAGTAGTCAAATAACACTTCTTCTCCAAAAAAAAGGACAATTGCTTTTGCATTAAAATTCAGAATCAAACCTTGTTGGCAATGCATTTGCTAATTCTTCAACTTTGATTAGATTAAGAACATAATATTAATTTTCGCCAACTCCCTTCAACCTTCATCGTCATCATATCTGCAGTGCGGCGGTTGGAAATACACATTCTCATATTCAACATGTTTCTACATTTCAAATTGAAATGAAATATGTTTGCTTGTTCGATTCTTGATTAGGTCCTTCTAATGATCTGTTCCGAGATTGGGCGCAACATTTTCATTGATTGACTTGATTCTTCAGTTTCAACTCCACTTGACAATTTTGAAAATAAATAGCGAAAAATCAATCAAGTCATCGCCTTGCCCTACATCATCTGCCTGGGTGTGGTTTTTATCAAATAGGGATAAATGAATTTCTTCGCTTGCAACTTTAAGTACTTGGAAGTACGGAGCAAACCACTAGGAATCATAAATTTAAATATTGGACTCCATGCACGTTCTGCACGACTTTCATTTTTTTCATCCACCAAATTGACTTATGGTTGGCCATTCTAGTCGGTCGAGTCGGGCTATTGCTTCACATCCAAATATCTGTATAATTATTTAACTCATTTTAAGCAAGAGAAAATAATAAGCAAGTGTTAAAAGGCAAGTTAAAAGGAAATCAGTACATAGATCTACTACATTCTTTGATGCTAAATGTTAGTATTAAGGTGTCAAATCAAAAATCTTTTTTTGAACAGATAAAGTTGTTCGCCTGTAGCGATATTTACACCTATCACGAGATACGTCGTAATAGAAAAATTTCGACGAATCCCGGAAAATCTATTACAAATTCCCTTCGTAGTGGAAAAACTGCTACGATAGTGGAAATCTCTACGATAAGTTTTTTCTGTTGTAGACTAAAAGTAACAGTTATTTCAACAATTTTAAATAATTTCAAGGATAACTTACAGAGTTCCGTTCAAATGTTACATGCGTCCCGTAGTCGCCTTCCTTGAATTATTTTTATTTATTTATTTTTTTTTTTTGGGGTATCACCTCTGTATGAATTGCAGCGACCAAAAAAAAAACAAAATAAGCACGCGATATGCAAGATTGCATTTGACAAAAGGGGCAGTACTCGATTACCAGGTAACGAAAAACCTTTTTTTTGGAATTTTTAACTTGAAAGCAATATTTTATTACATTCGACAGTTAAATTCTTTATTGCATATATATTTACAATTTAGTCAATATCACAAACATTTTAAAAATGTTCTGGGATTTTTCTTTCTTTTGTTCGATTATTCATTTTGACATAAATCAGCTGACTTCGAAAATGGAAACTAATATTTTCAATTAGGCAATGCTTTTTCGAATCCCTTCGGGGATTTCTACGAAAGGAACACTTGACAGGCCTGATTAAGAATTAAGGTAAGATAAGACTGCATGCAAAACAAATTATAAACATGCTATTTCTGACACTTTTTGCTTGCAAAATATGATCATTTGACAGCGAAATGATAATTATTTCACCAATTCAAATCTAATCTTAACCTTATACCCTATTCAACCGCACTGATATCGTACAGACGTATTTATTAAATTTCCTTAAAACACCTCTCAGAGATTTCTTAGTTAAACATAAGTTAGTTAAACGTAAGTATTTATACCACTTTTACGTAACTTTGCTGAAATTTTGACTTCGAAACCATTTTCGTCTATGTTTTAACCACAGATAAGTAATTATACAGATAGTCAACTCAGCATACCTCTGTCCCGTTGAACCCTCTCTCAAATGTTCTATCTGTGAATACATGTGAGTCAGTCAAATAAAGTATGGAGGGGTTGATGTGTCAAAAATATGTCATTAGCGCGGGCAGTTTTGCAAGAATTCCAAATAGCAACAAAAAACAGCTGATTATAGCGGATGTGTTGGGGAAGTGCTGCGAAGTATGGAGTTAACGTAGTTCAAGTTTAATAGATATTTTAATTGAAATTTTTATAAAAAAATAGTTAGATATATAATAAATAATAAAGTTTTTGCAATTAAATGCGAATATTTTTTGTGTTTATAAGAAATAGTTCTCAATTTTTTATCCGCCTTAAAATAAACATACTTGGGTTGTTATATTTTTTTCCATTTTGGTTATTAGAGTGAGATAAAATGTATATATTATTTTATAATTGCATGAATATTACTAAATTAGTAATGTTTGGGTGCAAAATATTTATAGTTAATAGTTTTGGATTAGTGTTTCATGTATATTAAATTCTTTTTATTTTTTCTTTTTTCTTTTTTATGTTTTATTATGTTTTTATTGAACATATGAAAGTTTAATATATTTACATACCTACATATTCGGAACGTTCATATGAGAGCGAGCGAGCGAATTGACAAACTGCGACAAAATAACTTTAAATGCATTTCTAAACACAAACTGTATACTTGACTATTTCAATTCCTAGTGAACAACGTTATTTAATTTATTTCATCATGTTTAACAAATTAAATAAGGTTATTATCTTTAAATTGGAATAGTGAATAGCGGTGAATAAAATAGCAGTGAATGTATGAAATACTATGTTAAATTACTGAAATGGTCAGTTAACTAATCACGCGTTGCTCATTAATTTCATTCATTGAGCTTTTATTTATTTTACCTACAATTTTAGTAAACCTTCCGTTTAAAAATTATTTGATTTTAATTATTTTACTCGACATTCGATAAGTCAACCACCAAAATTATTTTATTATTACTGATAATTTAAAACTCCTAAATTAGTTTAACTACTGGCAAACAAATTATGATAACCCTTATTTAATGTTTAACTTGCGCAACTGCCAAAATGTTTACCCAAAAAATATGCTTGTTTGGTAAAACTATTATTTTAGTTTACATAATAATTAATAACATTCACCAAAATTGTAGTCTGTTGCAAATTCATTATAAATCGTCGCATGTTATTACGATGTTATTGGACACAGCCCAGTTTTGACTTTTAATATGTCAACATGAGATCTTTTCCAAAATGGATTCTTAGGCGCAGTACTGCTATTGTGTGCGTGAGCTGGCTCAATTTGATTTGCATGTAAAAACATATACGAACACACTACTGTGCCTTTTTGAAGCAAATAAAAAACGATAGGCGGGAGAGCCAAAAATCCTCTCAGTCGACTATCTGTATAATTACACATCTGTGGTTTTAACTTAACGAGGTTTATGTCTTAATAAGTAAGAAAACTTGGCAAACTAGTACCAAAAATATAAGATTATACTACATTTTCCTTTAAGGGTGCAGAAACTCAGCTGCTTTTGACAGATCTTTGTTTATTTATGTTGAAATATTTTGCGTAGCATGATGGAAGGCTGAATCTAATGTTTCCACAAAAAGATTTCGAAATCTCGTTACAGCATTCACATCGAACACTACCTGGGATTTGTTTGACGTTTCAGTCAGCCATCGAAGAGTCCACTGAAAGCTAACAGTGCCTATATGCTCATATAATTTGCGTGATCATCGTTCACGGAATCGGTAAAATCTGTCAACTGCTTGTTAACGGTTTTGTGGAACTTGTAGAATGTGTTAAATGGTGACTTTTCTAAAGCAACCTCACCATTAAAACCAGATTCTGAGAAGGTTTCATTGAAACCTCACGCAATAACGAGGTTTGGAAATCTATGTAATGTATGAGAAACCTCCTGATTTCGATGGAGGTTTCAGGAGTTTTTGCGAATCCCTAGATTTCAATGTGGTGTGAAAAGGGTATAACACCTTTTTCTAATCACATAATTTGGCACTAGGTTGTATAGGTCTAACGTTGAAGTTTCTGTGCTGTAATCAAGAATGTTTTTGAGGGTATAAGGAGTGAAGCTTTTTTCCTAGATACTTAATTGACCTTATTTTAACACTATTTGACCACTTGCATTTGTTGTCCGGTTTAATAACCATTTCTACTATTAGTTCCACGGCCGATCCAACTACGTTTCTGACATACACAATACCGAAATGTTTTGTGTGACTTCGACTCGGACGCACTCAGATAACGCAGACCCATCTCCCAAACAATGAAAACCCTACAATTTGCCAATTTTGGCAATTCAGTAGCGTTCTTACCATAGTCGATGGTAAGAACACTAATCTACTTGCTATAGGATTATCACTTCACCAACGAACAATAATATTTATAGACACACATACCTATCCATTTTTGTGGGTATGTGCTCCTCGCCACTAGAACAACGTCACATTTGAATCAATGCAGGTACTTACTGACCTAGATCCTTGAAATAGAATTCAAAATTATAACGCTGATTTCTGCTCACTCTCCCACTGAGCAGAAAGGTGACACAACCATGAAATATTTCTACGATCTGCTGGAGAAGACGTCTATCTGATAAGTGCCTAGTTCTTTAATCGGAAATGAGTGTATGTTTGATTTTACAGTCAGAAAGCGCTAACAAGCGTTTTCCTCACCTCATCATATACAAGTTGACCTGGCGAACTCCATATCAACAAAACGTCAACCAAATTGCCGACGTTGCCATCGACTCGGAAGTGGCTTCGATAAACTCAGGCCAATACTTGATAATGGCCAAATTACCAAGAGCGGCTTGATAATCATTCAAATAGTTACCTGGAACTGGAACCCAGGTCTCGCACACAGATTCTGTAAATGTATGTATATTAGAATATTCATTGGTATTCCTGAACACGTCCTTTAACCGGTAACGCTTACAAAAAAAGGATTCAAAGAAGATCAATCTCTCCACCCTGATGGCTAGTACAAACACCAACAACAATGCACATATTACATCCAAACCATTTTACCATTACGCTATGAGAACCAGCCTTTGGAACCATATAAAATAACATTCTCACAGTGCAGAGATCTTTTTACTGCACGTCTGGCCCAATAAATCTGCAATAACCGAGGCTAGAAAAGTATTTAAGAAATGTTAGACCACTTACTCGCGGTAAAATCCCTCCATGGCCATTAACAGTTGACAACATCAACACCAAGTCGTCCTAACTTTTCCATGAAATATACAAAAAATGCATTTCAAAAAATGCATTTCAAAAAATTTTATGAAAAAAAAATTATACTGTGCCTGACATAAAAAAAAGGCATTGATATACGCAAGAATTGTTTTTCGAAAGGACAAATTTATTCCTCAATCTCTAGGGCAGTGCAGTACTGCAATAATGTAATATATGTAGTAATATTAGCCTATTTACATTTCCGATTACATTAGTATCTGTCCTAGCCAGAAACGTTCGTTACAGACAAATAAATTGAAGTGGTCGTTTGGTAGTCAAATTGCACGTTTTCTCTTATAACAATAAGGAAAGGCAACAGTCTGCCTGGGGCGAACAGTATCATATTCTATCCTTATCCCTATGTACCCCAAAGAAAAACAGCCTTAAGAAGATGATGGATAGCATTTTATTTCATTCTATAAAATTTATAGAAAAAAAAAATATTTTTTTAAAAAACCCCCCAAAAAGTGGGCGTGGCCAAAAACTTTGTGTGGGCGATATATTGGAAAAAATATTGGCTAAACATATTGTTAAACTTTTTTTGAGTTTCTATGAAAATTTTCGCTGAAAACAGCATTTTAGTGAAAAAAGCCCACAAAAAGTAGGCGTGGCAAAAAATTGTATATGACAGACTCATAAAGAAGGGCAGTGCCTACATATCTTGTAAATATTCAAATACTCTATCTCTCTAACCTTAAATCGGTTTTTTCCAAATTTTGGGCGTGGCAGTGGGCGGATTTAAAAACTTTTAACACTTTACCATCTCGGCACCCTAAGGAGTATATGCTCTAAATTTCAACTTTCTATCATAAATTTAAAGGCCTCAAAAGTTGATACGGACGGACGGACGGACGGACGGACATTGCTAAATAGTCTTAGGATTTGGTCCTGATCATAAATATATATACTTTTATGGGTCTACGACGAATATTAAGGGGTGTTACAAACTATGTGTCAAAATTAATATACCCTTAGGTATAAAAAGGTTATAAAAAGACACAAATGCTTCTGGATTTAAATTCAGAATCAGAATTATACCTTCTTGGTATGCATTTGATAATTCTTGTTGAAACCTCGTAGGTAATTCAAATTTGATTAGATTGAAGACGTAATATTAATTTTTGTACACTCCCTTATCGTATCTACGGCGGTTGGAAATATGTACATATTCTCATATTCAACGACATATTCCTACATTTCAAATTGATATGAAAAATGTTTGCTTGTTCGATTCTTGATTACCTCCTTCTAATGATCTGTTCCGAGATTGGGCGCAAAATTTTCATTGATTGCCTTGATTCTTCAGTTTCCACGCCACTTGACAATTTTGAATATAAATAGCGAAAAATCAAGTCATCGCCTTGTCCTGTGATTTTTATCAAATAAACTTCTTCTCTTGCAATGTTAAGTACTTGGAAGTGCAGAGCAAAGCACCTAAAATCAAAAATTTAAATATCGGACTACATGCGCGTTCAGCACGACTTTCTTTCACACACCAAATTTTCTTATTTTCCCAGTCGGGCTGTCGCTTAACATTTGAATATCTATAGAATCATTTAACTCGGCGTGCTGCGGTTGGAAATACAAATTCTCATATTCAACGGCATGTGTTTGCTTGTTCGATTCAAATGACCTAGTCTTGAAATTGTACGCAACATTTTGATTGATTGACTTGATTCTTTATTTTCCATGCCAATTGACAATTTTAGATATTAATGGCGAAAAATCAATCAGCTTACCGCCTTATGATACATCATCTGCCTGGATGGTTTTTATGAAACTGGGTAAATGAACATCTTATCTTGCAACGTTAAGCACTTGGAAGTGCACAGCAAACCACCTGGAATCATAAACTTAAATTTCGGACTACATGCCCGCTCAGCACGAATCAGGCTGTTGCTTCAGACCGGAATATCTATAGAATTATTTAACTCATTTCAAGCAAGAGATTATGGAAAAAAAAAATTAACAAGTGTCTGCTCCAATCATACATTTTTATTTTTTAGAAATTGATTACAATTTTAAATTAGACGAGTGTAAATATTTACAGATTTTATAGACGTCAATGGCAAAAAGAGATTAAAACTCCATCTGGCATCCAACCAGTTAGAACTAAGAAAGTTAGAATTTTATGTGCGCTTAGCAAATTTAAGAACCAGAAGCTAATATGGAATTCTAATAAATTTGTTCCAGTTAAAAGGAAATCAGTACATAGATCTACTACATTCTTCAATATTAAATTTTATTAGTAAAGTGTCAAATCAAAAATATTTGTATATAACGGGTGATCCAAAAGAGATACTTCTTTCAATAGCCTTTTTTGACAGATCACGTGTGAGTCGTGTCATGCTGTCATGTTACTTTTGTTTAGTATTGTTTGGCATTTCATAATGGAAAGACTTACGCGTGAACAACGTTTACAAATTGTTCAACTTTATTATGGAAATTCACGTTCTGTGAGGAATGTGTTTCGAGCACATCGCTCAACTTATGGTCAACATAATCGGCATACTGAGCGTACTATTCGCAACACCATCACCCATTTTGAGACGCAGCATTCATTATTGAATAATATTCGACCGAATAGACCACGTCCAGCACGCTGTGAAGAAAATATAGCGGCCGTAGCTGAGAGTGTACACGAAGACCGAAGAGAGTCGATTCGGCGCCGTTCGCAGCAACTCGGACTGACGTATGGAACGACTTGGCGCATTTTACGTATGGGCTCTTGAAAAGTTCCAAGAAGATCCGACGTTTTCGAGGCAAATTTTTTTTAGCGATGAGGCCCATTTCTGGCTCAATGGGTATGTAAACAAACAAAATTGCCGCATTTGGGACGAAGAGCAACCTGAAGAGATTGAAGAACTGCCACTTCATCCAGAAAAAACAACGGTTTGGTGTGGTTTGTGGGCCGGTGGAATCATCGGTCCATATTTCTTTAAAAATTATGCCGGTGCGAACGTAACCGTCAATGGCGACCGTTATCGTGCCATGATAACCGACTATTTGATGCCTGAAATTGAAGCTCGTGATCTCGGCGAAATGGGGTTTCAGCAAGACGGCGCCACTTCCCACACATCGCATCAATCAATGGACTTATTGAGAGAACATTTCGGTGAGCACAGTTTTGGGCCGGTCGATTGGCCACCAATATCGTGTGATATCACACCGTTAGACTTTTTCCTGTGGGGATATGTAAAGTCAAAAGCTTATGCCGACAAACCCGCTTCGATTCAGGACTTGTAGGGAAACATCACGCGTGTCATTCGCCAGTTACCAGTCGAAATGCTCGAACGAGTGATCGAAAATTGGACTCAAGGGATGGACAATCTGCGACGTAGCAACGGCCAACATTTGATAGACATAATCTTCAAAAAATAGATGCCAAAGAATGTTCTTTCAAATGATAATAAACATTCTCCATTAAATTTGAATTTTCTGTGTTTTTTTTTCTTTAAAAAGTAGGGAACCTCGAAATGGATCACCCTTTATTTGTCAGATATAGTATTTTAACTGCACTGATATTATGAGTCGGGGTAAGATAAGACTGCATGCAAAGAGATTATAAAGTTGCCATTTCCGGCAATGTTTGCTTGAAAAATATTGGACAGCGAAATGGTAATTATTTTACCAATCTAATCTAATCTAATCTATTCACACTGCACTGAAATCTGAGGTTTCCACAAAAAGATTTCGCAATCTCGTTAAACCATTCATACCTAATACCCTATTCACACCGCACTAAAATTCGAGTTTTCCACAAACAAATTTCGAAATCGCGTCAAAGCATTCACACAGAATACTACCCGGGTTTTGTTTGATGTTTCAGTCAACAATCGAAAAATAAAAGCGAATAAACAATTATATCGTTCGAATCTGGTTTCAATGGTAAGGTTGTCAAAGAAAATGCACCTTTTAACACATTCCACAAAGCTGTTGACAATCGGTTGACAGATTTTCAAATGAGTTACAAGTCACCTAAGAGTGAGCTTACCGCTTTCTTGAACGACGATCACGCGAATTATATGAAGACATAGGTGTTGTTAGCATAGTGGACTTGCAGTGCACTTGTAATTTGAACGCCATAATTGTTTATTCGCTTTTATTTTTCGATGGCTGACTGAAACGTCAAACAAAGGCTATGTAGTGTTCGGTGTGAATGCTTTGACGAGAATTCGTAATCTTTTTGTGAAAACCTCAAATTCAAGTGCGGTGTGAATAGGGTATAATAATTCGGTTTCAATGGTGAGGTTGTTGAAGCAAACGCATCTTTTAACACCTTCTACAAAGCAGTTGACAACGGTTGACAGATTTTAAACTAGACTTGTATAGTCCAAGTCACCTTAGATTCAGCTTACCGATATTTTGAACGATGATCAAGTGAATTTTATTAAGATAAAGGCATTGTTAGCTTATATAGAATATTCGTAAATTCTGACATTTCTTTCACAACAGAACATTTTTTGGTCGCAGGTACCTGCGAATCTGATTTGTTAATGTTAGCAGCAAGATGTGTCAATTTTAAGGTTATGTTCGAACGAATTTTTCATTCGCGGATTTGTGGATCGTGTCTGTATTATGTGGATTGTGAATAAAGAGTGACAGTTCCCGGCAAGAATTTTTCAATTCGCGGGAAATTTTTGTAATTGTAAATATTGCGATTTAAATCAATTTAGATTCAGTTTTTTTAGATAATATGTTAGATCAATTAAAAATCAAGCTTTTCTGGTAGAAGCAGTAGAAATTTTCTATTCATAAATACATTAAAATTGATTTGTTCGCGATTCGCCTATTCGCAGTTTGCTCTCATGTGAACAGTCCTTTAGTTAGCTTTTTAGCTGTCAAATCGGCATGATGGCCAAACAAACAATTTTTTAGCAGCATTCCATATGAATTTCGGAATTTCAGGACATTGGAGTGCGTTTATAAATAAGTTTTAGTATTTTGACCCGTGATTACATAAATAGATTTGTAAATAATTATTACAGTTTAAGAAACTATAACTAAAAGGAAAAATCGTTGGCATGCGCTTTTCGCATATGGCAACAGTACCTGTGTGTCCTCAACTTGCACATTTGAGTTGAGGACATAAAAAGGAACTGGAATACAAAATTTGAGCTATTTCGGAGATGGTGCAGTCTTGTAAAATCTAGACGAATAAATAAGTTTGAGTATTTTAAACCGCGATGTGATTTATATATTTGTAAATAATCAATACAGTATAGTAAAATATTAATTCAGTCGCAGAATGTGCAAATTCATTTATAATTTTTTTATTAAAAAATATTTTATCGTTTGACTTTCGTAATTCATTTTATAAAATCTACTACTGAAATCTTTAACATTCCATTTAGTTTCGTTTCATTTCATCTGGTACAAGCTTCTATCCATTCCCATTAGCTAGCTCAAACTTCAACTCAATTGTCATAAGTGTATTAATTTGACACTGAATTTGTTTGGTGAAATGCATTCACTATTGCGGGTACATACAAACGTAAATAATGTGGACTTTATATATTTATAAACAGAAACAAAAATGGGTTTCTTTCAGATTAAACTAGTGCAGCAACTCGTCAAATAACTAACGAAGAAGAATTCAATTACTAGCTGCTTCGATTTGTGTCGGCGTTTACAGTTGTGATAGACAAGCGAGCGGCGAACACATTGAAAAATAAGAAACAAACCAAAACAATAACAACAGTGTTGCGGTAAAATATTCATACACAAAACGGAACACAAAGTGAGTACCGCTACTTTTGGGTGAAAAATATTTGTTGTACTTACGTTGGCGAGTATAGTTGTGTGGAAGACTTTGGTGGTGATAATTTTTTAGAGTTTTGTGCGCATTGTTTTTCGTCGCTGCTCCCCAACGCAAATTAAATTAAAATTGAATTCGCAGAGAAACGCAGATAAAACATTGATACACTTACATACATAAATACATACTTAAATATAATCGTCAGTTCGGGCGGGACACATCGCATGTTTACTTTCAAACGGTATTTAAACGAAGGTTTGTTCGCGAAATACATTGTACACGTGGTGTGGCCGATTTCTGGTTATTGATTTTCGGAAACGCTGGCTGCTTGCAGACGCGGAATCGTTCGTTTGCGCGACAATTATTGCTAAGTCGGGCGCTGTAATTCCGACAGGATAGGAATTGTTACCGATTCGCTGAATTTAGTTCGAAGATATTGTAGTAATCAGCAATAAGAGTTTGTTGGCACAGCAAAATGTAAGTACATATATATTTGGTTTTTTTCCTGTTTCGTATTACTTTGTTTTTAAATTCCCTTGTCCAATTAGCTGACAATGTAGTGTATCGAGCAAGGGTTTTGTCCCAAGATACGGGTAATTTTTTTGGTGGAAGCCACCATCAGAGATGGCAGAAATGACACTTTTTTAGATTAACTACAAGGCTTGACAGATTCTCCGATAAATCGCAAAACGTGCAATTTTTTTTTTAATTTTGCGGTGCAAAATCTGATTTTGCGGTATCGAATATCTTATCCCTTATAGTTGGTCGGGCTTCGCTTGTCTTTTATGACGGCTTCAAAGCGTCGACGCATACTTCCCACTAGGTTGGAGGCTTCCTGAGTGGTAAGGCTTCAATTAGTGATGATTTAGAGGTTATGTAGAGGCGGTACGCAATGGTAAATAAGCCATTATTGGACCAGATATCAAGCGTTTTTCGGGTCATTATCCTGCTGAAACAACCATTGCTGATCTTTTAATCACAACTTCTCAGCACTTGGGAACATTTTGTCATCTATAAATATAAATATAAATTGCCAACTCCAGATGCCGCGAAGCACCCCCACCATAACATTACCACCACCGTGTTAAATTCTTTTATTGATGTTGTTTTCTTGTAGCTCTTTGTTGGGCTTTCGCCATATTTTTTGTGAACTATCTGAGCCAAAAAGGTTGAATTTTGACTCGTCGCTGAATACGACATTACTTCAAAATTTCTCTGGCTTCTTAACGTGAAGTTTAGCGAACTTCAACCTCTTCTTTTTGTTTACCACCGAAAGAAACTTTCTTCAAAAATAATCCGTGTGCCAAAATACTTTTTTGACTCACTATATTTATTTTCTTGTTTATTCTGGACACATTCCAAAGAGACAGCCAGCATTAAAAAAAGCATTTTAATGTCCTTCATCACCGCGAAGTCTTTGCCCCTTTGCATATATAAAACGATAATTTGTTCTTGAACTTAAACACATATTGAGATTTGTCCTGCTTCCTGCTAAAATTTTATCAGATCTCTTTTAAGATCGGAAAACCTTTCTCTTATGCTGCGTTTCCCCCAAACACTAAACCGAGATTAAGGTTAATCTGCCCTTAATCTACTTTAAATATCATACAATGCCATACAAATTTTAATCTGCTAAACACGAGATTAAAAATAAAATATATTGGTTTGAGGAGTAAAATGGTGGGCTAGTAATATTTTCATTCTTTTTCCACTCAATTAAATATAGCAACCAGTTTTCGTTTTTATTTAATTTTAATTTTATTTTCGCTTTGTTTGACGTTCAAGAAAAAACATTTGTTCTCTTTTGGAATGTCAATAACGTTTTCAATTTTAAAGTAAAGATGAGAGAAAGAGCCAAACGTCAGATTAATCTGTTTTCTTGGGTGGAAACGCTGAAAGATTAATTTTTAGTCTTTTGTGCTTAATCTAGGTTTATTTTTTGGTGGAAACGTAGCATTACTTGAAGACGTTTTACCAATTGTTAAGGAAATGTATATCCAACAATTGCAAATCCATCTTAGAATTGCCATCTTCAGCATTTACGAAAAATTCTCCGTTGAAGACAAAGCCAATTTAAATGCTTAACTATATTCGGTAAAAAGTTAAGTACAGACGAATATTTTTTTTTCTCTTTCCACACCGTACGGAATTTATATTTTTCTTTTCATAACTTTTCACAAAGTAACTTAATTGAAAAACAAAGCAATAGAGGTCATAATTCAAAATTTAAAGGAAACAAAAACCTTACGTATTTCGATAGCTATAATTTTAATACAGATATTGCATAAGAAAAAAAAAACATATTAAAGAAAGATAATATTGTGTTAATGGCTTAACTACATTCTGGCTTAAGAACCTATTTTGGATATTAAAAGCTCTAAGAAAACATAAACAAAAACAAGAAGCATTAACCAACGAAAGAAAGAAGCATTTGCATCAGAGTCATCTAAGGGTAGGATCAGTAATTAGTGCAAGCTTTTGTATGTAAATGCATTGGTTTTATTTTCGAACTTATAATTGAATTACATTTTTATTTAATTTATAAATCTGGTAAGCCTGATAACCACATATTTTACGTCGGCTGTATTTAATGTAGTTAATTTTAACGGTTCAACGGATCATTATTTCTTTCTCTAAATACAATGTAGGGGATGCAATAAAACATGTCTAAGTCTCTGATGGAGTTAAGTAGTGTTAGGTGACACACATGGTCATCTGACAACTTATATTCGAGTTGCAACTATATGGCGCATCTAGCGGCTATCTTCTTAATGAATATCTGTAGAGGAGAGAGCCCAGCAATGCAGCAATACTGCAGTTGTTTGGCATGTGCGTAACGCTGTTTGTTGGCCTTTGTCAGTTCAAGTACACCAGACGACAGTTGCATACGAGATGATGGGTCGCCACGATGATTGATCGCCTATGATTGATCGGTTAGACAGCACTGAAAGGTGTACCTGAAATAACATTTTAATTGAGAATTTGAAACATTTGCTTTCTTTGGTACACAATTTGTATGATCTTTAGTCAAAGCTAAATGCCCGGCCTAGCCCGTGTTTAAAGAAATTAATTGTACAATCCAACTTGGAAAATATTAACGACTTATTTTATTATACTCAGATTGAAATGACAAATCTCTCATATTGTATATATAATATAAATATGTTTTGCGTGGGAAACTATTCGATAGGTTTATATTGATATTAGCTGAAACTTGGGAACTTCGTCGTAATAAATAGAAGGCGCCTATAGACGATGTCGTAGTTAGCGATTTGCACTGAATTGCAAATTTCCATTTAACCATGTTTTTCGTTTCTTCTCTAGCATTACATGTTTTGTTTGACAGTCTAGAATCTGCACTACATTTTGTATTTTCGATGTGGCAGTGCTGACCAAATAAAAACCAACAGATGTAAACCCGACTACCAACCAAGTTGTTTTCTGGTCTTATGATTGTCGGAAATTCAAAGATTATATATTAAGCGTTGTATTGCTGTTAAGCATATGACAATTTCCAAGTTCACTTTTCGTCATAAGGTAGTTGTGGGTGATGTAGGTGTGTCAAACACGAAGTCGTTATAAGATCTTGTTTTTGAGGTTTAAACAATTTATTGCATACAGCACTATTTAAGCATGTAAAAATGTAATTACAGGCACTGTTACTGTTGCTTTCACAGTTTGGTCGGCTGGAAGTTCAGCTTCAGTAAGGATATTTTTAATTTTTCTTCTTTTTGCAAAAAGAACGATAGTCTTCTATAAAAAATATGGGCACAAACGAAAGGGTGATAATAACCTTTCAATTAAGTTGATGTCTCACACCATTAAGATCGTTGAGCGGGTATTAGATGTTCATTTAAGACAAATAATACGGCTGTCTGACGACCAGTGCGGGTTTGTCGCGGGTAAATCAACCACAGATGTAATCCAAAGTATAAGGATTATAATGGAAAAGCATCGTGATTCCTTAAAGGATCTGCATAAGATTCTGGTTGATTTTAAAAAAACCATTCGATAGACAACCAAGAGGTCTGATATGGGTAGCTCTAGGACAATGAGGAGTTCCTGAAACCTACGTACAGATTATCATGGACATGTACGAGGGAGCGAAGATAAAAGTCATATGTTCCGCAGGAGTCACCGATGAATTTCCAATAAAAGTCGGTGTTCACCAGGGAAGTATCCTAAGTCCTTTGCTCTTTATTACGTTCTTAGATTATCTGCTTGACGAAAAAGTGACGGACCCTAAAGTGCATCAGTTGTTCTTTGCTGACGATGGAGCCATCATAAGTGATGATCGGACTTCCCTGCAACGAGCACTTGATGTTTGGGAGGGGAAGTTTTAGAAGGGAATGAGTATCTGTACTGCCCATTCTCTGACCCAAGCCAACCCATTCCAGACATTTATTTGAATAGGGTGGTGGTTCCCAAGTGTGAAAAGTTCAAATATCTGGGATCAATGATCAACAGCGAAGAAACCGTTGATGACGACATCAATCAGCGTGTTAGCGCAGGGTGGATGAAGTGGCAGGAAAACTCTGTCATCTTCTGTGACCGAAAAATGGCCCCTAAGCTAAAGTGAAGGCTCTACACCGCAGTTGTTCGTCCAGGGCTCACATACGGTTCACAATGCTAGACAATGTGCAAAAAGTATGAGGACAAGTTGACAGCAGCTGAAATGAAGATGCTTCGCATGACAGCAGGGGTAACAAAGCTTGATCGAATTAAAAGTTCCATAATCCGAGGAAGCCTTCACGTTAAAGACCCATCTCGAAAAAATTGGAGCACGACCGACTCAGTTGGTACTGTCGTGTTCAGAGGAGGGATCCTACGAACCCAGTCAAAAAGGCAATGGCAATCAACGTTCATTTACAATCGCGTAAAAGAGGCAGGCCTAAAAACTCCTGGATCACACAAATGCAGAAACACCAGCATTTGATTGGCCTCAATGATGAGTTGATTCAAAATCGGTAGGCCTACAGATATTTTTTGAGGGCGGACTAGTAGGAATGCAGTGAAGTGGGAGGGTTATGATCCCTATAATCCTGATAATAATCTCGTCGTTAAATGGAGAGAAGGCACATATCAGCCGTGTTTTTTGGTAAGCGTATATAGGCTTATTTTCAATTTCTATGTTAAATACAACAACAGCTTAGACTATATACGCTAGCCTTAGCGAATATAACTATCGCCGCTATAGACTAGTGCTTCCAAATTCCATTTTAAAAGTTTTCGGTGGACTTTTGCGATGAATTCTTAAGAAATCCCAAATAATTAACAAAAATTAATATGAATTTGAATATCAATGAAATATTTTTGTTCTTTTTTTTACCAGGTAGGGCGAGAATATTGATACTGAATAGTATATATTCGATCCGTATTGAGTAAGTGGTTCAAAAATAACTCGGGTCTTAACATATGTCAGGTTTCGATTTTCGATCAGGGCAGTTGAACATGAGAACGAAATTCTAAAATAATTCCATTCGGAAAACTTAATTTCACTCATATCTAGGGTATTGATATTGCGACTTAATAGTATAAACTTGATTGCTATCGGGTAAGTGGTTCAGAAATGACATTTGTTTGAATGTGCTTTTTCTGTATTTTCCATTTTACGATGGCCATAAATGCAAGCAAATGTACGTTAAATGTGGTTTGTCATTTCTGAACCACTTATCCGATATTGATCATTTAGACAGGGTGTTTTTAGAGGTATAGAAGTTCGAATTGAAAATTCAAGAAAATCGTTTTAATGCCCATCAATTCGGCTTTATTGGAAGGATAATTTTATGCCATTAATGTTTCAATATGATTTCGGGCATGTGGCCACTGCGTCTGGTTCGAATAAAGACAAGTCTAGAGGTCCAATTTTTAACCATTTTTTCAAGCATTTGGGGCTGTATGTCGGCAATAACGCCACGAATGTTGGCTTCCAAATCCCCTAACGTTTCTGGTTTGTTGGCGTAGGCGAGTTCGACTTCACATATCCTCAAAGAAAATAATGCAATGGTGTCAATTCATACGATCTTGGTGGCCAATTGACAGGTCCATTCCGCGAATCTATGAGCTCATCGAATGTTTCCTTCAATAAATCGATTGTGACATGGGCTCTGTGGCATGTAGCGCCGTTCTGTTGGAACCACATCTCTTCCACATTCATGCCATCCAATTCGGGAACAAAATTGTCAGTTATCATGGCTCTATACAGGTCTCCATTAACGGTAACTGACTCTCCAGCATCATTTCGGAAGAAGTATGGCCCAATGACCACCAGCCCATAGAGCACACCAAACAGTCAGTTTTTGTGATTTAATGGCGTTTCAAAGGTCTCATGTGGATTCTCTCCAAATCAATTCTCACCCCAAATGCGGCAATTTTGCTTGTTGACGTAGCCACTCAACCCAAAATGAGCCTTATCAATGAACAAAATTTTGTTGTAAACTTCGCGAACTGAACGATTATTTTCGAAATAAATTTGCACGATTTGCAAGCGTTGTTCATTTGTCAACCTGCTCATGATGAAATGGCAAACCAAACTGAACATAAATGACATTAGAGTTGCCAGATTTGACCACAAAATGTCGTCTTTATCTCTATTTGAAAAACCAACCTCTAAAAAAACACACAATTTTGTTTATTGTACTTTTCTAAGTCTATAAGAGCTGTTTGTATTTCTTGATTGACTAAATAAATACCTAAGTAATAATGGTTAACCGCAACGCCAACAATTTAGAAAAACCCCGTTTTAAGTTAGAGAGATAAAGTTTTACAAACTTTACAAGATAAGTAGGTACTGCCCACCTTTTTAAATTTGTCATATAAAGTTATTTGTCACGCCTTCCATTTGTTTTTTTTGCGTTTTTCACTAAAATGCTGTTTTCATCGAAAATTTTCATAGAAATCGAAAAAAAATGTTAAGCAATATTTTTAGCCAATATTTTTTCCAATATATCGCCCATACAAAGTCCCACGTCCACTTTTTGGGGGCGTTTTTACAAAAAAATATTTTTTTTTATAAGTTTCATAGTAAATAAAATCCTATTCATCATCTTCTTTAGATTTTTTCTTTGCATAAGTGTCATCTAAGAGTAAGATCAGTAACTAGTGACAGCTTTTTTGTGTAAATGTATTAGTTTTTTTCAAACTTTAACAAATTATTTCACTTGGAAGTTAGAGGTACGTCTAAAGGCTTAACTACATTCTGCAAAAAGTGACTTTTTCAAAGGTTCAAAGGTCATAACATACATAACATACACACGTGCTGTCCCGTCGTATTCAGAAACTGGAATAAGAATCTATTTTGACTTTTAAAAGCTCTAAGAAAGCATAAACAAAGTGGCACACTTTGGGAAAGTTAAAAAAACAAACTAAAACATTTACACAAAAAAGCAGTCACTATACTCCGTCCAACATAAATTGTCAGTACAGGGAAAATAGGGATGTTTGCCTCTAATTCGCACTCTTTTGTTTTCCGTAAGGTGCTATTCTAACAAAAGCTCTTACAGGGTTTCCGTACTAAGGATTTTAAATTAGCAAAAAACTAAAAGAATATTATGTTCGGTTACCATGCTTTTTTTTAGATTGGAATTTTCATTTTAATTGTTTTATTAATAAAAAATAAAACAAATATATCAAATTATTTATTTATTAAATTTATGTTATGATGTCAGTTCTATCCAAAAGAACTCTCTTTCGCTGACGATTTGCAAATTAAAAACTCACTTTAATTTTTAAAACCGTATGCAGAGGAGACCTGCTACTTTTAGTGATGTTTGCATTGCTAAAATTTCATACCTTATGCAGTATTTTATCCAGCGTCGTAAGTTCGTTATTTGGGAAAAAATGATGCACAATTTGCCTGATGGCACACTTATTGAAATCATCTACTTTTCTTTTAAATCAGATTGGGTTTTCTTTTTTGGTGGCGAGTTGTGACCTATTTTCGTTAAGAGGTCTATAAATTGTTCGTTTACCCAGAAAAAATATCACCTACTTGATTCGCAGTTACTGTTTTATTTTTAAAATTTTGATGAATTTTTTTTTTTGTTTCTTCAACAATCTCTTTTTTTTTGCACTTAAGTCTTCGGATGAATTTAAAGCCTTTTCTAACAAACAAAACAAACGCAAATAATATTTTTCCTTAAAGAAAACAGATTACTTATTTGTAACTGCATTTTAACATATTCTCATCACATTAAAAGAAATGTCAAAGATCAAAAAAGAGACCTCCACGCTCTAAAACCTAAAGCTCCTCAACAGAAACCCAAGAAAAAAAGCTGAACGATTCACCAAACGGACATTGGTAATTCTGAATGCACATAAATTAAAAGGGCGTTGAATAGCAGCAGCCACAGGCCAGTGCACACTCAAATGTGCGCTGAATAGGACGTGGTGGATCTACGTCAGATGCAATTGGAAATTCACTGAAGGGTAAACACTTTATAAGGGGTTTCTTTCAATTTAGAATGGTAGAAAAATATGGCACGCTACTGATTTTTAAAAAGCTTCCCCATAAGACGTGTACTGCCAATTACGTTGGAGAGATGATCTTACGCTTATCTGACTCTGATGCAAATGGTTTCTTTTTTTCGTTTGCAAATTCTTCCTGTTTTTATTTATGCTTTCTTAGAGCTTTTAAAAGTCAAAATAGATACCTAGTCCAGTTTCTGAATACGAGGGGACATCAGCGTGTATATGTGAGCTTTGAAAAAGTCAGTTTTTGCACTTTTTGCCGAATATAGTTAAGCTTTTTATCGTCAACATAATTTTTTTACGCATTTCCTGTTCATACCCCGTAACCTTCCTGTTTCGGCACTTGTTGTACCATGCTCTCTGTTCTCATCTTGGCTAGCAATGACATTTTTCCATTATAAACATTTTCTTGGCGTATTCGATTTCGATTGGCGTTGTTATTTGGAGTTTTTCTCTGCAGACAATTTTTCTACTTTATTTCGACAGCTTCAGTTGGGGACTCTTGTGATTCGACGCTTCTAAATATAAGATTTTTTCTTTTGATTTGGTCTTTCAGTTGAATCATTTGTCGTTTATCCTTATCTCGGTCCTCTTTAAGCTGTTTAACTTCTTCCATAAGTGCTTCGTTTTCACTTGAAAGTTCACATATCTTCAATGAAAACTCATATACGTGGGTCTCTATTTCTTGTATACCAAGTTTGTCGACAAGTTGATAAGTCTGTACTCCTACTAGGAGGGCGTTGCATATTTTTAGGATTTTCGAAATTATACAAACCCTGAACCACCGTCTTTAAGTTAATCAATGACAAAAACCTTTTAGGCCTTTTGATTTCCCTGATGTTTAATTGTCAATTTTACACCTCAGTTGTCTTGACGAGCACATCAATCAACTTTTCAGCTAAGCCACTGGATATTTTATCTGCACTCGAGCTTCTGGTTAAATTACTTTTAATTCACTTTTAGAATAAAAGAAGATAATTCTTCATCTAAATTTCTCTGCTTTGATTACTTGCACTATTCACTGACCAGGGCTGACAATTTATAAGAAATTGTATTTAAGGGAAAGGACTTTGTAAGGATTTTTTTTTTCGGGCATCTTTCGAAATCCGAATGTAATCTGATGGTAAGTTTATGGTGGTGTTCTTATACCCTTTCCTAAGGGTATATTAATTTTGGCACATTGTTTGTAACACCCCTTAATATTCATCGCAGTAGGGGTCTACGATATATGTGTGTGTTTATGATCAGGACCAAAACCTAAGACTATAGCAATGTCCGTCCGTCCATATAAATTTTTGAGGCCTTTAAATTTATGCTAGGAGGCTGAAATTTCGAACATATACTCCCTAGGGTTCCGAAATGGTAAAGTGTTAAAATTTTTCAAATACGTCCACTGCCACCCGCAGTAAAAAAAACTGTTTTGAAGCTAAAGTTAGATAAATAGAGTGTTAAAACATTCACAAGATATGCACTGCCCTCCTATATAAGATTGTGATATAAACCTACTTTTTGTGGACGTTTTTCACTAAAATGATGTTTTCAGCGAACATTTTCATAGAAACTGAAAAAAAATGTTTAACAAGATATTTAGAAAATATTTTTTGCAATATTTTGGGGCCTCTTTTGTAAAATTTTTTTTTTTTTATAAATTTCGTAGAATGAAATAAAATAATATTTATCACCTTCTTAATGCTTTTTACTTTGGGGCATATAAGGCTATGGATAGGGTATCGTACTGTTCGCACCAAGCGGACTGACTGTAGCCTTTCCTTATGTTTATACCCTATCCTAAGGGTATATTAATTTTGACACATAGTTTGTAACACCCCTTAATATTCGTCGTAGACCCATAAAAGTATATATATTTATGATCAGGACCAAATCCTAAGACTATCTAGCAATGTCCGTCCGTCCGTCCGTCCGTCCGTCCGTCCGTCCGTACGCAATTTTTAGGCCTTTAAATTCAAGCTAGAAAGCTGAAATTTGGACCACATACTCCCTAGGGCTCCAAAATGGTTAAGTGTAAAATTTTTTGGAATACGCCCACTGCCACGCCCACAATTTAGAAAAAACCGATTTAAAGCTACAGATGGACAGATAGAGGGTTATAACCTTCACAAGATATGTAGGCACTGCCCTCCTTTATAAGTTCTTCATATAAAGTGTTTTGCCACGCCTACTTTTTGTGGGCGTTTTTCACTAAAATGCTGTTTTCTTCGATAATTTTCATAGAAACCGAAAAAAAGTGTTTAACAAGATATTTAGCCAATATTTTTTCCAATATATCGCCCATACAAAATTTTTGGCCACGCCCACTTTTTGGGGGCGTTTTTTCAAAAAATGTTTTTTTTTTTCTAAATTTTATAGAATGAAATAAAATGCTATCCATCATCTTCTTAAGGTTTTTTTTGGGGCATATAGGGATAGGGATAGGGTATCATACTGTTCGCTCCAAGCGGACTGTAGCCTTTCCTTATGTTTTTTTATAAATTTCATAGTAAATAAAATGCTATCCATCATCTTCTTAATGCTGTTTTTTTGTAGCCTTTCCTTATGTTTTTTTTTTAGTTTCTAGGCTGAAGCGATCTTGACTCCATTACTGATAACATTATTATAATAATACAGAATCGAGGCAGCACGACATTACTGATTTTCATACCTTAGTAATGGAAGTGCGACATGTTGTAATAGTCTAAAGATAAAAAAGAAATTGAAAATGTAAATTAGTTGGAACGCCGTTTATAATAAATCAAAGTTTAATTGTAAATTATTTTAAATAATTAATGACGAAAGAGAAGAAATGAAAAACATGGTTATATATTAAAATTGCATTTCAGTCAGAATCGCTATATGGCCACTCTGTATAAACTTTGGTTTATATAAGAACATGTCGCAACTTTAAATATAGTTGCCCACGAAATATTTTTATTTTCGCACCAATGAAAGCAATTTATCATTTCAATATCAGAACAATAAAGTAAGCCGCTGTATAGAAATATATATTTTCTAACTTAAAATAGATAATATTTAGTTGATGCCAGTGTGACCTGGAACCCAGACAATATTCACTGTGTTCAGTCTTCCGCCCAAATTCAGAGAAAGGGTTAGAGGGTTAGAGAGTCATGGGGGAAATAAGCCGAGAATAAACTCTGTTAATTGCTTTCTCTTAGGTTTTTTTATATTCTCGAAAGGAGTATGAGAAACCGTTTCATATTTCTTTACATAGAACTAGTTATGGTTCAAATGAACCTGTTATTCGATTTTTGAGACTATTTAACTCGATTTGCAATTAATTTAACATTTGCATGATAACAGATTGTTTTAAATAGTTCTTCAAACAGGCCATATCGTATTATTTGCTTACAAATGTGTTTAACATTTCTGTTGTTGCATCTATTTTATCTGGCGTCCCTATTCTTTGTAATTTCTACTTCCTTATATTCTTCACTACGTTAGATAAGAAAGTTGAATCCTTAAATACCATATTTTTGCCTAAATACCTAAATTTCGCCGTTAGATATCCTTGAATATCAAAAAATTAAATTATTTTATCCTGTTTGATTTGGTCAACCAACTGTTCCATATTAATTGAAATACCTCTTCTAATGTTGCCGTTCTCACCCCTTATCGCTGATCGCATTTAAAATATCAAAACAGACATACATATGTAGGTACCAATCAATCTTGACTTTTCACACTTTCCATTCTCCAACGGGTGCCACATTGTTTTAAAAAAAAACGTGTTTATTCTTGAAATAAACCGCACACATTATTACGACACCGCATTAGTCTAGCATGTGTTTTTTTATTTTATTGTATTCCTCCTTTTCCTTTTTACATATTTTTCGTTTGAAATTGATACTCAAAATGTGTCATGTTACTTAAAAGTGCGGCTTGTGTCTCGCTTGAAAACCACTTGTTAATTTCAACAAAAATTAAAGCGTTCATAAAATTAGTGCCACGCAGTCGGTCGGGAATAGAACCAGATTCATCAATAATAAATTCTCAGATCCGATAAAAGACTTTAATTAAGTCAGAGGCAGGAAATTGTTTTTTTTTTTTGTGCTTTTTGGTGATAGATGGAGCTCTCAAGAGGGGGCTGGTCAGAGCGCGTCGCCGACGTTGCCGTTTTTGTTTGTTTATATAATGCGAACATTGTATTCACTAGATTATATTTTCCTTTTCATTTTACGAACCTAGGCGTATATATTTAAAATATATAATATATAAAATATCGTTTGCTTTGAAAAATTCGCATTAACTTAAAAGTTGGGGGTTTTTTTTTAACAAATTTGCCTGGCATTTTCTACGTCGATGTGATTAAATTTTGAAAAAAATAATACCTCGTATTTATAAAAGGAACCGAGGTAATTTTAAAATGATATACTCATATGACGATGAAGTTACCACTTTTAAATAAAAAACATAAGAAAAGGCTACGGTCCGTTTGGGGCGAATTTCATATCCCTATAATGCCTCCAATAAAAGGCGTTAAAACCATTGTGAAGAAATTTTATTTCATTTTGTATGTAGTCTATAAAAACAATTAAATGTTAAGGCCTCAAAAGTTGATACGGACATTGCTAAAAAGTCCTTGGTTTTGGTCCTGATCATAAATATATATACTTTTGGCCGTCTACGATGAATATTAAGAGGTGTTACAAACTATGTGTCGAATTTAATATACCTTTAGGATAGGGTATAAAAAGAAGATTCGCTGCTTTGTGGTGTTGATGTTTTTGGGGTGAGTACAAAATGAGTTTTTAAAATCTCCGAGCCTAGCCTTTACTGTAGTTGGAAACCCTACAGAAGTGTCCTTCATTTTCAAAATCATGATCATTCCCAAATCTTGAGGTGTTGCTACGCTTTGTATTCTCTTCAATCGTTATGGCGGCTGGATATGATTTAGTAATAAGTTAGTGCTGTAATTCTGCTTTATGTGGAGGCCCGTACTCAACCAACACGCGTCTCCAGCTAGCTCTATCTTCAACCAGCTGCCTTCAGTTTGGCACGCAAAGTTGGTTCAGGTCCCGTCCCTTGGGGGTGGACTCGAAAATATTTCGTCCTTGAGCTGTGGTATGTATTCGTGTTATTCGTTCTACATGACCCAGTCATCTCAGTCGTTAGATCTTCATTCTAATCTTTTGGCTAAGTCGTCGTTGTATGTCTCCGAAAATCACCGCAAGATATTTCTCTCAAATCAGCCAAAAGCAACATCCCTACTTTTAACAAAGTCCAAGCCCTTACAAATCATTCATTTTAGTTCTTGAAGAGAGAACTTTGCTACTCAATTGCTTTCTTTGTCCAGAGAAGCAACGGTAAGCGATCCAGGTGCCAAGGTAGACAAAGTGATTAACTACCTCGAAGTTATATGTGCTTTGGTGACTTTCCGTACACGGCACAATAACGGGTGTCCTATCTTCTTGACAACCTGTCTTTCCCTCATTGAGTTACTCTACTATTTCTACTCTCTTTAAATAGGTTCTGATGAGTTGAGAGACTTGAGGCTAAACCAAATTAGTATATTGTATATCTATAGAGATAATATTCGAGTGTATCGCTATTTCAGAGTGGTAATAGGTAATATCCTATCTAGTGGTTTTAATTTCCGTTTTTATAAGCCTTTGTCAGGCAACCGCCCAGCGGAATCACCTGCTTACACCGCCAATTGCTCGCGGTTACATCTTATTTCACTAGTTCAAAAGGTTTCATTCGTTTTAACAATTCGTTTTATTTAGAATTTGTAGCATTCATATAGAGCTCCTCCCGGCTTTTTTCCATTTCAAAAGTTATTCTATAAACCTGGTCGATTGTGAATAGATGATTCTGAACCTGAATTGGTGGTCAGGTATTAATTTTTTTAAAAGCTTCGATTATATTGGTAAAAGCGAAGTTGGTCTATTCAATTTCATGTCATATGGAGGCTTTTCTGGCTTTGGAATGACTTAATCTACCTTCCATTGTAGTGGAACATACAATAGCCTAAACGAAGCACGTATTAGATAAAAGAGTATAATTAGTGTTTTCCAAGGGATCTCTTTAACTATTAAATACACCGGGTTAGCCGCTAAAAGAGACGCGAGAAATTTCATACGCTTAGGTGGTGGTATGAGTCTTTTTTTTAATCATGCTATAGCTGCTGAAAAATATGAATTTTCAGACCAGTTTATCCAGAGTCCAATGAAAAGCGACAGTGTTTTCTAATTAATATCATAATATGTAAATAGGTGCCTACAACATTTTCAATAATATGAATTCTTTTACCCCCAAATTTTTTCCAAGTGAGTCAAAGCTACATGTAAAATCATTTTACCTTGAACCATATAAATAAACTCATATGTTTTGCGTCCAATACACTATGTAACCAAGAGATTCTACTTTCCCGTTATGTACTTTTCAAGCACACACAATCTTGAAGTATATTTTATTTGCATATGCCTTTCGCAAAATATGCATTTCTTTCTAAATGTCTTCTCTACAGAGACACGATCTAAAACAATACTCATATCTACAATATATTTGGTGGGGAAGCATGGAACATTGGGAAATAGATCATTTCTTTACTCATACACTGTCAAATTTTTTGTTAATTATAATACATATATAACATAAAGAAAAAAAAATTGAAATGAACATCATCATCGCCCCCACTAGATTGTTTGCCACTCCTTACACTACACTAAAGCCTACCTTCCTTATATAGCATGCAAACATTCCATATGTGTGGAATAGAGTGTACACATATTCTGGACATGATCTAAAACAATACACAACAAAAACAATCTACAATATATATTTGGTGGGGAAGAAGGGGAACATTGGGGAATTAGATAATTTCTTTACTCATACACTGTCATAATTGTTGTTGTGTTAATTATAATACATATATAACTTGATGAAAAAAAAAATCAAAATGAACACCATCATCGCCCACACTAGATTCTTTGCCACTCTTTTCACTACACTGAAGCCTACCTTCCTTATATTGTAAGCAAACGTTCGATATGTGTGGAATGGAGTGTACAGATATTCTGGAGGAGAAAAACCAAAGCAAAAATGCACCCCTCCCTAAACAAAACTATCTGTATATGTGGGCATTTATCGTTCTCTATTTCATTCTACACTTGTGTACACACATATTTTGATGAAACTTGTGGGTGGATCTTACAGGGTAAAATGTAGTTTTAAGAGTGAGATCAGTTAAATTAATCTTAAAGGGAGTATCAAACATGAGAATCACGGATTCCGATAATTTTTATATATGTTGTAGGCCAGCTTCCCTGACTAACAGGGTAAAAGGATAAGACGCACTACCTCCCCCTTTCCGAGAAAAATCGCTACCAAAGTTTTGGTAGTAACAAAATATAAATAATTTTTACTACTTGTAACACAAGCGTCGTAGATCAGTGGAAGTGTGCCCAATCAACTGATCGCATGGTTGCATGTTCAATACACGCTCGACCGACTTTTTTTTTTTTTTTAATTCTATTATGTTTGCTTCCAAATTAATTAATGAGAGAGATATTTTTATGAATGTTAACGAGTTGTGTTTCTCGACAACTATTTTAAAAAATCTTTGTAATTTTAGTAACACCAGTTATATTAAATGTGCAGTGTGTGACAAAACTTTATGTTTTCATGCTTCTACGATAAATATCATCCGGATGAAAAATAATCGAAGTTGCCTGCGAGCTACTGTTTGCCTTAATTTATATTTCTGGCATTAAGAAGTTATTGGCAGAATTTTAAAAACTCTAAAAAAATAAAAATTAAATTAAAAAAAAAAAAAAAGTGGGTCGGGCATGCATTGAAAATGCAACCATGCGATCCACTGATCTACGCCGCTTGTGTTACAAGTATTAAAAATTATTTATATTTAGTTACTACCAAAACTTTAAAGCGATTTTTCTCGGAAAGGGGGGAGTAGTGCGTCTTATCCTTTTACCCTGTTAGTCAGGCGAAGCTGGCCTACAACACATATAAAAAATATCGGAATCCGTGATTCCCATGTTTGATACTCCCCTTGTTAGTTCCGAATTGACAACCGCCGCACTCATTTCTTTGTGTTTCTGTTGAATGACAAAAAATTGTCAAAAAATATTTCAAAGTACAAATACAAAACAAAAAAAAACAGTGAAAAGACGTGATTTGACAAAAATATTTCAAAGTACAAATACAAAAAAAAAACAGTGTAAAAATCTTAATAAGTGATTAGTTGCAATCGTGTTCTATATCTATCTCGCATCTAGAAAATGTAAAGTGATAAATGACCAAGGAGTCCAGTGCTTTGATAGCTGCTTGTATAATAAAATTTTCTCGATGCGAGAAGTTTACTTTTTACCCTTTTCCAAGAACGTCAGGGCTTTGCTTGTTAATGAAATCCAGTAGTCAACTGTGTGACTCTTTTAAAAAACTTTATATCAGAAAATTAGAATATAGACCACCTCCAATGTTAAGGAGGCAATCTTCGGTGTTGGCATGAGAGTTTTTCTTTGAAAAATTGTCCAAATGTTCGCAGTGCACAAAATGGACATAGACTCTCTGACTACATTTTCAAAGATGGAACATAGTAATATGTCGAATGGTCTTTTATGGCTTTTTTGGCTTTATTGCAAGGATAATTGTATGCCATTAATGTTTTAATATGATTTCGGGCATGTGGCCACTGCGGCTGGTTCGAATAAAGACAAGTCTAGAGGTCCAATTTTCAACCACTTTTTCAAGCATTAGGGGCTGTATGTCGGCAATAACGCCACGAATGTTGGCTTCCAAGTCCCCTAACGTTTCTGGTTTGTTGGCGTAGGCGAGCGACTTCACATATCCCCAAAGAAAATAATCCAATGGTGTCAAATCACACGATCCATTCCGCGAAATCATGCGCTCATCTAATGTTTTCTTCAATAAATAGATTTTGGCGTGCGCTGTGTGGCATGTAGCGCCGTCTTGTAGGAACCATTTTCATGCCATCCAATTCGGGAAAAATAGTCGGTTATCATGCCTCTATACCGGTCTTCATTAACGGTAACTGACTCTCCAGCATCATTTCGGAAGAAGTATGGCCCAATGACTCCACCAGCCCATAGAGCACACCAACCAGTCAGTTTTTGTAGAAGTACTCCAAATGCGGCAATTTTGCTTGTTGACGTAGCCATTCAACCCAAAATGAGCCTCATCAATGAACAAAATTTTGCGATGAAAATCAGCATCGATATCAGTCTCATTTTCGGCCCATATCACCAAAATCACGACACATTGCATGATCTCGCGGCTTTAACTCTTGCACAATCTGGATCGGCAATTTTTACTTCGGTGCGTACTGTTCGACGCCTCTGCGGATGCGTATTATCACATAGAGTAAACGTAGTGCGAAAACGATCCATGGTTAACCGAATTAATTGCTCTGATAGAAGATTATTTCGACCATAAAATGAACGGAGCTTGCGGTAAACTTTGCTAACTGAACTATTATTTTCGAAATAAATTTGCACGATTTTCAAGCGTTGCTTATTTGTCAACCTATTCATGATGAAATGGCAAACCAAAATGAAAATAAATGACATTAGAGTTGCCAGATTTGACCACAAAATGTCAGTTTTGTCTATATTCGAAAAACCAACCTCTAAAAAAACACCCTCTATATGCGTTATGTGCAACTCTTAAAACCATTGCACGCGAAGAATTGTCAAAGCTTTTAAGAGTATTTTTTTTTGTGTTTTGAGCAACACCAGAATGTAGGCTCTTTTTTTCACAAACGTCAATCGTGTTGAAGTTGTCAAAATGTGTGATGTGCTTTGCAAGTTTTTGAATTTTTATGCAACCCGAATTCAGACACTTTTTGTACTTTTAAAGTTATCTAGTGCAAACAAAACAATCAAACTGTTGCGTAAAAACCATTCACAAGCGACATTGAGCATGAATTCTGTTACAGATTTTTGCAAACTCCAAATGTGCGCCATTAAGCCGGACATACTTGGCGGGAAAATCATTCATACGACGACATCTGTTGAAAAGAGATGAGTCGTCAGGGTGATGGTTTTTTTAATACTTAAAGAGTTAATGAGTCTATTTGTGTTCCCAACACTTTAGAGTAACACCCTTTGTCGAATTTTTTATTTACGACTATTTTTTGTCCCAAATAATAGCGAAGCTAATTGTTTGACATGTGCTTATTTTCTTTTAATTTATTAAGATTTTATAAATAAGTGCGTTTTAGGAACGAACTTGAATTTTTTTAATTGGAAAAATCAGGATTTGAATTGAGATTAGCAAGCAAATAACATGATGACTTAATAGTTGACTCTGAATCGAATGTTGATAAATTATGAACATTGGAATTGCTTTCAAAGAGCATTGATTACTTAACCCTCGACCCGTGTACTGTAAAATTTTAAGTTATCGTTCTCTCAGTGCCCTTAAAGGTAAGTATGGGAGAAAATTGATTTTTTTATGTGAGATCAAAGAGAAACAATATTTATTTTGTTTAAATCGAAATTATGTATGCCCACTTCAACAAATAGTAAAATAAATGTTCGTGTACTTCAATGCTTAAGTGCGCTTAAAATTCATTTCTTTCTTCCATGTCATCGATCAATATACATGTCAAAACTCGATTTGAAAATTTATTTGGGCACTCAGTGCCCAGTACACGGGTCGAGGGTTAATATTTGACTCTGTTAACATGGGACACGATTAGCTTTGTAAAGGGCTTACTAAAAGCTATGTCATACCAACCTTCAGTAGAGTTTGCCGCAATATTGTATTATTTAGATTTCTGCATCAGCAGTCTTAACTAAGCGCTACAACATAGTATGGAAATCATCCTGCAGAGCGAAAGACTTAACGTTGAGGAAAAGAAGCTCCGCGACAAAGTAATTTGGATAATGCAAAGTTATTTGTTTACGTTTACAAAGAACAAACGATTGACAATGTGAAAATGTTCAGCTAGATTTATTGAAAAAGTACTTGCATATTGCGATTATTGAATGTGTGTCGGCGAAATCGAGAAAGAGGTGGATGTTTTAATAAGAACAAAACAAAGTTCGTGCTCAGCTATTGGTAGACCCTTTATATACTTAAGCTCTGCTATTTTCTGATATATTATTTTTCTATCATCATGTAGGGTTCCGCACCTGTTTGAGCTCAAACAAATATTTTTAGGCGTCCTCGTTTCACAGCACTTTGCCAATGAGACCAATCAAGTGATACCAACTGAGCCGATCCTTAAACTTCTCATTTGATCAAGCTTCGTAACACTTGGTGTCATGCCCTCATACTTTTTGTACATTGTCCAATAACTGCGGTGCAGAGTCTTCATTTCGGCTTAGTTTTCCTGCCACGTCATCCACTCCATGCTTGCATGATGATTGATGTCGTCATCTATGGTTGCTTCGCTGTTGATTATAGATGGAATAGGTCGGAGTGGAGCTGCTTATAACATACCCATTTCCCTCCAAAACATTCAGCAAAACATCAAGTGCCCCTGGAATCGAAGTTTTTCCACCCAATATGCAAACTTATTATGCCAACCTTATTATTTGCCGAAACGGCTGTCTAATACCCGTTCAACGATCTTCATGTTAACTGACATCAGCTTGATAGAAGAGAATTTATCAAAGTCTCGCGTATCTCCCTTTTCTTTGTGCAAAGGAAGAAAATACCTTTCTCTCTACTAATTAAATAATGGGTCTCCTTAAAGTTCATCAAATCTTTTTCCACTCATTAAAGATTGCATTCAATTGAATGGTACATCGCCAAATGAATGGTGATTGCATTCATTTTTCCACAATCTGAAATTGAAGTCAATAAATGCCATCAACAATTAAAATTTATCAAAGATTGCTGTCAACAATTATTGCATTTTTTTACAACTCTGGTTATGGAAATCTTTCCAGGATGTATCTTTTTCCCAATGCTCACGCCAACACGGTATCAACACCTTTTAGGTTTGAGAGACATAAAAGCGTCCCTGGAAATGATCAATATGTTGCTTTGTAAATATGTAGTATTGAAGAACGCCTTGAAAGAGAAGCGACATTTTTTGGGACTTATGCTGTAGATATATTCTTTTCCTTTTTTTATAAAACGAGCATAAACGCTTTCCAAATGTACACCGACCGATTTTAATTAAGAATTATTCGTGGTCTTACACGTATTCGCATCTGTACACGGGCGCCTGGAACAATTGTTTCGAAAAGCTAGTTGTATATTAAAAGTACAAGCTCCTTTAAAACCAAGGTTTTTTCATTCTGAACTCATTGTTGTCATAAATATGTACCTACGCAAGTAGTACTTGCTACATACAAATGAAGCTACCTACAAAACATGATTGCATTCTTCTTGTAGACATACACCATATGTAGGATGCAAGCGAACAGTTTGTTGTGTATAGATAAATGTTCTTAATTAGCGCATGTGTGTCTAATAGCAAGAGAGATACCAGTCAAAACAAAATGAAAGATTTCACCATCGCTCCACGGTTGCCCAGCGTTGAGAAAGGCGATTATGTTGCTTGTTGCATGTTTCCTGTCCCGCATTCGCTATCTTGTCCACACCTGATTAACAGGAAAATAATAAGAACCACAAATTAATGGCTGCAGTACATGTGTGCTAGCCTATTAGATATGGGTGATTTTATATTAAATGCATATGGCGGGATGTAGCGAGAAGCGTTCGCAGTATTACGCTTCAATATATTTTCTCCAATTTCAAGCGGTTATTCACTGGTTGGGACTTTTAATTCTGTATTACTCTAATACTGCTGATACAGCTCGTACAAAAACTAAGTTCTACTTACTGAAACTTGAAATTATTTTATGTGGAAGAAGTATTACGGCTTAAGGGCCTAAGTTGGACACTTGGATAATGTGTTAAAATGTGTGTTTCCTTTCTTCTTAGTTATGAGACAGATTTAAGAACTTAAGAACAGCAAACGGGACTTAACGAATATCTTTTAAATTTTGAATTTGCTCCTCCAGAACTGGGCGTATAAGATTTCTGTAGACATTCTGCCCTTTCGAGTCAAGAGTTTCAAACCCATCAATCTTGCCAAATCAAAGTAGCAGCGGTATCTTACAATTAGTGTAACATAAAGGGATATGAACTCCAAAACCAACTCGAAGTTGCGCTTTCAACAGTTACGCTTATCCAAGAAGGTGTACTTGCTTGGTTGTTTGTTGAAAGCATGTTTTTGCTTTTATCCTCGTCTATTACAAGTCCAGCCGAATTCGTCAGTTCATCAATTGCCGTTAAAGCCTCTATCACGGCACGTTGAGAGGTGAACGATGAATGCTATCGTAAGCGGCTTTGAAATCGATAAAAAGATGGCGTCACTCGAATTGAAATTCGGTTGTCTTTTCCAGGATTTGCCGTTATGTGAAAATTTGTAGAAATGGTGTAGGATGTTTTTCTTGAGGTTGGCTTCTTTTTGACGACTTTTGAAGTTGGCTCTCTCAGAGATAGCGTCATAGCCCTGCTTGACGTAAGCTTACCTCAGAGCGGAACCATCATACCGAGCTCTTCTAAACTGGAAGGTGAATTTTCGTCTACATCGAACGTGTAGTCTTATGAAATGATGCCTTTTGAACATTTCTGCAATAACCTGGACTTTACGTCACAATTTCGAAAACCTGGTCAACGAATACATCATCATATCACTTGCTCTTTTTGTGATATCCCTGGTAACGTAGAGTTAGCTCTTTGATGATGTCGTAATGTTGGAAATTTTGGTTGTTGGCGTCTGTGGGAAGAGTTCTTAACTCCGCCTTTTTGTTACAATCTTTTGCTACTCCAGATTTGCAACGGCGTCCAACGTTTAATTTCTTCTTCTTGGCAGTTTACACCTTCACCTATCCTTGGTGAATGCACAGGGAAGAGATTTTAACTCCGCCTTTTTTATCAGCTTTGGCTACTCGAGATTTGCAAACGTCAAACGTTGGATTTCTTCAACGTTTGCTTCTCGAAAAGCGTTTAAGGTTTTATATGAGTGCCTAGATAGATTTGCAAATGGTCGATTTGGTTGGCGTGTGAAGCATCTGCAGGACGCCAGGTTGCTGTGTGAATCCTTTGCTTAACCCTTCAAAAATGTTTTCCTTTCGAATTAAGCATTAAAATTCCAGGCCAAGTCTTCCTCCAAGACATCATACTCCCCCCTTGGTAGGGTTTTAGCAATCGCCTGTAGGCGTGTGTGCTGATAATAGGCTAATGTTTTAGAATAACGCTTTGAAGCGGATCACAAGCAAGTAATCACTTCCTTGCTTGAAGTCAATAACTTTCGTCTTTAGCCGATTTCCCACGACGAATATGCACCCTGAAACATGCAATATTTAAGGGTAGATGTGTTTTCGATGTTGTCGTTACCCTGCCAATCACATTCCTTTTATGAATTCAGAAACACCAATCAGATTCTAATTTAAAAGACGTTCTAAAATTCGTTTCGCTGTTCGCAAAACGTAGGTATTTGACATTTTTAAAATCCTTTCAACTTTTTAAGTAATTGTTTGGAGGATTTTCATTGTTTATTTAATGAATTAAGTCGTTTTCACAAAAAAAATGCTTTTAAATATAACCCAAATTGTGATTTCATTTGGTTGTCTGCATCCTCATCCTTGTTATTTTTTTAAGTTCTGATGTGGTTTTGTGTTATTTTTAGTTTCAAAATAAGTGCGTCGAATCGCTCCTAAAAAAAAGTTCCTGCTTAGCAACATCCCAAACCCCATTTCCACGTGTTTGGCCATCAAAATAAATATATCGATTGCCGTCATTGCAAAGCTCTACAAGAATATTCGTATCTTAAATTGCAAATATAAACTAGGCAAGTAAATATTTTTGTCGCAAGTGGGTGGACGTAAGCTTGACATGTTGCGTACATTTTCTGCCGTCGTATACATATTGCTATTGTCTGAACGTCAGCTGTTTGTTTTTGATGGTATAGTATTACACAAGGTTAATTTTGATGGTGGACATTTATAGGAGAAAAACTCTCATGAGATACGGTTAAAATTCCATGTGCCGAGCGCTTAAAAAATGCGAGTTCAACCAAAAAAAGGACGTCGTTAGTATTGACAAAACTGTCAAAAACATTGACACAGAGTGGTTAAGTAAGGACCTACTGTCCTTCCTATGATTAAGCTGTAAAACATGTACATACGCGAGGTTAGTGTAGCAAATCCCGCAGAGGTGAATACCTTCGCAAAAGATAAACGACGTTAGAAGCTTCTCACAACAAGTTGTACTCTTGGATGTTTGGCTGGTTTTCGGGTGGAAAAGAAAACTTTTGGTGGCACCGCGGGGCTTTGGAAATCCGAATAAAATACGTATCACTGCACATATTGCCATATCAATGCGTAAAACAGTTGATACTGATGCAATGAAAACATCTTTAGTTTATGTGTTGGCCGAGGGGTCTAAAGTTAGACTTAAAACAAAGGAGTTATTTTTATGAGGAATATATGAAAATGAGGGCTAGCTTAGAAGTAGTCGTGGTTAAATCGAAATACTGCCGACGGATAATAAAACCGGGTTGAGTTTATGGTGGAGCGTCGATAACCGATAAAAGCGACGACTATAACGAAGCGAAAAAAGTGACTTAAATAACGATGTGCGACGAAACTACAAGAGTTGTCACCATATGATTTATTTTGGACAAATAAGGCAAATAAATAAATATATTTTGTAGCACTTCTGGAGAAAATCTTTCTCAAAAAATGACTCATAGTTCTTTGGATAGGTATTTGGCTACAGTTAGTCCTTTAAAATAAAGCTCGGTCTTTCGCCACTCAGTCGATCGTAAGTAGATACTTTGCACTCTAAGATTTAAAAGAAAATTAAAAAAAAACATGGTTAATATCAGAAAGGCGAACATAAAGCCTTTGAAAAGATTTTCATAAGAACTATGTTTAAAGTTTTACATCTCTATATGCTTCCACTTTAATTCCACTCAAAAAGGCTTAATATAGACTCTATTGAAGCTCAATCTTCTGTAATAAGCACTTTAAGCCACCACTTTTTTTTACCAGCAATTCTATTTTCCAATCATAGAAAGTTTTAATTTGTGGTCTTTAAGCAATGTGTCAAAGAGAAAATTGATACATAAAACGATACCTCAGAAGTTATTTAAAATGAATAACAGACTAATTCGAAATACGTATCTACTGCAGGTTAAATCCGGTAATAGTCAGTTTAAAACCCCTAGATAAAGATTTATTGGCGGCATAAAAAGGCAGTTTTAAAAAGTTGAATTCATTAGCAGTGCAGAAGTGATATTTTAATTTGAGTCCAATCCACCTGGATCCAATGGAATTCTCAGAAAATCCCAGTCTTACACTCTTGAACAATTCCCCGTGGCACCTTTAAGAATATGAGATGAAAAGTGTCTTCCAGTTAACTGAACTGCCATTCTCCAACCATAGAACCAACAATTTATTGACTCGAATAAACCTTGATAGCGAATAAAACCTCACGAATTCAACTAAATACATTCTATCTGTCAGAGCATTGCTCTGTCATGCTCCCTGGTCACTGTAGCTTAGTATTTCAGGCGCAAGTAGCAAGTGCAAAGAAATTAATTTAAATATCTGCTGGGCTCATACTGTTTTGGGGTTTTATGACTTTAGGTTTTAATTTGTCAAACGCAGTTTTCTGCCAGTCGGTTTCACAAACCATCCAAGAACTCAATTTGAACAATTGTCCACTCATTTTCAGTGTAATAAAAAAATCAAAAAGCTTAATTATTTTGGCTTTCCTCTGGTTGCCCTATGGACATATGTCTTACAAAGCCGAGTCGTCTAAGCTTCTTAAGAACTCTGCAGGATAAGCGGCTGGGGCATAGGAAATGTTCCACAGACTCATTTTCTCTTCATATTTTGCAACTTCTGCAGAAATTATTTACAAAGACCGCTAGCCTTCTAGTCATGTTTCCACTGATTCAATGTCCGGTTAATACCCCGACGAGCACATGAATTTTGGCTTTTTTAAGAGAGTCTAGGGACTTTGATCTTTTGGTCTCGATATTGGGCCACTAACTTCGGATTATTGCGCAACGGCTTGGGTAACCCCATTGTGCTGCTGACAGATGTTTTGTTTTGTTATTCTAGTCCACTTCGGCTCCTGGGTTGATTCCAAGAAAATTGGTTCTAAGATTTGGTGTGGTGCTTTCTAAGACACCAGTAACTGAGAAGTGGAGTTTTACCCTATACAAGTTCCACGAAGCTGTTGACAAGCGGTTGACAGATTTTCAACTTAGTTACAAGTCAAATCCAAGTCACTTAAGAGGCAGCTTACCTATTTCTTGAACGATGATCACGCGAACTATATGAGCAGCATATACGTCATTGCTAGCTTATAGTGGACTTGCAACTTGAACGCAATAATTGTGTATTCGATTTTATTTTCCGATGGCTGACTGACACGCCAAAGGTAGCCCAGGTAATGTTCGGTGTGAATGCTTTAAGGGGATTTCGAAATCTTTTTGTGGAAACCTCAAATTTCAGCTTGCCTGTGTGCATTTCAAGCAACATATTTGTTGGTTCATTTAATAAATATATATAACGACATGCATAGACGTCAAACACACACCATCTCATCTTGATAGTGGTCGGATTCCCGCTACTTAAAAACTTATATGTTTGGGTATACAAACGCACGTGGTACGCAACATTGTCGTAGGTCGCTGCTAATCAAATGCCGGCAAGCAGTCTGCCATCCTGTCCCACTCTATTAAATTATTACTTCACACGACGGCATTAGGGTGGATAGGGTATGTTATATACAATTATTTACTGACAAATTGATAATGACATATACAAAATTAGTTTGAGGTCTAGAGCAAAGCTTTTATCATTTAATGTAGTAGGACGCCGGCATTCTAGTTGTTGGGACATATCACACAAGAAAGCGATTTTGACTCCACCCTAATGTACATGTGCTCTTCCATTACAAGGTAGAGGGGCTAAAAATTCGGTTTGTTGTCTGATTACAAGGTCGGTAAAGTTTTTTTTTTCAGGACTAGTCAGGGTGCTGAAATAGAGATGGTGGCGGATGAACCCTTTATGGGCCAACGGCAGCGCTCATATCCCCGAAGTGGGTTACTGACAACGGATTACCCGACCCGCTGTCCTAGGGTTAATTTAGGGCCTGGTCCTCCAGGTTGGGGGTTGTGCGTGGGGTTAACTACCCAACCACGGAAAAACCACATGGTTACGAAGCAACCAAAAGCCTCGGATACGGACGGATTCAGTGTTGACGACCCTGCAAAACGAAAAAAGGACAATGACTTTCGGATCTGCACGTTGAATGTTCGAACCCTGAATAGACCACGTGCAGCCGAACAATTAGCGGAGGCCCTAACCTGCTACAATGCAGATATCACTGCCAT
The DNA here is from genome assembly GCA_963576555.1 of Ferdinandea cuprea. NCBI lineage: Eukaryota > Metazoa > Arthropoda > Insecta > Diptera > Syrphidae > Ferdinandea > Ferdinandea cuprea. The sequence continues at coordinate 28,062,730 of OY754962.1, forward strand.
CCAGGAAGTGCGATGGGATGGACCGGGCAAAAGAAGAATGAAAAACTGTGACATCTACTACGGTGATTGCTATAGGGAACAGAAGCAGCGTCTATTTGGATGTGGATTCGTTGTAAGCGGCAGACTTATGCAAGAAGTCTTGAGCTTTCGACACGTTAGTGAACCCCTTACAACCATCCGCATCAAGGCTAAATTCGCCAACATCAGCCTGTTATGCGCTCATGCCCCCACAGAAGAGAAAGATGATGTTACCAAAGAATGTTTCAACGAGCTCCTCGAGAAAACATATGAGCAATGTCCTAAATACGACGTTAAAATCGTCCTAGGTGATTTTAACGCCAAAATCGGAAAGGAGGACATCTTTGGTAGCACAATCGGAAAGCATAGCCTACACGACACCACGTCTGGAAACGGACTTAGGCTAATTGACTTTGCTGCGGGACGTAATGTTACTATAGCTAGCACACGGTTTCCTCACCTCAATATCCACAAAGGAACATGGCGGTCACCAGATCACCAAACCGTCAATCAAATTGACCATGTTGCGATCGACGCAAGGCACTCCTCCAGTATTCTAGATGTCCGAACTTTCCGAGCGGCCAACATAGACTCGGATCACTACCATGTTGTAGCCAAGGTACGTATGCGGATATCCCAGACACCACAACAGCGACGAAATACTGCGAGGAGATTCAACGTTGAACGGCTACAAGCGCAACAAACCGCCAGAATTTTTGCCGATCGCGTATCCCTCAACCTCTCGAGAAGTCCTGTGCTGCCAGCATCAAGTGCTGAAGACCAGTGGCATCGATGCCAAGAACCGCCACAACTGATGTGCTTGGTTTCACCAAACCACCCCCACGAAACCCCTGGTTCGATGAAGGGTGCCGGCAAGCGCATGCAGCAAAACAACGTGCCTACGAAACGGCGCTGCACAGAAGGACGAGAGCGGCTCGTGAGCTCTACGAGCAAATGAGGAGGGAAGAACACCGGCTTCTCCGGAAGAAAAAGAAAGAGCATGAGAAGCGCGCGATCGAGGAAATAGAGAGGTGGTACTCCAGGAACAATGTTCGGAAGTTTTACCAAAAGGTAAAAAGAACGTGTCAACGCAACTTTACCCGAGCAGATACCTGTAGAGACGAACAAGGAAACCTAGTAGTGGAAACACAGTCGGTGCTGAGGATATGGAAAAACTATTTCTGCAGACTGTTAAACGGCGATGACGACACAAATTCCGCTGTCAGGCAGAATGAACCATTCAACATGGGTGATGAAAGCCAAGACTCCCGCCCACCTGACCAAAATGAAGTGAGGATAGCAATATCCAAACTGAAATCCAACAAGGCTGCCGGGCCGGACGGCTTAACTGCCGAACTTTTCAAGGCAGCGGGAGATGATTTGGTAGAGAGCATACACCAGCTCGTCTCCAAGATTTGGTCAGAGGAAAGTATGCCTGATGAATGAAACCTCAGCATTTTTTGCCCGGTCCACAAGAAAGGAGACCCTCTTAACTGCGCCAACTATAGAGGTATTAGTCTCCTCAACATCGCATACAAGATCCTGTCTGCCGTGCTGTGTGAACGCCTGAAACCATTCGTCAACGAACTGATTGGACCCTATCAGTGCGGTTTTAGGCCCAGTAAGTCCACAACTGACCAGATTTTCACACTTCGGCAGATCCTGGAAAAAACCCAAGAAGTCCAGATCGATACTCACCATCTTTTTATCGATTTTAAGGCCGCATATGACAGCATTTATAGAGACGAGCTATACAGAGCCATGTCTAGTTTTGGCATACCTGCCAAACTCGTCAGATTGTGCAGGATGACGATGGAGAACACTCGCTGCTCCATTAAGGTCGGAAACAATCTCACCGAGGCCTTTGATGTCAAAAAAGGATTAAGACAAGGCGCTGTCATGTAACTTCTTCAACATCATACTTGAGAGAATTGTGCGAAACTCGCAAGCCAACACCAGGGGCACAATTTTCCAAAAGTCAACTACTTGCTTACGCCGACGACATCGACATCATTGGCAGAACACAACGAGCTGTCACTGGTGCGTTTGCAAGTATCAGTACAGAGGCATATATATTATAGAGGGTATATTATATACAATTATTTACTGACAAATTGATAATGACATATACAAAATTAGTTTGAGGTCTAGAGCAAAGTTTTTATCATTTAATGTAGTAGGACGCCGGCATTCTAGTTGTTGGGACATATCACACAAGAAAGCGATTTTGACTCCACCCTAATGTACATGTGCTCTTCCATTACAAGGTAGAGGGGCTAAAAATTCGGTTTGTTGTCTGATTACAAGGTCGGTAAAGTTTTTTTTTTCAGGACTAGTCAGGGTGCTGAAATAGAGATGGTGGCGGATGAACCCTTTATGGGCCAACGGCAGCGCTCATATCCCCGAAGTGGGTTACTGACAACGGATTACCCGACCCGCTGTCCTAGGGTTAATTTAGGGCCTGGTCCTCCAGGTTGGGGGTTGTGCGTGGGGTTAACTACCCAACCACGGAAAAACCACATGGTTACGAAGCAACCAAAAGCCTCGGATACGGACGGATTCAGTGTTGACGACCCTGCAAAACGAAAAAAGGACAATGACTTTCGGATCTGCACGTTGAATGTTCGAACCCTGAATAGACCACGTGCAGCCGAACAATTAGCGGAGGCCCTAACCTGCTACAATGCAGATATCACTGCCATCCAGGAAGTGCGATGGGATGGACCGGGCAAAAGAAGAATGAAAAACTGTGACATCTACTACGGTGATTGCTATAGGGAACAGAAGCAGCGTCTATTTGGATGTGGATTCGTTGTAAGCGGCAGACTTATGCAAGAAGTCTTGAGCTTTCGACACGTTAGTGAACCCCTTACAACCATCCGCATCAAGGCTAAATTCGCCAACATCAGCCTGTTATGCGCTCATGCCCCCACAGAAGAGAAAGATGATGTTACCAAAGAATGTTTCAACGAGCTCCTCGAGAAAACATATGAGCAATGTCCTAAATACGACGTTAAAATCGTCCTAGGTGATTTTAACGCCAAAATCGGAAAGGAGGACATCTTTGGTAGCACAATCGGAAAGCATAGCCTACACGACACCACGTCTGGAAACGGACTTAGGCTAATTGACTTTGCTGCGGGACGTAATGTTACTATAGCTAGCACACGGTTTCCTCACCTCAATATCCACAAAGGAACATGGCGGTCACCAGATCACCAAACCGTCAATCAAATTGACCATGTTGCGATCGACGCAAGGCACTCCTCCAGTATTCTAGATGTCCGAACTTTCCGAGCGGCCAACATAGACTCGGATCACTACCATGTTGTAGCCAAGGTACGTATGCGGATATCCCAGACACCACAACAGCGACGAAATACTGCGAGGAGATTCAACGTTGAACGGCTACAAGCGCAACAAACCGCCAGAATTTTTGCCGATCGCGTATCCCTCAACCTCTCGAGAAGTATGTGCTGCCAGCATCAAGTGCTGAAGACCAGTGGCATCGATGCCAAGACCCGCCGCAACTGATGTGCTTGGTTTCACCAAACCACCCCCACGAAACCCCTGCGGCGCTGCACAGAAGGACGAGAGGTGGTACTCCAGGAACAATGTTCGGAAGTTTTACCAAAAGGTAAAAAGAACGTGTCAACGCAACTTTACCCGAGCAGTTACCTGTAGAGACGAACAAGGAAACCTAGTAGTGGAAACACAGTCGGTGCTGAGGATATGGAAAAACTATTTCTGCAGACTGTTAAACGGCGATGACGACACAAATTCCGCTGTCAGGCAGAATGAACCATTCAACATGGGTGATGAAAGCCAAGACTCCCGCCCACCTGACCAAAATGAAGTGAGGATAGCAATATCCAAACTGAAATCCAACAAGGCTGCCGGGCCGGACGGCTTAACTGCCGAACTTTTCAAGGCAGCGGGAGATGATTTGGTAGAGAGCATACACCAGCTCGTCTCCAAGATTTGGTCAGAGGAAAGTATGCCTGATGAATGGAACCTCAGCATTGTTTGCCCGGTCCACAAGAAAGGAGACCCTCTTAACTGCGCCAACTATAGAGGTATAAGTCTCCTCAACATCGCATACAAGATCCTGTCTGCCGTGCTGTGTGAACGCCTGAAACCATTCGTCAACGAACTGATTGGACCCTATCAGTGCGGTTTTAGGCCCAGTAAGTCCACAACTGACCAGATTTTCACACTTCGGCAGATCCTGGAAAAAACCCAAGAAGTCCAGATCGATACTCACCATCTTTTTATCGATTTTAAGGCCGCATATGACAGCATTTATAGAGACGAGCTATACACAGCCATGTCTAGTTTTGGCATACCTGCCAAACTCGTCAGATTGTGCAGGATGACGATGGAGAACTCTCGCTGATCCATTAAGGTCGGAAACAATCTCACCGAGGCCTTTGATGTCAAAAAAGGATTAAGACAAGGCGCTGTCATGTAACTTCTTCAACATCATACTTGAGAGAATTGTGCAAAACTCACAAGCCAACGCCAGGGGCACAATTTTCCAAAAGTCTGTGCAACTACTTGCTTACGCCGACGACATCGACATCATTGGCAGAACACAACGAGCTGTCACTGGTGCGTTTGCAAGTATCAGTACAGAGGCGGCAAAAATGGGTTTATAAGTGAATGAGGGCAAAACGAAATATATGCTGTCAACAAGAAGGGACGCACAACATCGACGAATCGGACAGAACGTCACGATAGACATCTATAACTTCGAGGTAGTTCGGGACTTTATCTACCTCGGCTCCGCTATTAACTCTGACAATGATATATCGTCAGAAATCAAGCGAAGAATTACACTTGCCAACCGCTGTTACTTTGGCCTAAGGAGGCAATTGATTAGTAAGGCCTTGTCGAGAAACACCAAGGAGACTCTATATAAGACCCTCATCATCCCAGTCCCGCTGTATGGCGCAGAAGCATGGACGTTATCAACGGCGGATGAAGATCTCCTTGGTCGTTTCGAACGCAAAATTCTTCGAGTGATTTTCGGTCCCGTTTGCGTTGACGAGCTTTGGAGGAGGAGATTTAACAGCGAACTCTACGAGCTGTACAGCGACATCGACCTGGTCAGAAAAATACGGATTAGTCGTCTAAGATGGCTGGGACATGTAGAGCGAATGGACACCAACGCTCCGGCCCGAAGAGTCTTCGAATCCAACCCGGAGGCACAAGGCAGTAGAGGAAGACCTCGCCTAAGGTGGCGCGCGCAAGTGGAAGGGGACCTCAACCAACTTGGAGTGCGCAACTGGAGGCAGTTAGCCAAAGATCGTGCTAACTGGAGAGGCGTATTGGTTGAGGCCCAGGTCCACCCCGGTCTGTAGCGCCACCTAAGTAAGTAAGTTGTCTGATTACAAAACGTGGAAACTGTGGTGAAAAGCTTTAATCACTTATTTTGTGTAAATTTCTCTTAGAACCTGCGTCATAAAGCAAGAAATGCATGTCTGGATGGGTTTCTCTTAAATTTGTAATATGTAATATGTAATCTGTTCTTCCAAGATTTTTTTGTTATAAAAAACGACAAAGAGTATCAACCAAAATACTTTAAGATTGCCGTAGTTGCTTGAGGGTGTCGACTTGTGACACGGAGAGATGAATGTCTAAACTTAACTGTAATGTGAAGGAAACACAGCGTGGTAGAGCATCCCATATTGAATACAGGCTTAAGGTTGAACTGATTTCCATTCGTTTAGCGAGTCTTTCCCTTGGTTTCTTGTGGGTTGGAATGCACGTTAGAACACTTTAAACTTTTAATGAAAGACGCGATAAAACAACTATATACAGTAAACATTGCTACGATGTCTAGGAGGGTCGATTATAACCTCGATCGCCAATAGCTTTTATCGCGGGTTTTGAAATCCTGTCAAGTAGCTCCAAATATGTAGTAATTGGTGCATCGAACCAGATATGAGCGTTGTAATCCAAAATGGTTCGAAACGAAACGCTTTATAAATTCTAGCCAGATATGAAGAGATGAAATATTTCTTGCATCGCTTAAGTGAAGCATAGATCATTCCAACGAAGTTTGTCATTTACGCACATACTAAGGATGTAAAGTCTTTTGGTTTTAGCGATGCAAGTGGCATGGATGGATAATGGCAGAGTATTGGAGTTTCGCTTTAATACTTAAAGTAGTGTCTACAAGCTCAGTATTCTGTACCAAACATTGTTCTTGCCTCTCTGCCAGCCATCTGTTCCTTTCAAATAACGTGTGGTGCAAACAAAATGAACACCAACAATATTTAGCTAAAAGAAAGGGTAAACTCGTTAAGGTTGTTAAGGTTGGAAAAACTCGATGTAAATCCATTGAAAACTGAACTTGTCTTCTTCGCTAGAAATATCTAAATTTTGCCTTAGCAGCATATGTGCCTACTGCACAGTGACCCATATTTACGCCCACCAAAATAGTAACGCCCGCACGGTTTTTTTGTATAAGGTTATGAGACGTAGGTTTCTTGTATTTGGGACAAATCTTCCTAGAAATTACGCAATTTGTCAAGTTCTTCCACGTAATTCGCCGGAAAGTCTGACGATATTACCCCCTTCAAAAAACCTAAGGGGAACCTTTGCAACGCTCATACTGAGGAACGAGTAGAATCCTTTGTCACACCGATTCAATTTTGACCACAATATTAAGGATAATTTGCATTTGCAATTTAAACAGCTTTACTTCGATTTCCTCATTTCGCTGGGTTTTTTGCTTTTCATTTTCCTAGAAGCTTTCAGTCTCGAGTTACGCGCGCGTCGTCTTTCGGCACCGTAGGGCCGGGATTCATTTTGGCACAGATCCCTTTGGTGGTGATCTAGTTACTCTTTTACTATTTCTTAAAGGGTCGATTAATGGTAATAAATTGCTCTCCTAAGAATCCGTAGCAACTGCCTCGAAAAGTATGGATTTTCCAGTAAAACTGGGCTGCTACCTGGAGCCTAAATCACGCAATTTCAACATTTCAAGTTTGAGCGATTCGAGCGATAATAATAAAGGCACTCATTCTTATGTTTAGTTTTTTCCGCTCCCCTCGACCATAACATTGCCACTTTTCTTACAGCTCCAGTAAATTTTATGGCCTCAGAGGACAGACAAAATATTCTCGATAGTTGTTCTTTTTACACACGAGGATAGGAGCGTGTGCACACATGCACGCCCAGTCTTTTTTCGACACGTTGATTTTGCATCGTGTGCTCTTTTTTTAGCAAGACTACGATACGATACGATACGACAAAAATAGGAAAGCAGCTTTAAACTTATCATTGTTGATGTAAATGTCAGTTTTTGTCAATGATATTTTTCAGAAAATTCTACGTGCTTTATATAAATAAGTACCTGTGCGGTGCGTGCTGTGTTTGTGCCATATGACCGAACTTGAGGCGTCATTTGATTTTGACAACAGATTTCACTGAAACATAGTATCAATAATCTTAAAAAAAAACAATATACACATTCTTGTATATTGTCGCCGTATGTTCGCTTTTCTATAGGAACCCCCAACCTTATTTAAGGTTGTTGTTTGGATATCTTCTTATTGATGGAAGATGACAAGCAGACGTCTTCATAGATACCATGCGTCCATTAGCGACATATAATTGTTATCGTATAACTGTTATGTTGTATGTGCGTTTAAATGTATCCCCATAGCCTATTTGGATTGTATAATCACTTTGGCCTTTAAATAACTCCTCGTTTTTTAAAAGCTTTGTTGCTTCATAACTGAATGAGCTTTAAAAAAAACAAACATAAAATAATCCTCTGTGAACCAAAAAGACTCATTCATTTGGTAGTAACAGTTGCGTTGAGTAGTGCTTAGCAAACACAAATTTAACTTACCGAATTTATCTGAATAAAAATAAATTAAATTCATAGTGTCAAAATTGTTAAGCGGGTCAAGGCAATTAAATTTAATAATTTTATTATTATTATGAAAGTTTTACATATTACAAATTTTAATCGGGTTGGATTTGGTTGAATGAACACCTTGTCATTAAGTCTCGGACATAGGTTTTTTTTTATTCTGTTACAATTTGTTTTAAATACACAAAATAAAATGTGTAATGTTTTTTTGCGTAGTTATAAAAATGCAGTTATTAGTTGTTTGTTTAATTTTTCGAAATGTATGTCCTTATAAGAAAATGTGCATTTCTCCAGTCGTATCATAAAAGTAACGGCATCTGGCGAAGGTTGTAATTTGTAGAACTTCTGTGATCAATCATGTTCCCATGGAAATAGGTGACTGTACTTAAAATTAATATAATATAAAAATATATATTATCTTAGACTTGTAAGGAGTTGAACTCATTTACAAGACATTATTTAATGAAGTCCAATTTTTTTAATATAAATATTTTATTTTTAAATCAAATTTCATTATTCTACTCAGTGGTTGTTGATCCTTCCAAATTCTTCCAAGATATAGTATTTTTGTTTTCTCTTATTGGATTTGTGAGCTCAATACCCGTGCCTTTCTTGATATAGCGGAAATACTACATCAATATGTTATGTTTCAACTTGATTTTACTCAAATTTAAAAAGGCTATATTAATTCTATAAAAGTTATCGCTATATCGGTCCCCTGAATCCGATTTTAAATAAATTTCAAAATTACACAAAACGCCATTTAAAAAAGCAAAAGGACTTATATCTAAAAATCCCTTCTCAATGCGCTTCTACAGGGTTAAAGGAATATACCCTCCAAGTTTCATAACTCTATCAGCGGTTGAGGCTGACCGCTGCCTCCTCTGCGAATTTATTTTCTCTTCGCTGGAAAACTATTGTTCATTTGCTCGATGTGACCGATATAATGTAGTTGACGTTAGGCTACTTGGGCTACATTTTTCATTCGAACTCTCCAGCCCGGAAGCTACAATGCTAACTGTCTTGAATGTACCTATGTACATGAATATGAGTAGCGAGATGAGTAATGAAGACTAGACGTAGGGTTCTGGCCTATCACTTTTTCTACATTATGTTCATTTACCAGCTGGTGAAAATGCAGCTTAAATACATCTACTATTACCTGCGCATCGGTGACTAGGTTTCCTTCGCTATCTTGGCGTTTTAACTTTATCGTATACATTAGTATACTAAAGAGAAAGTTATTGCGATCGTGCTGTAATTTCGAACTCAAACTGAGTATGAGGGATGATATTACGACTATAGAGAAGAGAAGCTCAAAAAAGCGGGTCCCCAATGCCGCCCGTCTATGGGAGCCGTGTAGTGAAACGGTTAGACGAAGTTGTTTCAAGACTTTTTGGGTAACATCTCGCGTCTGGCGTTTCTCGAAAAGTATTTTGGTTTTTTTTTGTACATTGGATACTTGGGATGGAGCCGAAAATGCTGCATACCCAATATCTCAAAAAGTAAGGGAATTCCAAAAAATTTTACAATTTTTTTAATGACGTTAAATTGAACATATTTGCGTACTTAGATTTGAAATAATATTTCATTTTATTTATTTATTTTTATAATGCAATGCCTTATACACTTTATACACTTTAAGATATAATATCTTATAAACTAGTGATAAGTTTCATTAGAAAGCTAAAAAGGTAGACGATTGAATTCAAGAAGTTAATTAATATATACTACATTTAAAATAATCCAATTAAGATAAATAAAGTTAAATTCGGATATGTCAAATTCTTTTTAATTGATTTTTAAACCTTTTTGTGTTAATAATTCTTTTAATAGTACGCTGTAAAAAGTTCCATAGACGAATAGAGTTAACAAAAAATCGACGCTCAGTGCTAAGGGAATAGTAACACGGAGGAATAAACTAACTAGACCTGTCCGTGGAAGGCATATTTTTGTAATTTTTTTTTTTTTTATATAACGATTTTCTTAAATATTCAATTTTTTGATCAATCTTTGTCTTCTCTTCTCTCCATTTCAACTTTAGTATGATCAGGATTATTGGGATCATAACCCTCCCACTTCACTGCATTTCTACTGGTCCGCCTGTGGGGTTCAGCGGCTCGACCTCAAAAAAAATCTTCAGGCCTCCCGATTTTGAATCACTGATTGGCCTCAGTGTTGCTGGTGTTTCTGCATTTTTGTGATCCAGGAGTTTTTAGGCCTGCCTCTTTTACGCGATTGTAAATGAACGTTGATTGCCATTGCCTTTTTGACTGGTTTTGTAGGATCCCTCCTTTGAACACGACAATACCAACTGAGTCGGTCGTGCTCCAATTTTTTCGAGATGGGTTCTTTGACGTGAAGGCTTACTCGGATTCTGAAACTTCTAATTCGATCAAGCTTTGTTACTCCTGCTGTCATGCGAAGCATCTTCGTCTCAGCTGCTGTCAACATGCTCTAACGTTTTTTGTACATTGTCCAGCATTGTATGTGAGCGCCGGATGCACAACTGCGATGTAGAGCCTTCCTTTCAGCTTAGGGGACATTTTTCGGTCACAGAAGATGGCAGAATTTTCCTGCCACTTCATCCACCCTACGCTTACACGATGATTGATGTTGTCATCAACAGTTGCCCCGCTGTTGATAATTGATCCCAAATATTTGAACTTTTTACACTTAAAAACCACCACCCTATTCAAATAAATGTCTGGAATGGGTTGGCATGGGTTATAGACAGACAACTGTACAGATACTCTGTCTATTTTTGCCGATACGATACCCATTCCCTTCTAAAACATCTACCCAAACATCAAGTGCTCGTTGCAGGGTAGTCTGATTATCACTTATGATGGCTCCATCGTCAGCAAAGAACTACTGATGCACTTTAGGGTCCTTCACTTTTTCCTTAAGTATAGGAACACTTATGTTAAAATAGTCCAATGTGCGAAAATACATCAAAATCGTTAGAGCGCTTTTTAAGAAAATAAAGTTTTTCAAAACTTAAAAGATGATTTAAATAAATTTGGTATTTCATCAAATGTGTCATTTCGAGGGGCTTCAGAAACGCATCTAATTTACCGAGAAAGTTTCGTATGACGCGTTCGTTTACTTTATTAATATCTTTGATTGTTGTTTTGAGCTGAAGGACTGCATTCCTGTCTTATTTTCTTCTACGCAGGATCTTCAATCCCTTCCTTCTCCTGGCTTATAATAATAACATAACATAATTTAGTGATAGGTCGTTCGCGCTATAGGCCTTCTGTCTGTTACTCAAATAATTTTAATAGACCTAAGAATTCGAAAACAAGGACTAATAATTTTCTTAATTCTTTCAGATTAAAACAACTTATAAAAAGTAAAGATCCAGATTTTCGGTAAGTTTGATTATCTAAATTTTCACTATTTATTTTTGGATTCAAGATGGATGACTGGAACATCTCTTGTTACTCTTGCAATTTTCTGTGTGCGAAAAAGTTATACAAAATCTAAAAAAACCGTTAATATCCAGAAGAGGGGTGTGCCCTCAAATTGTAATACATATATTTAGTTGTCGCAACAGCTGACAAGATATAGATAGGACAAAAAATTACACGAAAAAAGCTAAGTTTAAAGAAAATAATTTTAATTTTGCTTGTTAACTAAGTCGCCGGGACAGAAATGCGCTTCACCTGATTATAATTACGTTTTGTGGTTAATTTTGAGTCGAAATTTCTTTTTACAATTCGCACTGTTCCAACAACAGAGAATTCAGTTTGGAAGTACCTTTTCACTATTCCCCAAGGTTCAAACGGAAATCGAATTGTTTTGTACCGCGGAAATATAAATAAGATTCTGTTAATCTTTTAAGCGCATAAGAGCCGTCAGTTTCAAAATAACAAAGCAAAACAAAAGGGGTTCGGTATATATTAAAAACGATTTTATTATTGTGCCTTTGCAGCAACATAGTAACATTCTTACTGCCTGTAGAAAGAGAGTTAAATCATATTGGGCAGTGACAGCCGGAAAATCCATATTTTTGTAGTTCCACTACGATCCAACCCACGCGCCCTCTCCCACCTCTTTTACTTCAAACTACTTTTATTGCATCACTACCGGCTTAAGCAATGCAACTCCTACAATTTTTTTATTATTTGGCTGGCGGTTGCCACCACTTTTGAACTTCAGTGGCGAAGCTATAGTCTGCGTTCTTTACCTCCTGTTGCATACCGGATTATCGACGAATATTCTGCTAGCTGGAGCGTAGGTGTTCATTCGATCTATAATATGTTCATTCATCTCAAACGCCTATGAATTTACATAACCCCACAATAAATAATCAAAAGCCGTTAAATCGCATGATCTTGGCGGCCAACTCACAGGGCCATCTCGAGAGATAAGCTGCTCACCAAATTCATCCTTCAAAATTTCAATTGTTTCACGAGCTGTGTGGCATGTGGCACCGTCTTGATGAAACCACGTATTAACCAAGTTCAACATGTCACCCCAGCCAACTGGGGCAAAAAAAAAGTCACGTATCATGGCTCGATATCGTTCGCCGTTGACGGTAAGGTTTCTTCCACGGTCGTCTTTGAAGAAAACTGGACCGATGATGCCACTAGTCCATAAACCACACCAAACTGTAATTTTTTCGGGATCCATCGGTAATTCTTGTATGGCATGTGGCTGTTCATCGCTCAAGATGAGACAGTTTTGCTTATTTACGTAGCTGTTGAGGCAGAAATGAGCCTCATCGCTGAACACAATTTTTCGATAAAACAGCGAATTTTCACATTCTTTCACAGGGCACGAAATTTGACGATAAATTTCAATAATCTGCAATCGTTGCTCGTTTGTAAGTCTTTCCATGATTAAATGGCAGAGTATACTGAAAACTTTTCACTTTGACAGTTACTTTTATAGTTACAAACTGTCAAAACGTCATCGACAGTTTGTAACTATATTGGCCTAATATTGGTCGTAGACTCTTTTCTTTATAAATTTCATAGAATAAAATAACATCACATCCATCATGTTGCTAACGCTTTTTTCTTTGGGGCATATAGGTCTTATACTGTTCCCCTAAGCAGAGTGTAGCCTTTCCTTATGTTTTTATATTCCCAAGCAGTGACAGCTTGCAGTTTTCTATTACTCATATTTTAAAGATCGTACCTTTTTTTAAATATGAAATTTAACGGTGATGGAACATCTCTGTTCAGCTCACCTCAATAGATACTGTTATATGCGGCTTTTAAATCGATTTAAAATGCGATTTTTGCATAACATCAGCACAAACTGTGACTCCACTAGAGGCCACTGTTATGTACATGTTTTTTTAAGCTTCCGAACACTACTCCTAGATTAGCAATTATATAGAGTTTTTCCTTCCAAGAAGCCGATGTTCTTCTCGATTTTTAAATTCGTGGTTTAAATCTGTTTTCAGACATGGCGTCGTGAAGTTTATGCTGCACCCATCGTGATAAAGATGTCCTTCTTTCCTATTTTATCATTCAAACTGCCTAGGGCGATTTTACGTCATATACCTTGGATATTGGTTATACAAATTTTTGAGAAGCTTGTACGAAGATGGTTTGGTACCATCGTTCTTTTCCTCTGTTATGTCGTGGCGCATATCAAGCTGATGTTGCTTTTAACTTTTTTTAATTTATCTTTCACTAACGTGACGATTGCTCAAGTATTCTTCCCTAAGGCTGCGTGCACAGTAAAGTGAGAAGCGTTTACATGCGGTAAAACTATTTACAAATTTTCTTATGCAGTTTACTATCTATCAAATCCCGTATAACCTTAAAGTTTTTATTCGTTGCCCCACCTCTTGCGAACGCCTGACAAACATCCAAGAGTAAGAAATGTCAAGAGAAGCTACTAAAAAATAAATTGCCGTTCTGAATCGGCATTAAACTGTAGGGACATACACATTCGTGTCAAGACAAAAAATATCTTCGCACACACAGTTGGAGAAGCTAGGCTTTGGGTCCTGTATGGGCCGTTTACGCCAAATATTTTTTTTAGGTGTCCAACACGACCGACATATCTTACCAAATCAAAAATATAACTTTTTGGAGAAGCTAGGCTTTAGGTCATGTATTTATTTTACTTCACTATCTCGCTTTACTTAGGCGCGAAGCTTTAGTCTGCCGCCCACAACTTAGACTTTGCTTTCTGTTCCCTAGAAATCTCCGTAGTTAACATCGCATTTTTTTTCTTTCTCTTGCCCGGCCTATCTCACCGCAGAACTGAAAGTTGTTGCCTTTTTTTCGTAAAATTACAATGTCATAAACAGTTAATCCATTGGACCTCTCCATTAATACATCAAATTCGTAGCAAAATGTTCTCTAAAACATGGTATACTTTATCAAAGTCAGTAAGGACGCCCGTCCCATTCTGGATATTCACCGAAAATAAGGTTCCGTTACAAGCAAATAGCATGGAGCATGACCCTTTTCAATCTATGGATCATACTCCGATATTATGGCAAATATCAAAAAATTTCCACTCATATTAGTAAATCCATTTCAAATTTATTACTTTTCCGCACAAAGAAATAGACGAGTTAAATAAATAACAACATAAAACGTCAGTCGTGTGTGTTTTCAATTAGTGTATTTTATAGTAATTATATTTATTGGGCAGTAGCTTATTGATTAATACTTTTGACTATTTACCGAGGGCTCTTAGATTTAATTCCCTCCAGTTCCACTTAAAAGGTATTTTGTGACAATCTGACAAAATCCAAAGCTATCCAATCAACACATTTCCTTTCTCATTTGTTAATTGTTTTTTTTCATCATTTAACATAATTTTAGCCACCAGTTAAAATACTGACAAACCTTTATTTGTTGGTATCAGTTACAGTAAGTAACAAAAATTGTTTTCATCAGAAGAATGAAACATAATCTCAAAAATTCGCGCGGTTGCTCGTAAAAACGCAAAATACGGGAACCAGTTAAAATACTGACAAACCTTTATTTGTTGGTATCAGTTACAGTAAGTAAAAAAATTGTTTTCATCAGAAGAATGAAACATAATCTCGAAAATTTGCGCGGTTGCTCGTAAATACGCAAAATACGGGAGAGGATTGCAAACTACAACTACTAATTTACGAAAGTTTACGTGCGTTTTGTTATATCTAAATAATGTGAATTGTGTATGTATGTGCGTCGTAAAATTGCGCCTCTGCGGTTAAATCAGTGTATCAGTGCTTAATTTTTTACCCTAACCAAATGAATTTTGTTTTCCAGAATTCAAATAAATTCGTATAGGTAACTTGCCAGCAAAAATCCAAAAAAAAAAATCATAATGGACATATTTTTTCCGCACGACGAGAATGCTCGTTTGGAATTCAAAAATTCGGCAATGCAAATCGGCTTCGAAGAATTAGCAGCGGTTCGTTGGAATTTTAATTTAACCTAACTCCATATGGTTTGACATTATCGTAAATTCATATCTATAGGAATGTACAGCGAATATGCATTTGTTGCAATCGCAGGATAGGCTGACCGTACTTTTGATGACATGGCAGAAAATCGGTGATTATCTAACTCGGAATCAGTTCTCACCTTGTGTAGGAAGCGCTGTAAAGTGGGTGGGCCGGTATACCTTAGATCTATGGTTTGGTCGAGACTGGATCGCAAGTTCGACTGAGAACAAGACGTCTTTGATCGAGCACATGATGAAGGTATATCCGGCTGCTTATAACAATGCATCCTTACTCCTGGCCGTATATGTTTTCGATTTACTGCGATCCCTGGATGGTTGAATATTTAAATGTTAATTTTCAACGTATGAAAGAGCGGGATACGGATGGGCTTGAGTCCAAAGGTGTGAAAACGAGACTATAAACAACAATTGGACCCTTTCACAGATTCGGAATTTATACAACAGGAGGGAATATCCTTGATAATTCTACGTCTTATAAATATGTTCGACTTTAGTATGGTAAAGCTGGTTCAGCATATTTGTCTGCGACTGTTTGGGTGTGGGATTCTCCTGAAGATAGCAGGTCAATTTGTGCTAACCCAAATTCGGCACAATTTATAGACAATGCTAGGCACATATATTTGATCGCGATCTGCGAGTCAAATGGTCTTAAGGACTTGCACTACGTGGTAAGGCGTGTATTCTCTCTTGTTTTTTTTGTCACTTTTAAACGGCGAAATTAACATGCCTTTCACACTCAGCTCGAGTGCATTCAAAGGAATATGCATTGTAAATTAATAGAGACTGCTAGTCCACTTGAAAGAGCAGAACATGCTGTGGCCAAAGGATTGCAGGAAGAAAAACGAACTTTAATGGAATTCTTGAATGAATTCTTGTTCAAAGTTCCCGACACACATTACACCAATATCTTCAGGAGTGGCCTAATCAAATACGCTACCTTCATAACAGAATATCAATTAAGAAAGCTACATTCGTTACATTCCCTTAAGTTCGACGCACCGTATGACAATCTGTACATAGTTAAATTGTTAAATTATTTATAAAACAACGAGAATCGTCTGACGAACTTATGACTACCACCGCTATGCTGGCAGAAAAGCTTTTCTCTGCCGTACACAACTTGGAAGCGTTAAAGTTTGCGTACGAAATAATAAAGCTGAGGGGAAATAGTAGACCTAAGAAATAGAGTATGAGCATGTTCATAAACCCATTCTGCCTTACATTTGTACTTCACATGATTCGGTTTTAATTATGTATTTGCACACAATCTTATGAGTTGGTCAGTTTACTTTTTTTTGTTCTTTTTTTTAATTAAATTCAATTCACAAATTAGTGCTGGCCAACTATCGAGATCGACTGACAAATTTATGTTGATTTTGAATGCATAGAGTCAATTTCATTGTAAAAAAAAATATACAACTTATATTGATAACCACTCCCTCATTTGTGTTTAACAGACTCGTTCTGAGTGGTATACCACAAATCTTACCCTTCTTCTTGCTATAATAAGTGAGGAACTTAACAAATTGGAAGATCGTAAGTATACCGAAGAGCAAGGAGTAAATGATCTTATAGCAAAGGAACAGGAGTTGGCTACATTTTATAAGGACTTGTCAAAGCTATTAGTTAAGGTACACTATTTGGAGCAAGAATCTTGGCTAACTGCATTTTCTTTGCATCCTTGCAAAGAGTATCTAGAACAAGTTACGAAGTGTGGCAGTCGTAATGTGCGCGCAATCAAAAAACAGGCTTTCAAATTAAACCCGCCAAAGGCACCAGTACTAGTGCCACCACCAGGACAAGTAGCAGCATCAACACCAGCACTAGCACCAGCATTTGCATCAGTACCAATTTCAGCACTAGTAATTGGTCCTGCACTTGTTATCTTCCAAGAAATACCCACTTTACCCAGTATTGTAAAAAAAGAAATTGCTACACAACTACAAGCCCCGCCTGAGTTTGCCCAACCACCCACTGAAGTTGCCCTAAAGGAACTTGCACCAGTGCTGCATATATAGCTACTCTTCACAAGGAAGAAAAAGAAGAGGATAAGCCAGAACCAAAGCCGCATGTTAAACAACTTTAAAAACCGAAAAGACGAATAAAAAAAGAGGACCACGTCCGAAAGTCGAAAAGTCTAACCAGCCAAAACCAGTAAAAAGTTCTTTCAATCGTAAACGTGGACGACCCATCGGAGCAAAGGGTAATCCTAAAACCGGTGAAATAACGATCAAAGAAACCAAAGAAGAAAAGGCAATCAGAAAGAGTCTTAAAATCAAGCCGATTATAGCGACGGAAAGCGACAGGGATAAAGATCTAGCTGAGAATATATACTCCGCTGCAGCAGGTGCATCGGATAGGCTATCTTCTCAAACAGAAGATTCTCTCAGATATCCGACTTTTGCCTTAATAAATTCGGTTACCGATACAGAAGATCTTATCAAGTTTACCGACTACGATGATGAAACTGCTCAGTATAATGAATTGAAATTGGTGTCGGGCAAACGTAAAAGGTGTCGCGAATTAATAACAAAAGAATCAAAGAAGAAACAACTGGTACAACAGTATATGGCTGATGCTAACGAACGTCTAACTCATATTGACATTGATTTCGACAGATATAAGGATAAATCTCAGATTGATTACGGTACCATTTAGCATGGTTATGAATGCTTCGATTCAGACTCTGATGGTGATGATACTACATTGAAGCCAATTTTAAGTGACTCAAAAGACTCGGCATACAAATCACCGCCAAAGAAGGCTGTCAGAAGAGAAAACATAAAAGTAGCAATCCAGTTGCAAAGCAACAAGCCGTCGGTCTTGTAAAACCGATATCAGAAGCAGAGTGTGACATTCCGAAAATGGAGAAAATACCTGTTTCTACACCGATACCTGTTGCTGAAGATCCTGTTACGACGTCTAAAAACCGAAATACCGCGCGTTGAGCAAACAGCACATACACAAAATTATTTAGAAGATTCAATTGTATCAGCTTCATCAACAGACGACATTCTCCACGATGAGGGTTAGATCAAAACTTTTTTTTTTATCTCATGAATTTATGTAAAAATAATTCTCTTTCCCTCAGGCAAAGTCTTCAATTTTAATCTACTCAATCCTCATTTAAAAACATACAATAGGGGAGCAAAAATGTTTGAAAAAAGGCCTTCCACTAGCACAGAGGTATGTTCAATAAGAGTTATGTAAACTTTTTGTTTGTGATCAATTGCTCAATCTTTTATTTAAAAGGAATCCATGCGTTTGGAAACCGGTTCGAAATCATCCACGGATCTTGTACCAGAAAAACCTATACCGGAAAAAGAGCCAGTAGTACCTGATATTACAAAGGTATAATAACACGTTCATCGCTCGAATTTATAATTTGTAAAAACAAAAATAAAAAATTAGCAAAAATCATTTATGAGTATATTACTATCTACAATTATTAGATACATAAATTGTTGTTTTCTCAACAAGTTTTTGAATGGAATAATACTATTAATAGGAAATTCTGCTAGGCTTTGTACTAACCTCAAATAAATCTAATTGCCTACTTCCTTACATGGGTCAGAAGTAGGTCTTGGCCTGAAACAAGAAACCGTTTGAAAATTTTAAACTAGTTTTGGTTTTCTGCCGTCAGAACGTATAAAAAATATGAATTAAAGGTGCTTTTAAAAGACAAACTCATAGTCTACCTTTAAAAAAGGATAAAAAATTAACAATTTAATACTAAAGTGTTATTGGGGAAACCCTGATTCTATATCCTGAGATGGGTCACATCAGTTGGTTAGGCTTAATATAATTGATTTTTTTTTTAAATTCTTTATTAGACCAAGATATGATCTTTTTATTGGTGTTTTTTTTTTTCAGTGTACCCTCGAATTAAATTTGTCAAAAAAAAACATTCCGACCCAAGATACGACTTCATCAACTTCACAATCTCCCATGTTAAAAGAGTCGAAGGAATCTATTCTCTCGGAAACTGATTTAAAATCATCAACGGAAATTGTACAGGAAAAACCTTTACACACATTTATGACCACCCAAGAGCTTCTGGTACATATGACTGAGGTATGGTTATATTAAAATATTGGTCGTTAGTGGGTTAAAGCCCATGCCCATAATTATATTTTTTAGACAAGTTTAAAATTCGTAGTTAAATCAAAGTGATGTGTCTTTATTTGTTCAGTGTATGCTCGAATCGAATGTTTCAAAACAGTCTACTTCGACGCAAGATACAACATCATCCGATTCACAATCTCTCACGTTAACAGTTTCAAAGGAATCCATGTTTTCAAGTGATTCAAAATCTACCACGGATCTTGGACAAGAAAAATTATTATTGGAGGTGAACTCAACTGTGACCACTGAAGAAACTTTTGCCCACATCACTGAAGTATGTTTATAATAAGATATTGGTCACCCATCAGATCTGATCAGATATCAGCTTGAGAATAAGTCTACATGTTATGTCTTTTTGTTCTATTGTTAGGCCGAAACTGGTAACACATCACCCATGAAACAAAATCCTAGAATAGCAGAGAATGAGCCAGATTTAAACACGAACGTATATTGTTGAAACCACATTCCAAGTTCTGAGTGATTCTTCTTTTTTTTTAGGGTACGTCGTCCGCATCAACTTCTCGTTCGTCAAAGGAATGTATACCATTAAAAAAAAATAGCCAACAAATTGTGCACGAGAAGGAATCAGCAATAGATACTAAGGAAGATCCTGCTGAGGTATGTTTAAACAAATGAGGTATGTTTAAACAAATGTTTTCATTTTTTATTTTAGTGCACGCCCACTGTAAAGGATGCAAAAAAATCTGAGTTTATTCATAACATGTTAACACCAGCATTAACATCTCAATCTATCGAAACTAAATCTACGTTGATCCATGATAAGTCCGCGTCAACTTTTCAATCGCCTGTACCAAAGGTGGAAACTAAATCCATATTGATCCAAGAAACGTCCGCTTTGACCTTGCAATGTATTGCTTTAAATGCTGAAAATCAATCTAAGTTCATTGATACATCAAGTTCGCAATTTGCGTTAGATTCTAAATCTCCTGCTTCAAAGGCCGAAAATAAATCCACTTTGGAAAATAAACGCATCCGTGATTCATCAGCATCCCCATCTCAATCTATAGCCTTAACAATGGAAGATAAATCTTCGTTGAATCATGATAAAACCGCATCAACGGAATCCGAACTCATCCACGATCCATCTACATTAACTTCGAAGTCAGAAGTGGAAACTAATACCACGTTAATCCATGATACGCATGCAGCAGCTTCTGATTCTGTTGCGCCAACAGTGCCACAGGAATCACCGGTCATGGAAACTGATTCCGAACCGCCCACAAATAATTTGCAGGAAGAACCTCTACCACCAATTAACATCGCATTGCTTAAAAGCTCAATATCGGACATTCGTAAGACAATTCACAAAAAAAACTTCGGACCAACATTAGAGGACCATTTTAAGGAAACTTTCTCAAAAATCAACGAGATAGTTCATATGCTAAATATGAGAACTAACGAAATCGAACCTAATTCAATTTTGCACAAAATGATGGTTCAGGCAAGGTTTCTTAAATTCAGGATGCATTATATGCAAGAAAGGCAACTCTTTTCTACACTGTTGTGTACATGGCCTCACCCGACGATTGCTAGAGTTTTGATTGCACGCCTAGACGATACATTAGATGCAAAACATATAATGTCAACGCTGCGACAGCAAAACTTGTTCGAAGGATTCCAAATATCCACACAGGCTTTTACGCCTGTCTACTGGACTAGTATTGACGATTTAAGTGAGTCAGTGGATCAACCACATGATATATTTTTTAAGATCACAATCGGCTTAACAGAAATTGAAAGCTGTTTATCGATCGTAGATCTGGCTCCCATGTTGGATGCGTTTATTGCTGAAACACGGAAGTTAACGTCATCTATTGTGTATTCTCCAATTTTGATGTTAGACACTTGGATTAATAGTAACCTTAATTCCCTTGACCACTTCAAAGAGATGGAAAAAACGTATTTTGAGTCAGATTCAGAAACATCTGACGATGAGTCTGGAGATGTGACTGATAATAACGATCGTGAGGTTTCCAGAAATCGGGATCAAATAGATCATTCCGATGAGTCAATGCCTGTGTTATCAGTAATGCCAATTTTGAAGCCTCAAATAAGCAGAAGAAGGAAGTCATTGCGCGTAGAAGCGGCTAGTAGAAGACTACGAACTTTAAGAAAAATGGACGAAGAAACAGATATCGAGGCACCAAGTCCAACCAACGACTCTGATGACGGGTCGGATTATATCCCGGATAGCAAGCGTCAAAGAATAAGTCGTCCAATAAGATTGAGAAGTGCACGAACAAGTTTTCGGCCGGAAGTGATCAACGATTCCAGTTCTTGTTCGAGCACAGCAACACGTCGGTCAAAAAGGCATTTTGCCGTAAAATCAACGGCAAATCAAACCTTACCAGTGCATAGTACTGCAGCAAAGAGGAAGAGTAGTAAGATCGCGTTGAATATTAAAATGCATCGTCAGTCTACTACTCTTAGAGTACATCTGAATCGCTTGACTGTCCGACAGGCAGAAATGTGTCGTAAACCGCATGTTCGCGTTTTGCGATATCCGATTGAGAAATATTTCAAAAATGGAAAAAATATCGAAATCAATTCTGAGAAGAATGACGACAACGATAACGCCGATCTATCAGTCGTTCCACCCAAGCTGTCGGAGTCGTCCAACAGTAGTCAGAACTAAACTGTTTCAGGTAATAATTTTTATTTTCAGTGACTCTTTTGGCCTTATAATGTCTCTCCGCCATTGACTTTGTCTTTTTTTTTTTTGTTAAAAATAATGTGATGTTTTTAAGTGTTCCGTTGTATAGGTTTGAAAAATATTTTCTGCCTCTCTTCTTAAGGTTATTAGCACTTTTGGTAAAGGTATGGGGCTTGCTGCTGTCAAAGTGAGCGATGGTCTTTAATGTTGTAATTTTTAATCAATATTTACTCGATGTTCGTAGAAACTGGTAAAGATTGTTTGGAGGTGTTTTCGTCAGGTGCCAAAAAGTAAACCTCTGTCATTCAATTCACAGAGGAAATATTTATGGATTTAATAAAAAGGGTTATGATCATTCATCGTCGTGAATTAACCCATCAAATCCTCTTCGAATAGCGTTTTCAAAGAGCTGGGATCAAGTTTTGTAGCACTTTTTGCATTCCTTTGAATGCAAATGAAACGCTTTTAAAAGCATTCTTAACCACTAATCAAACAGTAATTCACTACATAATCTTTAAAATTGCAGAGTATTGGTTTAATGCATTCGTCGGCACACGGTTGGTGAGTTGGACTACTTTGCGCGAGAAAGGCCAAGGTTTGAATTCTTCTCTGTCTCAGAGTCCACTATGTAACCAACTTATCATTTCCATATTCAACTCAATCAATTTAAATGTTTGCGGCTCTCAGCTTTGTTCAATATAAAACTTTGGAAGGGTTGGATATCGTTGCTTATTCTAGTGTACGAGGATGTCAACGCATGCATCAACTCGATGCTCAATCTCACTGAGTTTGACTGAGTCTATTTTGGCCGGGCGGGCTTTATGCCACGTATTGGTTGTTAAAACTTCATATTTTTTTTAATGGATTAATGCACACAATATTCATAACGTTTTGTTAGATTTTTAAACCTTAAAATCTTAATGAAGACATGAAACGTTTAAGTAATATGCATTTAATCATAACTACGACAAAATGGCCTTGGTTTTGTAAACTAATTTAATAGGTTCTTTTATGTACTTGGACCTGGATTAAGAAAGATTTACCTTGATATCGATAGTTTAGTGGTAGTTAAAGAATACTGACATCTGAAGGTTGTCCGTATATCACGCATGTTGGGATCGTGTTTGTGTTTGACCATTTGGTGACGGCGGCCGCGGATGTCTTGGATTTGGCATTGGCTCGTTAATTATTAATTTCATTCTGTTGGGTTGTTGCAGAATGTTGCACTTTTTTTTTATACACATATAATTTCCACGTGCAAAGGGATTGTTGGCACCCTTATAATGTTATAGTAACACAGCACGGGCATTAAGGAAATAAAAGTCTAAAAGAAACGATGAGGAAACGATGAGAAACCGATGCACATTGATTTTAAATGTTTGTAAATTGTAATGGTCAGGAAAAACAGAGTGAGATAGAGCATTCCACATTCGTATTGTACGGCAGAGGAACAAATCTTTAAATTTCACAGTTCGACCGAATATAGGCTTTAGGCTGAACTGATGAGCATTCCTGGCATATCGGGTATTACGGTTGAAGTGCTGAAGGCGGAAAGGAATGCAACTGGGTATTTCGTTTGAGCACTTATGGTGGTAGTATCGATGGAACAACGATAGGCAGGAGACCCTACGACGATGACTAAGAGGGTCAAGCGAATTCACAATATCTCGGTCGCCAATAAGTTTTATCGCAAGTTTTTGAATTCTGTCAAGTAGTTCCAAATACATAATTGGTGCACCGGAGCAGATATGACCGTTGTACTCAAGTTTTAGGCGAATAAACATATTGTAAATTCTAGATTCAGACCAGAAGGGGTAAAATAATTGCACCGAATATGTGGTCATTCCAACGGAGGTTGTCATTAACGCCCATACCGAGGATGAAATGCCTTTCGGTTTCAGTGATGCAAGTGTCATTCATGGATAATGGCAGAGTATTGGAGTTTCGCTTCAATGACAGAAGACAGCATTGTGTTTTGGAAGCATTAAATTCCACTGTGTTGGTTTTATCCCATTTAAGTATGATGTCAAGATCGGAATTTAACGAGCTTAACATACGTTGCCGTTCCAGTTCAATGTCCGAAAATAAGGGGCTTTGCTCAGGAAACGAATATGTAAAGCTGAAGGTACTATCATCGGCGAAGGAATGAATAGGATTAGAAGTAGAAGTTTCACTCAGTGCTAAACATATAACATGGGCATACAGCGAAAAAAGCCCCGAATGTTACAGACATCTACTCCTAAACATTTTACAAAAAAAAAAACAAACACAAAATTCAACATTGACGCAACCTAAGCAAAGTCGTGCAATGTAAATTCTATGTTAGCTTTCCAAAATAAATTACCGCAGGTGTTATGCCTTCTATACAGCAATTTGTCTTGGTCTACCAACAAAAATTTACGCTGCGCCTACCCAACAAGATGGAATGGGAGTAATGGGACCACACAATGCCAAATTCAAGACCTCTGAAATGGTCAAACACAACCTTCAGACGTCAGGTTTCTTTAACTACCACTAAACTATCAATATCAAGGTAAATCTTTCTTGAAATAAATTTAAATTTTAAATTTTTTCGTATTCTGATATATAGGGTTGCAATGCGATGTTTGTGATGCCGCAGAGATCACCTGCCTGTGAGTCAGTTACTATGGTTGCTAATTTCTTGCGTCTAATAAGGCCATGGATACAAGTAAAACGTTACGGACGTCGTGTATAGTTGTTAAAATGGACCTCTTCTCTGTTTTTTAAGACCAGTGACCTTCCTTCTTCTCGTAAAGAGAAAAACTGTGGTTTTGAAGAGGATTCACTGAAAGCCCACTTCTAGTGCACCAAACATCGATTAAATCAAGGTATCTCTGAGAGCAGACGTCCCCTAGGTTTGAACCGATAGAAAGAACGGCAAGAACATGCGCATAAGCTTGAGTGCAGTTTCCAGGAAGATTGAAGGCCGTAAGACGATAGTCTACCCACACCACCTTTCGGGCAGACCCTATTTACCTCTGCTATGACGAAATTGCCGGAATCTGCATCGGTTATCAGCGTCCTGTACATTAGCTAGCTTTAATCCACATAACAAAAAGTGTTAGTAATTCCAGGTGATTTTATTTACCCAGCAAAATGATACATGGCTCCAAACTAGTAATAAAAAAGCCTTACTCCCTACAAATGATTTTCTTACTTAAAATTCTATGTTCGATAAATTTTCTATGCAGTTTAAGTAAGAACTTCAGGGTTGAGCAAATGAGGAACTCTGCTATTCGAAAGAACTCCGCAATGATTCCGGTCCAAATACTAGAGTAGGGACAGAGGTTTTATGTAGTAATTGCTGATTCTCAACTAAAGCTATAATAACTAGCGTTTGGATATGATGAGTTTTGGTAGATTGTAGAAAATAGTAGTGTTGTTTTATTCCTGGCAGCCATTTCATCTTTATGACGTTAATTTCCACTTAAAAGATGTGAGGATCCTTTTCCATTTCTTCTCTAACATCCCCAACCTCCTACCTCTTCTCGTAAAATTACGTTCATTGTTAATTCTATTTTTAATTTCCACCCCCAGCTACACAAAGTATAAAACAGCGAAGAAGACTAATCTATAAAATATAACAACGAAAAAAAAATACATCGGAGATAAACCAATGAATAAATAACGATGCAGCAACAGTGTATGTATTATAAGTGTTTCTTTATTTCTATCGATGTTTGTGCATTTAAAGTGTTTATGTTTACATTATTGCCTTGTTGTCTAAAGAATTTCAAAAAAATATCATTGTATTAAGCTTAAAACGCAAAGATTTATACAATTTATATATATATATATATATATAACTATAATAGAAAAATAAGAACTTGCTCACGAGACTTCTGGAAAACAAATTAATTTTTTGATTTTATAAACACGTACTCAAAATGCGTAACAAGTTTTTTTATTTTACATTTAAATACCTTCAGTACTCTAAACAATTCTTCTGTTAATTTGTTTACTAGAACATTTTCGCGTAACAAGTTAAACTCTCGGACAATATCGTTTCGGCATTTTTACCTCTTTCATATCTTCTAAAGAATCATCCAAACGACGTCAGTTGATCGTTTTCATTTTATGCCAGTCTTCTCAGGACGTTTGCTTACAATTGGGCTATTTGATATAGAGTCTGTTTTAGAATAAACGGTGTTTGTAAAGGGTGATTTTTTAGCTGGTTTGGTTTTGGCAACACTGGTTTTGACAGCTGACGTGTGTTTAGTACCTTGTGTCACTGTCAAACAGCTTCAGTTTGGTTTGCAATTTAACCATGGATCGTCTTACAAATGAACAACGCTTGCAAATTATTGAATTTTACTATCAAAATTCGTGCTCGGTTCGAAATGTTCATCGCGCGCTGCTTCCATTTTATGATCGGCATTCTCGACCTTCTGAGCAGTCTATTCGGAAGATTGTGACCAAATTTACTTTGTTGGACATTAAACCACCAACACGTTTACGTACTGTGCGTATTGAAGAAAATATTGCGGCCGTATCAGCTAGTGTGACAGAAGACCGCGAAATGTCGATTCGGCGCCGTTCCCAGCAGTTAGGCCTTTGTTAGAGCACTACGTGGAAAATTTTGCGGAAGGATTTGGGCGTAAAGCCTTTTAAGATACAGCTGGTGCAAGAACTAAAGTCAGCCGACCTACCACAACGCCGAATTTTTGGTGAATGGGCTCTTGGAAAGCTGGCCGAGGATCCGCTTTTTTATCGAAAAATTGTGTTCAGCGATGAGGCTCATTTTTTGTTGAATGGGTACGTAAATAAGCAAAATTGCCGCATTTGGAGTGAAGATCAGCCAGAAGCATTGCAACAGCTACCAATGCATCCCGAAAAAGCCACTGTTTGGTGCGGTTTATGGGCCGGCGGCATTATTGGGCCATATTTCTTCAAAGATGATGCGAATCGTAGCGTTACTATCAATGGTGAACGCTACCGAGCGATGATAACAAACTTTTTTTTGCCCGAAATGGAAGTTCTTGACTTGCATGATATGTGGTTTCAACAAGACGGTGCCACATGCCACACAGCACGCGAAACAATGGCGCAATTGCGAGGCGAGTTTGGTGAACAGTTAATTTCACGTTTCGGGCCGGTCAATTGGCCGCCTAGATCGTGCGATTTGACACCATTAGATTATTTTTTGTGGGGGTATGCCAAGGCTAATGTGTATAGGGACAAGCCCGCTTCGATTGACGCACTGGAAGCCAACATCCATGCATTCATTCGTGAGATACCGGCCGATATGTGTGAAAGAGTATGACAAAATTGGACTCAGCGGATGGGCTTCCTAAGACGCAGCTGCGGTCAACATTTGCATGAAATTATCTTTAAACATTAAATTGCAAGGTTCAAACTATCGATTCAAATAAATATTTCATTCATTTTTTCGAATTTTTTGTGTTTTTTTTTTTAAAAAGTTCTAAACCTCTTAAAAAATCACCCTTTATAATTAACAAATACTTTTCTTTTTATAGTTAGAATGTGTTGTCAGATCATACCCTGGACGATTAAGAAAGCGTACTTCTGAAACATATAGCTTCGTTAACAGTCTTATTCCGACAAACGTAAACTGTCATTCGGACTTTGGGTGCCGGGTTTTCTAAATCTCGACCGGTTTTCTTTAAACAGAAGTCAGCCAAAGATACCTTCATTTCAAACACCTAATCAGCGAAAATAAATTCTTGAATCATTTCAATTTTTACACTATTTTATTTTCTACTAATTAAAACCGCCACAAGCATATATCAGAAGTAATATAAAAGGCTAAAAAGAGAAACCAATTGAAACGGGAAGCGATTTATAACTATTTAGAAGCAACTTGGAAGAAAGGAGGGAGATAAGCACTTCTAGAAGAACTTAAGGCTTTTAGTTTTGGGTAGAGAGGCAAAGACAGATCGTGACTACCGAAGTATTTGGTCCAACATGTTTGGAAGCTAGGATACAGCTCTGACGCAATGATTTTCATCTCTGGAAATTAAAATTTATGGTACAGAAATGGTTAGAGAGTAGGAGCACTTGGCAACATGAGTGTCGTCCACAAAACAATCGTAATATGGCAATTGGTTGACGCTCTTTTCGATAACCAAACGTATAAAGCGATCAGCATAGAACTTAAAATCACTGCGTGTGGTGTTCTGGTATCTGATAATGGTTTGTAATTCGGCGACTTGTGGGCTGTGGTTAAGTATGCGTTTAAAATTCTAACCATATTCACCTTCGTCTGAATACATTATATCAGCAATTTTGATGATATCAAAGATTCTGGGGGTCATGTGCCCCGGCTTTCATCATCAATGCTTAATGGTGCTCTATCTGACAGCGAATTTTTGTGTTCTTCACCATTTATCAGTTTGCAGAATTTGTGTTTCCATGTCCCCAGCACCGATTGTGACTCCACCACACGGTTTCCTCACTCATCTCTAAAGGTCTCTGTTTTTTAACCTTGATAAAACTTTCGAACCAAATTTGTTTTATGTTCTTCCCTTTCTCTTCGTGCTGATTGTGGGTGAAACCCACTACATCTTTGCTATTGGTTCTTCTCGGCATCTTTGTTACTGAAATTCTCATGATGTGATCTGATTGGGTAGCATGATGCCGCAAGTTCAGCGAACTACTTTATACTCCTTATGGCAAGATATGCCGCTGAAGTGGTCCAATGGGTAAATGTTTAATGTCGGTCGATTTGTACAGGCTAAACTTACGATCCTCAGTTTACTTTCTTTGAATAGTAAAATATAGTTTTAGCGCTATTTAATCAGACTCTTCTATGTTTATTGGCTTTTCAATTCCGTGAATTCGCAATAGTTTAATCAATGCAGTGCGTCTCTAGCAATGGCACTTGTCTTGAGTAAATAATAAACTACTTTCATGTGTTTCAGTCTTTATTTACCCTGATACTTCCGACACTTAAGACACATTACCAAATAATAACAATAATTTTGTGATTCTGATATAATTTTTTTCGCAGCTTGTTAATGATTGAAACAAAATAGACAACTGATTACGATTTTGAGCGATTGACGCTGTTGCCTTTTTACGAAATTTGAAAATTCTCAGGTTGCTGAGAATTTGCTGATGTAGTAATTATTTGTAGCTTGTTCTCTAGTTCACACCCTGATCTTTGGGATACAACTATCCCAGTTGACTCCATTTTCTGATGCATTCGTATGCGCTGAGTGCATCCGATAATATCAAAGTCGTGCTTATCTCAGTAGCTGAACTGATCTGTTCAAGATAGTGCCTTCTTTGTTGACACCTTTCATTTCTACTATTTGAACCGCTTGTTGATTAGATCCGCTATACGACATTCAGAAGATATGTGCCTCAACAGCTCTTTTTTGTGAATGGTGCTTATGGAGCCCTCCATAATAGTGAGTGCACAATACGCTAAAGAGTTAGGTTAAGACTACCCAATGACTATACTCACAAGAAAAGACAATAATGAACTGGTTCTTAGTTCTTTAATATTATTCTTCGATCATTCTGGATATAACACAGTCTCTCAGCCTTATACTTCGCCTAGGCCAACTACAACTCTCAGAACAAAGAAATGAAATGAAATGACATGAAACTACAAGGGTGCCCGTTAGTGTTCCTTTCACAAAAGTCACAATAATTTGCAAAGCTTTTTCCATATTTTAACATTATGAGCTGGAGATATGAATTATTTCAAAACAAATAAAGTTAAGCTGATTGGTAGATTCCCTTAAACGTCGTATAAAAAGAAAAAAAAAACAGCGAGAAATTCAATCACAAACATGAACACTTTTATGCAGCTTTTTTATCAGCTTAATTCGCCTTACACATCGTATAATAAGAAACAGTGAGAACTGCTTCAGTCGCAGATATGAACACTTTTATGCAGCTTTCTTAACAACTAAATTCTCCTTATTTTTCCAGATCAGTGTTTTGTAAATCGCCGATTTACATTTAACTTCTTGACGAATCGCTGTGCAACTATGAAAAAAGTCATAATAACAACGCATTTTGAAGATCGTTTGTTCAACTCCACTCAATTCATTAATGTTATTATTTAAACATTTTTTTTCGTTTAAAAAATTACATATTTTTTTTTGTATCAATTATTAATATATAAAAACAATTCTATATATATATTTTAATACATAGATTTGAGGATAATTGTATTTTTGTATACATATAAACTGTATTTCAACCAAAAATATGCTGTGAATGTTAACGTATACAAACAATTACATTTAAAAAAAATCAAAAAACTATTTACATATATTCAAAAGCCAAGAACTGTGAAAAAAAATTAAACAAAGTAGAAACCAAAAAAATATATAAAACACTTTGTAATACGAAATAATTTTTTATGTTTTTAATTAGAAACGGGCTGCAGAAAATGCATCATTTAATTTTTTCTTTTACAGACATATATATATTTTTAAGATAACTTGTTAAGCATAAAAGCAACATGTTACTTTAATATATATATATATATATATATATATATATTAAATGTTATTGTTCGTTTACGTTATACATTCACAGCATTTTTTTGTTTGAAATACAGTTTATATGTATACAAAAATACAAAAATCGTTATGTTTGCATCATATATATATATATATATATATTGTGGCTAACAATGAAAATATATCATTGATGCAAACATAAAGATTTTTGTATTTTTGTATACATATAAACTGTATTTCAAACAAAAAAGTGCTGTGAATTTATAACGTAAACGAACAATTACATTAAAAAAAATCAATAAACTATTTGCATATATTCAAAAGCAAAGACCTGTGAAAAAGAAAATTAAACAAAGTAGAAACCAAAAAAATATATAAAACACACTGTAATAAGAAATAATTTTTTATGTTTTTAATTAGAAACGGGTTGCAGAAAATGCAACATTTAATTTTTCTTTTTTTCTTTTACAGACATATATATATTTTTAAGATAACTTGTTAAGCATAAAAGCAACATGTTACTTTCATATATATATATATATATTTTTTTAAAATGTATTTGTTCGTTTACGTTATACATTCACAGCATTTTTTTGTTTGAAATACAGTTAATATGTATACAAAAATACAAAAATCTTTATGTTTGCATCATATATATATATATATATATATATATTGTGGCTAATAATGAAAATATTTCATTGATGCAAACATAAAGATTTTTGTATTTTTGTATACATATAAACTGTATTTCAAACAAAAAAATGCTGTGAATGTATAACGTAAACGAACAATTACATTTAAAAAAAATCAATAAACTATTTACATATATTCAAAAGCCAAGAACTGTGAAAAAAAATTAAACAAAGTAGAAACCAAAAATATATATAAAACACTTTGTAATACGAAATAATTTTTTATGTTTTTAATTAAAAACGGGTTGCAGAAAATGCAACATTTAATTTTTTCTTTTACAGACATATATATATTTTTAAGATAACTTATATATTCAAAAGCCAAGAACTGTGAAAAAAAATTAAACAAAGTAGAAACCAAAAAAATATATAAAACACACTTTATAATACGAAATACTTTTGTATGTTTTTAATTAGAAACGGGTTGCAGAAAATGCAACATTTAATTTTTTTCTTTTACAGACATATATATATTTTTAAGAAAACTTGTTAAGCATAAAAGCAACATGTTACTTTAATGTGTATATATATATATATTGTGGCTAACAATGAAAATATTTCATTGATGCAAACATAAAGATTTTTGTATTTTTGTATACATATAAACTGTATTTCAAACAAAAAAATGCTGTAAATGTGTAACGCAAACGAACAATTACATTTAAAAAAAATCAATAAACTATTTACATATATTCAAAATCCAAGAACTGTGAAAAAGAAAATTAAACAAAGTAGAAATCAAAAAAATATATATAACACACTTTGTAATACGAAATAATTTTGTATGTTTTTAATTAGAAACGGGCTGCAGAAAATGCATCATTTAATTTTTTCTTTTACAGACATATATATATTTTTAAGATAACTTGTTAAGCATAAAAGCAACATGTTACTTTAATATATATATATATATATATATATATATATATTAAATGTTATTGTTCGTTTACGTTATACATTCACAGCATTTTTTTGTTTGAAATACAGTTTATATGTATACAAAAATACAAAAATCGTTATGTTTGCATCATATATATATATATATATATATATTGTGGCTAATAATGAAAATATATCATTGATGCAAACATAAAGATTTTTGTATTTTTGTATACATATAAACTGTATTTCAAACAAAAAAGTGCTGTGAATTTATAACGTAAACGAACAATTACATTAAAAAAAATCAATAAACTATTTGCATATATTCAAAAGCAAAGACCTGTGAAAAAGAAAATTAAACAAAGTAGAAACCAAAAAAATATATAAAGCACACTGTAATAAGAAATAATTTTTTATGTTTTTAATTAGAAACGGGTTGCAGAAAATGCAACATTTAATTTTTCTTTTTTTCTTTTACAGACATATATATATTTTTAAGATAACTTGTTAAGCATAAAAGCAACATGTTACTTTAATATATATATATATATATTTTTTTTAAATGTATTTGTTCGTTTACGTTATACATTCACAGCATTTTTTTGTTTGAAATACAGTTAATATGTATACAAAAATACAAAAATCTTTATGTTTGCATCATATATATATATATATTTATATATTGTGGCTAATAATGAAAATATTTCATTGATGCAAACATAAAGATTTTTGTATTTTTGTATACATATAAACTGTATTTCAAACAAAAAAATGCTGTGAATGTATAACGTAAACGAACAATTACATTTAAAAAAAATCAATAAACTATTTACATATATTCAAAAGCAAAGACCTGTGAAAAAGAAAATTAAACAAAGTAGAAACCAAAAAAATATATAAAACACACTGTAATAAGAAATAACTTTTTATGTTTTTAATTAGAAACGGGTTGCAGAAAATGCAACATTTAATTTTTCTTTTTTTCTTTTACAGACATATATATATTTTTAAGATAACTTGTTAAGCAACATGTTACTTTAATATATATATATATATATATATATATATTGTGGCTAACAATGAAAATATATCATTGATGCAAACATAAAGATTTTATTAGACCTATCATCTCGAGGCAAAACTTAAAAAATGTATTAACATTTATAGATTTAAAATTATATGCAATTGGGATATAAATCAATAAAATTACATGAAATATACTGCAGTTTGTGAAATATTTAAGAACTGTATTAACTATATATATTTTTGTTAATGATCACCTTTAATAAATGTTTTTATGTTTTGTACATCGTTGTGGTTTTATTTATTGATGTTGTATTGAATTGCTTACTTCTCAACACAGCAGAGTAGTTGGAACTTAAAAATGTAATTTACTTGTTCTTTCGCTTTTCCATAAACGTAAGTATTCGACACATGCCATGTTTCACAATGAAATTTGCAAAGAGGGCTGAAATTTAAAACAAACTTGAAACAAACAATGTACTTAAATCGTGAAAGACAACACTTGCTTTAAATCGGGTTTAGCTTTCGTCGTTTGATGCAAACTCTTTCATTAAAAAACAAAACATTTATTTCGGAATAAAGTGTGCTGCGTCGCACTCATACTCAGACAAGCATTCATCTATCTGCCCTAGACAATTTTGAGGACGATTCTCCAACAAGATCAAAGTCATGTAGACAAGATTGCAATTTTCAATCATTTTCCATAATTCTTAAAAGTATGTGCAGATTAAACTTGGTTAATTCTCCCATCAACGCTTCTTAGCGAGTGACCACCCCAAAAACTCTTACCTGAAATTTCAGATGTCAGCTAAAATTTAAAAGACGGAGCTATATCTGTAAAAGTTCTCTGTACAAATAAATATTTCAATTAATAAATGTTAGTAACAAGTCACAAAGAAAATAGATTCGTCCACTTAATGACCTTCGGAATATTTTTATAAAATCATAAATTTTCTAACCTTTAAAATGAGGGGTCATCGAACCACCCATTCGCCAGTAATTCAAATTGCAAAACACAATGCGGCCCAAACACCAACCAACAACCAGATTTGTATTTTCCTTCCGCGCGAAACGGATAGTCAAAGCAAAAACTCTATTCAAGGAACTAGGCCCCAGAAATGCAGAAATCATATTAGGTAACACAAAAAAATACTTTGTTGCCATTTTCTAGGTATGTTACGAGGCTAATGTGTGTGTAATTCATGTGCCATTTATTTTTTTTGCATACACACAGGGTGTACGTTTCGTTAGAATTTGTCTTGGCCTATCGTAAGGAGCTAGTTTGCGTGGGGAATTCGCTGTGTATTTATACATGAGAGCGAATTGCGAACTAATCAATTTGGACGCATTTATGAATTGAAAATTTCTATTGGTTCTACCACAAATTCATTAATTTAGTTGATCTAACATCTTATCTAAAAAAAACTCAGTCTAAATTGATTTAATCAGGTAAATTTAAGAGTATAACAATTTTACCGCGGATTGAAAAATTCTTGCCGCGAACTGTCACACTTTAATCACAATCCACATAAACAGTCGCGATCCACAAATAAAAAATTCGTTCGAACATAACCTTAAAATTAACACATCTTGCTACTTACATTAACAAATCAGATTCGCGGGTACCTTCTACCACAAAAAATTGTCATGTGAATGAAATGTGCGAATTTACGAATATTCCCTTGTTCGCAGTTCGCTCCCATGTGAATGATCCTCAAGTGCCTGGCTACACGTTCATGGGAATGATCGTCATGTCGCACGAAACAGGTAGATTTTATGTGAGTCAGAAAGAAAAGGGTAGATTGTACCAGGAATCCACTGAAAATCCTCTTTCGATTTGAATTCTCGGCGTGGGCATGAGCGCTTCGGTTCCAAACCATATCGCTTTTGACAGAAATCCTCATTTGAGATTTGTGTTGGAAGAGTGAAGACCGAATAAAGGAGCGGAATTACCGCATCAGTTAACGAGTGAGTAACTTCTATACGTTACTGAACTATCGAATAAGCACATTGGGATTATGTCATACGAAGCATCACGTTTCAAGCGCAGTTTGTGATTGTACTAGGAAAACTCTAGTACATTCAATTTTGTACCAGTATACTGTCATTTTGTGTTCTGTCATTCGCTTTTTTATGCGAAATTGTGAGTTGTGCTTTGAATAAAAACGATTAAAAATTTTATAAATTTTATTAACTAGATATGTTATTATTATTTTCGTCGTCCGATTCTTCTGGGAAATTCTTCCCATAATCTGTTGCATGTTGCTTTTCCTTGAGCAGAGTTTGGCAATACGTTTTTGGCCAAATCGGGTACACCGCCATGAAATAAGCCATAACACTTTTCTGGCTAGCATTTATTTTGTTCAAATTTATTCTGTAATAATTTAAATTTGTATTTTTAGAACATTTTTACAAAAAAATAATTAAACTAACACTTTTTTTTGCCATTTTGCAGAAACACACGATAACTGACTAGGAAATGTCAAACAATTAAATTCGATACTCGATACCATGTTCGATAACTGAAGCAGTAATGCCAAACCGAGATAATTCAGTAACGTAGAGAAGTCACTCACTCGTTAACTGATGCGGTAACTCGGCCCCAGGTACTAGAGAGAACAAAAGAAATTTTGTTTTGTTTCAGATTTCAGCGTTCCCGGTATTCAAATTTCTTTCATTCTTATGAGGCTTTTTTTGTGTGTGTAGCCACGGCTTGACTTTCATTCTCATGAACGTGTAGCCAGGCACTAAGATTTTAATTTTGACACATACTTTGTAACGCCCCTTAATTTTCATCATATACCCTTTCTAAAAGAATATATGTATATTTACGATCAGCATGAATATCTAAGACTTTTTAGTAATGTCCGTCCGTCCGTCACCAATTTTTAGGACTTCAAATTAAAGGTATTAAAAAATTGTTTAAAGCCTAAAATTGATGGAATAAAGCTCTTAGACCTTCACAAAATATATATGACCTCCTTATTATAAATTTGCAATACAAAGTTTTTTTCCACCCCTACATTTTGGGGGCGCTTTTTTAACGTAATGGTGTTTCATCGAAAATTTCCATAGAAAACCAAAAAAAATAAAACAAAA
Source organism: Ferdinandea cuprea (assembly GCA_963576555.1). NCBI lineage: Eukaryota > Metazoa > Arthropoda > Insecta > Diptera > Syrphidae > Ferdinandea > Ferdinandea cuprea. The sequence continues at coordinate 28,099,030 of OY754962.1, forward strand.
TATTCAGATAATACAATTCGCATTTCGCAACATTCTACCCATATAAATTATTTAGCCTCGCCCAATTTTTTTCTTTTCAAAAAACCTGTTTACATGATTTTATTAAAAAAAAACAAATAAAATGTTATCCATGGTTTTTTTATGTCTTTTTCATTGGAAGGGATACGGATAGGGTATCATACCGTTCGCCCCCAGCGGACTGTAGCCTTTCTATTTGTTTTTTTTTTGTTTTGGGGCGATTTGTATCAAAGAAAGCGTTCTTGCAATTTGAATTACAGGCGAATGGTCTAATCGATTTGAATGATTGACCCCACATTTCAGATGGTAAGCACTGAGGATTTTTGCAAGACATATTTGAATTTTGTGTGTACATTGGAATATTCTTTTATGGGGAAGAAACCACTTACTAACTGCAAAGTTAAGATACAATTTTATTAAAACAAATAGCAAATTTTAAGCCCAAGCAGTAAAGACAAATCTTGGTACAAATATTCTCAATAAAGAACAAAACCATTACTTCTTCATTTTTACCATACGAATTTATTTATTCATAAATTGCAAACAAAATCAAAATTTACTTTCCTCATTTTTAAAATTAAGTATTAAAATACAATTCTATTTAATTTTCAGAACAGAATATATCAAAGTTTCGGTTTTTTAATGCATTTTTTTAACACTTTCTCTTTAACACAAAATAAAAATATATTTTATCCTCCTACGGCTAGAAACATAAATGTGCAGAAATGAAAATGTTGGCTTGAGTGCTGAAACATTGTTAAATTTATGGCATGAGGGAGACGATATAAAATACTATAGATAAAATTTAGAGGATAAAAGCTCAAACAAAACAGAAAGCTTCAAAGTTACACACACAGAAAATAAAAACTATAAAAAGCCGACGCAATGACACCCTCAATATTATAACAATTTTGTTCCTTAGCAAGGACAACAAGCATTTTTGTACTAATCATGCATAATTGGTATATCCAAGCGGATTCTTACGAAAGCTGAATAAATCCGATACCAAGAATGACGTAATACAGCAAACATTAATCTGTAATAAAAAAAAGTTTAGTCATTAGAAAAAATCAACTATTTGTTTGTTAATTCAGACGGGTTAGGTCAAGTAGGTTATTGAATGGTTCCATTGGATGGGATAAACTGTTTTTCGTATTAACACCAAGCCGAGGCAAGCCTTGAAGCAGCTGCAGCTCCAGCTTCAAATTCTCGTGGTGGCAATTATAATTTGTTTCTAAAGTAAAAATTTTGCTTTAGTTTGGGACGGGGGGGCCTGATTTGTTTCCTGTAAATAAAAGTGTAGCGCCAAAGTTGATGGAGAATTTGGCTGTTCTAGACTTATAGTCTTTCAACAAATTTTGACCTTAATTACCGGTTGTAAAGGACTAGCAGTTTAGTAACAACAAAAATAGTTTTTATACAAATTCACAATTACTTCATACAACCACTTTTTCCAATCTCCTGCGCTTCTTTTCGACTAAGAAGGTATTATTCCATAGTCCGCAGCTAACGGATTCTAATTCTTGACGAAAATTGTCTTCTGCCGGATACTGCATACTGCAGAATCCTCTTCGGAAGCCTTCGTTGATCCATATGCAGCACTCTAATAATGTAATCGGCATTTAGTTTTAGCTATGCTGGATATTTAGAGATATAGGTTTCTTGGTAGACTTTTTAATATGTTTCTAACCTATTTATTATCTTTTGAAGGCACTTTGGGGACTCCGCCAGAAGCAGGTATTCAACTTAATCACCCAGAAAAATTACAAATAGCAGCGGAGTTGTCGCATAATTTCTTTATGTTTTTTTTTTATGTATATGAATTACGTTTTGTTGATATTTTAAAATATGAAATATTTTTGCTAAATTGAAATTATTTTTTCCATTCGAAAAATAGTTTCAGTGGAAAAATGGTAGAATATATTTTTTTTCTCCTCTATAGGGCTTTTTATAAATATTATTTGTCGACTGTGAGGTATTAATCAGCCCTCTTCGATAATCGATTGTAGTAGCTAAAATATGTATATTTATAATTTATGTATTTCATAACACGGGTTATATTTTTAATTTTTAAACTCAAAGTTTAATTTGAGTGCTCGGAAGTGCCCCAAGGAGTTTGGTATCCGGATGTTCTCCAATTTCAGTTTTTTCCTTGTAAATTGTCCGGCAGTGTGGAGTGGCAGAATGGGATTAACTTTGGATTACTTCAAATTCTCTCTGTGTCATGTCATAGAGGTTATTCCGAATATTAATATTAATTAATACACAGCTTAAGAGCTTTATATAAAGTGGTATAGAACTCTTTCTTGTATACATCGTTTGGTTGTATATGCTGAATTACTGCACAGCAGCTCATACGTCCCCGTGGATAATATTGTGTTTACTAATTTTCTTTTAGGAATCGTTGAAAGGACATAAGACCTAAAGCAGATAGCTAATTCCTTCCTTCCGAGATCTTTACGGATTGATTGTGTTTCAGTAGTCTCTGCTACGTTTCCCGATATGTTTGTTTCTAAGAGCAATACTTCTCGTCATTCCTAAAGCTACCATCTGGTTTCTTCACAGAAGTTGGCACTTTTCCTGACTTTGCCAAGGCCTTGTGAAGTCCTGCGAATTTTGCTTTTTCGCTTTCCTTAACTTGTAATTGGGCAGTACTATAGTTGCCGAGGCGACAAGATTTGAAGATGCAACTTTATAGATCTCAACGAAATAATCACAAGTTATTATGCAACAACAGTCTTCTTCCGACCAACCACCACTAAGGTTTAGGATTCCGCAATGGACCCCTTTGGATTAAGTAAGATTTGAAAGATGATATTTCTTCTCGTGTACAATATGTTATCTATTTCTGGTGCTTTAAAGGGTCAAACGAATTAATTGGCCATATGCTATTTATTCCTCATCGGTAACGCTAGTCTCCATACAATGGCTTCTATTCGTGAATACTATAAAATACTCGGTGGCCACTAAGCCAGGTCTCAGGTTAAAATCCGACCTGATCCACCTAAAAGTGTTTATGTATATGCCTAACAAACATCCAAGAGTAGAACTGTCATGAGAAAACAATTCAAACATAAATTTCCGTTCGCAACCGGCATTAAAATGCAGGTCATTTCCATTCGTGTCAAAATATATATCACACACAGTGGTTGGAGAAGCTATATGCTTTAGGTGCTGTATGGACCGGTTACGCCATGAGAACTACAGTATAGCCCAGGAAATGAGTTTCCGTCAGTAGGACCTGACTTTCTTTATGTCATTCAATCCAGCTACCGTTGAACTTCTTTAATGAGTGTGCGGATGCGGAGTTCAAGAGCTGTCTCAATCCAACCAAAAATCGAATCATAAAATTAATTAATTCCAGTCCTAATTCAGTAAAATGAAATAAACAATATAATTAGCAAACAAACGAAATATTTCCACAAATTAAATTAATAAAATAACTAACGGAAATTGGAATTGCTTTGTGACCCAAATGTCAATTCATATTGATTCAGTTGCAGTCATGTTGCCCGAATCACCCATTCAACAGATATACACATTTTTAAATGAATTAATTATGATCCATTCTTGAGAACAGTCAAACTCATTTATATGTTAGCTATCGATAGATAAGGCATAACTATATAATTCAATTGCAGCGCATGCAATAGTCAGTGTTATTAGAAGCATCTTCTCCTCAACAGCTCCTTATTAATTGGATGCAAATGTATTTTACAAAATAACAGTCAATCCTTTCAATCCTTAAATATTCTACGAGTTTGAAGACTCGATATGAGAGAAAAACGTTATATCGTCTGTTCAAAAGTAAAACTCATTAAACTCAGTCTTCGGTCTCAAAATGCCTGCACTTACTGAGTATTATAATTTTGTGTATCCTGTCAAATTTAAAAAAATGACAGTTATGAGTCGTTATATTTTGTACTTAAGGAGTTTTACCTTTGAACAGACGATGTTTTGTTTTTGAAAAATTTATCAGGTCTTAGGTGAAAGATAAAGGGATTGTACTGTCTCTTGCCATTCTGATTTGAGTTCCGAAGGAATGAAAGTTTGGAATTTGTATTAAAAAGTTTAATTAAAATATTTTTCACAGTTCGTTTTTTGCCTGTCTACATGTATTATACGTGACTTCTTCTTCATAAATCGGTTAATTTAAGTGCAGTCTAAAGGTTAACGGACACAATTCAATTTTTGTGCAAGCTCTCCAATTTAAATGAGGTTTGGAAATAATGTGAAAATTAATTATTAAATTATGGAAGAATTCCAGTTTGAAATTTAGTGTAGTTTAGTTAATCCCCTTCGTCATCTTTTGCATGTCTAAATTTCGCAGATGAAATGGGTTATATTTTGTAAATGCAACTTACACAGAGTGTTCTGATTTGGGCTACATTGGTTATTGGTTAGTATTCAATGGGCTACAGTGTTTTTAAAAAGACCATCTTTAGTCCCTGTGTGCTTTCGTTTTCGATAAATTGGGCTCCAAAATATTTATTTTTTATATTGGTTATATTTCTTGCTAAATTTTGTTTTCAGGTATAAGGTATAAGTGACTAATATTTCCATATACCTGTTTCCCAAGCCAGACCACCCTGTATATATAAAGAAGAAATGGAGTTTTACAAACAATAAAAATAGCAACATATGAGTTATGGTTTGAAAGTTATTTTTGAAAATTGTTACATTTAAATTTAATTTATAAGTTTAGATTCGTTAATTTGAATGCATCTTTGTTGGATAAAGGTATAAATACACCGCCTTCTCACACTTCTTAAGGATAAAATTGTGCATCATAATCTTTTTAGTAAAACTTACATGCAGTGTCTATCTGTTTACTTGTAAATTGTAAACTTATTTTTATACTCACTAAAAGATGGAAAATGGTTCAGAACTAATTAAAAACTAATCGCGAACTAAAGTCAGCTGCGAAGAAGATGTGCTTGCATTTTGTATTTTCAACTAGACAACTTTGAAAGGTTAATATGTGAGCCTTGAATTTCATTTGCAAACAGCTGAGAAAATTAGAAGTATGCAAAGTATTGAACTACCTTCAAGTGGTAGGCCGTCACCTCTTGTTGTGCTCATTTGCTTCCACCATGGAACTGATCGTAACACTTATATGTTTTGGGCTTAAGACGTCTCAATTAATTTGCTATGTCAGAAGCAAGTCTTATATTGATATCAGCTGTCTGTTAATTTGGCTCATCAGCATCTTTCCGATTATGTTCTCTGAAGTAATGACGCTGATGCTTTCTTCCACATGACTTTGGTGAACAATGTGTGGTTTGAGTCGCCTGCTCCCGTACAAAAAAATTTTGCTTTTTATGTTGGCCTAATTTTCAGAAAAAGGCGTTGTAATAACCATATCGAGGAATGGTATACTTCACCGTATCCCTTCCCCTTAGCTTTATTAAAAATATATCCTAGTTCTCTGTCTTTCACCCGAGTTCAAGTTCGTCAAATTAAAACAGTTGCCAAAACAGTGAGCTGGAATTACAGCTGTCATTAATTCGAAAAAACGCTTTCAATCATCAGGAACCGAACCTTCACTTAGATCTACGTTCTCGTCAAGCAAGGGCACACACTATGCACAACGCCATCGAAACTCCACATTCAAAACTGTCTGAGAAGAATTTTTGTTGTTTATAGGTTTCAATGGACTGACCAGCATTTTTCTGAGCGCAAAAAAGTGCATTGCATTTCAATCGGGTTCTTTCTTTTCCCTATTATACTCATTAGCCCACAATTCGTTGTACTGATTTGCAAAGGGGACTGTTACCATCAGCAGTCATCCAGTTTGGACTTACGCATAGCGTAAGCCGTGGATAGAGTTCCATTGAAATATATGCATTTGGTGTTCCCATGTATTGAGTTCAAATTGTATATTACAGGTAGGTAGTCCACACAAGGGCTCTATGCCAATAAAAGGGGATACAGAGCTTTTACGTGCTATCTCGTCAGCCACTTCCTTACCAAGAATTCCTCGTGTCCTGGGACCCAGTATAGAGTCACTCTGTTATGGGAGCTGAGTTGTCTTAGAATAAATAGACAGTTGCAAACAAGTAGAAAGTTGAACTTGCAGGATTTAAGAGTGCAGCTTGACTGCCTGAGACAATGTAGATATTTGATTTTCCTACATTAAGTCTTAAGCATTCTCTTACGCATAGTTCGATGGCGTACACGTCTGCTTGGAAGATTGATGTTATGTGGCCTCGAGGAGCTGAAATTTAGCAGCTCTTACACCCGTTGGCATTTTTGAGCCATCCGTATACCAGACTGAATGGGACCTCTCTAGCCTAGGGTCTCCAGTTTCCCACACCTAACGTTCCGGTGTGTTGATGTTAAATTGTCAATGAAAATTTACTTCGATAATTAGATAGATAGACAATTAATTTTATTTCTTAAAAATCTATTATAAATTTATACAAATTGAGATACCAGTGGTACAAAGACAATATATTATAAATAATGAGACATTCTGTATTTTACAAATTGGTAATAAGAAAATAGTGATGAATGCCACTTCAAGAGGCTTAACATTATAAGATACAATTTTTTGGGTTGGGGTGACCCTAGTGAAAACAATTTTTAAAACAAAATTAAAGTGTAAAAAAGCTACAAAAATAAAAACGAATTCAAATTTGCATTTATGCATGGATATCAAAACATGAATTATGGTATTATAAAGACAATTAGAAACAATTAACAAAAATTAGACAGAAATATCAGTAATTAGATAAAGAAATCGGCAATAAATGATTCTAAATTAGCATAATTAAAGTTAAAGAGCCAGCATTTGATGATTGTTGTGATTGTCCTTATTGAGTGTGAGAATTTGTTAAACAAGCGGTAAGATGAAACAGAATAAAAAGTCACAAAACAAGGGATAACTATGCCATCTAGCGGGTTTGCGGCATATATTAATGGTTTTATTTTATTAAAATATGCACCTCCCCAACAAGTAATTCCATACTGCAACTTAGAATGAAAAATTCCATAGTAAATAGTTTTTAAAAGTATTTTGGAACATTTAGACCGATAATTACATAAAAAACATAAGGAAAGGCTACAGTCCGCTTGAGGCGAACAGTACGATACCCTATCCATATCCCTATATGCCCCAAAGAAAAACGCATTAAGAAGGTGATGGATATCATTTCATTCTATGAAATTTATAAAAAAAAATATTTTTTGAAAAAACGCCCCCAAAAAGTGGGTGTGGCCAAAAAGAAGAATATTTGCTAAATATTTTGTTAAACATTTTTTTTGACTTTTTATGAAAGTTTTCGCTGAAAACAGCATTTAAGTGAAAAGAGCCCACAAACGGTAGGCGTGGCAAAAAATTGTATATCACAGACTTATAAAGGAGGGCAGTGCCTACATATGTTGTAAAGGTTCCAATACTCTATCTCTCTAACTTAAGCCTTAAAACTGTTTTTTCTAAATTGTGGGCGTGGCAGTGGGCGGATTTAAAAACTTTTAACACTTTACCATTTCGGGACCCTAAGAAGTATATGGTCTAAATTTGAGCTTCCTAGCATAAATTTAAATGCCTCAAAAGTTGATACGGACGGACGGACATTGCTAAATAGTCTTAGGATTTGGACCTGATCATAAATATATATACTTTTATGGGTCTACGACGACTATTAAGGGGTGTTACAAACTATGTGTCAAAATTAATATACCCTTAGGATAGGGTATAAACATAATATTAGTTTTGGAACTTATTACCAAATTATGTTCAGCTTAAGATCCCAGTTAATGTCTGAAATAAGATCCAAAGCACAATCACAACCATATGAAAATCCAACATCATCCGCAAAAGCAGTTGGTGTACCTTTAAAGTTAAGAAAAAATAGTGAGTTAATGTAAATTATAAACAACATATGTCCTAAGACTGAGACTTGGGGTGCACCCAAGTTAAAATACCTAATTTCGCTCCTAATATCATCCAACTTCACTTTTTGCGACCTGTTACCAAGAGAAGGTCTAAACCAGTCCAGAATGAAACCACAAAATCCAGCTTTTTAAAATTTCTCGAACAGGAAGTTATGATCAACCATATCGACGGCCTAGGTACTGTCAATAAACAACCCAGCTGTACACTTTTTATCATCGAGATTAGACATTATTTGAGAGCAAAACTGTAAATGAGCATTTTCAGTTGATTTCCCTAAAATCCAGATTGAAATGGGCTAAAAAATGCATTAGCATTTAGAAAACTCACTATTCTACTTTTTATAAGTTTTTCATACATTTTACTGAAGACAGTTAGAAGTGAAATGGGACGATAATTAGAGATCTCCGCAGCGGAAACCTTTTCAAACAAAGGTACAACATCTGCACATTTGAGTACTTCAGGAAAGGCACCAGAAAAAACACAGCAGTTGAAAATATCAACTAAAGCATTTAGAATAGCATACGCAATTTTCTCAACAATAAAATTTGAAATACGACCCGAACCACACGAGCTCGATTTATTTAAAGTACCAATTACTGTTAAAACTTCAAGAGGTGTTATAGGCTGTCAGACAAAGCTGTTTTCTTGAAACTGCTCAGCAATTCTCAGATTGGAGGAACAAAGAGAACAGTGGAGATGGTTGTAGGCTTTTAGCTATATCAGTCAAATAGATGCTAAATTCATTAGCAATAAGGAGTTTATCAGATACATCGCAATCATTGACACGAATAACAGTAGGTTTCTTGGATGAGTTATTAAGGATACTATTTACAATCTTCCATTCATATTTTAAATTTCCATTCGCAAAGTTAAACTATGAACGGTAATATTTATCACGAAAAATTGGAATCTCCTTTTTTTAGTTCAGCGCACAATATCTTGTATTTTTTTCTTAAGCTCAAACTTCTGGGATATTTATTAAATTTCAGTCTTAGTTTGTTTTTCGCTTTAACTTTATTTAATAAATACATAGAGATCCACGGCTTAAGTCGTTTAGCCACTTTTTTTGAGTAACAACCCATAATTTGATTCTTAAGGAATTCCATAAAAATTGGAAAGGAAGTTGAAGCATAACTACATGCATAAACATCTTCCGAAAACTTATAGTCAATTATTTTTGAGCATATTAAAGTTCATTTTCATTAACTTCCTCGAATATTTTGAATTATTATTATGTTTGCTTTTTAAAACATCAATTAAAAGTCCTGTCATAGAATGATAAGTTATCATCAAATCAAGTACACATTTTTTACAATTCGTTAGAGACACATTAAAAGAACGTCCATAGATGTGGTCTAAGCATTTACATGATACAGGCCTGGTACGATCATTTATGAAACAAGCTAGGCCATGTGAAGCCGTCCAAACGTCCATAGATGTGGTCTAAGCATTTACATGATACAGGCCTGATACGATCATTTATGAAACAAGCTAGGCCATGTGAAGCCAATAACGCCAAATAACTGGAAACCGTCTCAGTATTTTCCAAAATATTACGATTGATTTCCCCTAAAATAAACATATTATTGGACTTTTCCTTATCCAAGAGATCAGAAAATTTACGTAAGAACAACATATCAATAAACAAATGCAGTCTATAGACAAACAAAAAGACAAACACAACACTGTTATACCCTATCCTAAGGGTATATTAATTTTGACACATAGCTTGTAACACCCCTTAATATTCGTCGTAGACCCATAAAAGTATATATATTTATGATCAGGACCAAATCCTAAGACCTATTTTGCAATGTCCGTCCGTCCGTCCGTCCGTATCAACTTTTGAGGCCTTTAAATTTATGCTAGGAAGCTCAAATTTAGACCATATACTTCTTAGGGTCCCGAAATGGTAAAGTGTTAAAAGTTTTTAAATCCGCCCACTGCCACGCCCACAATTTAGAAAAAACCGTTTTAAGGCTTAAGTTAGAGAGATAGAGTATTGGAACCTTTACAAGATATGCAGGCACTGCCCTCCTTTATAAGTCTGTGATATAAAATTTTTTGCCACGCCTACTTTTTGTGGGCTCTTTTCACTAAAATGCTGTTTTCAGCGAAAAATGTATAGAAAGTCAAAAAAAATGTTTAAAAAAATATTTAGCAAATATTCTTTCCAATATATCGCCCATACAAAGTTTTTGGCCACGCCCACTTTTTGGGGGCGTTTTCAAAAAAAATTTTTTTTTTATAAATTTCATAGAATGAAATGATATCCATCACCTTCTTAATGCGTTTTTCTTTGGGGCATATAGGGATATGGATAGGGTATCGTACTGTTCGCCCCAAGCGGACTGTAGCCTTTCCTTATGTTTAATTTCAATGGAAACTTTAATAACGTCAGCACTAAACAAATTAAGATACAAAATATCTAGAATCTTGTATTCATTTTTTACAAAATGAAAACCAACACCACCTGCCGCGTAGTTTTCATTAGTGTTAGCAAAAATTATGCACAGGAATATCCATAACCATTTACTTCAAAGCCATAGATCCAGATTTCAGAGACAAACACAATCAATTTGTGTGACAAGAGCCGAAAAGTTTTCTCTTAAACTTCTGACATTCTGGTGAACAAAAAAATGTTATCATTATAATTATTAAAAATATTATTAGAATTGGAACTAAGTATGTATTTAGATTGGGAAAAGAAAAGTCATCTATAAATTCATTTTGGAATTCTGCTTGCATATGAATATTTGAATGCAAACTATTGAAAAAGCACTAGATAAGTGCAAGATCTTTAAATGACTTGATTGAAATGACTTTTCCACTCTCAACCTTAACAAGAATTTGATTAACTTTGTACCATACATATTTTACGCCTTTACTTTTAATTGCTTCTTTCGCCTTCAAGGAGACAGTGTCTTTTTGTTGTCGCCACTTCTTTTTTTTGAGCTCTCATTAATGTCAGTTACTTGTGTTTTAAGATTTTTTTTGTTAATCCTCCTTGCAGTCATAATTCGTTGTTTCGTAGTTAGGTCAGAGAATTTTACGCAGATGATCGACATTGATTTATAAGTTTTTCTTAATGTAGCATTTCTCTATTTCACAGTCGGAGACATCGATGAAAATTAGCTTTGTTGAAAATTAGCTTGGCTTTACATAGAGCGTTCTCTTCATTGGCATTGACACCAACAATTTCAATAGACTTACGTAGAACCTGCTGTTGTTGCCAATTGAGTTTGCTCTCCAAATTATTAACTTTTTGTTCACCATTTTCAGTTCATAACTCATTCAGCTGTTGAAGAAAACGATGATTTTCTTCCTCCAGACTGGACAGCTTTGCGTAGACTATTTGAAGTGTACATTCGCCCCACTGTCACTGCCCTCACTGATTTGGTGATTTTGCAATCAGTTACTAAATTCATTTTGAAGAGACTAGTTTTGTTCTTGTTTGGCTTAGGCTCTGCTGCTGATGTTTGCACACAGCCTCTACCCGGTAGATTTTTGTTGTTTTTGGTGCAAACTTGAGCATTATTGTTGTTTTGCGTCTGTGCGGCTGAGATAGGCAAATGCAATGAGCGACGATTTAGAACTCCACATTTCTCGCAATGAAAGGGATCACCACTGGATCTCATATATTCCACGTCTTGTTCAGTGATATTTGCACATCAATAGTGAAAAAAGTGCTTAAAATCACCCCAATTTATTTTTGTTGAACAGTTGCGATCAATTTCTTGTGAACACACGGAACAATTCTTTTTTATACCCTATCCTAAGGGTATATTAATTTTGACACATAGTTTTTAATACCCCTTAATATTCGTCGTAGACCAGTAAAAGAATATATATATTTATGATCAGGACCAAATCCTAAGACTACTTAGCAATGTCCGTCCGTCCGTACGCACTTTTTAGGCCTTTAAAATTAAGCTAGGAAGCTGAAATTTGGACCATATATTCAAAAATATTTTTGTTTTCATAAACGCCGGAAATCTGCGCTAGTACAATCGCATTTCTTTTCTCGTGCGTTTGTGAAAACACACACTCTGCATAATATCTGCTAGCCTACTTTAGTACAATTGTCATCTAACATTGTGTTCATAAACGTCAGAAATGGCCGCGAAACAAATAATTAGGAGTTTGGTTTTTAAGTTACTGTCGAAAAAAAAAATAATAATAATTGCAAAAAACATTTCTCGAACAAAAAAGAGGAATGAAGCTTTAAAGCGTTTTGAGAGTCTTAGAAAATATCGAATAATATCCAAAAAATCCATTCTTTAAAAACATAATTCAAAAGTATCTCGGTGATGTGTTTCAAAGCCACTTTAGGGTCTACATTCAATGTAAGTTCTTTCCTATGCAAAATACGGAACTAATAGGTTAAAAGATTCTATCCATAGTTTATTGAAAAGGAGTTAAACATTTTTTGGGAAACAAAAACCACCGCCCGACCAAAAGTGGTGCTAAAATATATTGCAAAGGTAATAACAAAATATTTGCAAAAACTACTTACATTTTATGCAGTTAAAAGTATTTTTGAAATAATGATAATGTAATGTGAAATGTTTCCTTCGAATCGCGCTCTTTTGCAGTCAAAAAATAATGGCTGCACAATCTGCCCGACATCGATGGAATATTGATATTTATGAACACTCTGTACTGCAGTTCATCTAAGTTAATATGTTCGTAAATCTTCATTAAAGAACATGGATAACGCAGGCCTTTGTTAGTCTGACGTTTATGAAAACACCCAAGCCTAAACAATTTCCGTGGTAAAACCTAAAGGACCCTAGAAGTCCATGCCAGCTATTTCCTCTAAGTTTTCAAAGACGTATTTCCCCAAAAATGTTCTTTAACTACGCGCTATTGCCTAACATTCACACAGTATATGTGCAGTATCTGCAGAAATTTGTGTCCGATTATCCGGGACTCCTTGCTTGTTTCCGCAGGAGACAGTGTACTTTCAGAATTCTTATTAATGTTCTAAGGTTCTAATGCAGGGTTAAGCCCTGTAGAAATCCAAGTTTGTATTGCAATTATTAAAAAATTCACAAATAGTATTTAGGTAAATTTGTATGCTTGGCAAGTTTTCCAGTTTGAATTTTGAAGATGTTTATATATATAAAACACATGTGCACACAGCCCCAATTTTCACGATTTTAAAAACGTATACATAATTTACACAAATTTTGTGCCTGTTCTTCAAATCCTTCCTCCACGTAAAATTTCATAGCTCTTAGTCTTTTGCGTGCAAGGTTATAGAAAAGGGGCGGCTAGCACGCCCCCTAAATGGAAAATTAACAATATGTTATTTTTTCTGAGTTTGTTCTTAAAATCCAACCCTTATGTAAAAAATCATAATTATAAGTCTTTTAAAGGTTGATTTCAATAAAAGGGGCGGCTACCATGCCCCTGAATGGAAAATAAATAATATTTAAATTTTTTTGTTTAGTTTGTTGTTAAAATCCAACCTTCATGTAATCAAAACTAAGTGAGCGGCTGCCACGCCCCTGTTACCCTATTACTGTGGCAAGTTTCAAGGTTCCACGATGATTGGAAGGGCTCCATAGTTTTGATGATAAGTTAATAATCCATGCTCCATAATTTGTATGATCTCACAGTAAGTCAGTGAGGTATGGTTACTATTTTTGGGGCCTTATAACTCAGGAACTTTGGTATGCAGCCTGCTGCTGTGCGTCCTACAGTCGTTTGTCTCTATATATTTCTTTAAATATTATAAATAGAAATAAAAACCAATTGAAACGATGTCATTTGATCAATTAGAACCCTGGGCTTTTAAGAACATAGAAACGAAATTCGAAATGATGGCAGAACTGGACATTCTATTTTATTAAAGAACTTATTGTTGATGAAAAAGAGATACTAGTTTTGGAGTTTTTGGGGGTAAGTTTATAATCTTAAACAAATAAATTTTGATTGAGGTTATAATTACACTTACTTGAACATATTTTTATTTCAGACTACTGCCGACACACATTTACAAATAATCAACTGGCAGTATTGCTGAAGCAGCTTTAAAGTTAAGTCTTCAGTTAAAATTCGAGTATGATAACAGACGTAGTGCATTTAACTCAAGTTTATCAAATGAACTCAGAGTCAGAGTCATAGATATTATGCAAATAAATGACTAAGAAATTTTCAACCCAGGTTTCATTTGAACTTAGGTTAGTATTTTAAATATCATAATGCATATTAAAGAAAATAATTATTGTTCGTTTTTTTATAGAAGCTGAGCGACGGAATTTCTATCGCAGTAGATAGGTTTGAATTTTGTGTTATAATATACAGTTGTTGATTTATATTAATACATAATCCAAGCAAAGCTTTCCTACTGTTACGGAATATTGGTTTGATGTTTTGCACAGCGCAGCTAAGCTACTTCAAGTCGGCAGTATTTGAAATTTATGAACAACAGATCGATATATAGGTTTGTAAATTATTTTTTAGAAATGGTTGACGAGTTTCATTAAACCTTTCGCAAACTCACGACCCGACGGAGGGAACTTAATGATATAAAGGGAACTCCAAATGCTAAGATGAAGCGGCGAACGCAGGAGAAAAAATATAGGTACCAATTATTCGCACACAGTATTAAAATATTTTCACAGTTCAAAATTTCATTAATTAGTTAAAAGTCTGATTCTTTGATATTTATCACCAAAGAGTCATCCAAATTTGAATTTAGTGGTTTTGCCATCTGCCCACTTATATAAGAATTTTTATAAGACGAAGCACTCTGGATTGATCTTCAAAACGGATATTCTGTATTCTTTGTCATCTCGAACCTGGATTAATCCGAAGATTCTCTTGGCTGGAGGCGTCCAACGTCAAAATTCTTCTTCTAAGCAGTTCGTAGCTTATTCTCGTTGGATAGTCGAGCTCTGAGTCTAGATGTTGCAAGAAGTTGGTTAGACTCGACGTTTGGCCCTCGGTTAGTGTGCACGTCCAAGATGTTTGCCTCGTGTCGATTAGCACACTTAGGATTCTAAGCCGTGGAAAACTAGTGCTACTTATCAACGTAAGTAAAGCTGCTGCAAAATCAATTAGTCGATACTATCGACTCGATAGCCGTTATATGTTCCATTTTTTGTATTAGGAATTCTAAGACTTTGTAAAAAAGAAAAGGTAAATCAACTGCCGTTTGCCAATTGATCTGGGTTAAGCGTCTTTCAACAGATACTATTGGTTTAAAATTTAATTTTTATGTTTGAATTTAATATAAGAATCATTTTTTAAACATAGTTCGACAGGTGCTAGTTCATCAAGCATCCTAAAAATCCGAAGAGAAGCAAGCACACAAGCACTTGTTGGTTTCATTAAGCAAAATTGTATTGATTTTTGTGACCCACATGCTTTGCTTTCCTTGTATATATCTCTAATTAGATCGTTACTCGAATATGCGGATATTATCTGGAACCCGGCCTTGAAGACTTTCTCTGAACGCATTGAAAAAGTCCAAAGACGTTTTTCTAAATTTATATTTTATAAAATAAAATGGACCTTTATCCCGTATAAGTCGCATTGTTTTCTTCTTGGTATTAAATCACTGAAATCCAGAAGATGTATGCATGATATAACGTTTGTGAGGGATATTTTGAATTATCACGTTAAATGCCCTTCCTTACTCTCCAATGCCCTTTCAGAGTTTTATGCTCCAAAGATTTGCTTTTCGGGCAATACCACAGAACTAACTATGGTAATAATGAACCCATCTGTAGATGCATGAGACAATTCAATGAAGTTCGTCAAAATATTTAATTAAGCTGGACAAGAGACTTGTTCAAAACTAAACTTGTCTTAATATTAAATTTTAATGGTGATTAGGTTTTTTTTCCTTTTCTTTATTTATGAAATTTATTTTTATTATTTGTTTCTTTTTCTTTTTTTGTAAATATTCTAAATATTTTTATAATACTATTTCTAAAAACTGTTAGCCTAAGCTTGTAGATAAATAAGTAAATAAATAAATCCTCGATGTTTCGCGGAAATAAAAAATCGGACAAAGCCCAACGAAAAGAGGCAGGCTTCCAAAAAGTTCGTATTTTATATTGAAATTTTAATGAAATTTACTTAAGATTTCACAAACAGCTCTGACCCAGTTTACGTCTTTTATAGGTTTGTCTTTACCAAACGCATAAGGATAATCAACGCTTTATTGCATAAACAAAGTAGAAGACATTGATGAACTAGAAATTGTTGCCCAAAACGCAAAAAAGAGTTCAAAAGGACATTTTGATTCAAAGTAGAACAGGACGGCGGTTGGGAACCCTAGTAGGGGTACATTTTTGATGTTTGTTGCATAAACTCATGGTCATGCTTGACCTATGATGGCATTATGAAATTTACTTTTATATAGGTACTTAAATTATTAATGTAATAACATTTTTCATAAACAGAACGTTCCGCTTTATTCCTATATATACATAACTTATCTAAATCTAAGTCTGCAGTCCTTTATACGTTATCTGTTTTTCTCTGTCAGTATTTGTCTGTATCTTTTCAAAAAACATTTTTCATTTTCAGCTAAACAGTGTCCGAGCTCATCTGAATCATCTCGAACGCAAGAATCAAACTGTCCTCGTCGTATATCTGCAGTAGTTGCTGTTCCAGGTTAATAGTGAAATTTACGGATAACACTGGAAAAAGGCTTACATCCGGCAAGTGAAATGTGTCTGTGAAGATGCGAGCCACTCTCGAAAATTGAATAACTTTAATTGTAGGTTCATAATTGGGGGAGCTCCACCACACCCGACATATGTCCCTTCAAGTAGTAGGTTCAACCCTTCTTAATAAACTTGGTTCTGTTCATTTACATTGAATTTGCTTAGTTCACCTGCGATAGAAAATACGTTTATTTATAATTTTAAAGCAGCAAATTGGAATAGATATAAATTAACCTTAAAGCGAATGTTAGAAAGTTTGCGTGTGTTGGTTTAAATGTTGTATGTAGATTAAATTAGAGTTAGAAATGAGGTGGCACTTGGTACCCATATCACCGGGGCCTCAGTGGGCCTATTGTGATATCCTCGTTTAGAATTCGCCTAAGATGTCAGATATGTGGATAAATTCGGCTAAGACTTTGGGCGAAGAGGCAGTAATATTAGTTGCTTACGCGTTGTTGTTAAGCAAGGACAGTGCTCTGCTGCTTCTTTGTCTTCGTGGCACATTCAACAAGTGTTTTCTTGAACAATTCCTATAGCCATGAGGTGTTTTTTTACTCTGCAGTGTCCCGAGAGAATCCGTTAACTATGTGTATTTGCCCTCTGGATAGTTAAGAGTAGTTAAGTAGTTCTTTTTGGAAGGGGATGGTATAAATAGTTGCGCCTGTTTGTTACCTTCAGTTTCCCTCCAGTAATTCAGTGATTTCTTTTGTAGCCAGTATTTGATGCGGAGTTTAATGAAGCTGATGTGCACGCCACAGAATGGTCTAGGAATCGTAAATGGTGACTCAGATACTTTTCTGGCAAGTTCATCAGCCTTTAATTCCCATCGCAGCCACCCAGATAAATGTTGACTCTATTGGTGCTAGATAGTATCGTGAGTAGTTAGAGACAGTCCCAAACTAGTTTATAAGTGATTTCAAAGGCGCAAATAGCAAGTAGTGCTGCTTTACTCTCAGATAGAATATAAATGTGCTTGTCAGTGACGATCCTGTTTAAATTCTCTTTGATGTAGAGCTCTATTATATGTATTTCGGCCTAAGATACGGAGCTATTCACTTCCATACAGGTACAGCAAATGTTGGTTTATTCTAACCTTGATGTTGTAGCTGAATCTGTCTCTCAGTGTGATGCCTAATACATTGTCTTATTATTCGTTCTAGTTCAAGGTCTAGATGGATTCGTGTCTTGCCTTCATCAGATGAGATTAGCATGTAGGCGTTTACCGTTGCTTTTTTCTGAATAAAACGATAAAGGGGGGTGGGGGGGGGGGAGAAGCTTAGCTTAGGCTTAGGACTTCAAGCGCTGCGGTTGGCTTTGTTCTCATAGCACCCAACGTATAAACGCAAGCTAGTCTTTGCAATATGTGGATTTTTGTTTTGTTTTTTGCCACCAACATGGTGCTGTATATGCAGCGATAAGTCTAGCGATTGCCGTGTACATCCATAATGTAATTTGGGGTTTGGGCCCCAGTTTGTGCCCAGTCGACTTTTACTCCTAAAGCTTATTCTAGCTTTGTCCATGGTCTTTTTGATATGGGAGTTTCAAGTAAGTTTCTGGTCCAGGATTATTCCTAGAAATTTTACTTCACTGGAGAACTCTATAGTTCCACCAAAGAGTACTGGATTTTTGAGACCCTTCAGTTTTCTTCTTTTGATGAAGGCTATTGTGGTACTTTTTTAGTGTTAAGTTTGGGGACAACCTTTTGCACTAGTCAGCAATGATAAAAGTAACGTCAGAAGTTCATTAACTACGATTGATCATAATAAAGGGGGGAGAACTCCACCTTCAGGACAGCCTTTCGCAGCTAATACTTTGAGTTGTGTGCTGCCTAGTAAGGTTTTAATTTTCATATCTGCTAGCATACACTTTATCCACTTACTTGCGGTATTGTGTACCCCTTTGTTATGGATACATCTGCAGTTATTTGGGTGTGATCAGTATTATCGAAGCACCTTCGATGTCCGGAAAACAACCAACCAATCTCTGTGCCAATTAGTGATTTTTCAATCATAGATGTAAGATTCTGAAAAGCATGGGTCGTTGATCTACCCGGTTGATAGGCATATTGATTTTTGTGAAGAGAGTTCGAGCGAAGGGCTCCGTCTTTGATGTGCCTGTTCCGGATTTTCTCCATTTAAATGTAGTAAGTTCGTTGGATATATTCTAAAAACTTACTTAGTTACTTAAAGGGCACCCGACCCGCGAAGAGTCCCTCCCTGTGCACGGCAGCCTTTCATTCTCTTCTATCCCGGGCACTCTGATTCCAGTTATCCAGACTAAGTGCTCTGACATCCGCGATGTCTTGGTCCTCGAAACGGATGTTCGGTCTTCTTTGTCGTCTCAAATTTGGGGGCTGGGATTTAAAAATCCTCAAAGCTGGTGCATTATTGTCCATTCGCTCGATGTGGCCGATCCAATGTTGTCGAAGAGTTTTGGCTTTTTGGCTATATCCACATCTTGGTACAGCTCATAGAGTTCGCGGTTGTATCTTCTCCTCCAATCGTCCTCCTTGCACACATGACCAAATATCCGCCGAACGATTTTTCTTTCGAATGATCCCAGTATTAGCTCTCCTTTCCTGCTTATCATCCAGCACTCGGCGCCGTATAGCAGAACTGGCAGGATAAAGGTTCTGTAGAGCATGCACTTTGGCCTTCGAGTTAGAAGTTTTGAACCCATTTGTTTTGCCAAACCGAAGTAGCAGTGGTTTTCTAGGGTAATTCTTCGACGGATCTCCACTAAGATGTCATTTGTGGAGTTGATGTTTACCCCGAGGTAGATAAACTCCTTTACTACCTCGAAGTTGCTGCTATCAACAGTGACATTTTGTCCTAGTCGGTGGACAGATGATTGTTTGTTTGTTGATTGCATATATTTAGTCTTGTCCTCAGTCACTTCAAGGCCACTTCTTCAATAGCCGTGAAAGCCTTATCACGGCACGCTGGGATCGACCGATGATATCTGTATCGTCCGCATACCCAAGCAGTTGCACTGATCTGTTGAAGATAATGTCTTCTGTGTTGACACCTGCTCTGCGCACTATCTGCTCAAGAACAAAATTGAAGAAATCACACGACAGCGCATCTCCTTGCCGAAATCCGGTGCATGTTTGAAAGAGTTCAGATGAGCTGCTGCCAAACTGATCATTGCATCGCGTGTTATCTAGTGTCATGCCACACATCTGGATTAGTTTTGACGGGATTCCGATTTCGGCCATCGCCACAAAAAACTCCTGACGATGAATGCTGTCATATGCGGCTTTAAAGTCGATGAAGAGATGGTGTGTCTCGACTTGAAACTCGTTGGTCTTTTCCCGGATTTGCCTTAGTGTGAAGATTTGGTCTACAGTTGATCTGCCGGGCCGGAAGCCACACTGGTACGTGCCGATTAGTGTGTTGCAGAAAGGTTTGAGACGTTCACACAGTACGTTGAATAGCATCTTATATGCGACATTAAGCAGGGATATGTCTCGATAGTTCTTGCGAGACATAGGATCGCCTTTCTTGTGGATGGGACATATGGAGCTGATGGTCCAGTCATCGGGCATGCTTTCCTCCACCCAAACTTGGTTGATGATTTGGTGCATGCGCCCTACCATAACATCACCTCCGTATTTGAAAAGCTCTGCAGGTAGACCATCAGAGCCGGCGGCCTTGTTGTTCTTTAGCTTATTTATAGCTAAGCCAACCTCTTCTATACTGGGCGGAGGGACTGGTTCTTCATTGACTGGACGCGGGTTCTCCTCTTGCCCCATCACTCTCTCTACATTTTGTCCGTTAAGCAGCTGCTGGAAAAGCTGCTTAAATACATCTACTATTTCCTGCGCGTCGGTGACTAGGTTTCCATCGCTGTTACGAAGAGCCTGTGTTCCGGTCCTAAAGCCAGCAGCCAGTTGCTTAGCTTTCTTATCGAACTTTCGGATGTTGTTTCGGTCGCGGGACTCTTCGATTTCCTTGAGCTGGGAGACTGCGTGCTCTCTTTTCTTTCTACGCAGGACCTTCTTCTCCTCCCGTCTCCTGGCTCGGTACTCATCCCTTGATGCCCTTGTTTTCCTCTGCAGCGTTCTATTGTGTGCATCTTCTGTCACCTTTTTCCGGTATATGCATACATCATCATACTACGGGCTTTTTCTCTGGGGTGGCTGGTATCATTGGGTGGTTTCGGCTACCTGATGATGTCACGATACTGAGACCACTGGTTGGCGTCTGTGGTAGGTGAATGCACTGTGGGGAGTTTCTCACTCAGAAACTTTGTAGGCTCTGGCGACTCCAGATTTCCCACGACGAATCCGCATCCTAACATGTGCAATCTTTTGTTACAACTGTAATATATGTCGCAATTTTGTCTTTTCATAGTACCTGATCCTATCCATCGTATCTCCTGGATCGCGGTAATGTCGGCTTTGTACCGCGAGAGGACAGACTCAAGTTTTTGAGCAGTACCTGGAGTGTAGAGTGCCCGCACATTCCAGGTACACACTCGCATGTCCGTTAACGTTCCGGGTCTATTTTGCATTTGAGGTTCGTTTATATCCGAGGCTGCCATAGTCTCTCCCATAACAGGGGTTGGTTACCCCATCTCCAGTCGAGGTACTAGGCACCCAGCAGTCACCACGGGGAGGTGAGAAGTAGGAGTTGATAAGTGAGAACGCTTGTGTTCTCATATAATCGCAATCACCATCCTTTTGACCACCAAGCTCAAAAACCGAAAAAAAAGGTACATTAAAATATTTAGCCAACATTTTTTCTAGTACATAACCCATACAAAGTTTTTGGCCACGCCCTCGTTTTGGGGCGTTTTTTAAAAAAATAAATTGTCGTTATAAATTGTATAGAATGAAATAAAACGCCATCCATCATGTTCTTCAGGCTTTTTTCTTTCGGGCATATAGGAATATGGATAAGGTATCACACTGTTCGCCTCAAGTGGACTGTAGCCTTTCCAAATGTTTTCAAAATTTTTTTTATTTTTTTTATCATCGAATTAAAACAATTAATCTTATGTTTTTTTTTCGTACTTTTTCACTTTTGAAATCTTTGATTTGATTTTTTGTGTTATTATTTTTTTTAACCCATATATTTTTTATGCGTTTTACAAACCCATATAGATTTCCCGTTTATATCCTCTCCTAAGGGTATATTAATTTTGAGACATAGTCTGTAACACCTCTTAAAATTCGTCATAGACCCCTACAATTATATATATTTATGATCAGGACCAAAACCTAAGACTATTTAACTATGTCCGTCCGTCCGTCGGTACCACCTTTTGAGGCCTTGAAATTTATACCATACTATAATCTTTAAGGTCTTGAAATGGTAAAGTGTTAAAATCTTTCAAATACGCCCACTGCCACGCCCACACTTTAGAAAACACCGTTTTAAGGCTGAAGTTGAAGAGATAGAAACTTAGAAACTTAGAAACTTTACTGCGCACCTTTGTAGACCCCTAAAAGTGTATATATTTATGATCATCAAAATCTACGACTTTTTAGCAACGTGCGTCCGTCTCTCACCAATTTATAGAAAAAACTGTTTTAACCCTAAAGTTCATGGAATAAAACAATAAGACCTTCACAAAATATGTAGACCTCCTTAACAAATTTAGTATACAATGTTTTTTTGCCACGCCTACCTTTTAGGGGAATTTTTTTTAACATAATAATGTTTTCTTCGAACATTTCCTTAGAAAAAAAAATGTATATCAAAATATTTAGACAATATAATTCGCAACATTCTAACTTTTCGAACGTTATTGGGTAGCCCACTTTTTGGGGACGTTTTTTGAAAAAACCTGTTCATATGATTTTGTTATAACACACCTAATATAATGCCATCCAACGATCTTTCTATGCCTTTTTCATCGGGAGGGATATCGATAGGGGATCATACCGTTGACCCAATCGGAGTGTACCATTTGTATATGTTTTTTTTTTTAATTACAAATGTATGTACAACAAAATTTTGGTATCTACTTCTATTTCTAATCAGCAAGTTAAGAACAAAATTTGCTTAAAAAAATTTTATTTTAATTCTTTCATAATTCATGCAGTAGTAACCCTCTATTCCATTCATCAAGAAAACAGACTGGATTCTGTCTACAGTTGACTCAATTTTAATATATTTCCTGAAACTGATTTTTATAATTTGAATAATCTGAAAGTAAGAGTTATTTTGTATTATGTGGAGCAAAGAGAGACAGAGGAAAGAGGAGTGTAGACAAGACGGAAATGCGTTTTGGCTCTTCAACAAATTTTTCTCTTGTTTACCCTATCGTAAGGGTATATTAATTTTGAGACATAATTTGTAACACCCCTTAATATTCGTCGTAGACCGATAAAAGTATATATATTTATGATCAGAACCAATAATATACTTAATAGAATGAAATAAATGCTTTCCATCATCTTCTTAATGTTTTTTTCTTTTGGGCATATAGTGATATGGATGGTATCACACTGTTTGCCGCAAGCGGACTGTAACCTTTCTTTATGTTTTTTATTTCGATTTGGAAACTTTTTCGAAATTCGTTTCCCTTTCGAAAAATGACTACTCATCTAGAACCGATGGCTTTGTACCGATTGTTCTTAAAAAATGCAGTCAAGCCCTTAGTTTTTATCTTAAGTATTTGTTCGATTTACCTATTAGAACTGGGAAATTCCCTAAGCTATGGAAAAGTCCCTTTATCACGCCTGTATTTAAAAAGGCTAAACGTGGTGATATCCCGAATCGAAGTTTTTTGTGCAAATATTTTTTTTATGTCGTAATGTCATTTATAATGAGCAACATGTATTTGTAAAATACAGGTCCACTATTATAAATTTGATATGTTTTGTGCGTGCACGTTCTAGTTCTTTAGAAAAAAATTAAGAAGGCGATTGCATATACACCGACTCCTCTTAAGCTTTCGAACAACTGTCCCATGAGATAGTCAGATTTAAACTCAATTCATACCTTATGGATAGGGATTATCGTGTCGAAATTAGAGATTTTATTTTCTGAATTGTTTACTGCTCAGTCTGGAGTTCCTTAGGGAGGCCATAGTTTGGTCAATCTCGCTATTAACGATATTAAAGCATGTGTAAAAACCAGCAATATTTTAAAATACGCTGATGATATGAAAATGTATATATCTGTTAACAATCAGGATAACGGAAATCTTCTCCAGCGGATATTAATAGTTTTGCGACTTGGTGTGGTAAAAGTGGTATAATTTTGAACCCATCTAAATGTCAACATATGACATTTTCAAGAAAACGTATTCCCTCCATTTTTCATTCTTTATCCGATCATATGCTTTGTAATGTTGATAGTTTCAAAGTTCTCCGAGTTTTCTTTGACTCCAAGTTTAACTTTATTGGTCATAATAATTTTATTTTTTATAAATCAAACTCCATGCTAGGCTTTATTAAGAGGTGGTCTAAAAAATTTGATGACCCCTACGTTACTCAGTCTTTGTACAATTACTTCGTCCGTCCGCATCTGGGTATGCTTTAAAGGTTTGGATTCCGTACTATATATTCAATCAATTCGAATTAAAGCTATCCAACGTAACTTCATTCGTTTTACACTTAGAGATATTCCACGGGATGAGCCATATTCCTACAGTCAATGTATCAAATTTCTTCAAATGATAGCCCTCTCTCAACAAAGACTGAATAGTGATATAGTTTTCTTACAGCAACTTATAGCTGGTCATGTTGTCTTCCATTTCATTCAACTTCCATGGAGGTGCTCACAACTTACGTACCTAATGCGGATCTTTAACTAAGTATAATTTTGTGTTTTTCAATCTCCCCGTTCTGTATGTATATACACTTTTTTCTATTATGTTATAAAATTATTTTGTTATAAAATATTTTAACACAACTTATGTTTTGAACTTCTTTTCCACCACGTGGTGGAAATATTTGGTTAAACTTTTTACGCCAGCGGATGAAACTTCTTTTCCCCTACGTGGTGGAAATACGTGGTAAATTTTCTTACGCCAGAGGATGACACTTCTTTTCCACCACGTGGTGCAAATACGTTGCTAAATTCTTACGCCAGAGGATGTATAAGTTCATTTCTTAACATAAATTTGTTAACATATTTTATAACATAATAAAAGAAATACATATATTTAAATAAAAAAATTGCATATTTCTTTACATAGATGTATATAAATACATATTTTAGTAAGTGTTATTATAGCAGGAATAAGCCAATTACTCGCATGATTAGGATCTATAACTTAAATAATCATGCGATTGATTTGCATGTCAGTAAATATAAACTGAAAATGTATTTGGGTAATTATATTCTGGTGTCTTATATAATTTTTTTATCTTTGGTGTTTGTGTTATCTATGTACAATTTATTTGCTTTATGTATGTATTTACTACCACCAGCACTAAATGATGATCCAATCGTGCAATTTTTGTGCCAGAAAATTTTTGCTCGTGACAGATGCTGCATAAAAAGGAAATACAAAAATTGAGCGATTTCACAGATGTTGAAGTCTTATAAAATTTTACCAAACTTTTAAGGCACAATGAGGATCACAATATATTTCCTGCAAAGACTGAGTAACGTAGGGGTCGTCAAATTTCTTAGACCACCTCTTAATAAAGCCTAGCATGGAGTTTGATTTATTAAAAATAAAATTATTATGACCTATAAAGTTAAATTTAAGGTCAAAGAAAACTCGGAGAACTTGAAACTACATTACAAAGCATATGATCGGATAAATAATAATGAAAAATGAAGGGAATACGTTTTCTTGAAAATGTCATATGTTGACATTTAGATGGGTTCAAAAATATACCATTTTTACCACACCAAGTCGCAAAACTATTAATATCCACTGGAGAAGATTTCCGTTATCCTGATTGTTAACAGATATACACATTTTCATATCATCAGCGTATTTTAAAATATTGCTGGTTTTTATACATGCTTTAATATCATTAATAGCGAGATTGACCAAACTATGGCCTCCCTAAGGAACTCCAGACTGAGCAGTAAACAATTCAGAAAATGAATCTCTAATTTCGACACGATAATCCCTATCTAAAAGGTATGATTTGAGTTTAAATCTGACTATCTCATGGGACAGTTGTTTGAAAGCTTAAGAGGAGTCGGTGTATATGCAATCGCCTTCTTAATTTTTTTCTAAAGAACTAGAACGTGCACGCACAAAACATATCAAATTTATAATAGTGGACCTGTATTTTACAAATACATGTTGCTCATTATAAATGACATTACGACATAAAAAAATTTTTGCACAAATACTAAAAACTAAGGGCTTGACTGCATTTTGTAAGAACATCCGGTACAAAGCCGTCGGTTCTAGATGAGTAGTCATTTTTCGAAAGGGAAACGAATTTCGAAAAAGTTTCCAAATCGAAATAAAAAACATAAGGAAAGGTTACAGTCCGCTTGGGGCAAACGGTGTGATACCATCCCACTATATGCCCCAAAGCAAAAAACATTAAGAAGGTGATGGAAAGCATTTTATTTCATTCTATTAAATATATTATTGGTCCTGATCATAAAAATATATACTTTTATAGGTCTACGACGAATATTAAGGGGTGTTACAAATTATGTCTTAAAATTAAATAGGGTAATTACGATAGGGTAAACAAGAGAAAAATTTGTTTAAGAGCCAAAACGCATTTCAGTCTTGTCTACACTCCTCTTTCCTCTGTCTCTCTTTGCTCCACATAACAGAAAAAAAATCACTCTTACTTTCAGATTATACAAATTATAAAAATTAGTTTCAGGGATATATATTAAAATTGAATCAACTGTAGACAGAATCCAGTCTGTTTTCTAGATGACTGGAGTAGAGGGATACTACTGCATGAATTATGAAAGAATTAAAATAAAATTTTTTTAAACAAATTTTGTTCTTAACTTGCTGATTAGAAATACCAAAATTTTGTTGTACATACATTTGTAATTAAAAAAAAAAACATGAACAAAAGCTACATTCCGCTTAGGGCGAACAGTATGATACCCTATTCTTATCCCTATATACCCAAAAGAAAAGCATTAGGAAGATGACGGATAGCATTTTATTTCATTCTATGAAATTTATAGAAAATAAATCATTATTTTGAAAAAACCCCCCCAAAAAGTGGGCGTGGTCAAAAACTTTGTATGGATGATATATTGCCAAATATATTGGCTAAATAAATTGTAAAACATTTTTTTTCGATTTCTATGAAAATTTTCGAAGAAAACACCATTTTAGTGAAAAGCGCCCACAAAAAGTAGGCGTGACAAAAAACTTTATATGACAAATTTATGAAGGTGGGCAGTACCTACATATCTTGTAAAGGTTGCACAACTATATATCTCTAACTTAAGCCTTAAAACGGTTTTTTCTAAACTGTGGGCGTGGCAGTAGGCTTATTTTGAAAATTTTAACACTTTACCATTTCGGATCCCTAGGGAGTATATATTCGAAATTTCAGCTTCCTAGCATAACTTTAAAGGCCTCAAAAGTTGATACAGACGGACGGACGGACGGTCATTGCTAAATAGTCTTAGATTTTGATCCTGATTATAAATATATATACTTTTAGGGGTCTGCGACGAATATTAAGGGTTCTTACAAACTATGTGTCAAATTGGGTCCGATTGGGTCAACGGTATGATCCCCTATCGATACCCGATGAAAAAGGCATAGAAATAACTTTGGATGACATTATATTAGGTGTTTTATAACAAAATCATATGAACAGGTTTTTTGAAAAAACGTCCCCAAAAAGTGGGCATACCCAATAACGTTCAAAAAGTTAGAATGTTGCGAATTATATTGTCTAAATATTTTGATATACATTTTTTTTTTCTTAGGAAGTTTTCGAAGAAAACACTATTATGTTAAAAAAAAACCCCCTAAAAAGGTAGGCATGGCAAAAAAACATTGTATGCTAAATTTGTTAAGGAGGTCTACATATTTTGTGAAGGTCTTATTGTTTTATTCCATGAACTTTAGGGTTAAAACAGTTTTTTCTATAAATTGGTGAGGGACGGACGCACGTTGCTAAAAAGTCGTAGATTTTGATGCTTATCATAAATTTATACACTTTTAGGGGTCTACAACGAATATTGAACCAGTACCGTTCCTTAAAACGTTCCTTTAAAGGCGCAGTAAAGTTTCTAACCCTAGGTTAAGTTTCTAAGTTTCTATCTCTTCAACTTCAGCCTTAAAACGGTTTTTTCTAAAGTGTGGGCGTGGCAGTGGGCGTATTTGAAAGATTTTAACACTTTACCATTTCAGGACCTTAAAGAGTATAGTATGGTATAAATTTCAAGGCCTCAAAAGTTGGTACCGACGGACGGACGGACATAGTTAAATAGTCTATACTTGTAGGGGTGTTACAGACTATGTCTCAAAATTAATATACCCTTAGGAGAAGATATAAACGGGAAATCTCTATGGGTTTGTAAAACGCATAAAAAATATATGGGTTAAAAAAAATAATAACACAAAAAATAAAATCAAAGATTTCAAAAGTGAAAAAGAACGAAAAAAAAACATAAGATTAATTGTTTTAATTCGATGACCCAACCCTTTTTAAAAAAAATAAAAATATTATTTGAAAACATTTGGAAAGGCCGCTTGAGGCAAGTAGTGTGACACCTTATCCATATTCCTATATGCCCGAAAGAAAAAAGCCTGAAGAACATGATGGATGGCATTTTATTTCATTCTATACAATTTATAACGACAAGTTATTTTTTTAAAAAAAGCCCCAAAACGAGGGCGTGGCCAAAAACTTTGTTTGGGTTATGTAGTAGAAAAAATGTTGGCTAAATATTTTAATGTACCTTTTTTCGTTTTTTGACCTTGGTGGTCAAAAGGATGGTGATTGCGATTATATGAGAGCATAAGCGTTCTCACTTTAGCATAACACCATCAACTCCTACTTCTCACCTCCCCGTGGTGACTGCTGGGTGCCTAGTACCTCGACTGGAGATGGGGTAACCAACCCATGTGGAAGGTCGTTGGCGGCAGATGACGAGAGAGGGGGGAGGAGTGCCAGCTCACTAAGGCACTTCTCCTGTTTCCGGACGGCGGCGGACGAATTCTACGGATGGATCAACGGCAGCGTCCACAGTTCCCTATATGAGCTGTTTCGACTTATTTGAAGCCCAGCTCTATAGGGATATCCAACACTTAGCCAGGGTGTTGGAAAAGAGTTGGTGGAGGGTGAGCCCTTGATAAGTCAACGGCAGCACTAACATCCCCGAAGTGGTTTACTGGCACCGGAATTACTGGCCTACTGTCCTAGGGTCAATAACAGGGCCTGGCCTTCCAGGTTGGGGGTTGTGCCGTCGGGGTAACTTCCCGACCACGTCAAAAACATTTAGTTATGGGAGAGACTATGGCAGCTTCGGATATAAACCAACCTCAAATTCAAAATAGACCCGGAACGTTAACGGATATGCGAGTGTGTACCTGGAATGTGCGGACACTCTACAAGCCCGTGGTATGATGATGTATGCGTATACCGGAAAAAGGTGACAGAAGATGCACACATTAGAACACTGCAGAGGAAAACAAGGGCATCAAGGGATGAGTACCAAGCCAGGAGACGGGAGGAGAAGAAGATCATGCGTCGAAAGAAAAGAGAGCACGCAGTCTGCCAGCTCAAAGAGATCGAAGAGTCCCGCGACCGAAACAACACCCGGAAGTTCTATAAGAAAGCCAAGCAACTGCCTGCTGGCTTTAAGACCGTAACACAGGCTCTTCGTATTAGCGATGGAAACCTAGTCACCGACGCGCAGGGAATAGTAGATGTATTTAAGCAGCATTTCCAGCAGCTGCTTAACGGACACAATGTAGAGAGAGTGATGGAGCAAGAAGAGAACCCGCGTCCAGTCAATGAAGAACCAGTCCCATCGCCCAGTATAGAAGAGGTTGGCTTAGCTATAAAAAAGCTAAAGAACAACAATGCCGCCGGCTCTGATGGTCTACCTGCAGAGCTATTCAAATACGGAGGTGATGTTATGGTAGGGCGCATGCAACAAATCATCAACCAAGTTTGAGTGGAGGAAAGCATGCACGATGACTGGACCATCAGCTCCATATGTCCCATCTACAAGAAAGGCGATCCTATGTCTCGCAAGAACTATCGAGGCATATCCCTGCTTAATGTCGCATATAAGATCCTATTCAACGTACTGTGTGAACGTCTCAAACCTTTCTGCAACACACTAATCGGCACGTACCAGTCCATCTCTATATCGACTTTAAAGCCGCATATGACAGCATTCATCGTCAGGAGCTTTTTGTGGCGATGGCCGAATTCGGGATCCCGTCAAAACTGATCCAAATGTGTCGCATGACACTAGATAACACGCGATGCAATGCGCAGTTTGGCAGCAGCTCATCTGAACTCTTTCAAACATGCACCGGATTTCGGCAAGGAGATGCGCTGTCGTGTGATTTCTTCAATCTTGTTCTTGAGCAGATAGTGCGCAGGGCAGGTGTCAACACGGAAGACATTATCTTCAACAGATCAGTCCAAATGCTGGGGTATGCGGACGATATATATATCATCGGTCGATCCCAGCGTGCCGTGATAGAGGCTTTCACGGCTATTGAAGAACAGGCGAAACTAGTTGGCCTTGAAGTGAATGAGGACAAATCTAAATATATGCTATCAACAAACAAACAATCATCTGTCCACCGACTAGGACAAAATGTCACTGTTGATAGCAGCAACTTCGAGGTAGTTAAGGAGTTCATCTACCTCGGGGTAAACATCAACTCCACAAATGACATCTTAGTGGAGATCCGTCGAAGAATTACCTATCCTAGGGCTACTTCTTCTTCTTCCGCTGCTACTTCTGTTTGGGCAAACAAATGGGTTCAAAACTCCTGACTCGAAGGACAAAGTGTATGCTCTACAGAACCCTTATTCCGCCAGTTATGCTATATGGGGCCGAGTGCTGGACGATAAGCAGCAAAGGAGAGCTAACACTGTGATCATTCGAAAGAAAAATCGTTCGGCGGATATTTGGTCATGTGTGCAAGGAGGACGATTGGAGGAGAAGATACAACCGCGAACTCTACGAGCAGTACCAAGATGTGGATGTAGCCAAAAAGCCAAACTCTTCGGCAACATTGGATCGGCCACATCGAGCGAATGGACAATAATGCACTAGCCAAATCCCAGCCCCCAGATTTGAGACGACAAAGAAGACCGAACCTCCGTTTCGAGGACCAAGACATCGCGGATGTCAGAGCACTTAGTCTGGATAACTGGAATCTGAGTGCCCGGGATAGAAGAGAATGAAAGGCTGCCGTGTCACAGGCAGGGACTCTTCGCGGGTCGGGTGCCCGTTAAGTAACTAAGTAAGTTTCTAGAATATATCCAACGAACTTGCTAACTTTAAATGGAGAAAATCCTGGACAGGCACATCAAAGACGGAGCTCTTCGCTCGAACTCTCATCACAAAAATCAATATGCCTATCAACCGGGTAGATCAACGACCCATGCTTTTCAGAATCTTACATCTATGATTGAAAAATCACTAATTGGCACAGAGATTGGTTGGTTGTTTTCCGGACATCGAAGGTGCTTCGATAATACTGATCACACCCAAATAACTGCAGATGTATCCATAACAAAGGGGTACACAATACCGCAAGTAAGTGGATAAAGTGTATGCTAGCAGATATGAAAATTAAAACCTTACTAGGCAGCACACAACTCAAAGTATTAGCTGCGAAAGGCTGTCCTGAAGGTGGAGTTCTCCCCCCTTTATTATGATCAATCGTAGTTAATGAACTTCTGACGTTACTTTTATCATTGCTGACTAGTGCAAAAGGTTGTCCACAAACTTAACCCTAAAAAAGCACCATAGTAGCCTTCATCAACATAAGAAAACTGGAGGGTCTCAAAAATCCAGTGCTCTTTGGTGGAACTATAGAGTTCTCCAGTGAAGTAAAATCTCTAGAAATAATCCTGGACCAGAAACTTACTTGAAACTCTCATATCAAAAAGACCATGGACAAAGTTAGAATTAGCTTTAGGAGTAAAAGTCGACTGGGCAAAAACTGGGGCCCAAAGTTAGTCAATTTTCGAGAGTGGATCGCGTCTTCACAGACACATTTCACTTGCGGTATGTAAGCCTTTTTCCAGTGTTATCCGTAAATTTCACTATTAAGCTGGAACAGCAACTGACGCAGATATACGACGAGGACAGTTTGATTCTTGCGTTCGAGACGATTCAGATGAGCTCGGACACTGTTTAGCTGAAAGTGAAAAAGTGTTTTTGAAAAGATACAGACAAATACTGACAGAGAAAAACAGATAACGTATAAAGGACTGCAGACTTAGATTTAGATACGTTATGTATATATAGGAATAAAGCGGAACGTTCTGTTTATGAAAAATGTTATTACATTAATATTTTAAGTACCTATATAAAAGTAAATTTCATAATGCCATCATAGGTCAAGCATGACCATGAGTTTATGCAACAAACATCAAAAATGTACCCCTACTAGGGTTCCCAACCGCCGTCCTGTTCTACTTTGAATCAAAATGTCCTTTTGAACTCTTTTTTGCGTTTTGGGCAACAATTTCTAGTTCATCAATGTCTTCTACTTTGTTTATGCAATAAAGCGTTGATTATCCTTATGCGTTTGGTAAAGACAAACCTATAAAAGACGTAAACTGGGTCAGAGCTGTTTGTGAAATCTTAAGTAAATTTCATTAAAATTTCAAACTAAAATACAAACCTTTTGGAAGCCTGCCTCTTTTCGTTGGGCTTTGTCCGATTTTTTATTTCAGCGAAACATCGAGGATTTATTTATTTATTTATTTATCTACAAGCTAAGGCTAACAGATTTTAGAAATAGTGTTATAAAAATATTTAGAATATTTACAAAAAAAGAAAAAGAAACAAATAATAAAAATAAATTTCATAAATAAAGAAAAGGAAAAAAAAACCTAATCATTATTAAAATTTAATATTAAGACAAGTTTAGTTTTGAACAATTCTCTTGTCCAGCTTAATTCAATATTTTGACAAACTTCATTGAATTGTCTTATGCATCTACAGATGGGTTCAATATTACCATAGTTAGTTCTGTGGTATTGCTCGAAAAGCAAATCTTTGGAGCATAAAACTCTTGATGGCGCATAAAGTGATATTTTGGAGAGTAAGGAAGGGCATTTAACGTGTTAATTCAAAATATCCCTCACAAACGTTATATCATGCATACATCTTCTGGATTTCAGTGATTTAATATCAAGAAGTAAACAATGCGACTTATACGGGATAAAAGTCCATTTCTTTTTATAAAATATAAGTCGCGCTTGTTGTGGGGTACACACGTGTCGAGAACTATTCTCAGTTAAATGAAAATTTCTATTTACAACCTTTTGAAAATGTCGTGCAGAATCTGTAAATCTAAAGTTGAAAGATCGGTCCTTAAATTGGAATGCAGTAGTTGCAATGGAGTTTTTCATGCTAAGTGTGTCAACCTCACCGCCAACGAACTGGATTATATAAAGAAAAGCAAATATATTTGGAGGTGCCCAGCATGTAATCTACAACGAAGGGAATCTCTTTCTCACCCGTCTTCGAACGCGGCTAGAAATTGCCTCTCACCAACCACCTCGCCATCATTACCATCGGTTGTAATTCCATGCAATCCAACATCCGACACATCAACCAACATCCCTACTGTAAATCAACTGGAGTTCAATTCTGAGACAGTTACACTGGAAATGATTTATGCAAAAATCATTTCAATTGAAGAAAACAAAAAAAAACAAATCGATGTACTCATCGCCAAAAATGAAGCTTGCGAAAAACGAATTCATTGTCTAGAGGAAAAGGTCAACAAACTGGAACATCAGCTAAACATAAACAGTATAGAAATATTCAACGTTCCCAACAACAGCACAGCGTTATCAAACACTGATGTCGCTCTCAAAGTATTTCGCGATGGTTTGAACGTGAATATTAATGAAAGGGACATCGACAAGTGCTACTTGAAAAAAATTAAGTTGGCTAAGCCACCTTCCAACAGCAACTCAGCGAGCACAACAAATATTCTCCATGTAAAATTTGTTTTTCAACTATGTAAAGAGGAAATCATGAAAGCTAAGCGAGAAAAAAGAGAGCAGCTGACCACCAACTTAATCAACACACAAGCAAGATCGGAGAAAATGTTTATCAACGAATGCTTAACTCATCAAACAAGACAATTATTGAAAACTGCAACGTCAATGAAGGCCACGAAGGGGTATAAATACGTATGGACGAGAAATGGGACTGTTTACTTGCGGAAGAAAGAGGGTGACAATTGTGTAAAAATAATTCTGTTGCTGATTTAGCTAAAATATGAATTCTGTTAGTTCTGTCCCATTCTTAGTTACAAATATATGTGAATACCCAGTCGATCCAACTTGTCTAGTAGAATATTGTTTTTGTTTACAAACAAACGTAGCATGAGAAAACAAACGTAGCATGAGAAAATTTTTTTCTGTTTTTGCAGCTCATATTGATTCGATGCCTAATCTACCTGTCGTTATAGTTTTAAGTGAGATATGGATATACGAAAATGAACTTAGTCTCTATAATTTACCGGGTTATACTCCTTTTGGCAATTGTTATAATTTTTATTCTGCTGGTGGTGTAGCTGTCTTTATTAGAAATGATTGTGTGTTAGATTTAAATTGCTTTAGTTTGAAATTGAAAAGTGCCGATTTATTAAAATTATCGTTTGAATATGAGAATGACAACTACACTATTCTGTGTATATATAGACTACACGAGTTTAGTAAAAGTATTTTCATTGATGAATTTAGCAACGTTTTAAACACAGTTAAGGCAAAGAATTTAATTATTCTTGGTGACATTAATATAGACATACTTAATGAATTGGATAAAGACACAGAGAATTACTTACTTACTATGGCTTCTAATGGTCTTGAGAGTCTTATTAACGAACCAACCCGTGTGACCGATTCCACCAAGAGTTGCATTGATCACATTTTTTTTAGATCTCATAAAAATAACAAAAAAATGTTTATTGGTAAAGTTTATGATATGAAGGTTACAGATCATAGTATGACTGCCCTTAATTATTTCACTGATTACAACCGTACTGAATGCCTCACTCCCGTATCCACAACAATAAAAAAGTGCGTGGATTTCAAACGATTGAAAGAATGCTTAACATATGAATTCTGGGAGTCGGCATATTCCGAAAGTAATCCTTCTGTTGCTTTCGATATATTTATTAACATTTTACAAAGCCATATTAAGTCTTGTACTTGTTTGTCAAAACTAAAATCTAATAACAAAAACCGTTTAAAGCCTTGGATGAGTAATAATCTTCTAAATCAGATTAGAAAGAAAAAAAAAATAAGTTTAAAATGTAAAAAACATCCCAATAAATTAAAACTAAAAAAACAGTATGACACTGTGTGCAAACAAATTTATACAAATATAGAAGACACTCGTAACAACTACTACACTGATCTATTTGCAAGAGCCGACGGTAATATTCGCGAAGAATGGAGACTGGTTGATAATATTTTGGGAATGAATAGAAATCGTGTCGTAATTGATAGTGTTAAAGTTGATGGAATTATTGATTCTGACTTAAACAGCATCTGCAATAAATTTAACGACTATTTCACTGAAGTTTCTGGAAAATTAAAACCAGTTGTTGAAACATATGTAAAATGTGATTGCTCCATTTCTTCAAGTTTACCGGTCGAAGATATACTACCTAACAGTTTCGTTTTTGAGCCGATAACTTCGAGAGAAATGTACAGTGTTATCCTAACTTTAAAAAATAAAAACTCTTGCACAAGTGATGGTGTTTCAAGTGTGCTTCTGAAACATATTGTCTTGTATGTTGTTGATGTACTGAGTGTCTTATTTAATCGTAGTGTTGAAAGAGGTTGTTTTCCAGAACATTTGAAATGTGCTGAAGTTGTACCTCTTTTTAAAAAGGGCAACAGAAAAAATGTTTCGGATTATAGGCCTATTTCACTTCTTTCCACCTTTTCTAAGATATTTGAAAAACTGCTTAAAGTTCGTATTTTGTCGTTCCTCGACAAGTCTAATTTCTTTTGTAGCAACCAGTTCGGGTTTAGAGCAGAAATGTCAACAGAGGATGCTATATTGAGACTTTGTAGTCAACTGTATGGTGGTCTTAACTGCAATAAATCTACCATGTGTCTATTTATAGACATGACAAAAGCATTTGATATGGTCGACCATGATTTGTTACTAAATAAATTTTAAAATGCTGGTTTTCGAGGAAACTTTTTTAAATGGCTGCAATCGTTTTTAAAGTATAGAAAACAGAGAGTTAATGTAAATGGCGTCTTGAGTGAGTCTCGATTTTTGAAAAATTGTGTTCCTCAGGGTTCTGTACTTGGGCCTTTGTTTTTCCTAATATATATATATATATATACATATAAATATAATATATATACGTATATGATTTTGGTCACACGTAAAATGTTTCTATTAAAGCCGTTTTGCTCCAAGAAAGTATTAACCACTATTTACTATGATCTTGCGCACTCAAAGTTACAATACGGCATCACTAGCTGGGGTGGTTCGTATGCTAATACCTTTAAGCCTTTATTAATAGCCCAGAAACATATAGTTAGAATTATACTTAACAAAAATCGATTTGCTGAGAGTTGGCCTTTATTTAAAACGTTGCAAATTCTAACAATCAGACATTTATATGTTTTTAAAGTCTTAAGAGAGTTCTTTAAACAAAGTGGTAATATACCGAGCAGAAATTCCCAAATGTATAACCTACGTATAAATAATTTGGGCTTAGTCATTGCACCATTTGCACACAGAACACTTTTTTCTCGATTTTATACGTATACAGCTGCAAAGTTTTTTAATAAATTACCCCTTTCTATTAGAGAAATACCTTGTTTTTCCGCTTATATCAGAAAAGTAAAAGACTGGTTGTTCACTTTAAACTATGATTGCATTGAAACACTTTTTTAGATTATCATTATTTAATTTTTTGTTTTTTTTTACCTCATCAGCACATAAATTATAAATTTTGTAAATTCTTAAGTGTATCTTATCTCTGAATTGTTACGTTTTTATATATTTTTGCTTTATTCTATAAATGTGCAAAGATTTCTTGCCTTTGAGTTTTACATAATTATTTATATTTAACCAATGCACTGATTGTCACCCCACATCAGTTATCATTTGCATTTTTAATTCATTGATGTATCATTCACCACTAACCTTTTAGTTAAAGAATGATTACTATTATTCTATTTCATTCTTTCATAAATATTGTTACTAGTTTAAGTATGAAATGAATAAAATCAACTATCTATCTATCTATCTATAAATTTAGAAAAACGTCTTTGGACTTTTTCAATGCGTTCAGAGAAAGTCTTCAAGGCCGGGTTCCAGATAATATCCGCATATTCGAGTAACGATCTAATTAGAGATATATACAAGGAAAGCAAAGCACAAAAATCAATACAATTTTGCTTAATGAAACCAACAAGTGCTTGTGTGTTTGCTTCTCTTTTGAAATATGAAATCGCTCTTCGGATTTTTAGGATGCTTGATGAACTAGCACCTGTCGAACTATGTTTAAAAACTGATTCTTATATCAAATTCAAATATAAAAATTAAATTTGAAACCTATAGTATCTATTGAAAGACGCTTAACCCAGATCAATTGGCAAACGGCAGTTGATTTACCTTTTCTTTTTTACAAAGTCTTAGAATTCTTATACAAAAAATTGAACATATAACGGCTATCGAGTCGGTAGTATCGACTAATTGATTTTGCAGCAGCTTTACTTACGTTGATAAGTAGCACTAGTTTTCCACGGCTTAGAATCCAGAAACGCTAACCAAATCCACCGTGTGCTAATCGACACGAGGCCAACATCTTGGAGTTTAACCAACTTCTTGCAACAGCTAGACTCAGAGCTCGACTATCCAACGAGAATAAGCTACGAATTGCTTAGAAGAAGAATTTTGAAGTTGGACGCCTCCAGCCAAGAGAATCTTCGAATCGTAGCATCCAGGTTCGAGATGACAACAGAATATCCGTTGTGATAGTGCTTGGTCTTATAAAAATTCTTATATAAGTGGGCAGATGGCAAAACCACTAAATTCAAATTTGGATGACCCTTTGATGATAAATATCAAAGAATCAGACTTTTAACTAATTAATGAAATTTTGAACTGTGAAAATATTTTAATACTGTGTGCGAATAATATATTTTTTCTCCTGCGTTCGCCGCTTCATCTTAGCATTTGGAGTTCCCTTTATATCATCAAGTTCCCTCCGTCGGGTCGTGAGTAGATCTGAAGTTTGCGAAAGGTTTAATGAAATTCGTCAACCATATATTATATTATATATATTATAATACAAAATTCAAACCTACCTACTGCGATAGAAATTCCGTCGCTCAGCTTCTATAAAAAACTATTTAAAATACTAAACTAAGTTCAAATGAAACCTGGGTTGAGAATTTCTTAGTCATTTATTTGCATAATATCTATGACTCTGACTCTGAGTTCATTTGATAAACTTGAATTAAATGCACGTCGTTTGTTATCATAATCATTTTAACTGAAGACTTAACTTTAAAGCTGCTTTAGCAATACTGCCAGTTGATTATTTGTAAATGTGTGTCGGCAGTAGTCTTAAATAAAAATATGTTCAAGTGTAAATTTAACCTCAATCAAAATTTATTTGTTTAAGATTATAAACTTACCCCCAAAAACTCAAAAACTAGTATTTCTTTTTCATCAACGATAAGTTCCTCAATAAAATAGAATATCCAGTTCTGCCATCATTTCGAATTTCGTTTCTATGTTCTTAAAAGCCCAGGGTTCTAATTGATCAAATGACATCGTTTCAATTGGTTTTTATTTCTATTTATAATATTTAAAGAAATATATAGAGACAAACGACTGTAGGACGCACAGCAGCAGGCTGCATACCAAAGTTCCTGAGTTATAAGGCCCAAAAAATAGTAACCATACCTCACTGACTTACTAAGAGATCATAAAAATTATGGAGCACTTCCAATCATTGTAGAACCTTGAAATTTTCCACAGTAATAGGGTTTGCTGAGAAACCACAGGGAAAAATGTTACATATGTGGTTTTCCATACAGGGGGCGTGGCAGCCACCCACTTCTCTTTATAACTTATCATCAGAACTATGGAGCCCTTCCAATCATCGTGGAACCTTCAAACTTGCCACAGTAATAGGGTTACGGGGGCGTGGCAGCTGCTCACTTTTATTAACGCACCCTCAAAAAGTTTTGATTACATGAAGGTTGGATTTTAACAACAAACTAAAAAAAAATTTAAATATTATTTATTTTCCATTCAGGGCATGGTAACCGCCCCTTTTATTTAACTCAACCTTTAAAAGACTTACAATTATGATTTTTTACATGAGGGTTGGATTTTAAGAACAAACTCAGAAAAAATAACATATGTTAATTTTCCATTTAGGGGGCGTGCTAGCCGCCCCTTTTCCTTACCTTGCACGCAAAAGACTAAGAGCTATGAAATTTTACATGGAGGAAGGATTTGAAGAACAGGCACAAAATTTGTGTATATTATGTATACGTTTTTAAAATCGTGAAAATTGGGGCTGTGTGCACATGTGTTTTATATATATAAACATCTTCAAAATTCAAATTGGAAAACTTGCCAAGCATACAAATTTACCTAAATACTATTTGTGAATTTTTTAATAATTACAATACAAACTTGGATTTCTACAGGGCTTAACCCTGCATTAGAACCTTAGAACATTAATAAGAATTCTGAATGTACACTGTCTCCTGCGGAAACAAGCAAGGAGTCCCGGATAATCGGACACAAATTTCTGCAGATACTGCACATATACTGTGTGAATGTTAGGCAATAGCGCGTAGTTAAAGAACATTTTTGGGGAAATACGTCATTGAAAACTTAGAGGAAATAGCTGGCATGGACTTCTAGGGTCCTTTAGGTTTTACCACGGAAATTGTTTAGGCTTGGGTGTTTTCATAAACGTCAGACTAACAAAGGCCTGCGTTATCCATGTTCTTTAATGGAGATTTACGAACATAGTAACTTAGATGAACTGCAGTACAGAGTGTTCATAAACATCAATATGCCATCGATGTCGGGCAGATTGTGCAGCCATTATTTTTTGATTGCAAAAGAGCGCGATTCGAAGGAAACATTTCACATTACATTATCATTATTTCAAAAATACTTTTAACTGCATAAAATGTAAGTAGTTTTTGCAAATATTTTGTTATTACCTTTGCAATATATTTTAGCACTACTTTTGGTCGGGCGGTGGTTTTTGTTTCCCAAAAAATGTTTAACTCCTTTTCAATAAACTATGTATAGAATCTTTTAACCTATTTGTTCTGTATTTTGCATAGGAAAGAACTTACATTGAATGTAGATCCTAAAGTGGCTTTGAAACACATCACCGAGATACTTTTGAATTATGTTTTTAAAGAATGGATTTTTTGGATATTATTCGATATTTTCTAAGACTCTCAAAACGCATTAAAGCTTCATTCCTCTTTTTTGTTCGAGAAATGTTTTTTCAATTATTATTATATTTTTTTTTTCGACAGTAACTTAAAAACCAAACTCCTAATTATTTGTTTCGCGGCCATTTCTGACGATTATGAATACAATGTTAGATGACAATTGTACTAAAGTAGGCTTGCAGACATTATGCAGAGTGTGTGTGTTCACAAACGCACGAGAAAAGAAATGCGATTGTCAAGCATTCAGACAGTGGGCGTGGCCAAAAACTTTGTGTGGGCGATATATTGGAAAGAAAATTTGCTAAATATTTTGTTAAACATTTTTTTTGACTTTCTATAAATTTTT
The DNA here is from genome assembly GCA_963576555.1 of Ferdinandea cuprea. Classification (NCBI taxonomy): domain Eukaryota; kingdom Metazoa; phylum Arthropoda; class Insecta; order Diptera; family Syrphidae; genus Ferdinandea; species Ferdinandea cuprea. Next base: position 28,139,541 of record OY754962.1, read on the forward strand.
CGCTGAAAACAGCATTTTAGTGAAAAGAGCCCACAAAAAGTAGGCGTGGCAAAAAATTTTATATCACAGACTTATAAAGGAGGGCAGTGCCTGCATATCTTGTAAAGGTTCCAATACTCTATCTCTCTAACTTAAGCCTTAAAACGGTTTTTTCTAAATTGTGGGCGTGGCAGTGGGCGGATTTAAAAACTTTTAACACTTTACCATTTCGGGACCCTAAGAAGTATATGGTCTAAATTTGAGCTTCCTAGCATAAATTTAAAGGCCTCAAAAGTTGATACGGACGGACGGACGGACGGAAGGACGGACGGACATTGCAAAATAGGTCTTAGGATTTGGTCCTGATCATAAATATATATACATTTATGGGTCTACGACGAATATTAAGGGGTGTTACAAGCTTTGTGTCAAAATTACTATACCCTTAGGATAGGGTATAACAGTGTTGTGTTTGTCTTTTTGTTTGTCTATAGACTGCATTTGTTTATTGATATGTTGTTCTTACGTAAATTTTCTGATCTCTTGGATAAGGAAAAGTCCAATAATATGTTTATTTTAGGGGAAATCAATCGTAATATTTTGGAAAATACTGAGACGGTTTCCAGTTATTTGGCGTTATTGGCTTCACATGGCCTAGCTTGTTTCATAAATGATCGTATCAGGCCTGTATCATGTAAATGCTTAGACCACATCTATGGACGTTCTTTTAATGTGTCTCTAACGAATTGTAAAAAATGTGTACTTGATTTGATGATAACTTATCATTCTATGACAGGACTTTTAATTGATGTTTTAAAAAGCAAACATAATAATAATTCAAAATATTCGAGGAAGTTGATGAAAATGAACTTTAATATGCTCAAAAATAATTGACTATAAGTTTTGGGAAGATGTTTATGCATGTAGTTATGCTTCAACATCCTTTGCAATTTTTATGGAATTCCTTAAGAATCAAATTATGGGTTGTTACTCAAAAAAAGTGGCTAAACGACTTAAGCCGTGGATCTCTATGTATTTATTAAATAAAGTTAAAACGAAAAACAAACTAAGACTGAAATTTAATAAATACCCCAGAAGTTTGAGCTTAAGAAAAAAATACAAGATATTGTGCGCTGAACTAAAAAAAGGAGATTCCAATTTTTCGTGATAAATATTACCGTTCATAGTTTAACTTTGCGAATGGAAATTTAAAATATGAATGGAAGATTGTAAATAGTATCCTTAATAACTCACCCAAGAAACCTACTATTATTCGTGTCAATGATTGTGATGTATCTGATAAACTCCTTATTGCTAATGAATTTAGCATCTATTTGACTGGTATAGCTTAAGGCCTACAACCATCTCCACCGTTCTCTTTGTTCCTCCAATCTGAGAATTGCTGAGCAGTTTCAAGAAAACAGCTTTGTCTGACAGCCTATAACACCTCTTGAAGTTTTAACAGTAATTGGTACCTTAAATAAATCGAGCTCGTGTGGTTCGGGTCGTATTTCAAATTTTATTGTTGAAAAAATTGCGTATGCTATTCTGAATGTGTTAGTTGATATTTTCAACCGCTGTGTTTTTTCTGGTGCCTTTCCTGAAGTACTCAAATGTGCAGATGTTGTACCTTTGTTTAAAAAGGTTTCCGCTGCGGAGATCTCTAATTATCGTCCCATTTCACTTCTAACTGTCTTCAGTAAAATGTATGAAAAACTTATAAAAAGTAGAATAGTGAGTTTTCTAAATGCTAATGCATTTTTTAGCCCATTTCAATTTCGATTTTAGAAAGGGAAATCAACTGAAAATGCTCTTTTACAGTTTTGCTCTCAAATAATGTCTAATCTCGATGATAAAAAGTGTACAGCTGGGTTGTTTATTGACATTACCTAGGCCTTCGATATAGTTGATCATAACTTCCTGTTCGAGAAATTTTAAAATTCTGGACTGGTTTAGACCTTATCTTGGTAACAGGTAGCAAAAAGTGAAATTGGATGATATTAGGAGCGAAATTAGGTATTTTAACTTGGGTGCACCCCAAGTCTCAGTCTTAGGACATATTTTGTTTATAATTTACATTAACTCACTATTTTTTCTTAACTTTAAAGGTACACCAACTGCTTTTGCGGATGATGTTGGATTTTCATATGGATGTGATTGTGCTTTGGATCTTATTTCAGACATTAACTGGGATCTTAACCTGCTGAGAAACTGGTTCGTTGAACATAATTTGGTAATAAGTTCCAAAACTAATATTATGTTTTTTATATAATTATCGGTCTAGTTGTCATTCTGCCTCCATATCAGAAGCATAATTTGTAGTAATAAGTGTTTTTTAATATATAGAAAAAGTAGATGAGTTTAAGTATCTGGGGCTTACCATTGATTCTAGAATGAACTTCTTGAAGCCTGTGGAAACTATATGGAAGTATTTTCGATGTACACTTCGACATGTTTTCCACTTCCGAAATAAATGTTCCAAAATACTTTAAAAAAATTTATTTCCGAAGGAATTTTTCATTCTAAGTTGCAGTATGGAATTACTTATTGGGGAGGTGCATAATTTAATAAAATAAAACCATTACTAATTTTATGCTAGATGGCATAGTTATCCCTTGTTTTGTGACTTTTTATTCTGTTTCATCTTACCGCTTGTTTAAACAATAAGGACAATCACAACAATCATCAAATGCTGGCTCTTTAACTTTAATTATGCTAATTTAGAATCATTTATTGCCGATTTCTTTATCTAATTACTGATATTTCGGTCTAATTTTTGTTAATTGCTTCTAATTGTATTTATACCATACCATATCAATACCATAATTCAAGTTTTGATTTCCATGCATAAATGCAAATGTAACTTAAGTAAATTTGAATTCGTTTTTATTTTTGTAGCTTTTTTATACTTTAATTTTGTTTCACTAGGGTCACCCCAATCCAAAAAATTGTATCTTATAATGTTAAGCCTCTTGAAGTGGCATTCATCACTATTTTCTTATTCCAATTTGTAAAATACAGAATGTCTCATTATTTCTAATATATTGTCTTTGTACCACTGGTATCTCAATTTGTATAAATTTATAATAGATTTTAAAGTAATTAAATTAATTGTCTATCGATCTAATTATCGAAGTAAATTTTCATCGACAATTTAACATCAACACACCGGAACGTTAGGTGTGGGAAACTGGAGACCCTAGGCTAGAGAGGTCCCATTCAGTCTTGTATACGGATGGCTCAAAAATGCCAACGGGAGTAAGAGCTGCTAAATTTCAGCTCCTCGAGGCCACATAACATCAATCTTCCAAGCAGACGTGTACGCCATCGAACTATGCGTAAGAGAATGCTTAAGACTTAAGTTCAACTTTCTACTTGTTTGCAACTGTCTATTTATTCTAAAACAACTCAGCTCCCATAACAGAGTGACTCTATACTGGGTCCCAAGACACGAAGGAATTCTTGGTAAGGAAGTGGCTGACGAGGTAGCACGTAAAAGCTCTGCATCCCCTTTTATTGGCATAGAGCCCTACTGTGGACTACCTACCAGTAATATACAATTTGAACTCAATACATGGGAACACCAAATGCATATATTTTAATGGAACTCTATCCACGGATTACGCCATGCTGAAAAATATTGCGTAAGTCCAAACTGGATGACTGCTGATGGGCTAATGAGTGGGCTAATGAGTATAATAGGGAAAGAAAGAACCCGAATGAAATGCAATGCACTTTTTTGCGCTTAAAACTTTGCATACTTCTAGTTTTCTCAGCTGTTTGCAAATAAAGTTCAAGGTTCGAACAGACCACATCGTTCCAAAATTTAATTTTTCTTTCTATTATATCTGAAGAAATATAGAGAGATACCAACATTGAAAATATCTGGTTCGATTGTTTTCATTTCACATGATCTAGCCCAGGCGTTCGAAATAAATATTCAATCAAATAAAGAAAACTTACCTTAAAAACATCAAATCTCTTGTACGCTGCATCGGAAGCTCACGAATTAACTTTTGAAAGTTGTCGAGTTGAAAATACAAAATGCAAGCACATCTTCTTCGCCGCTGACTTTAGTTCGCGATTAGTTTTTAATAAGATCTGAACCATTTTCCATCTTTTAGTGAGTATAAAAATAAGTTTACAATTCACAAGTAAACAGATAGACACTGCATGTAAGTTTTACTAAAAAGATTATGATGCACAATTTTATCCTTAAGAAGTGTGAGAAGGCGATGTATGTATACCTTTATCCAACAAAGATGCATTCAAATCAACGAATTTAAACTTATAAATTAAATTTAAATGTAACAATTTTCAAAAATAACTTTCAAACCATAACTCATATGTTGGTATTTTTATTGTTCGTAAGACTCCATTTCTTCTTTATATATACAGGGTGGTCTGGCTTGGGAACCAGGTATATGGAAATATTAGTCACTTATACCTTATACCTGTAAACTTTACAAAATTTAGTAGGAAATATAACCAATATAAAACATAAGGAAAGGCTACAATCCGCTTGGGGCGAACAGTATGATACCCTATCCATATCCCTATATGCCCCAAAGAAAAAAGCAATAAGAAGATGATAGATAGCATTTAATTTCATTCTGTTATTAAAAAAATGTTTTTTTGAAAAAACGCCTCCAAAAGTTGGGCGTGGTCAAAAACTTTGTATGTGCGATATGTTGGAAAAAATATTGGCTAAATGGCTTGGTAAACATTTTTTTTTGCTTTCTATGAAAATTTTCGAAGAAAACAGCATTTTGTAAAAAAAAACGCCCACAAAAAGTGGGCGTGGCAAAAAACTTTATATTACAAACTTATAAAGGAGGTGCCTACATACCTTGTGAAGGTTGTACCACTGTATCTCTCTAACTTTAGCTTTCAAACGGTTTTTTCTAAATTGTGGGCGTGGCAGTGGGCGTATTCAAAAAAAATTTACACTTAACCATTTCGGTGCCCTAGGGAATATGTGGTCCGAATTTCAGCTTCCTATCTTAATTTGAAAGGCCTAAAAATTGCATACGGGCGGACGGACGGACGGACGGACGGACGGACATTGCTAGATAGTCTTAGGGTTTGGTCTTGATCATAAATATATATACTTTTATGGGTCTACGACGAATATTAAGGGGTGTTACAAGCTATATGTCAAAATTAATATACCCTTAGGATAGGGTATAATAATAATAATGTGATTATCCAATTAGACCGGGATTTAATCCCGAGAAACCGAGATTCACAAGCCAAGTGCTAGTCAGTGCAGTTTCAGTTTTAATGCTTTTTATTGGTTAATTCATTTATTCTTTAATGCTGGACAAAAATGCTTAAAACTAGCTTAACTAACTTAATTATGTTATTTAAATTCAAACTGACTGGCCCTATGCGGGCGCTCTAAGATATACGTAATTAATAACAATTGTCTTTCGACTTAACCTGAGTTATATTTATTATTATTTAAAATTAAATAAAAATAACTCTTACATCTAAACTAAGAAAATTTAATATTAAAACCTTAGTTACCGAACATTTTGGTTGTCTTATCTTATAATTAATACTAATATGGCTACAGTCCGCTTGGGGCGAACAGTATGATACCCTATCATTATCCCTATGAACCCCAAAGAAAAAAAGCATTAGGAAGATGGTGGATAGCATTTTATTTCATTCTATGAAATTTATAGAAAAAAAATTATTTATTTCAAAAAACGCCCCCAAAAAGTGGGCGTGGCCAAAAACTTTGTATGGGCGATATATTAAGAAAAATATTGGCATAATATATTGTTAAACATTTTTTTCCGATTTCTATGAACATTTTCGAAGAAAACAGCATTTTTAAGAAAAACGCCCACAAAAAGTAGGCGTGGCAAGAAACCATATGACAAATTAATATAGGTAGGCAGTACATATCTTGTGAAGGTTGTACAACTTTATCGCTCTAACTTAAGCCTTAAAACGGTTTTTTATAAATTGTGGGCGTGGCAGTGGGCGTATTTTGAAAATTTTAACACTTTACCATTTCGGAACCCTAGGGAGTATATGTTCCAAATTTCAGCTTCTTAGCATAATTTTAAAGGCCTCAAAAGTTGATACGGACGGACAGACATTGCTAAATAGTCTTAGATTTTGGTCCTGATCATAAATATATATACTTTTAGGGGTCTGCGACGAATATTAAGGGGTGTTACAAACTATGTGTCAAAATTAATATTCCCTTAGGATAGGGTATAAAAAGGCTACAGTCTGCTTGGGGCGAACAGTATGATACCCTATCCATATCCCTCTATGCCCCAAAGAAAAAAGCATTAATAATATGATGGATAGCATTTTATTTAGTTCTATTAATTAAAAAAAAAAAAGTTTTTTTCAAAAAACGCCCCCAAAAAGTGGGCGTTGCCAAAAACTTTGTATTGGCGATATGTTGGAAAAAATATTGGCTAAATATTTTGTTAAACATTTTTTTTCGCTTTGTGAGGAAATGTTCGAAGAAAACAGCATTTTAGTAAAAAACGCCCTAAAACAGTAGGCGTGGCAAAAAACTTTATATGAGAAACTTATAAAGGAGGGTAGTGCCTACATATCTTCTGAAGGTTATAACACTCTATCTATCTAAATTTAGCTTTAAAACGGTTTTTTCTAAATTGTGGGCGTGGCAGTGGGCGTATTCAAAAAAATTTTACACTTAACCATTTCGGAGCCCTAGGGAATATGTGGTCCAAACTTCAGCTTCTTAGCTTAATTTTAAAGGCCTAAAAATTGCGTACGGACGGACATTTCTAGATAGTCTTAGGATTTGGTCCTGATCATAAATATATATACTTTTATGGGTCTATGGCGAATATTAAGGGGTGTTACAAACTATGTGTCAAAATTAATATACCCTTAGGATAGGGTATAAAAATAAATAGTTTGGAGCCCAATTTATCGAAAACGAAAGCACACAGGGACAAAAGAAGGGCTTTTTAAAAACACTGTAGCTCATTGAATACTAACCAATGTATTCTGTAGCCCAAATCGGAACACTCTGTGTAAGTTGCATTTACAAAATATAACCCATTTCATTTTCCTTACTCCTGGATGCTGTTTATATATTACTTCTTTAAATCGTTTTGGTTATCATTTTATCTTGGAAACGCATAATTTCTTAGAAATTACCCTTTAAGCAACTAGCGAATTAATAATTAATTTTCACATTATTTCCAAACCTCATTTAAATTGGAGAGCTTGCACAAAAATTGAATTGTGTCCGTTAACCTTTAGACTGCACTTAAATTAACCGATTTATGAAGAAGAAGTCACGTATAATACATGTAGACAGGCAAAAAACGAACTGTGAAAAATATTTTAATTAAACTTTTTAATACAAATTCCAAACTTTCATTCCTTCGGAACTCAAATCAGAATGGCAAGAGACAGTACAATCCCTTTATCTTTCACCTAAGACCTGATAAATTTTTCAAAAACAAAACATCGTCTGTTCAAAGGTAAAACTCCTTAAGTACAAAATATAACGACTCATAACTGTCATTTTTTTAAATTTGACAGGATACACAAAATTATAATACTCAGAAAGTGCAGGCATTTTGAGACCGAAGACTGAGTTTAATGAGTTTTACTTTTGAACAGACGATATAACGTTTTTCTCTCATATCGAGTCTTCAAACTCGTAGAATATTTAAGGATTGAAAGGATTGACTGTTATTTTGTAAAATACATTTGCATCCAATTAATAAGGAGCTGTTGAGGAGAAGATGCTTCTAATAACACTGACTATTGCATGCGCTGCAATTGAATTATATAGTTATGCCTTATCTATCGATAGCTAACATATAAATGAGTTTGACTGTTCTCAAGAATGGATCATAATTAATTCATTTAAAAATGTGTATATCTGTTGAATGGGTGATTCGGGCAACATGACTGGAACTGAATCAATATGAATTGACATTTGGGTCACAAAGCAATTCCAATTTCCGTTAGTTATTTTATTATTTTAATTTGTGGAAATATTTCGTTTGTTTACTAGTTATATTGTTTATTTCATTTGACTGAATTAGGACTGGAATTAATTAATTTTATGATTCGATTTTTGGTTAGATTGAGATAGCTCTTGAACTCCGCATCCGCACACTCATTAAAGAAGTTCAACGGTAGCTGGATTGAATGACATATAGAAAGTCAGGTCCTACTGACGGAAACTCATTTCCTGGGCTATACTGTAGTTCCCATGGCGTAACCGGTCCATACATCACCTAGAGCATATAGCTTCTCCAACCACTGTGTGTGATATATATTTTGACACGAATGGAAATGACCTACATTTTAATGCCGGTTGCGAACGGAAATTTATGTTTGAATTGTTTTCTCATGACAGTTCTACTCTTGGATGTTTGTTAGGCATATACATAAACACTTTTAGGTGGATCGGGTCGGATTTGAACCTGAGACCTGGCTTAGTGGCCACAGAGTATTTTATAGTATTCACGAATAGAAGCCTTTCTATGGAGACTAGCGAGACCGATGAGGAATAAATAGTATATGTCCAATTAATTCGTTTGACCCCTTTAAAGTACCAGAAATAGATAATATATTGTACACGAGAAGAAATATCATCTTTCAAATCTTACTTAATCCAAAGGGGTCCATTGCGGAACCCTAAACCTTAGTGGTGGTTGGTCGAAAGAAGACTTCTCAGGACCTAAACCTGTGATTAGTTATTGTGCTCTATATGTCTTATTTGGGAAATGCGAACTCCGACGAACTTGCTCGTCGAGGTTCGGAAGAAATCTCTAGTACTGGGTCTCTTATAGGCACAATATTCGGTGACAAGACTCTTCGGGCTACAGACATACGATGCTAATTCGACCGAATCTCTTTAAGAAGTCTGTGGAATTTTTGCTATCAGTAGCAAGAAAAGACTGCAGACGGGCCACCACACCTTATTTTCCCTTCCTTTTATGAACTGACACTTGAAGAAGAGGCAATTGGTTAATGTTCAACCAAACGGTTGTAAAATATATTTATATTTACTTAATTCATAGAAAAAAAATGTGTCGCGAACAAACACCCCCGTTAATGTAGAGAAAAAAAATCCAGCAACCAAACAGTGACATTTTATTTCCGGCATTACCACTTTCTCTATTATAAACGCAAATTAACTAAAGGTATGGACCACAACTGAACCCACTTATTTTTTTTTATTCCCAATGAAAGTCTACCTTGATCTCTGATTGATCCAATCCAACAGCCACAACTACAAACAGAAGCATATATGAGTACGTTATCTTGCGCATGACCTACGCATACCACTTAAATATCCAATGAGATTGTAGCTACGCAACCTCTTATTATTATTTATCCACGCAATTTAAAATGAAGGTTTTGTGAGAGCGAAAATTCGTTTGTAATTTCAAATAAAATGGGATTGCATAATTGTATGTACGACTATAAGCTTCGTAAACAATTATGGGGGATACTATAGTTTCCGAGGCGATAAGATTTGAAGATGCACAACGAAATAATCGCAAGTTAATATGTAACAACAGTCTCGTTTTCGCCTAGTTTAGGAGATATCAGGGTTTGTAAATATAATTTTCAGTATGAAATCTCTGTGACATGACGTCACTTTTTTGCCAATATATTTACTTTAAAAATATAAAAAATTGCGTATATTAAGAAGATCAATCACGAACATTTTTCATCAAAAAAATAAGGAATACTTTTAGGAGTTTATCTCAAATTGTGTTGGGAAAGAAGACTAATTTGAAGTTATTTTTCTTGCATATGCATTCTGTTAGCTCCCAAGCCACGTAGCGGCTCCCTGAGCACCTGCATGTGAGGCCGAAGGCCGTTCGATAGCAGTCGAGGAGACAGGCCAGAGTTGAAATCCCATTTTCAAGCGAAGAGGGTCACCCAGGTACTGTTTAGCTAATTAGCAATCATCCAAATTTAGTTTGCATTCAGTTTCTAACTTCTACTATTATGTGCTAACCGCAATACACTACGAAAAAATATAGTTATAGTTAAAGAAATTAAGAAACTAAATTATAATAGAATACAAATGAGAGATTATTAATTCCTAATAGCACACCTTACTTTTAATGGTGGAAAATATTGTTGTTCGAACTCCTTAATTTATGTAATGGTTTTTGATTTTTAAGTGAAAATATTGGCAATAAAGTGACGTCATCTCATAGAGATTTCATACTAAAAATTCGATTTTCAAACCCTCATATCTTCTAAACAAGGCGAAAACGCGACTGTTGTTGCATATTAACTTGTGATTATTTCGTTGAGATCAATAAAGTTGCATCTTCAAATCTTGTCGCCTCGGAAACTATAGTACTGCCCAATTATAAGTTAAGGAAAGCGAAAAAGCAAGCGAAAAGCAGGACTTCACAAGGCCTTGATAAAGTCAGGAAAAGTGCCAACTTCTGTGAAGAAACCAGATGGTAGCTTTAGGAATGACGTGCAGTATTGCTCTTAGAAACAAACATCTCGGGAAGCGTAGCAGAGACTACTGAAACACAATCAATCCGTAAAGATCTCGGAAGGAAGACAGCATTAGCTATCTGCTTTAGGTCTTAAGTCCTTTCAACGATTCCTAAAAGAAAATTAGTTAACACAATAGTATCCATGGAGACGTATGAGCTGCTGTGCAGGAATCCAGCATATACAACCAAACGATGTATACAAGAAAGAGTTCTATACCACTTTATATAAAGCTCTTAAGCTGTGTGCTAAAGTTCGGAATAACCTCTATGACATGACACAAAAAGAATTTGAAGTAATCCAAAGATTAATCCCATTCTGCCACTCCACACTGCCGGACAATTTACAAGGAAAAAACTGAAATTGGAGAACATCCGGATACCAAACTCCTTGGGGCACTTCCGAGCACTCAAATTAAACTTTGAGTTTAAAAATTAAAAATATAACCCGTGTTATGAAATACATAAATTATAAATATACATATTTTAGCTATTACAACCGATTATCGAAGAGGGCTGATTAATACCTCACAGTCGACAAATAATATTTATAAAAAGCCCTATAGAGGAGAAAAAAACTATATTCTACCATTTTTCTACTGAAACTATTTTTCGAATGGAAAAAATAATTTCAATTTAGCAAAAATATTTCATATCTTAAAATATCAACAAAACATAATTAATATACATAAAAAAAAAACATAAAGAAATTATGCGACAACTCCGCTGCTATTTGTAATTTTTCTGGGTGATTAAGTTGAATACCTGCTTCTGGCGGAGTCCCCAAAGTGCCTTCAAAAGATAATCAATAGGTTAGAAACATATTAAAAAGTCTACCAAAAAACCTATATCTATAAATATACAGCATAGCTAAAACTAAATGCCGATTACATTATAAGAGTGCTGCATATGGATCAACGAAGGCTTCCGAAGAGGATTCTGCAGTATGCAGTATCCGGCAGAAGACAATTTTCGTCAAGAATTAGAATCCGTTAGCTGCGGACTATGGAATAATACCTTCTTAGTCGAAAAGAAGCGCAGAAGATTGGAAAAAGTCGTTGTATGAAGTAATTGTGAATTTGTATAAAAACTATTTTTGTTTTTACTAAACTGCTAGTCCTTTACAACCGGTAATTGAGGTCAAAATTTGGTGAAAGACTATAAGTCTAGAACAGCCAAATTCTCCCTCAACTTTGGCACTACACTTTTATTAACAGGAAACAAATCACGCAACCCCACTCCCAAACTAAAGCAAAATTTTTACTTTAGAAACAAATTATAATTGCCACCACGAGAAATTGAAGCTGGAGCTGCAGCTTTTTCAAGGCTTGCCTCGGCTTGGGGTTAATACGAAAAACAGTTTCTCCCATCCAATGGAACCATTCAATAACCTACTTGACCTAACCCGTCTGAATTAACAAACAAATAGTTGATTTTTTCTAATGACTAAACTTTTTTTTATTACAGATTAATGTTTGCTGTATTACGTCATTCTTGGTATCGGATTTATTCAGCTTTCGTAAGAATCCGCTTGGATATACCAACTATGCATGATTAGTACAAAAATGCTTGTTGTCCTTGCTAAGGAACAAAATTGTTATAATATTGAGGGTGTCATTGAGTCGGCTTTTTATAGTTTTTATTTTCTGTGTGTGTAACTTTGAAGCTTTCTGTTTTGTTTGAGTTTTTATCCTCTAAATTTTATCTAATGTATTTTATATCGTCTCCCTCATGCCATAAATTTAACAATGTTTCAGCACTCAAGCCAACATTTTCATGTCTGCACATTTATGTTTCTAGCCTTAGGAGGATAAAATATATTTTTATTTTGTGTTAAAGAGAAAGTGTTAAAAAAATGCATTAAAAAACCGAAAATTTGATATATTCTGTTCTGAAAATTAAATAGAATTGTATTTTAATACTTAATTTTAAAAATGAGGAAAGTAAATTTTGATGTTGTTTGCATTTTATGAATAAATAAATTTTTATGGTTGAAATGAAGAAGAAATGGTTTTGTTCTTTATTGAGGATATTTGTACCAAGATTTGTCTTTACTGCTTGGGCTTAAATTTGCTGTTTGTTTTAATAAAATTGTATCTAAACTTTGCAGTTAGTAAGTGGTTTCTTCCCCATAAAAGAGTATTCCAATGTACACACAAAATTCAAATATGTCTTGAAAAAATCCTCAGAGTTTACCATCTGAAATGTGGGGTCAATCATTAAAATCGATTAGACCATTCGCCTGTAATTCAAATTGCAAGAACGCTTTCTTTGATACAAATCGCCCCAAAACAAAAAAAAAACAAATAGAAAGGTATGATACCCTATCCGTATCCCTTCCAATGAAAAAGACATAAAAAACACCTTGGATAACATTTTATTTGGTATTTTTTTTAATAAAATCATGTAAACAGGTTTTTTGAAAAGAAAAAAATTGGGCGACGCCCCCAAAAAGTAGGGGCGGAAAAAAACTTAGTATTGCAAATTTATAATAAGGAGGTCATATATATTTTGTGAAGGTTTAAGAGCTTTATTCCATCAATTTTAGGCTTAAAACAATTTTTTAATACCTTTAATTTGAAGTCCTAAAAATTGGTGACGGACGGACGGACATTGCTAAAAAGTCTTAGATTTTCATGCTGATCGTAAATATACATATAATCTTTTAGAAAGGGTATATGATGAAAATTAAGGGGCGTTACAAAGTATGTGTCAAAATTAAACCCTTGGTGCCTGGCTACACGTTCATGAGAATGAAAGTCAAGCCGTGGCTACACACACAACAAAGCCTCATAAGAATGAAAGAAATTTGAATACCGGGAACGCTGAAATCTGAAACAAAACAAAATTTCTCTTTAAAAATCGAATACTTTTGTACTCTCTAGTACCTGGGGCCGAGTTACCGCATCAGTTAATGAGTGAGTAACTTCTATACGTTACTGAATTATCTCGGTTTGGCATTACTGCTTCAGTTATCGGGCATGGTATCGAGTATCGACTTTAATTGTTTGACATTTCGAATCAGTTATCGTGTGTTTTTTCATACGTCAGCTCTGGGGGTGTCGTATGGTGGTAAAATGGCAGAAAAAGTGTAAGTTTAATTATTTTTTTGTAAAAATGTTCTAAAAATACAAATTTAAATTATTACAGAATAAATTTAAACAAAATAAATGCAAGCCATGGCGGTGTACCCGATTTGGCCAAAAACGTATTGCCAAACTCTGCTCAAGGAAAAGCGACATGCAACAGATTATGGGAAGAATTTCCCAGAAGAATCGGACGACGAAAATAATAATAACATATCTAGTTAATAAAATTTATAAAGTTTTTAACCGTTTTTATTCAAAGCACAACTCACAATTTCGCATAAAAAAGCGAATGACAGAACACAAAATGACAGTATACTGGTACAAAATTGAATGTACTAGAGTTTTCCTAGTACAATCACAAACTGCGCTCGATACGTGATGCTTCGTATGACATAATCCCAATGTGCTTATTCGATAGTTCAGTAACGTATAGAAGTTACTCACTCGTTAACTGATGCGGTTTTCTGCCAAAAGTGATATGGTTTGGAACCGAAGCGTTCATGCCCACGCCGAGAATTCAAATCGAAAGAGGATTTTCGGTGGATTCCTGGTACAATCTACCCTTTTCTTTCTGACTCTACCTGTTTCGTGCGACATGACGATCATTCCCATGAACGTGTAGCCAGGCACTTGAGGATCATTCACATGAGAGCGAAATGCGAACAAGAGAATATTAGTAAATTCGGACATTTCATTCACATGACAATTTTTTGTGGTAGAAGGTACTCGCGAATCTAAGTTGTTAATGTTAGTAGCAAGATGTGTTAATTTTAAGGTTATGTTCGAACGAATTTTTTATTTGTGGATCGCGACTGTTTTATGTGGATTGTGAATAAAGTGTGACAGTTCCCGGCAAGAATTTTTCAATTCGCGGTAAAATTGTTATACTCTTAAATTTACCTGATTAAATCAATTTCGACTGAGTTTTTTTAGATAAGATGTTTGATCAACTAAATGTAATGATTTTATGGTAGAACCAATAGAAATTTTCAATTCATTAATGCGTCCAAATTGATTAGTTCGCAATTCGCCTATTAGCAATTCGCACTCATGTATAAATACACAGCGAATTCCCCACGCAAACTAGCTCCTTACGATAGGCCAAGACAAATTCTAACGAAACGTACACCCTGTGTGTATGCAAAAAAAATAAATGGCACATGAATTAAACACACATTAGCCTCGTAACATACCTAGAAAATGGCAACAAAGTATTTTTTTGTGTTACCTAATATGATTTCTGCATTTCTGGGGCCTAGTTCCTTGAATAGAGTTTTTGCTTTGACTATCCGTTTCGCGCGGAAGGAAAATACAAATCTGGTTGTTGGTTGGTGTTTGGGCCGCATTGTGTTTTGCAATTTGAATTACTGGCGAATGGGTGGTTCGATGACCCCTCATTTTAAAGGTTAGAAAATTTATGATTTTATAAAAATATTCCGAAGGTCATTAAGTGGACGAATCTATTTTCTTTGTGACTTGTTACTAACATTTATTAATTGAAATATTTATTTGTACAGAGAACTTTTACAGATATAGCTCCGTCTTTTAAATTTTAGCTGACATCTGAAATTTCAGGTAAGAGTTTTTGGGGTGGTCACTCGCTAAGAAGCGTTGATGGGAGAATTAACCAAGTTTAATCTGCACATACTTTTAAGAATTATGGAAAATGATTGAAAATTGCAATCTTGTCTATTTTTAAGTTCCAACTACTCTGCTGTGTTGAGAAGTAAGCAATTCAATACAACATCAATAAATAAAACCACAACGATGTACAAAACATAAAAACATTTATTAAAGGTGATCATTAACAAAAATATATATAGTTAATACAGTTCTTAAATATTTCACAAACTGCAGTATATTTCATGTAATTTTATTGATTTATATCCCAATTGCATATAATTTTAAATCTATAAATGTTAATACATTTTTTAAGTTTTGCCTCGAGATGATAGGTCTAATAAAATCTTTATGTTTGCATCAATGATATATTTTCATTGTTAGCCACAATATATATATATATATATATATATATTAAAGTAACATGTTGCTTAACAAGTTATCTTAAAAATATATATATGTCTGTAAAAGAAAAAAAGAAAAATTAAATGTTGCATTTTCTGCAACCCGTTTCTAATTAAAAACATACAAAATTATTTCGTATTACAAAGTGTGTTTTATATATTCTTTTGGTTTAATGTAGATGTTTAATTTTTTTTCACAGTTCTTGGCTTTTGAATATATGTAAATAGTTTATTGATTTTTTTTAAATGTAATTGTTCGTTTACGTTATATTCACAGAATATTTTTGTTTGAAATACAGTTTATATGTATACAAAAATACAATTATCCTCAAATCTATGTATTAAAATATATATATATATAGAATTGTTTTTATATATTAATAATTGATACAAAAAAATATGTAATTTTTTAAACGAAAAAAGTGTTTAAATAATAACATTAATGAATTGAGTGGAGCTGAACAATGTTTAATATATGGAAAAAGCTTTGCAAATTATTGTGACTTTTGTGAAAGGAACACTAAAGGGCACCCTTGTAGTTTCATGTCATTTCATTTCATTTCTTTGTTCTGAGAGTTGTAGTTGGCCTAGGCGAAGTATAAGGCTGAGAGAGTGTGTTATATCCAGAATGATCGAAGAATAATATTAAAGAACTAAGAACCAGTTCATTATTGTCTTTTCTTGTGAGTATAGTCATTGGGTAGTCTTAACCTAACTCTTAAGCGTATTGTGCATTTCATTATTCTGGAGGGCTCCATAATTCATTCACCATTCACAAAAAAGAGCTGTTGAGGCACATATCTTCTGAATGTCGTATAGCGGATCTAATCAACAAGCGGTTCAAATAGTAGAAATGAAAGGTGTCAACAAAGAAGGCACTATCTTGAACAGATCAGTTCAGCTACTGAGATATGCACGACTTTGATATTATCGGATGCACTCAGCACATACGAACGCATCAGAAAATGGAGTCAACTGGGATAATTGTATCCCAAAGATCAGGGTGTGAACTAGAGAACAAGCTATAAATAGTTACTACATCAGCAAATTCTCAGCAACCTGAAAATTTTCAAATTTCGTAAAAAAAGGGAACATATTCTGCAACAGCGTCAATCGCTCAAAATCGTAATCAGTTGTCTATTTTGTTTCAATCATTACCAAGCTGAAAAAAAAATTATATCAGAATCACAAAATTATCGTTATTATTTGGTAAAGTTTCTTAAGTGTCGGAAGTATCAGAGTAAATCAAGACTGAAACACATGAATGTGGTTTATTATTTACTCAAGACAAGTGCCATTGCGAGAGACGCACTGCATTGATTCAACTATTGCAAATTCACGGAATTGAAAAGCCAATAAACATAGAAGAGTCTGATTAGATAGCGCTAAAACTATATTTTACTATTCAAAGAAAGTAAACTGAGGATCGTAAGTTTAGCCTGTACAAATCGACCGACATCAGACATTTACCCATTGGACCACTTCAGCGGCATATCTTGCCATAAGGAGTATGAAGTAGTTCGCTGAACTTGCGGCATCATGCTAACCAATCAGATCACATCATGAGAATTTCAGTAACAAAGATGCCGAGAAGAACCAATAGCAAAGATGTAGTGGGTTTCACCCACCATCAGCACGAAGAGAAAGGGAAGAACATAAAACAAATTTGGTTCGAAAGTTTTATCAAGGTTAAAAAACAGAGATGAGTGAGGAAACCGTGTGGTGGAGTCACAATCGGTGCTGGGGACTTGAAACTATTATAGCTATTATAGCAAACTAATAAATGGTGAAGAACACAAAAATTCGCTGTCAGATAGAGCACCATTAAG
This sequence comes from Ferdinandea cuprea, assembly GCA_963576555.1. Lineage (NCBI taxonomy): Eukaryota > Metazoa > Arthropoda > Insecta > Diptera > Syrphidae > Ferdinandea > Ferdinandea cuprea. Next base: position 28,156,958 of record OY754962.1, read on the forward strand.
CATTGATGATGAAAGCCGGGGCACATGACCCCCAGAATCTTTGATATCATCAAAATTGCTGATATAATGTGTTCAGGCGAAGGTGAATATGGTTAGAATTTTAAACGCATACTTAACCGCAGCTCACAAGTCGCCGAATTACAAACCATTATCAGATACCAGAACACCACACACAGTGATTTTAAGTTCTATGGTGATCGCTTTATACGTTTGGTTATCGAAAAGAGCGTCAACCAATTTTGTTTTGTTGCCAAGTGCTCCTACTCTCTAACCATTTCTGTACCATGAATTTTAATTTCCAGAGATGAAAATCATTGCGTCAGAGCTGTACCCTAGCTTCCAAACATGTTAGATCATATACTTCGGTAGTCACGATCTGTCTTTGAAGAATTTATTTTCGCTGATTAGGTGTTTTAAATGAAGGTATCTTTGGCTGATTTCTTTTTAAAGAAAACCAGTCGAGATTTAGAAAACCCGGCACCCAAAGTCCGAATGACAGTTTACGTTTGTCGTAATAAGACTGTTAACGAAGCTATATGTTTCAGAAGTACGCCTTCTTAATCGTCCAGGGTATGATCTGACAACACATTCTAACTATAAAAAGAAAAGTATTTGTTAATTATACAAACACCGTTTATTCTAAAACAGACTCTATATCAAATAGCCCAATTGTAAGCAAACGTCCTGAGAAGACTGGCATAAAATGAAAACGATCAACTGACGTCGTTTGGATGATTCTTTAGAAGATATGAAAGAGGTAAAAATGCCGAAACGATGTTGTCCGAGAGTTTAACTTGTAACGCGAAAATGTTCTAGTAAACAAATTAACAGAAGAATTGTTTAGAGTACTGAAGGTATTTAAATGTAAAATAAAAAAACTTGTTACGCATTTTGAGTACGTGTTTATAAAATCAAAAAATTAATTTGTTTTCCAGAAGTCTCGTGAGCAAGCTCTTATTTTTCTATTATAGTTATATATATATATATATATATATATATATAAATTGTATAAATCTTTGCATTTTATGCTTAATACAATGATATTTTTTTGAAATTCTTTAGACAACAAGGCAATAATGTAAACATAAACACTTTAAATGCACAAACATCGATAGAATTAAAGAAACACTTATAATACATACACTGCTGCTGCATCGTTATTTATTCATTTTTTTATCTCCGATGTTTTTTTTCGTTGTTATATTTTATAGATTAGTCTTCTTCATATAAAATCGCTGTTTAATACTTTGTGTAGCTGGGGGTGGAAATTAAAAATAGAATTAACAATGAACGTGATTTTATGAGAAAAGGTAGTTGGGGATGTTAGAGAAGAAATGGAAAATGATCCTCAGATCTTTTAAGTGGAAATTAACGTCATAAAGATGAAATGGCTGCCAGGATATTTTATCAATCCGAGGAAAAACAACACTACTATTTTCTACAATCTACCAAAACTCATCATATTCAAACGCTAGTTATTATAGCTTTATCACATACACCTGTTGAGAATCAGCAATTACTACATAAAACCTCTATCCCTACTCTAGTATTTGGACCGGAATCGTTGCGGAGTTCTTTCGAAAAGCAGAGTTCCTCATTTGCTCAACCCTGAAGTTCTTACTTAAACTGCATAGAAAATTTATCGAACATAGAATTTTAAGTAAGAAAATCATTTGTAGGGAGTAAGGCTTTTTTTTAATATTAGTTTGGAGCCATGTATCATTTTGCTGGGTAAATAAAATCACATGGAATTACTACACTTTCTGTTGTGTGGATTAAAGCTAGCTAATGTACAGGACGCTGATAACCTATGCAGATTCTGGCTATTTCGTCATAGCAGAGGTACATAGGGTCTGCCCGAAAGGTGGTGTGGGTAGACTATCGTCTTACGGCCTTCAATCTTCCTGGAAACTGCACTCAAGCTTATGCGCATGTTCTCGCCGTTCTTTCTATCGGTTCAAACCGTCTGCTCTCAGAGGTGTGTTTGACCATTTGGTGACGGCGGCCGCGGATGTTTTGGATTTGGCATTGGCTCGTTCATTATTAAATTGATTCTGTTGGGTTGTTGTAGAATGTTGCACCTTTTTTTTTTATAATGTTATAGTAACACAGTACGGGCATTAAGCAAATAAAAGTTTAAAAGAAACGATGAGGAAACGATGAGAAACCGATGCACATTGATTTTAAATGTTTGTATATTGTAATGGTCAGGAAAAACAGAGTACGTGTTGTACGGCAGAGGAACAAATCTTTAAATTTCACAGTTCGACCGAATATAGGCTTTAGGGTGAACGGTAGAATGCAACTGGCTATTTCGTTTGAGCACTTGTGATAGTAGTATCGATAGAACAACGATAGGCAGGAGACATTACGACGATGACTAAGAGGGTCAAGCGAATTCGCAATATCTCGGTCGCCAATAAGTTTTATCGCGCGTTTTTGATTTCTGTTAAGTAGCTCCAAATATGTAATTGGTGCACCGGACCAGATATGAGCGTTGCACTCAAGTTTTGGGCGAATAAATGCCTTGTAGATTCTATCCAGGTCAGAAGGGGTAAAATATTTCTTGCAATGCTTTAGGAAGCGTAGACACATCGCGTTCTTGGCGACGTCGAATATGTGGTCATTCCAACGAAGGTTGTCATTAACACACATACAGAGAAAGGAAAGGCTTTCGGATTCAGCGATGCAAGTGCCATTCACGGATAATGGCATAGTATTGAGGTTTCGCTTTAGTGACAGAAGACAGCATTGTGTTTTGGAAGCATTAAATTGAACTCTATTGGTTTTACCCCACTCAAGAATGCTGTCAAGATCGGAAATTAATGAGCTTAACATACGTTCCAGTTCGACGCCCGAAGATGAGGGGCGTTGCCCAGGAAACGAATACGTAAAGCTGAGGGTACTGTCATCGGCGAAGGAATGAATAGGATTAGAAGTAACAGAGAGTAATCATTTATAAAAATGAGAAAGAGAGTCGGAGATAAAAGGGAGCCTTGGGGAACACCATAATTTATTTGGTAAGTTGTAGACTTAAAACCGTCCAAACCAACTTGAATTAAACTGTCCGAAAGGTAATTTCTAATATATTGAATAAAGGTAACATAGATCCCAAATGCACGCATTTTCGACCAGAGAGCTTGATGCCAAAATCTGTCAAATTCATTTGAAATATCAAGAATCAATGGTAACCTTAGTTTCACTCAGTGCCAAAACAGCTGGTTTGTTTAATAGTGCTAATAACCTTAACAAGAGAGGCAGAAAATATTTTTCAAACCTATACAACGGAACACTTAAAAACAACACATTAGTTTAAAAAAAAATAAAAATCCTTACCTGAAACAGTTTAGTTCTGACTACTATTGGACGCCTCCGACAGCTTGGATGGAACGACTGGTAGATCGGCATTAACTTCTCCTTCCGAGTCGGTTACATAAGCAGTGGTTGATGTAAGGTCGTCCAAAATGTCGACGGGTTCGCCAGCTGCAAGAAGCATTGCAATGCGTTTTCGTTGTTCCTTTTTGGTTAACGAATCAGATCCAATATTTGAGTCATCCTCTTGACTATCATTTAACGGATCCTCTGCAATCGAATCATGCTCATCATCGGTGTCATCTTCGATTTCCACGATGTTGCTTTTCGCAATATCCACGAATTTTATTTTATTGCCATCGTTGTCGTTGTCGTCATCCTTCTCAGAATTGATTTCGATATTTTTTAAATTTTTGAAATATTTCTCAATCGGATATCGCAAAACGCGAACATGCGGTTTACGACACATTTTTGCCTGTCGAAAAGTTAAACGAGTAAGATGTACTCTAACCTCTACGCATTTGTGGAGTAACAGTGCACTGGCCTGACTAAGAGTAGTAGACTGACGATGCATTTTAATATTCAACGCGATCTTACTACTCTTCCCCTTTGCTGCAGTACTATGCACTGGTAAGGTTTGATTTGCCGTTGATTTTACGGCAAAATGCCTTTTTGACCGACGCGTTGCTGTGCTCGAACAAGAACTGGAATCGTTGATCACCTCCGGCCGAAAACTTGTTCGTGCAATTCTCAATTTTATTGGATGACTTATTCTTTGACGCTTGCTATCCGGGATATAATCCGACCCGTCATCAGAGTCGTTGGTTGGACTTGGTGCCTCGATATCTGTTTCTTCGTCCATTTGTCTTAAAGTTCGTAGTCTTCTACTAGCCGCTTCTACGCGCAATGACTTCCTTCTTCTGCTTATTTGAGGCTTCAAAATTGGCATTTTGAGTGGCGGTCCTGTACTGGTTACTGATAACACAGGCATTGACTCATCGGAATGATCTATTTGATCCCGATTTCTGGAAACCTCACGATCGTTATTACTTGGTGCCTTGATATCTGTTTCTTCGTCCATTTGTCTTAAAGTTCGTAGTCTTCTACTAGCCGCTTCTACGCGCAATGACTTCCTTCTTCTGCTTATTTGAGGCTTCAAAATTGGCATTTCGGGTGGCGGTCCTGTACTGGTTACTGATAACACAGGCATTGACTCATCGGAATGATCTATTTGATCCCGATTTCTGGAAACCTCACGATCGTTATTACTTGGTGCCTCGATATCTGTTTCTTCGTCCATTTTTCTTAAAGTTCTTAGTCTTCTACTAGCCGCTTCTACGCGCAATGACTTCCTTCTTCTGCTTATTTGAGGCTTCAAAATTGGCATTTCGAGTGGCGGTCCTGTACTGGTTACTGATAACACAGGCATTGACTCATCGGAATGATCTATTTGATCCCGATTTTTTTTTTTTTTTTTTTTTTATAATGTACGCGCACTAAAGGGACTTTGGATACCCTTATAATGAAGTGACACAGTGCGGGCATTAGGGAAATGAAGGATTAGAGAAAGGGAGAAACCGATGCACGTTGGTTTTAAATGTTTGTAAATTATAATGCGAAGGAAAAACAGAGCGTGGGAGAGCATTCCACATTCGTATTGTACGGTTGAGAAAGGAATCTTTGTATTTCACAGTACGCCCGAAAACAGGCTTAAGGGTAAACTGATGTGCATTCCTAGCATGTCGAGTATTGCGGTTGAATTGCTGTAGGGGTGGAATGCAACTGGCTATTTCATTTGAGCACTTGTGGTGGAAATACCGATAAAACAATGACAGGCAGGAGACATTACGACGATGACTAAGAGAGTCAAGTGATTTCGCGATGTCTCGATCGCCAATAAGTTTTACCGCACGTTTTTGGATCCTGTCAAGTAGCTCCAAATATGTTATTGGTGCACCAGACCAGATATGAGCGTTGTACTCAAGTTTTGGGCGAATAAACGCCTTGTAGATTCTAGCCAGATCAGAAGGGGTGAAATATTTCTTGCATCGCTTTAGGAAGCCTAGACATTTCGCAGCGTTCTTGGCGACATCAAATATGTGGTCATTCCAACGAAGGTTGTCATTAACACACATACCGAGAATGGAAAGTCTTTCGGTTTCAGCGATGCAAGTGCCATTCATGGATAATGGCAGAGAATTAGGGGTTCGCTTCAATGACAGCAGACAGCATTGCGTTTTGGAAGCATTAAATTCCACTCTGTTGGTTTTACCCCATTTAAGAATGCTGTCAAGATCGGAATTCAATGAGCTTAACATACGTTGCCGTTCCAGTTCAACGCCCGAAGATGAGGGGCGTTGCCCAGGAAACGAATATGTAAAGCTGAGGGTACTGTCATCAGCAAAGGAATGGATTGGATTAGAAGTGACAGACAGGAGGTCATTGATAAAAATGAGAAAGAGAGTCGGAGACAAAACAGAGCCTTGAGGGACACCAGCATTTATTTGGTGAGTTGCAGACTTGAAACCGTCCAAAACAACTTGTATTGAACGGTCCGAAAGGTAATTTCTAATCCATTGAAGAAGGGTAACATCGATCCCAAATGCCCGCATTTTCGACAAGAGAGCTTGATGCCAAACTCTGTCAAATGCCTTTGAAATATCAAGCGCAACGACCTTGCTTTCACCACCATGGTGAATAGATTGGTTCCACTTTTCGGTTAGATATGTCATCAAATCACCAGTGGACCTGTTGCTGCGAAAACCGTACTGCCGGTCATTAAGGAGTTTTCGGGATTCGAGATATTTCATAAGCTGACGGTTTATCAGCGTTTCCATGACCTTGGAAAGAAGGGACGTAAGTGCAATTGGTCGGTAGGAGGAGGGAGAGGAAGATTCGCCTTTTTTGGGGACGGGCTGAACAAATGCTGTTTTCCATCTTCTCGGAAAGAGCCCTGAAGAATAGGACAGATAGAAAAGCTTACGCAGTGGTTTTGCCAGCGTGGAAGAACACCTCTTCAGAACTATAGGGGAAATACCATCTGGGCCAGCGGATTTGTGAATGTTGAGATCTTGAAGTACTCTTGTTTCCTCTAATTTCTGGAAACCTCACGATCGTTATTACTTGGTGCCTCGATATCTGTTTCTTCGTCCATTTTTCTTAAAGTTATACTAGCCGCTTCCACGCGCAATGACTTCCTTCTTCTGCATATTTGAGGCTTCAAAATTGGCATTTCGAGTGGCGGTCCTGTACTGGTTACTGATAACACAGGCATTGACTCATCGGAATGATCTATTTGATCCCGATTTCTGGAAACCTCACGATCGTTATTATCAGTCACATCTCCAGACTCATTGACAGATGTTTCTGAATCTGACTCAAAATACGTTTTTTCCATCTCTTTGAAGTGGTCAAGGGAATTAAGGTTACTATTAATCCAAGTGTCTAACATCAAAATTGGAGAATACACAATAGATGACGTTAACTTCCGTGTTTCAGCAATAAACGCATCCAACATGGGAGCCAGATCTACGATCGATAAACAGCTTTCAATTTCTATTAAGCCGATTGTGATCTTAAAAAATATATCATGTGGTTGATCCAATGACTCACTTAAATCCTCAATACTAGTCCAGTAGACAGGCGTAAAAGCCTGTGTGGATATTTGGAATCCTTGGAACAAGTTTTGCTGTCGCAGCGTTGACATTATATGTTTTGCATCTAATGTATCGTCTAGGCGTGCAATCAAAACTCTAGCAATCGTCGGGTCAGTATACATCATTGTAGAAAAGATTTGTCTTTCTTGCATATAATGCATCGTGAATTTGAGAAACCTTGCCTGAACCATAATTTTGTGCAAAATTGAATTAGGTTCGATTTCGTTAGTTCTCATATTTAGCATATGAACTATCTCGTTGATTTTTGAGAAAGTTTCCTTAAAAAGTTCCTCTAATGTTGGTCCGAAGTTTTTTATGTTAATTGTCGTACGAATGTCCGATATTGAGCTTTTAAGCAATGCGATGTTAATTGGTGGTAGAGGTTCTTCCTGCAAATTATTTGTGGGTGGTTCGGAATCAGTTTCCATGACTGGTGATTCCTGTGGCACTGTTGGCGCAACAGAATCAGAAGCTGCTGCAGGCGTATCATGGATCAACGTGGTATTAGTTTCCACTTCTGACTTCGAAGTTGATCCTTCATCCTTTACAGTGGGCGTGCACTAAAATAAAAAATGAAAACATTTGTTTAAACATACCTCATTTGTTTAAACATACCTCAGCAGGATCTTCCTTAGTGTCTATTGCTGATTCCTTCTCGTGCACAATTTGTTGGCTATTTTTTTTTAATGGTATACATTCCTTTGACGAACGAGAAGTTGATGCGGACGACGTACCCTAAAAAAAAAAGAAGAATCACTTAAGTCTTACTCAGAAGTTGTAATGTGGTTTCAACAATATACGTTCGTGGTTAAAGCTGGCTCATTCTCTGCTATTCTAGGGTTTTGTTTCATGGGTGATGTGTTACCAGTTTCCAATACCAGAATTGATGCGGCCTAACAATAGAAAAAAAATACATAACATGTAGACTTATTCTCAAGCTGATATCTGATCAGATCTGATATTGGTCACCCATATCTTATTATAAACATACTTCAGTGATGTGGGCAAGAGCTTCTTCAGTGGTAACAGTTGAGTTCACCTGCGATAATAATTTTTCTTGTCCAAGATCCGTGGGTAATTTTGAATCATTTGAAAACATGGATTCCTTTGAAACTGTTAACGTGGGAGATTGTGAATCGGATGATGTTGTATCTTGCGTTGAAGTAGACTGTTTTGAAACATTCGATTCGAGCATACACTGAACAAATAAAGACACATCACTTTGATTTAACTACGAATTTAAAACTTGTCTTAAATAATATAATTATGGGCATGGGCTTTAACCCACTAACGACCAATATTTAATGATAAACATACCTCAGTCATATGTACCAGAAGCTCTTGGGTGGTCATAAATGTGTGTAAAGGTTTTTCCTGTACAATTCCCGTTGATGATTTTGAATCAGTTTCCGAGAGAATAGATTCCTTCGACTCTTTTAACATGGGAGATTGTGAAGTTGATGAAGTCGTATCTTGGGTCGGAGTGTTTTTTTTTTGACAAATTTAATTCGAGGGTACACTAAAAAAAAAACAACAAAAAAATGATCATATATTGGTCTAATAAAGAATTAAAAATAAAATCAATTATTTTAAGCCTAACCAACTGATGTGACCCATCTCAGGATATAGAATCAGGGTTTCCCCAATAACACTTAAGTATTAAATTGTTAATTTTTTATCCTTTTTTAAGTATGAGTTTGTCTTTTAAAAGCGCCTTTAATTCATATTTTTTATACGTTCTGACGGCAGAAAACCGAAACTAGTTTAAAATTTTAAAACGTTTTCTTGTTTCAGGCCAAGACCTACTTCTGACCCATGTAAGGAAGTAGGCAATTAGATTGATTTGACGTTAGTACAAAGCTTAGCAGAATTTCCTATTAATGGTATTATTCCATTCAAAAACTTGTTGAGAAAACAACAATTTATGTATCTAATAATTGTAGATAGTAATATACTCATGAATGATTTTTGCTAATTTTGTTTTTACAAATTATACATTCGATGAATGTGTTACCAACATACCTTAGTAATATCAGGTACTACTGGCTCTTTTTTTGGTACAAGATCCGTGGATGATTTCGAACCGGTTTCCAAACGCGTGGATTCCTTTTAAATAATAGATTGATAAATTGATCACAAACAAAAAGTTTACATAACTCTTACTGAACATACCTCTGTGCTAGTGGAAGGCCTTTTTTTAAACATTTTTGCTCCCCTATTGTATGTTTTTAAATGAGGATTGAGTAGATTAAAATTGAAGACTTTGCCTGAGGGAAAGAAAATTATTTTTACATAAATTCATGTGATAAATAAAAAAAGTTTTGATCTAACCCTCATCGTGGAGAATGTCGTCTGAAGCTGATACAATTGAATCTTCTAAATAATTTTGTGTATGTGCTGTTTGCTCAACGCGCGGTATTTCGGTTTTAGACGTCGTAACTGGATCTTCAGCAACAGGTATCGGTGTAGAAACAGGTATTTTCTCCATTTTTGGAATGTCAAACTCTGCTTCTGATATCGGTTTTACAAGACTGACGGCTTGTTGCTTTGCAACTGGATTGCTACTTTTATGTTTTCTCCTTCTGACAGCCTTCTTTGGCGGTGATTTGTATGCCGAGTCTTTTGAGTCACTTCAAATTGGCTTCACTGTAGTATCATCACCATCAGAGTCTGAATCGAAGCATTCATAACCATGCTCAATGGTACCGTAATCAATCTGAGATTTATCCTTATATCTGTCGAAATCAATGTCAAGATGAGTTAGACGTTAGACGATGTGGCCAACTCCTGTTCCTTTGCTATAAGATCATTTACTCCTTGCTCTTCGGTATACTTACGATCTTCCAATTTGTTAAGTTCCTCACTTATTATAGCAAGAAGAAGGGTAAGTTTTGTGGTATACCACTCAGAACGAGCCTGTAAAACACAAATGAGGGAGTGTTTATCAATATAAGTTGCATTTTTTTATTACATTGAAATTGACTCTATGCATTCAAAATCTTACATAAATTTGTCAGTCGATCTCGATAGTTGGCCAGCACTAATTTGTGAATTGAATTTAATTAAAAAAAAAAAAAAAAAGTAAACTGACCAACTCATAAGATTGTGTGTAAATACATAATTAAAACCGAATCATGTGAAGTACAAATGTAAGGCAGAATGGGTTTGTGAACATGCTCATACTCTATTTCTTAGGTCTAGTATTTCCCCTCAGCTTTATTAATTCGTACGCAAACTTTAACGCTTCCAAGTTGTGTACGGCAGAAAAAAGCTTTTCTGCCAGCATAGCGGTGGTAGTCATAAGTTCGTCAGACGATTCTCGTTGTTTTATAAATAATTTAACAAGCTCTATGTACAGATTGTCATACGGTGCGTCGAACTTTAGAGAATGTAACGAATGTAGCTTTCTTAATTGATATTCTGTTATGATGGCAGCGTATTTGATTAGGGTAATCCCGAAAATATTGGTTTAATGTGTGTCGGGAACTTTGAGCAAAAATTCATTCAAGAATTCCATTAAAGTTCGTTTTTCTTCCTGCAATCCTTTGGCCACAGCATGTGCTGCTCTTTCAAGTGGACTACCACTCTCTATTAATATACAATGCATATTCCTTTGAATGCACTCGAGCTCGAACTCGAACTCGAGTGTGAAAGGAGTGTTAATTTCCCCGTTTAAAAGTGACAAAAAAAAACAAGAGAGAATACACGCCTTACCACGTAGTGCAAGTCCTTAATACCATTTGACTTAATACCATTTGAAAATTAACATTTAAATATTCAACCATCTAGGGATCGCAGTAAATCGAAAACATATACGGCCAGAAGTAAGGATGCATTGTTATATAAGCAGCCGGATATACCTTCATCATGTGCTCTATCAAAGACGTCTTGTTCTCAGTCGAACATGCGATCCAGTCTCGACCAAACCATAGATCTAAGGTATACCGGCCCACCCACTTTACAGCGCTTCCTACACAAGGTGCGAACTGATTCCGAGTTACATAATCACCGATTTTCTGCCATGCCATCAAAAGTACGGTCAGCCTATCCTGCGATTGCAACAAATGCAGATATGAATTTACGATAATGTCAAACCATAGGGAGTTAGGTTAAATTAAAATTCCAACGAACCGCTGCTAATTCTTCGAAGCCGATTTGCATTGCCGAATTTTTGAATACCAAACGAGCATTCTCGTCGTGCGGAAAAAATATGTCCATTACGATTTTTTTTTTGATTTTTGCTGGCAAGTTACCTATACGAATTTATTTGAATTCTGGAAAACAAAAATTCATTTGGTTAGGGTAAAAAATTAAGCACTGATACACTGATTTAACCGCAGAGGCGCAATTTTACGACGCACATACATACACAATATTTACGAGCAACCGCGCGAATTTTTTAGATTATGTTTCATTCTTCTGATGAAAACAATTTTTTTTACTTACTGTAACTGATACCAACTAGTAAAGGTTTGTTAGTATTTTAACTGGTTCCCGTATTTTGCGTATTTACGAGCAACCGCGCGAATTTTTGAGATTATGTTTCATTCTTCTGATGAAAACAATTTTTGTTACTAACTGTAACTGATACCAAAAAATAAAGGTTTGTCAGTCACTGGTGGCTAAAATTATGTTAAATGATGGAAAAAAACAATAAACAAATGAGAAAGGAAATGTGTTGATTGGATTTTGTCAGATTGTCACAAAATACCTTTTAAGTGGAACTGGAGTTAATTAAATCTAAGAGCCCTCGGTATATAGTCAAAAGTATTAATCAATAACCTACTGCCCAATAAATATAATTATTATAAAATACAATAATTGAAAACAGACGACTGACGTTTTATGTTGTTATTTATTTAACTCGCATATTTCTTTGTGCGGAAAAGTAATAAATTTGAAATGGATTTACTAATATGAGTGGAAATTTTATGATATTTGCCATCATATCGGAGTTTGATCCATAGATTTCGGTGAATATCCAGAATGGGGCGGGCGTCCTTACTGACTTTGATAAAGTATACCATGTTTTAGAGAACATTTTGCTACGAATTTGATGTATTAATGGAGAGGTCCAATGGATTAACTGTTTATGACATTGTAATTTTACGAAAAAAAGGCAACAACTTTCAGTTCTGCGGTAAGATAGGCCGGGCAAGAGAAAGAAAAAAAAATGCGATGTTAACTACGGAGAGAATTTGTAAATAGTTTTACCGCATGTAAACGTTTCTCACTTTACTGTGCACGCAGCCTTAGGGAAGAATACTTGAGCTATCGTCACGTTAGTGAAAGATAAATTAAAAAAAGTTAAGAGCAACATCAGCTTGATATCCTCCACGACATAACAGAGAAAAAGAACAATGGTACCAAACCATCTTCGTACAAGCTTCTCAAAAATTTTTATAACCAATATCCAAGGTATATGACGTAAAATCGCCCTAGACAGTTTGAATGATAAAATAGGAAAGAAGGACATCTTTATCACGATTTGTGCAGCATAAACTTTACAACGCCATGTCTGAAAACAGATTTAAACTACGAACATAAATGACAAGAAGAACATCGGCTTCTTGGGAGTAAAAACTCTATATAATTGCTACTCTAGGAGTAGTGTTCGGAAGCTTTAAAAAAAACATGTACATAACAGTGGCCTCTAGTGGAGTCACAGTCTGGGCTGATGTTATGCAAAAATCGAATTTTAAATTGATTAAAAAGCCGCATATAACAGTATCTATTGAGGTGAGCTGTACAGAGATGCTCCATCACCGTTAAATTTCATATTTAAAAAAAAGGTACGATCTTTAAAATATGAGTAATAGAAAACTGCAAGCTGTCACTGCTTGCGAATATAAAAACATAAGGAAAGGCTACAGTCTGCTTAGGGGAAAAGTGTAATACCTATATCCCTATATGCCCCAATGAAAAAAGCGTTAGCAACATGATGGATGGGATGCAATTTATAAAGAAAAAATATTTCTTGAAAAAACGCCCCCAAAAAGTAGGCGTGACTAATCAATCATGGTCCTGATCATAAATATATAAACTTTTGAGAGTCTACGACCAATATTAGGGAAGGGTTGTTATAAACTATGTGTCAAAATTAATATACCCTTACGATAGGGTTAAACAGAAGCGCAAAATGAATCAACTGGTGTAAACAAGGGGAAAAGAAAGTATATGATGCCAACAGTAAGGAATAGCCAACATCGACGAATTGGCCGACATTCCCTCAGAAAGAAGAATAACGTAAGCCAATCGCTGTTTATTTGAATAGAGGCAGGCAGCTATGAAGTAAGGCCCTTAACTAAGGAAACTATGCAATATTATATACGGATATTCTCTTATATAAAGGGTGATTTTTTAAGAGTTGAGTTTTTCAGGTTGTCAAAGTGCAAAGTTTTCAGTATACTCTGCCATTTAATCATGGAAAGACTTACAAACGAACAACGATTGCAGATTATTGAAATTTATCGTCAAATTTCGTGCCCTGTGAAAGAATGTGAAAATCCGCTGTTTTATCGAAAAATTGTGTTCAGCGATGAGGCTCATTTCTGCCTCAACGGCTACGTAAATAAGCAAAACTGTCTCATCTTGAGCGATGAACAGCCACATGCCATACAAGAATTACCGATGGATCCCGAAAAAATTACAGTTTGGTGTGGTTTATGGGCTGGTGGCAACATCGGTCCAGTTTTCTTCAAAGACGACCGTGGAAGAAACCTTACCGTCAACGGCGAACGATATCGAGCCATGATACGTGACTTTTTTTTTGCCCCAGTTGGCTGGGGTGACATTTTGAACTTGGTTAACATGTGGTTTCATCAAGACGGTGCCACATGCCACACAGCTCGTGAAACAATGGAAATTTTGAGTCGCATGATCTTGGCCCTGTGAGTTGGCCGCCAAGATCATGCGATTTAACGGCTCTTGATTATTTATTGTGGGGTTATGTAAAGACGTTAGTCTATGTGGAAAAACCGAACACGGCTGAACGCTTAAAGGATAATATAAAACGCGTAATTCGTGAAATACGAAATTATCGAAAAAGTGACGCAAAATTGGACCTTCCGAATGGACCATTTTAAACGGAGTCGCGGACAAAATTTACATGAAGTTGTCTTTAAAATGGAAAAGGCATTTTTATCGATGCATATACATTTTTAATATCTGATGCATATTTAAGTGTTTTATTCGATTTTAAAAAAAACAACGCTTAAAAAATCACCCTTTATATGCTTTTTCTAAAGCGAATGAAGAATTGTTTGGTCGTTTCGAGATACAAATTCTCTGGATGAAACGATTTAATTAGACAAACTTTACGATCTGTAGAGCGATATTGACCTGGTCAAGAAACGGCGCATTGGGCGTTTGCGATAAATGAACATATTATAGATCGAATGAACACCTACGCTCCAGCTAGCAGAATATTCGTCGCTAATCCGGTATGCAACAGGAGGTAAAGAACGCAGACTATAGCTTCGCCAATGAAGTTCAAAAGTGGTGGCAACCGCCAGCCAAATAATAAAAAAAATTGTAGGAGTTGCATTGCTTAAGCCGGTAGTGATGCAATAAAAGTAGTTTGAAGTAAAAGAGGTGGGAGAGGGCGCGTTGGTTGGATCGTAGTGGAACTACAAAAATATGGATTTTCCGGCCGTCACTGCCCAATATGATTTAACTCTCTTTCTACAGGCTGTAAGAATGTTACTATGTTGCTGCAAGGACACAGTAATAAAATCGTTTTTAATATATACAGAACCCCTTTTGTTTTGCTTTGTTATTTTGAAACTGACGGCTCTTATGCGCTTAAAAGATTAACAGAATCTTATTTATATTTCCGCGGTACAAAACAATTCGGTTTAGTAAAAAGGTACTTCCAAACTGAATTCTCTGTTGTTGAAACAGTGCGAATTGTAAAAAGAAATTTCGACTCAAAATTAACCACAAAACGTAATTATAATCAGGTGAAGCGCATTTCTGTCCCGGCGACTTAGTTAACAAGCAAAATTAAAATTATTTTCTTTAAACTTAGCTTTTTTTCGAATAGTTTTTTGGCCTATCTATATCTTGTCAGCTGTTGCGACAACTAAATATATGTATTACAATCTGAGGGCACACCCCTCTTCTGGAAATTAGGGGTTTTTTTTTAGATTTTTTATAACTTTTTCGCACACAGAAAATTGCAAGAGTTACAAGAGATAGTGAAAATTTAAATAATCAAACTCACCGAAAATCTAGATTTTTAGTTTTTATAAGTTGTTTTAGTATCTGAAAGAATTAAGAAAATTATTAATCCTTATTTTCGAATTCTTAGGTCTATTAAAATTATTTGAGTAACAGACAGAAGGCCTATAGCGCGAACCACCTATCACTAACCACTCATCGAGTAATTAAATTATGTTATGTTATTATTATAAGCCAGGAGAAGGAAGGGATTGAAGATCCTGCGTAGAAGAAAGTAAGACAGGAATGCAGTCCTTCAGCTCAAAAAAACAATCAAAGATATTAATAAAGTAAACGAATGCGTCATACGAAACTCTCTCGGTAAATTAGATGCGTTTCTGAAGCCCCTCGAAATGACAACATTTGATCAAATACCAAATTTATTTAAATCACTTTTTAAGTTTTGAAAAATTTTATTTTCTTACAAAGGGCTCTAACGATTTTGATGTAATTTCGCACATTGGACTATTTTAACATAATTGTTCCTATACTTGAGGGAAAAGTGAAGGACCCTAAAGTGCATCAGTAGTTCTTTGCTGACGATAGAGCCATCATAAGTGATGATCAGACTACCCTGCAACGAGCACTTGATATTTGGGTAGATGTTTCGTATCGCCAAAAAAAGACAGAGTATCTGCCAGCTGTGTCTGTCTATAAACCAAGCCAACCCATTCCAGACATTTATTTGAATAGGGTGGTGGTTTTCAAGTGTGAAAAGTTCAAATATTTGGGATCAATTATCAACAGCGGGGCAACTGTTAATGACAACATCAATCAGCGTGTAAGCGTAGGGTGGATGAAGTGGCAGGAAAATTCTGCCATCTTCTGTGGCCGAAAAATGTCCCCTAAGCTGAAAGGAAGGATCTACATCGCAGATGTGCATCCGGCGCTCACATAATACAATGCTGGACAATGTACAAAAAAGCATGAGCGCAAGTTGACAGTAGCTGAGATGAAGATCCTTCGCATGACAGCAGGAGTAACAAAGCTTGATCGAATTAAAAGTTCCAGAATCCGAGTAAGCCTTCACGTCAATGAACCCATCTCGAAAAAATTGGAGCACGACCGACTCAGTTGGTTTTGTCGTGTTCAAAGGAGGGATCCTACAAACCCAGTCAAAAAGGCAATGGCAATCAACGTTCATTTACAATCGCGTAAAAGAGGCAGGCCTTAAAACTCCTGGATCACAAAAATGCAGAAACACCAGCATTTGATTAGCCTCAGTGATTCAAAATCGGGAGGCCTGAAGATATTTTTGAGGTCGAGCCGCTGAACCCCACAGGCGGACCAGTAGAAATGCAGTGAAGTGGGAGGGTTATGATCCCAATAATCCTGATCATACTAAAGTTGAAATGGAGAGAAGAGAAGAAAAAGATTGATCAAAATCGTTAGAGCCGATTTTGCGAAAACGAATTGAATTTAAATTTAAGAAAATCGTTATATGAAAAAAAAAGAATTACAAAAGTATGCCTTCCTCTGACACTGAGCGTCGATTTTTTGTTAACTCTATTCGTCTATGGAACTTTTTACAGCGTACTATTAAAAGAATTATTAACACAAAAAGGTTTAAAAATCAATTAAAAAGTATTTGACATTTCCGAATTTAACTTTATTTATCTTAATTGGATTATTTTAAATGTAGTATATAGTATTCAATTTAACATCATAAAAAAATTGTAAATATTTTTCGAATTCCCTTACTTTCTTCCCTCTTTACAAAAAAAGACCAAAATACTTTTCGAGAAACGCCAGACGCGAGATGTTACCCAAAAAGTCTTGAAGCAACTTCGTCTAACCATTTCGCCATACGGCTCCCATAGACGGATGACATTGGGGATCCGCTTTTTTGAGCTTATCTTCTCTATAGTCGTAATATCACCCCTTATACACAATTTGAGTTCGAAATTACAGCACGATCGCAATAACTTTCTCTTTAGTATACTAATGTGAACGATAAAGTTAAAACACCAAGATAGCGAAGGAAACCTAGTTACCGATGCGCAGGTAATAGTAGATGTATTTAAGCTGCATTTTCACCAGCTGGTAAATGGTCCAGTCTTTATTGACTCATCTCGCTACTCATATTCATGTACTCAGGTACATTCAAGACAGTTAGCATTGTAGCTTCCGGGCTGGAGAGGTCGAATAAAAAATGTAGCCCAAGTAGCCTAACGTCAACTACATTATATCGGTCATATCGAGCAAATGAACAATAGTTTTCCAGCGAAGAGAAAATATATTCGCAGAGGAGGCAGCGGTCAGCCTCAACCGCTGATAGAGTTATGAAACTTGGAGGGTATATTCCTTTAACCCTGTAGAAGCGCATTGAGAAGGGAATTTTAGATATAAGCCCTTTTGCTTTTTTAAATTATCAAAATCAAATGACGTCACAAGTTCGGTCATATGGCACAAACACAGCACGCACCGCACAGGTACTTATTTATATAAAGCACGTAGAATTTTCAGAAAAATATCATTGACAAAAACTGACATTTACATCAACAATGATAAGTTTAAAGCTGCTTTCCTATTTTTGTCGTATCGTACCGTATCATAGTCTTGCTAAAAAAAGAGCACACGATGCAAAATCAACGTGTAGAAAAAAGACTGGGCGTGCATGTGTGCACACGCTCCTATCCTCGTGTGTGAAAAGAACAACTATCGAGAATATTTTTGCTGTCCTCTGAGGCCTTAAATTTACTGGAGCTGTAAGAAAAGTGGCAATGTTATGGCCGAGGGGAGCGGAAAAAAGCAAACACAAGAATGAGTGCGTCTATTAGTATCGCTCGAATCGCTCAAACTTGAAATGTTTAAATTACGTGATTTAGGCTTTAAAGGGTAAATACTCCATGTAGCAGCTCAGTTTTACTGGAAAATCCATACTTTTCGAGGCAGTTGCTACGGATTCTTAGGAGAGCAATTTATTACCATTAATCGACCCTTTAAGAAATAGTAAAAGAGCAACTAGATCACCACCCAAGGGATCTGTGCCAAAATGAATCACCGGCCCTACGGTGCCGAAAGACGATGCGCGCGTAACTCGAGACTGAAAGCTTCTAGGAAAATGAAAAGCAAAAAACCGAGCGAAATGAGGAAATCGAAGTCAAGCTGTTCATGGTTAGATTTGAATAGTCGAAAAATATTAAAATTATCCTTAATATTGTGGTCAAAATTGAATCGGTGTGACAAAGGATTCTACTCGTTCCTCAGTATGAGCGTTGCAAAGGTTGCCCTTAGGTTTTGTGAAGGGTGTAATCTCGTCAGACTTCGTGGCGAATTCTGAGTCTAAGTGGAAGAACTTAACAAATTGCGTAATTTCTAGGAAGATTTGTCCCAAATACAAGAAACCTAGGTCTCATAACCTTATACAAAAAAAACCGTGCGGACGTTACTATGTTGGTGGGCGTAAGTATGGGTCACTGTGCAGTAGGCACCCATGCTGCTAAGGCAAAATTTAGATATTTCTAGCGAAGAGGACAAGTTCAGTTTTCAATGGATTTACATCGAATTTTTCCAACCTTAACAAGATCTCTTTTTGCATATCTCCGAAATTGCTTATCCAATGTCGTCAGTAAAGGCTCTAAACATACAACTATTTCCCTCCACTTGAGTAACATAGTATTTATGTTTATATCTTTTTAAGTTTCTGTCGTTCGCTGTTTGGTTTCTGATAGGGATAGGGGTTTATCGAATAAAAAAATTGATATAGATTTCTACCAAGGACGTTAATGGTAGTGCAAACGCAAACTGGTGGAGGTTGAAAAGAGCGTTATGTATGCACGAAAAACATGTTGCCTTTTGTATTTTTTGTGACATATGTAAAAATAGGGTGCCATTCTTTTGATTAAGGTTATGGATGGTTTTTTTTTCATGCAAAAAAAACTTATGAACTCGTCAATTAAAGGCTCCAAATTGTTTTAGATTACCCTTTCTTTTAGCTAAATATTGTTGGTGTTAATTTTGGTTGCACCACACGTTATTTGAAAGGAACAGATGGCTGGCAGAGAGGCAAGAACAATGTTTGGTACAGAATACTGAGCTTGTAGACACTACTTTAAGTATTAAAGCGAAACTCCAATACTCTGCCATTATCCCATTATCCATGCCACTTGCATCGCTAAAACCAAAAGACTTTACATCCTTAGTATGTGCGTAAATGACAAATTTCGTTGGAATGATCTATGCTTCACTTAAGCGATGCAAGAAATATTTCATCTCTTCATATCTGGCTAGAATTTATAAAGCGTTTCTTTTCGCCCCATTTTGGAGTACAACGCTCATATCTGGTCCGATGCACCAATTACTACATATTTGGAGCTACTTGACAGGATTTAAAAACCCGCGATAAAAGTTATTGGCGATCGAGGTTATAATGAACCCTCTTAGACATCGTCGCAATGTCTACTGTATATAGTTGTTGTCTTTCATTAAAAGTTTAAAGTGTTCTAACGTGCATTCTAACCCACAACAAATCAAGGGAAAGACTCGCTAAACGAGTGGAAATCAGTTCAACCTTAAGCCTATATTCGATGTGGGATGCTCTACCACGCTGTGTTTCCTTCACATTACAGTTAAGTTTAGACATTCATCTCCCCGTGTCACAAGTCGACACCCTCAAGCAACTAAGGCAATCGTAAAGTATTTTGGTTGATACTCTTTGTCGTTTTTTATAACAAAAAAATCTTCGAAGAACAGATTACATATTACAAATTCAAGAGAAACCCATCCAGACATGCATTTCTTGCTTTATGACGCATGTTCTAAGAGAAATTTACACAAAATAAGTGATTAAAGCTTTTCACCACAGTTTCCACGTTTTGTAATCAGACAACAAACCGAACTTTTAGCCCCTCTACCTTGTAATGGAAGAGCACATGTACATTAGGGTGGAGTCAAAATCGCTTTCTTGTGTGATATGTCCCAACAACTAGAATGCCGGCGTCTTACTACATTTAATGATAAAAACTTTGCTCTAGACCTCAAACTAATTTTGTATATGTCATTATCAATTTGTCAGTAAATAATTGTATATAATATACCCTATCCACCCTAATGCCGTCGTGTAAAGTAATAATTTAATAGAGTGGGACAGGATGGCAGACTGCTTGCCGGCATTTGATTAGCAGCGACCTATGACAATGTTGCGTACCATGTGCGTTTGTATACCTAAACATATAAGTTTTTAAGTAGCGGGAATCCGACCAAGTTGATAGTGATGAGATGGTGTGTGTTTGACGTCTATGCATGAGATATGTCGTTATATATATTTATTAAATGAACCAAAAAATATGTTGCTTGAAATGCACACAGGCAAGCACTTAACTTATACCCAATTCACACCGCACTGAAATTTGAGGTTTCCACAAAAAGATTTCGAAATCCCCTTTAAGCATTCACACCGAACATTACCTGGGCTACCTTTGGCGTTTCAGTCAGCCATCGGAAAATAAAATCGAATACACAATTATTGCGTTCAAGTTGCAAGTGCACTATAAGCTAGCAATGACGTATATGCTGCTCATATAGTTCGCGTGATCATCGTTCAAGAAATAGGTAAGCTGCCTCTTAAGTGACTTGGAGTTGACTTGTTACTAAGTTGAAAATCTTTCAACCGCTTGTATAGGGTTAAACTCCACTTCTCAGTTACTGGTGTCTTAGAAAGCACAACACCAAATCTTAGAACCAATTTTCTTGGAATTAACCAAGGAGCCAAAGTGTACTAGAATAACAAAACAAAACATAAAAAACATAAGAAAGGCTACAGTCCGCTTGGGGCGAACAGTATGATACCCTATCCTTATCCCTATGTGCCCCAAAGAAAAAATTCATAAAGAAGATGATAGATAGCATTTTATTTCATTCTATGAAATTTATACAAAAAAAAATATTTATTTTGAAAAAAACGCCCCCAAAAAGTGGGCGTGGCAAAAACTTTGTATGGGCGATATCTTGGAAAAAATATTGGCTAAATATATTGTTAAACATTTTTTTTCGATTTCTATGAAAATTTTCAAAGAAAACAGCATTTTAGTGAAAAACGCCCACAAAAAGTAGGCGTGGCAAAAACTTTATATGACAAATTTATAAAGGTAGGCAGTACCTACATATCTTGTGAAGGTTTTACAACTTTATCTCTCTAACTTAAGCCTTAAAACGGTTTTTTCTAAATTGTGGGCGTGGCAGTGGGCGGATTTAAAAACTTTTAACACTTTACCATTTCGGGACCCTAGGGAGTATATGCTCCAAATTTCAGCCTCCTAGCATAACTTTAAAGGCCTCAAAAGTTGATATGGACGGACGGACATTGCTAAATAGTCTTAGGATTTGGTCTACATCGAATATTAAGGGGAGTTACAAACTATGTGTCAAAATTAATATACCCTTAGGATAGGGTAAAAAAAATATATTTTTGTAAAAACGCCTCCAAAAAGTGGGCGTGGACAAAAACTTGTTATTGGCTATATATTGGATAAAATATTGCAAATATCTTATTAAACATTTTTTTCGGTTTCTATCGAGGAAACGAACGTATATACGAACGTTATATCACAATCACAGGTTTTTTACTGCGGGTGGCAGTGGACGTTATTTGAAAGGAACAGATGGCTGGCAGAGAGGCAAGAACAATGTTTGGTACAGAATACTGAGCTTGTAGACACTACTTTAAGTATTAAAGCGAAACTCCAATACTCTGCCATTATCCCATTATCCATGCCACTTGCATCGCTAAAACCAAAAGACTTTACATCCTTAGTATGTGCGTAAATGACAAATTTCGTTGGAATGATCTATGCTTCACTTAAGCGATGCAAGAAATATTTCATCTCTTCATATCTGGCTAGAATTTATAAAGCGTTTCTTTTCGCCCCATTTTGGAGTACAACGCTCATATCTGGTCCGATGCACCAATTACTACATATTTGGAGCTACTTGACAGGATTTAAAAACCCGCGATAAAAGTTATTGGCGATCGAGGTTATAATGAACCCTCTTAGACATCGTCGCAATGTCTACTGTATATAGTTGTTGTCTTTCATTAAAAGTTTAAAGTGTTCTAACGTGCATTCTAACCCACAACAAATCAAGGGAAAGACTCGCTAAACGAGTGGAAATCAGTTCAACCTTAAGCCTATATTCGATGTGGGATGCTCTACCACGCTGTGTTTCCTTCACATTACAGTTAAGTTTAGACATTCATCTCCCCGTGTCACAAGTCGACACCCTCAAGCAACTAAGGCAATCGTAAAGTATTTTGGTTGATACTCTTTGTCGTTTTTTATAACAAAAAAATCTTCGAAGAACAGATTACATATTACAAATTCAAGAGAAACCCATCCAGACATGCATTTCTTGCTTTATGACGCATCTTCTAAGAGAAATTTACACAAAATAAGTGATTAAAGCTTTTCACCACAGTTTCCACGTTTTGTAATCAGATAACAAACCGAACTTTTAGCCCCTCTACCTTGTAATGGAAGAGCACATGTACATTAGGGTGGAGTCAAAATCGCTTTCTTGTGTGATATGTCCCAACAACTAGAATGCCGGCGTCTTACTACATTTAATGATAAAAACTTTGCTCTAGACCTCAAACTAAGTTTGTATATGTCATTATCAATTTGTCAGTAAATAATTGTATATAATATACCCTATCCACCCTAATGCCGTCGTGTAAAGTAATAATTTAATAGAGTGGGACAGGATGGCAGACTGCTTGCCGGCATTTGATTAGCAGCGACCTATGACAATGTTGCGTACCATGTGCGTTTGTATACCTAAACATATAAGTTTTTAAGTAGCGGGAATCCGACCAAGTTGATAGTGATGAGATGGTGTGTGTTTGACGTCTATGCATGAGATATGTCGTTATATATATTTATTAAATGAACCAAAAAATATGTTGCTTGAAATGCACACAGGCAAGCACTTAACTTATACCCAATTCACACCGCACTGAAATTTGAGGTTTCCACAAAAAGATTTCGAAATCCCCTTTAAGCATTCACACCGAACATTACCTGGGCTACCTTTGGCGTTTCAGTCAGCCATCGGAAAATAAAATCGAATACACAATTATTGCGTTCAAGTTGCAAGTGCACTATAAGCTAGCAATGGCGTATATGCTGCTCATATAGTTCGCGTGATCATCGTTCAAGAAATAGGTAAGCTGCCTCTTAAGTGACTTGGAGTTGACTTGTTACTAAGTTGAAAATCTTTCAACCGCTTGTATAGGGTTAAACTCCACTTCTCAGTTACTGGTGTCTTAGAAAGCACAACACCAAATCTTAGAACCAATTTTCTTGGAATTAACCAAGGAGCCAAAGTGTACTAGAATAACAAAACAAAACATAAAAAACATAAGGAAAGGCTACAGTCCGCTTGGGGCGAACAGTATGATACCCTATCCTTATCCCTATGTGCCCCAAAGAAAAAATTCATAAAGAAGATGATAGATAGCATTTTATTTCATTCTATGAAATTTATACAAAAAAAAATATTTATTTTGAAAAAAACGCCCCCAAAAAGTGGGCGTGGCAAAAACTTTTTATGGGCGATATATTGGAAAAAATATTGGCTAAATATATTGTTAAACATTTTTTTTCGATTTCTATGAAAATTTTCAAAGAAAACAGCATTTTAGTGAAAAACGCCCACAAAAGGTAGGCGTGGCAAAAAACTTTATATGACAAATTTATAAAGGTAGGCAGTACCTACATATGTTGTGAGGGTTTTACAACTTTATCTCTCTAACTTAAGCCTTAAAACGGTTTTTTCTAAATTGTGGGCGTGGCAGTGGGCGGATTTAAAAACTTTTAACACTTTACCATTTCGGGACCCTAGGGAGTATATGCTCCAAATTTCAGCCTCCTAGCATAACTTTAAAGGCCTCAAAAGTTGATATGGACGGACGGACATTGCTAAATAGTCTTAGGATTTGGTCTACATCGAATATTAAGGGGAGTTACAAACTATGTGTCAAAATTAATATACCCTTAGGATAGGGTAAAAAAAATATATTTTTGTAAAAACGCCTCCAAAAAGTGGGCGTGGACAAAAACTTGTTATTGGCTATATATTGGATAAAATATTGCAAATATCTTATTAAACATTTTTTTCGGTTTCTATCGAGGAAACGAACGTATATACGAACGTTATATCACAATCACAGGTTTTTTACTGCGGGTGGCAGTGGACGTTATTTGAAAGGAACAGATGGCTGGCAGAGAGGCAAGAACAATGTTTGGTACAGAATACTGAGCTTGTAGACACTACTTTAAGTATTAAAGCGAAACTCCAATACTCTGCCATTATCCCATTATCCATGCCACTTGCATCGCTAAAACCAAAAGACTTTACATCCTTAGTATGTGCGTAAATGACAAATTTCGTTGGAATGATCTATGCTTCACTTAAGCGATGCAAGAAATATTTCATCTCTTCATATCTGGCTAGAATTTATAAAGCGTTTCTTTTCGCCCCATTTTGGAGTACAACGCTCATATCTGGTCCGATGCACCAATTACTACATATTTGGAGCTACTTGACAGGATTTAAAAACCCGCGATAAAAGTTATTGGCGATCGAGGTTATAATGAACCCTCTTAGACATCGTCGCAATGTCTACTGTATATAGTTGTTGTCTTTCATTAAAAGTTTAAAGTGTTCTAACGTGCATTCTAACCCACAACAAATCAAGGGAAAGACTCGCTAAACGAGTGGAAATCAGTTCAACCTTAAGCCTATATTCGATGTGGGATGCTCTACCACGCTGTGTTTCCTTCACATTACAGTTAAGTTTAGACATTCATCTCCCCGTGTCACAAGTCGACACCCTCAAGCAACTAAGGCAATCGTAAAGTATTTTGGTTGATACTCTTTGTCGTTTTTTATAACAAAAAAATCTTCGAAGAACAGATTACATATTACAAATTCAAGAGAAACCCATCCAGACATGCATTTCTTGCTTTATGACGCATCTTCTAAGAGAAATTTACACAAAATAAGTGATTAAAGCTTTTCACCACAGTTTCCACGTTTTGTAATCAGATAACAAACCGAACTTTTAGCCCCTCTACCTTGTAATGGAAGAGCACATGTACATTAGGGTGGAGTCAAAATCGCTTTCTTGTGTGATATGTCCCAACAACTAGAATGCCGGCGTCTTACTACATTTAATGATAAAAACTTTGCTCTAGACCTCAAACTAAGTTTGTATATGTCATTATCAATTTGTCAGTAAATAATTGTATATAATATACCCTATCCACCCTAATGCCGTCGTGTAAAGTAATAATTTAATAGAGTGGGACAGGATGGCAGACTGCTTGCCGGCATTTGATTAGCAGCGACCTATGACAATGTTGCGTACCATGTGCGTTTGTATACCTAAACATATAAGTTTTTAAGTAGCGGGAATCCGACCAAGTTGATAGTGATGAGATGGTGTGTGTTTGACGTCTATGCATGAGATATGTCGTTATATATATTTATTAAATGAACCAAAAAATATGTTGCTTGAAATGCACACAGGCAAGCACTTAACTTATACCCAATTCACACCGCACTGAAATTTGAGGTTTCCACAAAAAGATTTCGAAATCCCCTTTAAGCATTCACACCGAACATTACCTGGGCTACCTTTGGCGTTTCAGTCAGCCATCGGAAAATAAAATCGAATACACAATTATTGCGTTCAAGTTGCAAGTGCACTATAAGCTAGCAATGGCGTATATGCTGCTCATATAGTTCGCGTGATCATCGTTCAAGAAATAGGTAAGCTGCCTCTTAAGTGACTTGGAGTTGACTTGTTACTAAGTTGAAAATCTTTCAACCGCTTGTATAGGGTTAAACTCCACTTCTCAGTTACTGGTGTCTTAGAAAGCACAACACCAAATCTTAGAACCAATTTTCTTGGAATTAACCAAGGAGCCAAAGTGTACTAGAATAACAAAACAAAACATAAAAAACATAAGGAAAGGCTACAGTCCGCTTGGGGCGAACAGTATGATACCCTATCCTTATCCCTATGTGCCCCAAAGAAAAAATTCATAAAGAAGATGATAGATAGCATTTTATTTCATTCTATGAAATTTATACAAAAAAAAATATTTATTTTGAAAAAAACGCCCCCAAAAAGTGGGCGTGGCAAAAACTTTTTATGGGCGATATATTGGAAAAAATATTGGCTAAATATATTGTTAAACATTTTTTTTCGATTTCTATGAAAATTTTCAAAGAAAACAGCATTTTAGTGAAAAACGCCCACAAAAGGTAGGCGTGGCAAAAAACTTTATATGACAAATTTATAAAGGTAGGCAGTACCTACATATGTTGTGAGGGTTTTACAACTTTATCTCTCTAACTTAAGCCTTAAAACGGTTTTTTCTAAATTGTGGGCGTGGCAGTGGGCGGATTTAAAAACTTTTAACACTTTACCATTTCGGGACCCTAGGGAGTATATGCTCCAAATTTCAGCCTCCTAGCATAACTTTAAAGGCCTCAAAAGTTGATATGGACGGACGGACATTGCTAAATAGTCTTAGGATTTGGTCTACATCGAATATTAAGGGGTGTTACAAACTATGTGTCAAAATTAATATACCCTTAGGATAGGGTAAAAAAAATATTTTTTTGTAAAAACGCCTCCAAAAAGTGGGCGTGGACAAAAACTTGTTATTGGCTATATATTGGATAAAATATTGCCTAAATATCTTATTAAACATTTTTTTCGGTTTCTATCGAGGAAACGAACGTATATACGAACGTTATATCACAAGGTTTTTTACTGCGGGTGGCAGTGGACGTATTTGAAAAATTTTAAGGATCTAGGGAGTATATGTTCGAAATTTCAGCTTCCTAGCATAAATTTAAAGGCCTCAAAAATTTATACGGACGGACGGACGGACATTGCTAATGCTAAATAGTCTTAGGTTTTGGTCCTGATCATATACACATACATATTTCGTAGACCCCTAACTACGATGAATATTAAGGGGTGTTACAAACAATGTGTCAAAATTAATATACCCTTAGGATAGGGTATAAGAACACGACCATAAACTTACCATCAGATTACATTCGGATTTCGAAAGATGCCCGAAAAAAAAATCCTTACAAAGTTCTTTCCCTCAAATACAATTTCTTATAAATTGTCAGCCCTGGTCAGTGAATAGTGCAAGTAAACAAAGCAGAGAAATTTAGATGAAGAATGATGAAGAATTATCTGCTATTATTCTAAAATTGAGAGTGTATTTTACGCAAAGCAATTTAACCAGAAGCTCGAGTGCAGATAAAATATCCAGTGGCTTAGCTGAAAAGTTAATTCATGTGCTCGTCAAGACAACTGAGGTGTAAAAATGACAATTAAACATCAGGGAAATCAAAAGGCCTAAAAGGTTTTTGTCCTTAATTAACTTAAAGACGGTGGTTCAGGGTTTGTATAATTTCGAAAATCCTAAAAATATGCAACACACTCCAAGTAGGAGTACAGACTTAACAACTTGTCGACAAACTTGGTATACAAGAAATAGAGACCCACGTATATGAGTTTTCATTGAAGATATGTGAACTTTCAAGTGAAAACGAAGCACTCAAGGAAGAAGTAAAACAGCTCAAAGAGGACCGAGATAAGGATAAATGACAAATTATTAAACTGAAAGACCAAATCAAAAGAAAAAATCTTATAGTTAGAAGCGTCGAATCACAAGAGTCCCCAACTGAAGCTGTCGAAATAAAGTAGAAAAACTGTCTGCAGTGAAAAACTCCAAATAACAACGCCAATCGAAATCGAATACGCCAAGAAAATGTTTATAATGAAAAATGTCATTGCTAGCCAAGATGAGAACAGAGAGCATGGTACAACAGGTGCCGAAACAGGAAGGTTCATACCTCGGAACAGGAAATGCGTAAAAAAATTATGTTGACGATAAAAGGCTTAACTACATTCGGTAAAAAGTGCAAAAACTGACTTTTTCAAAGCTCACATATACACGCTGATGTCCCCTCGTATTCAGAAACTGGACTAGGTATCTATTTTGACTTTTAAAAGCTCTAAGAAAGCAAAAAACAGGAAGAATTTGCCAACGAAAAAAAGAAACATTTGCATCAGAGTCAGCTAAGCGTAAGATCATCTGTCCAACGTAATTGGCAGTGCACGTCTTATGGGGAAGCTTTTTAAAAATCAGTAGCGTGCCATATTTTTCTACCATTCTAAATTGAAAGAAACCCCTTATAAAGTGTTTACCCTTCAGTGAATTTCCAATTGCATCTGAGACGTAGATCCACCACGCACATTTGAGTGTGCACTGGCATGTGGCTGCTGCTATTCAACGCTCATTTAATTTATGTGCATTCAGAATTACCAATGTCCGTTTGGTGAATCGTTCAGCTTTTTTTCTTGGGTTTCTGTTGAGGAGCTTTAGGTTTTAGAGCTTTGAACAAAAGGTCTTAATCATAAGTGTTATCGTGGAGGTCTCTTTTTTGATCATTGACATTTCCTTTAATGTGATGAGAATATGTTAAAATGCAGTTACAAATTAGTAATCTGTTTTCTTTAAGGAAAAATATTATTTGCGTTTGTTTTGTTTGTTAGAAAAGGCTTTAAATTCATCCAAAGACTTAAGTGAAAAAAAAAAGAAATTGTTGACGAAACAAAAAAAAAATTCATCAAAATTTGAAAAATAAAACAGTAACTGCGAATCAAGTAGGTGATATTTTTTCTGGGTAAACGAACAGTTTATAGACCTCTTAACAAAAATAGGTCACAACTCGCCACCAAAGAAGAAAACCCAATCTGATTTAAAAGAAAAGTAGATGATTTCAATAAGTGTGCCATCAGGCAAATTGTGCATCAACTTTTTCCAAATAACGAACTTACGACGCTGGATAAAATAGGTATGAAATTTTAGCAATGCAAACATCACTAAAAGTAGCAGGTCGCCTCTGCATACGGATTTAAAAATTAAAGTGAGTTTTTAATTTGCAAATCTTCAGCGAAACAGCATAACATAAATTTAATAAATAAATAAATTTAATAAATAAATAATTTGAAAAATTTGTTTTATTTTTTATTAATAAAACAATTAAAATGAAAATTTCAATCTAAAAAAAAGCATGGTAACCGAACATAATATTCTTTTAGGTTTTTGCTGATTTAAAATCCTTAGTACGGAAACCCTGTAAAGGCTTTTGTTAGAATAGCACCTTACGGAAAACAAAAGAGTGCGAATTAGAGGCAAACATCCCTATTTTCCCTGTACTGACAATTTATGTTGGACAGAGTATAGTGACCGCTTTTTTGTGTAAATGTTTTAGTTTGTTTTTCGAACTTTCCCAAAGTGTGCCACTTTGTTTATGCTTTCTTAGATTCTTATTCCAGTTTCTGAATACGACGGGACAGAACGTGTGTATGTGACCTTTGAAAAAGTCACTTTTTGCCGAATGTAGTTAAGCCTTTAGACGTACCTCTAACTTCCAAGTGAAACAATTTGTTAAAGTTTGAAAAAAAAAACTAATACATTTACACAAAAAAGCTGTCACTAGTTACTGATCTTACTCTTAAATGACACAAAAAAGCTAAAGAAGATGATGGATAGCATTTTATTTACTATGAAACTTATAAAAAAAAATATTTTTTTGTAAAAACGCCCCCAAAAAGTGGATGTGGGACTTTGTATGGGCGATATATTGGAAAAAATATTGCTTAACATTTTTTTTCGATTTCTATGAAAATTTTCAATGAAAACAGCATTTTAGTGAAAAACGCAAAAAAAAAAATTAAAGGCGTGACAAAAAACTTTATATGACAAATTTAAAAAGGTGGGCAGTACCTACTTATCTTGTAAAGTTTGTAAAACTTTATCTCTCTAACTTAAAACGGGGTTTTTCTAAATTGTTGGCGTTGCAGTTAACCATTATTACTTAGGTATTTACTTAGTCAATCAAGGAATACAAACAGCTCTTATAGACTTAGAAAATTACAATAAACAAAATTGTGTGTTTTAGAGTGTTTTTTTAGAGGTTGGTTTTTCAAATAGAGATAAAGCTGACATTTTGTGGTCAAATCTGGCAACTGTAATGTCATTTATGTTCAGTTTGGTTTGCACATTTCATCATGAGCAGGTTGATAAATGAACAACGCTTGCAAATCGTGCAAATTTATTTCGAAAATAATCGTTCAGTTCGCGAAGTTTACAACAAAATTTTGTTCATTGATGAGGCTCATTTTGGGTTGAGTGGCTACGTCAACAAGCAAAATTGCCGCATTTAGGGTGAGAATTGATTTGGAGAGAATCCACATGAGACCCTTGAAACGCCATTACATCCACAAAAACTGACTGTTTGGTGTGCTCTATGGGCTGGTGGAGTCATTGGGCCATACTTCTTCCGAAATGATGCTGGGGAGTCAGTTACCGTTAATGGAGACCTGTATAGAGCCATGATAACTGACAATTTTGTTCCCGAATTGGATGGCATGAATGTGAAAGAGATGTGGTTCCAACAAGACGGCGCTACATGCCACAGATCGCACATCACAATCGATTTATTGAAGGAAACATTCGATGAGCGCATAGATTCGCGGAATGGACCTGTCAATTGGCCACCAAGATCGTGTGATTTGACACCATTGCATTATTTTCTTTGAGGATATGTGAAGTCCCTCGCCTACGCCAACAAACCAGAAACGTTAGGGGATTTGGAAGCCAACATTCGTGGCGTTATTGCCGCCATACAGCCCCAAATGCTTGAAAAAGTGGTTAAAAATTGGACCTCTAGACTTGTCTTTATTCGAACCAGCCGCAGTGGCCACATGCCCGAAATCATATTGAAACATTAACGGCATAAAATTATCCTTCCAATAAAGCCGAATTGATGGGCATTAAAACGATTTTCTTGTGTTTTATTTCAATTAGAACTTCTATACCTCTAAAAAAACCCTGTCTAAATGATCAATATCGGATAAGTGGTTCAGAAATGACACGGGGTTTAACGTACATTTGCTTGCATTTATGGCCATCGTAAAATTGAAAATACAGAAAAAGCACATTAAAACAAATGTCATTTCTGAACCACTTATCCGACAGGAATCAAGTTTATACTATTAAGTCGCAATATCAATACCCTAGATATGAGTGGAATTAAGTTTTCCAAATTGAATTATTTTAGAATTTCGTTCTCATGTTCAACTGCCTTGATCGAAAATCGAAACCCGACATATGTTAAGACCCGAGTTATTTTTGAACCACTTATTCGATACGGATCGAATATATACTATTCAGTAACAATATTCTCGCCCTACCTGGTAAAAAAAAGAACAAAAATATTTCATTGATATTCAAATTAATATTTATTTTTGTTAATTATTTGGGATTTCTTAAGAATTCATCGCAAAAGTCCACCGAAAACTTTTAAAATGGAATTTGGAAGCACTAGTCTATAGCGGCGATAGTTATATTCGCTAAGGCTAGCGTATATAGTCTAAACTGTTGTTGTATTTAACATAGAAATTGAAAATAAGCCTATATACGCTTACTAAAAAACACGGCTGATATGTGCCTTCTCTCCATTTAACGAAGAGATTATGATCAGGATTATAGGGATCATAACCCTCCCACTTCACTGCATTCCTACTAGTCCGCCTGTGGGGTTCGCCCTCAAAAAATATCTGTAGGCCTCCCGATTTTGAATCACCTCATCATTGAGGCCAATCAAATGCTGGTGTTTCTGCATTTGTGTGATCCAGGAGTTTTTAGGCCTGCCTCTTTTACGCGATTGTAAATGAACGTTGATTGCCATTGCGTTTTTGACTGTGTTCGTAGGATCCCTCCTCTGAACACGACAAAACCAACTGTGTCGGTCGTGCTCCAATTTTTTCGAGATGGGTCTTTAACATGAAGGCTTCCTCATTGCGTTTTTGACTGGGTTCGTAGGATCCCTCCTCTGAACACGACAAAACCAACTGTGTCGGTCATGCTCCAATTTTTTCGAGATGGGTCTTTAACATGAAGGCTTCCTCGGATTATAGAACTTCTAATTAGATCAAGCCTTGTTACTCCTGCTGTCATGCGAAGCATCTTCATTTCAGCTGCTGTCAACTTGTCCTCATACTTTTTGTACCTTGTCCAGCATTGTGAACCGTATGTGAGCGCTGGACGAACAACTGCAGTGTAGAGCCCTCCCTTTAGCTTAGGGGCTATTTTTCGGTCACAGAAGATGACAGAGTTTTCCTGCCACTTCATCCACCCTGCGCTTACACGCTGATTGATGTCGTCATCAACGGTTTCTTCGCTGTTGATCATTGATCCCAGATACTTGAACTTTTCACACTTAGGAACCACCACCCTATTCAAATAAATGTCTGGAATGGGTTGGCTTGGGTCAGAGAATGGGCAGTACAGATACTCATTCCCTTCTAAAACTTCCCCTCCCAAACATCAAGTGTTCGTTGCAGGGAAGTCTGATCATCACTTATGATGGCTCCATCGTCAGCAAAGAACAACTGACGCACTTTAGGGTCCGTCACTTTTTCGTCAAGCAGATAATCTAAGAACGTAATAAAGAGCAAAGGACTTAAGATACTTCCCTGGTGAACACCGACTTTATTGGAAATTCATCGGTGACTCCTGCGGAACATATGACTTTTATCTTTGCTCCCTCGTACATGTCCATGATCATCTGTACGTAGGTTTCAGGAACTCCTCGTTGTCCTGGAGCTACCCATATCAGACCTCTTGGTTGTCTATCGAATGTTTTATTTTTAAATAGACCAGAATCTTATGCAGATCCTTTAAGGAATTACGATGCTTTTCCATTATTATCCTTATACTTTGGATTACATCTGTGGTAGATTTTCCCGCGACAAACCCGCACTGGTCGTCAGACAGCCGTATTATTTGCCTTAAATGAACATCTCATACCCGCTCAACGATCTTAATGGTGTGTGACATCAACTTGATTGATAGGTTATTATCACCCTTTCCTTTGTGCCCATATTTTTTATAGAAGACTATCGTTCCTTTTGCAAAAAGAAGAAAAATTAAAAATATCCTTACTGAAGCTGAACTTCCAGCCGACCAAACTGTGAAAGCAACAGTAACAGAGCTTGTAATCACATTTTTACATGCTTAAATAGTGCTATATCCAATAAATTGTTTAAACCTCAAAAACAAGATCTTCTTACGACTTCGTGTTTGACACACCTACATCACCCACAACTACCTTATGAACTCGCAAATTATCATATGCGTAACAGCAATACAACGCTTAATATATAATCTTTGAATTTCCGACAATCATAAGACCACAAAACAACTTGGTTGGTAGTCGGGCTTACATCTGTTGGTTTTTATTTGGTCAGCACTACCACATCGAAAATACAAAATGTAGTGCAGATTCTAGACTGTCAAACCAAAACATGTAATGCCAGAGAAGAAACGAAAAACATGGTTAAATGGAAATTTGCAATTCAGTGCAAATCGCTAACTACGACATCGTCTATAGGCGCCTTCTATTTATTACGACGAAGTTCCCAAGTTTCAGCTAATATCCATATAAACCTATCGAATAGTTTCCCACGCAAAACATATTTATATTATATATACAATATGAGAGATTTGTCATTTCAATCTGAGTATAATAAAATAAGTCGTTAATATTATCCAAGTCTGATAGTACAATTAATTTCTTTTAACACGGGCTAGGCCGGGCATTTAGCTTTGACTAAAGATCATACAAATTGTGTACCAAAGAAAGCAAATGTTTCAAATTCTCAATTAAAATGTTATTTCAGGTACACCTTTCAGTGCTGTCTATCCGATCAATCATCGTGGCGACCCATCATCTCGTATGCAGCTGTCGTCTGGTGGCCAAATGTACTTGAACTGACAAAGGCCAACAAACAGCGTTACGCACATGCCAAACAATTGCAGTATTGCTGCATTGCTGGGCTCTCACCTCTACAGATCTTCATTAAGAAGACAGCTGCTATATGCGCCATATAGTTGCAACTCGAATATAGGTTTAAATCAGATGACCATGTGTGTCACCTAAAATTACTTAACTCCATCAGAGACTTGGACATGTTTTATTGCATCCCCCAAATTGTGTTTAGAGAAAGAAATAATGATCCGTTGAACCGTTAAAATGAACTACATTAAATACATCTGTTACGTAGCCGACGTGAAATACTTATGTGGTTATCAGGCTGGATATACATTTCCTTAACAATTGGTAAAACGTCTTCAAGTAATGCTACGTTTCCACCAAAAAATAAACCGAGATTAAGCACAAAAGACTAAAAATTAATCTTTCAGCGTTTCCACCCAAGAAAACAGATTAATCTGACGTTTGGCTCTTTCTCTCATCTTTACTTTAAAATTGAAAACGTAATTGACCTTCAAAAGAGAACAGATGTTTTTTCTTGAACGTCAAACAAAGCGAAAATAAAATTAAAATTAAATTAAAACGAAAACTGGTTGCTATATTTAATTGAGTGGAAAAAGAATGAGAATATTACTAGCCCACCATTTTACTCCTCAAACCAATATATTATATTTTTAATCTCGTGTTTAGCAGATTAAAATTTGTATGGCATTGTATGAGATTTAAAGTAGATTAAGGGCAGATTAACCTTAATCTCGGTTTAGTGCTTATTGGAAACGCAGCATAAGAGAAAGGTTTTCCGATCTTAAAAAAGATCTCATAAAATTTTAGCAGGAAGATTAACAAATCTCAATATGTGTTTAAGTTCCAGATCAAATAATCGTTTTATATATGCAAAGGGGCAAAGACTTCGCAAAGATGAAGGACATTAACAGGCTTTTTTTAATGCTGGCTGTCTCTTTGGAATGTGTCCAGAATAAACAAGAAAATAAATATAGTGAGTCAAAAAAGTATTGGCACACGGATTATTTTTGAAGAAAGTTTCTTTCAGTGGTAAACAAAAAGAAGAGGTTGAAGTTCGCTAAACTCCACGTTAATAAGCCGGAGAAATTTTGGAGTAATGTCGTATTCAGCGACGAGTCAAAATTCAACCTTTTTGGCTCAGATAGTTCACAAAAAATATGGCGAAAGCCCAACAAAGAGCTACAAGAAAACAACATCAGTAAAACAATTAAACACGGCGGTGGTAATGTTATGGTGGGGGTGCTTCGCTGCATCTGGAGTGGGCAATTTATATTTATATTTATAAATGAAAAAATGTTCCCAAGTGCTGAGAAGTTGTGATTAAAAGATCAGCAATGGTTGTTTCAGCAGGATAATGACCCGAAACACGCTTGATATCTGGTCCCATAATGGCTTATTTACTATTGCATACCGCCTCTACATAACCTCTAAATCATCACTAATTGAGGCCTTACCACTCAGGAAGTCTCCAACCTAGTGGGAAGTATGCGTCGACGCTTAGAAGCAGTCATACAAGTCAAGGGAAGCCCGACCAACTATAAGGGATATGATATTCGATACTGCAAAATTAAAAAAAAAATCGCACGTTTTGCGATTTATCGGAGAATCTGTCAAGCCTTGTAGTTAATCCAAAAAAGTGTCATTTCTGCCATCTCTGATGTTGGCTTCCACCAAAAAAAATACCCGTATCTTGGGACAAAACCCTTGCTCGATACACTACATTGTCAGCTAATTGGACAAGGGAATTTAAACAAAGTAATACGAAACAGGAAAAAAACCAAATATATATGTACTTACATTTTGCTGTGTTGTTGGCACCCTAATTGCTGATTACTACAATATCTTCGAACTAAATTCAGCGAATCGGTAACAATTCTTATCCTGTCGGAATTACAACGCAATAATTGTCGCGCAAACGTACGATTCCGCGTCTGCAAGCAGCCAGCGTTTCCCAATATCAATAACCAGAAATCGGCCACACCACGTGTACAATGTATTTCGCGAACAAACCTTCGTTTAAATACCGTTTGAAAGTAAACATGCGATGTGTCCCGCCCGAACTGACAATTATATTTAAGTATGTATGTATGTATGTAAGTGTATCAATGTTTTATCTGCGTTTCTCTGCGAATTCAATTTTAATTTAATATGCGTTGGTGAGCAGCGATAAAAGACAATGCGCACAAAACTCTAAAAATTATCACCGCCAAAGTCTTCCACACTACTATCACAGATGAGGATGAGGTGAGGAATAAAAATGGATAGGCATGTGTGTCTATAAATATTATTTTTCGTTGTTGAAGTGATAATCCTATGGCAAGTAGGTTAGTGTTCTTACCATCGACCATGGTAAGAACGCTACTGAATTGCCAAAATTGGCCAATTGTAGGGTTTTCAGTGTTGGGGAGATAGGTCTGCGTTATCTGAGTGCGTCCGAGTCGAAGTCACACACAAAATTTCGGTATTGTGTATGTCAGAAACGTAGTTGGATCGGCCGTGGAACTAATAGTAGAAAAGGTTATTAAACCGGACAACAAATGCAAGTGGTCAAATAGTGTTAAAATAAGGTCAATTAAGTATATAGGAAAAAAGCTTCACTCCTTATACCCCCAAAAACATTCTTGATTACAGCACAGAAACTTCAACGTTAGACCTATACAACTTAGTGCGAAATTATGTGATTAGAAAAAGGTGTTATACCCTTTTCACACCACATTGAAATCTGGGGTTTCGCAAAAACTCCTGAAACCTCCATCGAAATCAGGAGGTTTCTCATACATTACATAGATTTCCAAATCTCGTTATTGCGTGAGGTTTCAATGAAACCTTCTCAGAGTCTGGTTTCAATGGTGAGGTTGCCGCAGAAAAATCACCTTTTAACACATTCTACAAGTTCCACAAAACCGTTAACAAGTTGGCAGATTTTTAACTGTGTAACAATTCAACAGCAAGTTACATGTGATTCAGCTTACCGATTCCGTGAACGATGATCACGCGAATTATATGAGCATATACGCACTGTTAGCTTTCAGTGGACTTGCATTGCTCTTGCAACTTGAATGCAATACTCTTCGATGGCTGACTGCAACGTCAAACAAATCCCAGGTAGTGTTCGATGTGAATGCTGTAACGAGATTTCGAAATCTACGCAAAATATTTCTACATAAATTAACAAAGATCTGTCAAAAGCAGCTGAGTTTCTGCACCCTTAAAGGAAAATGTAGTAGAATCGTATATTTTTGGTACTAGTTTGGCAAGTTTTCTTACTTATTAAGACATAAACCTCGTTAAGTTAAAACATAGACGAAAATGGTTTAGAAGTCAGAATTTCAGCAAAGTTACATAAAAGTTGTATAAATACTTACGTTTAACTAACTTATGTTTAACTAAGAAACCTCTGAGAGGTGTTTTAGGGAAATTTAATAAATACGACTGTAAGATATCAGTGCGGTTGAATAGGGTATAAGGTTAAGATAAGATTTGAATTGGTTGAATAATTATCATTTCGCTGTCAAATGATCATATTTTGCAAGCAAAAAGTGCCAGAAATAGCATGTTTATAATTTTTTTTGAATGCAGTCTCATCTTACCTTAACTCTTAATCAGGCCTGTCAAGTGTTCCTTTCGTAGAAATCCCTGAAGGGATTCGAAAAAGCATTGCCTGATTTAAAATATTAGTTTCCATTTTCGAAGTCACCTGTATATGTCAAAATGAATAATCGAACAAAAGAAAGAAAAATCCCAGAACATTTTTAAAATGTTTGTAATATTGACTAAATTGTAAATATATATGCAATGAAGAATTTAACTGTCGAATATAATAAAATATTGCTTTCAAGTTAAAAATTCCCAAAAAAGGTTTTTCGTTACCTGGTAACCGAGTACTTTGTCAAATGCAAAAAAAAAAAAATAATAATTCAAAGAAGGCGACTACGGGACGCATGCAACATTTGAACGGAACTCTGTAAGTTGTCCTTGAAATTATTTAAAATTGTTGAAATAACTGTTACTTTTAGTCTACGACAGAAAAAACTTATCGTAGAGATTTCCACTATCGTAGCAGTTTTTCCACTACGAAGGGAATTTGTAATAGATTTTCCGGGATTCGTCGACATTTTTCTATTACGTCGTATCTCGTGATAGGTGTAAATATCGCTACAGGCGAACAACTTTATCTGTTCCAACAAAGATTTTTGATTTGACACATTAATACTAACATATATAACAAATAATGTAGTAGATCTATGTACTGATTTCCTTTTAACACTTGTTTATTATGAGTTAAATAATTATACAGATATTTGGATGTGAAGCAATAGCCCGACTCGACCGACTAGAATGGCCAACCATAAGTCAATTTGGTGGATGAAAAAAAATTAAAGTCGTGCTGAACGTGCATGAAGTCCAATATTTAAATTTATGATTACAAGTCGTTTGCTCCGTACCAACTATCCCTATTTGATAAAAACCACATCCAAGCAGATGATGTAGGGCAAGGCGATGACTTGATTGATTTTTCGCTATTTATATTCAAAATTGTCAAGTGGTGTTGAAACTGAAGAATCAAGTCAATCAATGAAAATGTTGCGCCCAATCACGGAACAGATCATTAGAAGGAGCTAATCAAGAATCGAACAAGCAAACATATTTCATTTCAATTTGAAATGTAGGAATATGTCGTTGAATATGAGAATATGTATTTCCAACCGCCGCACTGCAGATATGATGACGATGAAGGTTGAAGGGAGTTGGCGAAAATTAATATTATGTT
Source organism: Ferdinandea cuprea (assembly GCA_963576555.1). Classification (NCBI taxonomy): domain Eukaryota; kingdom Metazoa; phylum Arthropoda; class Insecta; order Diptera; family Syrphidae; genus Ferdinandea; species Ferdinandea cuprea. Next base: position 28,195,820 of record OY754962.1, read on the forward strand.
CTTAATCTAATCAAAGTTGAAGAATTAGCAAATGCATTACCAACAAGGTTTGATTCTGAACTTTAATGCAAAAGCAATTGTCCCTTTTTTGGAGAAGAAGTGTTATTTGACTACTAAACGAACATTTCAATTTATTTTTCCGAAAGGAATGTTTTTGTGTATATGTCCTATTGGCTAATATATTATGTCCTATTGGCTAATATTACTAAATGTCCTAGTTACGGTCTCACATTTCCTTGAAAATGAAAATGCTGCTGGGCACGAGACGGCATTAAATTCATATCATGAACTGCGCTTTCTATTTGCCCCATTTGAAGAAGTGATAATAAGTGATGTTTTGCCAGACATACCGCAGATGCCAATCAATTTTGCTACTGAAGAGAATGCGGATGTTTTTTCAACCGAAGACGTGGAACATCGCATATGTGAACAAAACGATGGTTTTTCTAACACGGTGAGGGTCCTAGAAAATGATACTAATTTGGGAGGGCAGGAACAAGCGGATGGGCTTTCTTTCGCCTCCGAGGAACTTCTCTCTCTTAAGATCAGAGATCATGTTGAGTTTCCAACTCCAGCTGCCGGGAACGAATATGAATTAATTTATTTGAGCATTTGTATGCTGATTGGAATCGTTGCTTGCGCTTTAGCTTGGTGGGGCAGAATAGCAGAATAGATGTTGAATGGCAGAAAAATATTTTAAATTTATTTTCAAGTAACTATAACTATAAATGTATACATTCCTTTTATTTTCATTAAAATTATAAGTATTACTTATTTATTACAACATTGCAAGAAATTGCAGAATTCGGATACTTGATAGATATATATACCTGTTTTATCAAAATTACTGTCAAATTTTTTTTTTGTAACTCTATTTAACGCTAAAGAAATTAAAAAAATTAAAAAGTGATTGTATTCCAGTAAAACTATTATTTTTATTTTATTTAAAACAATGTGGGGTTCGCCGAACAAAAAAATATTAGTACTATTAAGTTGTTTAATAAATATAATTTTTATTACACAAATTAGTTTTAATCCCAAATATGTTTTATTTGTTAATAACGTTCTGAGTTTCAAATTAAATTTTGATTCCTTTAAATTTTTTAATTAATATCGTTTCTATATATATCATTCCTTCGGGGAAATAATTTTTATCATAATGTTTATTTTATTGAAATCATATATATTACACAATCTATTTAAAACCATAACAAAACAAATACTTTTATAAAAGAATACAAAAGAATAAAAATTTTTAATTTAAGCTGTAAACACCGCCAATTTTTTCTTATTATTACTATACAATTTTTTCTTATACATAAATTCTATCATAATCAATTTTTTTTTTAATATCATTTCTATATATATATCATTTCTTCGAGGAAATAATGTTCACATAATGTTTACTTTATTGAAATCATATGCCCTTGATTTTTGTATATAAAATGTTATATACCTTATCAATTATTATAACTATACAATTTTTTAATTACTAAATATATAAAATGTTTTATAACATTAAAAGCCAAATAAATATTGTAATATTAATATAAAATAAGCATTGTAATATTACTAAAAATAAGAAACTTAATATACATTATTACTATTAATTATTATTAATATGAACCTCATCAATTATTATTACTATACATTTTTTTAATTACTATCATAGTAATTTCGTCGAGGATATAATGATCACATAATGTTTACTTTATTAAAATCATATATATTACAAAATCTATTTAAAACCATCACAAAACAAATCTTTTTATAAGCGAATAAAAATTTCTAATAATCAAATTAAAAAAAAATATTGAAATACAAATTTTTAATATAAGCTGTAAATACCACCAATTTTATCTTAAGTTAGAGCAGACGCAAATGCCCCTTGAGATTTTTGTATATAAAATGTTATATAACATTAAAAATAAAATAAGCTTTGTAATATTACTAAAAATAAGAAACTTAATATTCATTATTACCATTAATTATTATTAACTTGAACCTCATCAACTATTATTACTATACATTTTTTTAATTAATATCATAGTAATTTCTTCGAGGATATAATGTTCACATAATGTTTACTTTATTAAAATCATATATAATATTACAAAATCTATTTAAAACCATCACAAAACAAATATTTTTATAAGCGAATAAAAATTTCTAATAATCAAATTAAAAACAAATATTGAAATACAAATTTTTAATATAAGCTGTAAATACCACCAATTTTATCTTAAGTTAGAGCAGACGCAAATGCCCCTTGAGATTTTTTTATATAAAATGTTATATAACATTAAAAACAAAATATGCTTTGTAATATTACGAAAAATAAGAAACATAATATCCATTATTACCATTAATAATTATTAATTTGAACCTCATCAACTATTATTACTAAACATTTTTTTAATTGCTATCATAGTAATTTCTTCGAGGATATAATGTTCAAATAATGTTTACTTTATTAAAATCATATATATTACAAAATCTATTTAAAACCATCACAAACAATTATTTTTATAAGCGAATAAAAATTTCTAATAATCAAATTAAAAAAAAATTTAAAAAACAAATTTTTAATATAAGCTGTAAATACCACCAATTTTATCTTAAGTTAGAGCAGACGCAAATGCCCCTTAAGATTTTTGTATATAAAATGTTATATAACATTAAAAACAAAATAAGCTTTGTAATAGTACTAAAAGTAAGAAACTTAATATGCATTATTAACATTAATTATTACTTATTTGAACCTCATCAATTATTATTACCATACAATTTTTTAATTACTATCATATATATATATATTATTATCATATATATATATATTGTACCATACTACATTTTTTTAATTAATATCAAATCTATATATACATTATTTCCTCACTTCTTCGAGGAAATAATGTTTATCATAATGTTTACTTTATTGAAATCATATATATATTACAAAATCTATTTAAAACCATCACAAAACAAATCAAATTAAAAACAAAAATATTGGAGTACAAATCTTTAATATAAGCTGTAAATACCACCAATTTGATTTTAAGTTAGTGCAGACGCAAATGCCCCTTGATTTTTGTATATAAAATGTGATATAACATTAAAAGCCAAATAAATATTGTAATATTACTGATAATATGAATTTAATCTACAAGATTACTAATAATTATTATTAATATGAATATTATCAATTATTATAACTATACAATTTTTTAATTACTATCATATATATATATTGTACCATATTAAATTTTTTAAATAATATTATTTCTATATATATCATTTCTTCGAGGAAATAATGTTTATCATAATGTTTACTTTATTAAAATCATACATATTACAAAATCTATTTAAAACCATCACAAAACAAATATTTTTATAAGCGAATAAAAATTTCTAATAATCAAATTAAAAAAAAAAAATTGGAATACAAATTTTTAATATAAGCTGTAAATATATAAAATGTTATATAACATTAAAAGCCAAATAAACATTGTAATATTACTTAAAATAAGAAACTTAATATACATTTTTACTGCTAATTATTATTAATATGAACCTCATCAATTATTATTACTATACAATTTTTTAATTACTATCATATGTATATATTATTATCATATATATATATTGTACCATATTACATTTTTTTAATTAATATCAATTCTATATATATATCATTTCTTCGAGGAAATAATGTTCACATAATGTTTACTTTATTGAAATCATATATATTACAAAATCCATTTAAAACCATCACAAAACAAATATTTTTATAAGCGAATAAAAATTCCTAATAATCAAATTAAAAAAAAAGATATTGAAATACAAATTTTTAATATAACTGTAAATACCACCAATTTTATGTTAAGTTAGAGCAGACGGAAATGCCCTTAATTTGTGTATATAAAATGTTATATAACATTAAAAGCAAAATAAGCATTGTAATATTACTAAAAGTAAGAAACTTAATATACATTATTAACATTAATTATTACTTATTTGAACCTCATCAATTATTATTACCATACAATTTTTTAATTACTATCATATATATATATATATTATCATATATATGTATATATTGTACCATATTACATTTTTTTTAAATAATTTCAAATCTTTATATACATTATTTCCTCATTATTTATATAAAATGTTATATAACATTAAAAGCAAAATAAACATTGTAATAGTACTAATAATATGAGACTTAATCTACACGATTACTATGAATTATTATTAATATGAACCTTATTAATTATTATAACTTTACAATTTGTTTACCTCTCTCATTTAAATATATATGGTAACATGTTCAATTTTTTAATTAATATCATTTTTATATATATTATTCCCTTGAGGAAATAATGCTTATCATAATGTTTATATTATACAATCTTAAATCACAATGGAAAAATATATTTATAAACGTATTCGTTAAAATTTAAAAAAAATTAGAAATGTTAATACCGACAATTTTGCTTTAACTTGGTTAGAACGGAGTGCGGAAGTTTTTTGTTATAATTAAATGATTCTTAAAAAAAATTATTACTATAATTTTCTTTAATAAATATCATTTTAATAACACAAATTAATTTTAAATTTTTTTTTATATAAAATTTTTAATTACAATCATCACTATCACAAATACAAAATTATGTAACTAATAATAAAATAAAAAAAATTACATTTATTGTACAATATTTTCTAATGTTAATCAAAGCTTAAAAATTTACAAAAAAAAAAAATTATTGCCTGGCATCCCAAATTTTGTTATTATTTCTCAATTTCTTATAATTAAAAGTACGATAAAAAGCTATCAGAAAATTTCTTATCAACGGTTTAAAATTTAGGTATCAATTCGCGAATTCTAATTTTTTTTAAAAATATTTAAGGATTGCCAAAATATCTTTAAAAAAAACATTACAAGTTGAGGAGTGATACTTTAATTTGGGACCGTCGATTGGTGCGGTGACATAAAGCCGTGCGACATTAGTCAAAATTTGCGCTAATATTTAAATATAATTTTCTAATAATATGGCTTCATGTCACGGCACTCCGTCGATTTAAGTTCATTAAACCAAAATTACTTAATAACCCTGGTTAACACTGAATAATTTTTAAATTAATAAAAAAAAACTATTATCAATAAACCTAAAAAAGTTATTTGAATTGAAGCACTAAAATTAAATTTATTTTCTTAAAAAAAATTAGTTTTGTATAGGTTAAAAAATTTGACACACACTTATCAAATAATAAGACAAAATCAAAATTTGAATATTAATATTTTTATGTACTTTATATTTCAAAGATATTAAATTCAATTTTTCATTAAAAAATAATCAAATAAAATAAATAAAACTACTAAATTGCCAGAACGAATTTATTATTCAATCATCTCAATACCTTAAATGAACTTCTTCAGAATGCTCTCTCAACAAGCTTACAATCTGGACAGACCGTTGCGGGCTGTGGGTAAACCCACACAAAACCAAAGTTACCAGAAAAAACTTAACTGGAAATCTGATAAAGACAGACTTAGGAAAGCCACAGTTGCTCTTTTTGATATATCACCTAAAAAGAATTTGGCCACCCTGGTATTCTAAATCTATTTAAGACCCTTCCTAGAATAGAAATATATACTACTCCACACATCAGCCTCAGTTTGAAAGAATTCGCTAGTGTACTATTACATCCAGATCAATCTGGGACGAAAGTAATCTGGCATAAGATGAATCGATCCACATCTACACCGATCGATCAAAATATGATCAAGGGGTTTGTGGTGGCGTTTTTTCTGGTAGACTAAATTTAAGTCTCTCGTTTCGTCTTCGCAATCATTGCAGTGTGTTTCAGGCGGAAGTCATGTCGATTAAGAAAGGCTTATCTTAGCTGAAAAGAATATCCAAAATCTTCCCAGCCAAGCAGTCTTAAAATCACTAGACTCAGTTTTTCTAAACTCTGTAATGGCCCTATAATGCCGATCCTCTCTTAAAGAGATGTCAAAGGATGTCAATATTCACCTCTGCATGGTGCCAGGGCATAGAGATATTCTAGGGAACAACAAGGCCGACGAACTCGTCTCATTTTCTGTGTTCCTTATTTCGTAAAGCAACTTATAAGACTAAGTTATATAAAACTATACAATAGGTGAATAAGCCTAACGGAGTATATAAAACTGTTTCGCATTTCTGTATGGCTACAGTCGAAGTTAAGTAGACGTTTGTGTACAGAGAGTCAAAAGACTTTTCATACACAACAGTTTTCCCCTTTTTTTAAAAAAAAAAGTATGTAACCAAAATAAAAATGATACCAATTAGAAATAACTATATGATAAGCCGAAAATTCATGTGCTATCACAATTTAATCTTTTAGGGTTTTTAATAACTCTTTTCGGTCGGTATTTCCAATAATTTTCACATTAAATTACGCTAGCTTCTTTTTCTCTTTCTTATATCTCTCTTTATTTTCAGTTTTTTTTTACAAAATTCTTTATAGTTTTTTTTTTAAAAAAATAATTGTTTCGTTCAAACTGTTTTTTTAAGTGATTTATATGTTTTGATTACACTATTATTAAGACAAATTTCATAAATAAATCTTCTATTTTTTTTAATGGTTTTACGTGGAATCCATTTTACATGTTTCCAAAAATGTTTTTATACATTATTAAGTCATTAGGTTTAAATTTACATGAATTATCTAATCTTCCTTTTGGTCTTAAACTGTATTTATTTGACAAATTGTTTCTATATCTTCTATTAAATGATGAAATTTGCATTAAGGTATTTTTATTATTTAAAGAGTCCAATAAAGTCCTTGCCTTATAACTTAATAAAAGTTCGACAGGCGTGCAAGATTTTGATGTTGCTATGGTATTTCGATCAACTTAGTAATTGCTGTTCTTTCTGTGGAGTGGTCAATCAAAAATATTTTCAAATGCCTTTTGACAGTTTGTACATTTCTTTCGGCGATGCCGAATAAGGTGGTGATTTTGTTATCTAAATCCCGTATCGCGTGCCGAAATTATAAAACAAATTCGAATTGAAGGGTGGACCGTTGTCTGAAACTATTTCCGTGCATAAACCAAACACTGCCAAAAATTCTTCTAGCTTATCAATTACCGCATAGACATTGGTTTTGTGCATGATATTTATGTGTACGTACTTGCTGTATGAATCAACAAGTAATAAAAAGGTATTTCTACCAAAAAAGAAATCAATTCATGTGGACGCTTACCGGCCAATGTGATATTTTCTCTTTAAAATAATAATGCAATTGCTGGCATGTTATGCATAATTTTACAAATTCCTCAATAGCAATATCAATTTGTGGCCACCAAACATACTGGCAAGACAATTTCATTTGCATTTGAAAAATCCCAAGACGCAAGACACTAGGAACAACTGTCCTATCCATATAAAAAATACTATCATTTTCTAAGCTAAACTTAGTAAAATTTTCCAAACCATTTGTATAACTTCCTCAACAAATCTTTCAAATTCTTTCAACAAATTTTTCTTTCCTTCTTTTAGCCAGGATATTACTTTTCTAGGGAAGAGTATCTTAAGAAACAATGGGTGAATTTCATTGACGATTTAATTGATAGAATAGCCTCTACTATGGCTGCACTCTCAGTGGACCTTAAGCTAAAACTAGGAGCAAGGACTAGTGACGATCGGGGAAATTCAGTATTGATGGTTATGTTAGAAGAAGGGGGAATGGGTGTTGTTGGCACTTTAACAAATTTTCGTTAAGTACATCTTTACTGCCGATGTCGCGTAGTTTTTTCCAATGTTTTCGTCCTCCTAAAGACCCATTTAAACGACTGGAAAAGACTTGAGTCTTTACTTTCCTTATCTCTGTCACAACTTTATTACGAAGGACGCAGTAAGTACGTCGAAGGTCTTGCAATCGGTATCGCCTTCACATTTTAAAAGCTTGATCACGCTGCGTCATTAAGAAACGAATATTTGTAGTGAGCCACGATGGCTGATTTTGGCCTACGACTTTTGTCATCATTGGAACAAAGTTGTAGTATAACCTCCTTATGTTTTCAATTTATTGTTCGGACGATGGCCTGTAGTATATGTATTCCCAATTTGTTGTTCTTGCATATTGCTATAAAGTTGAGATATTTTATTTTTCATATTTGGAGCAGAGAGTTGATCGTAAAGGGCGACTTTTTTATTTTCGCTAACCCAAAATAGATTCGTGTTTACGGATCGTAGATTGAATAAATAGCCCATCAGTGAGGTCATTCTACCTTAATATGTTGTTGTTGAAGTCTCCGCACATTATTATATTGGGACACGTAAGTGATAAATCTTCTAACAATATCAATAAGGGTGAGAAATGTATGCTACTATTTGGCCTTTAAACAGCGCCAACGAGAAGTTTACCATACGGACCAACAATGTCAACAAACAAGTACTCTATTCCACTATTGGCCTCCGAATTGCACCTCCTTTTGCATTTAATATGTTCTCGAACGAATAAAGCCACACCCCACGACTTACCCTATCACACGAAATGGTTTGTTATATCCTCCCAATGAACACATTTTATCGTTGATGTTTATGGACAACCATGTTTCGGAGACGCAAACAACATCTATCCCTGATTTTTTTTAAATATATTCCGAAACTCATCTATCTTAGGTAATAAACATTGAGCGTAAATATGACATACCCTTAAAACTTTTTGTGTTCGATATATTGGAAAAAATATTGACTAAATATATTGTTAAACATTTTTTTTCGATTTCTATGAAAATTTTCAAAGAAAACAGCATTTTAGTGAAAAACTCCCACAAAAAGTAAGCGTGGCAAAAATCTTTATATGTCAAATTTATAAAAGTAGGCAGTACCTACATATCTTGTGAAGGTTTTACAACTTTATCTCTCTAACTTAAGCCTTAAAAGGGTTTTTTCTAAATTGTGGGCGTGGCAGTGGGCGGATTTAAAAACGTTTCACTCTTTACCATTTCGGGAACCTAGGGAGTATATGCTCCAAATTTCAGCCTCCTAGCATAACTTCAAAGGCCTCAAAAGTTGATACGGACGGACGGACGGACGGACATTGCTAAATAGTCTTAGGATTTGATCCTGATCATAAATATATATACTTTTATGGGTCTACAACGAATATTAAGGGTTGTTACAAACTATGTGTCAAAATTAATATACCCTTAGGATAGTGTATAAAAATCAATTGCTTAATTCAGCTTAATACATTCTTAATCATCTATTGGTCTGGCAATTTCTTCCAACGTCATCAAAGATTCCACAGGAACGCCATTGTGAGATACTGATAAATAATACAATGTAGCGAATTTTAGCGACTTTTCACACCGCACAAACTAGATATGCTATCCAAAAAAGTGTCAGATCATCGGGCAGATCCGACTTATTTACACTACATTTGATTGGTTGCACATCCCAATGTCTGTTGAGGATTTTTTGTACTGTTGCATTCTGTATTCAACTTATGCCCAGTACAGTACATACAGCATTTCATAAGATCTTTGTAATTGAAGTCGTTAATTGTTACTGTCGTTCTTTGAAAATATTAATTTCGGTGTTATTTTTTTACACGGTATGTGCGATAAATACATATGTACCTACATTAAGAATTAAAAAAAAAAAGAATAGTTAAAGCCAGTGACGCTATTATATAATATAACAAAGAGGAATCAATTAAAAGTGCTCAACAGCTGACCTAACTGTTATTTGCAAGACGTCATAAGCAAAATTGGAAAGCCACGACTATCGCAAACTGATTTAACAGCTAGAATTGCCGGGGCATCAGCTTCAAATTTTAATTTAGGAAGTGGTAGTAGCCAGGACCGATAAATCTATATTTGAGTTGGAAATTTATTTGTAATTCATTTTTTCTTTTTCCAAATAATTTATCTTGAATTTAGTTATTGTTTTTTTTTCATTTGTTTTAATAAATAATAATATACTTCAAATAAAAATACCTACTTTTTTTATCAACTTTCTTTTCTTTCTTTCAGAGAAAGATCTATGAACATATCTAGCAGATTTTGTTTTCACTTAGCATCAACGCCATCAATAGATCCATCTTTTAAATGTTAAAGACATGTTGAGTCCTCCAGTTTTACATCAAACATTTTTAAATGTGATAAATGAAACATAAGGAAATATAAGAAAATGTTTACAACGCTTAAAAGTTGCTGGAGCGACTCTAAATGCATTACAGACAATCGGGATTGTGTCGGCAGTTGTTTAGATTTCACATATTGTCCAGTATCGGGTTTATCCTCCTTAGACCTATGCCAAAAGAACGCATTTGTTTGTTGATTTTATTCGATTTTCGGGCTTATATATGATATGATAAAAAACTAATATTAACAACATTTTTAAATAAGCATTTCGAATTTTGCATTTTTACCTGTATAGTTACTTTTTCGCTGGGAGGAAATTAAGTAACTATATGCAATGGCCGACTGAGATACAAGTAACGCATAGCACCAAGTGCCATCTAAAAATTATTGTAGCAATATGAATCCCAACACTTGGTGTTAAAATACATAAAGGTACACATATGTATTACCTACGCTCTGAAGAGGTAATAATTTGACTAATTTGAGTATTTTCAATATAAGAGTAATTTTCAATGACTGAAAGAGCAGAGAAGGGTTTTATCGGAAAAAGAAAGAGAGCTCTGAAATAGCAACAACAACTTTGTTTTCTTGTTAAATGAAAATCATTCCTTTTTTTATTTGATTTCATACTCAAGATTTTTCTAATTTATTATTGGATAGACAGTGTCTCTATGACGAACCGTAATAACTCAAAACATGAATTTTGGTGCTTATGACTTTTTTTGCTTAACACTGGCGTATGGCGAAACGATTGCACCTTGGTTTTGCAGAATTTCGATTTATTATTGGATTATTTTTGATGCCTATAAATATTATTAGTTCCCCTTCACATAGGTACATCGACCATTGACAGAAGCAGTAGGTACTGGGCTACCAAAAAAAAACTCCAATCAAAATTGGAATCCCATCAAACAGGCCGGAGAAAACAGGTCAATTGAACGAGATCAAATGGGTTGCCGACGATCTGAACCTGCTCGGTCCAGACAATAAAGTCTACAGACTGTACGGAACTGTGTTGGTAAAACAATATTTAGTTAGGTAGAAGATTCCCATCAAAAAATCGGCAAACGTATCAAGTACATTTCCAAAGAACTCAAATCGTCAAATAAAACTCTATGGAATTGCTTCAGCAGCAATATGTACTAATTCGCTGTTGCTAAAACTTAAGTAGCGCAAATAGAGCATGTGCGCCGTTTTAAAACCTACCACAAATTTTCGAGAAATATTTCTGTTCAAAATTGCCCACAGCCGTCATGCGCGACATACATATATCTTTAGCCCTGTAAATCAATATAATCACTCAAAGCCCACATCCGTGACCTTTTTGATAAAAAAAAAAATCGCCTGTAATGAATTCGAATGTCATTAAAACAGCAATAGTAAGTATGTATGTATGTTCAACGGCGATCGTAAAAGTCATTAGTTTCTGAAAACTTTGTTTAATGGATAAAAAGCCAACACATTATATATTTTGTAGATCATAATGTACATGCCCTTTTTTAATTTGAATAAAAACTTTGTGTTATACTCAACAATATGATTATTTCTGGTCTTTAGAGCGAAACAGTTTCGTGTTATAAGCGGCACATAGACGGTCGTAAAATTTCTTCTTCTCATCATCGAATGCGACATTCGTCGCGTCATAATGGCGCATTTCGATGGAATTCTGTTGTTGTTAATTTGACCTACTTTATAACACACCGACGAACAGGAAGAGGGGCTGTGTCTTCATTTTTGGTTTCAATGGCAGGTTGCAATGTTTTTGTTCTTTGTTTTCCTTCGCTCACAGTATTTGGTGCGATAATTATTTCAAGAGCCCTTAGTACTAAGTATTCCTAATCTGAATATGTGTAAACTGAAACGCTCTTCTCCCTCATTTCTTCACGCTTCTTCAATGCGATATTCTTTCAAATATTGGGACAGTGCCCTACATAGCAAAATGCACTCCGAATCCAGTTCACCACTAAAGGGGTCCTATATGAAGCAACGATTACCCTTCGTCACGAAATTTAGTACCATAAATCATTACATAGCCACAGACTCAAATGCCGCGAGTCGCTAAAGAGTTTTACGATCGCTGTTATTTATGAGCCCAAAAAAGGCGACAATAAGGCATAGGCTTACGTCACACTTCATCGTGAATATAGTACGTTCTTGTATTCTAATTTAACAGGCAATGTATTCTCCGCATCTGTTGCTGAGACGTGACATAAAGACTTGTATTTATGTATATATGTATATGACAATTGCACCAGGAACTATTAAAATCCAGGGAATTGACTTACAAAGCAATACATAATTATTCTTTTCCAATTTATATATAATGTTGTTCCAAAGCTTTAGCTTTTATCAGCTTACTACGTGTTGATTAGACGTGTTGATCTCTACCAGACTGTGGGGTCTATACAAGATTATGTGACAAGATTTAGTGACAAGTCGCGATAACCATAGCCATAAATTTCCCATGATGCAGGCGAATAGATAGGAAAAGGATTTTCTTATTGCGGAATAATCATTATGCACCTAGCTATCTATGCCCGTGGTGCAATTGAAAATCGTACATCTTCAATCAGCAATCGCTGCTCCGGAACTGCTCATTACCATCCGCCCTTACGTCAGCATTTTTTAGACCTACAATTTTGATAAAGGAAGCTGAAATTTTAAAATTGCCTATTGGTTTGCTGGTTCGCTGAAAAGCCAATATCTAATGCCCTATAATTTTGTAATATATACAAAGTAACGTTTTATTGGCTCATAGTTTAAAAGCTTTTACATTTTATTTGTTTTAACAATCAAATACATTGACAAGTATTTAAAACCATCTCATTGATTAAAAGTTAAATGTTAAATATTTTCCTTCAGCAAAGATTATTAAAATATTTAAAGGAGAAAGATACTTAAAATAAATAAATATTTGCTATAAACGGAATTTACAGGACCTACAGCCTAACTTCTCCAACCATTGTGTTTGCGAAGAGTTATTTTTTGACACGAATTTTGATACATTTTAATGACGACTCCGAACAGCAATTTTTATTTTTGAGGAGCTTCTCATGATAGTTCTTACCTTTAGATGTTTGTCAGGCTTTCGCAAGAGGCGGGGACAGCGAATAAAAACTTTAAGATCGTACGGCACTGGTACGGTACCAGTGGTGACCCTTCGCTTAGTAGCCTAACGCTCTTTACACCTAAGCAACTGCACCCACCCAGATAGATACTTCCTGCATTCAAAATGTTTACTCCACTTATACTTTCTCTTCGTTTTAGTTAACCTAACGTTTAATCCAACACCAATCTCTTAGTGAAATGGAAATGGATAGCGTACCGTGCAGGCTGAGAGCTCCCACGACCAGTGTTATTCCTTTTGGCAATTGTCGAAAATTCGCAAGGTAAGCGTTGGTATGCTGGTTTTTACCGGGTAAGTTTTATATATATTTTTTAAAAGAATCTGATCGAAGCGTTGATAATGATCAGTAAAAGAAATAAAATCATTTCCAGAAGTAACAGAAGAAATGATGTCGTTAGTATGTTTCTCTCCATAAGAATCAGTTGTCTTAGCCCTCAACCCGTGTACTGGGCACTGAGTGCACATTTTAACATGCATATTGGTCTATTACAAGAAAGAAAGATATGATTTTTTAGGGCATACAATCCTCAAGTTGAAGTAGATAGATATAATTTGGATTAAAATAAATAAAATAGTTTATCTTTGAGCTTTGAATGGAAATTCCCTCTATACTTACTTTGGAGAGCACTTAGTGTCCACGTACACGATAACTTATAATTTTACAGTACAGGGGTCGAGGGTTAAAGATTAGATATATATATTTTTTATTCACATGTCGATGGTTTCTTCTGTACATTTGATTTTAGTGATTTTTGGCAAAATTGCTTAAGAATGGCATATTGTTTGTACTAAGTCCTCCAAAAATGTGATTCGGAGGTACGACAGAAGCTTAGCTTTAAACTTTAAATACAACAAAGACTTCGAAAATCCCTCATTCCAGTAGTAAATAATTCTATACAAATTTGTAGTCTGGTGAACTACCTAAGACTCCGCGATATGTGTTTGAATGTGTGTTACTTCCCGAACTACTTCCTTCGCAACTCTTGGCAGTCTGTTTCAGCCGACACACTTTGATATCTTAAGCAATTGGGTGCCCGTACGGTTATTTGTATAAATTCAACCTTAAAGTAGATGCAAAGGGATTTTCGTCACTCTTCAATCCTTATTGCTTTCAAAAACCTTCCAAGAAGCATTGACTTGTACCTCAATTTAACATAAACTTACAAGTCGCGATTCTTACTATAGCACTCTTGGAATAAGGTGAGTACCATGTCTACCGATAATACAGATTTAGACCAAGTGAAATTCAAACGCTTTAAGTAAGTGATTTCCCTAAATAGATTGCACATTGGTGCACCGACAGTTGTATACTCTTCTGTAGAAGTTGTTTTTGCAAATGATTAATCTTATAAAAAAAATTTCCTTTACGGAACTATTCCCAATCTTGATCGATCTTAAAGATCTATCAAATATTGATATAAAAAGTACTTCTAGCTAGTACATAAATTAGTACATTTAACAAGTAGGATGTAAGCCCTCCTAACCTAACCTAACTTAACCTTATACATATAAATGAACATAAATTATTCAAATCTGTCCTATCTTCACTTATACATTACTTTTGTAGTTAATATTGATTGACCTTTAAACGTCTTTAAAAGAGTGTCATTTTGTCTATTGTCCAAATTGGTCACAAAAGTAGCTTCTTCTTATTCTCATTCCAAATAGTTATGTGTTTTTTTTTTCTTTTTTGGAACCCACATATTTATTTTTCATTCCAAAAAACAATCCAGATACATACCTCTGTGTGAAATTTTGAATTTGAGCTTTTTTGGTCAAATATGTTATTTTATGTCAATTGACATACATTTTTACCTTACGTTTCACATGTACTCAGCTTCCTCAGGGGGTTTTATTTATTGAGTATTACGGTTCCTATTTCATTTTATATTAACAATATTTAACAATTAACATTAAAATAAAGCATTTAGAAACACACCTTTATTCTATACTGAACTTTGAAATGAATCCTCATACTTCATATATCTCTATGTTTATTTTCCAATCAGAACTACCTCAGCAGTCATCCAAGATCTACCGCTTTATTCTTAAATCATAGTAAGCGTTCCACAAAAATAAAATGGAAATGGCAACTTATGCTTAACAGTCTTAACTCCGTCTGGTAATATTCCCTCAAATCGAATTAAAGCAATTTAACGTAACTTTATTCGATTTGGCCCAAGAGAACTTCCATGGGATGATCAATGCATCCTTTCTCCTTACTGTCAAAGTATCAAACCTCTTCAAATTATAAACCTCTCTCAACGAATACTCAATAGTGATATAATTTTGTAAAATGGATTAAATTTATACAATTAAATTGCAATTTCAATGCCCTAGATATAAGTCTAATAAAGTATAATTATCATTCTACAAGATGACATATGTATTTACATGTGAATTTAGATTTTGTGAGTGGATATAATTTTGGAAGATAGCTCGCGAGTTTAATGCAAACTACAATCACTAAAATAAAAAAAATAAAAAAATACATGTCAGTTAAAGTTAGATTTCATAGATCTTCGTGATGCAAATCTTGCAATCTTATATACGCTTACCAAACAAAACACGGAGCTCAGGTCTTAACATATGTCTGGTTTCTATTTTCGATCAGAGCAGTCTACATAGCGTAAATGAACAAAATTCTAAAATAATACCCACTTGGAAGACCTTATTATACTAATATCTAGGACATTGAAACTACAACTTAATGGTATAAATTTTATCCCGATCGGACAAGTGATTCAGAAATGACATGGGTTTGAACGTGCTTTTTTTGCATTTTCTATTTTACATCGGCAATAAATGCAAGCAAATGTACATTAATACCTGTGTAATTTCTGAACCACTTATCCGATATGGATTAAATTTATACTGTTAGGTTGTCATTGCTCTACATGACGGCGTATTAAGATTTTGTGAGTGGGTATTATTTTGGAAGTTGTCTCGCGGGGTTAATGCAGACTACTAAGACTGAAAATCAAAAAAACAAGAATAAAAATTTCATTTAAAGTGTGCTAAGATTTCATAGATATTGGTGATGTCAAGTCGTTTCGATGAATTTCTTTAGAGGCGATGGAATGCTTTTGTGCAATCTTATATACGCTTACAGGAAAAAACACGAAGATCGGGTCTTGATATATGCCTGGTTTTTATTTTCGATCAAAGCAGTTTATATAGAACATATGAACGAAATTCTAAAATAATACCCAGTTGGAAAAATTTATTAGAATTGTATCTAGGACATTGAAACTATGACTTAATAGTATAAATTTTATCCCGATCGGATAAGTGGTTCAGAAATGACATGGGTTTAAATGTGCTCTTTTTGCATTTTCCATTATACTTCGGCAATAAATGCGAGCAAATGTACATGTATACCTGTGTCATTTCTGAACCAATTATCCGATATGGATTCAATTTATACTGTTCAGTTGAAGTTGCAATTTGATTCTTCTGCATGACGGATTATTAAGATTTTGTGAATGGGTATTATTTTGGAAGTTAGCTCGCGGGTTTAATACAGACACTAAGACTGAAAATCAAAAAACAACAAAATATGTCAGTTAAAGTGGCCTTAGGTTTCATAGATATTGGTGATGTGAAGTCGTTTCGATGAATTTCTTTAGAGGCGATGGAATGCTTTTGTGCAATTTAATATACGCTTACAGGAAAAAACACGGAGATCAGGTCTTAACATATGCCTGGTTTTTATTTTCAATCAGAGCAGTGTACATAGAACATAGGCACGAAATTCTAAAATAATACCCACTTGGAAAACTATATTAGACTCATATCTAGAACATTGAAATTACCACTTAATAGTATATATTTGATCCCTTAGGAATAAGTGGTTCAGCATTGACATGGATTTGAATGTGCTTTTTTTGCATTTTCCATTATACTTCGGCTATAAATGCAAGCAAATGTACATGTATACCTGTGTCATTTCGAAACCAATTATCCGATATGGATTAAATTTATACTATTAAGTTGCAATTTGATTGCTCTACATGACCGCATATTAAGATTTCATGAGTGGGTATTATTTTTGGGAGTTAGCTCGCGGATCTAATGCAGACTACTAAGACTGAAAATCAAAAAAACAAGAAAATCTATGTCAGTTAAAGTGTCCTTAGATTTCATAGATATTGGTGATGCCCAATCGTTTTGATGAATTTTCTTAGCGGCGTTGAGCGTTATTTTTTGCACCCAAATAGCACTGCTAGGCTTATATTAGATCTTCTGTTCCGAGGAATTTTAATTATTAAAAATAATTATTATCGAAAAAATCTTAGCCTTGGATTTTGGGAATTCATGCGTCCTTGAAGAGTATAGTTTTTCCATGACAATTTAATTAAAAAAAACCTTGTTAATTTGTTTTTGAATAATATGTTTTCATTTATTTTGGTTTAGTGAAAACTAATTTACATTTTTATTTGAATAAAGTTTTGAATGTATATTTGCTACCCACGTTAGCGCTCTTAAAAATGACTTGTTATTTGGTTAAATTGATTTATTAATAAAAAAAAACTAAATACCGAGTTTAAACAATTTTAATTAGCTGTTTTGGCTGCCTGATATCCAGAGGATATAAGTCTGAATTCATACATTAGTTATTTATTGGTAGCCGTAAATTATAACAATGTTGTGTTTGTATTCAAACGTCTATGTCCATAAATATGGTATATATTTACCTTTCTTATAAAATAAACTTATAAAATGAAAACAAGTTTTTATATACAAATTATTATTTGGCGAAGGAAAAGCTACTGAAAAACCTGCATTTAAAATTTCAAAATTCGATCAGAAACTATCATATTTAATACTACAGGGTCTGCCATCTAACGTTTTTTTTTAACTAGTGCTTATTTCGCGAATGGTAACACTTAGCTCATATCTGATTTGACAGATAATTAGTTTTATCCTTTCGCTGAACGAATATGGTTGTGTATACGCTTGAACTACGCTGGGAAATATTGCGACATAGCGACATAGAGAAGATGCCGATTTTGCCAAAAAAATCATCTTTTCATATTTCATCTTGGCGGGTATGTAAACATGCAAAATGGTCGCATTTGGGGCACAGAAAACCCGCACGCATACACTGAAAAGCCGATATACCCAAAACGAGTCACTGTTTGGTGCGGCTTTTGGTCCAGAGGCATAATTGGGCCATTTTTCTCCGAAAATGAGCAAGGTGTGGCCGTTACGGTCAATGGCGATCGTTATGTTGAACGAATTTTTGTTCACATCTATAGAAATAGTCTTTTGTTATGTTTAAGGTGGATTGCAGTTTAATTTAGGTTGTTAAACTAAAAACATCAGAGGAATAAACACATGTGGCACTTGCAAATATTGCAGAGTGACAGTTTATTGAGTGTGGAAAATCAAATGGCTCCTAAGGCAGATCCTTTGGGCTACACCTGCACGGTGTAGCCCACTGGAGTAACATAAATTTAAACAACATTGAAATGTTATACTGTCTTCGAAGGAGTCAACATTTTTTATGAAATGCACAGGGAAGTTAAGTTGTGTAAGTTTGTATACCAATCAGTTATGCCAGACTGAATCGCAAGCTTTTTCGACATCCAATAGTACCATACAGTACGGGTACTTTGGCCTTCTTTGAACTTCATTAATGTGTTGCTTTATTCGTTAAACTTGATGTATTCGTGTTGTGATAGGATTGTTACCAAAACTGTTCTGCAGGAAATATATTGTTATCCTCATTGTGCCTTAAAAGTTTGGTAAAATTTTACAAGACTTCACCATCTGTGAAATCGCTCAATTTTTGTATTTCAGTTCCTTTTAATGCAGCAGCTGTCACGAGCAAAAATTTTCTGGCACAAAAAGTGCACGACTGGATCATCATTTTGTGCTGGTGTTAGAAAATACATACATAAAGCAAATAAATTGTGCATAGATAACACAAACAAAAAAGATAAAAAAAACATAAGGAAAGGCTACAGTCCGCTTGGAGCGAACAGTATGATACCCTATCCCTATCCCTATATGCCCCAAAAAAAATCTTAAGAAGATGATGGATAGCATTTTATTTCATTCTATAAAATTTAGAAAAAAAAAAACATTTTTTGAAAAAACGCCCCCAAAAAGTGGGCGTGGCCAAAAACTTTGTATGGGCGATATATTGCAAAAAATATTGGCTAAATATCTTGTTAAACACTTTTTTTCGGTTTCTATGAAAATTATCGAAGAAAACAGCATTTTAGTGAAAAACGCCCACAAAAAGTAGGCGTGGCAAAAAACTTTATATGACAAACTTATAAAGGAGGGCAGTGCCTACATATCTTGTGAAGGTTATAACCCTCTATCTGTCCATCTGTAGCTTTAAATCGGTTTTTTCTAAATTGTGGGCGTGGCAGTGGGCGTATTCCAAAAAATTTTACACTTAACCATTTCGGAGCCCTAGGGAGTATGTGGTCCAAATTTCAGCTTTCTAGCTTGAATTTAAAGGCCTAAAAATTGCGTACGGACGGACGGACGGACGGACGGACGGACATTGCTAGATAGTCTTAGGATTTGGTCCTGATCATAAATATATATACTTTTATGGGTCTACGACGAATATTAAGGGGTGTTACAAACTATGTGTCAAAATTAATATACCCTTAGGATAGGGTATAATTATCTAAGACACCAGAGTATGATTACCCAAATACATTTTCAGTTTAAATTTACTGACAGATGCGGACGGTCGAAGTAATTGTACAAAGACTGAGTAACGTAGGGGTCGTTAAATTTTTTATATAGCCTAGCATGGAGTTTGATTTATAAAAAATAAAATTATTATGACCAATAAAGTTAAACTTGGAGTCAAAGAAAACTCGGAGAACTTTGAAACTATCAACATTACAAAGCATATGATCGGATAAAGAATAATGAAAAATGGAGGGAATACGTTTTCTTGAAAATGTCATATGTTGACATTTAGATGGGTTCAAAATTATACCACCTTTACCACACCAAGTCGCAAAACTATTAATATCCGCTGGAGAAGATTTCCGTTATCCTGATTGTTAACAGATATATACATTTTCAAATCATCAGCGTATTTTAAAATATTGCTGGTTTTTATACATGCTTTAATATCATTAATAGCGAGATTGACCAAACTATGGCCTCCCTAAGGAACTCCAGACTGAGCAGTAAACAATTCAGAAAATGAATCTCTAATTTCGACACGATAATCCCTATCCATAAGGTATGAATTGAGTTTAAATCTGACTATCTCATGGGACAGTTGTTCGAAAGCTTAAGAGGAGTCGGTGTATATGCAATCGCCTTCTTAATTTTTTTCTAGAGAACTAGAACGTGCACGCACAAAACATATCAAATTTATAATAGTGGACCTGTTTTTTACAAATACATGTTGCTCATTATAAATGACATTACGACATAAAAAAAATATTTGCACAAAAAACTTCGATTCGTGATATCACCACGTTTAGCCTTTTTAAATACAGGCGTGATAAAGGCACTTTTCCATAGCTTAGGGAATTTCCCAGTTCTAATAAGTAAATACTTAAGATAAAGAACAAATACTTAAGATAAAAACTAAGGACTTAACTGCATTTT
Organism: Ferdinandea cuprea; assembly: GCA_963576555.1. Classification (NCBI taxonomy): domain Eukaryota; kingdom Metazoa; phylum Arthropoda; class Insecta; order Diptera; family Syrphidae; genus Ferdinandea; species Ferdinandea cuprea. The sequence goes on from OY754962.1 coordinate 28,216,687, forward strand.
TTAAGAACAATCGGTACAAAGCCATCGGTTCTAGATGAGTAGTCATTTTTCGAAAGAAAGGTTACAGTCCGCTTGGGGCAAACAGTGTGATACCATGCATATCACTATATGCCCAAAAGAAAAGAACATTAAGAAGATGATGGAAAGCATTTATTTCATTCTATTAAATATATTATTGGTTCTGATCATAAATATATATACTTTTATCGGTCTACGACGAATATTAAGGGGTGTTACAAATCATGTCTCAAAATTAATATACCCTTACGATAGGGTAAACAAGAGAAAAATTAGTTAAAGAGCCAAAACGCATTTCCGTCTTGTCTACACTCCTCTTTCCTCTGTCTCTCTTTGCTCCACATAACACAAAATAACTCTTACTTTCAGATTATTCAAATTATAAAAATCAGTTTCAGGAAAATATATTAAAATTGAATCAACTGTAGACAGAATCCAGTCTGTTTTCTTGATGAATGGAATAGAGGGTTACTACTGCATGAATTATGAAAGAATTAAAATAAAATTTTTTTAAGCAAATTTTGTTCTTAACTTGCTGATTAGAAATAGAAGTAGATACCAAAATTTTGTTGTACATACATTTGTAATTAAAAAAAAAACATATACAAATGGTACACTCCGATTGGGTCAACGGTATGATCCCCTATCGATATCCCTCCCGATGAAAAAGGCATAGAAAGATCGTTGGATGACATTATATTAGGTGTGTTATAACGAAATCATATGAACAGGTTTTTTGAAAAAACCTCCCCAAAAAGTGGGCTACCCAATAACGTTCAAAAAGTTAGAATGTTGCGAATTATATTGTCTAAATATTTTGATATACATTTAATACATTTATACATTTATACACTATTATGTTAAAAAAATTCCCCTAAAACGTAGGCGTGGCAAAAAAACTTTGTATGCTAAATTTGTTAAGAGGTCTACATATTTTGTGAAGGTCTTATTGTTTTATTCCATGAACTTTAGGGTTAAAACAGTTTTTTCTATAAAATGGTGAGGGACGGATGCACATTGCTAAAAAGTCGTTGATTTTGATGCTTATCATAAATATATACACTTTTAGGGGTCTACAACGAATATTGAAGGGTGTAACCAGTGACGTTCCTTTAAAGGTGCGCAGTAAAGTTTCTAACCCTAGGTTAAGTTTCTAAGTTTCTATTTCTTCAACTTCAGTCTTAAAACTGTGTTTTCTAAAGTGTGGGCGTGGCAGTGGGCGTATTTGAGAGATTTTAACACTTTATCATTTCAGGACCTTAAAGAGTATAGTATGGTATAAATTTCAAGGCCTCAAAAGTTGGTACCGACGGACGGACGGACATAGTTAAATAGTCTTAGGTTTTGGTCCTGATCATAAATATATATACTTGTAGGGGTCTATGACGAATTTTAAGGGGTGTTACAGACTATGTCTCAAATTAATACACCCTTAGGAGAGGATATAAACGGGAAATCTATATGGGTTAAAAAAAATAATAACACAAAAAATCAAATCAAAGTTTTCAAAAGTGAAAAAGAACGAAAAAATAAGATTAATTGTTTTAATTCGATGACGCAACCCTTTATAAAAAAAATAAAAATATTATTTGAAAACATTTGGAAAAGCCACAGTCCGCTTGAGGCGAACAGTGTGATACCTTATCCATATTCCTATATGCCCGAAAAAAAAGCCTGAAGAACATGATGGATGGCATTTTATTTCATTCTATACAATTTATAACGACAAGTTATTTTTTTAAAAAACGCCCCAAAACGAGGGCGTGGCCAAAAACTTTGTATGGGTTATGTACTAAAAAAAATGTTGGCTAAATATTTCAATGTACCTTTTTTTTCGTTTTTTTGAGCTTGGTGGTCAAAAGGATGGTGATTGCGATTATATGAGAACACAAGCGTTCTCACTTTAGCATAACCCCATAAACTCCAACTTCTCACCTCCCCGTGGTGACTGCTGGGTGCCTAGTACCTCGACTGGAGATGGGGTAACCAACCCCTGTGGAAGGTCCGTGGTGGCAGATGACGAGAGAGGGGGCAGGAGTGCCAGCTCACTAAGGCACTTCTCCTGTTTCCGGACGGCGGCGGACGTATTCTACGGATGGATCAACGGCGGCGTCCACAGTTCCAGTTAGGTGGAACAAGTGATCTCCTCTGCTTCGACTTATTTGAAGCCCAGGTCTATAGGGATATCCAACACTAAGCAAGGGTGTTGGAAAAGAGTTGGTGGCGGATGATCCCTTGATGGGTCAACGGCAGCACTCACATCCCCGAAGTGGTTTACTGGCACCGGCATTACCGGCCTACTGTCCTAGGGTCAAGAACAGGGCCTGGCCCTCCAGTTTAGAGGTTGTGCCGTCGGGGTAACTTCCCGACCACGTCAAAAACATTTAGTTATGGGAGAGACTATGGCAGCCTCGGATATAAACCAACCTTAAATGCAAAATAGACCCGGAACGTTAACGGACATGCGAGTGCGTACCTGGAATGTGCGGACACTCTACATGTGCTACTCAAAAACTTGAGTCTGTCCTCTCGCGGTACAAGGCCGACATTAGCGCGATCCAGGAGATACGATGGATAGGATCAGGAACTATGAAAAGACAAAATTGCGACATATATTACAGTTGTAACAAAAGATTGCACATGTTAGGATGCGGATTCGTCGTGGGAAATCTGGAGTCACCAGAGCCTACAAAGTTTCTGAGTGAGAAACTCCCCACAGTGCATTCACCTACCACAGACGCCAACAACCAGTGGTCTTAGTATCATGACATCATCATGTAGCCGAAACCACCCAAGGATACCAGAAAAAGCCCGTGGTATGATGATGTATGCGTATACCGGGAAAAGGTGACAGAAGATGCACACATTAGAACGCTGCAGAGGAAAACAAGGGCATCAAGGGAAGAGTACCGAGCCAGGAGACGGGAGGAGAAGAAGATCCTGCGTAGAAACAAAAAAGAGCACGCAGTCTCCCAGCTCAAGGAGATCGAAGAGTCCCGCGACCGAAACAACATCCGGAAGTTCAATAAGAAAGCCAAGCAACTGGCTGCTGGCTTTAAGATGTGGGGGACAGCCTGCAATAACATTGTCTGCGAAAGGTATATAAAATATTTATTTTTCCCGAAGCATCACAGTTTACGGACGCATCCGACCGGAAGCAATGCCAATTTTAACGAAACTGAAAACCAAGTTTCAAGACAAAAAAATATTTATAAATATTTAACGAGGAGAGTACTTCCGAACCATGCGACCCAGCTTGACTCTCTCTCTTTTTCAATTTTGGCAGTCGCAGGTGCAGGAGTAAAATTATTAGGCTCCTTTCGAGCCCAAGTGTAAAAAGTGACTTTTGTTTTGTTTAAGTAGTGTTTAAGTGCAGCACTTAAATTTAAAATCAAAATACTAAAATACACAAAAAAAAAAAAAAAGGAACAAGCGTGGCCGGTGATTTAACGCCGCCGCAATCTTACCCTTAAACACAACTTAAAACGCAGACCACCACGACCTTTTCGCCATACTTATAGTCATACCACCATCATTTTGGTGACCTGACATACCGTATACCAACTTCATTCTCGCTAGAAGCGTCCACGGCAGGCTGCGTCAAATTAAAATATATAAGCGCTTTACAAACACCGGAGATTTTTTTGTAAGAAAAACTCACTCATAAGTGAATCACCACCTGAGTGCAGACATACACCCACACCATCTTCATCATATGCAGCGACATCAAGCTAGAAATTGATGCCGACGGCCGCACCTCAGGCAGCCTCGTCACCATCCCCGTTTATCATCATCATCATTAACAACATCATCCTCAATAGCAGCGTCAAGAGCATCATCATCATAATCATCATCAACTGCATCGATATAATCCAATACATAAATGACATCCAGCGATCATCGAAGATTTCCTAATTTTGATAATTTTCATCATTACCACCAAAATCAAGATCTACCTCTACATCTCCATAACCCGCAATAGCCTTTCCGATAAGTACCTTTAATATACTGCATATCAAAAAAAAAAAAGAAGTTAGGTATATAGATTTCATACATAGTAGAATATTAATGTGAAGTGATTTCAAATGTTTTCGCGTTTAACCACAATACGGCCAATGTTCCAAGCCGGAATTTAATTTTATTTGGCTTAAATTCCACGTCCGTAGGCAATTAATCCACTACTGTTTCATTTATAGAAGCCCAAACTTGGACCGTAATCTTACTTTTAACGAGTTTGATGAGTTGTCCGATTCCATTACACGAATTGTAACCCTTTATCCTCACACTGAAATCGTTGTTGCGGGCGATTTCAATGTTCACAATTCGAATTGGCTTCGACACTCTGGGCAGACAACACTCAAAGGCAGGTACGCTGAGATCTTTGCTGAGGTAAACAACCTAACCCAGCTTATAAATGAGCCTTGTCCAGCCTGTCCCAAAAAAAGGCTAATCTTCCTCTCCCTCCTCCTACCGACCAATTGCACTTTCGTCCCTTCTTTCCAAGGTCACGGAAACGCTGATAAATCGTCAGCTTATGAAATATCTTGAATCGCGGAAACTTCTTAATGACCGGCAATACGGTTTTCGCGGCAACAGGTCCACTGGTGATTTGATGACATATCTAACCGAAAAGTGGAACCAATCTATTCACCGTGGTGGTGAAAGTAAGGTCGTTGCGCTTGATATTTCGAAGGCATTTGACAGAGTTTGGCACCAATCTCTTTTGTCGAAAATGCGTGCATTTGGAATCGATGATACCTTTATTCAATGGATTAGAAATTACCTTTCGGACCGTTCAATTCAAGTTGTTTTGGACGGTTTCAAGTCTGCAACTTACCAAATAAATGCTGGTGTTCCCCAAGGCTCCGTTTTGTCTCCGACTCTCTTTCTCATTTTTATAAATGATCTACTCTCTGTTACTTCTAATCCTATTCATTCCTTCGCCGATGACAGTACCCTCAGCTTTACATATTCGTTTCCTGGGCAACGCCCCTCATCTTCGGGCGTCGAACTGGAACGGCAACGTATGTTAAGCTCATTAAATTCCGATCTTGACAGCATTCTTAAGTGGGGTAAAACCAATAGAGTGGAATTTAATGCTTCCAAAACACAATGTTGTCTTCTGTCACTAAAGCGAAACCTCAATACTTTGCCATTATCCATGAATGGCACTTGCATCGCTGAATCCGAAAGACTTTCCATTCTCGGTATGTGTGTTAATGATAACCTTCGTTGGAATGACCACATATTCGATGTCGCCAAGAACGCTGCGAAGTGTCTAGGCTTCCTAAAGCGATGCAAGAAATATTTTACCCCTTCTGATCTGGCTAGAATCTACAAGGCGTTTATTCGCCCAAAACTTGAGTACAACGCTCATATCTGGTCCGGTGCACTAATTACATATTTGGAGCTTCTTAACAGAATTCAAAAACGAGCGATAAAACTTATTGGCGACCGAGATATTGCGAATTCGCTTGACCCTCTTAGTCATCGTCGTAATGTCTCCTGCCTATCGTTGTTCTATCGATACAACCATCACAAGTGCTCAAACGAAATAGCCAGTTGCATTCCTCCCCTTCAGCACTTCAACCGTAATACTCGCCACGCGAGGAATGCTCATCAGTTCACCCTAAAGCCTATATTCGATCGAACAGTGAAATTTAAGGATTGGTTTCTCTGCCGTACAACACGAATGTGGAATGCTCTTCCTCACTCTGTTTTTCCTGACCATTACAACTTACAAACATTTAAAATCAATGTGCATCGGTTTCTCATCCTTTCTTCTAATCCCTAATTTCCTTCACGCCCGTGCTGTGTTACTATAACATTATAAGGGTGCTAACAATCCCTTTTGCACGTGCAGATTATAAAAAAAAGAAAAAATTAGATTTAAATATATAACTTTCCCCCGAATTTAGACACACCCCCTGCCCCAACATGCTGTGCACAACATAGTGAAGTTCCGGTGCTGTAAGATCAATGTCAACGGTGAGTTTTTTTTTCTTCTCTTCTTCAATTAAACATTTGAGCGAACTATCAACTTTGATAGGCAGTTATCATGTAAGTTGGTTACAATATATGTCAATAATGCCAAATCCTAAGAGTATGTAATGAAAAGTGTAATTATAAAATTTATGGCATAACCGACTGGTGTAATGTAAGAAAGGTGTTTACTTATCGGCGCTACTTTTTATGATTGTTTCCAGAGAAACACAATTTATAATTATTCTTAGCACAAACATTTTATAACATCGGGCTATGCTATTTAAATAAAACGATACATATAAGAGCTTTAAATTTGTATAACATTAAATTGCTTAATATCAATATAGGGTTAAAATAAGGTACACAGAAGTAATGAAGAAAATATAAATAAGGCCTATTGTCCTAGGGTCAAGAACAGGGCCTGGCCCTCCAGTTTAGGGGTTGTGCCGTCGGGGTAACTTCCCGGCAACGTCAAAAACATTTAGTTATGGGAGAGACTATGCCAGCCTCGGATATAAACGAACCTTAAATGCAAAATAGACCCGGAACGTCTATTAGAAACTCCCCACAGTGCATTCACCTACCACAGACGCCAACAACCAGTGGTCTTAGTATCATGACATCATCATGTAGCCGAAACCACCCAAGGATACCAGAAAAAGCCCGTGGTATGATGATGTATGCGTATACCGGGAAAAGGTGACAGAAGATGCACACATTAGAACGCTGCAGAGGAAAACAAGGGCATCAAGGGAAGAGTACCGAGCCAGGAGACGGGAGGAGAAGAAGATCCTGCGTAGAAACAAAAAAGAGCACGCAGTCTCCCAGCTCAAGGAGATCGAAGAGTCCCGCGACCGAAACAACATCCGGAAGTTCAATAAGAAAGCCAAGCAACTGGCTGCTGGCTTTAAGATGTGGGGGACAGCCTGCAATAACATTGTCTGTGAAAGGTATATAAAATATTTATTTTTCCCGAAGCATCACAGTTTACGGACGCATCCGACCGGAAGCAATGCCAATTTTAACGAAACTGAAAACCAAGTTTCAAGAAAAAAAAATATTTATATTTAACGAAAAGAGTACTTCCGAACCATGTAAGGGAAAGTTAACAAACATAATAGATAGATGTAATTATCTGAAAAAATGTATATTTAATGAACATTTTCGCACCTTTGATATATGATACGTGGTATAAGTACTATACCAGGTTTTTTTTTATATATGTATCTATTTTTTTTTTCTTTTTTTGATTTAGTTTTAAGATATATTTGTTAAATAAAATATTAAAATGTTTAATACATGAGATATGAAAATCTTTCTTTCATATGTTCAAAGCCACATATTCATATAAAATGATGGCATAATTTTAATAGTGCGTGGGTGGAGAAGCGGTTCAGTTGAAATGTTTAAGGTGACGACACTGTGAGCTTTTAACGAGCTCACTTTTGCATAAGGGGCCATTAGTAAAATACAGAGTGGAACAATGGCCAAGGATTCATTATACCACTTCATGGATAGTGGACAGTGGGTGGGTCACACTCATGAAGCCAAACAACACCTTAGGTATTCCCAAATTTTTGTTGGTTTGTTTTTCGAATTCGTTGTTAATGGACAGTGTAGCAAGTTAATTTTTTTTAGGACATGTTAATTAAGTACGGTGGTTCAGCGGTTGGTACAAGAACCCCCCATTACGGCGAGCTAGTCCGTGCAATAAGCAAGCATGTCCGCGTACCAACCGACTGAACAAACCTCAAGCTCCTCATAGATATCTCGAAAGTCCTGTTAGTTCGAAGTACCTTTGGGGTTAACATCGCCTTCCACTTATGTATGTGATTATTTTTTTAAATTTTCAAAATTTTTTTTTCTTTGGATTGCTTTTGGATTGCTTGAGGGAGTCAGCTTCCGTTACACAGGTGGCGCAACGTGGGGCAACGACAACGATAGCAACGATGAAAAAAAAAAAAAAAAAATGGACATCCATAGTGATCTTGAATACAACGTTTATAATTTTTTTTGATGACCATATTTTCACGCTCTTAATTATAGCGGTCTTTAGTAGATGCATCGAATAAACACTAATCGTTTTATAATATTTAAGGGTATACTTTATGATCTGGTTCGTAAGGCGACCGGGACTTATCGGTTCTTAGAAATCACAGTGCGTCAATAGCGTTTGAGATACCACTTTGTAATTTAATATACTCCCGTAACAGCTTTTATACGTTCATTATATGTTGTTGCCTTGCAATAAAATCTCTGACAACATTTAGTAACTTGCTATTCAGTATGAAATTTGTAAAATTTAATACTTTCAAAAGTACCAAATGTCCTCAACATTTTTAAGAATGAAATCATTCGAAGAGCAGCATTAACTTTTGAAATGGTTACTTAGTTTAAAGTTTCTGTCGACATTAATTTCGATAAAATTTTCCATGTCCGAGAGGAAACTTTTCGGTTTAAATCTCCTCTGCCGTTGCGAGTAAGATTTTTTTTTATTATTATTGAAAGATAAATCGAAATAAAGCTTAGTAAAATAAAATAATTTTAAAAAAATCAACGCAACGACAACAGAACTTCAAAATATAACGTCACTACCAACAATCAACTTTTAACTTCTCCACCAAATTTTTGATAAAATTTTGTTGAAATCTTATACACATATGTACATATATATGAAATTTTATAAACATATACACATTCTAGTTTTCATTTTTTTATTTTGAGGTTGAGTACATAGGACATTCTTTAATATTTATAAAAGTTTTCTACAATTACCTTTGAAAAAAAAAAAAAAATAATAATATTAATATGCCTCCGAGATTTCCTAGTAGGAGTAATCGCTCTCAAAACCCGCAAATAAATCGTTCAACGCGTAGAAACATCCGCGATGAAACAATAAATTCACAAAATGACACTCCAAATGTGCAATCCCGCGAAGACGAGCAAAACAATGAAAGTCATGTTTCGGTGGCGAATACGCAACCTTTTTCGAATGTTCTTTCTAGTAGCGCTAATCCTAGAACCCGAAACCCTGCGGACGAATCTATTCGAATCTCAAGTATTCCGGGTTCAAGTCGATCGGTTTTAGCAGATCGCAGCCTAACTCAGTACATTCAAGAAGTGTGCAACAGTAGGCTTAGGTCGCTCAGCGGATTTGCAAGTCTTACGTGAAGAATTTGCGAGAGAAAGGCAATTCATGCGAGAAGAAGTTGCCGAAACTGTGAGAACAACACTTCAGGCAACCACTCCTCAAATTAATTCAAATGAGTATGACGTAAATCGAGTACAGTCACCACAACACTCTACAAATCGTGAACCCCACATACAAATCAACGAGCAAAGAGTAACTAGCTGTGCGGAACCTGACCCAGCAAACATTAGTGAAAATGCGCAAAACTTTATCAGACAACTTAATCGTCTGATTTTAAATTCCGACTCTCCGCCGGAAAGAAACGTCCCGTCCTGTACATCCCAAAGGACATTCGAATTCCGAAAGTGGGGATTAAAATTTGACAACAATCAGATGACAATTGACGAATTTTTGTTTCGGTTAAGTCGTTTGAAGGAGTGTTACGGTAGCACTTGGGAAGAAATCTTTTTTCATTTTCATCTCGCCGGAAAATCGCCGGACATGTTGAAAATTGGTATTGGGTTTATCTTAAATCAAATCCCACTGCTGATTGGCGTACCCTTCGGATGGCCTTAATCGAACAATATAGAACTCTGGAAACAAATTCTGAGCTTTCGCGTCGAATGTTCGACAGGCATCAAGGTCAAAATGAATGTTTTGACGATTTTTATAATGCTATATCGCAGTTGAATACAAGACTTCATTTCCCAAAACCACCTAGGGAAATAATTGATTTAATTAAGCAAAATGTGAAACGTCGGATTGGTGAATTACTTATTACGTACAACACCAACAGTCTACCGGAGATGGTCTACATTTGTAGAACCATTGAAAAGTACGTTAACCAAAGTGATGGTTTACGGCCACGGCAACTGAACAACACCAATTTCAAGAGACAAATCAGTGCACTAGATGTTTCTTCTGAAATGGAAACGCCAGTTGAAATTGAGGCAGTACGACTTTCCGGTAACAGACGTGATACCAGCACTTATATATGCTGGAATTGCAAAATCAAGGGTCACTCGTTTGTCCAATGTCCCAGCACACAGCGTAACCTATTTTGTTACAAGTGCGGCTTGGAAAACACAACGACACCAAATTGTGGGAAGTTTTGTTCTTCAGCGAGCCGGGAAAATCCTCATTAAATTTCGAGAATTCTCAAAATCATAATATACAAACTATTAATGAATTACCACAAATATCTAACAATATAACTAACTTGCATAATTCTAAAACAAACATCTTAAAAACCTCAGGAGAGACTTTAAAAATCAATTTACCCGTAAATAAACCAAAAACTCTTCACGAGCGGTTGGTTAACTACTATCAAGTGCGCAGTCGGATTTTTAAATGCGAAATCCCAAAACGTATTTTAAAGTTGCGGGAGCGTTTTAAAAATAAGAAACAGATGTATAGAGCGATTTCATCTACGATACTTGACGGGGCTGAAGACCCAAGACCATACGCCAGTGTCTCACTTTTTGGCCAGCAAATGCTAGGTCTTCTAGATAGCGGCGCTAGTATTAGCTGTTTAGGAAAAGGGTGTTTGGAGGTCATCAGAAACGCCAATGTCGTTCTAAAATCGTTCACATCCTGCATTAAGACTGCGAGTGGACAGTCTCAATCGATCGTTGGAGTTGTAAAAACAAAAGTGTTTTACAAAGGAGTCTCAAAAGAGATAACATTGTGTTTAATACCCGAATTAGAACAGCAGTTGTACCTGGGGGTCAATTTTTGGAGGTCATTTGAGATTGCACCTCAAGTGATTTCTGAAATTTCGTCACGTATACAGCAAGATTCATGCGATTTAAACGTTCACGACTTGTCAAAAGATGAAGCCAGGGAACTCGAAAGTGTCAAGAGTTTATTTCCATCTTGTGTCAAGTGTGGGTTGGGAAAAACCAAACTCGAAGAACACAACATTAATACTGGGGATGCGGCACAACGCATGTGCAGGCTTATGGACAAAGTGGTGCCGCACGAATTGAAACAAAACATCTTCGTGTACCTTGACGATCTTTTGATTATTTCACGAACGTTTGAAGAACACCTGGAGCTTTTACGGCTCGTAGCCGCTCGACTAACGTTAGCAGGTTTAACCATCAACCTGTCTAAATCGAAATTCTGCGTTAAGCAATTAAAGTACCACGGATACATCGTCGGGGGTGGGTGTCTGAAAACGGATCCGGACAAACTTTCGGCCATTGAACCATTTCCATTACCAAAAACACCTAGACAAGTTAGGAGATTTTTAGGTTTGTCGGGTTGGTACAGGAGATTTGTAAAGGATTACTCCATACTCGCAACCCCTATTACCGACACACTTAAAAAAGGTAAATCCTTCGTATTTGGTCCCGTGGCTATAGAAGCCTTTGGAAAATTAAAAACTGCATTGACAACTGCACCAGTTTTAGTAAACCCTGATTTTAACAAACCTTTCCAGATATTATGCGATGCATCCACAACCGGAATTGGTTGTGTGCTATGTCAGAGAGATGAAGAAGGCATTGAAAAACCCATATCATATTTTTCATACAAATTGAATTCGGCACAGCGCAACTACAGTGTGACCGAGTTAGAATGCTTAGCGGCAGTCATGGGAGTAGAAAGATTTCGCTCATTCGTCGAGGGTCTAGACTTTACAATTGTGACGGACCACGCGAGCTTGAAGTGGCTTATGAGTCAGAAGGACCTGAGTGGACGGCTAGCTAGATGGAGTCTACTGCTTCAGCGTTTTTCTTTTAACATAGAGCACCGAATGGGATCGCAGAATGTGGTGCCAGACGCACTATCAAGAGTTTACGCTATTGATAGTATATCTGACACTGCGTATAATGTGAAATCTTCCGATGTTCTGTGTATCGACCTTGCAGATCCGTCCTTCAAATCGGATGAGTATTTCGAGCTAATCAAAACAATTGAGAAAAATAAAGACCAGCTTCCAGACCTCCTTGTCTCAGACGGTTTTGTGTACAAGAAGGTAAAATTTTGCACAGGGAATTCTGGAGATGACGACTTAGTCTGGAAACTCTGGATTCCCAAATTATTAGCCAAAACTCTGATTCTTTTGGCACATGAATCACCAAAAGCCTCGCATGGTGGCATCTCAAAAACTTTGTATTGTTTGCGTGAGCGCTTCTACTGGCCTAATATGGCGGCTGAGGTGAAAGCCTTCATCGCAGACTGCAAAATTTGTAAAACTTCAAAAGCTCCGAACTCGACGTTGAGACCGCAAATGGGCCAAGCCTTTATTGTGGACAGGCCATTTCAACATATATATATAGATTTTCTTGGGCCATATCCAAGATCGAAAAGTGGAAATATTTATATGATCGTATGTGTAGACCAACTGACCAAATTTGTTGTTGTTTCTCCTTTGCGTAAAGCAACAGGGGAAGCAGCGATCAAGTTTTTAGAAGAGAACGTCTTCATGATATATGGAGTACCGAAATCAGTATTATCTGACAACGGGAAACAATTCACCGGTAAAGAATTTTCCAAATTTCTTAACAATTACGACGTGGAACACGTTAAAACGGCCTTTTATTCGCCACAGGCAAACGCGAGTGAACGAGTTAATAGATCTATATTATCCGCTATAAGGTCTTACATAGGTCCGAAGCAAGATAGTTGGGATAGATACCTCCCACATATAATAAGTGCCTTACGAACAACCATACATGCGGCAATTGGTATGAGGCGCTATTCGGTCAGCCTAAAATAGAACACGGATCTGATTACGTTTTGCTTCGAAAGCTAAAGAGTCTGAATAATCCAGAATTTGATGTTCTGCCGAAAGCAGCGAAAATGAATATCGTTCATAATCGCATCAAGGAGTCTTTGGCTAAAGCTCACATAATTTATGAACGAAGTTATAACACTCGTAGTAAAAATACCCAATTTAAGGAAGGCCAAATAGTATTCAAGCGAAACTTTATCCTCAGCGACAGAAACAAAAAGCGTAATGCCAAATTGTGTCCCGAATTCACACAGATTAATATTAAATCCATAATCTCAAATAATATGTTTCAATTACAGGATATAAATAGAAATGACATTTGGGTTTTCCACGCAAAACACATACGTGTGTAATATTCGAAACTTCTCAGTTCGTATACACATATATTTCAGAGGTTGGATCGCCTAACTCCTGTCCTTTTTCCAACTATCTGATTTGCGCTTGTGCTTAATCAATAAGATTGGTTTGTGGGGACAGCCTGCAATAACATTGTCTGTGAAAGGTATATAAAATATTTATTTTTCCCGAAGCATCACAGTTTACGGACGCATCCGACCGGAAGCAATGCCAATTTTAACGAAACTAAAAACCAAGTTTCAAGAAAAAAAATATTTATATTTAACGAAAAGAGTACTTCCGAACCATGCGACCCAGCTTGACTCTCTCTTTTCCAATTTTGGCAGCCGCAGGTGCAGGAGGAAAATTATTAGGCTCTTTTCGAGTCCAAGTGTAAAAAGTGACTTTTGTTTTGTTTAAGTAGTGTTTAAGTGCAGCACTTAAATTTAAAATCAAAATACTAAAATACAAAAAAACAAAAAAGGAACAAGCGTGGATTTAACGCCGCCGCAATCTTACCCTTAAACACAACTTAAAACGCAGACCACAACGACCTTTTCGCCATACTTATAGTCACACCACCATACCAACTTCATTCTCGCTAGAAGCGTCCACGGCAGGCTGCGTCAAATTAAAATATATAAGCGCTTTACAAACACCGGAGATTTTTTTTGTAAGAAAAACTCACTCATAAGTGAATCACCCCCCTGTAAGATCAAGGTCAATGGTGAGTTTTTTTTTCTTCTCTTCTTCAATTAAACATTTGAGCGAACTATCAACTTTGATAGGCAGTTATCATGTTAGTTGGTTACAATATGTCAATAATGCCAAATCCTAAGAGTATGTAATGAAAAGTGTTATTATAAAATTTATGGCATAACCGACTGGTGGTGTAATGTAAGAAAGGTAGTTTACTTATCGGCGCAACTTTTTATGATTGTTTCCAGAGGAACACAATTTATAATTATTCTTAGCACAAACATTTTATAATATCGGGCTATGTTATTTAAATAAAACGATACATATAAGAGCTTTAAATTTGTATAACATTAAATTGCTTAATATCAATATAGGGTTAAAATAAGGTACATAGAAGTAATGAAGAAAATATTAATAAGGGAAAGTTAACAAACATAATAGATACATATAATTATCTGATATATTTATATTTAATGAACATTTTCGCACCTTTGATATATGATACGTGGTATAAGTACTATACCAGGTTTTTTTTTATATATGTATCTATTTTTTTTTCTTTTTTTGATTTAGTTTTAAGATATATTTGTTAAATAAAATATTAAAATTTTTAATACATGAGATATGAAAATCTTTCTTTCATATGTTCAAAGACACATATTCATATAAAATGACGTCATAATTTTAATAGTGCGTGGGTGGAGAAGCGGTTCAGTTGAAATGTTTAAGGTGACGACACTGTGAGCTTTTAACGAGCTCACTTTTGCATAAGGGGCCATTAGTAAAATACAGAGTGGAACAATGACCAAGGATTCATTATACCACACTCATGAAGTCAAACAACACCTTAGGTATTCCCAAACGCGAACTCTATGAGCTGTACCAAGATGTGGATGTAGCCAAAAAGCCAAAACTCTTCGACAACATTGGATCGGCCACATCGAGCGAATGGACAATAATGCACCAGCTTTGAGGATTTTCAAATCCCAGCCCCCAGATTTGAGACGACAAAGAAGACCGAACCTCTGTTTCGAGGACCAAGACATCGCGGATGTCAGAGCACTTAGTCTGGATAACTGGAATCAGAGTGCCCGGGATAGAAAAGAATGAAAGGCTGCCGTGTCACAGGCAGGGACTCTTCGCGGGTCGGGTGCCCGTTAAGTAACTAAGTAAGTTTCTAGAATATATCCAAGAACTTATTACATTTAAATGGAGAAAATCCTGGACAGGCACATCAAAGACGGAGCCCTTCGCTCGAACTCTCTTCACAAAAATCAATATGCCTATCAACGACCCATGCTTTTCAGAATCTTACATATATGATTGAAAAACCACTAATTGGCAAAGAGATTGGTTGGTTGTTTTCCGGACATCGAAGATGCTTCGATAATACTGATCACACCCAAATAACTGCAGATGTATCCATAACAAAGGGGTACACAATACCGCATGTAAATGGATAAAGTGTATGCTAGCAGATATGAAAAGTAAAACCTTACTAGGCAGCACACAACTCAAAGTATTAGCTGCGAAAGGCTGTCCTGAAGGTAGCCTTCATCAAAAGAAGAAAACTGAAGGGTCTCAAAAATCCAGTACTCTTTGGTGGAACTATAGAGTTCTCCAGTGAAGTAAAATTTCTAGGAATAATCCTGGACCAGAAACTTACTTGAAACTCTCATATCAAAAAGACCATGGACAAATACATATAATAGAGCTCTGCATCAAAGAGAATTTAAACAGGATCGTCACTGACAAGCACATTTATATTCTATCTGACAATGAGAGTAAAGCGGCACTACTTCCTATTTGCGCCTTTGAAATCACTTATAAACTAGTTTGGGACTGTCTCTAACTACTCACGATACTATCTAGCACCAATAGAGTCAACATTTATCTGGGTGGCTGCGATGGGAATTAAAGGCGGATGAACTTGCCAGAAAAGTATCTGAGTCACCATTTACGATTCCTAGACCATTCTGTGGCGTGCACATCAGCTTCATTAAACTCCGGATCAAATACTGGCTACAAAAGAAATCACTAAATTACTGGAGGGAAACTGAAGGTAACAAACAGGCGCAACTATTTATACCATCCACTTCTCCAAAAAGAACTACTTAACTACTCTTAACTATCCAGAGGGCAAATACACACAGTTAACGGATTCTATCGGGACACTGCAGAGTAAATAATGTCACATATGTCGGGTGTGGCGGATCCAATAATTTAGATCTCCCCCAATTATGAACCTACAATTAAAGTTAGTCAATTTTCGAGAGTGGCTCGCGTCTTCACAGACACATTTCACTTGCCGGATGTAAGCCTTTTTGCAGTGTTATCCGTAAATTTCACTATTAAGCTGGAACAGCAACTGACGCAGATAGACGACGAGGACAGTTTGATTCTTACGTTCGAGACGATTCAGATGAGCTCGAACACTGTTTAGCTGAAAGTGAAAATTTTTTTTTGAAAAGATACAGACAAATACTGACAGAGAAAAACAGATAACGTATAAAGGACTGCAGACTTAGATTTAGATACATTATGTATATATAGGAATAAAGCGGAACGTTCTGTTTATGAAAAATGTTATTACATTAATATTTTAAGTACCTATATAAAAGTAAATTTCATAATGCCATCATAGGTCAAGCATGACCATGAGTTTATGCAACAAACATCAAAAATGTACCCCTACTAGGGTTCCCAACCGCCGTCCTGTTCTACTTTGAATCAAAATGTCCTTTTGAACTCTTTTTTGCGTTTTGGGCAACAATTTCTAGTTCATCAATGTCTTCTACTTTGTTTATGCAATAAAGCGTTGATTATCCTTATGCGTCAAACCTATAAAAGACGTAAACTGGGTCAGAGCTGTTTGTGAAATCTTAAGTAAATTTCATTAAAATTTCAAACTAAAATACATAACTTTTAGAAGCCTGCCTCTTTTCGTTGGGCTTTGTCCGATTTTTTATTTCAGCGAAACATCGAGGATTTATTTATTTATTTATTTATCTACAAGCTAAGGCTAACAGATTTTAGAAATAGTATTATAAAAATATTTAGAATATTTACAAAAAAAGAAAAAGAAACAAATAATAAAAATAAATTTCATAAATAAAGAAAAGGAAAAAAAACCTAATCACCATTAAAATTTAATATTAAGACAAGTTTAGTTTTGAACAAGTCTCTTGTCCAGGTTAATTCAATATTTTGACAAACTTCATTGAATTGTCTTATGCATCTACAGATGGGTTCATTATTACCATAGTTAGTTCTGTGGTATTGCTCGAAAAGCAAATCTTTGGAGCATAAAACTTTTGATGGCGCATAAAGTGGAATTTTGGAGAGTAAGGAAGGGCATTTAATGTGATAATTCAAAATATCCCTCACAAACGTTATATCATGCATACATCTTCTGGATTTCAGTGATTTAATACCAAGAAGAAAACAATGCGACTTATACGGGATAAAAGTCCATTTTATTTTATAAAATATAAATTTAGAAAAACGTCTTTGGACTTTTTCAATGCGTTCAGAGAAAGTCTTCAAGGCCGGGTTCCAGATAATATCGATCTAATTAGAGATATATACAAGGAAAGCAAAGCACGTGGGTCACAAAAATCAATACAATTTTGCTTAATGAAACCAACAAGTGCTTGTGTGCTTGCTTCTCTTCGGATTTTTAGGATGCTTGATGAACTAGCACCTGTCGAACTATGTTTAAGAACTGATTCTTATATTAAATTCAAACATAAAAATTAAATTTTAAACCAATATTATCTGTTGAAAGACGCTTAACCCAGATCAATTGGCAAACGGCAGTTGATTTACCTTTTCTTTTTTACAAAGTCTTAGAATTCCTAATACAAAAAATGGAACATATAACGGCTATCGAGTCGATAGTATCGACTAATTGATTTTGCAGCAGCTTTACTTACGTTGATAAGTAGCACTAGTTTTCCACGGCTTAGAATCCAGAAACGCTAACCAAATCCACCGTGTGCTAATCGACACGAGGCAAACATCTTGGACGTGCACACTAACCGAGGGCCAAACGTCGAGTCTAACCAACTTCTTGCAACAGCTAGACTCAGAGCTCGACTATCCAACGAGAATAAGCTACGAACTGCTTAGAAGAAGAATTTTGACGTTGGACGCATCCAGCCAAGAGAATCTTCGGATGAATCCAGGTTCGAAATGACAAAGAATAAAGAATATCCGTTTTGAAGATCAATCCAGAGTGCTTGGTCTTATAAAAATTCTTATATAAGTGGGCAGATGGCAAAACCACTAAATTCAAATTTGGATGACCCTTTGGTGATAAATAACAAAGAATCAGACTTTTAACTAATTAATGAAATTTTGAACTGTGAAAATTTTTAATACTGTGTGCGAATAATATATTTTTTCTCCTGCGTTCGCCGCTTCATCTTAGCATTTGGAGTTCCCTTTATATCATTAAGTTCCCTCCGTCGGGTCGTGAGTAGATCTGAAGTTTGCGAAAGGTTTAATGAAATTCGTCAACCATTTCTAAAAAAGTAATTTACAAACCTATATATCGATCTGTTGTTCATAAATTTCAAATACTGCCGACTTGAAGTAGCTTAGCTGCGCTGTGCAAAACATCAAACCAATATTCCGTAACAGTAGGAAAGCTTTGCTTGGATAATGTATTAATATAAATCAACAACTGTATATTATAACACAAAATTCAAACCTACCTACTGCGATAGAAATTCCGTCGCTCAGCTTCTATAAAAAAACGAGCAATAATTATTTTCTTTAATATGCATTATGATATTTAAAATACTAACCTAAGTTCAAATGAAACCTGGGTTCAGAATTTCTTAGTCATTTATTTGCATAATATCTATGACTCTGACTCTGAGTTCATTTGATAAACTTGAATTAAATGCACTACGTCTGTTAACATACTCGAATTTTAACTGAAGACTTAACTTTAAAGATGCTTCAGCAATACTGCCAGTTGATTATTTGTAAATGTGTGTCGGCAGTAGTCTTAAATAAAAATATGTTCAAGTAAGTGTATTATAACCTCAATCAAAATTTATTTGTTTAAGATTATAAACTTACCCCCAAAAACTCCAAAACTAGTATCTCTTTTTCATCAACGATAAGTTCCTTAATAAAATAGAATGTCCAGTCTGCCATCATTTCGAATTTCATTTCTATGTTCTTAAAAGCCCAGGGTTCTAATTGATCAAATGACATCGTTTCAATTGGTTTTTATTTCTATTTATAACATTTAAAGAAATATATAGAGACAAACGACTGTGGGACGCATAGCAGCAGGCTCCATACCAAAGTTCCTGAGTTATAAGGCCCCAAAAATAGTAACCATACCTCACTGACTTACTGAGAGATCATAAAAATTATGGAGCACTTCCAATCATCGTAGAACCTTGAAATTTTGCACAGTAATAGGGTTTGCTGAGAAACCACACGGAAAAATGTTACATATGTGGTTTTCCATACAGGGGGCGTGGCAGCCACCCACTTCTCTTATTAACTTATCATCAAAACTATGGAGCCCTTCCAATCATCGTGGAACCTTCAAACTTGCCACAGTAATAGGGTTACAGGGGCGTGGCAGCCGCTCACTTTTATTAACGCACCCTCAAAAAGTTTTGATTACATGAAGGTTGGATTTTAACAACAAACTAAACAAAAAATTTAAATATTATTTATTTTCCATTCAGGGACTTGGTAGCCGCCCCTTTTATTTAACTCAACCTTTAAAAGACTTACAATTATGATTTTTTACATGAGGGTTGGATTTTAAGAACAAACTCAGAAAAAATAACATATTGTTAATTTTCCATTTAGGGGGCGTGCTAGCCGCCCCTTTTCTTTAACCTTGCACGCAAAAGACTAAGAGCTATGAAATTTTACGTGGAGGAAGGATTTGAAGAACAGGCACAAAATTTGTGTATATTATGTATACGTTTTTAAAGTCGTGAAAATTGGGGCTGTGTGCACATGTGTTTTATATATATAAACATCTTCAAAATTCAAACTGGAAAACTTGCCAAGCATACAAATTTACCTAAATACTATTTGTGAATTTTTTAATAATTACAATACAAACTTGGATTTCTACAGGGCTTAACCCTGCATTAGAACCTTAGAACATTAATAAGAATTCTGAAAGTACACTGTCTCCTGCGGAAACAAGCAAGGAGTCCCGGAAAATCGGACACAAATTTCTGCAGATACTGCACATATACTGTGTGCATGTTAGGCAATAGCGCGTAGTTAAAGAACATTTTTGGGGAAATACGTCTTTGAAAACTTAGAGGAAATAGCTGGCGTGGACTTCTAGGGTCCTTAAGGTTTTACCACGGAAATTGTTTAGGCTTGGGTGTTTTCATAAACGTCAGACTAACAAAGGCCTGCGTTATCCATGTTCTTTAATGGAGATTCACGAACATAGTAACTTAGATGAACTGCAGTACAGAGTGTTCATAAACATCAATATGCCATCGATGCCGGGCAGATTGTGCAGCCATTATTTTTTGACTGCAAAAGAGCGCGATTCGAAGGAAACATTTCACATTACATTATCATTATTTCAAAAATACTTTTAACTGCATAAAATGTAAGTAGTTTTTGCAAATATTTTGTTATTACCTTTGCAATATATTTTAGCACCACTTTTGGTCGGGCGGTGGTTTTTGTTTCCCAAAAAATGTTTAACTCCTTTTCAATAAACTATGGATAGAATCTTTTAACCTATTTGTTCTGTATTTTGCATAGGAAAGAACTTACATTGAATGTAGATCCTAAAGTGGCTTTGAAACACATCACCGAGATACTTTTGAATTATGTTTTTAAAGAATGGATTTTTTGGATATTATTCGATATTTTCTAAGACTCTCAGAACGCATTAAAACTTCATTCCTCTTTTTTGTTCGAGAAATGTTTTTTGCAATTATTATTATATTATTTTTTTTTCGACAGTAACGTAAAGACCAAACTCCTAATTATTTGTTTCGCGGCCATTTCTGACGTTTATGAACACAATGTTAGATGACAATTGTACTAAAGTAGGCTTGCAGACATTATGCAGAGTGTGTGTGTTCACAAACGCACGAGAAAAGAAATGCGATTTTACTAGCGCAGATTTCCGGCGTTTATGAAAACAAAAATATTTTTGAATATATGGTCCAAATTTCAGCTTCCTAGCTTAATTTTAAAGGCCTAAAAAGTGCGTACGGACGGACGGACATTGCTAATTAGTCTTAGGATTTGGTCCTGTGTTAAAAACTATGTGTCAAAATTAATATACCCTTAGGATAGGGTATAAAAAAGAATTGTTCCGTGTGTTCACAAGAAATTGATCGCAACTGTTCAACAAAAATAAATTGTGGTGATTGTAAGCACTTTTTTCACTATTGATGTGCAAATATCACTGAACAAGACGTGGAATATATGAGATCCAGTGGTGATCCCTATCGTTGTGAGAAATGTGGAGTTCTAAATCGTCGCTCATTGCATTTGCCTATCTCAGCCGCACAGACGCAAAACAACAATATTGCTCAGGTTTGCACCAAAAACAACAAAAATCTACCGGGTAGAGGCTGTGTGCAAACATCAGCAGCAGAGCCTAAGCCAAACAAGAACAAAACTAGTCTCTTCAAAATGAATTTAGTAACTGATTGCAAAATCACCAAATCAGTGAGGGCAGTGACAGTGGGGCGAATGTGAGGGCGAATGTACACTTCAAATAGTCTACGCAAAGCTGTCCAGTCTGGAGGAAGAAAATCATCGCTTTCTTCAACAGCTGAATGAGTTATGAACTGAAAATGGTGAACAAAAAGTCAATAATTTGGAGAGCAAACTCAATTGGAAACAACAGCAGGTTCTAAGTAAGTCTGTTGAAATTGTTGGTGTCAATGCCAATGAAGAGAACGCTCTATGTAAAGCCAAGCTAATTTTCATCGATGTCTCCGACTGTGAAATAGAGAAATGCTACATTAAGAAAAACTTATAAATCAATGTCGATCATCTGCGTAAAATTCTCTGACCTAACTACGAAGCAACGAATTATGACTGCAAGGAGGATTAACAAAAAAAATCTTAACACACAAGTAACTGACATTAATGAGAGCTCAAAAAAAAGAAGTGGCGACAACAAAAAGACACTGTCTCCTTGAAGGCGAAAGAAGCAATTAAAAGTAAAGGCGTAAAATATGTATGGTACAAAGTTAATCAAATTCTTGTGGAAAAGTCATTTCAATCAAGTCATTTAATGATCTTGCACTTATCTAGTGCTTTTTCAATAGTTTGCATTCAAATATTCATATGCAAGCAGAATTCCAAAATGATTTTATAGATGACTTTTCTTTTCCCAATCTAAATACATACTTAGTTCCAATTCTAATAATATTTTTAATAATTATAATGATAACCTTTTTTTGTTCACCAGAATGTCAGAAGTTTAAGAGAAAACTTTTCGGCTCTTGTCACACAAATTGATTGTGTTTGTCTCTGAAATCTGGATCTATGGCTTTGAAGTAAATGGTTATGGATATTCCTGGACATAATTTTTGCTAACACTAATGAAAACTACGAGGCAGGTGGTGTTGGTTTTCATTTTGTAAAAAATGTATACAAGATTCCATATATTTTGTATCTTGATTTGTTTAGTGCTGACATTATTAAAGTTTCCATTGAAATTACCAATGTTGTGTTTGTCTATAGACTGCATTTGTTTATTGTTGTGTTGTTCTTACGTAAATTTTCTGATCTCTTGGATAAGGAAAAGTCCAATAATTTGTTTATTTTAGGGGAAATCAATCGTAATATTTTGGAAAATACTGAGACGGTTTCCAGTTATTATTGGCATTATTGGCTTCACATGGCCTAGCTTGTTTCATAAATGATCGTACCAGGCCTGTATCATGTAAATGCTTAGACCACATCTACGGACGTTCTTTTAATGTGTCTCTAACGAATTGTAAAAAATGTGTACTAGATTTGATGATAACTTATCATTCTATGACAGGACTTTTAATTGATGTTTTAAAAAGCAAACATAATAATAATTCAAAATATTCGAGGAAGTTGATGAAAATGAACTTTAATATGCTCAAAAATAATTGACTATAAGTTTTGGGAAGATGTTTATGCATGTAGTTATGCTTCAACATCCTTTGCAATTTTTATGGAATTCCTTAAGAATCAAATTATGGGTTGTTACTCAAAAAAAGTGGCTAAACGACTTAAGCCGTGGATCTCTATGTATTTATTAAATAAAGTTAAAACGAAAAACAAACTAAGACTGAAATTTAATAAATACCCCAGAAGTTTGAGCTTAAGAAAAAAATACAAGATATTGTGCGCTGAACTAAAAAAAGGAGATTCCAATTTTTCATGATAATTATTACCGTTCATAGTTTAACTTTGCGAATGGAAATTTAAAATATGAATGGAAGATTGTAAATAGTACCCTTAATAACTCACCCAAGAAACCTACTATTATTCGTGTCAATGATTGCGATGTATCTGATAAACTCCTTATTGCTAATGAATTTAGCATCTATTTGACTGGTATAGCTTAAGGCCTACAACCATCTCCACCGTTCTCTTTGTTCCTCCAATCTGAGAATTGCTGAGCAGTTTCAAGAAAACAGCTTTGTCTGACAGCCTATAACACCTCTTGAAGTTTTAACAGTAATTGGTACCTTAAATAAATCGAGCTCGTGTGGTTCGGGTCGTATTTCAAATTTTATTGTTGAAAAAATTGCGTATGCTATTCTGAATGTGTTAGTTGATATTTTCAACCGCTGTGTTTTTTCTGGTGCCTTTCCTGAAGTACTCAAATGTGCAGATGTTGTACCTTTGTTTAAAAAGGTTTCCGCTGCGGAGATCTCTAATTATCGTCCCATTTCACTTCTAACTGTCTTCAGTAAAATGTATGAAAAACTTATAAAAAGTAGAATATTGAGTTTTCTAAATGCTAATGCATTTTTTAGCCCATTTCAATCCGGATTTTAGAAAGGGAAATCAACTGAAAATGCTCTTTTACAGTTTTGCTCTCAAATAATGTCTAATCTCGATGATAAAAAGTGTACAGCTGGGTTGTTTATTGACATTACCTAGGCCTTCGATATAGTTGATCATAACTTCCTGTTCGAGAAATTTTAAAATTCTGGACTGGTTTAGACCTTATCTTGGTAACAGGTAGCAAAAAGTGAAGTTGGATGATATTAGGAGCGAAATTAGGTATTTTAACTTGGGTGCACCCCAAGTCTCAGTCTTAGGACATATTTTGTTTATAATTTACATTAACTCACTATTTTTTCTTAACTTTAAAGGTACACCAACTGCTTTTGCGGATGATGTTGGATTTTCATATGGTTGTGATTGTGCTTTGGATCTTATTTCAGACATTAACTGGGATCTTAACCTGCTGAGAAACTGGTTCGCTGAACATAATTTGGTAATAAGTTCTAAAACTAATATTATGTTTTTTATGTAATTATCGGTCTAGTTGTCATTCTGCGTCCGTAACAGAAACATAATTTGTAGTAATAAGTGTTTTTTAATATATAGAAAAAGTAGATGAGTTTAAGTATCTGGGGCTTACCATTGATTCTAGAATGAACTTCTTGAAGCCTGTGGAAACTATATGGAAGTATTTTCGATGTACACTTCGACATTTTTTCCACTTGCGAAATAAATGTTCCAAAATACTTTTATAAACTACAATGCACTTTTTTGCGCTTAAAAAAATGCTGGTCAGTCCATTGAAACCTATAAACAACAAAAATTCTACTCAGACAGATCTGAATGTGGGGTTTCGATGGCGATGTGCATAGTGTGTGCCCTTGCTTGACGAGAACGAAGATCTAAGTGAAGGTTCGGTTCCTGATGATTGAAAGCGTTTTTTCGAATTAATGACAGCTGTAATTCCAGCCTACTGTTTCGGCAACTGTTTTAATTTAACTGACTTGAACTCGGGTGAAAGACAAAGAACTAGGATATTTTTCGGAATTAATAAAGCTAAGGGGAAGGGATACGGTGAAGTATACCATTCCTCGATATGGTTATTACAACGCCTTTTTCTGAAAATTAGGCCAACATAAAAAGCCAAACTTTCTTGTACGGGAGCAGGCGACTCAAACCACACATTGTTCACCAAAGTCATGTGGAAGAAAGCATCAGCGTCATTACTTCAGAGAACATAATCGGAAAGATGCTGATGAGCCAAATTAACAGACAGCTGATATCAATATAAGACTTGCTTCTGACATAGCAAATTAATTGAGACGTCTTAAGCCCAAAACATTTAAGTGTTACGATCAGTTCCATGGTGGAAGCAAATGAGCACAACAAGAGGTGACGGCCTACCACTTGAAAGTAGTTCAATACTTTGCATACTTCTAGTTTTCTCAGCTGTTTGCAAATGAAGTTCAAGGTTCGAACAGACGACATCGTTCCAAAATTTAATTTTTCTCTCTATTATATCTGAAGAAATATATACAGATACCAACATTGAAAATATCTGGTTCGATTGCTTTTATTTCACATGCTCTAGCCCAGGCGTTCGAAATAAATATTCAATCAAATAAAGAAAACTTACCTTAAGAACATCAAATCTCTTGTACGCTGCATCGGAAGCTCACGAATTAACTTTTGAAAGTTGTCGAGTTAAAAATGCAAAATGCAAGCACATCTTCTTCGCAGCTGACTTTAGTTCGCGATTAGTTTTTAATAAGATCTGAACCATTTTCCATCTTTTAGTGAGTATAAAAATAAGTTTACAATTCACAAGTAAACAGATAGACACTGCATGTAAGTTTTACTAAAAAGATTATGATGCACAATTTTATCCTTAAGAAGTGTGAGAAGGCGATGTATTTATACCTTTATCCAACAAAGATGCATTCAAATTATCGAATCTAAACTTATAAATTAAATTTAAATGTAACAATTTTCAAAAATAAATTTGTCATATAAAGTTTTTTGCCACCCCTACTTTTTGTGGGCGTTTTTCACTAAAATGCTGTTTTCTTTGAAAATTTTCATAGAAATCGAAAAAAAATGTTTAACAATATTTAGCCAATATTTTTTCCAATATATCGCCCATACAAAGTTTTTTTCCACGCCCACTTTTTGGGGGCGTTTTTTCAAAAAAATATTTTTTTTTCTATAAATTTTATAGAATGAAATAAAATGCTATCTATCATCTTCCTTATGAATTTTTTCTTTGGGGTACATAGGGATAAGGATAGGGTATCATACTGTTCGCACCAAGCGGACTGTAGCCTTTCCTTATGTTTTTATCTTGGAAACGCATAATTTCTTAGAAATTACCCTTTAAGCAGCCAGCGAATTAATAATTAATTTTCACATTATTTCCAAACCTCATTTTAATTGGAGAGCTTGCACAAAAATTGAATTGTGTCCGTTAACCTTTAGACTGCACTTAAATTAACCGATTTATGAAGAAGAAGTCACGTATAACACATGTAGACAGGCAAAAAACGAACTGTGAAAAATATTTTAATTAAACTTTTTAATACAAATTCCAAACTTTCATTCCTTCGGAACTCAAATCAGAATGGCAAGAGACAGTACAATCCCTTTATCTTTCAGCTAAGACCTGATAAATTTTTTAAAAACAAAACATCGTCTGTTCAAAGGTAAAACTCCTTAAGTACAAAATATAACGACTCATAACTGTCATTTTATAAATTTGACAGGATACACAAAATTATAATACTCAGTAAGTGCAGGCATTTTGAGACCGAACACTGACTATTGCATGCGCTGCAATTGAATTATATAGTTATGCCTTATCTATCGATAGCTAACATTGTTTTGGTATAAGAATTTATGATGTGTTTTTGTGTAGTCTGATAATATGTGAAATGTGATAACGAAAATGTGTACTCAGCCTTTGTTAGATCTAGTTGTGTGTGTTGTAATAGGCTCCAGCTTCAGTGTGTTTTTTATGTGTATTGTTTCAAAATAAGTTTGTGTAATTTTATGTTTAATAAAATACGTGTAATAATGATAGTGTATTTTATGTGTTAAAGAAAAGACGTGTTTTTCAGAAAACGTTATAACTTTATTTTTTTTACCAACCGAACTCGTTGGCGATCAAAAAACGACTGTCTCGAACTCTTGCTCTTAAGCCTATTGGTATTTGTAACATATGATATTTTTCATGTCAATTTTCAGTTAGAGAAAAGTGGAGAGATTTACAAATAAAATTAACTGCAGTTGCAATTGAATTGAGAGAGAAGCGAAAGAAAAATAAAAGGAAATACAAAAAAATGATTTCATGACAAAAATGTTAGAGTGCATTAGCGTTCATAGGACATTTTATAAGGTTATACAAAATAATTTTAGATTGTGCATGCGTAGCTTGTATGATCCAAAGCATCCTGCCCCCCCTGAAAGCCTATGGCCTTTCAGAAATTGGCAATGGGGCGACCTTTATTGCTGGTCGCACGTAGTCTCCATAATTAGTGTGAACGGTTACCACTCTGCAAATGTTGTCAGCTCCAGGATGGGTTTTCACAATGCGTCCAATAAGCCAACGTGAAGGTGGGAGGTTCGGCTCCCTCAGAAGGACGATATCACCAACCTTTAGGTTTGGCTCCTGCATTTGCCATTTCGGGCGTTGTTGTAAGGAAGTGAGGTATTCATTGTGCCAACGTTTCCAAAATCCTTGGAGCATTGCCTGCAAAAGAGACCAATTAGTACTGATTGAGATACAGTTGGGAACGTCTGGTTGGGGAATTGCAGTATATGCCTCCCCTATTAAAAAATGAGATGGTGTAAGTGCTATTGGGTCGGAATCGGATGTCTGCCATATAGGGCGGGAATTAAGTAGTGCTTCAATTTTGGTAAGAAGCGTGTACATTTCCTTGTAAGTAAGCTTGTGGTCACCTATAACGCGTTTCAGGTGCAACTTAACAGATTTAACACCTGACTCCCACAAGCCACCAAAATGAGGAGAGGAAGGTGGGATAAATTTCCACTGGATGCTATCCTTTGACAAATGGTCGATGATGATGCTGTTGCTTTGTTGACTGCATATAACGGCATGCAGTTCGCCAAGAATCCTTTTAGCACCACGAAAATTGGTGCCATTGTCGCTCCATATCTCACATGGCTTACCGCGACGGGCCACAAAGCGATCTAAGGTGAGGAGAAACGCGTTTGAAGACAAATCACCAACAAGTTCCAGGTGGATGGCCTTTGTCACAAAACATACAAAGAGCGCTATGTATGCCTTCACGAACTTAGGGTTCCTTCCCCGACATAGACGTAGCGTGATGGGACCAGCATAATCGCAGCCACTTCTGCTGAACGGGCGTGAATATCGAACGCGTTCTGCCGGAAGATTTCCCATGAACTGACTAGACGACAGCCGACGATGACGAAAACAGATGACACAATCATGCACCACCTTTCGTGCGAGATTTCTGCATCCTAGTATGTAGAATCGTTGTTTTATTAACGCGAATAAAAGCGAAGCTCCAGCGTGTAGGTGATGTTTGTGTGTGTGCTCGGCAATGAGTTTCGCGATCGGATGTGAGTTACATAATATAATAGGATGCCTTTCGGAATATGTTAAGTTTGAATGCTCTATGCGACCACCAACTCGGAGTATACCGTCGGAATCAATAAAGGGACTTAAACATAGGAGTCTGTTTTTTGAAGATAGTTCCTTTCTGCCGTTAAGAACAGCAATCTCCTCTTGAAAACTTGAAGCCTGTGCAGTTCTTATCAGTTTCGTCGTGGCGCATGACAACTCATCAGACGATATGGGTCCATGTCTACGAACAAATTTGCTTGGAAGACAATTATTGCGGAAGCGAAATATATATGCAACAACACGGATATATTTAAGCCAGCTAGAGTAATTGAACACAATGTTTGTTAAAATGCTTTGTGGGGATGTATTAACATAAAAAACCTGTGCGTTAGATACCTTCCGTTCTTCGAGTTGAGTGGAGTCAATATCGTGTGTGTTGAAGGTAGATAGCTTCCATTGATCTCTGTGCTTTCCCAGCCACTGCGGTCCCTTCCACCATAGATCTGATTCTGCCAATATAGACGGTGAGATTCCTCGTGTGGCGACATCAGCAGGATTAGATGCAGATCGAACATGATTCCAAGACTTTTGGGGAATCGATGTTAGGATTTCTGACGTTCTATTGCCTATAAACACTGACCATTTCTTTGGTGGAGCTGCAAGCCAGTGCAGCACAATGGACGAATCTGTCCAGGCATAAATCCGAACATCTGGTTCCTGTAAAGAGCTCTTAATTTTATTGATAAGGCGAGTGAGTAGTAATGCTCCGCAGAGCTCAAGCCTAGGGAGTGCTAGAACCTTAAGGGGTGCTACCTTCGTTTTGGCTGCAACTAGTGATACGACTATGGAGTTGTCTGGCTTGATGCTTCGGCAGTAAACGACTGCAGCGTAAGCATCCAATGAAGCGTCACAAAAGCCGTGTAATTCCCAGGCCTCCTTGTTGTGAACTATTAATCTGGGAATGGTGATTGATTCGATGAGGGGCAATTCATTTCGAATGGTGGTCCACTGTTGTGCTACGTTTTCATGCACTTCCTCGTCCCATTGAAGTTGTTTTCTCCAAAGCTCCTGAAACATTATTTTTATTGCGATAACAACTGGCGAGAGAAATCCTAGAGGGTCAAAAATGCGAGACGCGTCCGATAATATTCGTCGTTTTGTACATGTGCTTGAGGTGGATAATTTGACCTTATAAGTAAAACAGTCACGCGAGGGACACCATTGCAGGCCAAGAATCTTAATTGAATTGGATTCCTGGAAATCAATTGGGGACATTTCTCGTTGATCTTCAGGCAACGAGATTAAAAGTGGCCAGCAGTTTGTCGTCCATTTACGTAGGTTAAAGCCCCCAGATTTTAAGACATCAACCAATTCTGTTCGAAGTGCAATGACCTCATCAATGCTATCAGCACCGGTTATAACGTCGTCGACGTAAAAATCGTTCATTATTGTTGCAGATGCACGGGGATGTGAAATTGCCGAGTCTGCAGCCAGTTGTTGTAAGACTCGTACTGCTAGAAACGGGGCAGCCGATGTTCCATAGGTGACCGTGAGCAATCTGTAATGGCGTATAGTGTCTTCTGGTTTCTCCCGCCAAAGAATCCTTTGAAAGTTAGTATGGCCGCGAAAAACCCAGATTTGCCTATACATCTTCTCAATGTCACCTGTGATTAAATACACATGTCGCCGAGACCTTAAGCAAATGGAGAATATATCATGTTGAATAGTAGGGCCAACAAGTAACGTTTCATTTAATGACATTGAGTTATAGGACTTTGCGGATGCATCAAATACAACTCGTACCTTGGCCGTACTACTATCGCATTTAAACACCGCATGGTGCGGAAGATAATAGCAAGGTTGATTAATTGATTGAAGTACTTCACTGGGCGAAATTTCTTGCATATGTCCAAGTGATAAGTACTCATCGATGAAAGACGAATATTGAGCCCTTAGATCGCTGTTTAAACTAAGTCTACGCTCAATTGAATGAAACCGTTTGAGTGCGGTGTCAAATGAGTTTCCAAAGTTAAGATCCACTGATGGCTTAAAAGGCAACTGCACCTCGTATTTACCATCCGACCGACGAACGTGGGTTTTAGTAAAGTTTTCTTCAGCAAGCTGCTCCTCAAGGGAAATTGGCGGATTATTAATTATTTCCTCTAACTTCCAAAATCGTTCTAAATCAAACGCCTGGTCTTGATCTAAGCGAATGCAATGGGCGCTTACTTCAGAGACTGGTAACGAAACCTGAGAATCGCTTCCTGCTATAATCCAACCAAAAATACTTGGAATTGATATTAAGCCTCCTCCAGGCTCTGTTTTCCCTGCACCCTTTATGATACTGAAGAACTTGTCAGCGCCTAGCAGAATATCGATGGGACCAGGTGAGTAAAAACGGGGATCAGCCAAATTGACAGGAAACTTTGTGTTAGATATGCAGTCAAGAGCGAAAGAAGGTAGATTCGAAGAAATCTTTGGTAAAACGTAGCAGTTAGCTTCAACGAATTCCGAATTTTGGAGAGAATTGATTTTGAGAGTAATTAATCCGTTGGTTACTCCAGCGGAGGTGGAGGCGATTCCTAGTATCGGAACACGAGATCGTTTGCGCGGCAATCCCAAGCCTTGAGCAACTTGCTCGGTTATGAATGATACCTGCGATCCTGAGTCGAGAAGGATCCGAACGATTTGCTTAACACCTTGTTTATTAGTTATTTGTGCCAGCGCTGTTGGTAATATAGTTGAGAAACGACGTTTGGATTCTATGGCTTGGGTTGCAACTACGGGAGTTTCGGAGTATTGGGGGGTGGTTTCTATTTGTGGGGTGGTTTCGATTGGTTGTGCACAGTAGTCTGTGGGGTGCACCAGTGTATGATGTCGCGAATTGCACTGGCGGCAGCGGAAGTTGGAACGGCATCTATTAGATGCATGGCCTAGTCGTAGGCAGTTAAAACAAAGAGATTTGTTCTTAACAAATTCACGGCGATCTACAATTGAAAGGGATTTAAATTGTCCACAGTGTGAAAGAGTGTGGTCTCCATTGCAATTGGGGCAAGTTTGTGAGTGTTCTACTAAGTGTGACCGAACCGGAGCTGGATTCTTACTGCGGTTTTGGTTTGACCGAGATGAAGTTGAGAGACAGGATTCAAGACAAGTGCAACGGTTGCGTAGAAATTCGATGAGGTCATCAATGGTGCAGTCAGAATTAGAAACCACTTCTTCAGCCCAAGCTTGTTTTGTTTCGTGGTCTAGCTTCTGGGTCAAGAGATAAATTAGCCATGGATCGCGTTCATTTGAGTCTAAGGCGTTGAGTCCCCGGACTGCCTCGTCTGCTCCATCCGAAATTTTGCGAAGCGTATGAATGTTCGGTGTACTGCACGAAGGTAACGATAAAAAAGATTGGATGAAAGATTGGACAATAAGGGTTTTTTGATCGTAGCGTTTTTCTAAGCGGTCCCAAGCCTCAATATAATTTTGCTCTGAACACGAGACATGTTTGATAAGGTTTGCTGCATCGCCACGAAGAAACGACTTTAGGTAGTGCAGTTTTTGGGTACACGTGATGGTTAAATTTGAGTCAACCGTTGCGGTGAATAAGTCACGAAACGCGGGCCAGTCTTTATAATCCCCCGTAAAATAAGGAATTGTTATTTTAGGTAAATGTACTGAATTTGGGGTTTTCGCTGCTACAACATCCTTTGCAGATGAAGTACTCGCAGCATCTTCGACGTTTTCAGTTGGCACCTTCTTTAACCGATTTATTGCGTCGGTAAAAATTGAACGCGCGCGTTCTCATATTCAGAAAACTCAGGTTCACGATCGACGTAATCTGGTGAATCTATGAAATTTAACAGTTCATTTTGCAAGCTGAGAAATTCTTGAAATGCTTCATCAAGCTTTTTGATACGAAACTCGATTGACGAAAGGGATGTATTTGCATCAATTGTATCAGCAAATGATGCCAACGTTGTGATGCAACCCTTAGCACGACCGCGTTTTGCCACTACCTTGTTCATTTTTAATTGAATCTGTATGCTAGATTATTGTTTCACAAAAAAGGTTGCTTCAGAAAAAAAAACGCAAAAGCGCAAACCGTAGTGGTCGAAAAGTCCCGTTCGATCAAAGACGCGTGACCTAGCAGTTCTTATGTACTCGTATGTATTTGAGTATATAAGTCACGTAATTTCGTTTATTACTTTTGGTACAAAATATAAAGTGTATGTCTCTAATACCCGAGATAAACGGCACTTGTAAACTTGTAATGCAGCATGCATATAACTATAAGAAAGTCAAAAGATCAAGTATAATATCAACGGAATGCTTTGTTGGTATATATGTTTTTATAAAAACCGTAACTGCAGCTAGGTTTCTATATAACTGGTATGTGTGCTTATTTGTGCAACAACAGTTTTAAGGCGATAGAATTAACCGGCGAAATGTTCATGCAAACGCGATTTGTTTGTAGCTGTACATTATATACTTGTACGAAAGCGATGTATATAAGTGTATATGGGCGAAAAAAGGCAAATTTAAATGATGGATTTAGCACTTCACTAATTAAAATGTTTTATCCGGCTACTGAAGGACCATTATATGTTTTGGTATAAGAATTTATGATGTGTTTTTGTGTAGTCTGATAATATGTGTTAATATGTGAAATGTGATAACGAAAATGTGTACTCAGCCTTTGTTAGATCTAGTTGTGTGTGTTGTAATAGGCTCCAGCTTCAGTGTGTTTTTTATGTGTATTGTTTCAAAATAAGTTTGTGTAATTTTATGTTTAATAAAAAACGTGTAATAATGATAGTGTATTTTATGTGTTAAAGAAAAGACGTGTTTTTCAGAAAACGTTATAACTTTATTTTTTTTACCAACCGAACTCGTTGGCGATCAAAAAACGACTGTCTCGAACTCTTGCTCTTAAGCCTATTGGTATTTGTAACATATGATATTTTTCATGTCAATTTTCAGTTAGAGAAAAGTGGAGAGATTTACAAATAAAATTAACTGCAGTTGCAATTGAATTGAGAGAGAAGCGAAAGAAAAATAAAAGGAAATACAAAAAAATGATTTCATGACAAAAATGTTAGAGTGCATTAGCGTTCATAGGACATTTTATAAGGTTATACAAAATAATTTTAGATTGTGCATGCGTAGCTTGTATGATCCAAAGCAAACATATAAATGAGTTTGACTGTTCTCAAGAATGGATCATAATTAATTCATTTAAAAATGTGTATATCTGTTGAATGGGTGATTCGGGCAACATGACTGGAACTGAATCAATATGAATTGACATTTGGGTCACAAAGCAATTCCAATTTCCGTTAGTTATTTTATTATTTTAATTTGTGGAAATATTTCGTTTGTTTGCTAGTTATATTGTTTATTTCATTTGACTGAATTAGGACTGGAATTAATTAATTTTATGATTCGATTTTTGGTTAGATTGAGATAGCTCTTGAACTCCGCATCCGCACACTCATTAAAGAAGTTCAACGGTAGCTGGATTGAATGACATATAGAAAGTCAGGTCCTACTGACGGAAACTCATTTCCTGGGCTATACTGTAGTTCCCATGGCGTAACCGGTCCATACATCACCTAGAGCATATAGCTTCTCCAACCACTGTGTGTGATATATATTTTGACACGAATGGAAATGACCTACATTTTAATGCCGGTTGCGAACGGAAATTTATGTTTGAATTGTTTTCTCATGACAGTTCTACTCTTGGATGTTTGTTAGGCATATACATAAACACTTTTAGGTGGATCGGGTCGGATTTGAACCTGAGACCTGGCTTAGTGGCCACAGAGTATTTTATAGTATTCACGAATAGAAGCCTTTCTATGGAGACTAGCGAGACCGATGAGGAATAAATAGTATATGTCCAATTAATTCGTTTGACCCCTTTAAAGCACCAGAAATAGATAATATATTGTACACGAGAAGAAATATCATCTTTCAAATCTTACTTAATCCAAAGGGGTCCATTGCGGAATCCTTAACCTTAGTGGTGGTTGGTCGAAAGAAGACTTCTCAGGACCTAAACCTGTGATTAGTTATTGTGCTCTATGAGTCTTATTTGGGAAATGCGATCTCCGACGAACTTGCTCGTCAAGGTTCGGAAGAAATCTCTAGTACTTGGTCTCTTATAGGCACAATATTCGGTGACAAGACTCTTCGGGCTACAGACTCACGATGCTAATTCGACCGAATCTCTTTAAGAAGTCTGTGGAATTTTTGCTATCAGTAGCAAGAAAAGACTGCAGACGGGCCACCACACCTTGTTTTCCCTTCCTTTTATTAACTGACACTTGAAGAAGAGGCAATTGGTTAATGTTCAACCAAACGGTTGTAAAATATATTTATATTTACTTAATTCATAGAAAAAAAATGTGTCGCGAACAAACACCCCCGTTAATGTAGAGAAAAAAAATCCAGCAACCAAACAGTGACATTTTATTTCCGGCATTACCACTTTCTCTATTATAAACGCAAATTAACTGAAGGTATGGACCACAACTGAACCCAATTATTTTTTTTTATTCCCAATGAAAGTCTACCTTGATCTCTGATTGATCCAATCCAACAGCCACAACTACAAACAGAAGCATATATGAGTACGTTATCTTGCGCATGACCTACGCATACCACTTAAATATCCAATGAGATTGTAGCTACGCAACCTCTTATTATTATTTATCCACGCAATTTAAAATGAAGGTTTTGTGAGAGCGAAAATTCGTTTGTAATTTCAAATAAAATGGGATTGCATAATTGTATGTACGACTATAAGCTTCGTAAACAATTATGGGGGATACTATAGTTTCCGAGGCGATAAGATTTGAAGATGCAACTTTATAGATCACAAAGAAATAATCGCAAGTTAATATGTAACAACAGTCTCGTTTTCGCCTAGTTTAGGAGATATCAGGGTTTGTAAATATAATTTTCAGTATGAAATCTCTATGACATGACGTCACTTTTTTGCCAATATATTTACTTTAAAAATATAAAAAATTGCGTATATTAAGAAGTTCAATCACGAACATTTTTCATCAAAAAAATAAGGAATACTTTTAGGAGTTTATCTCAAATTGTGTTGGGAAAGAAGACTAATTTGAAGTTATTTTTCTTGCAAATGCATTCTGTTGGCTCCCAAGCCACGTAGCGGCTCCCTGAGCACCTGCATGTGAGGCCGAAGGCCGTTCGATAGCAGTCGAGGAGACAGGCCAGAGTTGAAATCCCATTTTCCCGCGAAGAGGGTCACCCAGGTACTGTTTAGCTAATTAGAAATCATCCAAATTTAGTTTGCATTCAGTTTCTAACTTCTACCATTATGTGCTAACCGCAATACACTACGAAAAGATATAGTTATAGTTAAAGAAATTAAGAAACTAAATTATAATAGAATACAAATGAGAGATTATTAATTCCTAATAGCACACCTTACTTTTAATGGTGGAAAATATTGTTGTTCAAACTCCTTAATTTATGTAATGGTTTTTGATTTTTAAGTAAAAATATTGGCAATAAAGTGACGTCATCTCATAGAGATTTCATACTAAAAATTCGATTTTCAAACCCTCATATCTTCTAAACAAGGCGAAAACGCGACTGTTGTTGCATATTAACTTGTGATTATTTCGTTGAGATCTATAAAGTTGCATCTTCAAATCTTGTCGCCTCGGAAACTATAGTACTGCCCAATTATAAGTTAAGGAAAGCGAAAAAGCAAGCGAAAAGCAGGACTTCACAAGGCCTTGACAAAGTCAGGAAAAGTGCCAACTTCTGTGAAGAAACCAGATGGTAGCTTTAGGAATGACGTGCAGTATTGCTCTTAGAAACAAACATCTCGGGAAGCGTAGCAGAGACTACTGAAACACAATCAATCCGTAAAGATCTCGGAAGGAAGACAGCATTAGCTATCTGCTTTAGGTCTTAAGTCCTTTCAACGATTCCTAAAAGAAAATTAGTTAACACAATAGTATCCATGGAGACGTATGAGCTGCTGTGCAGGAATCCAGCATATACAACCAAACGATGTATACAAGAAAGAGTTCTATACCACTTTATATAAAGCTCTTAAGCTGTGTGCTAAAGTTCGGAATAACCTCTATGACATGACACAAAAAGAATTTGAAGTAATCCAAAGATAGGAAAAAAACTGAAATTGGAGAACATCCGGATACCAAACTTCTTGGGGCACTTCCGAGCACTCAAATTAAACTTTGAGTTTAAAAATTAAAAATATAACCCGTGTTATGAAATACATAAATTATAAATATACATATTTTAGCTATTACAACCGATTATCGAAGAGGGCTGATTAATACCTCACAGTCGACAAATAATATTTATAAAAAGCCCTATAGAGGAGAAAAAAAATATATTCTACCATTTTTCTACTGAAACTATTTTTCGCATGGAAAAAATAATTTCAATTTAGCAAAAATATTTCATATCTTAAAATATCAACAAAACATAATTAATATACATAAAAAAAAAACATAAAGAAATTATGCGACAACTCCGCTGCTATTTGTAATTTTTCTGGGTGATTAAGTTGAATACCTGCTTCTGGCGGAGTCCCCAAAGTGCCTTCAAAAGATAATCAATAGGTTAGAAACATATTAAAAAGTCTACCAAAAAACCTATATCTCTAAATATACAGCATAGCTAAAACTAAATGCCGATTACATTATAAGAGTGCTACATATGGATCAACGAAGGCTTCCGAAGAGGATTCTGCAGTATGCAGTATCCGGCAGAAGACAATTTTCGTCAAGAATTAGAATCCGTTAGCTGCGGACTATGGAATAATACCTTCTTAGTCGAAAAGAAGCGCAGAAGATTGGAAAAAGTCGTTGTATGAAGTAATTGTGAATTTGTATAAAAACTATTTTTGTTTTTACTAAACTGCTAGTCCTTTACATCCGGTAATTGAGGTCAAAATTTGGTGAAAGACTATAAGTCTAGAACAGCCAAATTCTCCATCAACTTTGGCACTACACTTTTATTTACAGGAAACAAATCAGGCAACCCCACTCCCTAACTAAAGCAACATTTTTACTTTAGAAACAAATTATAATTGCCACCACGAGAAATTGAAGCTGGAGCTGCAGCTGTTTCAAGGCTTGCCTCGGCTTGGGGTTAATACGAAAAACAGTTTCTCCCATCCAATGGAACCATTCAATAACCTACTTGACCTAACCCGTCTGAATTAACAAACAAATAGTTGATTTTTTCTAATGACTAAACTTTTTTTTATTACAGATTAATGTTTGCTGTATTTCGTCATTCTTGGTATCGGATTTATTCAGCTTTCGTAAGAATCCGCTTGGATATACCAACTATGCATGATTAGTACAAAAATGCTTGTTGTCCTTGCTAAGGAACAAAATTGTTATAATATTGAGGGTGTCTTTGAGTCGGCTTTTTATAGTTTTTATTTTCTGTGGGTGTAACTTTGAAGCTTTCTGTTTTGTTTGAGTTTTTATCCTCTAAATTTTATCTTATGTATTTTATATCGTCTCCCTCATGCCATAAATTTAACAATGTTTCAGCACTCAAGCCAACATTTTCATTTCTGCACATTTATGTTTCTAGCCTTAGGAGGATAAAATATATTTTTATTTTGTGTTAAAGAGAAAGTGTTAAAAAAATGCATTAAAAAACCGAAACTTTGATATATTCTGTTCTGAAAATTAAATAGAATTGTATTTTAATACTTAATTTTAAAAATGAGGAAAGTAAATTTTGATTTTGTTTGCAATTTATGAATAAATAAATTTTTATGGTTAAAATGAAGAAGAAATGGTTTTGTTCTTTATTGAGGATATTTGTACCAAGATTTGTCTTTTCTGCTTGGGCTTAAAATTTGCTATTTGTTTTAATAAAATTGTATCTTAACTTTGCAGTTAGTAAGTGGTTTCTTCCCCATAAAAGAATATTCCAATGTACACACAAAATTCAAATATGTCTTGCAAAAATCCTCAGAGTTTACCATCTGAAATGTGGGGTCAATCATTAAAATCGATTAGACCATTCGCCTGTAATTCAAATTGCAAGAACGCTTTCTTTGATACAAATCGCCCCAAAACAAAAAAAAAACAAATAGAAAGGTATGATACCCTATCCGTATCCCTTCCAATGAAAAAGACATAAAAAACACCTTGGATAACATTTTATTTGGTATTTTTTTTAATAAAATCATGTAAACAGGTTTTTTGAAAAGAAAAAAATTGGGCGACGCCCCCAAAAAATAGGGGCGGAAAAAAACTTAGTATTGCAAATTTATAATAAGGAGGTCATATATATTTTGTGAAGGTTTAAGAGCTTTATTCCATCAATTTTAGGCTTAAAACAATTTTTTAATACCTTTAATTTGAAGTCCTAAAAATTGGTGACGGACGGACGGACATTGCTAAAAAGTCTTAGATTTTCATGCTGATCGTAAATATACATATATTCTTTTAGAAAGGGTATATGATGAAAATTAAGGGGCGTTACAAAGTATGTGTCAAAATTAAACCCTTAGTGCCTGGCTACACGTTCATGAGAATGAAAGTCAAGCCGTGGCTACACACACAAAAAAGCCTCATAAGAATGAAAGAAATTTGAATACCGGGAACGCTGAAATCTGAAACAAAACAAAATTTCTCTTTAAAAATCGAGTACTTTTGTTCTCTCTAGTACCTGGGGCCGAGTTACCGCATCAGTTAATGAGTGAGTAACTTCTATACGTTACTGAATTATCTCGGTTTGGCATTACTGCTTCAGTTATCGGGCATGGTATCGAGTTTAATTGTTTGACATTTCGAATCAGTTATCGTGTGTTTTTTCATACGTCAGCTCTGGAGGTGTCGTATGGTGGTAAAATGGCAGAAAAAGTGTAAGTTTAATTATTTTTTTGTAAAAATGTTTTAAAAATACAAATTTAAATTATTACAGAATAAATTTAAACAAAATAAATGCAAGCCATGGCGGTGTACCCGATTTGACCAAAAACGTATTGCCAAACTCTGCTCAAGGAAAAGCGACATGCAACAGATTATGGGAAGAATTTCCCAGAAGAATCGGACGACGAAAATAATAATAACATATCTTGTTAATAAAATTTATAAAGTTTTTAACCGTTTTTATTCAAAGCACAACTCACAATTTCGCATAAAAAAGCGAATGAGAGAACACAAAATGACAGTATAGTGGTACAAAATTGAGTTTTCCTAGTGAAATCATAAACTGCGCTCGATACGTGATGCTTCGTATGATATTATCCCAATGTGCTTATTCGATAGTTCAGTAACGTATAGAAGTTACTCACTCGTTAACTGATGCGGTGATTCGGCTCCTGTATTCGGTCTTCACTCTTGCAACACAAATCTCAAATGAGGATTTCTGTCAAAAGCGATATGGTTTGGAACCGAAGCGCTCATGCCCACGCCGAGAATTCAAATCGAAAGAGGATTTTCAGTGGATTCCTGGTACAATCTACCCTTTTCTTTCTGACTCACATAAAATCTACCTGTTTCGTGCGACATGACGATCATTCCCATGAACGTGTAGCCAGGCACTTGAGGATCATTCACATGGGAGCGAACTGCGAACAAGGGAATATTCGTAAATTCGCACATTTCATTCACATGACAATTTTTTGTGGTAGAAGGTACCCGCGAATCTGATTTGTTAATGTAAGTAGCAAGATGTGTTAATTTTAAGGTTATGTTCGAACGAATTTTTTATTTGTGGATCACGACTGTTTATGTGGATTGTGATTAAAGTGTGACAGTTCGCGGCAAGAATTTTTCAATCCGCGGTAAAATTGTTATACTCTTAAATTTACCTGATTAAATCAATTTAGACTGAGTTTTTTTTAGATAAGATGTTAGATCTATCTTGTTAATAAACTTTATAAAGTTTTTAACCGTTTTTATTCAAAGCACAACTCACAATTTCGCATAAAAAAGCGAATGACAGAACACAAAATGACAGTATACTGGTACAAAATTGAGTTTTCCTAGTGAAATCATAAACTGCGCTCGATACGTGATGCTTCGTATGATATTATCCCAATGTGCTTATTCGATAGTTCAGTAACGTATAGAAGTTACTCACTCGTTAACTGATGCGGTAATTCGGCTCCTGTATTCGGTCTTCACTCTTCCAACACAAATTTCAAATGAGGATTTCTGTCAAAAGCGATATGGTTTGGAACCGAAGCGCTCATGCCCACGCCGAGAATTCAAATCGAAAGAGGATTTTCAGTGGATTCCTGGTACAATCTACCCTTTTCTTTCTGACTCACATAAAATCTACCTGTTTCGTGCGACATGACGATCATTCCCATGAACGTATAGCCAGGCACTTGAGGATCATTCACATGGGAGCGAACTGCGAACAAGGGAATATTCGTAAATTCGCACATTTCATTCACATAACAATTTTTTGTGGTAGAAGGTACCCGCGAATCTGATTTGTTAATGTAAGTAGCAAGATGTGTTAATTTTAAGGTTATGTTCGAACGAATTTTTTATTTGTGGATCACGACTGTTTATGTGGATTGTGATTAAAGTGTGACAGTTCGCGGCAAGAATTTTTCAATCCGCGGTAAAATTGTTATACTCTTAAATTTACCTGATTAAATCAATTTAGACTGAGTTTTTTTTATATAAGATGTTAGATCAACTAAATTAATGAATTTGTGGTAGAACCAATAGAAATTTTCAATTCATAAATGCGTCCAAATTGATTAGTTCGCAATTCGCTCTCATGTATAAATACACAGCGAATTCCCCACGCAAACTAGCTCCTTACGATAGGCCAAGACAAATTCTAATGAAACGTACACCCTGTGTGTATGCAAAAAAAATAAATGGCACATGAATTAAACACATATTAGCCTCGTAACATACCTAGAAAATGGCAACATAGTATTTTTTTGTGTTACCTAATATGATTTCTGCATTTCTGGGGCCTAGTTCCTTGAATAGAGTTTTTGCTTTGACTATCCGTTTCGCGCGGAAGGAAAATACAAATCTGGTTGTTGGTTGGTGTTTGGTGTTTGGGCCGCATTGTGTTTTGCAATTTGAATTACTGGCGAATGGGTGGTTCGATGACCCCTCATTTTAAAGGGCTCATAAAGAAAATTTATGATTTTATAAAAATATTCCGAAAGTCATTAAGTGGACGAATCTATTTTCTTTGTGACTTGTTACTAACATTTATTAATTGAAATATTTATTTGTACAGAGAACTTTTACAGATATAGCTCCGTCTTTTAAATTTTAGCTGACATCTGAAATGTCAGGTAAGAGTTTTTGGTGTGGTCACTCGCTAAGAAGCGTTGATGGGAAAATTAACCAAGTGTAATCTGCACATACTTTTAAAAATTATGGAAAATGATTGAAAATTGCGTTTATGGAAAAGCGAAAGAACAAGTAAATTACATTTTTAAGTTCCAACTACTCTGCTGTGTTGAGAAGTAAGCAATTCAATACAACATCAATAAATAAAACCACAACGATATACAAAACATAAAAACATTTATTAAAGGTGATCATTAACAAAAATATATATAGTTAATACAGTTCTTAAATATTTCACAAACTGCAGTATATTTCATGTAATTTTATTGATTTATATCCCAATTGCATATAATTTTAAATCTATAAATGTTAATTCATTTTTTATGTTTGCCTCGAGATGATAGGTCTAATAAAATCTTTATGTTTGCATCAATGAAATATTTTCATTGTTAGCCACAATATATATATATATATATATATTAAAGTAACATGTTGCTTTTATGCTTAGCAAGTTATCTTAAAAATATATATATGTCTGTAAAAGAAAAAAATTAAATGTTGCATTTTCTGCAACCCGTTTCTAATTAAAAACATACAAAATTATTTCGTATTACAAAGTGTGTTTTATATATTTTTTTGGTTTCTACTTTGTTTAATTTTTGTTCACAGTTCTTGGCTTTTGAATATATGTAAATAGTTTATTGATTTTTTTTAGAAGTTAAATGTAAATCGGCGATTTACAAAACACTGATCTGGAAAAATAAGGAGAATTTAGTTGTTAAGAAAGCTGCATAAAAGTGTTCATATCTGCGACTGAAGCAGTTCTCACTGTTTCTTATTATACGATGTTTAAGGCGAATTTAGCTGATAAAAAAGCTGCATAAAAGTGTTCATGTTTGTGATTGAATTTCTCGCTGTTTTTTTCTTTTTATACGACGTTTAAGGGAATCTACCTATCAGCTTAACTTTATTTGTTTTGAAATAATTCATATCTCCAGCTCATAATGTTAAAATATGGAAAAAGCTTTGCAAATTATTGTGACTTTTGTAAAAGGAACACTAAAAGGCACCCTTGTAGTTTCATGTCATTTCATTTCATTTCTTTGTTCTGAGAGTTGTAGTTGGCCTAGGCGAAGTATAAGGCTGAGAGACTGTGTTATATCCAGAATGATCGAAGAATAATATTAAAGAACTAAGAACCAGTTCATTATTGTCTTTTCTTGTGAGTATAGTCATTGGGTAGTCTTAACCTAACTCTTAAGCGTATTGTGCATTTCATTATTCTGGAGGGCTCCATAAGCACCATTCACAAAAAAGAGCTGTTGAGGCACATATCTTCTGAATGTCGTATAGCGGATCTAATCAACAACCGGTTCAAATAGTAGAAATGAAAGGTGTTAACAAAGAAGGCACTATCTTGAACAGATCAGTTCAGCTACTGAGATATGCACGACTTTGATATTATCGGATGCACTCAGCACATACGAACGCATCAGAAAATGGAGTCAACTGGGATAATTGTATCCCAAAGATCAGGGTGTGAACTAGAGAACAAGCTACAAATAGTTACTACATCAGCAAATTCTCAGCAACCTGAAAGTTTTCAAATTTCGTAAAAAAGGGAACATATTCTGCAACAGCGTCAATCGCTCAAAATCGTAATCAGTTGTCTATTTTGTTTCAACCATTACCAAGCTGAAAAAAAAATTATATCAGAATCACAAAATTATCGTTATTATTTGGTAA
Organism: Ferdinandea cuprea; assembly: GCA_963576555.1. Classification (NCBI taxonomy): domain Eukaryota; kingdom Metazoa; phylum Arthropoda; class Insecta; order Diptera; family Syrphidae; genus Ferdinandea; species Ferdinandea cuprea. The sequence goes on from OY754962.1 coordinate 28,260,228, forward strand.
AGTTTCTTAAGTGTCGGAAGTATCAGGGTAAATCAAGACTGAAACACATGAATGTGGTTTATTATTTACTCAAGACAAGTGCCATTGCGAGAGACGCACTGCATTGATTCAACTATTGCAAATTCACGGAATTGAAAAGCCAATAAACATAGAAGAGTCTGATTAGATAGCGCTAAAACTATATTTTACTATTCAAAGAAAGTAAACTGAGGATCGTAAGTTTAGCCTGTACAAATCGACCGACATCAGACATTTACCCATTGGACCACTTCAGCGGCATATCTTGCCATAAGGAGTATGAAGTAGTTCGCTGAACTTGCGGCATCATGCTACCCAATCAGATCACATCATGAGAATTTCAGTAACAAAGATGCCGAGAAGAACCAATAGCAAAGATGTCGTGGGTTTCACCCACCATCAGCACGAAGAGAAAGGGAAGAACATAAAACAAATTTGGTTCGAAAGTTTTATCAAGGTTAAAAAACAGAGATGAGTGAGGAAACCGTGTGGTGGAGTCACAATCGGTGCTGGGGACATGGAAACACAAAGTCTGCAAACTGATAAATGGTGAAGAACACAAAAATTCGCTGTCAGATAGAGCACCATTAAGCATTGATGATGAAAGCCGGGGCACATGACCCCCAGAATCTTTGATATCATCAAAATTGCTGATATAATGTGTTCAGACGAAGGTGAATATGGTTAGAATTTTAAACGCATACTTAACCGCAGCCCACAAGTCGCCGAATTACAAACCATTATCAGATACCAGAACACCACACACAGTGATTTTAAGTTCTATGGTGATCGCTTTATACGTTTGGTTATCGAAAAGAGCGTCAACCAATTTCCATATTACGATTGTTTTGTTGCCAAGTGCTCCTACTCTCTAACCATTTCTGTACCATGAATTTTAATTTCCAGAGATGAAAATCATTGCGTCAGAGCTGTACCCTAGCTTCCAAACATGTTAGATCATATACTTCGGTAGTCACGATCTGTCTTTGAAGAATTTATTTTCGCTGATTAGGTGTTTTAAATGAAGGTATCTTTGGCTGATTTCTTTTTAAAGAAAACCAGTCGAGATTTAGAAAACCCGGCACCCAAAGTCCGAATGACAGTTTACGTTTGTCGTAATAAGACTGTTAACGAAGCTATATGTTTCAGAAGTACGCCTTCTTAATCGTCCAGGGTATGATCTGACAACACATTCTAACTATAAAAAGAAAAGTATTTGTTAATTATACAAACACCGTTTATTCTAAAACAGACTCTATATCAAATAGCCCAATTGTAAGCAAACGTCCTGAGAAGACTGGCATAAAATGAAAACGATCAACTGACGTCGTTTGGATGATTCTTTAGAAGATATGAAAGAGGTAAAAATGCCGAAACGATGTTGTCCGAGAGTTTAACTTGTAACGCGAAAATGTTCTAGTAAACAAATTAACAGAAGAATTGTTTAGAGTACTGAAGGTATTTAAATGTAAAATAAAAAAACTTGTTACGCACGTGTTGAGTACGTGTTTATAAAATCAAAAAATTAATTTGTTTTCCAGAAGTCTCGTGAGCAAGCTCTTATTTTTCTATTATAGTTATATATATATATAAATTGTATAAATCTTTGCATTTTATGCTTAATACAATGATATTTTTTTGAAATTCTTTAGACAACAAGGCAATAATGTAAACATAAACACTTTAAATGCACAAACATCGATAGAATTAAAGAAACACTTATAATACATACACTGTTGCTGCATCGTTATTTATTCATTGGTTTATCTCCGATGTTTTTTTTTCGTTGTTATATTTTATAGATTAGTCTTCTTCATATAAAATCGCTGTTTAATACTTTGTGTAGCTGGGGGTGGAAATTAAAAATAGAATTAACAATGAACGTGATTTTACGAGAAAAGGTAGTTGGGGATGTTAGAGAAGAAATGGAAAATGATCCTCAGATCTTTTAAGTGGAAATTAACGTCATAAAGATGAAATGGCTGCCAGGATATTTTATCAATCCGAGGAAAAACAACACTACTATTTTCTACAATCTACCAAAACTCATCATATTCAAACGCTAGTTATTATAGCTTTATCACATACACCTGTTGAGAATCAGCAACTACTACATAAAACCTCTATCCCCACTCTAGTATTTGGACCGGAATCGTTGCGGAGTTCTTTCGAAAAGCAGAGTTCCTCATTTGCTCAACCCTGAAGTTCTTACTTAAACTGCATAGAAAATTTATCGAACATAGAATTTTAAGTAAGAAAATCATTTGTAGGGAGTAAGGCTTTTTTTTAATATTAGTTTGGAGCCATGTATCATTTTGCTGGGTAAATAAAATCACATGGAATTACTACACTTTCTGTTGTGTGGATTAAAGCTAGCTAATGTACAGGACGCTGATAACCGATGCAGATTCTGGCTATTTCGTCATAGCAGAGGTACATAGGGTCTGCCCGAAAGGTGGTGTGGGTAGACTATCGTCTTACGGCCTTCAATCTTCCTGGAAACTGCACTCAAGCTTATGCGCATGTTCTCGCCGTTCTTTCTATCGGTTCAAACCGTCTGCTCTCAGAGGTGTGTTTGACTATTTGGTGACGGCGGCCGCGGATGTCTTGGATTTGGCATTGGCTCGTTCATTATTAAATTGATTCTGTTGGGTTGTTGTAGAATGTTGCACCTTTTTTTTTATACACATATAATTTCCACGTGCAAAGGGATAGTTGGCACCCTTATAATGTTATAGTAACACAGTACGGGCATTAAGCAAATAAAAGTTTAAAAGAAACGATGAGGAAACGATGAGAAACCGATGCACATTGATTTTAAATGTTTGTAAATTGTAATGGTCAGGAAAAACAGAGTGAGATAGAGCATTCCACATTCGTGTTGTACGGCAGAGGAACAAATCTTTAAATTTCACAGTTCGACCGAATATAGGCTTTAGGGTGAACGGAAGAATGCAACTGGCTATTTCGTTTGAGCACTTGTGATGGTAGTATCGATAGAACAACGATAGGCAGGAGACATTACGACGATGACTAAGAGGGTCAAGCGAATTCGCAATATCTCGGTCGCCAATAAGTTTTATCGCGCGTTTTTGAATTCTGTTAAGTAGCTCCAAATATGTAATTGGTGCACCGGACCAGATATGAGCGTTGCACTCAAGTTTTGGGCGAATAAATGCCTTGTAGATTCTATCCAGGTCAGAACGGGTAAAATATTTCTTGCAACGCTTTAGGAAGCGTAGACACTTCGCAGCGTTCTTGGCGACGTCGAATATGTGGTCATTCCAACGAAGGTTGTCCTTAACACACATACCGAGAAAGGAAAGGCTTTCGGATTCAGCGATGCAAGTGCCATTCACGGATAATGGCAGAGTATTGAGGTTTCGCTTTAGTGACAGAAGACAGCATTGTGTTTTGGAAGCATTAAATTGAACTCTATTGGTTTTACCCCACTCAAGAATGCTGTCAAGATCGGAAATTAATGAGCTTAACATACGTTGTCGTTCCAGTTCGACGCTCGAAGATGAGGGACGTTGCCCAGGAAACGAATATGTAAAGCTGAGGGTACTGTCATCGGCGAAGGAATGAATAGGATTAGAAGTAACAGAGAGTAATCATTTATAAAAATGAGAAAGAGAGTCGGAGATAAAAGGGAGCTTTGGGGAACACCATAATTTATTTGGTAAGTTGTAGACTTAAAACCGTCCAAACCAACTTGAATTAAACTGTCCGAAATGTAATTTATAATATATTGAATAAAGGTAACATAGATCCCAAATGCACGCATTTTCGACCAGAGAGCTTGATGCCAAAATCTGTCAAATTCATTTGAAATATCAAGAATCAATGGTAACCTTAGTTTCACTCAGTGCCAAAACAGCTGGTTTGTTTTGGGAAACATGGGCATGCAGCGAAAAAAGATTCACTCTTAAGCCCCGAACGTTACTCACATCTACCCTGAAATTCCTAAACATTACAAAAAAACAAAAACAAAAAATATCACTGTGTACTAAATATGGTCAACCTGAAACAGCAGCAAACGAGATGGAATGGGGGTAAAGGGACCGCACGCACTGTGCACTGTTAACATCGGAGCTCCTTCACTTTCCGAAAATAGGCAATAAGCTAAATATTTCGCTACATACATCAATCTATATGTATTTGATTTGGCCGGGAAAGATGGTTCTGCTGGAAATGCAACGGCAGGAACGTGCGTCAAGTCCGTCGTTGGAGGGGTTCTCCAAACATCTTCGGCTCTATGAAGTGTTGCAAAGATATCCTTAACCTTCGTTTAGCTGTATTAAAGTAGAGCTAGACGTACTGATGACTGATCGTTTTTTTAAAACAACACTTTTCGAAATTAAGTCATTAGCTAAATATTTCGCTACAAACATCAAACTATCCGTATTGGATTTGGCCGGGGAAGATGGTTCTGCTGGAACTGCAACGGCAGGATCGCGCGCCAAGCCCGTCGTTGGCGCGGTTCTCCAAACATTTTCGGCTCTTTGAAGTGTTGCAGAGATATCCTTAGCAAAAAAATCATCTGGTAGTACCATTCCGACAGGACTTATATTAGTACTGCTAAATGCATCTACATTTGCAGGATGGATAGGAGAAGCTTTAGATTTAGCTTCAGTGAATTGCTTTGATTTGTAACGCAATAATGCAGGGAATTCGCTTGGTCGTATTTTTTGTATTGCCGCCAGAGTAGTAGAGGAACAACTGAGAAATTGAAGCGAAGCAATATCAGCATTGCTTAGACTAGGATATGGTGTGTTTCCACTGCCAATACTCCTGTTGGAATGTGAGCTTACATACGTATCAGAGCTTTGATTTGTGGCATGAACGACGTCCTCGTTACAGTCCGTCATTAGATCAATTATATCGGTTTCCTTCGGCATCGAGTTGATGCATGCGTTGACACCCTCGTACACTAGAATAAGCAACGATATCCAACCCTTCCAAAGTTTTATATTGAACAAAGCTGAGAGCCGCAAACATTTAAATTGATTGAGTTGAATATGGAATTGATAAGTTGGTCACATAGTGGACTCTGAGACAGAAAAGAATTCAAACCTTGGCCTTTCTCGCGCAAAGTAGTCCAACTCACCAACCGTGTGCCGACGAATGAATTAAACCAATACTTTGCAATTTTAAGGATTATGTAGTGAATTACTGTTTGATTAGTGGTCAAGAATGCTTTTAAAAGCGTTTCATTTGCATTCAAAGGAATGCAAAAAGTGCTACAAAACTTGATCCCAGCTCTTTGAAAACGCTATTCGAATAGGATTTGATGGGTTAATACATGACAATGAATGATCATAACCCCTTTTATTAAATCCATAAATATTTCCTCTGTGAATTGAATGACAGAAGTTTAATTTTTGGCACCTGACGAAAACACCTCCAAACAATCTTTACCAGTTTCTACGAACATCGAGTAAATATTGATTAAAAATTACATCATTAAACACACCATCGCTCACTTTGACAGCAGCAAGCCCCATACACTTACCAAAAGTGCTAATAACCTTAACAAGAGAGGCAGAAAATATTTTTCAAACCTATACAACGGAACACTTAAAAACATCACATTAGTTTAAAAAAAAATAAAAATCCTTACCTGAAACAGTTTAGTTCTGACTACTGTTGGACGACTCCGACAGCTTGGATGGAACGACTGGTAGATCGGCATTAACATCTCCTTCCGAGTCGGTTACATAAGCAGTGGTTGATGTAAGGTCGTCCAAAATGTCGACGGGTTCGCCAGCTGCAAGAAGCATTGCAATGCGTTTTCGTTGTTCCTTTTTGGTTAACGAATCAGATCCAATATTTGAGTCATCCTCTTGACTATCATTTAACGGATCCTCTGCAATCGAATCATGCTCATCATCGGTGTCATCTTCGATTTCCACGATGTTGCTTTTCGCAATATCCACGAATTTTATTTTATTGCCATCGTTGTCGTTGTCGTCATCCTTCTCAGAATTGATTTCGATATTTTTTAAATTTTTGAAATATTTCTCAATCGGATATCGCAAAACGCGAACATGCGGTTTACGACACATTTCTGCCTGTCGAAAAGTTAAACGAGTAAGATGTACTCTAACCTCTACGCATTTGTGGAGTAACAGTGCACTGGCCTGACTAAGAGTAGTAGACTGACGATGCATTTTAATATTCAACGCGATCTTACTACTCTTCCCCTTTGCTGCAGTACTATGCACTGGTAAGGTTTGATTTGCCGTTGATTTTACGGCAAAATGCCTTTTTGACCGACGCGTTGCTGTGCTCGAACAAGAACTGGAATCGTTGATCACCTCCGGCCGAAAACTTGTTCGTGCACTTCTCAATTTTATTGGATGACTTATTCTTTGACGCTTGCTATACGGGATATAATCCGACCCGTCATCAGAGTCGTTGGTTGGACTTGGTGCCTCGATATCTGTTTCTTCGTCCATTTGTCTTAAAGTTCGTAGTCTTCTACTAGCCGCTTCTACGCGCAATGACTTCCTTCTTCTGCTTATTTGAGGCTTCAAAATTGGCATTTCGAGTGGCGGTCCTGTACTGGTTACTGATAACACAGGCATTGACTCATTGGAATGATCTATTTGATCCCGATTTCTGGAAACCTCACGATCGTTATTACTTGGTGCCTCGATATCTGTTTCTTCGTCCATTTTTCTTAAAGTTCGTAGTCTTCTACTAGCCGCTTCTACGCGCAATGACTTCCTTCTTCTGCTTATTTGAGGCTTCAAAATTGGCATTTCGAGTGGCGGTCCTGTACTGGTTACTGATAACACAGGCATTGACTCATCGGAATGATCTATTTGATCCCGATTTCTGGAAACCTCACGATCGTTATTACTTGGTGCCTCGATATCTGTTTCTTCGTCCATTTTTCTTAAAGTTCTTAGTCTTCTACTAGCCGCTTCTACGCGCAATGACTTCCTTCTTCTGCTTATTTGAGGCTTCCTCTTTGCTGCAGTACTATGCACTGGTAAGGTTTGATTTGCCGTTGATTTTACGGCAAAATGCCTTTTTGACCGACGCGTTGCTGTGCTCGAACAAGAACTGGAATCGTTGATCACTTCCGGCCGAAAACTTGTTCGTGCACTTCTCAATCTTATTGGACGAGTTATTCTTTGACGCTTGCTATCCGGGATATAATCCGACCCGTCATCAGAGTCGTTGGTTGGACTTGGTGCCTCGATATCTGTTTCTTCGTCCATTTGTCTTAAAGTTCGTAGTCTTCTACTATCCGCTTCTACGCGCAATGACTTCCTTCTTCTGCTTATTTGAGGCTTCAAAATTGGCATTTCGAGTGGCGGTCCTGTACTAGTTACTAATAACACAGGCATTGACTCATCGGAATGATCTATTTGATCCCGATTTCTGGAAACCTCACGATCGTTATTACTTGGTGCCTCGATATCTGTTTCTTCGTCCATTTTTCTTAAAGTTCTTAGTCTTCTACCAGCCGCTTCTACGCGCAATGACTTCCTTCTTCTGCTCATTTGAGGCTTCAAAATTGGCATTTCGAGTGGCGGTCCTGTACTGGTTACTGATAACACAGGCATTGACTCATCGGAATGATCTATTTGATCCCGATTTCTGGAAACCTCACGATCGTTATTACTTGGTACCTCGATATCTGTTTCTTCGTCCATTTTTCTTAAAGTTCTACTAGCCGCTTCCACGCGCAATGACTTCCTTCTTCTGCTTATTTGAGGCTTCAAAATTGGCATTTCGAGTGGCGGTCCTGTACTGGTTACTGATAACACAGGCATTGACTCATCGGAATGATCTATTTGATCCCGATTTCTGGAAACCTCACGATCGTTATTATCAGTCACATCTCCAGACTCATTGACAGATGTTTCTGAATCTGACTCAAAATACGTTTTTTCCATCTCTTTGAAGTGGTTACTATTAATCCAAGTGTCTAACATCAAAATTGGAGAATACACAATAGATGACGTTAACTTCCGTGTTTCAGCAATAAACGCATCCAACATGGGAGCCAGATCTACGATCGATAAACAGCTTTCAATTTCTATTAAGCCGATTGTGATCTTAAAAAATATATCATGTGGTTGATCCAATGACTCACTTAAATCCTCAATACTAGTCCAGTAGACAGGCGTAAAAGCCTGTGTGGATATTTGGAATCCTTGGAACAAGTTTTGCTGTCGCAGCGTTGACATTATATGTTTTGCATCTAATGTATCGTCTAGGCGTGCAATCAAAACTCTAGCAATCGTCGGGTCAGTATACATCATTGTAGAAAAGATTTGTCTTTCTTGCATATAATGCATCGTGAATTTGAGAAACCTTGCCTGAACCATAATTTTGTGCAAAATTGAATTAGGTTCGATTTCGTTAGTTCTCATATTTAGCATATGAACTATCTCGTTGATTTTTGAGAAAGTTTCCTTAAAAAGTTCCTCTAATGTTGGTCCGAAGTTTTTTATGTTAATTGTCGTACGAATGTCCGATATTGAGCTTTTAAGCAATGCGATGTTAATTGGTGGTAGAGGTTCTTCCTGCAAATTATTTGTGGGTGGTTCGGAATCAGTTTCCATGACTGGTGATTCCTGTGGCACTGTTGGCGCAACAGAATCAGAAGCTGCTGCAGGCGTATCATGGATCAACGTGGTATTAGTTTCCACTTCTGACTTCGAAGTTGATCCTTCATCCTTTACAGTGGGCGTGCACTAAAATAAAAAATGAAAACATTTGTTTAAACATACCTACGAATTTAAAACTTGTCTTAAATAATATAATTATGGGCATGGGCTTTAACCCACTAAAGACCAATATTTTATGATAAACATACCTCAGTCATATGTACCAGAAGCTCTTGGGTGGTCATAAATGTGTGTAAAGGTTTTTCCTGTACAATTTCCGTTGATGATTTTGAATCAGTTTCCGAGAGAATAGATTCCTTCGACTCTTTTAACATGGGAGATTGTGAAGTTGATGAAGTCGTATCTTGGGTCGGAGTGTTTTTTTTTGACAAATTTAATTCGAGGGTACACTAAAAAAAAAAACAACAAAAAAATGATCATATCTTGGTCTAATAAAGAATTAAAAATAAAATCAATTATTTTAAGCCTAACCAACTGATGTGACCCATCTCAGGATATAGAATCAGGGTTTCCCCAATAACACTTAAGTATTAAATTGTTAATTTTTTATCCTTTTTTAAGTATGAGTTTGTCTTTTAAAAGCGCCTTTAATTCATATTTTTTATACGTTCTGACGGCAGAAAACCGAAACTAGTTTAAAATTTTAAAACGGTTTCTTGTTTCAGGCCAAGACCTACTTCTGACCCATGTAAGGAAGTAGGCAATTAGATTGATTTGACGTTAGTACATCGCTTAGCAGAATTTCCTATTAATGGTATTATTCCATTCAAAAACTTGTTGAGAAAACAACAATTTATGTATCTAATAATTGTAGATAGTAATATACTCATGAATGATTTTTGCTAATTTTGTTTTTACAAATTATACATTCGATGAACGTGTTACCAACATACCTTAGTAATATCAGGTACTACTGGCTCTTTTTTTGGTACAAGATCCGTGGATGATTTCGAACCGGTTTCCAAACGCGTGGATTCCTTTTAAATAATAGATTGATAAATTGATCACAAACAAAAATTTAACATAACTCTTACTGAACATACCTCTGTGCTAGTGGAAGGCCTTTTTTTAAACATTTTTGCTCCCCTATTGTATGTTTTTAAATGAGGATTGAGTAGATTAAAATTGAAGACTTTGCCTGAGGGAAAGAAAATTATTTTTACATAAATTCATGTGATAAATAAAAAAAGTTTTGATCTAACCCTCATCGTGGAGAATGTCGTCTGAAGCTGATACAATTGAATCTTCTAAATAATTTTGTGTATGTGCTGTTTGCTCAACGCGCGGTATTTCGGTTTTAGACGTCGTAACTGGATCTTCAGCAACAGGTATCGGTGTAGAAACAGGTATTTTCTCCATTTTTGGAATGTCAAACTCTGCTTCTGATATCGGTTTTATAAGACTGACGGCTTGTTGCTTTGCAACTGGATTGCTACTTTTATGTTTTCTCCTTCTGACAGCCTTCTTTGGCGGTGATTTGTATGCCGAGTCTTTTGAGTCACTTCAAATTGGCTTCACTGTAGTATCATCACCATCAGAGTCTGAATCGAAGCATTCATAACCATGCTCAATGGTACCGTAATCAATCTGAGATTTATCCTTATATCTGTCGAAATCAATGTCAAGATGAGTTAGACGTTAGACGATGTGGCCAACTCCTGTTCCTTTGCTATAAGATCATTTACTCCTTGCTCTTCGGTATACTTACGATCTTCCAATTTGTTAAGTTCCTCACTTATTATAGCAAGAAGAAGGGTAAGTTTTGTGGTATACCACTCAGAACGAGCCTGTAAAACACAAATGAGGGAGTGTTTATCAATATAAGTTGCATTTTTTTATTACATTGAAATTGACTCTATGCATTCAAAATCTTACATAAATTTGTCAGTCGATCTCGATAGTTGTGAATTGAATTTAATTAAAAAAAAAAAAAAAAAAAGTAAACTGACCAACTCATAAGATTGTGTGTAAATACATAATTAAAACCGAATCATGTGAAGTACAAATGTAAGGCAGAATGGGTTTGTGAACATGCTCATACTCTATTTCTTAGGTCTAGTATTTCCCCTCAGCTTTATTAATTCGTACGCAAACTTTAACGCTTCCAAGTTGTGTACGGCAGAAAAAAGCTTTTCTGCCAGCATAGCGGTGGTAGTCATAAGTTCGTCAGACGATTCTCGTTGTTTTATAAATAATTTAACAAGCTCTATGTACAGATTGTCATACGGTGCGTCGAACTTTAGAGAATGTAACGAATGTAGCTTTCTTAATTGATATTCTGTTATGATGGCAGCGTATTTGATTAGGGTAATCCCGAAGATATTGGTTTAATGTGTGTCGGGAACTTTGAGCAAAAATTCATTCAAGAATTCCATTAAAGTTCGTTTTTCTTCCTGCAATCCTTTGCCCAGGCATGTGCTGCTCTTTCAAGTGGACTAGCACTCTCTAATATACAATGCATATTCCTTTGAATGCACTCGAGCTGAGTGTGAAAGGAGTGTTAATTTCGTCGTTTAAAAGTGACAAAAAAAACAAGAGAGAATACACGCCTTACCACGTAGTGCAAGTCCTTAATACCATTTGACTTAATACCATTTGAAAATTAACATTTAAATATTCAACCATCTAGGGATCGCAGTAAATCGAAAACATATACGGCCAGAAGTAAGGATGCATTGTTATATAAGCAGCCGGATATACCTTCATCATGTGCTCTATCAAAGACGTCTTGTTCTCAGTCGAACATGCGATCCAGTCTCGACCAAACCATAGATCTAAGGTATACCGGCCCACCCACTTTACAGCGCTTCCTACACAAGGTGCGAACTGATTCCGAGTTACATAATCACCGATTTTCTGCCATGCCATCAAAAGTACGGTCAGCCTATCCTGCGATTGCAACAAATGCAGATATGAATTTACGATAATGTCAAACCATAGGGAGTTGGGTTAAATTAAAATTCCAACGAACCGCTGCTAATTATTTACGAGCAACCGCGCGAATTTTTGAGATTATGTTTCATTCTTCTGATGAAAACAATTAATAAACAATAAACAAATGAGAAAGGAAATGTGTTGATTGGATTTTGTCAGATTGTAACAAAATACCTTTTAAGTGGAACTGGAGTTAATTAAATCTAAGAGCCCTCGGTATATAGTCAAAAGTATTAATCAATAACCTACTGCCCAATAAATATAATTATTATAAAATACAATAATTGAAAACAGACGACTGACGTTTTATGTTGTTATTTATTTAACTCGCATATTTCTTTGTGCGGAAAAGTAATAAATTTGAAACGGATTTACTAATATGAGTGGAAATTTTATGATATTTGCCATCATATCGGAGTATGATCCATAGATTTCGGTGAATATCCAGAATGGGGCGGGCGTCCTTACTGACTTTGATAAAGTATACCATGTTTTAGAGAACATTTTGCTACGAATTTGATGTATTAATGGAGAGGTCCAATGGATTAACTGTTTATGACATTGTAATTTTACGAAAAAAAGGCAACAACTTTCAGTTCTGCGGTAAGATAGGCCGGGCAAGAAAAAGAAAAAAAAAATGCGATGTTAACTACGGAGATTTCTAGGGAACAGAAAGCAAAGTCTTTGTTGTAGGCGGCAGACTAAGGCTTCGCGCCTAAGTAAAGCGAGATAGTGAAGTAAAATAAATACATGACCTAAAGCCTAGCTTCTCCTTTTTTTTTTGACACGAATGGAAGGGACCTACAGTTTAATGCCGATTCCGAACGGAAATTTATTTTTGAGAAGCTTTTCTTGACATTTCTGACGCTTGGATGTTTGTCAGGCGTTCGCAAGTGGTGGGGCAGAGAATAAAAACTTTAAGGTGATATAGGTCGGGATTTGATAGATAGTGAACTGCATAAGAAAATTTGTAAATAGTTTTACCGCATGTAAACGTTTCTCACTTTACTGTGCACGCAGCCTTAGTCACGTTAGTGAAAGATAAATTAAAAAAAGTTAAAAGCAACATCAGCTTGATATCCTCCACGACATAACAGAGGAAAACAACAATGGTACCAAACCATCTTCGTACAAGCTTCTCAAAAATTTTTATAACCAATATCCAAGGTATATGACGTAAAATCGCCCTAGACAGTTTGAATGATAAAATAGGAAAGAAGGACATCTTTATCACGATTTGTGCAGCATAAACTTTACAACGTCATGTCTGAAAACAGATTTAAACTACGAATATAAATGACAAGAAGAACATCGGCTTCTTGGGAGGAAAAACTCTATATAATTGCTACTCTAGGAGTAGTGTTCGGAAGCTTTAAAAAAAACATGTACATAACAGTGGCCTCTAGTGGAGTCACAGTCTGTGCTGATGTTATGCAAAAATCGAATTTTAAATTGATTAAAAAGCCGCATATAACAGTATCTATTGAGGTGAGCTGTACAGAGATGCTCCATCACCGTTAAATTTCATATTTAAAAAAAAGGGACGATCTTTAAAATATGAGTAATAGAAAACTGCAAGCTGTCACTGCTTGCGAATATAAAAACATAAGTCTGCTTAGGGGAAAAGTGTAATACCTATATCCCTATATGCCCCAATGAAAAAAGCGTTAGCAACATGATGGATGGGATGCAATTTATAAATAAAAAATATTTCTTGATCCTGATCATAAATATATAAACTTTTGAGAGTCTACGACCAATATTAGGGAAGGGTTGTTATAAACTATGTGTCAAAATTAATATACCCTTACGATAGGGTTAAACAGAAGCGCAAAATGAATCAACTGGTGTAAACGAGGGCAAAAGAAAGTATATGATGCCAACAGTAAGGAATAGCCAACATCGACGAATTGGCCGACATTCCCTCAGAAAGAAGAATAACGTAAGCCAATCGCTGTTTATTTGAATAGAGGCAGGCAGCTATGAAGTAAGGCCCTTAACTAAGGAAACTATGCAATATTATATACGGATATTCTCTTATATAAAGGGTGATTTTTTAAGAGTTGAGTTTTTCAGGTTCGCAGCACTGGTTATTAATGGCGTCCAAACGTCATCTGTCAAAGTGCAAAGTTTTCAGTATACTCTGCCATTTAATCATGGAAAGACTTACAAACGAACAACGATTGCAGATTATTGAAATTTATCGTCAAATTTCGTGCCCTGTGAAAGAATGTGAAAATCCGCTGTTTTATCGAAAAATTGTGTTCAGCGATGAGGCTCATTTCTGCCTCAACGGCTACGTAAATAAGCAAAACTGTCTCATCTTGAGCGATGAACAGCCACATGCCATACAAGAATTACCGATGGATCCCGAAAAAATTACAGTTTGGTGTGGTTTATGGGCTGGTGGCAACATCGGTCCAGTTTTCTTCAAAGACGACCGTGGAAGAAACCTTACCGTCAACGGCGAACGATAGCGAGCCATGATACGTGACTTTTTTTTTTGCCCCAGTTGGCTGGGGTGACATTTTGAACTTGGTTAACATGTGGTTTCATCAAGACGGTGCCACATGCCACACAGCTCGTGAAACAATGGAAATTTTGAATCGCATGATCTTGGCCCTGTGAGTTGGCCGCCAAGATCATGCGATTTAACGGCTCTTGATTATTTATTGTGGGGTTATGTAAAGACGTTAGTCTATGTGGAAAAACCGAACACGGCTGAACGCTTAAAGGATAATATAAAACGCGTAATTCGTGAAATACGAAATTATCGAAAAAGTGACGCAAAATTGGACCTTCCGAATGGACCATTTTAAACGGAGTCGCGGACAAAATTTACATGAAGTTGTCTTTAAAATGGAAAAGGCATTTTTATCGATGCATATACATTTTTAATATCTGATGCATATTTAAGTGTTTTATTCGATTTTAAAAAAAACAACGCTTAAAAAATCACCCTTTATATGCTTTTTCTAAAGCGAATGAAGAATTGTTTGGTCGTTTCGAGATACAAATTCTCTGGATGAAACGATTTAATTAGACAAACTTTACGATCTGTAGAGCAATATTGACCTGGTCAAGGAACGGCGCATTGGGCGTTTGCGATAAATGAACATATTATAGATCGAATGAACACCTACGCTCCAGCCAGCAGAATATTCGTCGCTAATCCGGTATGCAACAGGAGGTAAAGAACGCAGACTATAGCTTCGCCAATGAAGTTCAAAAGTGGTGGCAACCGACAGCCAAATATTAAAAAAATTGTAGGAGTTGCATTGCTTAAGCCGGCAGTGATGCAATAAAAGTAGTTTGAAGTAAAAGAGGTGGGAGAGGGCACGTTGGTTGGATCGTAGTGGAACTACAAAAATATGGATTTTCCGGCTCACTGCCCAATATGATTTAACTCTCTTTCTACAGGCTGTAAGAATGTTACTATGTTGCTGCAAGGACACAGTAATAAAATCGTTTTTAATATATACAGAACCCCTTTTGTTTTGCTTTGTTATTTTGAAACTGACGGCTCTTATGCGCTTAAAAGATTAACAGAATCTTATTTATATTTCCGCGGTACAAAACAATTCGGTTTAGTGAAAAGGTACTTCCAAACTGAATTCTCTGTTGTTGAAACAGTGCGAATTGTAAAAAGAAATTTCGACTCAAAATTAACAACAAAACGTAATTATAATCAGATGAAGCGCATTTCTGTCCCGGCGACTTAGTTAACAAGCAAAATTAAAATTATTTTCTTTAAACTTAGCTTTTTTCGTATAGTTTTTTGGCCTATCTATATCTTGTCAGCTGTTGCGACAACTGAATATATGTATTACAATCTGAGGGCACACCCCTCTTCTGGATATTAACGGTTTTTTTTTTAGATTTTTTATAACTTTTTCGCACACAGAAAATTGCAAGAGTTACAAGAGATGTTCCAGTCATCCATCTTGAAACCAAAAAGAAATAGTCAAAATTTAAATAATCAAACTCACCGAAAATCTGGATTTTTAGTTTTTATAAGTTGTTTTAGTATCTGAAAGAATTAAGAAAATTATTAATCCTTGTTTTCGAATTCTTAGGTCTATTAAAATTATTTGAGTAACAGACAGAAGGCCTATAGCGCGAACCACCTATCACTAACCACTCATCGAGTAATTAAATTATGTTATGTTATTATTATAAGCCAGGAGAAGGAAGGGATTGAAGATCCTGCGTAGAAGAAAGTAAGACCGGAATGCAGTCCTTTAGCTCAAAAAAACAATCAAAGATATTAATAAAGTAAACGAATGCGTCATACGAAACTCTCTCGGTAAATTAGATGCGTTTCTGAAGCCCCTCGAAATGACAACATTTGATCAAATACCAAATTTATTTAAATCACTTTTTAAGTTTTGAAAAATTTTATTTTCTTACAAAGGGCTCTAACGATTTTGATGTAATTTCGCACATTGGACTATTTTAACATAATTGTTCCTATACTTGAGGGAAAAGTGAAGGACCCTAAAGTGCATCAGTAGTTCTTTGCTGACGATAGAGCCATCATAAGTGATGATCAGACTACCCTGCAACGAGCACTTGATATTTGGGTAGATGTTTCGTATCGCCAAAAAAAGACAGAGTATCTGCACAGCTGTCTGTCTATAAACCAAGCCAACCCATTCCAGACATTTATTTGAATAGGGTGGTGGTTTTCAAGTGTGAAAAGTTCAAATATTTGGGATCAATTATCAACAGCGGGGCAACTGTTGATGACAACATCAATCAGCGTGTAAGCGTAGGGTGGATGAAGTGGCAGGAAAATTCTGCCATCTTCTGTGGCCGAAAAATGTCCCCTAAGCAGAAAGGAAGGCTCTACATCGCAGTTGTGCATCCGGCGCTCACATAATACAATGCTGGACAATGTACAAAAAAGCATGAGCGCAAGTTGACAGTAGCTGAGATGAAGATGCTTCGCATGACAGCAGGAGTAACAAAGCTTGATCGAATTAGAAGTTCCAGAATCCGAGTAAGCCTTCACGTCAAAGAACCCATCTCGAAAAAATTGGAGCACGACCGACTCAGTTGGTTTTGTCGTCTTCAAAGGAGGGATCCTACAAACCCAGTCAAAAAGGCAATGGCAATCAACGTTCATTTACAATCGCGTAAAAGAGGCAGGCCTTAAAACTCCTGGATCACAAAAATGCAGAAACACCAGCATTTGATTAGCCTCAGTGATTCAAAATCGGGAGGCCTGAAGATATTTTTGAGGTCGAGCCGCTGAACCCCACAGGCGGACCAGTAGAAATGCAGTGAAGTGGGAGGGTTATGATCCCAATAATCCTGATCATACTAAAGTTGAAATGGAGAGAAGAGAAGAAAAAGATTGATCAAAATCGTTAGAGCCGATTTTGCGAAAACGAATTGAATTTAAATTTAAGAAAATCGTTATATGAAAAAAAAGAATTACAAAAGTATGCCTTCCTCTGACACTGAGCGTCGATTTTTTGTTAACTCTATTCGTCTATGGAACTTTTTACAGCGTACTATTAAAAGAATTATTAACACAAAAAGGTTTAAAAATCAATTAAAAAGTATTTGACATTTCCGAATTTAACTTTATTTATCTTAATTGGATTATTTTAAATGTAGTATATAGTATTCAATTTAACATCATAAAAATATTGTAAATATTTTTGGAATTCCCTTACTTTTTCAGATATTGGGTATGCAGCATTTTCGGCTCCATCCCAAGTATCCAATGTACAAAAAAAGACCAAAATACTTTTCGAGAAACGCCAGACGCGAGATGTTACCCAAAAAGTCTTGAAGCAACTTCGTCTAACCATTTCGCCATACGGCTCCCATAGACGGACGACATTGGGGACCCGCTTTTTTGAGCTTATCTTCTCTATAGTCGTAATATCACCCCTTATACACAATTTGAGTTCGAAATTACAGCACGATCGCAATAACTTTCTCTTTAGTATACTAATGTGTACGATAAAGTTAAAACACCAAGATAGCGAAGGAAACCTAGTTACCGATGCGCAGGTAATAGTAGATGTATTTAAGCTGCATTTTCACCAGCTGGTAAATGGTCCAGTCTTCATTGACTCATCTCGCTACTCATATTCATGTACTCAGGTACATTAAAGACAGTTAGCATTGTAGCTTCCGGGCTGGAGAGGTCGAATAAAAAATGTAGCCCAAGTAGCCTAACGTCAACTACATTATATCGGTCACATCGAGCAAATGAACAATAGTTTTCCAGCGAAGAGAAAATATATTCGCAGAGGAGGCAGCGGTCAGCCTCAACCGCTGATAGGGTTATGAAACTTGGAGGGTATATTCCTTTAACCCTGTAGAAGCGCATTGAGAAGGGAATTTTAGATATAAGCCCTTTTGCTTTTTTAAATTATCAAAATCAAATGACGTCACAAGTTCGGTCATATGGCACAAACACAGCACGCACCGCACAGGTACTTATTTATATAAAGCACGTAGAATTTTCAGAAAAATATCATTGACAAAAACTGACATTTACATCAACAATGATAAGTTTAAAGCTGCTTTCCTATTTTTGTCGTATCGTATCGTATCGTAGTCTTGCTAAAAAAGAGCACACGATGCAAAATCAACGTGTAGAAAAAAGACTGGGCGTGCATGTGTGCACACGCTCCTATCCTCGTGTGTGAAAAGAACAACTATCGAGAATATTTTGTCTGTCCTCTGAGGCCTTAAACTTACTGGAGCTGTAAGAAAAGTGGCAATGTTATGGTCGAGGGGAGCGGAAAAAACTAAACATAAGAATGAGTGCCTTTATTATTATCGCTCGAATCGCTCAAACTTGAAATGTTGAAATCGCGTGATTTAGGCTCCAGGTAGCAGCCCAGTTTTACTGGAAAATCCATACTTTTCGAGGCAGTTGCTACGGATTCTTAGGAGAGCAATTTATTACCATTATTCGACCCTTTAAGAAATAGTAAAAGAGTAACTAGATCACCACCCAAGGGATCTGTGCCAAAATGAATCACCGGCCCTACGGTGCCGAAAGACGATGCGCGCGTAACTCGAGACTGAAAGCTTCTAGGAAAATGAAAAGCAAAAAACCGAGCGAAATGAGGAAATCGAAGTCAAGCTGTTCATGGTTAGATTTGAAAAGTCGAAAAATATTAAAATTATCCTTAATATTGTGGTCAAAATTGAATCGGTGTGACAAAGGATTCTACTCGTTCCTCAGTATGAGCGTTGCAAAGGTTCCCCTTAGGTTTTGTGAAGGGTGTAATCTCGTCAGACTTCGCGGCGAATTCTGAGTCTAAGTGGAAGAACTTGACAAATTGCGTAATTTCTAGGAAGATTTGTCCCAAATACAAGAAACCTAGGTCTCATAACCTTATACAAAAAAAACCGTGCGGACGTTACTATCTTGGTGGGCGTAAGTATGGGTCACTGTGCAGTAGGCACCCATGCTGCTAAGGCAAAATTTAGATATTTCTAGCGAAGAGGACAAGTTCAGTTTTCAATGGATTTACATCGAATTTTTCCAACCTTAACGAGATCTCTTTTTGCATATCTCGGAAATTGCTTATCCAATGTCGTCAGTAAAGGCTCTAAGCATACAACTATTTCCCTCCACTTGAGTAACATAGTATTTATGTTTATATCTTTTTAAGTTTCTGTCGTTCGCTGTTTGGTTTCTGATAGGGATAGGGGTTTATCGAATAAAAAAATTGATATAGATTTCTACCAAGGACGTTAATGGTAGTGCAAACGCAAACTGGTGGAGGTTGAAAAGAGCGTTATGTATGCACGAAAAACATGTTGCCTTTTGTATTTTTTGTGACATATGTAAAAATAGGGTGCCATTCTTTTGATTAAGGTTATGGATGGTTTTTTTTTCATGCAAAAAAAACTTATAAACTCGTCAATTAAAGGCTCCAAATTGTTTTAGATTACCCTTTCTTTTAGCTAAATATTATTGGTGTTAATTTTGTTTGCACCACACGTTATTTGAAAGGAACAGATGGCTGGCAGAGAGGCAAGAACAATGTTTGGTACAGAATACTGAGCTTGTAGACACTACTTTAAGTATTAAAGCGAATACTCTGCCATTATCCCATTATCCATGCCACTTGCATCGCTAAAACCAAAAGACTTTACATCCTTAGTATGTGCGTAAATGACAAACTTCGTTGGAATGATCTATGCTTCACTTAAGCGATGCAAGAAATATTTCATCTCTTCATATCTGGCTAGAATTTATAAAGCGTTTCTTTTCGCCCCATTTTGGAGTACAACGCTCATATCTGGTCCGATGCACCAATTACTACATATTTGGAGCTACTTGACAGGATTTAAAAACCCGCGATAAAATTTATTGGCGATCGAGGTTATAATGAACCCTCTTAGACATCGTCGCAATGTCTACTGTATATAGTTGTTGTCTTTCATTAAAAGTTTAAAGTGTTCTAACGTGCATTCCAACCTACAACAAATCAAGGGAAAGACTCGCTAAACGAGTGGAAATCAGTTCAACCTTAAGCCTATATTCGATGTGGGATGCTCTACCACGCTGTGTTTCCTTCACATTACAGTTAAGTTTAGACATTCATCTCCCCGTGTCACAAGTCGACACCCTCAAGCAACTAAGGCAATCGTAAAGTATTTTGGTTGATACTCTTTGTCGTTTTTTATAACAAAAAAATCTTCGAAGAACAGATTACATATTACAAATTCAAGAGAAACCCATCCAGACATGCATTTCTTGCTTTATGACGCATGTTCTAAGAGAAATTTACACAAAATAAGTGATTAAAGCTTTTCACCACAGTTTCCACGTTTTGTAATCAGACAACAAACCAATATTTAGCCCCTCTACCTTGTAATGGAAGAGCACATGTACATTAGGGTGGAGTCAAAATCGCTTTCTTGTGTGATATGTCCCAACAACTAGAATGCCGGCGTCTTACTACATTTAATGATAAAAACTTTGCTCTAGACCTCAAACTAATTTTGTATATGTCATTATCAATTTGTCAGTAAATAATTGTATATAATATACCCTATCCACCCTAATGCCGTCGTGTAAAGTAATAATTTAATAGAGTGGGACAGGATGGCAGACTGCTTGCCGGCATTTGATTAGCAGCGACCTATGACAATGTTGCGTACCATGTGCGTTTGTATACCTAAACATATAAGTTTTTAAGTAGCGGGAATCCGACAAAGTTGATAGTGATGAGATGGTGTGTGTTTGACGTCTATGCATGAGATATGTCGTTATATATATTTATTAAATGAACCAAAAAATATGTTGCTTGAAATGCACACAGGCAAGCACTTAACTTATACCCAATTCACACCGCACTGAAATTTGAGGTTTCCACAAAAAGATTTCGAAATCCCCTTTAAGCATTCACACCGAACATTACCTGGGCTACCTTTGGCGTTTCAGTCAGCCATCGGAAAATAAAATCGAATACACAATTATTGCGATCAAGTTGCAAGTGCACTATAAGCTAGCAATGACGTATATGCTGCTCATATAGTTCGCGTGATCATCGTTCAAGAAATAGGTAAGCTGCCTCTTAAGTGACTTGGAGTTGACCTGTTACTAAGTTGAAAATCTTTCAACCGCTTGTATAGGGTTAAACTCCACTTCTCAGTTACTGGTGTCTTAGAAAGCACAACACCAAATCTTAGAACCAATTTTCTTGGAATTAACCAAGGAGCCAAAGTGTACTAGAATAACAAAACAAAACATAAAAATAAAGCTTTCTTAACGCAGACATTGTTGCTTATTTTGAATGTTTTCTTAGTATAGCGGAAGAAATCGATCTCGAGCATATTAATCATGAATAGTATTCGACTTAATGTTTCTAAACAACTTAAGTTTGCTTGGATTTTCCCAACATTAAATATAAATGAATATTCATACAAGGTGCGTTGGACTACAAGACGAAGCAAATAAAATGTTCTGAGCCAACATCTCATCGATTTTTTGTTTTTATACCCTATCCTAAGGGTATATTAATTTTGACACAAAGTTTGTAACACCCCTTAATATTCGTCGCAGACCCCTAAAAGTATATATATTTATGATCAGGACCAAAATCTAAGACTATTTAGCTATGTCCGTCCGTCCGTATCAACTTTTGAGGCCTTTAGAGTTATGCTAGGAAGCTGAAATTTGGAACATATACTCCCTAGGGTTCCGAAATGGTAAAGTGTTAAAATGTACAAAATACGCCCACTGCCACGCCCACAATTTGGAAAAAACCGTTTTAAGGCTTAAGTTATAGAGATAAAGTTGTACAACCTTCACAAGATATGTAGGTACTGCCCATCTTTATTAATTTGTCATATAAAGTTGTTTGCCACGCCTACTTTTTGTGGGCGTTTTTCACTAAAATGCTGTTTTCTTCATAGAAATCGAAAAAAATGTTTAACAATATATTAAGCCAATATTTTTCTCAATATATCGCAAACACAAAGTTTTTGGCCACTCCCACTTTTTGGGGGCGTTTTTTAAAAAAAAAATATTTTTTTTCTATAAATTTCATAGAATGAAATAAAATGCTATCCATAATCTTTCTAATGCTATTTTTCTTTGGGGTACATAGGGATAAAGATAGGGTATCATACTGTTCGTCCCAAGCGGACTGCAGCCTTTCTTATGTTCCCTTATGTTTTTTTTTTTTTTATTTTTCATAGCTTTTAATGAATCCATCATTTAACGGATGATTGAATTGGGGTTAGGTAATATCAAGATTCCGTCAAACTAGTACTGTATGAATATGGCATATTCGAGGAGAGGTATATTTTTAAAGTAATATAAAGGGACTTGGTAACACAAGAGTCAGAGAATTCATTGGACCATCTTTTATAGAAGCAAAGAGGTGAGTTCCAAATCTTGAACGTTAGATGTTGAGGGTACGTAAGCAAGTACCCGGTTACTTTTTACAAATTAAAACCTAGTCATAAAACAGTGATAACGACAAAAACTATGTGGCAACTCGCCTTCGGAATGATACAATAACGCAAATATAGATTATTAAATCTAAAATACGAGGCCCTTTTTGTACTCTTGAATAACTCTCCGTGTCACCTTTTGAGAATATGTGATGAAAAGTGATATTGTTAACCATTATGAGCCCAGCAGATATTTAAATTAATTTCTTTGCACTTGCTACTTGCGTCTGAAATACTAAGCTACAGTGACCAGGGAGCATGACAGAGCAATGCTCTACAAGATAGAATGTATTTAGTTGAATTCGTGAGGTTTTATTCGCTATCAAGGTTTATTCGAGTCAATAAATTGTTGGTTCTATGGTTGGAGAATGGCAGTTCAGTTAGCTGGAAGACACTTTTCATCTCATATTCTTAAAGGTGCCACGGGGAATTGTTCAAGAGTATAAAACTGGGATTTTCTGAGAATCCTATTGGATCCAGGTGGATTGGACTTAAATTAAAATATCACTTCTCCGCTGCTAATGAATTCAACTTTTTAAAATTGCCTTTTTATGCCGCCAATAAATCTTTATCTAGGTGTTTTAAACTGACTGTTACCGGATTTAACCTGAAGTAGATACGTATTTCGAATTAGTCTGTTATTCATTTTAAATAACTTCTGAGGTATCGTTTTATGTATCAATTTTCTCTTTGACACATGTATTTATTCAAAATGTTTATCAAAAATATAGAATGAATAGTTTCTTTTATTGAATGGATATTGCACTAGTGTGTACCCAACATTGGTAAAGTAAAGTTCTCTTCTTGAATTAAAGACAAATAAGCATGACTTAAAATTTAAATTTCTTTAAGCCACAAATGAGCAGAAGAGAACTTTACTTTACCAAAGTACTCAACTTACATTACATTAAAATCAAATGCAGAGCCTCAACACCTTGCTTAAAGACCACAAATTAAAACTTTCTATGATTGGAAAATAGAATTGCTGGTAAAAAAAAGTGGTGGCTTAAAGTGCTTATTACAGAAGCTTGAGCTTCCATAGAGTCTATATTAAGACTTTTTGAGTGGAATTAAAGTGGAAGCATATAGAGATGTAAAACTTTAAACATAGTTCTTATGAATTTTTTTTCAAAGGCTTTATGTTCGCCTTTCTGATATTAACCATGTTTTTTTTTAATTTTCTTTTAAATCTTAGAGTGCAAAGTATCTACTTACGATCGACTGAGTGGCGAAAGACCGGGCTTCATTTTAAAGGACTAAATGTAGCCAAATACCTATCCAAAGAACTATGAGTCATTTTTTGAGAAAGATTTTCTCCAGAAGTGCTACAAAATATATTTATTTATTTGCCTTATTTGTCCAAAATAAATCATATGGTGACAACTCTTGTATTTTCGTCGCACATCGTTATTTAAGTCACTTTTTTCGCTTCGTTATCATAAACTCAACCCTGTTTAATTATCCGTCGGCAGTATTTCGATTTAACCACGACTACTTCTAAGCTAGCCCTCATTTTCGTATATTCCTAATAATCCATTCCTCCATATTCCTCAATAATTCCAAATAACTCCTTTGTTTTTAATCTAACTTTAGAAAGGACCCCTCGGCCCCCACATAAACTGAAGATGTTTTCATTGCGTCGGTATCAACTATTTTACGCATTGATATGGCAATATGTGCAGTGATACGTATTTTATTCGGATTTCCAAAGCCCCGCGGTGCCACCAAAGGTTTTCTTTTCCACCCGAAAACCAGACAAACATCCAAGAGTACAACTTGTTGTGAGAAGCTTCTAACGTCGTTTATCTTTTGCGAAGGTATTCACCTCTGTGGGATTTGCTACACTAACCTCACGTATGTACACGTTTTACAGCTTAATCATATGAAGGACAGAAGGTCCTTACTTAACCACTTTGTTTCATTGTTTTTGACAATTTTGTCAATACTAACGACGTCCTTTTTTTGGTTGAACTCGCATTTTTTAAGCGCTCGGCACATGGAATTTTAACCGTATCTCATGAGAGTTTTTCTCCAATAAATGTCTACCATCAAAATTAACCTTGTGTAATACTATACCATCAAAAACAATAACAGACAGCTGACGTTCCGACAATAGCAATATGTATACGACGGCAGAAAATGTACGCAACATGTCAAGCTTATGTCCACCCACTTGCGACAAAAATATTTACTTGCCTAGTTTATATTTGCAATTTAAGATACGAATATCCTTGTAGAGCTTTGAAATGACGGCAATCGATATATTTATTTTGATGGCCCAACAGGTGGAAATGGGGTTTGGGTTGTTGCTAAGCAGGAACTTTTTTTAGCAGCGATTCGACGCACTTATTTTGAAACTAAAAATAACACAAAACCACATCAGAACTTAAAAAAATAACAAGGATGAGGATGCAGACAACCAAATGAAATCACAATTTGGGTTATATTTAAAAGCATGTTTTTTTGTGAAAACGACTTAATTCATTAAATAAACAATGAAAATCCTCCAAACAATTACTTAAACAGTTGAAAGGATTCTAAAAATGACAAATACCTACGTTTTGCGAACAGCGAAACGAATTTTAGAACGTCTTTTAAATTAAAATCTGATTGGTGTTTCTGAATTCATAAAAGGATTTGACATTTGGATTTCAAAATGAATGGTTGTGATTGGCAGGGTAACGACAACATCGAAAACACATCTACCATTAAATATTGCATGTTTCAGGGTGCATATTCGTCGTGGGAAATCGGCTAAGGACAAAAGTTATTGACTTCAAGCAAGTGATCACTTGCTTGTGATCCGCTTCAAAGCGTTGTTCTAAAACATTAGCCTAATATCGGCACACACGCCTTCAGGCTATTGCTGAAACCCCATCAAGGGGGGAGTATGATGTCTTGGAGAAAGACTAGGCCCGGAATTTTAATGCCTAAGTCGAAAGGAAAACATTTTTGAAGGGTTAAGCAAAGGATTCACACAGCAACCTTGCGTCGTGCAGATGCTTCACACGCCAACCAAATCGACCATTTAAAATCTATCTAGGCACTCATATAAAACCTTAAACGCTTTTCGAGAAGCAAACGTTGAAGAAATCCAACGTTTGACGCCTTTGCAAACCTGGAGTAGCCAAAGCTGATAAAAAAGGCGGAGTTAAAAACTCTTCCCTGTGCATTCACCAAGGATAGGTGAAGGTGTAAACTGCCAAGAAGAAGAAATTAAACATTGGACGTCGTTGCAAATCTGGAGTAGCAAAAGATTGTAACAAAAAGGCGGAGTTAAGAACTCTTCCCACAGACCCCAACAACCAAAATTTCCAACATTACGACATCATCAAAGAGCTAACCGAAACCACTCTACGTTACCTGTGATATCACAAAAAGAGCCAGTGATATGATGATGTATTCGTTGACCAGGTTTTTGAAATTGTGACGTAAAGTCCAGGTTATTGCAGAAATGTTCAAAGGGCATCATTTCAAAAGACTGGAAGGGAAAAAAGAAAACCCACGTTCAATGTAGACGAAAATTCACCTTCCAGTTTAGAAGAGCTCGGTATGATGGTTCCGCTCTGAGGTAAACCTACGTCAAGCAGGGCTATGACGCTATCCCTGAGAGAGCCAACTTCAAAAGTCGTCAAAAAGAAGCCAACCTCAAGAAAAACATCCTACACCATTTCTACAAATTTTCACATAACGGCAAATCCTGGAAAAGACAACCGAATTTCAATTCGAGTGACGCCATCTTTTTATCGATTTCAAAGCCGCTTACGATAGCATTCATCGTTCACCTCTCAACGTGCCGTGATAGAGGCTTTAACGGCAATTGATGAACTGACGAATTCGGCTGGACTTGTAATAGACGAGGATAAAAGCAAAAACATGCTTTCAACAAACAACCAAGCTTGGATAAGCGTAACTGTTGAAAGCGCAACTTCGAGTTGGTTTTGGAGTTCATATCCCTTTATGTTACACTAATTGTAAGATACCGCTGCTACTTTGATTTGGCAATATTGATGGGTTTGAAACTCTTGACTCGAAAGGGCAGAATGTCTACAGAAATCTTATACGCCCAGTTCTGGAGGAGCAAATTCAAAATTCAAAAGATATTCGTTAAGTCCCGTTTGCTGTTCTTAAGTTCTTAAATCTGTCTCATAACTAAGAAGAAAGGAAACATACATTTTAACACATTATCCAAGTGTCCAACTTAGGCCCTTAAGCCGTAATACTTCTTCCACATAAAATAATTTCAAGTTTCAGTAAGTAGAACTTAGTTTTTGTACGAGCTGTATCAGCAGTATTAGAGTAATACAAAATTAAAAGTCCCAACCAGTGAATAACCGCTTGAAATTGGAGAAAATATATTGAAGCGTAATACTGCGAACGCTTCTCGCTACATCCCGCCATATGCATTTAATATAAAATCACCCATATCTAATAGGCTAGCACACATGTACTGCAGCCATTAATTTGTGGTTCTTATTATTTTCCTGTTAATCAGGTGTGGACAAGATAGCGAATGCGGGACAGGAAACATGCAACAAGCAACATAATCACATGGAATTTTAACCGTATCTCATGAGAGTTTTTCTCCAATAAATGTCTACCATCAAAATTAACCTTGTGTAATACTATACCATCAAAAACAATAACAGACAGCTGACGTTCCGACAATAGCAATATGTATACGACGGCAGAAAATGTACGCAACATGTCAAGCTTATGTCCACCCACTTGCGACAAAAATATTTACTTGCCTAGTTTATATTTGCAATTTAAGATACGAATATCCTTGTAGAGCTTTGAAATGACGGCAATCGATATATTTATTTTGATGGCCCAACAGGTGGAAATGGGGTTTGGGTTGTTGCTAAGCAGGAACTTTTTTTAGCAGCGATTCGACGCACTTATTTTGAAACTAAAAATAACACAAAACCACATCAGAACTTAAAAAAATAACAAGGATGAGGATGCAGACAACCAAATGAAATCACAATTTGGGTTATATTTAAAAGCATGTTTTTTTGTGAAAACGACTTAATTCATTAAATAAACAATGAAAATCCTCCAAACAATTACTTAAACAGTTGAAAGGATTCTAAAAATGACAAATACCTACGTTTTGCGAACAGCGAAACGAATTTTAGAACGTCTTTTAAATTAAAATCTGATTGGTGTTTCTGAATTCATAAAAGGATTTGACATTTGGATTTCAAAATGAATGGTTGTGATTGGCAGGGTAACGACAACATCGAAAACACATCTACCATTAAATATTGCATGTTTCAGGGTGCATATTCGTCGTGGAAAATCGGCTAAGGACAAAAGTTATTGACTTCAAGCAAGTGATCACTTGCTTGTGATCCGCTTCAAAGCGTTGTTCTAAAACATTAGCCTAATATCGGCACACACGCCTTCAGGCTATTGCTGAAACCCCATCAAGGGGGGAGTATGATGTCTTGGAGAAAGACTAGGCCCGGAATTTTAATGCCTAAGTCGAAAGGAAAACATTTTTGAAGGGTTAAGCAAAGGATTCACACAGCAACCTTGCGTCGTGCAGATGCTTCACACGCCAACCAAATCGACCATTTAAAATCTATCTAGGCACTCATATAAAACCTTAAACGCTTTTCGAGAAGCAAACGTTGAAGAAATCCAACGTTTGACGCCTTTGCAAACCTGGAGTAGCCAAAGCTGATAAAAAAGGCGGAGTTAAAAACTCTTCCCTGTGCATTCACCAAGGATAGGTGAAGGTGTAAACTGCCAAGAAGAAGAAATTAAACATTGGACGTCGTTGCAAATCTGGAGTAGCAAAAGATTGTAACAAAAAGGCGGAGTTAAGAACTCTTCCCACAGACCCCAACAACCAAAATTTCCAACATTACGACATCATCAAAGAGCTAACCGAAACCACTCTACGTTACCTGTGATATCACAAAAAGAGCCAGTGATATGATGATGTATTCGTTGACCAGGTTTTTGAAATTGTGACGTAAAGTCCAGGTTATTGCAGAAATGTTCAAAGGGCATCATTTCAAAAGACTGGAAGGGAAAAAAGAAAACCCACGTTCAATGTAGACGAAAATTCACCTTCCAGTTTAGAAGAGCTCGGTATGATGGTTCCGCTCTGAGGTAAACCTACGTCAAGCAGGGCTATGACGCTATCCCTGAGAGAGCCAACTTCAAAAGTCGTCAAAAAGAAGCCAACCTCAAGAAAAACATCCTACACCATTTCTACAAATTTTCACATAACGGCAAATCCTGGAAAAGACAACCGAATTTCAATTCGAGTGACGCCATCTTTTTATCGATTTCAAAGCCGCTTACGATAGCATTCATCGTTCACCTCTCAACGTGCCGTGATAGAGGCTTTAACGGCAATTGATGAACTGACGAATTCGGCTGGACTTGTAATAGACGAGGATAAAAGCAAAAACATGCTTTCAACAAACAACCAAGCTTGGATAAGCGTAACTGTTGAAAGCGCAACTTCGAGTTGGTTTTGGAGTTCATATCCCTTTATGTTACACTAATTGTAAGATACCGCTGCTACTTTGATTTGGCAATATTGATGGGTTTGAAACTCTTGACTCGAAAGGGCAGAATGTCTACAGAAATCTTATACGCCCAGTTCTGGAGGAGCAAATTCAAAATTCAAAAGATATTCGTTAAGTCCCGTTTGCTGTTCTTAAGTTCTTAAATCTGTCTCATAACTAAGAAGAAAGGAAACATACATTTTAACACATTATCCAAGTGTCCAACTTAGGCCCTTAAGCCGTAATACTTCTTCCACATAAAATAATTTCAAGTTTCAGTAAGTAGAACTTAGTTTTTGTACGAGCTGTATCAGCAGTATTAGAGTAATACAAAATTAAAAGTCCCAACCAGTGAATAACCGCTTGAAATTGGAGAAAATATATTGAAGCGTAATACTGCGAACGCTTCTCGCTACATCCCGCCATATGCATTTAATATAAAATCACCCATATCTAATAGGCTAGCACACATGTACTGCAGCCATTAATTTGTGGTTCTTATTATTTTCCTGTTAATCAGGTGTGGACAAGATAGCGAATGCGGGACAGGAAACATGCAACAAGCAACATAATCGCCTTTCTCAACGCTGGGCAACCGTGGAGCGATGGTGAAATCTTTCATTTTGTTTTGACTGGTATCTCTCTTGCTATTAGACACACATGCGCTAATTAGGAACATTTATCTATACACAACAAACTGTTCGCTTGCATCCTACATATGGTGTATGTCTACAAGAAGAATGTAATCATGTTTTGTAGGTAGCTTCATTTGTATGTAGCAAGTACTACTTGCGTAGGTACATATTTAAAAAAAAAAGAATGGGAACAAGCTGATGCA
Source organism: Ferdinandea cuprea (assembly GCA_963576555.1). NCBI lineage: Eukaryota > Metazoa > Arthropoda > Insecta > Diptera > Syrphidae > Ferdinandea > Ferdinandea cuprea. Next base: position 28,290,146 of record OY754962.1, read on the forward strand.
TTGTTTTTCGCTATGTGTGAAACATTTCGATACGAAAAAAATATCATGCAGAGAAGCCATATGAGTTCAGAATGAAAAAACCTTGGTTTTAAAGGAGCTTGTACTTTTAATATACAACTAGCTTTTCGAAACAATTGTTCCAGGCGCCCGTGTACAGATGCGAATACGTGTAAGACCACGAATAATTCTTAATTAAAATCGGTCGGTGTACATTTGGAAAGCGTTTATGCTCGTTTTATAAAAAAAGGAAAAGAATATATCTACAGCATAAGTCCCAAAAAATGTCGCTTCTCTTTCAAGGCGTTCTTCAATACTACATATTTACAAAGCAACATATTGATCATTTCCAGGGACGCTTTTATGTCTCTCAAACCTAAAAGGTGTTGATACCGTGTTGGCGTGAGCATTGGGAAAAAGATACATCCTGGAAAGATTTCCATAACCAGAGTTGTAAAAAAATGCAATAATTGTTGACAGCAATCTTTGATAAGATCGTTGAACGGGTATTAGACAGCCGTTTCGGCAAATAATAAGGTTGGCATAATAAGTTTGCATATTGGGTGGAAAAACTTCGATTCCAGGGGCACTTGATGTTTTGGTGAATGTTTTGGAGGGAAATGGGTTTGTTATAAGCAGCTCCACTCCGACCTATTTCATCTATAATCAACAGCGAAGCAACCATGGATGACGACATCAATCATCATGCAAGCATGGAGTGGATGACGTGGCAGGAAAACTAAGCCGAAATGAAGACTCTGCACCGCAGTTATTGGACAATGTACAAAAAGTATGAGGGCATGACAGCAAGTGTTACGAAGCGTGATCAAATGAGAAGTTTAAGGATCGGCTCAGTTGGTATCACTTGATTGGTCTCATTGGCAAAGTGCTGTGAAACGAGGACGCCTAAAAATATTTGTTTGAGCTCAAACAGTTGCGGAACCCTACATGATGATAGAAAAATAATATATCAGAAAATAGCAGAGCTTAAGTATATAAAGGGTCTACCAATAGCTGAGCACGAACTTTGTTTTGTTCTTATTAAAACATCCACCTCTATCTCGATTTCGCCGACACACATTCAATAATCGCAATATGCAAGTACTTTTCCAATAAATCTAGCTGAATATTTTCACATTGTCAATCGTTTGTTCTTTGTAAACGTAAACAAATAACTTTGCATTATCCAAATCACTTTGTCGCGGAGCTTCTTTTCCTCAACGTTAAGTCTTTCGCTCTGAAGGATGATTTCCATACTATGTTGTAGCGCTTAGTTAAGACTGCTGATGCAGAAATCTAAATAATACAATATTGCGACAAACTCTACTGAAAGTTGGTATGACATAGCTTTTAGTAAGCCCATTACAAAGCTAATCGTGTCCCATGTTAACAGAGTCAAATATTAACCCTCGACCCGTGTACTGGGCACTGAGTGCCCAAAGAAATTTTCAAATCAAATTTTGACATGCATATTGATCGCATACGGAAGAGAGAAATGAATTTTAAGCGCACTTAAGCATTGAAGTACACGAACATATATTTTACTATTTGTTGAAGTGGGCATACATAATTTCGATTTAAACAAAATAAATGTTGTTTCGCTTTGATCTCACATAAAAAATGCAATTTTCTCCCATACTTACATTTAAGGGCACTGAGAGAACGATAACTTAAAATTTTACAGTACACGGGTCGAGGGTTAAGTAATCAATGCTCTTTGAAAGCAATTCCAATGTTCATAATTTATCAACATTCGATTCAGAGTCAACTATTAAGTCATCATGTTATTTGCTTGCTAATCTCAACTCAAATCCTGATTTTTCCAATTAAAAAAATTCAAGTTCGTTCCTAAAACGCACTTATTTATAAAATCTTAATAAATTAAAAGAAAATAAGCACATGTCAAACAATTAGCTTCGCTATTATTTGGGACAAAAAATAGTCGTAAATAAAAAATTCGACAAAGGGTGTTACTCTAAAGTGTTGGGAACACAAATAGACTCATTAACTCTTTAAGTATTAAAAAAACCATCACCCTGACGACTCATTTCTTTTCAACAGATGTCGTCGTATGAATGATTTTCCCGCCAAGTATGTCCGGCTTAATGGCGCACATTTGGAGTTTGCAAAAATCTGTAACAGAATTCATTCTCAATGTCGCTTGTGAATGGTTTTTACGCAACAGTTTGATTGTTTTGTTTGTACTAGATAACTTTAAAAGTACAAAAAGTGTCTGAATTCGGGTTGCTTAAAAATTCAAAAACTTGCAAAGCACATCACACATTTTGACAACATCAACACGATTGACGTTTGTGAAAAAAAAGAGCCTACATTCTGGTTTTGCTCAAAACACAAAAAAAAAATACTCTTAAAAGCTTTGACAATTCTTCGTGTGCAATGGTTTTAAGAGTTGCACATAACGCATATAAAGGGTGTTTTTTTAGAGGTTGGTTTTTCGAATATAGACAAAACTGACATTTTGTGGTCAAATCTGGCAACTCTAATGTCATTTATTTTCATTTTGGTTTGCCATTTCATCATGAATAGGTTGACAAATAAGCAACGCTTGCAAATCGTGCAAATTTATTTCGAAAATAATAGTTCAGTTCGCAAAGTTTACCACAAGCTTTGTTCATTTTATGGTCGAAATAATCTTCTATCAGAGCAATTAATTCGGTTAACCATGGATCGTTTTCGCACTACGTTTACTCTATGTGATAATTCACATCCGCAGAGGCGTCGAACAGTACGCACCGAAGTAAAAAACACACAAATTGCAAAGTGTTGAAGAGGACTCGAATGAATCTATTCGCCACCGTGCACAGCAATTGGAGCTTTGTCCATCAACTTTATGGAAGAATATATTTTTAACTTCTTACGACCTTACAAGATCCAGATTGTGCAAGAATTAAAGCCGCGAGATCATGCAATGTGTCGTGATTTTGGTGATATGGGCCGAAAATAAGACTGATATCGATGCTGATTTTCATGGCAAAATTTTGTTCATTGATGAGGCTCATTTTGGGTTGAATGGCTACGTCAACAAGCAAAATTGCCGCATTTGGAGTACTTCTACAAAAACTGACTGTTTGGTGTGCTCTATGGGCTGGTGGAGTCATTGGGCCATACTTCTTCCGAAATGATGCTGGAGAGTCAGTTACCGTTAATGAAGACCGGTATAGAGGCATGATAACCGACTATTTTTCCCGAATTGGATGGCATGAATGTGGTTCCCACAAGACGGGGCTACATGCCACACAGCGCACGTCACAATCTATTTAGAAAACATTCGATGAGCGCATAATTTCGCGGAATGGACGTGTCAATTGGGCACCAAGATCGTGTGATTTGACACTATTGGATTATTTTCTTTGGGGATATGTGAAGTCGCTCGCCTACGCCAAGAAACCAGAAACGTTAGGGGACTTGGAAGCCAACATTCGTGGCGTTATTGCCGACATATGCCGAATTTGAAAATGTAGTCAGAGAGTCTATGTCCATTTTGTGCACTGTGAAAAATTGGACAACTTTTCAAAGAAAAACTCTTATGCCAACACCGAAGATTGCCTCCTTAGCATTGGAGGTGGTCTATAAAGTTTTTTAAAAAAGTCACACAATTGACAACTGGATTTCATTAACAAGCAAAGCCCTGACGTTCTTGGAAAAGGGTAAAAAGTCTTTCTTTTGACTCCTCTAATGTTGGAATTTCAACGAAATCTTTAATCTGATCCCAAATTTTGATGAAAATGACAAAAGAAGCTGCGAAAGATGAAAAAAACATTGCAAAACTGTTTCAACAATCGAACTCTGGAGTATCTTAACACCAACAACTTTATTTCCCACGACTGTGTGAGATACGCAAGAGATGCAAGGGATTCGAAATGGACAAAACGAGGAACTTAAGAAAGTTAGAGAATATAAATATCTCAGCGTACAGATTACCCCAGAGCTACCGTTTACAACACACCACCAAAAGAAGTAACAACAATCAAAACGCACGCAATCAACTGTTATTGAAAAGGTATTTTACTGGAAATAGAATACCTAAAGGAGAATATCTAAAAACAGTTTAAAGAGGTCGAAAAAGATAAATAATAATCCCCAAAACCCTAGCTTAAAAGTAACCGAACTTAAAGTTAACTTAAAAGTTATAAGAACAAACAAAATTGAAGAAAAACATAAGGAAAGGCTACAGTCCGCTTGGAGCGAACAGTATGATACCCTATCCCTATCCCTATATGCCCCAAAAAAACCTTAAGAAGATGATGGATAGCATTTTATTTCATTCTATAAAATTTAGAAAAAAAAAAAAACATTTTTTGAAAAAACGCCCCCAAAAAGTGGGCGTGGCCAAAAACTTTGTATGGGCGATATATTGGAAAAAATATTGGCTAAATATCTTGTTAAACACTTTTTTTCGGTTTCTATGAAAATTATCGAAGAAAACAGCATTTTAGTGAAAAACGCCCACAAAAAGTAGGCGTGGCAAAAAACTTTATATGACAAACTTATAAAGGAGGGCAGTGCCTACATATCTTGTGAAGGTTATAACCCTCTATCTGTCCATCTGTAGCTTTAAATTGGTTTTTTCTAAATTGTGGGCGTGGCAGTGGGCGTATTCCAAAAAATTTTACACTTAACCATTTCGGAGCCCTAGGGAGTATGTGGTCCAAATTTCAGCTTTCTAGCTTGAATTTAAAGGCCTAAAAATTGCGTACGGACGGACGGACGGACGGACGGACGGACGGACATTGCTAAATAGTCTTAGGATTTGGTCCTGATCATAAATATATATACTTTTATGGGTCTACGACGAATATTAAGAGGTGTTACAAACTATGTGTCAAAATTAATATACCCTTAGGATAGGGTATAAAAACAAAATTTAAGAAAAACCAAATAGAAACTTAAACCGCTGATTTTTCATATACTCATCTGCTGCTTTATTCTATACCTTTTGTTTAAAGTCGGTAATACCTTGACATATTTTTAGGCTAATTGGAACTAAATTCCAAAGTCTCACGGCATATGTACAAAAAAGGGTTTTTCGGTTGCCAAAAAATGTAACAGATGGTAAATTAAGGGCTTTAGAAGCGAATTGAGATACTCGGGCAGTTCGTTTTTCATAAATTTAAATACAAATATTAAAACATTTGAAACTCCGTGCTCAGGAACGCATCTAGCGCATCGTGAGATGTGATAACATTGTAGATAGATCTTAATGCACTGTTTAGAGCCGCTTTTAGTTTTCGTGATCAGAGATTCTACCAATGTAGCTTTGACTTTGATGGGTAGCCAGTTCTAAGTTTGATACAGGGAAACTTTCCTACAATGATCATCCAACTTACCTACAGTTGAGTAATAAAAATTAAGTTTTATGGTTTTAATTTTTACGAATGAAGTGTCATTCAAAAAGAATGGTTTCAAACAAATAAAAAAAAACATTAGGAAATGCTACATTTTATGAAATTTATAAAAAAACATAAGGAAAGGCTACAGTCCGCTTGGGGCGAACAGTACAGATACCCTATCCATATCCCTATGTGCCCCAAAGAGAAAAGCATTAGCATTTTATTTCATTCTATTAAATTTAAAAAATAATTTTTTTTTTTGAAAAACGCCCCCAAAATGTGGGCGTGGCCAAAAACTTTCTATGGACAGTGCCTACATATCTGGTGATAGTTCTAACCCTTTATCTCTTTAACTTCAGCTTTAAAACGGTTTTTTCTAAATTGAGGCGTGGAACTGGGCGTATTTGAAAAATGTTAACACTTTACCCTTGAGAGTATATGTTCCAAATTTTAGCTTCCCAGCATAAATTTAAAGGCCTCAAAAGTTGATACGGATAGACGGACGGACGGAAATTGCGAAATAGTCTTAGGTTGTGGTCCTCATCATATATATTTATGGTGACTTTTAGGGGTCCTACGATGGGTGTTACAAAAAAAATTCGACCAAAACAAGAAAACATTTTACTCACCTTTAAAATGATAATTTATAATCTTTTTTTTTTGTTTTCACACAATGTTTTTTTGTTTTACCAATATTTTTTTTTTATTTTTAAAAAAATTTTTTTTGTTTTTACACAAATTTTTCATTAACAATTTTTTTTTATTGTACACAAAATTTTAGAGAATTTTTAGGAATTTTAGGACATTTATTCACCACGATGTTTTGACTTTAAATCAAGGGAAATTTTTAAAGTTAAGATCACAAACAAAACCGAGAACTTCTCGCATCGAGAAAATTTTATTAGACAAGTAGCTATCAAAGCACTGGACTCCTTGGTCATTTTTCTAGATGCGAGATAGATATAGAACACGATTGCAACTAATCAATCGCTTATTAAGATTTTTACACTGTTTTTTTTTTTTTTTTTGTATTTGTATTTTGAAATATTTTTTGACAATTTTTTGTCATTCAACAAAAACACAAAGCCACACACACTGATCTCACTCTTAAAACTACATTTTACCCTGTAAGATCCACCCACAAATTTTATCAAAATGTGTGTGTACACAAGTGTAAAATGAAATAGAGAACGATAAATGCCCACATATACGGATAGATTTGTTTAGGGAGGGGTGCATTTTTGTTTTGGTTTTTCTCCTCCAGAATATGTGTACACTCCACTCCACACATATCGAACGTTTGCTTGCGATATAAGGAAGGTAGGCTTCAGTGTAGTGAAATGAGTGGCAAAGAATCTAGTGTGGGCGATGATGGTGTTCATTTCGATTTTTTTTCATCAAGTTATATATGTATTATAATTAACCCAACAACAATTTTGACAGTGTATGAGTAACGAAATGATCTAATTCCCCAATGTTCCCTGCTTCCCACCAAATATATATTGTAGATAAAAGTATTGTTTTAGATCGTGTCCAGAATATGTGTACACTCCATTCCACACATATGGAATGTTTGCATGCTATATAAGGAAGGTAGGCTTTAGTGTAGTGTAAGGAGTGGCAAACAATCTAGTGGGGGCGATGATGATGTTCATTTCAATTTTTTTTCTTTATGTTATATATGTATTATAATTAACAAAAAATTTGACAGCGTATGAGTAAAGAAATGATCTATTTCCCCAATGTTCCATGCTTCCCCAACAAATATATTGTAGATATGAGTATTGTTTTAGATCGTGTCTCTGTAGAGAAGACATTTAGAAAAAAATGCATATTTTGCGAAAGGCATATGCAAATAAAATATACTTCAAGATTGTGTGTGCTTGAAAAGTACATAACGGGAAACTAGAATCTCTTGGTTACATAGTGTATAGGACGCAAAACATATGAGTTTATTTATATGGTTCAAGGTAAAATGATTTTACATGTGGACTGTGGATAAACTGGTCTGAAAATTCATATTTTTCAGCAGCTATAGCATGATTAAAAAAAAGACTCATACCACCGCCAAAGCGTATGAAATTTCTCGCGTCTCTTTTAGCGGCTGACCTGGTGTATTTAATAGTTAAAGAGATCCCTTGGAAAACACTAATTATACTCTTTTATCTAATACGTGCTTCGTTTAGGCTATTGTACGTTCCACTACAATGGAAGGTATTCCAAAGCCAGAAAAGCCTCCATATGACATGAAATTGAATAGACCAACTTCGCTTTTACCAATATAATCAAAGCTTTTAAAAAAATTAATACCTGACTACCAATTCGGGTTCAGAATCATGTATTCACAATCGACCAGGTTTATAGAATAACTTTTGAGATGGAAAAATACCCGGGAGGAGCTCTATATGAATGCTACAAATTCTAAATAAAACGAATTGTTAAAACGAATGAAACCAGGTTTACACGACATAACGATTGAAGAGAATACAAAGCGTAGCAACACCTCAAGATTTGGGAATGATCATGATTTTGACTATGATTTTTGATAATGATTTTCACCCCAAAAACATCAACACCACAAAGCAGCGAATCTTCTTTTTATACCCTATCCTAAAGGTATATTAAATTCGACACATAGTTTGTAACACCTCTTAATATTCATCGTAATCCCCAAAAGTATATATATTTATGATCAGGACCAAAACCTAGGACTTTTTAGCAATGTCCTATCGTCCGTATCAACTTTTGAGGCCTTAACATTTAATTGTTTTTATAGACTACATACAAAATGAAATAAAATGTCTTCACAATGTTTTTAACGCCTTTTATTGGAGGCATATAGGGATATGAAATTCGCCCCAAGCGGACTGTAGCCTTTTCTTATGTTTTTTATTTAAAAGTGGTAACTTCATCGTCATATGAGTATATCATTTTAAAATTACTTCGGTTCCTTTTATAAATACGATGTACTTTATTAATTTTTTCAAAATTTAATCGCATCGACGTAGAAAATGCCAGGCAAATTTGTTAAAAAAAACCCCAACTTTTAAGTTAATGCGAATTTTTCAAAGCAAACGATATTTTATATATTATATATTTTATATATATACGACTAGGTTCGTAAAATGAAAACGAAAATATAATCTAGTGAATACAATGTTCGCATTATATAAACAAACAAATACGGCAACGTCGGCGCCGCGCTCTGACCAGCCCCCTCTTGAGAGCACCATCTATCACCAAAAAGCACAAAAAAAAACTTAATTAAAGTCTCTTATGGATCTGAGAATTTATTATTGATGAATCTGGTTCGATTCCCGACCAACTGTGTGGCACCAATTTTATGAACGCTTTAATGTTTGTTGAAATTAACAAGTGGTTTTTGTCTTCAGCACAGACCCAGAAATCATTCAAGCGCGCCACAAGCCGCACTTTTAAGTATCATGACACATTTTGAGTATCAATTTCAAACGAAAAATATGTAAAAAGGAAAAGGAGGAATACAATAAAAATAAAAAAAACACATGCTAGACTAATGCGGTGTCGTAATGTGTGCGGTTTATTTCAAGAATAAACACGTTTTTTTAAAACAATGTTGCACCCGTTGGAGAATGGAAAGTGTGAAAAGTCAAGATTGATTGGTACCTACATATGTATGTCTGTTTTGATATTTTAAATGCGATCAGCGATAAGGGGTGAGAACGGCAACATTAGAAGAGGTATTTCAATTAATATGGAACAGTTGGTTGACCAAATCAAACAGGATAAAATAATTTGTATTTTATTTAATTTTTTGATTTGTCAAGGACATCTAACGGCGAAATTTAGGTATTTAGGCAAAAATATGGTATTTAAGGATTCAACTTTTTTATCTGACGTAGTGAAGAATATAAGGAAGTAGAAATTACAAAGAATAGGGACGCCAGATAAAATAGATGCAACAACAGAAATGTTAAACACATTTGTAAGCAAATTATACGATATGGCCTGTTTGAAGAACTATTTAAAACAATCTGTTATCATGCAAATGTCAACTTAATTGCAAATCGAGTTAAATAGTCTCAAAAATCGAATAACAGGTTCATTTGAACCATAATTAGTTCTATGTAAAGAAATATGAAACGGTTTCTCATACTCCTTTCGGGAACATAAAAAACCTAAGAGAAAGCAATTAACAGAGTTTATTCTCGGCTTATTTCCCCTATGACTCTCTAACCCCCCCTCCACCTCATAGAGTATTGTGAATCCAAAGGTTAGGTCTTGTTTTGTGCTGCGATGCTAATGATCAGAACACTCTTTGGGGCAGCAGCGAATGCAACATAGGGGGAGATCGACTTTTGGTCTTCATTTTATCGTCTGATATTACCATCCTCTCTCTGAGATACAATATGCCTATCAGCAAGAAAAATCCTGCGAGACTGCGCTTCAAAACCTTGTTGGTATGATTGAAAGTGCTCTTGACCGGAAGGAGTACGCGTTGGGCATTTTCGTCGATATTAAGGTTGCTTTTGATAATGCGTCCTTTGACAGCAAGCTTATGCGGATGATGTCGCCGTTCTTTCTGTCGGTTCAAATATAGGGGCTGCCTGCTCTCAAGCGCAGAGATCCCTCGATTTGATGGATGTTCGGTGCACTAGTTACACTACTTAAAACCACTGTTGTTCTCTTTACGAGAAAGAGAATCGTCACTGGTCTGCCCCATCTCGTGCTTAAAGGTGTCGCCATCCCTATATCCGATGAAGTTTGGTACCATGCGCACTGGAATTCTGAAGAACTTGCTCGAGAATTATTCTTTGACCTCTGTCTTATGGGTATGCCATCTGATGACACCAGAAATCCTTCTGCAAAATAACTATACGTCAATTTTTCACAGGTAACGGAATGGCTTCGGTCAGACTCTGAACCATGGATTGAATGTCATCGTATTTTTTACGGATGGCTCCAAAACTGGACAAAGGTTTGGTGCTGGAGTCTTTGTGAAACGCGATGACAGAAGACTTTACTACTCCTTGGGTAAACATGCGTCTGTTTTCCAAGGAGAGATTTTTGCCATGCTAATGGCTATACGCTATATTGTGAAGAACAGGTCGAGGGCTAGAGGCATTTGCATTTGCAGTGATAGCCAGGCTGCACTAAAAGTGCTGCTAAACCCTCTTTCCTCGTCCAAGTTAGTACTAGAACCCAAGCTTTCTCTGAATTTGGGCGGAAGACTGAACACAGTGAATCTTGTCTGGGTTCCAGGTCACACTGGCATCAACTAAATATTAACTATTTTAGGTTAGAAAATATATATTTCTATACAGCGGCTTACTTTATTTTTCTGATACTGAAATGATAAATTGCTTTCATTGGTGCGAAAATAAAAATATTTCGTGGGCAACTATATTTAAAGTAACATGTACTCTCATTGATACTAACTCATTGGAAACCTGCGACATGTTCTTATATAAACCAAAGTTTATACAGAGTGGCCTTATAGCGATTCTGACTGAAATGCAATTTTAATATATAACCATGTTTTAATGTCTTCTCTTTCGTTATTAATTATTTCAAATAATTTACAATTAAACTTTGATTTATTCTAAACGGCGTTCCCACTAATTTACATTTTCAATTTCTTTTTTATCTCTAGACTATTACAATTAATTAAAATTATAGACAATCAGAAATGTCGTGCTGCCTCGATTCTGTATTATTATAATAAAGTTATCAGTAATGGAGTCAAGATCGCTTCAGCCTAGAAACTAAGAAAAGAAACATAAGGAAAGGCTACAAAGAAAACAGCATTAATAAGATGATGGATAGCATTTTATTTACTATGAAATTTATAAAAAAACATAAGGAAAGGCTACAGTCAGTCCGCTTGGTGCGAACAGTACGATACCCTATCTATAACCTTATATGCCCCAAAGAAAAAAGCATTAAGAAGGTGATAAATATTATTTTATTTCATTCTATGAAATTTATAAAAAAAAATATTTTTTGATAAAACGCCCCCCAAGAAGTAGGCGTGGCAAAAACGATATATTGCAAAAAAATATATGCTAAATATCTTGTTAAACATTTTTTTTCAGTTTCTATGAAAATGTTCGCTGAAAACAGCATTTTAGTGAAAAAAGTCCACAAAAAATGGGCGTGGCAAAAAATTGTATATGACAGACTTATAAAGGAGGGTAGTGCCTACATGGCAGTGGGCGGATTTAAAAACTTTTAACACTTTACCCTAGGGTGTATATGTTCCAAATTTCAGCCTTCAAGCATAACTTTAAAGGCCTCAAAAGTTGATACGGACGGACGGACATTGCTAAATAGTCTTAGGATTTGGTCTACATCGAATATTAAGGGGTGTTACAAACTATGTGTCAAAATTAATATACCCTTAGGATAGGGTAAAAAAAATATTTTTTTGTAAAAACGCCTCCAAAAAGTGGGCGTGAACAAAAACTTGTTATTGGCTATATATTGGATAAAATATTGCCTAAATATCTTATTAAACATTTTTTTCGGTTTCTATCGAGGAAACGAACGTATATACGAACGTTATATCACAATCACAGGTTTTTTACTGCGGGTGGCAGTGGACGTATTTGAAAAATTTTAAGGATCTAGGGAGTATATGTTCGAAATTTCAGCTTCCTAGCATAAATTTAAAGGCCTCAAAAATTTATACGGACGGACGGACGGACATTGCTAATGCTAAATAGTCTTAGGTTTTGGTCCTGATCATATACACATACATATTTCGTAGACCCCTAACTACGATGAATATTAAGGGGTGTTACAAACAATGTGTCAAAATTAATATACCCTTAGGATAGGGTATAAGAACACGACCATAAACTTACCATCAGATTACATTCAAATTGTCAGCCCTGGTCAGTGAATAGTGCAAGTAAACAAAGCAGAGAAATTTAGATGAAGAATGATTAAGAATTATCTTCTATTATTCTAAAATTGAGAGTGTATTTTACGCAAAGTAATTTAACCAGAAGCTCGAGTGCAGATAAAATATCCAGTGGCTTAGCTGAAAAGTTAATTCATGTGCTCGTCAAGACAACTGAGGTGTAAAATTGACAATTAAACATCAGGGAAATCAAAAGGCCTAAAAGGTTTTTGTCCTTAATTAACTTAAAGACGGTGGTTCAGGGTTTGTATAATTTCTAAAATCCTAAAAATATGCAACACACTCCAAGTAGGAGTACAGACTTAACAACTTGTCGACAAACTTGGTATACAAGAAATAGAGACCCACGTATATGAGTTTTCATTGAAGATATGTGAACTTTCAAGTGAAAACGAAGCACTCAAGGAAGAAGTAAAACAGCTCAAAGAGGACCGAGATAAGGATAAATGACAAATTATTCAACTGAAAGACCAAATCAAAAGAAAAAATCTTATAGTTAGAAGCGTCGAATCACAAGAGTCCCCAACTGAAGCTGTCGAAATAAAGTAGAAAAACTGTATGCAGTGAAAAACTCCAAATAACAACGCCAATCGAAATCGAATACGCCAAGAAAATGTTTATAATGAAAAATGTCATTGCTAGCCAAAATGAGAACAGAGAGCATGGTACAACAGGTGCCGAAACAGGAAGGTTCATACCTCGGAACAGGAAATGCGTAAAAAAATTATGTTGACGATAAAAGGCTTAACTACATTCGGCAAAAAGTGCAAAAACTGACTTTTTCAAAGCTCACATATACACGCTGATGTCCCCTCGTATTCAGAAACTGGACTAGGTATCTATTTTGACTTTTAAAAGCTCTAAGAAAGCAAAAAACAGGAAGAATTTGCCAACGAAAAAAAGAAACATTTGCATCAGAGTCAGCTAAGCGTAAGATCATCTGTCCAACGTAATTGGCAGTACACGTCTTATGGGGAAGCTTTTTAAAAATCAGTAGCGTGCCATATTTTTCTACCATTCTAAATTGAAAGAAACCCCTTATAAAGTGTTTACCCTTCAGTGAATTTCCAATTGCATCTGACGTAGATCCACCACGTCCTATTCAGCGCACATTTGAGTGTGCACTGGCCTGTGGCTGCTGCTATTCAACGCTCATTTAATTTATGTGCATTCAGAATTACCAATGTCCATTTGGTGAATCGTTCAGCTTTTTTTCTTGGGTTTCTGTTGAGGAGCTTTAGGTTTTAGAGCTTTGAACAAAAGGTCTTAATAATAAGTGTTATCGTGGAGGTCTCTTTTTTGATCATTGACATTTCCTTTAATGTGATGAGAATATGTTAAAATGCAGTTACAAATTAGTAATCTGTTTTCTTTAAGGAAAAATATTATTTGCGTTTGTTTTGTTTGTTAGAAAAGGCTTTAAATTCATCCAAAGACTTAAGTGAAAAAAAAAAAGAAATTGTTGACGAAACAAAAAAAAATTCATCAAAATTTGAAAAATAAGACAGTAACTGCGAATCAAGTAGGTGATATTTTTTCTGGGTAAACGAACAGTTTATAGACCTCTTAACAAAAATAGGTCACAACTCGCCACCAAAGAAGAAAACCCAATCTGATTTAAAAGAAAAGTAGATGATTTCAATAAGTGTGCCATCAGGCAAATTGTGCATAAATTTTTTCCAAATAACGAACTTACGACGCTGGATAAAATACTGCATAAGGTATGAAATTTTAGCAATGCAAACATCACTAAAAGTAGCAGGTCTCCTCTGCATACGGTTTTAAAAATTAAAGTGAGTTTTTAATTTGCAAATCTTCAGCGAAAGAGAGTTCTTTTGGATAGAACTGACATCATAACATAAATTTAATAAATAAATAAATTTAATAAATAAATAATTTGATAAATTTGTTTTATTTTTTATTAATAAAACAATTAAAATGAAAATTTCAATCTAAAAAAAAGCATGGTAACCGAACATAATATTCTTTTAGGTTTTTGCTGATTTAAAATCCTTAGTACGCAAACCCTGTAAAGGCTTTTGTTAGAATAGCACCTTACGGAAAACAAAAGAGTGCGAATTAGAGGCAAACATCCCTATTTTCCCTGTACTGACAATTTATGTTGGACAGAGTATAGTGACCGCTTTTTTGTGTAAATGTTTTAGTTTGTTTTTTGAACTTTCCCAAAGTGTGCCACTTTGTTTATGCTTTCTTAGATTCTTATTCCAGTTTCTGAATACGACGGGACAGCACGTGTGTATGTGACCTTTGAAAAAGTCACTTTTTGCCGAATGTAGTTAAGCCTTTAGACGTACCTCTAACTTCCAAGTGAAACAATTTGTTAAAGTTTGAAAAAAAAAAACTAATACATTTACACAAAAAAGCTGTCACTAGTTACTGATCTTACTCTTAAATGACACAAAAAAGCTAAAGAAGATGATGGATAGCATTTTATTTACTATGAAACTTATAAAAAAAATATTTTTTTGTAAAAACGCCCCCAAAAAGTGGACGTGGGACTTTGTATGGGCGATATATTGGAAAAAATACTGCTTAACATTTTTTTTCGATTTCTATGAAAATTTTCAATGAAAACAGCATTTTAGTGAAAAACGCAAAAAAAAATTAAAGGCGTGACAAAAAACTTTATATGACAAATTTAAAAAGGTGGGCAGTACCTACTTATCTTGTAAAGTTTGTAAAAATTTATCTCTCTTACTTAAAACGGGGTTTTTCTAAATTGTTGGCGTTGCAGTTAACCATTATTACTTAGGTATTTACTTAGTCAATCAAGGAATACAAACAGCTCTTATAGACTTAGAAAATTACAATAAACAAAATTGTGTGTTTTAGAGTGTTTTTTTAGAGGTTGGTTTTTCAAATAGAGATAAAGCTGAATTTTGTGGTCAAATCTGGCAACTGTAATGTCATTTATGTTCAGTTTGGTTTGCCATTTCATCATGAGCAGGTTGATAAATGAAAAACCCTTGCAAATCGTGCAAATTTATTTCGAAAATAATCGTTCAGTTCGCGAAGTTTACAACAAAATTTTGTTCATTGATGAGGCTCATTTTGGGTTGAGTGGCTACGTCAAGAAGCAAAATTGCCGCATTTGGGGTGAGAATTGATTTGGAGAGAATCCACATGAGACCCTTGAAACGCCATTACATCCACAAAAACTGACTGTTTGGTGTGCTCTATGGGCTGGTGGAGTCATTGGGCCATACTTCTTCCGAAATTATGCTGGAGAGTCAGTTACCGTTAATGGAGACCTGTATAGAGCCATGATAACTGACAATTTTGTTCCCGAATTGGATGGCATGAATGTGAAAGAGATGTGGTTCCAACAAGACGGCGCTACATGCCACAGATCGCACATCACAATCGATTTATTGAAGGAAACATTCGATGAGCGCATAGATTCGCGGAATGGACCTGTCAATTGGCCACCAAGATCGTGTGATTTGACACCATTGCATTATTTTCTTTGAGGATATGTGAAGTCCCTCGCCTACGCCAACAAACCAGAAACGTTAGGGGATTTGGAAGCCAACATTCGTGGCGTTATTGCCGCCATACAGCCCCAAATGCTTGAAAAAGTGGTTAAAAATTGGACCTCTAGACTTGTCTTTATTCGAACCAGCCGCAGTGGCCACATGCCCAAAATCATATTGAAACATTAACGGCATAAAATTATCCTTCCAATAAAGCCGAATTGATGGGCATTAAAACGATTTTCTTGTATTTTATTTCAATTAGAACATCTATACCTCTAAAAACACCCTGTCTAAATGATCAATATCGGATAAGTGGTTCAGAAATGACACGGGGTTTAACGTACATTTGCTTGCATTTATGGCCATCGTAAAATGGAAAATACAGAAAAAGCACATTCAAACAAATGTCATTTCTGAACCACTTACCCGATAGGAATCAAGTTTATACTATTAAGTCGCAATATCAATACCCTAGATATGAGTGGAATTAAGTTTTCCAAATTGAATTATTTTAGAATTTCGTTCTCATGTTCAACTGCCTTGATCGAAAATCGAAACCCGACATATGTTAAGACCCGAGTTATTTTTGAACCACTTATTCGATACGGATCGAATATATACTATTCAGTAACAATATTCTCGCCCTACCTGGTAAAAAAAAGAACAAAAATATTTCATTGATATTCAAATTAATATTTATTTTTGTTAATTATTTGGGATTTCTTAAGAATTCATCGCAAAAGTCCACCGAAAACTTTTAAAATGGAATTTGGAAGCACTAGTCTATAGCGGCGATAGTTATATTCGCTAAGGCTAGCGTATATAGTCTAAACTGTTGTTGTATTTAACATAGAAATTGAAAATAAGCCTATATACGCTTACTAAAAAACACGGCTGTTATGTGCCTTCTCTCCATTTAACGAAGAGATTATGATCAGGATTATAGGGATCATAACCCTCCCACTTCACTGCATTCGTACTAGTCCGCCTGTGGGGTTCGCCCTCAAAAAATATCTGTAGGCCTCCCGATTTTGAATCACCTCATCATTGAGGCCAATCAAATGCTGGTGTTTCTGCATTTGTGTGATCCAGGAGTTTTTAGGCCTGCCTCTTTTACGCGATTGTAAATGAACGTTGATTGCCATTGCGTTTTTGACTGGGTTCGTAGGATCCATCCTCTGAACACGACAAAACCAACTGTGTCGGTCGTGCTCCAATTTTTTCGAGATGGGTCTTTAACGTGAAGGCTTCCTCGGATTATAGAACTTCTAATTCGATCAAGCCTTGTTACTCCTGCTGTCATGCGAAGCATCTTCATTTCAGCTGCTGTCAACTTGTCCTCATACTTTTTGTACATTGTCCAGCATTGTGAACCGTATGTGAGCGCTGGACGAACAACTGCAGTGTAGAGCCCTCGTACATGTCCATGATCATCTGTACGTAGGTTTCAGGAACTCCTCGTTGTCCTGGAGCTACCCATATCAGACCTCTTGGTTGTCTATCGAATGTTTTATTTTTAAATAGACCAGAATCTTATGCAGATCCTTTAAGGAATCACGATGCTTTTCCATTATAATCCTTATACTTTGGATTACATCTGAGGTGACAGCCGTATTATTTGTCTTAAATGAACATCTCATACCCGCTCAACGATCTTAATGGTGTGTGACATCAACTTGATTGATAGGTTATTATCACCCTTTCCTTTGTGCCCATATTTTTTATAGAAGACAATCGTTCCTTTTGCAAAAAGAAGAAAAATTAAAAATATCCTTACTGAAGCTGAACTTCCAGCCGACCAAACTGTGAATGCAACAGTAACAGAGCTTGTAATTACATTTTTACATGCTTAAATAGTGCTATATCCAATAAATTGTTTAAACCTCAAAAACAAGATCTTCTTACGACTTCATGTTTGACACACCTACATCACCCACAACTACCTTATGAACTCGCAAATTATCAAATGCGTAACAGCAATACAACGCTTAATATATAATCTTTGAATTTCCGACAATCATAAGACCACAAAACAACTTGGTTGGTAGTCGGGCTTACATCTGTTGGTTTTTATTTGGTCAGCACTGCCACATCGAAAATACAAAATGTAGTGCAGATTCTAGACTGTCAAACCAAAACATGTAATGCCAGAGAAGAAACGAAAAACATGGTTAAATGGAAATTTGCAATTCAGTGCAAATCGCTAACTACGACATCGTCTATAGGCGCCTTCTATTTATTACGACGAAGTTCCCAAGTTTCAGCTAATATCCATATAAACCTATCGAATAGTTTCCCACACAAAACATATTTATATTATATATACAATATGAGAGATTTGTCATTTCAATCTGAGTATAATAAAATAAGTCGTTAATATTATCCAAGTCTGATAGTACAATTAATTTCTTTTAACACGGGCTAGGCCGGGCATTTAGCTTTGACTAAAGATCATACAAATTGTGTACCAAAGAAAGCAAATGTTTCAAATTCTCAATTAAAATGTTATTTCAGGTACACCTTTCAGTGCTGTCTATCCGATCAATCATCGTGGCGACCCATCATCTCGTATGCAGCTGTCGTCTGGTGGCCAAATGTACTTGAACTGACAAAGGCCATCAAACAGCGCTACGCACATGCCAAACAATTGCAGTATTGCTGCATTGCTGGGCTCTCACCTCTACAGATCTTCATTAAGAAGACAGCTGCTATATGCGCCATATAGTGCAACTCGAATATAGGTTTAAATCAGATGACCATGTGTGTCACCTAAAATTACTTAACTCCATCAGAGACTTGGACATGTTTTATTGCATCCCCTACATTGTGTTTGGAGAAAGAAATAATGATCCGTTGAACCGTTAAAATGAACTACATTAAATACATCTGTTACGTAGCCGACGTGAAATACTTATGTGGTTATCAGGCTGGATATACATTTCCTTAACAATTGGTAAAACGTCTTCAAGTAATGCTACGTTTCCACCAAAAAATAAACCGAGATTAAGCACAAAAGACTAAAAATTAATCTTTCAGCGTTTCCACCCAAGAAAACAGATTAATCTGACGTTTGGCTCTTTCTCTCATCTTTACTTTAAAATTGAAAACGTAATTGACATTCCAAAAGAGAACAGATGTTTTTTCTTGAACGTCAAACAAAGCGAAAATAAAATTAAAATTAAATAAAAACGAAAACTGGTTGCTATATTTAATTGAGTGGAAAAAGAATGAGAATATTACTAGCCCACCATTTTACTCCTCAAACCAATATATTATATTTTTAATCTCGTCTTTAGCAGATTAAAATTTGTATGGCATTGTATGAGATTTAAAGGGAGATTAACCTTAATCTCGGTTTAGTGCTTATTGGAAACGCAGCATAAGAGAAAGGTTTTCCGATCTTAAAAAAGATCTCATAAAATTTTAGCAGGAAGATTAACAAATCTCAATATGTGTTTAAGTTCCAGATCAAATAATCGTTTTATATATGCAAAGGGGCAAAGACTTCGCGAAGATGAAGGACATTAACAGGCTTTTTTTAATGCTGGCTGTCTCTTTGGAATGTGTCCAGAATAAACAAGAAAATAAATATAGTGAGTCAAAAAAGTATTGGCACACGGATTATTTTTGAAGAAAGTTTCTTTCAGTGGTAAACAAAAAGAAGAGGTTGAAGTTCGCTAAACTCCACGTTAATAAGCCGGAGAAATTTTGGAGTAATGTCGTATTCAGCGACGAGTCAAAATTCAACCTTTTTGGCTCAGATAGTTCACAAAAAATATGGCGAAAGCCCAACAAAGAGCTACAAGAAAACAACATCAGTAAAACAATTAAACACGGCGGTGGTAATGTTATGGTGGGGGTGCTTCGCGGCATCTGGAGTGGACAATTTATATTTATATTTATAAATGAAAAAATGTTCCCAAGTGCTGAGAAGTTGTGATTAAAAGATCAGCAATGGTTGTTTCAGCAGGATAATGACCCGAAACACGCTTGATATCTGGTCCCATAATGGCTTATTTACTATTGCATACCGCCTCTACATAACCTCTAAATCGTCACTAATTGAGGCCTTACCACTCAGGAAGCCTCCAGCCTAGTGGGAAGTATGCGTCGACGCTTAGAAGCAGTCATACAAGTCAAGGGAAGCCCGACCAACTATAAGGGATAAGATATTCGATACTGCAAAATTAAAAAAAAATCGCACGTTTTGCGATTTATCGGAGAATCTGTCAAGCCTTGTAGTTAATCCAAAAAAGTGTCATTTCTGCCATCTCTGATGTTGGCTTCCACCAAAAAAAATACCCGTATCTTGGGACAAAACCCTTGCTCGATACACTTGTCAGCTATACGATTGTCAGCTAATTGGACAAGGGAATTTAAACAAAGTAATACGAAACAGGAAAAAAACCAAATATATATGTACTTACATTTTGCTGTGTTGTTGGCACCCTAATTGCTGATTACTACAATATCTTCGAACTAAATTCAGCGAATCGGTAACAATTCTTATCCTGTCGGAATTACAACGCAATAATTGTCGCGCAAACGTACGATTCCGCGTCTGCAAGCAGCCAGCGTTTCCCAATATCAATAACCAGAAATCGGCCACACCACGTGTACAATGTATTTCGCGAACAAACCTTCGTTTAAATACCGTTTGAAAGTAAACATGCGATGTGTCCCGCCCGAACTGACAATTATATTTAAGTATGTATGTATGTATGTAAGTGTATCAATGTTTTATCTGCGTTTCTCTGCGAATTCAATTTTAATTTAATATGCGTTGGTGAGCAGCGATAAAAGACAATGCGCACAAAACTCTAAAAATTATCACCGCCAAAGTCTTCCACACTACTATACTCGCCAACGCAAGGATAACAAATATATTTCATCTAAAAGTAGCGGTACTCACTTTTTGTTCCGTTTTGTTTATGAATACTTTACCGTAACACTGTTGTTATTGTTTTGGTTTGTTCCTTATTTTTCAATGTGTTCGCCGCTCGCTTGTCTATCGCACTGCAAACGCCGACACAAATCGATGCAGCTAGTAATTGAATTCTTCTTCGTTAGTTATTTGACGAGTTGTTGCACTAGTTTAATCTGAAAGAAACCCATTTTTGTTTCTGTTTATAAATATGTAAAGTCCACATTATGTACGTTTGTATTTACCCGCCAAAAAAAAATTGATTTCCCTTCGGCAGTTTGTACCAGATGAAATGAAACGAAACTAAATGGAATATTAAAGATTTCAGTAGTAGATTTTATAAAAGAATGACGAAAGTCAAACGATAAAATATTTTTTAATAAAAAAATTATAAATGAATTTGCACATTCTGCGAATGAATTAATATTTTACTATACTGTATTGATTACTTACAAATATATAAATCACATCGCGGTTTAAAATACTTAAACTTATTTATTCGTCTAGATTTTATAAGACTGCACCACCTCCGAAATAGCTCAAATTTTGTATTCCAGTTCCTGTTTATGTCCTCAACTCAAATGTGCAAGTTGAGGACACACAGGGTACTGTTGCCATATGAGAAAAGCGCATACCAACGATATTTCCTTTTAGTTATAGTTTCTTAAACTGTAATAATTATTTACAAATCTATTTATTTAATCACGGCTCAAAATACTAAAACTTATTTATAAACGCACTTCAATGTCCTGAATTTCCGAAATTCATATGGAATGCTGCTAAAAAATTGTTTGCTTGGCCACCATGCCGATTTGACAGCTAAAAAAGCAAACTAAAGGACTGTTCACATGAGAGCAAACTGCGAATAGGCGAATCGCGAACAAATCAATTTTAATGTGTTTATGAATAGAAAATTTCTATTGCTTCCACCAGAAAAGCTTGATATTTAATTGATCTAACACATATTATCTAAAAAAATCTGAGTCTCAATTGACTTAAATAGCAATATTTACAATTACAAAAAATTTCCCGCGAATTGAAAAATTCTTGCCGGGAACTGTCACTCTTTATTCACAATCCACATAATACAGATGCGATCCATAAATCCGCGAATGAAAAATTCGTTCGAACATAACCTTTAAATTGACACATCTTATTGCTAATATTAGCAAATCAGATTCGCAGTTACCTGCGACCAAAAAAAGTACTGTTGTGAAAGAAATGTCAGAATTTAGGAATATTCGCCGGTTCGCAGTTCGCGGTTCGCTCTCATGTGAATGATCCTTAACTAAAGCTATATAAGCTAACAATGCCTTTATCTTAATAAAATTCGCTTGATCATCGTTCAAAATATCGGTAAGCTGAATCTAAGGTGACTTGGACTATACAAGTCTAGTTTAAAATCTGTCAACCGGTTGTCAACTGCTTTGTAGAAGGTGTTAAAAGATGCGTTTGCTTCAGCAACCTCACCATTGGCACCGAATTATTATACCCTATTCACACCGGTTTTCACAAAAAGATTACGAAATCTTGTCAAAACATTCACACCGAACACTACCTAGCTTTTGTTTGACGTTTCAGTCAGCCATCGAAAAATAAAAGCGAGTATGGAAAACTCGAATTTTAGTGCGGTGTGAATAGGGTATTAGGTATGAATGGTTTAACGAGATTGCGAAATCTTTTTGTGGAAACCTCATATTTCAGTGCGGTGTGAATAGTGTATAAGGTTAAGATTAGATTAGATTGGTTAAATAATTATCATTTCGCTGTCCAATATTTTGCAAGCAAACATTGCCGGAAATGGCAACTTTATAATCTCTTTGCATGCAGTCTTATCTTACGCCGACTCATAATATCGGTACAGGTAAAAAACTATATCTAAGAAATAAAGGGTGATCCATTTCGAGGTTTCCTACTTTTTTAAGAAAAAAAACACAGAAAATTCAAATTTAATGGAGAATGTTTATTATCATTTGAAAGAACATTCTTTGGCATTTATTTTTTGAAGATTATATCTATCAAATGTTGGCCGTTGCTACGCCGCAGATGGTCCATCAGTTGAGTACAATTTTCCATTACTCGTTCGAGCATTTCGACTGGTAACTGGCGAATGACACGCGTGATGTTTTCCTCCAAGGCCTGAATCGAAGCGGGTTTGTCGGCATAAGCTTTTGACTTTACATATCCGCACAGGAAAAAGTCTAACGGTGTGATATCACACGATCTTGGTGGCCAATCGACCAGCCCAAAACGTGAAATTATGTGCTCAACGAAATGTTCTCTCAATAAGTCCATTGATTGATGCGATGAGTGGGAAGTGGCGCCGTCTTGCTGAAACCAAATGTCGCCGAGATCACGAGCTTCAATTTCAGGCATCAAATAGTCGGTTATCATGGCACGATAACGGTCGCCATTGACGGTTACGTTCGCACCGGCATAGTTTTTTTCGAAAACGTCGGATCTTCTTGGAACTTTTCAAGAGCCCATAGAGCGGAGCGATGTCGCTTGGGAAGGTCGAGCGGATTCAGTTGTTGCACAAGCTGTATTTTGTACGCTTTCAATTTAAGATCTTGACGTAAAATGCGCCAAGTCGTTCCATACGTCAGTCCGAGTTGTTGCGAACGGCGCCGAATCGACTCTCTACGGTCTTCGTGTACACTCTCAGCTACGGCCGCTATATTTTCTTCACAGCGTGCTGGACGTGGTCTATTCGGTCGAATATTATCCAATAATGAATGCTGGGTCTCAAAATGCGTGATGGTGTTGCGAATAGTACGCTCAGTAGGCCGATTATGTTGACCATAAGTTGAGCGAAGGGCACGAAACACATTCCTCACAGAACGTGAATTTTCATAATAAAGTTGAACAATTTGTAAACGTTGTTCACGCGTAAGTCTTTCCATTATGAAATGCCAAACAATACTAAACAAAAATAACATGAGAGCATGACACGACTCACACGTGATCTGTCAAAAAAGGCTATTGAAAAAAATATCTTTACTTGGATCACCCGTTATATACAAATATTTTTGAGTTGAAACCTTACTAATAAAATTTAATATTGAAGAATGTAGTAGATCTATGTACTGATTTCCTTTTAACTGGAACAAATTTATTAGAATTTCATATTAGCTTCTGGTTCTTAAATTTGCTAAGCGCACATAAAATTCTAACTTTCTTAGTTCTAACTGGTTGGATGCCAGATGGAGCATAAATCTCTTTTTGCCATTATGTTCCGTTGACGTCTATAAAATCTGTAAATATTAACACTCGTCTAATTTAAAATTGTAATCAATTTCTAAAAAATAAAAATGCATGATTGGAGCAGACACTTGTTAATTTTTTCCCCGTAATCTCTTGCTTGAAATGAGTTAAATAATTCTATAGATATTCCGGTCTGAAGCAACAGCCTGATTCGTGCTGAGCGGGCATGCAGTCCGAAATTTATGTTTATGATTTCAGGTGGTTTGCTCTGCACTTCCAAGTACTTAACATTGCAAGAGAAGAAGTTAATTTATCCCTATTTGATAAAAATCACAGGACAAGGCGATGACTTGATTTTTCGCTATTTATATTCAAAATTGTCAAGTGGCGTGGAAACTGAAGAATCAAGTCAATCAATGAAAATTTTGCACCCAAACTCGAAACAGACCATTAGAAGGAGCTAATCAATAATCGAACAAGCAAACATATTTCATTTCAATTTGAAATGTAGGAATATGTCGTTGAATATGAGAATATGTACATATTTTCAACCGCCGTAGATATGATGACCCTGAAGATTGCAGGGAGTGTACAAAAATTAATATTACGTCTTCAGTCTAATCGAATTTGAATTACCTACGAGGTTTCAACAAGAATTATTAAATGCATACCAAGAAGGTATAATTCTGATTTAAATCCAAAAGCATTTGTGTCTTTTTATAACCTTTTTATACCTAAGGGTATATTAATTTCGACACATAGTTTGTAACACCCCTTAATATTCATCGTAGACCCCTAAAAGTATATATCAGGATCAGGACCAAAATCTAAGACTATTTAGCAATGTCCGTCCGCCCGTATCAACTTTTGAGGCGTTTAAATTTATGCTAGGAAGCTGAATTTTGGAGCATATACTCCTCTAGGCTCCGAAATGGTAAAGTGTTAAAATTTTCGAAATACGCCCACAATTTAGAAAAAACCGTTTTAAAGGTTAAGTTAGAGAGATAAAGTTTTACAACCTTCACAAGATATGTAGGTACTGCCCAGCTTTATAAATTTGTCATATAAAGTTTTTTGACACGCCCACTTTTTGTGGGCCTTTTTCACTAAATTGCTGTTTTCTTCGAAAATTTTCATAGAAATCAAAAAAAAAATGTTTAACAATATGTTTAGCCAATATTTTATCCAATATATCGCCCACACAAAGTTTTTGGCCACGCCCACTTTTTGGGGGCATTTTAAAAAAAAATTTGTTTTTCTATAAATTTTATAGAATGAATAAAATGCTATCCATCATCTTCTTAATGCTGTTTTTCTTGTCCCTATGTAATAAGGATAGAGTATCATACTGTTCGCCCCAAGCAGACTGTAGCCTTTCCTTATGGTTATAGGAGAAAACGTGCAATTTGACTACCAAACGACCACTTCAATTTATTTGTCTGTAACGAACGTTTCTGGCTAGGACGGATACTAATGTAATCGGAAATGTAAATTGGCTAATATTACTACATATATTACATTATTGCAGTACTGCACTGCCCTAGAGATTGAGGAATAAATTTGTCCTTTCGAAAAACAATTCTTGCGTATATCAATGCCTTTTTTTATGTCGGGCACAGTATAATTTTTTTTTTCATAAAATTTTTTGGAATGAATTTTTTGTATATTTCATGGAAAAGTTATTACGACTTGGTGTTGATGTTGTCCACTTGTAATGGCCATGGAGGGATTTTACCGCGAGAAAGTGGACTAACATTTGCTTAAATACTTTTCTAGCCTCGGTTATTGCAGATTTATTGGGCCAGACGTGCAGTAAAAATATCTCTGCACTGTGAGAATGCTATTTTATATGGTTCCAAAGGATGGTTCTCATAGCGTAATGGTGAGATGGTTTGGATGTAATATGTGCACTGTTGTTGGTGTTTGTACTAGCCGTCAGGGTGGAGAGATTGATCTACTTTGAATCCTTTTTTTGTAAGCGTCGGCCTTTAAATTACCAGTTAAGGGACGTGTTCAAGAATACCAATGAATATTCTAATATACATACATTTACAGAATCTGTGTGCGAGACCTGGGTTCCAGTTCCAGGTAACTATTTGAATGATTATTAAGCCGCTCTTGGTACTTTGGCCATTATCAAGTATTGGCCTGAGTTTATCGAAGCCACTTCCGAGTCGATGGCAACGTCGGCAATTTGGTTGACAGTTTATCACTGTTTATGACGGCACTTATCACGTAGACGTCTTCTCCAGCAGATCGTAGAAATCTTCCATGGTTGTGTCACCTTTCTGCTCAGTGGTAGAGTGAGGAGAAATCAGCGTTATAATTTTGAATTCTGTTACAAGGATCTAGGTCAGTAAGTACCTACATTGATTGAAATGTGACGTTGTTCTCGTGGCGAGGAGCACATACCCATAAAAATGGATAGGTATGTGTGTCTATAAATATTATTTTTCGTTGTTGAAGTGATAATCCTATAGCAAGTAGGTTAGTGTTCTTACCATCGACCATGGTAAGAACGCTACTGAATTGCCAAAATTGGCAAATTGTAGGGTTTTCAGTGTTGGGGAGATAGGTCTGCGTTATCTGAGTGCGTCCGAGTCGAAGTCACACACAAAATTTTGGTATTGTGTATGTCAGAAACGTAGTTCGATCGGCCGTGGAACTAATAGTAGAAAAGGTTATTAAACCGGACAACAAATGCAAGTGGTCAAATAGTGTTAAAATAAGGTCAATTAAGTATATAGGAAAAAAGCTTTACTCCTTATACCCCCAAAAACATTCTTGATTACAGCACAGAAACTTCAACGTTAGACCTATACAACTTAGTGCGAAATTATGTGATTAGAAAAAGGTGTTATACCCTTTTCACACCACATTGAAATCTGGGGTTTCGCAAAAACTCCTGAAACCTCCATCGAAATCAGGAGGTTTCTCATACATTACATAGATTTCCAAATCTCGTTATTGCGTGAGGTTTCAATGAAACCTTCTCAGAGTCTGGTTTCAATGGTGAGGTTGCCGCAGAAAAATCACCTTTTAACACATTCTACAAGTTCCACAAAACCGTTAACAAGTTGACAGATTTTTAACTGTGTAACAATTCAACAGCAAGTTACATGTGATTCAGCTTACCGATTCCGTGAACGATGATCACGCGAATTATATGAGCATATAGGCACTGTTAGCTTTCAGTGGACTTGCATTGCTCTTGCAACTTGAATGCAATACTCTTCGATGGCTGACTGCAACGTCAAACAAATTCCAGGTAGTGTGAATGCTGTAACGAGATTTCGAAATCTACGCAAAATATTTCAACATAAATTAACAAAGATCTGTCAAAAGCAGCTGAGTTTCTGCACCCTTAAAGGAAAATGTAGTAGAATCGTATATTTTTGGTACTAGTTTGGCAAGTTTTCTTACTTATTAAGACATAAACCTCGTTAAGTTAAAACATAGACGAAAATGGTTTAGAAGTCAGAATTTCAGCAAAGTTACATAAAAGTTGTATAAATACTTACGTTTAACTAACTTATGTTTAACTAAGAAACCTCTGAGAGGTGTTTTAGGGAAATTTAATAAATACGACTGTAAGATATCAGTGCGGTTGAATAGGGTATAAGGTTAAGATAAGATTTGAATTGGTTGAATAATTATCATTTCGCTGTCAAATGATCATATTTTGCAAGCAAAAAGTGCCAGAAATAGCATGTTTATAATTTTTTTTGAATGCAGTCTCATCTTACCTTAACTCTTAATCAGGCCTGTCAAGTGTTCCTTTCGTAGAAATCCCTGAAGGGATTCGAAAAAGCATTGCTTGATTGAAAATATTAGTTTCCATTTTCGAAGTCACCTGTATATGTCAAAATGAATAATCGAACAAAAGAAAGAAAAATCCCAGAACATTTTTAAAATGTTTGTAATATTGACTAATAAAATATTGCTTTCAAGTTAAAAATTCCCAAAAAAGGTTTTTCGTTACCTGGTAACCGAGTACTTTGTCAAATGCAAAAAAAAAAAAAATAATAATTCAAAGAAGGCGACTACGGGACGCATGCAACATTTGAACGGAACTCTGTAAGTTGTCCTTGAAATTATTTAAAATTGTTGAAATAACTGTTACTTTTAGTCTACGACAGAAAAAACTTATCGTAGAGATTTCCACTATCGTAGCAGTTTTTCCACTACGAAGGGAATTTGTAATAGATTTTCCGGGATTCGTCGACATTTTTCTATTACGTCGTATCTCGTGATAGGTGTAAATAACGCTACAGGCGAACAACTTTATCTGTTCCAACAAAGATTTTTGATTTGACACATTAATACTAACATTTAGTATCAAATAATGTAGTAGATCTATGTACTGATTTCCTTTTAACACTTGTTTATTATGAGTTAAATAATTATACAGATATTTGGATGTGAAGCAATAGCCCGACTCGACCGACTAGAATGGCCAACCATAAGTCAATTTGGTGGATGAAAAAAAATTAAAGTCGTGCTGAACGTGCATGGAGTCCAATATTTAAATTTATGATTACAAGTCGTTTGCTCCGTACCAACTATCCCTATTTGATAAAAACCACACCCAAGCAGATGATGTAGGGCAAGGCGATGACTTGATTGATTTTTCGCTATTTATATTCAAAATTGTCAAGTGGTGTTGAAACTGAAGAATCAAGTCAATCAATGAAAATGTTGCGCCCAATCTCGGAACAGATCATTAGAAGGAGCTAATCAAGAATCGAACAAGCAAACATATTTCATTCCAATTTGAAATGTAGGAATATGTCGTTGAATATGAGAATATGTATTTCCAACCGCCGCACTGCAGATATGATGACGATGAAGGTTGAAGGGAGTTGGCGAAAATTAATATTATGTTCTTAATCTAATCAAAGTTGAAGAATTAGCAAATGCATTACCAACAAGGTTTGATTCTGAACTTTAATGCAAAAGCAATTGTCCCTTTTTTTTGGAGAAGAAGTGTTATTTGACTACTAAACGAACATTTCAATTTATTTTTCCGAAAGGAATGTTTTTGTGTATATGTCCTATTGGCTAATATATTATGTCCTATTGGCTAATATTACTAAATGTCCTAGTTACGGTCTCACATTTCCTTGAAAATGAAAATGCTGCTGGGCACGAGACGGCATTAACTTCATATCATGAACTGCGCTTTCTATTTGCCCCATTTTAAGAAGTGATAATAAGTGATGTTTTGCCAGACATACCGCAGATGCCAATCAATTTTGCTACTGAAGAGAATGCGGATGTTTTTTCAACCGAAGACGTGGAACATCGCATATGTGAACAAAACGATGGTTTTTCTAACACGGTGAGGGTCCTAGAAAATGATACTAATTTGGGAGGGCAGGAACAAGCGGATGGGCTTTCTTTCGCCTCCGAGGAACTTCTCTCTCTTAAGATCAGAGATCATGTTGAGTTTCCAACTCCAGCTGCCGGGAACGAATATGAATTAATATATTTGAGCATTTGTATGCTGATTGGAATCGTTGCTTGCGCTTTAGCTTGGTGGGGCAGAATAGCAGAATAGATGTTGAATGGCAGAAAAATATTTTAAATTTATTTTCAAGTAACTATAACTATAAATGTATACATTCCTTTTATTTTCATTAAAATTATAAGTATTACTTATTTATTACAACATTGCAAGAAATGGCAGAATTCGGATACTTGATAGATATATATACCTGTTTTATCAAAATTACTGTCAAATTTTTTTTTGTAACTCTATTTAACGCTAAAGAAATTAAAAAAATTAAAAAGTGATTGTATTCCAGTAAAACTTTTAATTTTATTTTATTTAAAACAATGTGGGGTTCGCCGAACAAAAAAATATTAGTACTATTAAGTTGTTATAAATAAATATAATTTTTATTTCACAAATTAGTTTTAATCCCAAATATGTTTTATATGTTAATAACGTTCTGAGTTTCAAATTAAATTTTGATTCCTTTAAATTTTTTAATTAATATCGTTTCTATATATATCATTCCTTCGGGGAAATAATTTTTACCATAATGTTTATTTTATTGAAATCATATATATTACACAATCTATTTAAAACCATAACAAAACAAATACTTTTATAAAAGAATACAAAAGAATAAAAATTTTTAATTTAAGCTGTAAACACCGCCATTTTTTTCTTATTATTACTATACAATTTTTTCTTATACATAAATTCTATCATAATCAATTTTTTTTTAATATCATTTCTATATAAAGGGTGATTTTTTAGCTGGTTTGGTTTTGGCAACACTGGTTTTGACAGCTGACGTGTGTTTAGTACCTTGTGTCACTGTCAAACAGCTTCAGTTTGGTTTGCAATTTAACCATGGATCGTCTTACAAATGAACAACGCTTGCAAATTATTGAATTTTACTATCAAAATTCGTGCTCGGTTCGAAATGTTCATCGCGCGCTGCTTCCATTTTATGATCGGCATTCTCGACCTTCTGAGCAGTCTATTCGGAAGATTGTGACCAAATTTCGCACCAAATTTACTTTGTTGGACATTAAACCACCAACACGTTTACGTACTGTGCGTATTGAAGAAAATATTGCGGCCGTATCAGCTAGTGTGACAGAAGACCGCGAAATGTCGATTCGGCGCCGTTCCCAGCAGTTAGGCCTTTGTTACAGCACTACGTGGAAAATTTTGCGGAAGGATTTGGGCGTAAAGAAGTTTAAGATACAGCTGGTGCAAGAACTAAAGCCAGCCGACCTACCACAACGCCGAATTTTTGGTGAATGGGCTCTTGGAAAGCTGGCCGAGGATCCGCTTTTTTATCGAAAAATTGTGTTCAGCGATGAGGCTCATTTTTGGTTGAATGGGTACGTAAATAAGCAAAATTGCCGCATTTGGAGTGAAGATCAGCCAGAAGCATTGCAACAGCTACCAATGCATCCCGAAAAAGCCACTGTTTGGTGCGGTTTATGGGCCGGCGGCATTATTGGGCCATATTTCTTCCAAGATGATGCGAATCGCAGCGTTACTGTCAATGGTGAACGCTACCGAGCGATGATAACAAACTTTTTTTTGCCCGAAATGGAAGTTCTTGACTTGCATGATATGTGGTTTCAACAAGACGGTGCCACATGCCACACAGCACGCGAAACAATGGCGCAATTGCGAGGCGAGTTTGGTGAACAGTTAGTTTCACGTTTCGGGCCGGTCAATTGGCCGCCTAGATCGTGCGATTTGACACCATTAGATTATTTTTTGTGGGGGTATGCCAAGGCTGTGTATAGGGACAAGCCCGCTTCGATTGACGCACTGGAAGCCAACATCCATGCATTCATTCGTGAGATACCGGCCGATATGTGTGAAAGAGTATGCCAAAATTGGACTCAGCGGATGGGCTACCTGAGACGCAGCCGCGGTCAACATTTGCATGAAATTATCTTTAAACATTAAATTGCAAGGTTGAAACTATCGATTCAAATAAATATTTCATTCATTTTTTCGAATTTTTTGTGTTTTTTTTTTAAAAAAAGTTCTAAACCTCTTAAAAAGCTCCCTTTATATATCATTTCTTCGAGGAAATAATGTTCACATAATGTTTACTTTATTGAAATCATATGCCCTTAATTTTTGTATATAAAATGTTATATACCTTATCAATTATTATAACTATACAATTTTTTAATTACTAAATATATAAAATGTTTTATAACATTAAAAGCCAAATAAATATAGTAATATTAATATAAAATAAGCATTGTTATATTACTAAAAATAAGCAACTTAATATACATTATTACTATTAATTAGTATTAATATGAACCTCATCAATTATTATAACTATACAATTTTTTTAATTACTATCATATATATATATATATTGTACCATATTAAATTTTTTAAATAATATTATTTCTATATATATCATTTCTTTAAGGAAATAATGTTTATCATAATGTTTACTTTATTAAAATCATATATATTACAAAATCTATTTAAAACCATCACAAAACAAATATTTTTATAAGCGAATACAAATTTCTAATAATCAAATTAAAAAACAAATTTGGAATACAAATTTTTAATATAACCTGAAAATATATAAAATGTTATATAACATTGAAAGCCAAATAATCATTGTAATATTACTTAAAATAAGAAACTTAATATATATTTTTACTATTAAATATTATTATTAATATGAACCTCATCAATTATTATTACTATACAATTTTTTAATTAATATCATATATATTTATTATTATCATATATATATATTGTACCATATTACATTTTTTTAATTAATATCAATTCTATATATATATCATAGGAAATAATGTTCACATAATGTTTACTTTATTGAAATCATATGTATTGCAAAATCTATTTAAAACCATCACAAAACAAATATTTTTATAAGCGAATAAAAAATCCTAATAATCAAATTAAAAAAAACGATATTGAAATAAAACTTTTTAATATAGCTGTAAATACCACCAATTTTATCTTAAGTCAGAGCAGACGCAAATGCCCTTGATTTTTGTACATAAAATGTTATATAACATTAAAAGCAAAATAAGCATTGTAATATTACTAAAAATAAGAAACTTAATATACATTATTACTATTAATTATTATTAATATGAACCTCATCAATTATTATAACTATACAATTTTTTAATTTCTATCATATATATATATATATTGTACCATAATATATTTCTATATATATATTATTTCTTCGAGGAAATAATGTTTATCACAATGTTTACTTTATTAAAATCAGATATATTACAAAATCTATTTAAAACCATCACAAAACAAATATTTTTATAAGCGAATAAAAATTCCTAATAATCAAATTAAAAAAACCATATTGAAATACAAATTTTTAATATAGCTGTAAATACCACCAATTTTATCTTAAGTTAAAGCAGACGCAAATGCCCTTGATTTTTGTACATAAAATGTTATATAACATTAAAAGCAAAATAAGCATTGTAATATTACTAAAAATAAGAAACTTAATATACATTATTAACATTAATTATTACTTATTTGAACCTCATCAATTATTAATACCATACAATTTTTTAATTACTATCATATATATATATATTATTATCATATATATATATTGCACCATATTACATTTTTTTAATTAATATCAAATCTATGTTTACATTATTTCCTCACTTCTTCGAGGAAATAATGTTTACTTTATTGAAATCATATATATATATTACAAAATCTATTTAAAACCATTACAAAACAAATATTTTTATAAGCAAATAAAAATTTCTAATAATCAAATAAAAAAAATATTGAAATACAAATTTTTAATATAAGCTGTAAATACCACCAATTTTATCTTAAGTTAGAGCAGACGCAAATGCCCCTTGAGATTTTTGTATATAAAATGTTATATAACATTAAAAGCAAAATAAGCTTTGTAATATTACGAAAAATAAGCAACTTAATATACATTATTACCATTAATTATTTTTAATTTGAACCTCATCAACTATTATTACTATACATTTTTTTTAATTACTATCATAGTAATTTCGTCGATGATATAATGATCACATAATGTTTACTTTATTAAAATCATATATATTACAAAATCTATTTAAAACCATCACAAAACAAATATTTTTATAAGCGAATAAAAATTTCTAATAATCGAATTAAAAAAAAATATTGAAATACAAATTTTTAATATAAGCTGTAAATACCACCAATTTTATCTTAAGTTAGAGCAGACGCAAATGCCCCTTAAGATTTTTGTATATAAAATGTTATATAACATTAAAAACAAAATAAGCTTTGTAATATTACTAAAAATAAGAAACCTAATATGTATTATTACCATTAATTATTATTAATTTGAACCTCATCAACTATTATTACTATACATTTTTGTAATTACTATCATAGTAATTTCTTCGAGGATATAATGTTCACATAATGTTTACTTTATTAAAATCATATATATAATAAAATCTATTTAAAACCATCACAAAACAAATATTTTTATAAGCGAATAAAAATTCCTAATAATCAAATTAAAAAAAAGATTTTGAAATACAAATTTTTAATATAGCTGTAAATACCATCAATTTTATGCTAAGTTAGAGCAGACGGAAATGCCCTTAATTTTTGTATATAAAATGTTATATAACATTAAAAGCAAAATAAGCATTGTAATAGTACTAAAAGTAAGAAACTTAATATGCATTATTAACATTAATTATTAGTTATTTGAACCTCATCAATTATTATTACCATACAATTTTTTAATTACTAATATATATATATATATTATTATCATATATATATATATATTGTACCATACTACATTTTTTTAATTAATATCAAATCTATATATACATTATTTCCTCACTTCTTCGAGTAAATAATGTTTATCATAATGTTTACTTTATTGAAATCATATATATATTACAAAATCTATTTAAAACCATCACAAAACAAATCAAATTAAAAACAAAAATATTGGAGTACAAATCTTTAATATAAGCTGTAAATACCACCAATTTTATTTTAAGTTAGTGCAGACGCAAATGCCCCTTGATTTTTGTATATAAAATGTTATATAACATTAAAAGCCAAATAAATATTGTAATATTACTGATAATATGAAACTTAATCTACAAGATTACTAATAATTATTATTAATATGAATATTATCAATTATTATAACTATACAGTTTTTTAATTACTATCCTATATATATATTGTACCATATTAAATTTTTTAAATAATATTATTTCTATATATATCATTTCTTCGAGGAAATAATGTTTATCATAATGTTTACTTTACTAAAATCATACATATTACAAAATCTATTTAAAACCATCACAAAACAAATATTTTTATAAGCGAATAAAAATTTCTAATAATCAAATTAAAAAAAAAATTTGGAATACAAATTTTTAATATAAGCTGTAAATATATAAAATGTTATATAACATTAAAAGCCAAATAAACATTGTAATATTACTTAAAATAAAAAACTTAATATACATTTTTACTACTAATTATCATTAATATGAACCTCATCAATTATTATTACTATACAATTTTTATATTACCGTCATATGTATATATTATTATCATATATATATATTGTACCATATTACATTTTTTTAATTAATATCAATTCTATATATATATCATTTCTTCGAGGAAATAATGTTCACATAATGTTTACTTTATTGAAATCATATATATTACAAAATCCATTTAAAACCATCACAAAACAAATATTTTTATAAGCGAATAAAATTTCCTAATAATCAAATTAAAAAAAAAGATATTGAAATACAAATTTTTAATATAACTGTAAATACCACCAATTTTATCTTAAGTTAGAGCAGACGCAAATGCCCTTGATTTTTGTATATAAAATGTTGTATACCTTATCAATCACAATAACTATACAATTTTTTAATTACTATCATATATATATATATTGTACCATTTTAATTTTTTTAAATAATATTATTTCTACATATATCATTTCTTCGAGGAAATAATGTTTATTATAATGTTTACTTTATTGAACTCATATATATTACAAAATCTACTTAAAACCATCACAAAACAAATATTTTTATAAGCGAATAAAAATTTCTAATAATCAAATTAAAAAAAAAATATTGAAATATAAATTTTTAATATAAGCTGTGAATATATAAAATGTTTTATAACATTAAAAGCCAAATAAATATTGTAATATTACTAATAATACGAAACTTTATCTACATGATTACTATTAATTATTATTAATATGAACCTTATCAATTATTATTACTGTACAATTTTTTAATTACTATCATATATAAATATATTATTATCATATATATATATTGTACCATATTACATTTTTTAATTAATATCATTTCTATATATATCATTTCTTCGAGGAAATAATGTTCACATAATGTTTACTTTATCTAAATCATATATATTAAAAAATCTATTTAAAACCATCACAAAACAAATATTTTTATAAGCGAATAATAATTTCTAATAATCAAATTAAAAAAAAATATTGAAATACAAACTTTTAATATAAGCTGTAAATACCACCAATTTTATTTTAAGTTAGAGCAGACGCAAATGCCCCTTGAGATTGTATATAAAATGTTATATAACATTAAAAACAAAATAAGCTTTGTAATATTACTAAAAATAAGAAACTTAATATACATTATTACCATTAATTATTATTAATTTGAACCTCATCAACTATTATTACTATACATTTTTTTAATTACTATCACAGTAATTTCTTCGAGGATATAATGTTCTCATAATGTTTACTTTATTAAAATCATGTATATTACAAAATCTATTTAAAACCATCACAAAACAAATATTTTTATAAGCGAATAAAAATTCCTAATAATCAAATTAAAAAAAAAGATTTTGAAATACATATTTTTAATATAGCTGTAAATACCATCAATTTTATGTTAATTTAGAGCAGACGGAAATGCCCTTAATTTGTGTATATAAAATGTTATATAACATTAAAAGCAAAATAAGCATTGTAATATTACTAAAAGTTAGAAACTTAATATACATTATTATCATTAATTATTACTTATTTGAACCTCATCAATTATTATTACCATACAATTTTTTAATTACTATCATATATATGTATATATTGTACCATATTACATTTTTTTTTAAATAATATCAAATCTATATATACATTATTTCCTCACTTCTTCGAGGAAATAATGTTTATCATAATGTTTACTTTATTGAAATCATATATATATTACAAAATCTATTTAAAACCATCACAAAACAAATATTGTTATAAGGGAATAAAAATTTCCAATAATCAAATTAAAAACAAAAATATTGGAATACAAATCTTTAAAATAAGCTGTAAATACCACCAATTTTATCTTAAGTTAGAGCAGACGCAAATGCCCTTGATTTTTTTATATAAAATGTTATATAACATTAAAAACAAAATAAACATTGTAATAGTACTAATAATATGAGACTTAATCTACACGATTACTATGAATTATTATTAATATGAACCTTATTAATTATAACTTTACAATTTGTTTTTCTAATAATATGGCTTCATGTCACGGCACTCCGTCGATTTAAGTACATTAAACCAAAATTACTTAATAACCCTGGTTAACACTGAATAATTTTTAAATTAATAAAAAAAAACTATTATCAATAAACCTAAAAAAGTTATTTGAATTGAAGCACTAAAATTAAATTTATTTTCTTAAAAAAAATTAGTTTTGTATAGGTTAAAAAATTTGACACACACTTATCAAATAATAAGACAAAATCAAAATTTGAATATTAATATTTTTATGTACTTTATATTTCAAAGATATTAAATTCAATTTTTCATTAAAAAATAATCAAATAAAATAAATAAAACTACTAAATTGCCAGAACGAATTTATTATTCAATCATCTCAATACCTTCAATGAACTTCTTCAGAATGCTCTCTCAACAAGCTTACAATCTGGACAGACCGTTGCGGGCTGTGGGTAAACCCACACAAAACCGAAGTTACCAGAAAAAACTTAACTGGAAATCTGATAAAGACAGACTTAGGAAAGCCACAGTTGCTCTTTTTGATATATCACCTAAAAAGAATTTGGCCACCCTGGTATTCTAAATCTATTTAAGACCCTTCCTAGAATAGAAATATATACTACTCCACACATCAGCCTCAGTTTGAAAGAATTCGCTTGTGTACTATTACATCCAGATCAATCTGGGACGAAAGTAATCTGGCATAAGATGAATCGATCCACATCTACACCGATCGATCAAAATATGATCAAGGGGTTTGTGGTGGCGTTTTTTCTGGTAGACTAAATTTAAGTCTCTCGTTTCGTCTTCGCAATCATTGCAGTGTGTTTCAGGTGGAAGTCATGTCGATTAAGAAAGGCTTATCTTAGCTGAAAATAATATCCAAAATCTTCCCAGCCAAGCAGTCTTAAAATCACTAGACTCAGTTTTTCTAAACTCTGTAATGGCCCTATAATGCCGATCCTCTCTTAAAGAGATGTCAAAGGATGTCAATATTCACCTCTGCATGGTGCCAGGCCATAGAGATATTCTAGGGAACAACAAGGCCCCCTGATATATCACCTAATAAAAGTTCCTTAGGCATTCTAATTGCCACATGCAAACTAATGCTAATATTAGAAGCTATTGAGAAAACTAACCTTAGGTGGACAAGTGGCACAACTTGAATAGCGACAAAGCGGATTTGGCCTAAGCTAGATCTGAAACTCTCGAAGTGTTTGATTTCTCTAAAAAGACTGCACGTCAGAGATCATTAGGTGTCATCAATGGACACTGTCTTATAGACAAGCATGCAATTAGGCTTGGCATGTACTCAAATGACTTTTGTATAAGGTGCATGGACGAGAAGGAAGAGAAGACAATCCTACACCTTCTTTGCACTTGTCCTGCTCTCTCCCAGAAACGAAAGGTCAACCTAGGTGGCTTCTTTTGCTATATCCAGAGCACCAAATGGTTTTACGAGTAGATTAGTAAAAGTTTAGATCCACGCGGTACCACAACGGGACCTCTGTTTGGTCTAAGTGAATCGGCCACGTCAAACTAATCTAACGTTACCTAACGCAG
Source organism: Ferdinandea cuprea (assembly GCA_963576555.1). Taxonomy (NCBI): domain Eukaryota; kingdom Metazoa; phylum Arthropoda; class Insecta; order Diptera; family Syrphidae; genus Ferdinandea; species Ferdinandea cuprea. The sequence continues at coordinate 28,328,698 of OY754962.1, forward strand.
CTCATAACCTTATCAAAATTAAGCAAGAAAGATCTATTTTCATACAAATTCTTGCGATAAAATTAAATTTATTTTCTTAAAAAAAATTAGTTTTGTATAGGTTAAAAAATTTGACACACACTTATCAAATAATAAGACAAAATCAAAATTTGAATATTAATATTTTTATGTACTTTATATTTCAAAGATATTAAATTCAATTTTTCATTAAAAAATAATCAAATAAAATAAATAAAACTACTAAATTGCCAGAACGAATTTATTATTCAATCATCTCAATACCTTCAATGAACTTCTTCAGAATGCTCTCTCAACAAGCTTACAATCTGGACAGACCGTTGCGGGCTGTGGGTAAACCCACACAAAACCGAAGTTACCAGAAAAAACTTAACTGGAAATCTGATAAAGACAGACTTAGGAAAGCCACAGTTGCTCTTTTTGATATATCACCTAAAAAGAATTTGGCCACCCTGGTATTCTAAATCTATTTAAGACCCTTCCTAGAATAGAAATATATACTACTCCACACATCAGCCTCAGTTTGAAAGAATTCGCTAGTGTACTATTACATCCAGATCAATCTGGGACGAAAGTAATCTGGCATAAGATGAATCGATCCACATCTACACCGATCGATCAAAATATGATCAAGGGGTTTGTGGTGGCGTTTTTTCTGGTAGACTAAATTTAAGTCTCTCGTTTCGTCTTCGCAATCATTGCAGTGTGTTTCAGGTGGAAGTCATGTCGATTAAGAAAGGCTTATCTTAGCTGAAAATAATATCCAAAATCTTCCCAGCCAAGCAGTCTTAAAATCACTAGACTCAGTTTTTCTAAACTCTGTAATGGCCCTATAATGCCGATCCTCTCTTAAAGAGATGTCAAAGGATGTCAATATTCACCTCTGCATGGTGCCAGGCCATAGAGATATTCTAGGGAACAACAAGGCCCCCTGATATATCACCTAATAAAAGTTCCTTAGGCATTCTAATTGCCACATGCAAACTAATGCTAATATTAGAAGCTATTGAGAAAACTAACCTTAGGTGGACAAGTGGCACAACTTGAATAGCGACAAAGCGGATTTGGCCTAAGCTAGATCTGAAACTCTCGAAGTGTTTGATTTCTCTAAAAAGACTGCACGTCAGAGATCATTAGGTGTCATCAATGGACACTGTCTTATAGACAAGCATGCAATTAGGCTTGGCATGTACTCAAATGACTTTTGTATAAGGTGCATGGACGAGAAGGAAGAGAAGACAATCCTACACCTTCTTTGCACTTGTCCTGCTCTCTCGCAGAAACGAAAGGTCAACCTAGGTGGCTTCTTTTGCTATATCCAGAGCACCAAATGGTTTTACGAGTAGATTAGTAAAAGTTTAGATCCACGCGGTACCACAACGGGACCTCTGTTTGGTCTAAGTGAATCGGCCACGTCAAACTAATCTAACGTTACCTAACGCAGCTCATAACCTTATCAAAATTAAGCAAGAAAGATCTATTTTCATACAAATTCTTGCGATATAGAATTTTTTTGCTTAACAAACATTCGATTTTCGGATATGTGTAGAGTTTATTTTTTGGGGCACTTCCAGACACAACTTTTCTGTCAGCGCAGGGAAATAGAGTATTAGTGCAGGATTGCAGATGTGCTTTAAACCAGTGACGTGCGGCACCAAAATTTCTAAAGTAGATATAATAACTGTTTCTATGTGAGTACTCTCCTGCCTTCTAAATCAAAAGCGCGCAATATTTGCAGTTAATGAATACGATGATAAAATCACTGTAAGCAATAAAGACAGAAACTCTGGATGTTTAAACCCTATCCTATTTAGCAATGTCCGTCCGTACGCCCGTCACCAATTTGTAGGATTTTAAATTTGTTATTTCTTAGTAAATAAAACCACGCGTCTCATTTTCTGTGTTCCTTATTTCGTAAAGCAACTTATAAGACTAAGTTATATAAAACTATACAATAGGTAAATAAGCCTAACGGAGTATATAAAACTGTTTCGCATTTCTGTATGGCTACAGTCGAAGTTAAGTAGACGTTTGTGTACAGAGAGTCAAAAGACTTTTCATACACAACAGTTTTCCCCTTTTTTTAAAAAAAAAAGTATGTAACCAAAATAAAAATGATACCAATTAGAAATAACTATATGATAAGCCGAAAATTCATGTGCTATCATAATTTAATCTTTTAGGGTTTTTAATAACTCTTTTCGGTCGGTATTTCCAATAATTTTCACATTAAATTACGCTAGCTTCTTTTTCTCTTTCTTATCTCTCTCTTTATTTTCAGTTTTTTTTTACAAAATTCTTTATAGTTTTTTTTTAAAAAAATAATTGTTTCGTTCAAACTGTTTTTTTAAGTGATTTATATGATTTGATTACACTATTATTAAGACAAATTTCATAAATAAATCTTCTATTTTTTTTAATGGTTTTAGGTGGAATCCATTTTACATGTTTCCAAAAATGTTTTTATACATTATTAAGTCATTAGGTTTAAATTTACATGAATTATCAAAGCTTCCTTTTGGTCTTAAACTGTATTTATTTGACAAATTGTTTCTATATCTTCTATTAAATGATGAAATTTGCATTAAGGTATTTTTATTATTTAAAGAGTCCAATAAAGTCCTTGCCTTATAACTTAATAAAAGTTCGACAGGCGTGCAAGATTTTGATGTTGCTATGGTATTTCGATCAACTTACTAATTGCTGTTCTTTCTGTGGAGTGGTCAATCAAAAATATTTTCAAATGCCTTTTGACAGTTTGTACATTTCTTTCGGCGATGCCGAATAAGGTGGTGATTTTGTTATCTAAATCCCGTATCGCGTGCCGAAATTATAAAACAAATTCGAATTGAAGGGTGGACCGTTGTCTGAAACTATTTCCGTGCATAAACCAAACACTGCCAAAAATTCTTCTAGCTTATCAATTACCGCATAGACATTGGTTTTGTGCATGATATTTATGTGTACGTACTTGCTGTATGAATCAACAAGTAATAAAAAGGTATTTCTACCAAAAAAGAAATCAATTCATGTGGACGCTTACCGGCCAATGTGATATTTTCTCTTTAAAATAATAATGCAATTGCTGGCATGTCATGCATGATTTTACAAATTCCTCAATAGCAATATCAATTTGTGGCCACCAAACATACTGGCAAGACAATTTCATTTGCATTTGAAAAATCCCAAGACGCAAGACACTAGGAACAACTGTCCTATCCATATAAAAAATACTATCATTTTCTAAGCTAAACTTAGTAAAATTTTCCAAACCATTTGTATAACTTCCTAATATAATATCTTTCAACAAATTTTTCTTTCCTTCTTTTAGCCAGGATATTACTTTTCTAGGGAAGAGTATCTTAAGAAACAATGGGTGAATTTCATTGACGATTTAATTGATAGAATAGCCTCTACTATGGCTGCACTCTCAGTGGACCTTAAGCTAAAACTAGGAGCAAGGACTAGTGACGATCGGGGAAATTCAGTATTGATGGTTATGTTAGAAGAAGGGGGAATGGGTGTTGTTGGCACTTTAACAAATTTTCGTTAAGTACATCTTTACTGCCGATGTCGCGTAGTTTTTTCCAATGTTTTCGTCCTCCTAAAGACCCATTTAAACGACTGGAAAAGACTTGAGTCTTTACTTTCCTTATCTCTGTCACAACTTTATTACGAAGGACGCAGTAAGTACGTCGAAGGTCTTGCAATCGGTATCGCCTTCACATTTTAAAAGCTTGATCACGCTGCGTCATTAAGAAACGAATATTTGTAGTGAGCCACGATGGCTGATTTTGGCCTACGACTTTTGTCTTCATTGGAACAAAGTTGTAGTATAACCTCCTTATGTTTTCAATTTATTGTTCGGACGATGGCCTGTAGTATATGTATTCCCAATTTGTTGTTCTTGCATATTGCTATAAAGTTGAGATATTTTATTTTTTATATTTGGAGCAGAGAGTTGATCGTAAAGGGCGACTTTTTTAATTTCGCTAACCCAAAATAGATTCGTGTTTACGGATCGTAGATTGAATATACTTAGCCCATCAGTGAGGTCATTCTGCCTTAATATGTTGTTGTTGAAGTCTCCGCACATTATTATATTGGGACACGTAAGTGATAAATCTTCTAACAATATCAATAAGGGTGAGAAATGTATGCTACTATTTGGCCTTTAAACAGCGCCAACGAGAAGTTTACCATACGGACCAACAATGTCAACAAACAAGTACTCTATTCCACTATTGGCCTCCGAATTGCACCTCCTTTTGCATTTAATATGTTCTCGAACGAATAAAGCCACACCCCACGACTTACCCTATCGCACGAAATGGTTTGTTATATCCTCCCATTGAACACATTTTATCGTTGATGTTTATGGACAACCATGTTTCGGAGACGCAAACAACATCTATCCCTGATTTTTATTTAAATATATCCCGAAACTCATCTATCTTAGGTAATAAACATTGAGCGTAAATATGACATACCCTTAAATCTTATAAGTATTACTTATTTATTACAACATTGCAAGAAATTGCAGAATTCGGATACTTGATAGATATATATACCTGTTTTATCAAAATTACTGTCAAATTTTTTTTTGTAACTCTATTTAACGCTAAAGAAATTAAAAAAATTAAAAAGTGATTGTATTCCAGTAAAACTTTTAATTTTATTTTATTTAAAACAATGTGGGGTTCGCCGAACAAAAAAATATTAGTACTATTAAGTTGTTATAAATAAATATAATTTTTATTTCACAAATTAGTTTTAATCCCAAATATGTTTTATTTGTTAATAACGTTCTGAGTTTCAAATTAAATTTTGATTCCTTTAAATTTTTTAATTAATATCGTTTCTATATATATCATTCCTTCGGGGAAATAATTTTTATCATAATGTTTATTTTATTGAAATCATATATATTACACAATCTATTTAAAACCATAACAAAACAAATACTTTTATAAAAGAATACAAAAGAATAAAAATTTTTAATTTAAGCTGTAAACACCGCCAATTTTTTCTTATTATTACTATACAATTTTTTCTTATACATAAATTCTATCATAATCAATTTTTTTTTAATATCATTTCTATATAAAGGGTGATTTTTTAGCTGGTTTGGTTTTGGCAACACTGGTTTTGACAGCTGACGTGTGTTTAGTACCTTGTGTCACTGTCAAACAGCTTCAGTTTGGTTTGCAATTTAACCATGGATCGTCTTACAAATGAACAACGCTTGCAAATTATTGAATTTTACTATCAAAATTCGTGCTCGGTTCGAAATGTTCATCGCGCGCTGCTTCCATTTTATGATCGGCATTCTCGACCTTCTGAGCAGTCTATTCGGAAGATTGTGACCAAATTTCGCACCAAATTTACTTTGTTGGACATTAAACCACCAACACGTTTACGTACTGTGCGTATTGAAGAAAATATTGCGGCCGTATCAGCTAGTGTGACAGAAGACCGCGAAATGTCGATTCGGCGCCGTTCCCAGCAGTTAGGCCTTTGTTACAGCACTACGTGGAAAATTTTGCGGAAGGATTTGGGCGTAAAGCCGTTTAAGATACAGCTGGTGCAAGAACTAAAGCCAGCCGACCTACCACAACGCCGAATTTTTGGTGAATGGGCTCTTGGAAAGCTGGCCGAGGATCCGCTTTTTTATCGAAAAATTGTGTTCAGCGATGAGGCTCATTTTTGGTTGAATGGGTACGTAAATAAGCAAAATTGCCGCATTTGGAGTGAAGATCAGCCAGAAGCATTGCAACAGCTACCAATGCATCCCGAAAAAGCCACTGTTTGGTGCGGTTTATGGGCCGGCGGCATTATTGGGCCATATTTCTTCAAAGATGATGCGAATCGCAGCGTTACTGTCAATGGTGAACGCTACCGAGCGATGATAACAAACTTTTTTTTGCCCGAAATGGAAGTTCTTGACTTGCATGATATGTGGTTTCAACAAGACGGTGCCACATGCCACACAGCACGCGAAACAATGGCGCAATTGCGAGGCGAGTTTGGTGAACAGTTAATTTCACGTTTCGGGCCGGTCAATTGGCCGCCTAGATCGTGCGATTTGACACCATTAGATTATTTTTTGTGGGGGTATGCCAAGGCTAATGTGTATAGGGACAAGCCCGCTTCGATTGACGCACTGGAAGCCAACATCCATGCATTCATTCGTGAGATACCGGCCGATATGTGTGAAAGAGTATGCCAAAATTGGACTCAGCGGATGGGCTACCTGAGACGCAGCCGCGGTCAACATTTGCATGAAATTATCTTTAAACATTAAATTGCAAGGTTCAAACTATCGATTCAAATAAATATTTCATTCATTTTTTCGAATTTTTTGTGTGTTTTTTTTAAAAAAAGTTCTAAACCTCTTAAAAAGCACCCTTTATATATCATTTCTTCGAGGAAATAATGTTCACATAATGTTTACTTTATTGAAATCATATGCCCTTAATTTTTGTATATAAAATGTTATATACCTTATCAATTATTATAACTATGCAATTTTTTAATTACTAAATATATAAAATGTTTTATAACATTAAAAGCCAAATAAATATTGTAATATTAATATAAAATAAGCATTGTTATATTACTAAAAATAAGAAACTTAATATACATTATTACTATTAATTAGTATTAATATGAACCTCATCAATTATTATAACTATACAATTTTTTTTATTACTATCATATATATATATATTGTACCATATTAAATTTTTTAAATAATATTATTTCTATATATATCATTTCTTTAAGGAAATAATGTTTATCATAATGTTTACTTCATTAAAATCATATATATTACAAAATCTATTTAAAACCATCAGAAAACCAATATTTTTATAAGCGAATACAAATTTCTAATAATCAAATTAAAAAAAAAATTTGGAATACAAATTTTTAATATAACCTGAAAATATATAAAATGTTATATAACATTGAAAGCCAAATAATCATTGTAATATTACTTAAAATAAGAAACTTAATATATATTTTTACTATTAAATATTATTATTAATATGAACCTCATCAATTATTATTACTATACAATTTTTTAATTAATATCATATATATTTATTATTATCATATATATATATTGTACCATATTACATTTTTTTAATTAATATCAATTCTATATATATATCATTGGAAATAATGTTCACATAATGTTTACTTTATTGAAATCATATGTATTGCAAAATCTATTTAAAACCATCACAAAACAAATATTTTTATAAGCGAATAAAAATTCCTAATAATCAAATTAAAAAAAACGATATTGAAATAAAACTTTTTAATATAGCTGTAAATACCACCAATTTTATCTTAAGTCAGAGCAGACGCAAATGCCCTTGATTTTTGTACATAAAATGTTATATAACATTAAAAGCAAAATAAGCATTGTAATATTACTAAAAATAAGAAACTTAATATACATTATTACTATTAATTATTATTAATATGAAACTCATCAATTATTATAACTATACAATTTTTTAATTTCTATCATATATATATATATATTGTACCATAATTTATTTCTATATATATATTATTTCTTCGAGGAAATAATGTTTATCACAATGTTTACTTTATTAAAATCAGATATATTACAAAATCTATTTAAAACCATCACAAAACAAATATTTTTATAAGCGAATAAAAATTCCTAATAATCAAATTAAAAAAACGATATTGAAATACAAATTTTTAATATAGCTGTAAATACCACCAATTTTATCTTAAGTTAAAGCAGACGCAAATGCCCTTGATTTTTGTACATAAAATGTTATATAACATTAAAAGCAAAATAAGCATTGTAATATTACTAAAAGTAAGAAACTTAATATACATTATTAACATTAATTATTACTTATTTGAACCTCATCAATTATTAATACCATACAATTTTTTAATTACTATCATATATATATATATTATTATCATATATATATATATTGCACCATATTACATTTTTTTAATTAATATCAAATGTATGTTTACATTATTTCCTCACTTCTTCGAGGAAGTAATGTTTATCATAATGTTTACTTTATTGAAATCATATATATATATTACAAAATCTATTTAAAACCATTACAAAACAAATATTTTTATAAGCAAATAAAAATTTCTAATAATCAAATAAAAAAAATATTGAAATACAAATTTTTAATATAAGCTGTAAATACCACCAATTTTATCTTAAGTTAGAGCAGACGCAAATGCCCCTTGAGATTTTTGTATATAAAATGTTATATAGCATTAAAAGCAAAATAAGCTTTGTAATATTACGAAAAATAAGGAACTTAATATACATTATTACCATTAATTATTTTTAATTTGAACCTCATCAACTAATATTACTATACATTTTTTTAATTACTATCATAGTAATTTCGTCGAGGATATAATGATCACATAATGTTTACTTTATTAAAATCATATATATTACAAAATCTATTTAAAACCATCACAAAACAAATATTTTTATAAGCGAAAAAAAATTTCTAATAATCAAATTAAAAAAAAATATTGAAATACAAATTTTTAATATAAGCTGTAAATACCACCAATTTTATCTTAAGTTAGAGCAGACGCAAATGCCCCTTAAGATTTTTGTATATAAAATGTTATATAACATTAAAAACAAAATAAGCTTTGTAATATTACTAAAAATAAGAAACCTAATATGTATTATTACCATTAATTATTATTAATTTGAAACTCATCAACTATTATTACTATACATTTTTTTATTTACTATCATAGTAATTTCTTCGAGGATATAATGTTCACATAATGTTTACTTTATTAAAATCATATATATAATAAAATCTATTTAAAACCATCACAAAACAAATATTTTTATAAGCGAATAAAAATTCCTAATAATCAAATTAAAAAAAAGATTTTGAAATACAAATTTTTAATATAGCTGTAAATACCATCAATTTTATGCTAAGTTAGAGCAGACGGAAATGCCCTAAATTTTTGTATATAAAATGTTATATAACATTAAAAGCAAAATAAGCTTTGTAATATTACGAAAAATAAGGAACTTAATATACATTATTACCATTAATTATTATTAATTTGAACCTCATCAACTATTATTACTATACATTTTTTTAATTACTATCATAGTAATTTCTTCGAGGATATAATGTTCACATAATGTTTACTTTATTAAAATCATATATATAATAAAATCTATTTAAAACCATCACAAAACAAATATTTTTATAAGCGAATAAAAATTCCTAATAATCAAATTAAAAAAAAGATTTTGAAATACAAATTTTTAATATAGCTGTAAATACTATCAATTTTATGCTAAGTTAGAGCAGACGGAAATGCCCTTAATTTTTGTATATAAAATGTTATATAACATTAAAAGCAAAATAAGCATTGTAATAGTACTAAAAGTAAGAAACTTAATATGCATTATTAACATTAATTATTACTTATTTGAACCTCATCAATTATTATTACCATACAATTTTTTAATTACTAATATATATATATATATTATTATCATATATATATATATTGTACCATACTACATTTTTTTCATTAATATCAAATCTATATATACATTATTTCCTCACTTCTTCGAGGAAATAATGTTTATCATAATGTTTACTTTATTGAAATCATATATATATTACAAAATCTATTTAAAACCATCACAAAACAAATCAAATTAAAAACAAAAATATTGGAGTACAAATCTTTAATATAAGCTGTAAATACCACCAATTTTATTTTAAGTTAGTGCAGACGCAAATGCCCCTTGATTTTTGTATATAAAATGTTATATAACATTAAAAGCCAAATAAATATTGTAATATTACTGATAATATGAAACTTAATCTACAAGATTACTAATAATTATTATTAATATGAATCTTATCAATTATTATAACTATACAGTTTTTTAATTACTATCATATATATATATTGTACCATATTAAATTTTTTAAATAATATTATTTCTATATATATCATTTCTTCGAGGAAATAATGTTCACATAATGTTTACTTTATCTAAATCATATATATTAAAAAATCTATTTAAAACCATCACAAAACAAATATTTTTATAAGCGAATAATAATTTCTAATAATCAAATTAAAAAAAAATATTGAAATACAAACTTTTAATATAAGCTGTAAATACCACCAATTTTATTTTAAGTTAGAGCAGACGCAAATGCCCCTTGAGATTGTATATAAAATGTTATATAACATTAAAAACAAAATAAGCTTTGTAATATTACTAAAAATAAGAAACTTAATATACATTATTACCATTAATTATTATTAATTTGAACCTCATCAACTATTATTACTATACATTTTTTTAATTACTATCACAGTAATTTCTTCGAGGATATAATGTTCTCATAATGTTTACTTTATTAAAATCATGTATATTACAAAATCTATTTAAAACCATCACAAAACAAATATTTTTATAAGCGAATAAAAATTCCTAATAATCAAATTAAAAAAAAAGATTTTGAAATACACATTTTTAATATAGCTGTAAATACCATCAATTTTATGTTAAGTTAGAGCAGACGGAAATGCCCTTAATTTGTGTATATAAAATGTTATATAACATTAAAAGCAAAATAAGCATTGTAATATTACTAAAAGTAAGAAACTTAATGTACATTATTATCATTAATTATTACTTATTTGAACCTCATCAATTATTATTACCATACAATTTTTTAATTACTATCATATATATGTATATATTGTACCATATTACATTTTTTTTTAAATAATATCAAATCTATATATACATTATTTCCTCACTTCTTCGAGGAAATAATGTTTATCATAATGTTTACTTTATTGAAATCATATATATATTACAAAATCAATTTAAAACCATCACAAACCAAATATTGTTATAAGGGAATAAAAATTTCCAATAATCAAATTAAAAACAAAAATATTGGAATACAAATCTTTAAAATAAGCTGTAAATACCACCAATTTTATCTTAAGTTAGAGCAGACGCAAATGCCCTTGATTTTTGTATATAAAATGTTATATAACATTAAAAGCAAAATAAACATTGTAATAGTACTAATAATATGAGACTTAATCTACACGATTACTATGAATTATTATTAATATGAACCTTATTAATTATTATAACTTTACAATTTGTTTACCTCTCTCATTTAAATATATATGGTAACATGTTCAATTTTTTAATTAATATCATTTTTATATATATTATTCCCTTGAGGAAATAATGCTTATCATAATGTTTATATTATACAATCTTAAATCACAATGGAAAAATATATTTATAAACGTATTCGTTAAAATTTAAAAAAAATTAGAAATGTTAATACCGACAATTTTGCTTTAACTTGGTTAGAACGGAGTGCGGAAGTTTTTTGTTATAATTAAATGATTCTTAAAAAAATTTATTACTATAATTTTCTTTAATAAATATCATTTTAATAACACAAATTAATTTTAAATTTTTTTTTATATAAAATTTTTAATTACAATCATCACTATCACAAATACAAAATTATGTAACTAATAATAAAATAAAAAAAATTACATTTATTGTACAATATTTTCTAATGTTAATCAAAGCTTAAAAATTTACAAAAAAAAAAAATTATTGCCTGGCATCCCAAATTTTGTTATTATTTCTCAATTTCTTATAATTAAAAGTACGATAAAAAGCTATCAGAAAATTTCTTATCAACGGTTTAAAATTTAGGTATCAATTCGCGAATTCTAATTTTTTTTAAAAATATTTAAGGATTGCCAAAATATCTTTAAAAAAAACATTACAAGTTGAAGAGTGATACTTTAATTTGGGACCGTCGATTGGTGCGGTGACATAAAGCCGTGCGACATAAGTCAAAATTTGCGCTAATATTTAAATATAATTTTCTAATAATATGGCTTCATGTCACGGCACTCCGTCGATTTAAGTACATTAAACCAAAATTACTTAATAACCCTGGTTAACACTGAATAATTTTTAAATTAATAAAAAAAAACTATTATCAATAAACCTAAAAAAGTTATTTGAATTGAAGCACTAAAATTAAATTTATTTTCTTAAAAAAAATTAGTTTTGTATAGGTTAAAAAATTTGACACACACTTATCAAATAATAAGACAAAATCAAAATTTGAATATTAATATTTTTATGTACTTTATATTTCAAAGATATTAAATTCAATTTTTCATTAAAAAATAATCAAATAAAATAAATAAAACTACTAAATTGCCAGAACGAATTTATTATTCAATCATCTCAATACCTTCAATGAACTTCTTCAGAATGCTCTCTCAACAAGCTTACAATCTGGACAGACCGTTGCGGGCTGTGGGTAAACCCACACAAAACCGAAGTTACCAGAAAAAACTTAACTGGAAATCTGATAAAGACAGACTTAGGAAAGCCACAGTTGCTCTTTTTGATATATCACCTAAAAAGAATTTGGCCACCCTGGTATTCTAAATCTATTTAAGACCCTTCCTAGAATAGAAATATATACTACTCCACACATCAGCCTCAGTTTGAAAGAATTCGCTTGTGTACTATTACATCCAGATCAATCTGGGACGAAAGTAATCTGGCATAAGATGAATCGATCCACATCTACACCGATCGATAAAAATATGATCAAGGGGTTTGTGGTGGCGTTTTTTCTGGTAGACTAAATTTAAGTCTCTCGTTTCGTCTTCGCAATCATTGCAGTGTGTTTCAGGTGGAAGTCATGTCGATTAAGAAAGGCTTATCTTAGCTGAAAATAATATCCAAAATCTTCCCAGCCAAGCAGTCTTAAAATCACTAGACTCAGTTTTTCTAAACTCTGTAATGGCCCTATAATGCCGATCCTCTCTTAAAGAGATGTCAAAGGATGTCAATATTCACCTCTGCATGGTGCCAGGCCATAGAGATATTCTAGGGAACAACAAGGCCCCCTGATATATCACCTAATAAAAGTTCCTTAGGCATTCTAATTGCCACATGCAAACTAATGCTAATATTAGAAGCTATTGAGAAAACTAACCTTAGGTGGACAAGTGGCACAACTTGAATAGCGACAAAGCGGATTTGGCCTAAGCTAGATCTGAAACTCTCGAAGTGTTTGATTTCTCTAAAAAGACTGCACGTCAGAGATCATTAGGTGTCATCAATGGACACTGTCTTATAGACAAGCATGCAATTAGGCTTGGCATGTACTCAAATGACTTTTGTATAAGGTGCATGGACGAGAAGGAAGAGAAGACAATCCTACACCTTCTTTGCACTTGTCCTGCTCTCTCCCAGAAACGAAAGGTCAACCTAGGTGGCTTCTTTTGCTATATCCAGAGCACCAAATGGTTTTACGAGTAGATTAGTAAAAGTTTAGATCCACGCGGTACCACAACGGGACCTCTGTTTGGTCTAAGTGAATCGGCCACGTCAAACTAATCTAACGTTACCTAACGCAGCTCATAACCTTATCAAAATTAAGCAAGAAAGATCTATTTTCATACAAATTCTTGCGATATAGAATTTTTTTGCTTAACAAACATTCGATTTTCGGATATGTGTAGAGTTTATTTTTTGGGGCACTTCCAGACACAACTTTTCTGTCAGCGCAGGGAAATAGAGTATTAGTGCAGGATTGCAGATGTGCTTTAAACCAGTGACGTGCGGCACCAAAATTTCTAAAGTAGATATAATAACTGTTTCTATGTGAGTACTCTCCTGCCTTCTAAATCAAAAGCGCGCAATATTTGCAGTTAATGAATACGATGATAAAATCACTGTAAGCAATAAAGACAGAAACTCTGGATGTTTAAACCCTATCCTATTTAGCAATGTCCGTCCGTACGCCCGTCACCAATTTGTAGGATTTTAAATTTGTTATTTCTTAGTAAATAAAACCACGCGTCTCATTTTCTGTGTTCCTTATTTCGTAAAGCAACTTATAAGACTAAGTTATATAAAACTATACAATAGGTAAATAAGCCTAACGGAGTATATAAAACTGTTTCGCATTTCTGTATGGCTACAGTCGAAGTTAAGTAGACGTTTGTGTACAGAGAGTCAAAAGACTTTTCATACACAACAGTTTTCCCCTTTTTTTAAAAAAAAAAGTATGTAACCAAAATAAAAATGATACCAATTAGAAATAACTATATGATAAGCCGAAAATTCATGTGCTATCATAATTTAATCTTTTAGGGTTTTTAATAACTCTTTTCGGTCGGTATTTCCAATAATTTTCACATTAAATTACGCTAGCTTCTTTTTCTCTTTCTTATCTCTCTCTTTATTTTCAGTTTTTTTTTACAAAATTCTTTATAGTTTTTTTTTAAAAAAATAATTGTTTCGTTCAAACTGTTTTTTTAAGTGATTTATATGATTTGATTACACTATTATTAAGACAAATTTCATAAATAAATCTTCTATTTTTTTTAATGGTTTTAGGTGGAATCCATTTTACATGTTTCCAAAAATGTTTTTATACATTATTAAGTCATTAGGTTTAAATTTAAATGAATTATCAAAGCTTCCTTTTGGTCTTAAACTGTATTTATTTGACAAATTGTTTCTATATCTTCTATTAAATGATGAAATTTGCATTAAGGTATTTTTATTATTTAAAGAGTCCAATAAAGTCCTTGCCTTATAACTTAATAAAAGTTCGACAGGCGTGCAAGATTTTGATGTTGCTATGGTATTTCGATCAACTTACTAATTGCTGTTCTTTCTGTGGAGTGGTCAATCAAAAATATTTTCAAATGCCTTTTGACAGTTTGTACATTTCTTTCGGCGATGCCGAATAAGGTGGTGATTTTGTTATCTAAATCCCGTATCGCGTGCCGAAATTATAAAACAAATTCGAATTGAAGGGTGGACCGTTGTCTGAAACTATTTCCGTGCATAAACCAAACACTGCCAAAAATTCTTCTAGCTTATCAATTACCGCATAGACATTGGTTTTGTGCATGATATTTATGTGTACGTACTTGCTGTATGAATCAACAAGTAATAAAAAGGTATTTCTACCAAAAAAGAAATCAATTCATGTGGACGCTTACCGGCCAATGTGATATTTTCTCTTTAAAATAATAATGCAATTGCTGGCATGTCATGCATGATTTTACAAATTCCTCAATAGCAATATCAATTTGTGGCCACCAAACATACTGGCAAGACAATTTCATTTGCATTTGAAAAATCCCAAGACGCAAGACACTAGGAACAACTGTCCTATCCATATAAAAAATACTATCATTTTCTAAGCTAAACTTAGTAAAATTTTCCAAACCATTTGTATAACTTCCTAATATAATATCTTTCAACAAATTTTTCTTTCCTTCTTTTAGCCAGGATATTACTTTTCTAGGGAAGAGTATCTTAAGAAACAATGGGTGAATTTCATTGACGATTTAATTGATAGAATAGCCTCTACTATGGCTGCACTCTCAGTGGACCTTAAGCTAAAACTAGGAGCAAGGACTAGTGACGATCGGGGAAATTCAGTATTGATGGTTATGTTAGAAGAAGGGGGAATGGGTGTTGTTGGCACTTTAACAAATTTTCGTTAAGTACATCTTTACTGCCGATGTCGCGTAGTTTTTTCCAATGTTTTCGTCCTCCTAAAGACCCATTTAAACGACTGGAAAAGACTTGATTCTTTACTTTCCTTATCTCTGTCACAACTTTATTACGAAGGACGCAGTAAGTACGTCGAAGGTCTTGCAATCGGTATCGCCTTCACATTTTAAAAGCTTGATCACGCTGCGTCATTAAGAAACGAATATTTGTAGTGAGCCACGATGGCTGATTTTCGCCTACGACTTTTGTCTTCATTGGAACAAAGTTGTAGTATAACCTCCTTATGTTTTCAATTTATTGTTCGGACGATGGCCTGTAGTATATGTATTCCCAATTTGTTGTTCTTGCATATTGCTATAAAGTTGAGATATTTTATTTTTTATATTTGGAGCAGAGAGTTGATCGTAAAGGGCGACTTTTTTTAATTTCGCTAACCCAAAATAGATTCGTGTTTACGGATCGTAGATTGAATATACTTAGCCCATCAGTGAGGTCATTCTGCCTTAATATGTTGTTGTTGAAGTCTCCGCACATTATTATATTGGGACACGTAAGTGATAAATCTTCTAACAATATCAATAAGGGTGAGAAATGTATGCTACTATTTGGCCTTTAAACAGCGCCAACGAGAAGTTTACCATACGGACCAACAATGTCAACAAACAAGTACTCTATTCCACTATTGGCCTCCGAATTGCACCTCCTTTTGCATTTAATATGTTCTCGAACGAATAAAGCCACACCCCACGACTTACCCTATCGCACGAAATGGTTTGTTATATCCTCCCAATGAACACATTTTATCGTTGATGTTTATGGACAACCATGTTTCGGAGACGCAAACAACATCTATCCCTGATTTTTTTTAAATATATCCCGAAACTCATCTATCTTAGGTAATAAACATTGAGCGTAAATATGACATACCCTTAAATCTACTTTCTGTTTACTCAAAACCCTAACCATTGCATGTTCATAACTAAATGGAGTTTTGCAAAAAGAATAGTAGAACGAAATTCAGAAGGAAAAAAAAACATAAAAACGAAAACGGGAATAAACAAAAGAAAAAAGCGAGCAAAACGTAATGAGAAAATAAAAATACAAATGAATGAAATGTAGGTATACAATGAATTATTAATAATACAATACAAATTTGAATACTATGAGCTAATTAAAAAAGAGAAAAAAACATAAGGAAAGGCTACAGTCTGCTTGGGGCGAACAGTATGATACCCTATCCTTATCCCTATGTACCCCAAAGAAAAAATTCATAAGGAAGATGATAGATTGCATATTATTTCATTCTATGAAATTTATAGAAAA
Organism: Ferdinandea cuprea; assembly: GCA_963576555.1. Lineage (NCBI taxonomy): Eukaryota > Metazoa > Arthropoda > Insecta > Diptera > Syrphidae > Ferdinandea > Ferdinandea cuprea. The sequence continues at coordinate 28,345,685 of OY754962.1, forward strand.
AAAAGAGGGCGTGGCCAAAAACTTTTTATGGGCGATATATTAGAAAAAATATTGACTAAATATATTGTTAAACATTTTTTTTCGATTTCTATGAAAATTTTCAAAGAAAACAGCATTTTAGTGAAAAACGCCCACAAAAAGTAAGCGTGGCAAAAATCTTTATATGTCAAATTTATAAAAGTAGGCAGTACCTACATATCTTGTGAAGGTTTTACAACTTTATCTCTCTAACTTAAGCCTTAAAAGGGTTTTTTCTAAATTGTGGGCGTGGCAGTGGGCGGATTTAAAAACGTTTAACACTTTACCATTTCGGGAACCTAGGGAGTATATGGTCCAAATTTCAGCCTCCTAGCATAACTTCAAAGGCCTCAAAAGTTGATACGGACGGACGGACGGACATTGCTTAATAGTCTTAGGATTTGTTCCTGATCATAAATATATATACTTTTATGGGTCTACAACGAATATTAAGGGTTGTTACAAACTATGTGTCAAAATTAATATACCCTTAGGATAGTGTATAAAAATCAATTGCTTAATTCAGCTTAATACATTCTTAATCATATATTGGTCTGGCAATTTCTTCCAACGTCATCAAAGATTCCACAGGAACGCCATTGTGAATAATATTTAGTTTGACATAAACAACTCCACGTAGTGTGTACGCCGACGACAAAAGTTTTTTTCTTTTTAGGCTAAGATATTTGTTGTTTCGAGTTAAGCTCTCACGCATGTAGATTGAGGAACCGCCGTGGCTAGATCGATTGTTGTTGGACAACCCGATATTTTCCAGTGAGAGTTGTTTCTTGTTTATTTTTTTATATAGAGCAATCGATCTCAATAGTTAAATTTAATTAAAATAGAGGAGTTTAGTGTGTTATTCCTTGATCTGGTGTGGTAGATATTGCGAAGTATCGGTGGTTGTATGTTTATGCTGTGCTTATGAATTCAGGAAAGATACATGAGCCGAGTGGAAGCCAAGCGAAAGCATAAGGATATAATCTGCATATTTGTTTAATTATTATCAGGAGATACTGATAAATAATACAATGTAGCGAATTTTAGCGACTTTTCACACCGCACAAACTAGATATGCTATCCAAAAAAGTGTCAGATCATCGGGCAGATCCGACTTATTTACACTACATTTGATTGGTTGCACATCCCAATGTCTGTTGAGGATTTTTTGTACTGTTGCATTCTGTATTCAACTTATGTCCAGTACAGTACATACAGCATTTCATAAGATCTTTGTAATTGAAGTCGTTAAATGTTACTGTCGTTCTTTGAAAATATTAATTTCGGTGTTATTTTTTTACACGGTATGTGCGATAAATACATATGTACCTACATTAAGAATTAAAAAAAAAAAAGTATAGTTAAAGCCAGTGACGCTATTATATAATATAACAAAGAGGAATCAATTAAAAGTGCTCAACAGCTGACCTAACTGTTATTTGCAAGACGTCATAAGCAAAATTGGAAAGCCACGACTATCGCAAACTGATTTAACAGCTAGAATTGCCGGGGCATCAGTTTCAAATTTTAATTTAGGAAGTGGTAGTAGCCAGGACCGATAAATCTATATTTGAGTTGGAAATTTATTTGTAATTCATTTTTTCTTTTTCAAAATAATTTATCTTGAATTTAGTTATTGTTTTTTTTTTTCATTTGTTTTAATAAATAATAATATACTTCAAATAAAAATACCTACTTTTTTTATCAACTTTCTTTTCTTTCTTTCAGAGAAAGATCTATGAACATATCTAGCAGATTTTGTTTTCACTTAGCATCAACGCCATCAATAGATCCATCTTTTAAATGTTAAAGACATGTTGAGTCCTCCAGTTTTACATCAAACATTTTTAAATGTGATAAATGAAACATAAGGAAATATAAGAAAATGTTTACAACGCTTAAAAGTTGCTGGAGCGACTCTAAATGCATTACAGACAATCGGAATTGTGTCGGCAGTTGTTTAGATTTCACATATTGTCCAGTATCGGGTTTATCCTCCTTAGACCTATGCCAAAAGAACGCATTTGTTTGTTGATTTTATTCGATTTTCGGGCTTATAAAGGGTGATTTTTTAAGAGGTTTAGAACTTTTTTTAAAAAAAAAACACAAAAAATTCGAAAAAATGAATGAAATATTTATTTGAATCGATAGTTTGAACCTTGCAATTTAATGTTTAAAGATAATTTCATGCAAATGTTGACCGCGGCTGCGTCTCAGGTAGCCCATCCGCTGAGTCCAATTTTGGCATACTTTTTCACACATATCGGCCGGTATCTCACGAATGAATGCATGGATGTTGGCTTCCAGTGCGTCAATCGAAGCGGGCTTGTCCCTATACACATTAGCCTTGGCATACCCCCACAAAAAATAATCTAATGGTGTCAAATCGCACGATCTAGGCGGCCAATTGACCGGCCCGAAACGTAAAATTAACTGTTCACCAAACTCGCCTCGCAATTGCGCCATTGTTTCGCGTGCTGTGTGGCATGTGGCACCGTCTTGTTGAAACCACATATCATGCAAGTCAAGAACTTCCATTTCGAGCAAAAAAAAGTTTGTTATCATCGCTCGTTAGCGTTCACCATTGACAGTAACGCTGCGATTCGCATCATCTTTGAAGAAATATGGCCCAATAATGCCGCCGGCCCATAAACCGCACCAAACAGTGGCTTTTTCGGGATGCATTGGTAGCTGTTGCAATGCTTCTGGCTGATCTTCACTCCAAATGCGGCAATTTTGCTTATTTACGTACCCATTCAACCAAAAATGAGCCTCATCGCTGAACACAATTTTTCGATAAAAAAGCGGATCCTCGGCCAGCTTTCCAAGAGCCCATTCACCAAAAATTCGGCGTTGTGGTAGGTCGCCTGGCTTTAGTTCTTGCACCAGCTGTATCTTAAAAGGCTTTACGCCCAAATCCTTCCGCAAAATTTTCCACGTAGTGCTGTAACAAAGGCCTAACTGCTGGGAATGGCGCCGAATCGACATTTCGCGGTCTTCTGTCACACTAGCTGATACGGCCGCAATATTTTCTTCAATACGCACAGTACGTAAACGTGTTGGTGGTTTAATGTCCAACAAAGTAAATTTGGTGCGAAATTTGGTCACAATCTTCCGAATAGACTGCTCAGAAGGTCGAGAATGCCGATCATAAAATGGAAGCAGCGCGCGATGAACATTTCGAACCGAGCACGAATTTTGATAGTAAAATTCAATAATTTGCAAGCGTTGTTCGTTTGTAAGACGATCCATGGTTAAATTGCAAACCAAACTGAAGCTGTTTGACAGTGACACAAGGTACTAAACACACGTCAGCTTTCAAAACCAGTGTTGCCAAAACCAAACCAGCAAAAAAATCACCCTTTATATGATATGATAAAAAACTAATATTAACAACATTTTTAAATAAGCATTTCGAATTTTGCATTTTTACCTGTATAGTTACTTTTTCGCTGGGAGGAAATTAAGTAACTATATGCAATGGCCGACTGAGATACAAGTAACGCATAGCACCAAGTGCCATCTAAAAATTATTGTAGCAATATGAATCCCAACACTTGGTGTTAAAATACATAAAGGTACACATATGTATTACCTACGCTCTGAAGTGGTAATACTTTGACTAATTTGAGTATTTTCAATATAAGAGTAATTTTCAAGGACTGAAAGAGCAGAGAAGGGTTTTATCGGAAAAAGAAAGAGAGCTCGGAAATAGCAACAACAACTTTGTTTTCTTGTTAAATGAAAATCATTCCTTTTTTTATTTGATTTCATACTCAAGATTTTTCTAATTTATTATTGGATAGACAGTGTCTCTATGACGAACCGTAATAACTCAAAACATGAATTTTGGTGCTTATGACTTTTTTTGCTTAACACTGGCGTATGGCGAAACGATTGCACCTTGGTTTTGCAGAATTTCGATTTATTATTGGATTATTTTTGATGCCAATAAATATTATTAGTTCCCCTTCACATAGGTACATCGACCATTGACAGAAGCAGTAGGTACTGGGCTACCAAAAAAAAACTCCAATCAAAATTGGAATCCCATCAAACAGGCCAGAGAAAACAGGTCAATTAAACGACAACAAATGGGTTGTTGACGATCTCAACCTGCTCGGTCCAGACAATAAAGTCTACAGACTGTACGGAACTGTGTTGGTAAAACAATATTTAGTTAGGTAGAAGATTCCCATAAAAAAATCGGCAAACGTATCAAGTACATTTCCAAAGAACTCAAATCGTCAAATAAAACTCTATGGAATTGCTTCAGCAGCAATATGTACTAATTCGCTGTAGCTGTAAGTAGCGCAAATAGAGCATGTGCGTTTTAAAACCTACCACAAATTTTCGAGAAATATTTCTGTTCAAAATTGCCCACAGACGTCATGCGCGACATACATATATCTTTAGCCCTGTAAATCAATATAATCACTCAAAGCCCACATCCGTGACCTTTTTGATAAAAAAAAATCGCCTGTAATGAATTCGAATTTCATTAAAACAGCAATAGTAAGTATGTATGTATGTTCAACGGCGATCGTAAAAGTCATTAGTTTCTGAAAACTTTGTTTAATGGATAAAAAGCCAACACATTATATATTTTGTAGATCATAATGTACATGCCCTTTTTTAATTTGAATAAAAACTTTGTGTTATACTCAACAATATGATTATTTCTGGTCTTTAGAGCGAAACAGTTTCGTGTTATAAGCGGCACATAGACGGCCGTAAAATTTCTTCTTCTCATCATCGAATGCGACATTCGTCGCGTCATAATGGCGCATTTCGATGGAATTCTGTTGTTGTTAATTTGACCTACTTTATAACACACCGACGAACAGGAAGAGGGGCTGTGTCTTCATTTTTGGTTTCAATGGCAGGTTGCAATGTTTTTGTTCTTTGTTTTCCTTCGCTCACAGTATTTGGTGCGATAATTATTTCAAGAGCCCCTAGTACTAAGTATTCCTAATCTGAATATGTGTAAACTGAAACGCTCTTCTCCCTCATTTCTTCACGCTTCTTCAATGCGATATTCTTTCAAATATTGGGATAGTGCCCTACATAGCAAAATGCACTCCGAATCCAGTTCACCACTAAAGGGGTCCTATATGAAGCAACGATTACCCTTCGTCACGAAATTTAGTACCATAAATCATTACATAGCCACAGACTCAAATGCCGCGAGTCGCTAAAGAGTTTTACGATCGCTGTTATTTATGAGCCCAAAAAAGGCGACAATAAGGCATAGGCTTACGTCACACTTCATCGTGAATATAGTACGTTCTTGTATTCTAATTTAACAGGCAATGTATTCTCCGCATCTGTTGCTGAGACGTGACATAAAGACTTGTATTTATGTATGTATGTATATGACAATTGCACCAGGAACTATTAAAATCCAGGGAATTGACTTACAAAGCAATACATAATTATTCTTTTCCAATTTATATATAATGTTGTTCCAAAGCTTTAGCTTTTGTCAGCTTACTACGTGTTGATTAGACGTGTTGATCTCTACCAGACTGTGGGGTCTGGTAGAGATATATTTCACTTCCTGGCGATACTGCCTCGTCGCACCACGGTGTTATCGTTATAAAACTATACAAGATTTAGTGACAAGTCGCGATAACCATAAGCCATAAATTTCCCATGATGCAGGCAAATAGATAGGAAAAGGATTTTCTTATTGCGGAGTAATCATTATGCACCTAGCTATCTATGCCCGTGGTGCAATTGAAAATCGTACATCTTCAATCAGCAATCGCTGCTCCGGAACTGCTCATTACCATCCGCCCTTACGTCAGCATTTTTTAGACCTACAATTTTGATATAGGAAGCTGAAATTTTAAAATTGCCTATTGGTTTGCTGGTTCGCTGAAAAGCCAATATCTAATGCCCTATAATTTTGTAATATATACAAAGTAACGTTTTATTGGCTCATAGTTTAAAAGCTTTTACATTTTATTTGTTTTAACAATCAAATACATTGACAAGTATTTAAAACCATCTCATTGATTAAAGGTTAAATGTTAAATATTTTCCTTCAGCAAAGATTATTAAAATATTTAAAGGAGAAAGATACTTAAAATAAATAAATATTTGCTATAAACGGAATTTACAGGACCTACAGCCTAACTTCTCCAACCATTGTGTTTGCGAAGAGTTATTTTTTGACACGAATTTTGATACATTTTAATGACGACTCCGAACAGCAATTTTTATTTTTGAGGAGCTTCTCATGATAGTTCTTACCTTTAGATGTTTGTCAGGCTTTCGCAAGAGGCGGGGACAGCGAATAAAAACTTTAAGATCGTACGGCACTGGTACGGTACCAGTGGTAACCCCTCGCTTAGTAGCCTAACGCTCTTTACACCTAAGCAACTGCACCCACCCAGATAGATACTTCCTGCATTCAAAATGTTTACTCCACTTATACTTTCTCTTCGTTTTAGTTAACCTAACGTTTAATCCAACACCAATCTCTTAGTGAAATGGAAATGGATAGCGTACCGTGCAGGCTGAGAGCTCCCACGACCAGTGTTATTGCTTTTGGCAATTGTCGAAAATTCGCAAGGTAAGCGTTGGTATGCTGGTTTCTACCGGGTAAGTTTTATATATATTTTTTAAAAGAATCTGATCGAAGCGTTGATAATGATCAGTAAAAGAAATAAAATCATTTCCAGAAGTAACAGAAGAAATGATGTCGTTAGTATGTTTCTCTCCATAAGAATCAGTTGTCTTAGCCCTCAACCCGTGTACTGGGCACTGAGTGCAAATTTTAACATGCATATTGGTCTATTACAAGAAAGAAAGATATGATTTTTTAGGGCATACAATCCTCAAGTTGAAGTAGATAGATATAATTTGTATTAAAATAAATAAAATAGTTTATCTTTGAGCTTTGAATGGAAATTCCCTCTATACTTACTTTGGAGAGCACTTAGTGTCCACGTACACGATAACTTATAATTTTACAGTACACGGTTCGAGGGTTAAAGATTAGATATATACATTTTTTATTCACATGTCGATGGTTTCTTCTGTACATTTGATTTCAGTGATTTTTGGCAAAATTGCTTAAGAATGGCATATTGTTTGTACTAAGTCCTCCAAAAATGTGATTCGGAGATACGACAGAAGCTTAGCTTTAAACTTTAAATACAACAAAGACTTCGAAAATCGCGTCCCCAGCTCTGCATCCCTCATTCCAGTAGTAAATAATTCTATACAAATTTGTAGTCTGGTGAACTACCTAAGACTCCGCGATATGTGTTTGAATGTGTGTTACTTCCCGAACTACTTCCCTTGCAACTCTTGGCAGTCTGTTTCAGCCGACACACTTTGATATCTTAAGAAATTGGGTGCCCGTACGGTTATTTGTATAAATTCAACCTTAAAGTAGATGCAAAGGGATTTTCGTCACTCTTCAATCCTTATTGCTTTCAAAAACCTTCCAAGAAGCATTGACTTGTACCTCAATTTAACATAAACTTACAAGTCGCGATTCTTACTATAGCACTCTTGGAATAAGGTGAGTACCATGTCTACCGATAATACAGATTTAGACCAAGTGAAATTCAAACGCTTTAAGTAAGTGATTTCCCTAAATAGATTGCACATTGGTGCACCGACAGTTGTATACTCTTCTGTAGAAGTTGTTTTTGCAAATGCTTAATCTTATAAAAAAAATTTCCTTTACGGAACTATTCCCAATCTTGATCGATCTTAAAGATCTATCAAATATTGATATAAAAAGTACTTCTAGCTAGTACATAAATTAGTACATTTAACAAGTAGGATGTAAGCCCTCCTAACCTAACCTAACTTAACCTTATACATATAAATGAACATAAATTATTCAAATCTGTCCTATCTTCACTTATACATTACTTTTGTAGTTAATATTGATTGACCTTTAAACGTCTTTAAAAGAGTGTCATTTTGTCTATTGTCCAAATTGGTCACAAAAGTAGCTTCTTCTTATTCTCATTCCAAATAGTTATAAGTGTTTTTTTTTTCTTTTTTGGAACCCACATATTTATTTTTCATTCCAAAAAACAATCCAGATACATACCTCTGTGTGAAATTTTGAATTTGAGCTTTTTTGGTCAAATATGTTATTTTATGTCAATTGACATACATTTTTACCTTACGTTTCACATGTACTCAGCTTCCTCAGGGGTTTTTATTTATTGAGTATTACGGTTCCTATTTCATTTTATATTAACAATATTTAACAATTAACATTAAAATAAAGCATTTAGAAACACACCTTTATTCTATACTGAACTTTGAAATGAATCCTCATACTTCATATATCTCTATGTTTATTTTCCAATCAGAACTACCTCAGCAGTCATCCAAGATCTACCACTTTATTCTTAAATCATAGTAAGCGTTCCACAAAAATAAAATGGAAATAGCAACTTATGCTTAACAGTCTTAACTCCGTCTGGTAATATTCCCTCAAATCGAATTAAAGCAATTTAACGTAACTTTATTCGATTTGGCCCAAGAGGACTTCCATGGGATGATCAATGCATCCTTTCTCCTTACTGTCAAAGTATCAAACCTCTTCAAATTATAAACCTCTCTCAACGAATACTCAATAGTGATATAATTTTGTAAAATGGATTAAATTTATACAATTAAATTGCAATTTCAATGCCCTAGATATAAGTCTAATAAAGTATAATTATCATTCTACAAGATGACATATGTATTTACATGTGAATTTAGATTTTGTGAGTGGATATAATTTTGGAAGATAGCTCGCGAGTTTAATGCAAACTACAATCACTAAAATAAAAAAAATAAAAAAATACATGTCAGTTAAAGTTAGTTAGTTAGATTTCATAGATCTTCGTGATGCAAATCTTGCAATCTTATATACGCTTACCAAACAAAACACGGAGCTCAGGTCTTAACATATGTCTGGTTTCTATTTTCGATCAGAGCAGTCTACATAGCGTAAATGAACAAAATTCTAAAATAATACCCACTTGGAAGACCTTATTATACCAATATCTAGGACATTGAAACTACAACTTAATAGTATAAATTTTATCCCGATCGGACAAATGATTCAGAAATGACATGGGTTTGAACGTGCTTTTTTTGCATTTTCCATTTTACATCGGCAATAAATGCAAGCAAATGTACATTAATACCTTGTTACAGAACTACTCGTTGTTTTGATAAACAAACGAGTCTCGAAGGGTATGTGCAGATGAAACGTTTAAGTTATGCCTGGTGTAGAGTTTACACAGTCGATTCCAGAAAGCCGGGTTTTCCAGAAACGGAAACCACTATGGGAAATTTAACGGCCTGTAGGCATTCAAGAAAAGTTTAAAAAGCAAAAAGAACTCTCACCAGGCAGAACGTCACTGCCGCCCAAAGTAGCAAACATTTTTTTTGAATTTAAATAAAATTGTTTTTTTCTGTTAAATAAATGTGCAAATTCAAATAAGTATAAAATAAAAATTGGATGCAGTATAAAAGAGAAGCAAAATAAATTGAAAACAATTTATACAGGCAACGACCTATCGATTTCTTCCATTTTAATAGGCAGTGCTTAAAAAGTGCTGCCTTCAAAATTTGTCCGGAGGTGGAAAAGTTCTGTGGAAATTTAGAAGAATTTAAATAAAAATTGTTTAAAAGGCAATCCGCCATTGCGCCGAACCATCAATTTTAAATTCCACAGAACAAATCATAAGTCCGGATTAGCCAAGGGCGATAAGGTGCTGGCAGATAGAGGAAAGTGCGGAGCATCGTGGGTTCAAAACTCAACGAAAGAACCAGAAAGCATTCTTTTTTTTTATTTTTATTTGGAGCAACAATTTTTTTTTGTACTTATTTAATTATTGGCAACGACAGGTAATAGGTATATATATATATATATGTATATTTTCAATTTGAAAGGTAAGGGATCGCTTTTATATTTCCATATGTATTTATAACTAATTTGAATATTTTTGCGCGTTTGTTAAGGTACAGGGTTCCAGCAGCAGGCGATACAGTGGCCATTGGATCGACGGTTGCAGAGCACCCCCCAAAGGTACCAAGTAGAGAAAACCCGGTAAGTCAAGAAAAGTGACTTTTCTCTTTGGTTATATATACATATAGAAATATAAAAAGTGAACAAAAGAAGTCCCGATATCTGTTATATGCCCGTGCATATGCAGTAGCCGTTAGAGTTTGCGGAAGTAAATATATATATATACCTCAATTGCCGTTTTCCTTTATTTCATAGTTGCATTAGTCATAAATTTTTTTTGTTTAACGTTAAATCTCGTTTGCTTAATTTATGAGTTTATGTCGTTCCAATAATTTTTTTATATTCGAGTCATTTAATTTTAATGAATAAATTCGAATAATTAAGTTTATAAGAGCAATAAAATGGGCGTTTAATTTAAATAAGGGCTATATGGGATGAGGACGGTTGGATAGGGAAGGATGGCAGAGGCAAACAAAAGTAGGAAGTGAAAGGTGGCGGCAAAGGGGCTGTCGTAATAGCGAGTGAGACAGCCAAGGTAGGGTGGGTTATGAATTAAACTCGCAGCGTCAATACCACCTAGACGCAAGACTGGCATGATATATTTTTGTAGTGTATGGAAAAGGGTCAAGGTCCCACGCCCACCGACGAGCTAAGGATGGCGACAAGCATGCCAGCACCGACCCGAAGCAAGCAAAACCTTACACAACAACCTGTGTAATTTCTGAACCACTTATCCGATATGGATTAAATTTATACTGTTAGGTTGCAATTCGATTGCTCTACATGACGGCGTATTAAGATTTTGTGAGTGGGTATTATTTTGGAAGTTGGCTCGCGGGGTTAATGCAGACTACTAAGACTGAAAATCAAAAAAACAAGAATAAAAATTTCATTTAAAGTGTGCTAAGATTTCATAGATATTGGTTATGTCAAATCGTTTTGATGAATTTCCTTAGAGGCGATGGAATGCTTTTGTGCAATCTTATATACGCTTACAGGAAAAAGTACGGAGATCAGCTCTTAACATATGCCTGGTGTATATTTTCGATCAGAGCACTCTATATTTAACATAGGAACGAAATTCTAAAATAATACCCACTTGGATAAATTTAGAAGACGTATATGTAGGACATTGAAATTATGACTTAATAGTATAAATTTTATCCCGATCGGATAAGTGGTTCAGAAATGACATGGGTTTGAATGTGCTCTTTTTGCATTTTCCATTATACTTCCGCAATAAATGCGAGCAAATGTACATGTATACCTCTGTCATTTCTGAACCAATTATCCGATATGGATTAAATTTATACTGGTAAGTTGCAATTTGATTGCTCTACATGACGGCATATTAAGATTTTGTGAATGGGTATTATTTTGGAAGTTAGCTCGCGGGTTTAATGCAGACTACTAAGACTGAAAATAAAAAAAAAACAACAAAAAATATGTCAGTTAAAGTGTCCTTAGATTTCATAGATATTGGTGATGTCAAGTCGTTTCGATGAATTTCTTTAGAGGCGATGGAATGCTTTTGTGCAATCTTATATACGCTTACAGGAAAAAACACGAAGATCGGGTCTTGATATATGCCTGGTTTTTATTTTCGATCAAAGCAGTTTATATAGAACATATGAACGAAATTCTAAAATAATACCCAGTTGGAAAAATTTATTAGAATTGTATCTAGGACATTGAAACTATGACTTAATAGTATAAATTTTATCCCGATCGGATAATTGGTTCAGAAATGACATGGGTTTAAATGTGCTCTTTTTGCATTTTCCATTATACTTCGGCAATAAATGCGAGCAAATGTACATGTATACCTGTGTCATTTCTGAACCAATTATCCGATATGGATTCAATTTATACTGTTAAGTTGAAGTTGCAATTTGATTCTTCTACATGACGGATTATTAAGATTTTGTGAATGGGTATTATTTTGGAAGTTAGCTCGCGGGTTTAATGCAGACACTAAGATTGAAAATCAAAAAAACAACAAAATATGTCAGTTAAAGTGTCCTTAGATTTCATAGATATTGGTGATGCCCAATCGTTTTGATGAATTTTCTTAGCGGCGTTGAGCGTTATTTTTTGCACCAAAATAGCACTGCTAGGCTTATATTAGATCTTCTGTTCCGAGGAATTTTAATTATTAAAAAATAATTATTATCGAAAAAATCTTAGCCTTGGATTTTGGGAATTCATGCGTCCTTGAAGAGTATAGTTTTTCCATGACAATTTAATTAAAAAAACCTTGTTAATTTGTTTTTGAATGATATGTTTTCATTTTTAGTGAAAACTAATTTACATTTTTATTTGAATAAAGTTTTGAATGTATATTTGCTACCCACGTTAGCGCTCTTAAAAATGACTTGTTATTTGGTTAAATTGATTTATTTATAAAAAAAAACTAAATACCGAGTTTAAACAATTTTAATTAGCTGTTTTGGCTGCCTGATATCCAGAGGATATAAGTCTGAATTCATACATTAGTTATTTATTGGTAGCCGTAAATTATAACAATGTTGTGTTTCTATTCAAACGTCTATGTCCATAATTATGGTATATATTTACCTTTCTTATAAAATAAACTTATAAAATGAATACAAGTTTTTATATACAAATTATTATTTGGCGAAGGAAAAGCTACTGTAAAACCTGCATTTAAAATTTCAAAATTCGATCAGAAACTATCATATTTAATACTACAGGGTCCGCCATCTAACGTTTTTTTTTAACTAGTGCTTATTTCGCGAATGGTAACACTTAGCTCATATCTGATTTGACAGATAATTAGTTTTATCCTTTCGCTGAACGAATATGGTTGTGTATACGCTTGAACTACGCTGGGAAATATTGCGACATAGCGACATAGAGAAGATGCCGATTTTGCCAAAAAAATCATCTTTTCATATTTCATCTTGGCGGGTATGTAAACATGCAAAATGGTCGCATTTGGGGCACAGAAAACCCGCACGCATACACTGAAAAGCCGATATACCCAAAACGAGTCACTGTTTGGTGCGGATTTTGGTCCAGAGGCATAATTGGGCCATTTTTCTCCGAAAATGAGCAAGGAGTGGCCGTTACGGTCAATGGCGATCGTTATGTTGAACGAATTTTTGTTCACATCTATAGAAATAGTCTTTTGGTATGTTTAAGGTGGATTGCAGTTTAATTTAGGTTGTTAAACTAAAAACATCAGAGGAATAAACACATGTGGCACCTGCAAATATTGCAGAGTGACAGTTTATTGAGTGTGGAAAATCAAATGGCTCCTAAGGCAGATCCTTTGGGCTACACCTGCACGGTGTAGCCCACTGGAGTAACTTAAATTTAAACAACATTGAAATGTTATACTGTCTTCGAAGGAGTCAACATTTTTTATGAAATGCACAGGGAAGTTAAGTTGTGTAAGTTTGTATACCAATCAGTTATGCCAGACTGAATCGCAAGCTTTTTCGACATCCAATAGTACCATACAGTACGGGTACTTTGGCCTTCTTTGAACTTCATTAATGTGTTGCTTTATTCGTTAAACTTGATGTATTCGTGTTGTGATAGGATTGTTACCAAAACTGTTCTGCAGGAAATATATTGTTATCCTCATTGTGTCTTAAAAGTTTGGTAAAATTTTACAAGACTTCACCATCTGTGAAATCGCTCAATTTTTGTATTTCAGTTACTTTTTATGCAGCAGCTGTCACGAGAAAAAATTTTCTGGCACAAAAAGTGCACGACTGGATCATCATTTTGTGCTGGTGTTAGAAAATACATACATAAAGCAAATAAATTGTGCATAGATAACACAAACAAAAAAGATAAAAAAATTATCTAAGACACCAGAGTATGATTACCCAAATACATTTTCAGTTTAAATTTACTGACAGATGCGGACGGTCGAAGTAATTGTACAAAGACTGAGTAACGTAGGGGTCGTCAAATTTTTTATATAGCCTAGCATGGAGTTTGATTTATAAAAAATAAAATTATTATGACCAATAAAGTTAAACTTGGAGTCAAAGAAAACTCGGAGAACTTTGAAACTATCAACATTACAAAGCATATGATCGGATAAAGAATAATGAAAAATGGAGGGAATACGTTTTCTTGAAAATGTCATATGTTGACATTTAGATGGGTTCAAAATTATACCACTTTTACCACACCAAGTCGCAAAACTATTAATATCCGCTGGAGAAGATTTCCGTTATCCTGATTGTTAACAGATATATACATTTTCATATCATCAGCGTATTTTAAAATATTGCTGGTTTTTATACATGCTTTAATATCATTAATAGCGAGATTGACCAAACTATGGCCTCCCTAAGGAACTCCAGACTGAGCAGTAAACAATTCAGAAAATGAATCTCTAATTTCGAAACGATAATCCCTATCCATAAGGTATGAATTGAGTTTAAATCTGACTAGCTCATGGGACAGTTGTTCGAAAGCTTAAGAGGAGTCGGTGTATATGCAATCGCCTTCTTAATTTTTTTCTAAAGAACTAGAACGTGCACGCACAAAACATATCAAATTTATAATAGTGGACCTGTTTTTTACAAATACATGTTGCTCATTATAAATGACATTACGACATAAAAAAAATATTTGCACAAAAAATTTCGATTCGTGATATCACGTGCCAGCTCACTAAGGCACTTCTCCTGTTTCCGGACGGCGGCGGACGTATTCTACGGATGGATCAACGGTGGCGTCCACAGTTCCAGTTAGGTGGAACAAGTGATCTCCTCTGCTTCGACTTATTTGAAGCCCAGGTCTATAGGGATATCCAACACTAAGCAAGGGTGTTGGAAAAGAGTTGGTGGCGGATGATCCCTTGATGGGTCAACGGCAGCACTCACATCCCCGAAGTGGTTTACTGGCACCGGCATTACCGGCCTACTGTCCTAGGGTCAAGAACAGGGCCTGGCCCTCCAGTTTAGGGGTTGTGCCGTCGGGGTAACTTCCCGACCACGTCAAAAACATTTAGTTATGGGAGAGACTATGGCAGCCTCGGATATAAACGAACCTTAAATGCAAAATAGACCCGGAACGTTAACGGACATGCGAGTGTGTACCTGGAAAGTGCGGACACTCTACACTCCAGGTGCTACTCAAAAACTTGAGTCTGTCCTCTCGCGGTACAAGGCCGACATTACCGCGATCCAGGAGATACGATGGATAGGATCAGGAACTATGAAAAGACAAAATTGCGACATATATGACAGTTGTAACAAAAAATTGCACATGTTAGGATGCGGATTCGTCGTGGGAAATCTGGAGTCGCCAGAGCCTACAAAGTTTCTGAGTGAGAAACTCCCCACAGTGCATTCACCTACCACAGACGCCAACAACCAGTGGTCTTAGTATCATGACATCATCATGTAGCCGAAACCACGCAAGGATACCAGAAAAAGCCCGTGGTATGATGATGTATGCGTATACCGGGAAAAGGTGACAGAAGATGCACACATTAGAACGCTGCAGAGGAAAACAAGGGCATCAAGGGATGAGTACCGAGCCAGGAGACGGGAGGAGAAGAAGATCCTGCGTAGAAACAAAAAAGAGCACGCAGTCTCCCAGCTCAAGGAGATCGAAGAGTCTCGCGACCGAAACAACATCCGGAAGTTCAATAAGAAAGCCAAGCAACTGGCTGCTGGCTTTAAGATGTGGGGGACAGCCTGCAATAACATTGTCTGTGAAAGGTATATAAAATATTTATTTTTCCCGAAGCATCACAGTTTACGGACGCATCCGACCGGAAGCAATGCCAATTTTAACGAAACTGAAAACCAAGTTTCAAGAAAAAAAAATATTTATATTTAACGAAAAGAGTACTTCCGAACCATGCGACCCAGCTTGACTCTCTCTTTTCCAATTTTGGCAGCCGCAGGTGCAGGAGTAAAATTATTAGGCTCCTTTCGAGTCCAAGTGTAAAAAGTGACTTTTGTTTTGTTTAAGTAGTGTTTAAGTGCAGCACTTAAATTTAAAATCAAAATACTAAAATACAAAAAATCAAGCTAGAAATTGATGCCGACGGCCACACCTCAGGCAGCCTCGTCACCATCCCCGTTTACCATCATCATCATTAACAACATCATCCTCAATAGCAGCGTCAAGAGCATCATCATCATAATCATCATCAACTGCATCGATATAATCCAATACATAAATGACATCCAGCGATCATCGAAGATTTCCTAATTTTGATAATTTTCATCATTACCACCAAAATCAAAATCTACCTCTACATCTCCATAACCCGCAATAGCCTTTCCGATAAGTACCTTTAATATACTGCATATCAAAAAAAAAAAAAAGAAGTTAAGTATATAGATTTCATACATAGTAGAATATTAATGTGAAGTGAGTTCAAATGTTTTCGCGTTTAACCACAATACGGCCAATGTTCCAATCCGGAATTTAATTTTATTTGGCTTAAATTCCACGTCCGTAGGCAATTAATCCACTACTGTTTCATTTATAGAAGCCCAAACTTGGACCGTAATCTTACTTTTAACGAGTTTGATGAGTTGTCCGATTCTATTACACGAATTGTAACCCTTTATCCTCACACTGAAATCGTTGTTGCGGGCGATTTCAATGTTCACAATTCGAATTGGCTTCGTCACTCTGGACAGACAACACCCGAAGGCAGGTACGCTGAGATCTTTGCTGAGGTAAACAACCTAACCCAGCTTATAAATGAGCCGACACGAATTCCGGACATTAGTAGTCAAACCGCCAACACACTGGACTTGTTTCTCACCTCTCACCCAGATAAGTACACCATTAAAGTATTATCGCCTCTAGGTTCGTCAGACCACTGTGTTATATCGGACAATTTCTCGTACTCCAACTACAAAGTTAAAGAACAAGCTCCTAAAAGAACCGTATGGCAATACGAGAAAGCCAAATGGGAAGAATTAAACGGTTTCTTTAGGAATTTTAACTGGTCGCTATGCTTCCTCGATGGCGATGTGAATGCTGCTGCCGATATGATAACAAACATAATTCACTTGGGTATGAAACATTTTATTCCTAATAGGATTAAAAGTATCAAACCCAAGGTGAACGCATGGTGTGACTTGAGCTGCAAAGAGGCTATCAGGTTAAAAGAGGTGAGCTTTCGGTCTTATAAGGCCAAACCAACTGAGGAAAACCGAACAAAGTTTAAACGAGCCAGAAATGACTGCAATGCCCACATTAATCGGTGTGAAATTCTCCTACGACCAAAAGTTGAGGCAAAAAATACTACAAAGTCCCACCGGTAGTAAAAACTTTTGGTCGTTTGTTAAAAATATTAAGAATTCGTGGCAAGAGTTCTTCGAGATCTCAACGTACATAAATCCGCTGGTCCAGATGGTATTTCCCCCATCGTTCTGAAGAGGTGTTCTTACACGCTGGCAAAACCACTGCGTAAGCTTTTCTATCTGTCCTATTCTTCAGGGCTCTTTCCAAGAAGATGGAAAACAGCATTTGTCCAGCCTGTCCCAAAAAAAGGCGAATCTTCCTCTCCGTCCTCCTACCGACCAATTGCACTTTCGTCCCTTCTTTCCAAGGTCATGGAAACGCTGATAAATCGTCAGCTTATAAAATATCTTGAATCGCGGAAACTTCTTAATGACCGGCAGTACGGTTTTCGCGGCAACAGGTCCACTGGTGATTTGATGACATATCTAACCGAAAAGTGGAACCAATCTATTCACCGTGGTGGTGAAAGTAAGGTCGTTGCGCTTGATATTTCGAAGGCATTTGACAGAGTTTGGCACCAATCTCTTTTGTCGAAAATGCGTGCATTTGGAATCGATGATACCTTTATTCAATGGATTAGAAATTACCTTTCGGACCGTTCAATTCAAGTTGTTTTGGACGGTTTCAAGTCTGCAACTTACCAAATAAATGCTGGTGTTCCCCAAGGCTCCGTTTTGTCTCCGACTCTCTTTCTCATTTTTATAAATGATCTACTCTCTGTTACTTCTAATCCTATTCATTCCTTCGCCGATGACAGTACCCTCAGCTTTACATATTCGTTTCCTGGGCAACGCCCCTCATCTTCGGGCGTCGAACTGGAACGGCAACGTATGTTAAGCTCATTAAATTCCGATCTTGACAGCATTCTTGAGTGGGGTAAAACCAATAGAGTGGAATTTAATGCTTCCAAAACACAATGTTGTCTTCTGTCACTAAAGCGAAACCTCAATACTTTGCCATTATCCATGAATGGCACATGCATCGCTGAATCCGAAAGACTTTCCATTCTCGGTATGTGTGTTAATGACAACCTTCGTTGGAATGACCACATATTCGATGTCGCCAAGAACGCTGCGAAGTGTCTAGGCTTCCTAAAGCGTTGCAAGAAATATTTTACCCCTTCTGATCTGGCTAGAATCTACAAGGCGTTTATTCGCCCAAAACTTGAGTACAATGCTCAATGCTGTGCACAACATAGTGGAGTTCCAGTGCTGTAAGATCAATGTCAACGGTGAGTTTTTTTTCTTCTCTTCTTCAATTAAACATTTGAGCGAACTATCAACTTTGATAGGCAGTTATCATGTAAGTTGGTTACAATATATGTCAATAATGCCAAATCCTAAGAGTATGTAATGAAAAGTGTAATTATAAAATTTATGGCATAAACGACTGGTGGTGTAATGTAAGAAAGGTGTTTACTTATCGGCGCTACTTTTTATGATTGTTTCCAGAGAAACACAATTTATAATTATTCTCAGCACAAACATTTTATAACATCGGGCTATGCTATTTAAATAAAACGATACATATAAGAGCTTTAAATTTGTATAACATTAAATTGCTTAATATCAATATAGCGTTCAAATAAGGTACACAGAAGTAATGAAGAAAATATAAATAAGGCCTACTGTCCTAGGGTCAAGAACAGGGCCTGGCCCTCCAGTTTAGGGGTTGTGCCGTCGGGGTAACTTCCCGACCACGTCAAAAACATTTAGTTATGGGAGAGACTATGGCAGCTTCGGATATAAACGAACCTTAAATGCAAAATAGACCCGGAACGTTAACGGACATGCGAGTGTGTACCTGGAATGTGCGGACACTCTACACTCCAGGTGCTACTCAAAAACTTGAGTCTGTCCTCTCGCGGTACAAGGCCGACATTACCGCGATCCAGGAGATACGATGGATAGGATCAGGAACTATGAAAAGACAAAATTGCGACATATATGACAGTTGTAACAAAAGATTGCACATGTTAGGATGCGGATTCGTCGTGGGAAATCTGGAGTCGCCAGAGCCTACAAAGTTTCTGAGTGAGAAACTCCCCACAGTGCATTCACCTACCACAGACGCCAACAACCAGTGGTCTTAGTATCATGACATCATCATGTAGCCGAAACCACGCAAGGATACCAGAAAAGGCCCGTGGTATGATGATGTATGCGTATACCGGGAAAAGGTGACAGAAGATGCACACATTAGAACGCTGCAGAGGAAAACAAGGGCATCAAGGGATGAGTACCGAGCCAGGAGACGGGAGGAGAAGAAGATCCTGCGTAGAAACAAAAGAGAGCACGCAGTCTCCCAGCTCAAGAAGATCGAAGAGTCTCGCGACCGAATCAACATCCGGAAGTTCTATAAGAAAGCCAAGTAACTGGCTGCTGGCTTTAAGATGTGGGGGACAGCCTGCAATAACATTGTCTGTGAAAGGTATATAAAATATTTATTTTTCCCGAAGCATCACAGTTTACGGACGCATCCGACCGGAAGCAATGCCAATTTTAACGAAAATGAAAACCAAGTTTCAAGAAAAAAAAATATTTATATTTAACGAAAAGAGTACTTCCGAACCATGCGACCCAGCTTGACTCTCTCTTTTCCAATTTTGGCAGCCGCAGGTGCAGGAGTAAAATTATTAGGCTCCTTTCGAGTCCAAGTGTAAAAAGTGACTTTTGTTTTGTTTAAGTAGTGTTTAAGTGCAGCACTTAAATTTAAAATCAAAATACTAAAATACAAAAAAACAAAATAGGAACAAGCGTGGATTTAACGCCGCCGCAATCTTACCCTTAAACACAACTTAAAACGCAGACCACCACGACCTTTTCGCCATACTTATAGTCACACCACCATCATTTTGGTGACCTGACATACCGTATACCAACTTCATTCTCGCTAGAAGCGTCCACGGCAGCCTGCGTCAAATTAAAATATATAAGCGCTTTACAAACACCGGAGATTTTTTTTGTAAGAAAAACTCACTCATAAGTGAATCACCCCCCTGTAAGATCAAGGTCAACGGTGAGTTTTTTTTTCTTCTCTTCTTCAATTAAACATTTGAGCGAACTATCAACTTTGATAGGCAGTTATCATGTAAGTTGGTTACAATATATGTCAATAATGCCAAATCCTAAGAGTATGTTATGAAAAGTGTTATTATAAAATTTATGGCATAACCGACTGGTGGTGTAATGTAAGAAAGGTAGTTTACTTATCGGCGCAAATTTTTATGATTGTTTCCAGAGAAACACAATTTATAATTATTCTTAGCACAAACATTTTATAACATCGGGCTATGCTATTTAAATAAAACGATACATATAAGAGCTTTAAATTTGTATAACATTAAATTGCTTAATATCAATATAGGGTTAAAATAAGGTACATAGAAGTAATGAAGAAAATATTAATAAGGGAAAGTTAACAAACATAATAGATACATATAATTATCTGATATATTTATATTTAATGAACATTTTCGCACCTTTGATATATGATACGTGGTATAAGTACTATACCAGGTATTTGTTTATATATGTATCTATTTTTTTTTCTTTTTTTGATTTAGTTTTAAGATATATTTGTTAAATAAAATATTAAAATGTTTAATACATGAGATATGAAAATCTTTCTTTCATATGTTCAAAGCCACATATTCATATAAAATGATGGCATAATTTTAATAGTACGTGGGTGGAGAAGCGGTTCAGTTGAAATGTTTAAGGTGACGACACTGTGAGCTTATAATGAGCTCACTTTTGCATTAGGGGCCATTATTAAAATACAGAGTGGAACAATGGCCAAGGATTCATTATACCACTTCATGGATAGTGGACAGTGGGTGGATCACACTCATGAAGCCAAACAACACCTTAGGTATTCCCAAATTTTTGTTGGCTTGTTTTTCGAATTCGTTGTTAATGGACAGTGTAGCCAGTTAATTTTTTTTAGGACATGTTAATTAAGTACGGTGGTTCAGCGGTTGGTACAAGAACCCCCCATTACGGCGAGCTAGTCCGTGCAATAAGCAAGCATGTCCGCGTACCAACCGACTGAACAAACCGCAAGCTCCTCAGAGATATCTCGAAAGTCCTGTTAGTTCGAAGTACCTTTGGGGTTAACATCGCCTTCCACTTATGTATGTGATTATTTTTTTAAATTTTCAAAATGCCCAACGTGGGGCAACGACAACGATAGCAACGATGAAAAAAAAAAAAAAAAAAAATGGACATCCATAGTGATCTTGAGTACAACGTTTATAATTTTTTTTTGATGACCATATTTTCACGCTTTTAATTATAGCGGTCTTTAGTAGAAGCATCGAATAAACACTAATCGTTTTATAATATTTAAGGGTATACTTTATGATCTGGTTCGTAAGGCGACCGGGACTTATCGGTTCTTAGAAATCACAGTGCGTCAGTAGCGTTTGAGATACCACTTTGTAATTTAATATACTCCCGTAACAGCTTTTATACGTTCATTATATGTTGTTGCCTTGCAATAAAATCTCTGACAACATTTAGTAACTTGCTATTCAGTATGAAATTTGTAAAATGTAATACTTTTAAAAGTACTCAACATTTTTAAGAATGAAATCATTCGAAGAGCAGCATTAACTTTTGAAATGGTTACTTAGTTTAAAGTTTCTTTCGACATTAATTTCGATAAAATTTTCCATGTCCGAGAGGAACTTTTCGGTTTAAATCTCCTCTGCCGTTGCGAGTAAGATTTTTTTTTATTATTATTGAAAGATAAATCGAAATAAAGCTTAGTAAAATAAAATAATTTTAAAAAAATCAACGCAACGAAAACAGAACTTCAAAATATAACGTCACTACTAACAATCAACTTTTAACTTTTCCACCAAATTTTTGATAAAATTTTTTTGAAATCTTATACACATATGTACATATATATGAAATTTTACAAACATATACACATTCTAGTTTTCATTTTTTTATTTTGAGGTTGAGTACATAGGACATTCTTTAATATTTATAAAAGTTTTCTACACATATGTACATATATATGAAATTTTATAAACATATACATATTCTAGTTTTCATTTTTTTATTTTGAGGTTGAGTACATAGGACATTCTTTAATATTTATAAAAGTTTTCTACAATTACCTTTGCAAAAAAAAAAAAAAATAATATGCCTCCGAGTAGGAGTAATCGCTCTCAAAACCCGCAAATAAATCGTTCAACGCGTAGAAACATCCGCGATGAAACAATAAATTCACAAAATGACACTCCAAATGTGCAATCCCGCGAAGACGAGCAAAACAATGAATGTCATATTTCGGTGGCGAATACGCAACCTTTTTCGAATGTTCTTTCTAGTAGCGCTAATCCTAGAACCCGAAACCCTGCGGACGAATCTATTGGAATCTCAAGTATTCCGGGTTTAAGTCGATCGGTTTTAGCAGATCGCAGCCTAACTCAGTACATTCAAGAAGTGGTTACTGCATCAGTAGGCTTAGGTCGCTGAGCGGATTTGCAAGTCTTACGTGAAGAATTTGCGAGAGAAAGGCAAGTCACGCGAGAAGAAGTTGCCGAAACTGTAAGAAAAACACATCAGGCAACCACTCCTCAAATTAATTCAAATGAGTATGACGTAAATCGAGTACAGTCACCACAACACTCTACAAATCGTGAACCTCACATACAAATCAACGAGCAAAGAGTAACTAGCTGTCCGGTACCTGACCCAGCAAACATTAGTGAAAATGCGCAAAACTTTATCAGACAACTTAATCGTCTGAATTTAAATTCCGACTCTCCGCCGGAAAGAAACGTCCCGTCCTGTACATCCCAAAGGACATTCGAATTCCGAAAGTGGGGATTAAAATTTGACAACAATCAGATGACAATTGACGAATTTTTGTTTCGGTTAAGTCGTTTGAAGGAGTGTTACGGTAGCACTTGGGAAGAAATCTTTTTTCATTTTCATCTCGCCGGAAAATCGCCGGACAAGTTGCAAATTGGTATTGGGTTTATCTTAAATCAAATCCCACTGCTGATTGGCGTACCCTTCGGATGGCCTTAATCGAACAATATAGAACTCTGGAAACAAATTCTGAGCTTTCGCGTCGAATGTTCGACAGGCGTTAAGGTCAAAATGAATGTTTTGACGATTTTTATAATGCTATATCGCAGTTGAATACAAGACTTCATTTCCCAAAACCACCTAGGGAAATAATTGATTTAATTAAGCAAAATGTGAAACGTCGGATTGGTGAATTACTTATTACGTACAACACCAACAGTCTACCGGAGATGGTCTACATTTGTAGAACCATTGAAAAGTACGTTAACCAAAGTGATGGTTTACGGCCACGGCAACTGAACAACACCAATTTCAAGAGACAAATCAGTGCACTAGATGTTTCTTCTGAAATGGAAACGCCAGTTAAAATTGAGGCAGTACGACTTTCCGGTAACAGACGTGATACCAGCACTTATGTATGCTGGAATTGCAAAATCAAGGGTCACTCGTTTGTCCAATGTCCCAGTACACAGCGTAACCTATTTTGTTACAAGTGCGGCTTGGAAAACACAACGACACCAAATTGTGGGAAGTTTTGTTCTTCAGCGAGCCGGGAAAATCCTCATTAAGTTTCGAGAATTCTCAAAATCATAATATACAAACTATTAATGAATTACCACAAATATCTAACAATATAACTAACTTGCATAATTCTAAAACAAACATCTTAAAAACCTCAGGAGAGACTTTAAAAATCAATTTACCCGTAAATAAACCAAAAACTCTTCACGAGCGGTTGGTTAACTACTATCAAGTGCGCAGTCGGATTTTTAAATGCGAAATCCCAAAACGTATTTTAAAGTTGCGGGAGCGTTTTAAAAATAAGAAACAGATGTATAGAGCGATTTCATCTACGATACTTGACGGGGCTGAAGACCCAAGACCATACGCCAGTGTCTCACTTTTTGGCCAGCAAATGCTAGGTCTTCTAGATAGCGGCGCTAGTATTAGCTGTTTAGGAAAAGGGTGTTTGGAGGTCATCAGAAACGCCAATGTCGTTCTAAAATCGTTCACATCCTGCATTAAGACTGCGAGTGGACAGTCTCAATCGATCGTTGGAGTTGTAAAAACAAAAGTGTTTTACAAAGGAGTCTCAAAAGAGATAACATTGTGTTTAATACCCGAATTAGAACAGCAGTTGTACCTGGGGGTCAATTTTTGGAGGTCATTTGAGATTGCACCTCAAGTGATTTCTGAAATTTCGTCACGTATACAGCAAGATTCATGCGATTTAAACGTTCACGACTTGTCAAAAGATGAAGCCAGGGAACTCGAAAGTGTCAAGAGTTTATTTCCATCTTGTGTCAAGTGTGGGTTGGGAAAAACCAAACTCGAAGAACACAACATTAATACTGGGGATGCGGCACAACGCATGTGCAGGCTTATGGACAAAGTGGTGCCGCACGAATTGAAACAAAACATCTTCGTGTACCTTGACGATCTTTTGATTATTTCACGAACGTTTGAAGAACACCTGGAGCTTTTACGGCTCGTAGCCGCTCGACTAACGTTAGCAGGTTTAACCATCAACCTGTCTAAATCGAAATTCTGCGTTAAGCAATTAAAGTACCACGGATACATCGTCGGGGGTGGGTGTCTGAAAACGGATCCGGACAAACTTTCGGCCATTGAACCATTTCCATTACCAAAAACACCTAGACAAGTTAGGAGATTTTTAGGTTTGTCGGGTTGGTACAGGAGATTTGTAAAGGATTACTCCATACTCGCAACCCCTATTACCGACACACTTAAAAAAGGTAAATCCTTCGTATTTGGTCCCGTGGCTATAGAAGCCTTTGGAAAATTAAAAACTGCATTGACAACTGCACCAGTTTTATACAAATTGAATTCGGCACAGCGCAACTACAGTGTGACCGAGTTAGAATGCTTAGCGGCAGTCATGGGAGTAGAAAGATTTCGCTCATTCGTCGAGGGTCTAGACTTTACAATTGTGACGGACCACGCGAGCTTGAAGTGGCTTATGAGTCAGAAGGACCTGAGTGGACGGCTAGCTAGATGGAGTCTACTGCTTCAGCGTTTTTCTTTTAACATAGAGCACCGAAAGGGATCGCAGAATGTGGTGCCAGACGCACTATCAAGAGTTTACGCTATTGATAGTATATCTGACACTGCGTATAATGTGAAATCTTCCGATGTTCTGTGTATCGACCTTGCAGATCCGTCCTTCAAATCGGATGAGTATTTCGAGCTAATCAAAACAATTGAGAAAAATAAAGACCAGCTTCCAGACCTCCTTGTCTCAGACGGTTTTGTGTACAAGAAGGTAAAATTTTGCACAGGGAATTCTGGAGATGACGACTTAGTCTGGAAACTCTGGATTCCCAAATTATTAGCCAAAACTCTGATTCTTTTGGCACATGAATCACCAAAAGCCTCGCATGGTGGCATCTCAAAAACTTTGTATCGTTTGCGTGAGCGCTTCTACTGGCCTAATATGGCGGCTGAGGTGAAAGCCTTCATCGCAGACTGCAAAATTTGTAAAACTTCAAAAGCTCCGAACTCGACGTTGAGACCGCAAATGGGCCAAGCCTTTATTGTGGACAGGCCATTTCAACATATATATATAGATTTTCTTGGGCCATATCCAAGATCGAAAAGTGGAAATATTTATATGATCGTATGTGTAGACCAACTGACCAAATTTGTTGTTGTTTCTCCTTTGCGTAAAGCAACAGGGGAAGCAGCGATCAAGTTTTTAGAAGAGAACGTCTTCATGATATATGGAGTACCGAAATCAGTATTATCTGACAACGGGAAACAATTCACCGGTAAAGAATTTTCCAAATTTCTTAACAATTACGACGTGAAACACGTGAAAACGGCCTTTTATTCGCCACAGGCAAACGCGAGTGAACGAGTTAATAGATCTATATTATCCGCTATAAGGTCTTACATAGGTCCGAAGCAAGATAGTTGGGATAGATACCTCCCACATATAATAAGTGCCTTACGAACAACCATACATGCGGCAATTGTTATGTCACCCCATGAGGCGCTATTCGGTCAGCCTAAAATAGAACACGGATCTGATTACGTTTTGCTTCGAAAGCTAAAGAGTCTGAATAATCCAGAATTTGATGTTCTGCCGAAAGCAGCGAAAATGAATATCGTTCATAATCGCATCAAGGAGTCTTTGGCTAAAGCTCACATAATTTATGAACGAAGTTATAACACCCGTAGTAAAAATACCCAATTTAAGGAAGGCCAAATAGTATTCAAGCGAAACTTTATCCTCAGCGACAGAAACAAAAAGCGTAATGCCAAATTGTGTCCCGAATTCACACAGATTAATATTAAATCCATAATCTCAAATAATATGTTTCAATTACAGGATATAAATGGAAATGACATTTGGGTTTTCCACGCAAAACACATACGTGTGTAATATTCGAAACTTCTCAGTTCGTATACACATATATTTCAGAGGTTGGATCGCCTAACTCCTGTCCTTTTTCCAACTATCTGATTTGCGCTTGTGCTTAATCAATAAGATTGGTTTGTGGGGACAGCCTGCAATAACATTGTCTGTGAAAGGTATATAAAATATTTATTTTTCCCGAAGCATCACAGTTTACGGACGCATCCGACCGGAAGCAATGCCAATTTTAACGAAACTAAAAACCAAGTTTCAAGAAAAAAAAAATATTTATATTTAACGAAAAGAGTACTTCCGAACCATGCGACCCAGCTTGACTCTCTCTTTTCCAATTTTGGCAGCCGCAGGTGCAGGAGTAAAATTATTAGGCTCCTTTCGAGTCCAAGTGTAAAAAGTGACTTTTGTTTTGTTTAAGTAGTGTTTAAGTGCAGCACTTAAATTTAAAATCAAAATACTAAAATACAAAAAAACAAAATAGGAACAAGCGTGGATTTAACGCCGCCGCAATCTTACCCTTAAACACAACTTAAAACGCAGACCACCACGACCTTTTCGCCATACTTATAGTCACACCACCATCATTTTGGTGACCTGACATACCGTATACCAACTTCATTCTCGCTAGAAGCGTCCACGGCAGCCTGCGTCAAATTAAAATATGTAAGCGCTTTACAAACACCGGAGATTTTTTTTGTAAGAAAAACTCACTCATAAGTGAATCACCCCCCTGTAAGATCAAGGTCAACGGTGAGTTTTTTTTTCTTCTCTTCTTCAATTAAACATTTGAGCGAACTATCAACTTTGATAGGCAGTTATCATGTAAGTTGGTTACAATATATGTCAATAATGCCAAATCCTAAGAGTATGTAATGAAAAGTGTAATTATAAAATTTATGGCATAACCGACTGGTGGTGTAATGTAAGAAAGGTAGTTTACTTATCGGCGCAAATTTTTATGATTGTTTCCAGAGAAACACAATTCATAATTATTCTTGGCACATACATCGGGCTATGCTATTTAAATAAAACGATACATATAAGAGCTTTAAATTTGTATAACATTAAATTGCTTAATATCAATATAGGGTTAAAATAAGGTACATAGAAGTAATGAAGAAAATATTAATAAGGGAAAGTTAACAAACATAATAGATACATATAATTATCTGATATATTTATATTTAATGAACATTTTCGCACCTTTGATATATGATACGTGGTATAAGTACTATACCAGGTTTTTTTATACCCTATCCTAAGGGTATATTAATTTTGACACATAGTTTGTAACACCCCTTAATATTCGTCGGAGACCCACAAAAGTATATATATTTATGATCAGTACCAAATCCTAAGACTATTTAGCAATGTCCGTCCGTCCGTCCGTCCGTCCGTCCGTCCGTCCGCATCAACTTTTGAGGCCTTTAAATTTATGCTAGGAAGCTAAAATTTAGAGCATATACTCCTTAGGGTCCCGAAATGGTAAAGTGTTAAAAGTTTTTAAATCCGCCCACTGCCACGCCCACAATTTAGAAAAAACCGTTTTAAGGCTTAAGTTAGAGAGATAAAGTTGTAAAACCTATGTATGTGATATGTAGGTACTGCCTACCTTTATAAATTTGTCGTATAAAGTTTTTTGCCACGCCTACTTTTTGTGGGCGTTTTTCACTAAAATGCTGTTTTCTTTGAAAATTTTCATAGAAATCGAAAAAAAATGTTTAACAATATATTTAGCCAATATTTTTTCCAATATATCGCCCATACAAAGTTTTTGGCCACGCCCACTTTTTGGGGGCGTTTTTTAAAAAAAAAATATTTTTTTTTCTATAAATTTCACAGAATGAAATAAAATGCTATCTATCATCTTCCTTATGAATTTTTTTGTTGGGGTACATAGGGATAAGGATAGGGTATCATACTGTTCGCCCCAAGCGAACTGTAGCCTTTCCTTATGTTTTTATATATGTATCTATTTTTTTTCTTTTTTTGATTTAGTTTTAAGATATATTTGTTAAATAAAATATTAAAATTTTTAATACATGAGATATGAAAATCTTTCTTTCATATGTTCAAAGACACATATTCATATAAAATGATGTCATAATTTTAATAGTGCGTGGGTGGAGAAGCGGTTCAGTTGAAATGTTTAAGGTGACGACACTGTGAGCTTTTAACGAGCTCACTTTTGCATAAGGGGCCATTAGTAAAATACAGAGTGGAACAATGGCCAAGGATTCATTATACCACTTCATGGATAGTGGACAGTGGGTGGGTCACACTCATGAAGCCAAACAACACCTTAGGTATTCCCAAATTTTAGACACAAACGCGAACTCTATGAGCTGTACCAAGATGTGGATGTAGCCAAAAAGCCAAAACTCTTCGACAACATTGGATCGGCCACATCGAGCGAATGGACAATAATGCACCAGCTTTGAGGATTTTCAAATCCCAGCCCCCAGATTTGAGACGACAAAGAAGACCGAACCTCCGTTTCGAGGACCAAGACATCGCGGATGTCAGAGCACTTAGTCTGGATAACTGGAATCAGAGTGCCCGGGATAGAAAAGAATGAAAGGCTGCCGTGTCACAGGCAGGGACTCTTCGCGGGTCGGGTGCCCGTTAAGTAACTAAGTAAGTTTCTAGAATATATCCAACGAACTTACTACATTTAAATGGAGAAAATCCTGGACAGGCACATCAAAGACGGAGCCCTTCGCTCGAACTCTCTTCACAAAAATCAATATGCCTATCAACGACCCATGCTTTTCAGAATCTTACATCTATGATTGAAAAACCACTAATTGGCAAAGAGATTGGTTGGTTGTTTTCCGGACATCGAAGATGCTTCGATAATACTGATCACACCCAAATAACTGCAGAAGTATCCATAACAAAGGGGTACACAATACCGCATGTAAATGGATAAAGTGTATGCTAGCAGATATGAAAAGTAAAACCTTACTAGGCAGCACACAACTCAAAGTATTAGCTGCGAAAGGCTGTCCTGAAGGTAGCCTTCATCAAAAGAAGAAAACTGAAGGGTCTCAAAAATCCAGTACTCTTTGGTGGAACTATAGAGTTCTCCAGTGAAGTAAAATTTCTAGGAATAATCCTGGACCAGAAACTTACTTGAAACTCTCATATCAAAAAGACCATGGACAAAGCTAGAATAAGCTTTAGGAGTAAAAGTCGACTGGGCAAAAACTGGGGCCCAAACCCCAAATTACATTATGGATGTACACGGCAATCGCTAGACCTATCGCTGCATATACAGCACCATGTTGGTGGCAAAAAACAAAACAAAAATCTACAAATTGCAAAGACTAGCTTGCGTGTATACGTTGGGTGCTATGAGAACAAAGCCAACCGCAGTGCTTGAAGTCCTAAGCCTAAGCTAAGCTTCCCCCCCCCCACCGCCCTTTATCGTTTTATTCAGAAAAAAGCAGCGGTAAACGCCTACATGCTAGTCTCATCGGATGAAGGCAAGACTCGAATCCATCTAGACCTTGAACTAGGCCCAAATACATATAATAGAGCTCTGCATCAAAGAGAATTTAAACAGGATCGTCACTGACAAGCACATTTATATTCTATCTGACAATGAGAGTAAAGCGGCACTACTTCCTATTTGCGCCTTTGAAATCACTTATAAACTAGTTTGGGACTGTCTCTAACTACTCCAATAGAGTCAACATTTATCTGGGTGGCTGCGATGGGAATTAAAGGCGGATGAACTTGCCAGAAAAGTATCTGAGTCACCATTTACGATTCCTAGACCATTCTGTGGCGTGCACATCAGCTTCATTAAACTCCGCATCAAATACTGGCTACAAAAGAAATCACTAAATTACTGGAGGGAAACTGAAGGTAACAAACAGGCGCAACTATTTATACCATCCCCTTCTCCAAAAAGAACTACTTAACTACTCTTAACTATCCAGAGGGCAAATACACACAGTTAACGGATTCTATCGGGACACTGCAGAGTAAAAAAACACATATGTCACATATGTCGGGTGTGGTGGATCCAATAATTTAGATCTCCCCCAATTATGAACCTACAATTAAAGTTAGTCAATTTTCGAGAGTGGCTCGCGTCTTCACAGACACATTTCACTTGCCGGATGTAAGCCTTTTGTCAGTGTTATCCGTAAATTTCACTATTAAGCTGAAACAGCAACTGCCGCAGATATACGACGAGGACAGTTTGATTCTTGCGTTCGAGACGATTCAGATGAGCTCGGACAGTGGTTAGCTGAAAATGAAAAATGTTTTTTGAAAAGATACAGACAAATACTGACAGAGAAAAACAGACAACGTATAAAGGACTGCAGACTTAGATTTAGATAAATTATGTATATATAGAAATAAAGCGTTCTGTTTATGAAAAATGTTATTACATTAATATTTTAAGTACCTATATAAATAAAAGTAAATTTCATAATGCCATCATAGGTCAAGCATGACCATGAGTTTATGCAACAAACATCAAAAATGTACCCCTACTAGGGTTCCCAACCGCCGTCCTGTTCTACTTTGAATCAAAATGTCCTTTTGAACTCTTTTTTGCGTTTTGGGCAACAATTTCTAGTTCATCAATGTCTTCTACTTTGTTTATGCAATAAAGCGTTGATTATCCTTATGCGTTTGGTAAAGACAAACCTATAAAAGACGTAAACTGGGTCAGAGCTGTTTGTGAAATCTTAAGTAAATTTCATTAAAATTTCAAACTAAAATACATACCTTTTAGAAGCCTGCCTCTTTTCGTTGGGCTTTGTCCGATTTTTTATTTCAGCGAAACATCGAGGATTTATTTATTTATTTATTTATCTACAAGCTAAGGCTAACAGATTTAAGAAATAGTATTATAAAAATATTTAGAATATTTACAGAAAAAAAAGGAAACAAATAATAAAAATAAATTTCATAAATAAAGAAAAGGAAAAAAAAACCTAATCAGCATTAAAATTTAATATTAAGACAAGTTTAGTTTTGAACAAGTCTCTTGTCCAGGTTAATTCAATATTTTGACAAACTTCATTGAATTGTCTTATGCATCTACAGATGGGTTCATTATTACCATAGTTAGTTCTGTGGTATTGCTCGAAAAGCAAATCTTTGGAGCATAAAACTTTTGATGGCGCATAAAGTGGTATTTTGGAGAGTAAGGAAGGGCATTTAATGTGATAATTCAAAATATCCCTCACAAACGTTACATCATGCATACATCTTCTGGATTTCAGTGATTTAATACCAAGAAGAAAACAATGCGACTTATACGGGATAAAAGTCCATTTTATTTTATAAAATATAAATTTAGAAAAACGTCTTTGGACTTTTTCAATGCGTTCAGAGAAAGTCTTCAAGGCCGGGTTCCAGATAATATCGATCTAATTAGAGATATATACAAGGAAAGCAAAGCATGTGGGTCACAAAAATCAATACAATTTTGCTTAATGAAACCAACAAGTACTTGTGTGCTTGCTTCTCTTCGGATTTTTAGGATGCTTGATGAACTAGCACGTCGAACTATGTTTAAAAAATGATTCTTATATTAAATTCAAACATAAAAATTAAATTTTAAACCAATAGTATCTATTGAAAGACGCTTAACCCAGATCAATTGGCAAACGGCAGTTGATTTACCTTTTCTTTTTTACAAAGTCTTAGAATTCCTAATACAAAAAATGGAACATATAACGGCTATCGAGTCGCTTTACTTACGTTGATAAGTAGCACTAGTTTTTCACGGCTTAGAATCCAGAAACGCTAACCAAATCCACCGTGTGCTAATCGACACGAGGCAAACATCTTGGACGTGCACACTTACCGAGGGCCAAACGTCGAGTCTAACCAACTTCTTGCAACAGCTAGAATCAGAGCTCAACTATCCTACGAGAATAAGCTACGAACTGCTTAGAAGAAGACTTTTGAAGTTGGACGCCTCCAGCCAAGAGAATCTTCGGATGAATCCAGGTTCGAGATGACAAAGAATAAAGAATATCCGTTTTGAAGATCAATCCAGGGTGCTTGGTCTTATAAAAATTCTTATATAAGTGGGCAGATGGCAAAACCACTAAATTCAAATTTGGATGACCCTTTGGTGATAAATAACAAAGAATCAGACTTTTAACTAATTAATGAAATTTTGAACTGTGAAAATTTTTAATACTGTGTGCGAATAATATATTTTTTCTCCTGCGTTCGCCGCTTCATCTTAGCATTTGGAGTTCCCTTTATATCATTAAGTTCCCTCCGTCGGGTCGTGAGTAGATCTGAAGTTTGCGAAAGGTTTAATGAAATTCGTCAACCATTTCTAAAAAAATAATTTACAAACCTATATATCGATCTGTTGTTCATAAATTTCAAATACTGCCGACTTGAAGTAGCTTAGCTGCGCTGTGCAAAACATCAAACCAATATTCCGTAACAGTAGGAAAGCTTTGCTTGGATAATGTATTAATATAAATCAACAACTGTATATTATAACACAAAATTCAAACCTACCTACTGCGATAGAAATTCCGTCGCTCAGCTTCTATAAAAAACGAGCAATAATTATTTTCTTTAATATGAATTATGATATTTAAAATACTAACCTAAGTTCAAATGAAACCTGGGTTGAAAATTTCTTAGTCATTTATTTGCATAATATCTATGACTCTGACTCTGAGGTCATTTGATAAACTTGAATTAAATGCACTACGTCTGTTATCATACTCGAATTTTAACTGAAGACTTAACTTTAAAGCTGCTTCAGCAATACTGCCAGTTGATTATTTGTAAATGTGTGTCGGCAGTAGTCTTAAATAAAAATATGTTCAAGTAAGTGTATTATAACCTCAATCAAAATTTATTTGTTTAAGATTATAAACTTACCCCCAAAAACTCCAAAACTAGTATCTCTTTTTCATCAACGATAAGTTCCTTAATAAAATAGAATGTCCAGTCTGCCATCATTTCGAATTTCATTTCTATGTTCTTAAAAGCCCAGGGTTCTAATTGATCAAATGACATCGTTTCAATTGGTTTTTATTTCTATTTATAATATTTAAAGAAATATATAGAGACAAACGACTGTGGGACGCACAGCAGCAGGCTCCATACCAAAGTTCCTGAGTTATAAGGCCCCAAAAATAGTAACCATACCTCACTGACTTACTGAGAGATCATAAAAATTATGGAGCACTTCCAATCATCGTAGAACCTTGAAATTTTGCACAGTAATAGGGTTTGCTGAGAAACCACACGGAAAAATGTTACATATGTGGTTTTCCATACAGGGGGCGTGGCAGCCACCCACTTCTCTTATTAACTTATCATCAAAACTATGGAGCCCTTCCATACATCGTGGAACATTCAAACTTGCCACAGTAATAGGGTTACAGGGGCGTGGCAGCCGCTCACTTTTATTAACGCACCCTCAAAAAGTTTTGATTACATGAAGGTTGGATTTTAACAACAAACTAAAAAAAAAAATTTAAATATTATTTATTTTCCATTCAGGGACTTGGTAGCCGCCCCTTTTATTTAACTCAACCTTTAAAAGACTTACAATTATGATTTTTTACATGAGGGTTGGATTTTAAGAACAAACTCAGAAAAAATAACATATTGTTAATTTTCCATTTAGGGGGCGTGCTAGCCGCCCCTTTTCTTTAACCTTGCACGCAAAAGACTAAGAGCTATGAAATTTTACGTGGGGGAAGGATTTGAAGAACAGGCACAAAATTTGTGTATATTATGTATACGTTTTTAAAGTCGTGAAAATTGGGGCTGTGTGCACATGTGTTTTATATATATAAACATCTTCAAAATTCAAACTGGAAAACTTGCCAAGCATACAAATTTACCTAAATACTATTTGTGAATTTTTTAATAATTACAATACAAACTTGGATTTCTACAGGGCTTAACCCTGCATTAGAACCTTAGAACATTAATAAGAATTCTGAAAGTACACTGTCTCCTGCGGAAACAAGCAAGGAGTCCCGGATAATCGGACACAAATTTCTGCAGATACTGCACATATACTGTGTGAATGTTAGGCAATAGCGCGTAGTTAAAGAACATTTTTGGGGAAATACGTCTTTGAAAACTTAGAGGAAATAGCTGGCATGGACTTCTAGGGTCCTTAAGGTTTTACCACGGAAATTGTTTAGGCTTGGGTGTTTTCATAAACGTCAGACTAACAAAGGCCTGCGTTATCCATGTTCTTTAATGGAGATTCACGAACATAGTAACTTAGATGAACTCCAGTACAGAGTGTTCATAAACATCAATATGCCATCGATGCCGGGCAGATTGTGCAGCCATTATTTTTTGACTGCAAAAGAGCGCGATTCGAAGGAAACATTTCACATTACATTATCATTATTTCAAAAATACTTTTAACTGCATAAAATGTAAGTAGTTTTTGCAAATATTTTGTTATTACCTTTGCAATATATTTTAGCACCACTTTTGGTCGAGCGGTGGTTTTTGTTTCCCAAAAAATGTTTAACTCCTTTTCAATAAACTATGGATAGAATCTTTTAACCTATTTGTTCTGTATTTTGCATAGGAAAGAACTTACATTGAATGTAGATCCTAAAGTGGCTTTGAAACACATCACCGAGATACTTTTGAATTATGTTTTTAAAGATTGAATTTTTTGGATATTATTCGATATTTTCTAAGACTCTCAGAACGCTTTAAAGCTTCATTCCTCTTTTTTGTTCGAGAAATGTTTTTTGCAATTATTATTATATTTTTTTTTTTCGACAGTAACGTAAAGACCAAACTCCTAATTATTTGTTTCGCGGCCATTTCTGACGTTTATGAACACAATGTTAGATGACAATTGTACTAAAGTAGGCTTGCAGACATTATGCAGAGTGTGTGTGTTCACAAACGCACGAGAAAAGAAATGCGATTGTACTAGCGCAGATTTCCGGCGTTAATGAAAACAAAAATATTTTTGAATATATGGTCCAAATTTCAGCTTCCTAGCTTAATTTTAAAGGCCTAAAAAGTGCGTACGGACGAACGGACATTGCTAATTAGTCTTAGGATTTGGTCCTGATCATAAATATATATATTCTTTTACTGGTCTACGACGAATATTAAGAGGTGTTAAAAACTATGTGTCAAAATTAATATACCCTTAGGATAGGGTATAAAAAAGAATTGTTCCGTGTGTTCACAAGAAATTGATCGCAACTGTTCAACAAAAATAAATTGTGGTGATTGTAAGCACTTTTTTCACTATTGATGTGCAAATATCACTGAACAAGACGTGGAATATATGAGATCCAGTGGTGATCCCTATCGTTGTGAGAAATGTGGAGTTCTAAATCGTCGCTCATTGCATTTGCCTATCTCAGCCGCACAGACGCAAAACAACATTATTGCTCAGGTTTGCACCAAAAACAACAAAAATCTACCGGGTAGAGGCTGTGTGCAAACATCAGCAGCAGAGCCTAAGCCAAACAAGAACAAAACTAGTCTCTTCAAAATGAATTTAGTAACTGATTGCAAAATCACCAAATCAGTGAGGGCAGTGACAGTGGGGCGAATGTGAGGGCGAATGTACACTTCAAATAGTCTACGCAAAGCTGTCCAGTCTGGAGGAAGAAAATCATCGCTTTCTTCAACAGCTGAATGAGTTATGAACTGAAAATGGTGAACAAAAAGTCAATAATTTGGAGAGCAAACTCAATTGGAAACAACAGCAGGTTCTAAGTAAGTCTGTTGAAATTGTTGGTGTCAATGCCAATGAAGAGAACGCTCTATGTAAAGCCAAGCTAATTTTCAACAAAGCTAATTTTCATCGATGTCTCCGACTGTGAAATAGAGAAATGCTACATTAAGAAAAACTTATAAATCAATGTCGATCATCTGCGTAAAATTCTCTGACCTAACTACGAAGCAACGAATTATGACTGCAAGGAGGATTAACAAAAAAAATCTTAACACACAAGTAACTGACATTAATGAGAGCTCAAAAAAAAGAAGTGGCGACAACAAAAAGACACTGTCTCCTTGAAGGCGAAAGAAGCAATTAAAAGTAAAGGCGTAAAATATGTATGGTACAAAGTTAATCAAATTCTTGTGGAAAAGTCATTTCAATCAAGTCATTTAATGATCTTGCACTTATCTAGTGCTTTTTCAATAGTTTGCATTCAAATATTCATATGCAAGCAGAATTCCAAAATGATTTTATAGATGACTTTTCTTTTCCCAATCTAAATACATACTTAGTTCCAATTCTAATAATATTTTTAATAATTATAATGATAACCTTTTTTTGTTCACCAGAATGTCAGAAGTTTAAGAGAAAACTTTTCGGCTCTTGTCACACAAATTGATTGTGTTTGTCTCTGAAATCTGGATCTATGGCTTTGAAGTAAATGGTTATGGATATTCCTGGACATAATTTTTGCTAACACTAATGAAAACTACGAGGCAGGTGGTGTTGGTTTTCATTTTGTAAAAAATGTATACAAGATTCCATATATTTTGTATCTTGATTTGTTTAGTGCTGACGTTATTAAAGTTTCCATTGAAATTAACAATGTTGTGTTTGTCTATAGACTGCATTTGTTTATTGTTGTGTTGTTCTTACGTAAATTTTCTGATCTCTTGGATAAGGAAAAGTCCAATAATTTGTTTATTTTAGGGGAAATCAATCATAATATTTTGGAAAATACTGAGACGGTTTCCAGTTATTATTGGCATTATTGGCTTCACATGGCCTAGCTTGTTTCATAAATGATCGTACCAGGCCTGTATCATGTAAATGCTTAGACCACATCTACGGACGTTCTTTTAATGTGTCTCTAACGAATTGTAAAAAATGTGTACTAGATTTGATGATAACTTATCATTCTATGACAGGACTTTTAATTGATGTTTAAAAAAGCAAACATAATAATAATTCAAAATATTCGAGGAAGTTAATGAAAATGAACTTTAATATGCTCAAAAATAATTGACTATAAGTTTTGGGAAGATGTTTATGCATGTAGTTATGCTTCAACATCCTTTGCAATTTTTATGGAATTCCTTAAGAATCAAATTATGGGTTGTTACTCAAAAAAAGTGGCTAAACGACTTAAGCCGTGGATCTCTATGTATTTATTAAATAAAGTTAAAACGAAAAACAAACTAAGACTGAAATTTAATAAATACCCCAGAAGTTTGAGCTTAAGAAAAAAATACAAGATATTGTGCGCTGAACTAAAAAAAGGAGATTCCAATTTTTCGTGATAAATTCATAGTTTAACTTTGCGAATGGAAATTTAAAATATGAATGGAAGATTGTAAATAGTATCCTTAATAACTCACCCAAGAAACCTACTATTATTCGTGTCAATGATTGCGATGTATCTGATAAACTCCTTATTGCTAATGAATTTAGCATCTATTTGACTGGTATAGCTTAAGGCCTACAACCATCTCCACCGTTCTCTTTGTTCCTCCAATCTGAGAATTGCTGAGCAGTTTCAAGAAAACAGCTTTGTCTGACAGCCTATAACACCTCTTGAAGTTTTAACAGTAATTGGTACCTTAAATAAATCGAGCTCGTGTGGTTCGGGTCGTATTTCAAATTTTATTGTTGAAAGAATTGCGTATGCTATTCTGAATGTGTTAGTTGATATTTTCAACCGCTGTGTTTTTTCTGGTGCCTTTCCTGAAGTACTCAAATGTGCAGATGTTGTACCTTTGTTTAAAAAGGTTTCCGCTTCGGAGATCTCTAATTATCGTCCCATTTCACTTCTAACTGTCTTCAGTAAAATGTATGAAAAACTTATAAAAAGTAGAATATTGAGTTTTCTAAATGCTAATGCATTTTTTAGCCCATTTCAATCCGGATTTTAGAAAGGGAAATCAACTGAAAATGCTCTTTTACAGTTTTGTTCTCAAATAATGTCTAATCTCGATGATAAAAATTGTACAGCTGGGTTGTTTATTTACATTACCTAGGCCTTCGATATAGTTGATCATAACTTCCTGTTCGAGAAATTTTAAAATTCTGGACTGGTTTAGACCTTATCTTGGTAACAGGTAGCAAAAAGTGAAGTTGGATGATATTAGGAGCGAAATTAGGTATTTTAACTTGGGTGCACCCCAAGTCTCAGTCTTAGGACATATTTTGTTTATAATTTACATTAACTCACTATTTTTTCTTAACTTTAAAGGTACACCAACTGCTTTTGCGGATGATGTTGGATTTTCATATGGATGTGATTGTGCTTTGGATCTTATTTCAGACATTAACTGGGATCTTAACCTGCTGAGAAACTGGTTCGTTGAACATAATTTGGTAATAAGTTCCAAAACTAATATTATGTTTTTTATGTAATTATCGGTCTAGTTGTCATTCTGCCTCCATATCAGAAGCATAATTTGTAGTAATAATTTTAATAGTTTTTTAATATATAGAAAAAGTAGATGAGTTTAAGTATCTGGGGCTTACCATTGATTCTAGAATGAACTTCTTGAAGCCTGTGGAAACTATATGGAAGTATTTTCGATGTACACTTCGACATGTTTTCCACTTGCGAAATAAATGTTCCAAAATACTTTAAAAAAATTTATTTCCGAAGGAATTTTTCATTCTAAGTTGCAGTATGCAATTACTTATTGGGGAGGTGCATAATTTAATAAAATAAAACCATTACTAATTTTATGCTAGATGGCATAGTTATCCCTTGTTTTGTGACTTTTTATTCTGTTTCATATTACCGCTTGTTTAAACAATAAGGACAATCACAACAATCAT
This sequence comes from Ferdinandea cuprea, assembly GCA_963576555.1. NCBI lineage: Eukaryota > Metazoa > Arthropoda > Insecta > Diptera > Syrphidae > Ferdinandea > Ferdinandea cuprea. The sequence continues at coordinate 28,385,185 of OY754962.1, forward strand.
AAAATGCTGGCTCTTTAACTTTAATTATGCTAATTTAGAATCATTTATTGCCGATTTCTTTATCTAATTACTGATATTTCGGTCTAATTTTTGTTAATTGCTTCTAATTGTATTTATACCATACCATATCAATACCATAATTCAAGTTTTGATTTCCATGCATAAATGCAAATGTAACTTAAGTAAATTTGAATTCGTTTTTATTTTTGTAGCTTTTTTATACTTTAATTTTGTTTTCACTAGGGTCACCCCAACCCAAAAAATTGTATCTTATAATGTTAAGCCTCTTGAAGTGGCATTCATCACTATTTTCTTATTCCAATTTGTAAAATACAGAATGTCTCATTATTTCTAATATATTGTCTTTGTACCATTGGTATCTCAATTTGTATAAATTTATAATAGATTTTCAAGAAATAAAATTAATTGTCTATCTATCTAATTATCGAAGTAAATTTTCATCGACAGTTTAACATCAACACACCGGAACGTTAGGTGTGGGAAATTAGAGACCCTAGGCTAGAGAGGTCCCATTCAGTCTGGTATACGGATGGCTCAAAAATGCCAACGGGAGTAAGAGCTGCTAAATTTCAGCTCCTCGAGGCCACATAACATCAATCTTCCAAGCAATCTTCCACGCCATCGAACTATGCGTAAGAGAATGCTTAAGACTTAAGTTCAACTTTGTTGTTGCAACTGTCTATTTATTCTAAAACAACTCAGCTCCCATAACAGAGTGACTCTATTCTGGGTCCCAAGACACGAAGGAATTCTTGGTAAGGAAGTGGCTGACGAAGTAGCACGTAAAAGCTCTGCATCACCTTTTATTGGCATAGAGCCCTACTGTGGACTACCTACCAGTAATATACAATTTGAACTCAATACATGGGAACACCAAATGCATATATTTTAATGGAACTCTATCCACGGATTACGCCATGCTAAAAAATATTGTGTAAGTCCAAACTGGATGACTGCTGATGGGCTATTGAGTGGGCTAATGAGTATAATAGGGAAAAGAAAGAACCCGAATGAAAAGCAATGCACTTTTTTGCGCTTAAAAAAATGCTGGTCAGTCCATTGAAACCTATAAACAACAAAAATTCTACTCAGACAGATCTGAATGTGGGGTTTCGATGGCGATGTGCATAGTGTGTGCCCTTGCTGTTTTAATTTAACGGACTTGAACTCGGGTGAAAGACAAAGAACTAGGATATTTTTCGGAATTAATAAAGCTAAGGGGAAGGGATACGGTGAAGTATACCATTCCTCGATATGGTTATTACAACGCCTTTTTCTGAAAATTAGGCCAACATAAAAAGCCAAACTTTCTTGTACGGGAGCAGACGACTCAAACCACACATTGTTCACCAAAGTCATGTGGAAGAAAGCATCAGCGTCATTACTTCAGAGAACATAATCGGAAAGATGCTGATGAGCCAAATTAACAGACAGCTGATATCAATATAAGACTTGCTTCTGATATAGCAAATTAATTGAGACGTCTTAAGCCTAAAACATATAAGTGTTACGAGGTGACGGCCTACCACTTGAAAGTAGTTCAATACTTTGCATACTTCTAGTTTTCTCAGCTGTTTGCAAATGAAGTTCAAGGTTCGAACAGACGACATCGTTCCAAAATTTAATTTTTCTCTCTATTATATCTGAAGAAATATATACAGATACCAACATTGAAAATATCTGGTTCGATTGCTTTCATTTCACATGCTCTAGCCCAGGCGTTCGAAATAAATATTCAATCAAATAAAGAAAACTTACCTTAAGAACATCAAATCTCTTGTACGCTGCATCGGAAGCTCACGAATTAACTTTTGAAAGTTGTCGAGTTAAAAATGCAAAATGCAAGCACATCTTCTTCGCAGCTGACTTTAGTTCGCGATTAGTTTTTAATAAGATCTGAACCATTTTCCATCTTTTAGTGAGTATAAAAATAAGTTTACAATTCACAAGTAAACAGATAGATACTGCATGTAAGTTTTACTAAAAAGATTATGATGCACAATTTTATCCTTAAGAAGTGTGAGAAGGCGATGTATTTATACCTTTATCCAACAAAGATGCATTCAAATTATCGAATCTAAACTTATAAATTAAATTTAAATGTAACAATTTTCAAAAATAAATTTGTCATATAAAGTTTTTTGCCACCCCTACTTTTTGTGGGCGTTTTTCACTAAAATGCTGTTTTCTTTGAAAATTTTCATAGAAATCGAAAAAAAATGTTTAACAATATATTTAGCCAATATTTTTTCCAATATATCGCCCATACAAAGTTTTTTTCCACGCCCACTTTTTGGGGGCGTTTTTTCAAAAAAATATTTTTTTTTCTATAAATTTTATAGAATGAAATAAAATGCTATCTATCATCTTCCTTATGAATTTTTTCTTTGGGGTACATAGGGATAAGGATAGGGTATCATACTGTTCGCACCAAGCGGACTGTAGCCTTTCCTTATGTTTTTATTTTGGAAACGCATAATTTCTTAGAAATTACCCTTTAAGCAACCAGCGAATTAATAATTAATTTTCACATTATTTCCAAACCTCATTTAAATTGGAGAGCTTGCACAAAAATTGAATTGTGTCCGTTAACCTTTAGACTGCACTTAAATTAACCGATTTATGAAGAAGAAGTCACGTATAACACATGTAGACAGGCACAAAACGAACTGTGAAAAATATTTTAATTAAACTTTTTAATACAAATTCCAAACTTTCATTTGTGTAAAATACATTTGCATCCAATTAATAAGGAGCTGTTGAGGAGAAGATGCTTCTAATAACACTGACTATTGCATGCGCTGCAATTGAATTATATAGTTATGCCTTATCTATCGATAGCTAACATATAAATGAGTTTGACTGTTCTCAAGAATGGATCATAATTAATTCATTTAAAAATGTGTATATCTGTTGAATGGGTGATTCGGGCAACATGACTGGAACTGAATCAATATGAATTGACATTTGGGTCACAAAGCAATTCCAATTTCCGTTAGTTATTTTATTATTTTAATTTGTGGAAATATTTCGTTTGTTTACTAGTTATATTGTTTATTTCATTTGACTGAATTAGGACTGGAATTAATTAATTTTATGATTCGATTTTTGGTTAGATTGAGACAGCTCTTGAACTCCGCATCCGCACACTCATTAAAGAAGTTCAACTGTAGCTGGATTGAATGACATAAAGAAAGTCAGGTCCTACTGACGGAAACTCATTTCCTGGGCTATACTGTAGTTCCCATGGCGTAACCGGTCCATACAGCACCTAAAGCATATAGCTTCTCCAACCACTGTGTGTGATATATATTTTGACACGAATGGAAATGACCTACATTTTAATGCCGGTTGCGAACGGAAATTTATGTTTGAATTGTTTTCTCATGACAGTTATACTCTTGGATGTTTGTTAGGCATATACATTAACACTTTTAGGTGGATCGGGTCGGATTTGAACCTGAGACCTGGCTTAGTGGCCACAGAGTATTTTATAGTATTCACGAATAGAAGCCATTGTATGGAGACTAGCGAGACCGATGAAGAATAAATAGTATATGTCCAATTAATTCGTTTCACCCGTTTAAAGCACCAGAAATAGATAATCTATTTTACGCGAGAAGAAATATCATATTTCAAATCTTACTTAATCTTACGGAATCCTAAACCTTAGTGGTGGTTGGTCAGAAGAAGACTTCTCAGGACCTAAACCTGTGATTAGTTATTGTGCTCTATGAGTCTTATTTGGGAAATGCAATCTCCGACGAACTTTCTCGTCAAGGTTCGGAAGAAATCTCTAGTACTGGGTCTCTTATAGGCACAATATTCGGTGACAAGACTCTTCGGCCAACAGACATACGATGCTAATTCAACGAATCTCTTTAAGAAGTCTGTGGAATTTTTGCTATCAGTAGCAAGAAAAGACTGCAGACGGGCCACCACACCTTGTTTTCCCTTCCTTTTATGAACTGACACTTGAAGAAGAGGCAATTGGTTAATGTTCAACCAAACGGTTGTAAAATATATTTAAATTTACTTAATTCATAGAAAAAAAATGTGTCGCGAACAAACACCCCCGTTAATGTAGAGAAAAAAATTCAGCAACCAAACAGTGACATTTTATTTCCGGCATTACCACTTACTCAATTGTAAACGCAAATTAAAAGTATGCACCACAGCTGAACCCACCTATTTTTTTGTATTCCCTTGAAAATCTCTGATTGATCCAATCCAACAGCCACAACTACAAACAGAAGCATATATGAGTACGTTATCTTGCGCATGACCTACGCATACCACTTAAATATCCAATGAGATTGTAGCTACGCAACCTCTGATTATTATTTATCCACGCAATTTAAAATGAAGGTTTTGTGAGAGCGAAAATTCGTTTGTAATTTCAAATAAAATGGGATTGCATAATTGTATGTACGACTATAAGCTTCGTAAACAATTATGGAGGATACTATAGTTTCCGAGGCGATAAGATTTGAAGATGCAACTTTATAGATCACAACGAAATAATCACAAGTTAATATGTAACAACAGTCTCGTTTTCGCCTAGTTTAGGAGATATCAGGGTTTGTAAATATAATTTTTGGTATGAAATCTCTATGACATGACGTCACTTTTTTGCCAATATATTTACGTTTATTAAGGAGTTCAATCACGAATATTTTTCACCAAAAAAATAAGGAATACTTTTAGGAGTTTATCTTAAATTGTGTTGGGAAAGAAGACTAATTTGAAGTTATTTTTTTTGCATATGCATTCTGTTGGCCACCAAGCCACGTAGCGGCTCCCTGAGCACCTGCATGTGAGGCCGAAGGCCGTTCGATAGCAGTCGAGGAGACAGGCCAGAGTTGAAATCCCATTTTCCCGCGAAGAGGGTCACCCAGGTACTGTTTAGCTAATTAGAAATCATCCAAATTTAGTTTGCATTCAGTTTCTAACTTCTACCATTATGTGCTAACCGCAATACACTACGAAAAGATATAGTTATAGTTAAAGAAATTAAGAAACTAAATTATAATAGAATACAAATGAGAGATTATTAATTCCTAATAGCACACCTTACTTTTAATGGTGGAAAATATTGTTGTTCGAACTCCTTAATAAATATATGTAATGGTTTTTGATTTTTAAGTGAAAATATTGGCAAAAAAGTGACGTCATCTCATAGAGATTTTCATTTCATTTCATCGATTTTCAAACCCTGATATCTTCTAAACAAGGCGAAAACGCGACTGTTGTTGCATATTAACTTGTGATTATTTCGTTGAGATCTATAAAGTTGCATCTTCAAATCTTGTCGCCTCGGAAACTATAGTACTACCCAATTATAAGTTAAGGAAAGCAAAAAAGCAAGCGAAAAGCAGGACTTCACAAGGCCTTGGCAAAGTCAGGAAAAGTGCCAACTTCTGTGAAGAAACCAGATGGTAGCTTTAGGAATGACGAGCAGTATTGCTCTTAGAAACAAACATCTCGGGAAACGTAGCAGAGACTACTGAAACACAATCAATCCGTAAAGATCTCGGAAGGAAGACAGCATTAGCTATCTGCTTTAGGTCTTAAGTCCTTTCAACGATTCCTAAAAGAAAATTAGTTAACACAATAGTATCCATGGAGACGTATGAGCTGCTGTGCAGGAATCCAGCATATACAACCAAACGATGTATACAAGAAAGAGTTCTATACCACTTTATATAAAGCTCTTAAGCTGTGTGCTAAAGTTCGGAATAACCTCTATGACATGACACAAAAAGAATTTGAAGTAATCCAAAGATAGGAAAAAAACTGAAATTGGAGAACATCCGGATACCAAACTCCTTGGGGCACTTCCGAGCACTCAAATTAAACTTTGAGTTTAAAAATTAAAAATATAACCTGTGTTATGAAATACATAAATTATAAATATACATATTTTAGCTATTACAACCGATTATCGAAGAGGGCTGATTAATACCTCACAGTCGACAAATAATATTTATAAAAAAAGCCCTATAGAGGAGAAAAAAAATATATTCTACCATTTTTCTACTGAAACTATTTTTCGAATGGAAAAAATAATTTCAATTTAGCAAAAATATTTCATATATTAAAATATCAACAAAACATAATTAATATACATAAAAAAAAAACATAAAGAAATTATGCGACAACTCCGCTGCTATTTGTAATTTTTCTGGGTGATTAGGTTGAATACCTGCTTCTGGCGGAGTCCCCAAAGTGCCTTCAAAAGAAAATCAATAGGTTAGAAACATATTAAAAAGTCTACCAAAAAACCTATATCTCTAAATATCCAGCATAGCTAAAACTAAATGCCGATTACATTATTAGAGTGCTGCATATGGATCAACGAAGGCTTTCGAAGAGTATTCTGCAGTATGCAGTATCCGGCAGAAGACAATTTTCGTCAAGAATTAGAATCCGTTAGCTGCGGAATATGGAATAATACCTTCTTAGTCGAAAAGAAGCTGTATGAAGTAATTGTGAATTTGTATAAAAACTATTTTTATTTTTACTAAACTGCTAGTCCTTTACAACCGGTAATTGAGGTCAAAATTTGGTGAAAGACTACAAGTCTAGAACAGCCAAATTCTCCATCAACTTTGGCACTACACTTTTATTTACAGGAAACAAATCAGGCACCCCCGTCCCAAACTAAAGCAAAATTTTTACTTTAGAAACAAATTATAATTGCCTCCACGAGAAATTGAAGCTGGAGCTGTTTCAAGGCTTGCCTCGGCTTGGGGTTAATACGAAAAACAGTTTCTCCCATCCAATGGAACCATTCAATAACCTACTTGACCTAACCCGTCTGAATTAACAAACAAATAGTTGATTTTTTCTAATGACTAAACTTTTTTTTATTACAGATTAATGTTTGCTGTATTACGTCATTCTTGGTATCGGATTTATTCAGCTTTCGTAAGAATCCGCTTGGATATACCAGCTATGCATGATTAGTACAAAAATGCTTGTTGTCCTTGCTAAGGAACAAAATTGTTATAATATTGAGGGTGTCTTTGCGTCGGCTTTTTATAGTTTTTATTTTCTGTGTGTGTAACTTTGAAGCTTTCAGTTTTGTTTGAGTTTTTATCCTCTAAATTTTATCTAATGTATTTTATATCGTCTCCCTCATGCCATAAATTTAACAATGTTTCAGCACTCAAGCCAACATTTTCATTTCTGCACATTTATGTTTCGAGCCTAAGGAGGATAAAATATATTTTTATTTTGTGTTAAAGAGAAAGTGTTAAAAAAATGCATTAAAAAACCGAAGCTTTGATATATTCTGTTCTGAAAATTAAATAGAATTGTATTTTAATACTTAATTTTAAAAATAACGAAAGTAAATTTTGAATTTGTTTGCAATTTATGAATAAATAAATTTTTATGGTAAAAATGAAGAAGTAATGGTTTTGTTCTTGATTGGGGATATTTGTCTTTACTGCTTGGGCTAAAAATTTGCTATTTGTTTTAATAAAATTGTATCTTAACTTTGCAGTTAGTAAGTGGTTTCTTCCCCATAAAAGAATATTCCAATGTACACACAAAATTCAAATATGTCTTGCAAAAATCCTCAGTGTTTACCATCTGAAATGTGAGGTCAATCATTAAAATCGATTAGACCATTCGCCTGTAATTCAAATTGCAAGAACGCTTTCTTTGATACAAATCGCCCTATCGGTATGATACCCTATCCGTATCCCTTCCAATGAAAAAGACATAAAAAACACCTTGGATTACATTTTATTTGGTTTTTTTTTTTATAAAATCATGTAAACAGGTTTTTTGAAAAGAAAAAAAATTGGGCGATGCCCCCGAAAAGTAGGGGCGGAAAAAAACTTAGTATTGCAAATTTATAATAAGGAGGTCATATATATTTTGTGAAGGTTTAAGAGCCTTATTCCATCAATTTTAGGCTTAAAACAATTTTTTAATACCTTTAATTTGAAGTCCTAAAAATTGGTGACGGACGGACGGACATTGCTAAAAAGTCTTAGATTTTCATGCTGATCGATGAAAATTAAGGGGTGTTACAAAGTATGTGTCAAAATTAAGCCCTTAGTGCCTGGCTACACGTTCATGGGAATGAAAGTCAAGTCGTGGCTACACACACAAAAAAGTCTCACAAGAATGAAAGAAATTTTAATACCGGGAACGCTGAAATCTGAAACAAAACAAAATTTCTCTTTAAAAATCGAATACTTTTTTTCTCTCTAGTACCTGGGGCCGAGTTACCGCATCAGTTAATGAGTGAGTAACTTCTATACGTTACTGAATTATCTCGGTTTGGCATTACTGCTTCAGTTATCGGGCATGGTATCGAGTATCGACATTAATTGTTTGACATTTCGTAGTCAGTTATCGTGTGTTTTTTCATACGTCAGCTCTGGAGGTGTCGTATGGTGGTAAAATGGCAGAAAAAGTGTAAGTTTAATTATTTTTTTGTAAAAATGTTCTAAAAATACAAATTTAAATTATTACAGAATAAATTTAAACAAAATAAATGCAAGCCATGGCGGTGTACCCGATTTGACCAAAAACGTATTGCCAAACTCTGCTCAAGGAAAAGCAACATGCAACAGATTATGGGAAGAATTTCCCAGAAGAATCGGACGACGAAAATAATAATAACATATCTAGTTAGTAAAATTTATAAAGTTTTTAACCGTTTTTATTCAAAGCACAACTCACAATTTCGCATAAAAAAGCGAATGACAGAACACAAAATGACAGTATACTGGTATAAAATTGAATGTACTAGAGTTTTCCTAGTACAATCACAAACTGCGCTCGATACGTGATGCTTCGTATGACATAATCCCAATGTGCTTATTCGATAGTTCAGTAACGTATAGAAGTTACTCACTCGTTAACTGATGCGGATTTCTGGCAAAAGTGATATGGTTTGGAACCGAAGCGTTCATGCCCACGCCGAGAATTCAAATCGAAAGAGGATTTTCGGTGGATTCCTGGTACAATCTACCCTTTTCTTTCTGACTCTACCTGTTTCGTGCGACATGACGATCATTCCCATGAACGTGTAGCCAGGCACTTGAGGATCATTCACTTGAGAGCGAAATGCGAACAAGAGAATATTAGTAAATTCGGACATTTCATTCACATGACAATTTTTTGTGGTAGAAGGTACTCGCGAATCTGAGTTGTAAATGTTAGTAGCAAGATGTGTTAATTTTAAGGTTATGTCCGAACGAATTTTTTATTTGTGGATCGCGACTGTTTTATGTGGATTGTGAATAAAGTGTGACAGTTCGCGGCAAGAATTTTTCAATTCGCGGTAAAATTGTTATACTCTTAAATTTACCTGATTAAATCAATTTAGACTGAGTTTTTTTTAGATAAGATGTTTGATCAACTAAATGTAATGATTTTGTGGTAGAACCAATAGAAATTTTCAATTCATTAATGCGTCCAAATTGATTAGTTCGCAATTCGCCTATTAGCAATTCGCACTCATGTATAAATACACAGCGAATTCCCCACGCAAACTAGCTCCTTACGATAGGCCAAGACAAATTCTAACGAAACGTACACCCTGTGTGTATGCAAAAAAATAAATGGCACATGAATTAAACACACATTAGCCTCCTATCATACCAAGAAAACCTCTTTGCATGTTTCATTGTGAAACATGGCATGTGTCGAATACTTACGTTTATGGAAAAGCGAAAGAACAAGTAAATTACAATTTTAAGTTCCAACTACTCTGCTGTGTTGAGAAGTTAGCAATTCAATACAACATCAATAAATAAAATCACAACGATATACAAAACATAAAAACATTTATTAAAGGTGATCATTAACACAAATATATATAGTTAATACAGTTCTTAAATATTTCACAAACTGCAGTATATTTCATGTAATTTTATTGATTTATATCCCAATTGCATGTAGTTTTAAATCTATAAATGTTAATACATTTTTTATGTTTGCCTCGAGATGATAGGTCTAATAAAATCTTTATGTTTGCATCAATGATATATTTTCATTGTTAGCCACAATATATATATATATATATATATATATATATTAAAGTAACATGTTGCTTAACAAGTTATCTTAAAAATATATATATGTCTGTAAACGAAAAAAAGAAAAATTACATGTTGCATTTTCTGCAACCCGTTTCTAATTAAAAACATACAAAATTATTTCTTATTACAGTGTGTTTTATATATTTTTGTGGTTTCTACTTTGTTTAATTTTCTTTTTCACAGGTCTTGGCTTTTGAATATATGTAAATAGTTTATTGATTTTTTTTAAATGTAATTGTTCGTTTACGTTATACATTCACAGCATTTTTTTGTTTGAAATACAGTTTATATGTATACAAAAAATACAATTATCCTCAAATCTATGTATTAAAATATATATATAGAATTGTTTTTATATATTAATAATTGATACAAAAAAAATATGTAATTTTTTAAACGAAAAAAAGTGTTTAAATAATAACATTAATGAATTGAGTGGAGTTGAACAAACGATCTTCAAAATGCGTTGTTATTATAGGGACTTTTTTCATAGTTGCACAGCGATTCGTCAAGAAGTTAAATGTAAATCGGCGATTTACGAAACACTGATCTGGAAAAATAAGGAGAATTTAGTTGTTAAGAAAGCTGCATAAAAGTGTTCATATCTGCGACTGAAGCAGTTCTCACTGTTTATTTTAAACGATGTGTAAGGCGAATTTAGCTGATAAAAAAGCTGCATAAAAGTGTTCATGTTTGTGACTGAATTTCTCGCTGTTTTTTTTTCGTTTTATACGACGTTTAAGGGAATCTACCTATCAGCTTAACTTTATTTGTTTTGAAATAATTCATATCTCCAGCTCATAATGTTAAAATATGGAAAAAGCTTTGCAAATTATTGTGACTTTTGTGAAAGGAACACTAAAGGGCACCCTTGTAGTTTCATGTCATTCCATTTCATTTCTTTGTTCTGAGAGTTGTAGTTGGCCTAGGCGAAGTATAAGGCTGTTACATCCAGAATGATCGAAGAATAATATTAAAGAACTAAGAACCAGTTCATTATTGTCTTTTCTTGTGAGTATAGTCATTGGGTAGTCTTAACCTAACTCTTAAGCGTATTGTGCATTTTATTATTCTGGAGGGCTCCATAAGCACCATTCACAAAAAAGGCGGTTCTTCGCCTTGCAAGAGCTTTTGAGGCACATATCTTGTGAATGTCGTATAGCGGATCTACGATCAACAAGCGGTTCAAATAGTAGAAATGAAAGGTGTCAACAAAGAAGGCACTATCTTGAACAGATCAGTTCAGCTACTGAGATATTGCACGACTTTGATATTATCGGATGCACTCAGCGCATACGAACGCATCAGAAAATGGAGTCAACTGGGACAAAGATCAGGGTGTGAACTAGAAAACAAGCTACAAATAGTTACTACATCAGCAAATTCTCAGCAACCTGAGAATTTTCAAATTTCGTAAAAAAGGCAACATATTCTGCAACAGCGTCAATCGCTCAAAATCGTAATCAGTTGTCTATTTTGTTTCAATCATTACCAAGCTGAAAAAAAAAATTATATCAGAATCACAAAATTATCGTTATTATTTGGTAAAGTGTCTTAAGTGTCGGAAGTATCAGGGTAAATCAAGACTGTAACACATGAAAGTGGTTTAATATTTACTCAAGACAAGTGCCATTGCGAGAGACACACTGCATTGATTCAACTATTGCGAATTCACGGAATTGAAAAGCCAATAAACATAGAAGAGTCTGATTAAATAGCGCTAAAACTATATTTTACTATTCAAAGAAAGTAAACTGAGGATCGTAAGTTTAGCCTGTACAAATCGACCGACATTAGACATTTACCCATTGGACCACCTCAGCGGCATATCTTGCCATAAGGAGTATGAAGTAGTTCGCTGAACTTGCGGCATCATGCTACCCAATCAGGTCACATCATGAGAATGTCAGTAACAAAGATGCCGAGAAGAACCAATAGCAAAGATGTAGTGGGTTTCACCCACCATCAGCACGAAGAGAAAGGGAAGAACATAAAACAAATTTGGTTCGAAAGTTTTATCAAGGTTAAAAAACAGAGACCTTTAGAGATGAGTGAGGAAACCGTGTGGTGGAGTCACAATCGGTGCTGGGGACATGGAAACACAAATTCTGCAAACTGATAAATGGTAAAGAACACAAAAATTCGCTGTCAGATAGAGCACCATTAAGCATTGATGATGAAAGCCGGGGCACATGACCCCCAGAATCATCAAAATTGCTGATATAATGTGTTAAGACGAAGGTGAATATGGTTAGAATTTTAAACGCATACTTAACCGCAGCCCACAAGTCGCCGAATTACAAACCATTATCAGATACCAGAACACCACACGCAGTGATTTTAAGTTCTATGCTGATCGCTTTATACGTTTGGTTATCGAAAAGAGCGTCAACCAATTGCCATATTACGATTGTTTTGTGGACGACACTCATGTTGCCAAGTGCTCCTACTCTCTAACCATTTCTGTACCATGAATTTTAATTTCCAGAGATGAAAATCATTGCGTCAGAGCTGTATCCTAGCTTCCAAACATGTTGGACCAAATACTTCGGTAGTCACGATCTGTCTTTGCCTCTCTACCCAAAACTAAAAGCCTTAAGATCTTCTAGAAGTGCTTATCTCCCTCCTTTCTTCCAAGTTGCTTCTAAATAGTTATAAATCGCTTCCCGTTTCAATTGGTTTCTCTTTTTAGCCTTTTATATTACTTCTGATATATGCTTGTGGCGGTTTTAATTAGTAGAAAATAAAATAATGTAAAAATTGAAATGATTCAAGAATTTATTTTCGCTGATTAGGTGTTTGAAATGAAGTTATCTTTGGCTGAATTCTGTTTAAAGAAAACCAGTTGAGATTTAGAAAACCCGGCACCCAAAGTCCGAATGACAGTTTACGTTTGTCGGAATAAGACTGTTAACGAAGCTATATGTTTCAGAAGTACGCTTTCTTAATCGTCCAGGGTATGATCTGACAACACATTCTAACTATAAAAAGAAAAGTATTTGTTAATTATACAAACACCGTTTATTCTAAAACAGACTCTATATCAAATAGCCCAATTGTAAGCAAACGTCCTGAGAACACTGGCATAAAATGAAAACGATCAACTGACGTCGTTTGGATGATTCTTTAGAAGATATGAAAGAGGTAAAAATGCCGAAACGATGTTGTCCGAGAGTTTAACTTGTAACGCGAAAATGTTCTAGTAAACAAATTAACAGAAGAATTGTTTAGAGTACTGAAGGTATTTAAATGTAAAATAAAAAAACTTGTTACGCATTTTGAGTACGTGTTTATAAAATCAAAAAATTAATTTGTTTTCCAGATTTTATAAACACGTACTCAAAATGCGTAACAAGTTTTTTTATTTTACATCTTTAATTCTATCGATGCTTGTGCATTTAAAGTGTTTATGTTTACATTATTGTATATATATATATATATATATATAAATTGTATAAATCTTTGCATTTTATGCTTAATACAATTATATTTTTTTGAAATTCGTTAGACAACAAGGCAATAATGTAAACATAAACACTTTAAATGCACAAGCATCGATAGAATTAAAGAAACACTTATAATACATACACTGTTGCTGCATCGTTATTTATTCATTGGTTTATCTCCGATGTTTTTTTTTCGTTGTTATATTTTATAGATTAGTCTTCTTCATATAAAATCGCTGTTTAATACTTTGTGTAGCTGGGGGTGGAAATTAAAAATAGAATTAACAATGAACGTAATTTTACGAGAAGAGGTAGGAGGTTGGGGATGTTAGAGAAGAAATGGAAAAGGATCTCACATCTTTTAAGTGGAAATTAACGTCATAAAGATGAAATGGCTGCCAGGAATAAAACAACACTACTATTTTCTACAATCTACCAAAACTCATCATATCCAAACGCTAGTTATTATAGCTTTAGTTGAGAATCAGCAATTACTACATAAAACCTCTGTCCCTACTCTAGTATTTGGACCGGAATCGTTGCGGAGTTCTTTCGAATAGCAGAGTTCCTCATTTGCTCAACCCTGAAGTTCTTACTTAAACTGCATAGAAAATTTATCGAACATAGAATTTTAAGTAAGAAAATCATTTGTAGGGAGTAAGGCTTTTTTTATTATTAGTTTGGAGCCATGTATCATTTTGCTGGGTAAATAAAATCACATGGAATTACTAACACTTTTTGTTGTGTGGATTAAAGCTAGCTAATGTACAGGACGCTGATAACCAATGCAGATTCTGGCAATCTCGTCATAGCAGAGGTAAATAGGGTCTGCCCGAAAGGTGGTGTGGGTAGACTATCGTCTTACGGCCTTCAATCTTCCTGGAAACTGCACTCAAGCTTATGCGCATGTTCTCGCCGTTCTTTCTATCGGTTCAAACCTAGGGGCCGTCCTGATTTGATCGATGTTTGGTGCACTAGAAATGGGCTTTCAGTGAATCCTCTTCAAAACCACAGTTTTTTTCTTTACGAGAAGGAGGAAGGTCACTGGACTTAAAAAACAGAGAAGAGGTCCATTTTAACAACTATATACGACGTCCGTAACGTTTTACTTGTATCCATGGCCTTATTAGGCGCAAGAAATTAGCAACCATAGTAACTGACTCACAGGCAGGTGATCACAACTCTGAGGCATCACAAACATCGCATTGCAACCCTATATATCAGAATACGAACAAATTTAAAATTTCAATTTATGTCAAGAAAGATTCACCTTGATATTGATAGTTTAGTGGTAGTTAAAGAAACCTGACGTCTGAAGGTTGTGTTTGACCATCTGGTGACGGCGGCCGCGGATGTCTTGGATTTGGCATTGGCTCGTTCATTATTAAATTGATTCAGTTGGGTTGTTGTAGAATGTTGCACCTTTTTTTTTATACACATATAATTTCCACGTGCAAAGGGATTGTTGGCACCCTTATAATGTTATAGTAACACAGCACGGGCATTAAGGAAATAAAAGTTTAAAAGAAACGATGAGGAAACGATGAGAAACCGATGCACATTGATTTTAAATATTTGTAAATTGTAATGGTCAGGAAAAACAGAGTGAGATAGAGCATTCCACATTCGTGTTGTACGTCAGAGGAACAAATCTTTAAATTTCACAGTTCGAATATAGGCTTTAGGGTGAACTGATGAGCATTCCTGGCGTGGCGAGTATTATGGTTGAAGGGGAAGAATGCAACTGGCTATTTCGTTTGAGCACTTGTTTTGGTAGTATCGATAGAACAACGATAGGCGGGAGACATTACGACGATGACTAAGAGGGCCAAGCGAATTTGCAATATCTCGGTCGTCAATAAGTTTTATCGCGCGTTTTTGAATTCTGTTAAGTAGCTCCAAATATGTAATTGGTGCACCGGACCAGATATGAGCGTTGCACTCAAGTTTTAGGCGAATAAATGCCTTGTAGATTCTATCCAGGTCAGAATGGGTAAAATATTTCTTGCAACGCTTTAGGAAGCGTAGACACTTCGCAGCGTTCTTGGCGACGTTGAATATGTGGTCATTCTAACGAAGGTTGTCATTAACACACATACCGAGAATGGAAAGACTTTCGGATTCAGCGATGCAAGTGCCATTCATGGATAATGGCAGAGTATTGAGTCTCCGCCAAAGATTCAGCTATCTTTTGGTTTGGCTGTATTAAAGTAAAGCTAGACGTACTGATGACTGATCTTTTTTTTTAAACAACACTTTTCGAAATTAAGTCATTAGCTAAATATTTCGCTACAAACATCAAACTATCCGTATTGGATTTGGCCGGGGAAGATGGTTCTGCTGCAACTGCAACGGCAGAATCGCGCGCCAAGCCCGTCGTTGGCGCGGTTCTCCAAACAGTTTCGGCTCTTTGAAGTGTTGCAAAGATATCCTTAGCAAAAAAATCATCTGGTAGTACCATTCCGACAGGGCTTATATTAGTACTGCTAAATGCATCTACATTTGCAGGATGGATAGGAGAAACTTTAGATTTAGCTTCACTGAATTGCTTTGATTTGTAACGCAATTATGCAGGGAATTCGCTTGTTCGTATTTTTTGTATTGCCGCCAGAGTAGTAGAGGAACAACTGAGAAATTTAAGCGAAGCAATATCAGCATTGCTTAGACTAGGATATGGTGGTTTCCACTGTCAATACTCCTGTTGGAATGTGAGCTTACATACGTATCACAGCTTTGATTTGTGGCATGAACGACGTCCTCGTTACAGTCCGTCATTAGATCAATTATATCGGTTTCCTTACTATTGTCTTGAGCATTGAGTTGATGCATGCGTTGACACCCGATATCCAACCCTTCCAAAGTTTTGTATTGAACAAAGCTGAGAGCCGCAAACATTTAAATTGATTGAGTTGAATATGGAATTCATAAGTTGGTCACAAAGTGGACTCTGAGACAGAAAAGAATTCAAAACTTGGCCTTTCTCGCGCAAAGTAGTCCAACTCACCAACCGTGTGCCGACAAATGCATTAAACCAATACTTTGCAATTTTAAAGATTATGTAGTGAATTACTGTTTGATAAGTGGTCAAGAATGCTTTTAAAAGCGTTTCATTTGCATTCAAAGTAATGTAAAAAGTGCTACAAAACTTGATCCCAGCTCTTTGAAAACGCTATTCGAATAGGATTTGATGGGTTAATTCATGACCCCTTTTATTAAATCCATAAATATTTCCTCTGTGAATTGAATGACAGAGGTTTACTTTTTGGCACCTGACGAAAACACCTCCAAAAAATCTTTACCAGTTTCTACGAACATCGAGTAAATATTGATTAAAAATTACATCATTAAACACACCATCGCTCACTTTGACAGCAGCAAGCCCCATACCTTTACCAAAAGTGCTAAAAACCTTAAGAAGAGAGGCAGAAAATATTTTCCAAACCTATACAACGGAACACTTAAAAACATCACATTAGTTTAAAAAAAAAAAAAGACAAAGTCAATGGCGGAGAGACACAATAAGGCCAAGAGTCACTGAAAATAAAAATCCTTACCTGAAACAGTTTAGTTCTGACTACTGTTGGACGACTCCGACAGCTTGGGTGGAACGACTGGTAGATCGGCGTTGTCATTGTCGTCATCCTTCTCAGAATTGATTTCGATATTTTTTCCATTTTTGAAATATTTCTCAATCAGATATCCCAAAACGTTAACATGCGGTTTACGACACGTTTCTGCCTGTCGAACAGTTGAACGAGTAAGATGTACTCTAGGAGTAGTAGACTGACGATGCCTTTTAATATTCAACGCGATCTTACTACTCATCCTCTTTGCTGCAGTACTATGCACTGGTAAGGTTTGATTTGCCGTTGATTTTACGGCAAAATGCCTTTTTGACCGACGCGTTGCTGTGCTCGAACAAGAACTGGAATCGTTGATCACTTCCGGCCGAAAACTTGTTCGTGCACTTCTCAATCTTATTGGACGACTTATTCTTTGACGCTTGCTATCCGGGATATAATCCGACCCGTCATCAGAGTCGTTGGTTGGACTTGGTGCCTCGATATCTGTTTCTTCGTCCATTTGTCTTAAAGTTCGTAGTCTTCTACTAGCCGCTTCTACGCGCAATGACTTCCTTCTTCTGCTTATTTGAGGCTTCAAAATTGGCATTTCGAGTGGCGGTCCTGTACTGGTTACTGATAACACAGGCATTGACTCATCGGAATGATCTATTTGATCCCGATTTCTGGAAACCTCACGATCGTTATTATCAGTCACATCTCCAGACTCATTGTCAGATGTTTCTGAATCTGACTCAAAATACGTTTTTTCCATCTCTTTGAAGTGGTCAAGGGAATTAAGGCTACCATTAATCCAAGTGTCTAACATCAAAATTGGAGAATACACAATAGATGACGTTAACTGCCGTGTTTCAGCAATAAACGCATCCAACATGGGAGCCACATCTACGATCGACAAACGGCTTTTAATATGTATTAAGCTGATTGCGATCTTAAAAAACATATCATGTGGTTGATCCAATGACTCACTTAAATCCTCAATATTAGTCCAGTAGACAGGCGTAAAAGCCTGTGTGGATATTTGGAATCCTTGGAACAAGTTTTGCTGTCGCAGCGTTGACATTATATGTTTTGCATCTAATGTATCGTCTAGGCGTGCAATCAAAACTCTAGCAATCGTCGAGTCAGTACACATCATTCTATAAAAGAGTTGTCTTTCTTGCATATAATGCATCGTGAATTTGAGAAACCTTGCCTGAACCATAATTTTGTGCAAAATTGAATTAGGTTCGATTTCGTTAGTTCTCATATTTAGCATATGAACTATCTCGTTGATTTTTGAGAAAGTTTCCTTAAAATGGTCCTTTAATGTTGGTCCGAAGTTTTTTATGTTAATTGTCGTACGAATGTCCGATATTGAGCTTTTAAGCAATGCGATGTTAATTGGTGGTAGAGGTTCTTCCTGCAAATTATTTGTGGGTGGTTCGGAATCAGTTTCCATGACCGGTGATTCCTGTGGCACTGTTGGCGCAACAGAATCAGAAGCTGCTGCAGGCGTATCATGGATCAACGTGGTATTAGTTTCCACTTCTGACTTCGAAGTTGATCCTTCATCCTTTACAGTGGGCGTGCACTAAAATAAAAAATGAAAACATTTGTTTAAACATACCTCATTTGTTTAAACATACCTCAGCAGGATCTTCCTTAGTGTCTATTGCTGATTCCTTCTCGTGCACAATTTGTTGGCTATTTTTTTTTAATGGTATACATTCCTTTGACGAACGTGAAGTTGATGCGGACGACGTACCCTAAAAAAAAAAAAGAAGAATCACTTAAGTGTTACTCAGAAGTTGTAATGTGGTTTCAACAATATACGTTCGTGGTTAAAGCTGGCTCATTCTCTGCTATTCTAGGGTTTTGTTTCATGGGTGATGTGTTACCAGTTTCCAATACCAGAATTGATGCGGCCTAACAATAGAAAAAAAAGACATAACATGTAGACTTATTCTCAAGCTGATATCTGATCAGATCTGATATTGGTCACCCATATCTTATTATAAACATACTTCAGTGATGTGGGCAAGAGCTTCTTCAGTGGTAACAGTTGAGTTCACCTGCGATAATAATTTTTCTTGTCCAAGATCCGTGGGTAATTTTGAATCATTTGAAAACATGGATTCCTTTGAAACTGTTAACGTGGGAGATTGTGAATCGGATGATGTTGTATCTTGCGTTGAAGTAGACTGTTTTGAAACATTCGATTCGAGCATACACTGAACAAATAAAGACACATCACTTTGATTTAACTACGAATTTTAAACTTGTCTTAAATAATATAATTATGGGCATGGGCTTTAACCCACTAACGACCAATATTTTATGATAAATATACCTCAGTCATATGTACCAGAAGCTCTTGGGTGGTCATAAATGTGTGTAAAGGTTTTTCCTGTACAATTTCCGTTGATGATTTCGAATCAGTTTCCGAGAGAATAGATTCTTTCGACTCTTTTAACATGGGAGATTGTGAAGTTGATGAAGTCGTATCTTGGGTCGGAGTGTTTTTTTTTGACAAATTTAATTCGAGGGTACACTGAAAAAAAAAAACAACAAAAAAATGATCATATCTTGGTCTAATAAAGAATTAAAAAAGAAAATCAATTATTTTAAGCCTAACCAACTGATGTGACCCATCTCAGGATATAGAATCAGGGTTTCCCAATAACACTTTAGTATTAAATTGTTAATTTTTTATCCTTTTTTAAGTATGAGTTTGTCTTTTAAAAGCACCTTTAATTCATATTTTTTATACGTTCTGACGGCAGAAAACCAAAACTAGTTTAAAATTTTAAAACGGTTTCTTGTTTCAGGCCAAGACCTACTTCTGACCCATGTAAGGAAGTAGGCAATTAGATTGATTTGAGGTTAGTACAAAGCTTAGCAGAATTTCCTATTAATGGTATTATTCCACTCAAAAACTTGTTGAGAAAACAACAATTTATGTATCTAATTATATATATTTATGTATATTTTTGCTAATTTTTTGTTTTTACAAATTATACATTCTATGAACGTGTTACCAACATACCTTAGTAATATCAGGTACTACTGGCTCTTTTTCGGGTATAGGTTTTTCTGGTACAAGATCCGTGGATGATTTCGAACGGGTTTCCAAACGCGTGGATTCCTTTTAAATAAAAGATTGAGAAATTGATCACAAACAAAAAGTTTACATAACTCTTACTGAACATACCTCTGTGCTAGTGGAAGGCCTTTTTTTAAACATTTTTGCTCCCCTATTGTATGTTTTTAAATGAGGATTGAGTAGATTAAAATTGAAGACTTTGCCTGAGGGAAAGAAAATTATTTTTACATAAATTCATGAGATAAAAAAAAAGTTTTGATCCAACCCTCATCGTGTAGAATGTCGTCTGAAGCTGATACCATTGAATCTTCTAAATAATTTTGTGTATGTGCTGTTTGCTCAACGCGCGGTATTTCGGTTTTAGACGTCGTAACTGGATCTTCAGCAACAGGTAACGGTGAAACAGGTATTTTCTCCATTTTCGGAATGTCACACTCTGCTTCTGATATCGGTTTTACAAGACTGACGGCTTGTTGCTTTGCAACTGGATTGCTACTTTTATGTTTTCTCCTTCTGACAGCCTTCTTTGGCGGTGATTTGTATGCCGAGTCTTTTGAGTCACTTCAAATTGGCTTCAATGTAGTATCATCACCATCAGAGTCTGAATCGAAGCATTCATAACCATGCTCAATGGTGCCGTTATCAATCTGAGATTTATCCTTGAGTTAGACGATGTGGCCAACTCCTGTTCCTTTGCTATAAGATCATTTACTCCCTGCTCTTCGGTATACTTACGATCTTCCAATTTGTTAAGTTCCTCACTTATTATAGCAAGAAGAAGGATAAGTTTTGTGGTATACCACTCAGAACGAGTCTGTAAAACACAAATGAGGGAGTGTTTATCAATATAAGTTGCATTTTTTTTTACAATGAAATTGACTCTATGCATTCAAAATCTTACATAAATTTGTCAGTCGATCTCGATAGTTGGCCAGCACTAATTTGTGAATTGAATTTATTTAAAAAAAAAAAAAAAAAAAAAAAAAAAAAAAAGTAAACTGACCAACTCATAAGATTGTGTGTAAATACATAATTAAAACCGAATCATGTGAAGTACAAATGCAAGGCAGTGTTCAACAGTAAATCGAAAACATATACGGCCAGGAGTAAGGATGCATTGTTATATAAGCAGCCGGATATACCTTCATCATGTGCTCTATCAAAGACGTCTTGTTCTCAGTCGAACATGCGATCCAGTCTCGACCAAATCATAGATATAAGGTATACCAGCCCACCCACTTTACAGCGCTTCCTACGCAAGGTGCGAACTGATTCCGAGTTAGATAATCACCGATTTTCTGCCATGTCAACAAAAGTACGGTCAGCCTATCATGCGATTGCAACAAATGCATATTCGCTGTACATTCCTATAGATATGAATTTACGATAATGTCAAACCATATGGAGTTAGGTTAAATTAAAATTCCAACAAACCGCTGCTAATTCTTCGAAGCCGATTTGCATTGCAGAATTTTTGAATTCCAAACGAGCATTCTCGTCGTGCGGAAAAAATATGTCCATTATGATTTTTTTTTTTTGATTTTTGCTGGTAAGTTACCTATACGAATTTATTTGAATTCTGGAAAACAAAATTCATTTGGTTAAGGTAAAAAATTAAGCACTGATACACTGATTTAACCGCAGAGGCGCAATTTTACGACGCACATACATACAGAATTCACATCATTTAGATATAACAAAACGCACGTAAACTTTCGTAAGTTAATAGTTGTAGTTTGCAATCCTTTCCCGTATTTTGCGTATTTACGAGCAACCGCGCGAATTTTTCAGATTATGTTTCATTCTTCTAAAGAAAACAATTTTTTTTACTTACTGTAACTGATACCAACAAATAAAGGTTTGTCAGCATTTTAACTGGTTCCCGTATTTTGCGTATTTACGAGCAACCGCGCGAATTTTTGAGATTATGTTTCATTCTTCTGATAAAAACAAATTTTGTTGCTAACTGTAACTGATACCAACAAATAAAGGTTTGTCAGTCACTGGTGGCTAAAATTATGTTAAATGATGGAAAAAAACAATAAACAAATGAGAAAGGAAATGTGTTGATTGGATTTTGTCAGATTGTCACAAAATACCTTTTAAGTTAATTAAATTTAAGAGCCCTCGGTATATAGTCAAAAGTATTAATCAATAAGCTACTGCCCAATAAATATAATTATTATAAAATACAATAATTGAAAACACACACGACTGACGTTTTATGTTGTTATTTATTTAACTCTTTGTGCGGAAAAGTAATAAATTTGAAATGGATTTACTAATATGAGTGGAAATTTTATGATATTTGCCATCATATCGGAGTATGATCCATTGGTTGAAAAGGGACATGCTCCATGATATTTGCTTGTAACGGAACATTATTTTCGGTGAATATCCAGAATGGGGCGGGCATCCTTACTGACTTTGATAAAGTATACCATGTTTTAGAGAACATTTTGCTACGAATTTGATGTATTAATGGAGAGGTCCAATGGATTAACTGTTTATGACATTGTAATTTTACGAAAAAAAGGCAACAACTTACAGTTCTGCGGTAAGATAGGCCGGGCAAGAGATAGAAAAAAAAATGCGATGTTAACTACGAAGATTTCTAGGGAACAGAAAGCAAAGTCTATGTTGTAGGCGGCAGACTAAGGCTTCGCGCCTAAGTAAAGCGAGATAGTGAAGTAAAATAAATACATGACCTAAAGCCTAGCTTCTCCAACCATTGTGTGTGAGAAGTTATATTTTTGATTTGGTAAGATATGTCGGTCGTGTTGGACACGTAAAAAAAATATTTGGCGTAAACGGCCCATACAGGACCCAAAGCCTAGCTTCTCCAACTGTGTGTGCGAAGATATTTTTTTTTGACACGAATGGAAGGGACATACAGTCTAATGCCGATTCAGAACGGCAATTTATTTTTTAGAAGCTTCTCTTGACATTTCTTACTCTTGGATGTTTGTCAGGCGTTCGCAAGAGGTGGGGCAGCGAATAAAAACTTAAAGGTGATACAGGTCGGGATTTGATAGATAGTGAAAACTGCATAAGAAAATTTGTAAATAGTTTTACCGCATGTAAACGTTTCTCACTTTACTGTGCACGCAGCCTTAGGGAAGAATACTTGAGCTATCGTCACGTTAGTGAAAGATAAATTAAAAAAGTTTAAAAGCAACATCAGCTTGATATCCTCCACGACATAACAGAGGAAAAGAACAATGGTACCAAACCATCTTCGTACAAGCTTCTCAAAAATTTGTATAACCAATATCCAAGGTATATGACGTAAAATCGCCCTAGACAGTTTGAATGATAAAATAGGAAAGAAGGACATCTTTATCGCGATTTGTGCAGCATAAACTTCACAACGCCATGTCTGAAAACAGATTTAAACTACGAATATAAATGACGAGAAAAACATCGGCTTCTTGGGAGGAAAAACTCTATATAATTGCTACTCTAGGAGTAGTGTTCGGAAGCTTTAAAAAAAATATGTACATAACAGTGGCCTCTAGTGGAGTCACAGTTTGTGCTGATGTTATGCAAAAATCGCATTTAAATCGATTTAAAGCCGCATATAACAGTATCTATTGAGGTGAGCTGTACAGAGATGCTCCATCACCGTTAAATTTCATATTTAAAAAAAGGTACGATCTTTAAAATATGAGTAATAGAAAACTGCAGGCTGTCACTGCTTGCGAATATAAAAACATAAGGAAAGGCTACAGTCTGCTTAGGGGAAAAGTGTAATACCTATATCCCTATATGCCCCAAAGAAAAAAGCGTTAGCAACATGATGCAATTTATAAAGAAAAAATATTTCTTAAAAAACGCACCCAAAAAGTAGGCGTGACTAATCAATCATGGTCCTGATCATAAATATATAAACTTTTGAGAGTCTACGAAAATTTCAAAATGTCAAAATTAATATATCCTTACGATAGGGATAAACAGAAGCGCAACATGAATCGACTGGTGTAAGCGAGGGCAAAAGAAAGTATATGATGCCAACAGTAAGGAATAGCCAACATCGACGAATTGGCCGACATTCCCTCAGAAAGAATAATAACGTATGCCAATCGCTGTTTATTTGAATAGAGGCAGGCAGCTATGAAGTAAGGCCCTTAACTAAGGAAACTATGCAATATTATATACGGATATTCTCTTATATAAAGGGTGATTTTTTAAGAGTTGAGTTTTTCAGGTTGGCAGCACTGGTTATTAATGGCGTCCAAACGTCATCTGTCAAAGTGAAAAGTTTTCAGTATACTCTGCCATTTAATCATGGAAAGACTTACAAACGAGCAACGATTGCAGAATATTGAAATTTATCGTCAAATTTCGTGCCTTGTGAAAGAATGTGAAAATCCGCTGCCTCAACGGCTACGTAAATAAGCAAAACTGTCTCATCTTGAGCGATGACCACCCACATGCCATACAAGAATTACCGATGGATCCCGAAAAAATTACAGTTTGGTGTGGTTTATGGCCTGGTGGCATCATCGGTCCAGTTTTCTTCAAAGACGACCGTGGAAGAAACCTTACCGTCAACGGCGAACGATATCGAGCCATGATACGTTACTTTTTTTTGCCCCAGTTGGCTGGGGTGACATTTTGAGCTTGGTTAACATGTGGTTTAATCAAGACGGTGTCACATGCCACACAGCTCGTGAAACAATGGAAATGTTGAAGGATGAATTTGGTGAGCAGCTTATCTCTCGAGATGGCCCTGTGAGTTGGCCGCCAAGATCATGCGATTTAACGGCTCTTGATTATTTATTGTGGGGTTATGTAAAGTCGTTAGTCTAAGTGGAAAAACAAAACACGGCTGAACGCTTACAGGATAAAATAAAACGCGTAATTCGTGAAATAAGGGCGAAATTATCGAAAAAGTGACGCAAAATTGGACCTTCCGAATGGACCATTTTAAACGGAGTCGCGGACAAAATTTACATGAAGTTGTCTTTAAAATGGAAAAGGCCTATTTATCGATGCATATACATTTTAAATATCTGATGCATATTTAAGTGTTTTATTCGATTTAAAAAAAAAACACGCTTAAAAAATCACCCTTTATATGCTTTTTCTAAAGCGAATTAAGAATTGTTTGGTCGTTTCGAGATACAAATTCTCTGGATGAAACGATTTAATTAGACAAACTTTACGATCTGTAGAGCTATATTGACCTGGTCAAGGAACGGCGCATTGGGCGTTTGCGATGAATAAACATATTATAGATCGAATGAACACCTACGCTCCAGCTAGCAGAATATTCGTCGCTAATCCGGTATACAACAGGAGGTAAAGAACGCAGACTATAGCTTCGCCAATGAAGTTCAAAAGTGGTGGCAACCGCCAGCCAAATAATAAAACAAATTGTAGGAGTTGCATTGCTTAAGCCGGTAGTGATGCAATAAAAGTAGTTTGAAGTAAAAGAGGTGGGAGAGGGCGCGTTGGTTGGATCGTAGTGGAACTACAAAAATATGGATTTTCCGGCCGTCACTGCCCAATATGATTTAACTCTCTTTCTACAGGCTACAAGAATGTTACTATGTTGCTGCAAAGGCACAGTAATAAAATCGTTTTTAATATATACAGAACCCCTTTTGTTTTGCTTTGTTATTTTGAAACTGACGGCTCTTATGCGCTTAAAAGATTAACAGAATCTTATTTATATTTCGGCGGTACAAAACAATTCGGTTTAGTGAAAAGGTACTTCCAAACTGAATTCTCTGTTGTTGAAACAGTGCGAATTGTAAAAAGAAATTTCGACTCAAAATTAACCACAAAACGTAATTATAATCAGGTGAAGCGCATTTCTGTCCCGGCGACTTAGTTAACAAGCAAAATTAAAATTATTTTCTTTAAACTTAGCTTTTTTTCGTATAGTTTTTTGGCCTATCTATATCTTGTCAGCTGTTGCGACAACTAAATATATGTATTACAATCTGACGGCACACCCCTCTTCTGGATATTAACGGTTTTTTGTTTTTAGATTTTTTATAACTTTTTCGCACACAGAAAATTGCAAGAGTTACAAGAGATGTTCCAGTCATCCATCTTGAAACCAAAAAGAAATACTGAAAATTTAAATAATCAAACTCACCGAAAATCTGGATTTTTAGTTTTTATAAGTTGGTTTAGTATCTGAAAGAATTAAGAAAATTATTAATCCTTGTTTTCGAATTCTTAGGTCTATTAAAATTATTTGAGTAACAGACAGAAGGCCTATAGCGCGAACCACCTATCACTAACCACTCATCGAGTAATTAAATTATGTTATGTTATTATTATAAGCCAGGAGAAGGAAGGGATTGAAGATCCTGCGTAGAAGAAAGAAAGACAGGAATGCAGTCCTTCAGCTCAAAAAAACAATCAAAGATATTAATAAAGTAAACGAATGCGTCATACGAAACTCTCTCGGTAAATTAGATGCGTTTCTGAAGCCCCTCGAAATGACAACATTTGATCAAATACCAAATTTATTTAAATCACTTTTTAAGTTTTGAAAAATTTTATTTTCTTACAAAGGGCTCTAACGATTTTGATGTAATTTCGCACATTGGACTATTTTAACATAATTGTTCCTTTACTTGAGGGAAAAGTGAAGGACCTTAAAGTGCATCAGTAGTTCTTTGCTGAGGATAGAGCCATCATAAGTGATGATCAGACTACCCTGCAACGAGCACTTGATATTTGGGTAGATGTTTCGTATCGCCAAAAAAAGACAGAGTATCTGCACAGCTGTCTGTCTATAAACCAAGCCAACCCATTCCAGACATTTATTTGAATAGGGTGGTGGTTTTCAAGTGTGAAAAGTTCAAATATTTGGGATCAATTATCAACAGCGGGGCAACTGTTGATGACAACATCAATCAGCGTGTAAGCGTAGGGTGGATGAAGTGGCAGGAAAATTCTGCCATCTTCTGTGGCCGAAAAATGTACCCTAAGCTGAAAGGAAGGCTCTACATCGCAGTTGTGCATCCGGCGCTCACATAATACATTTGCTGGACAATGTACAAAAAAGCATAAGCGCAAGTTGACAGTAGCTGAGATGAAGATGCTTCGCATGACAGCAGGAGTAACAAAGCTTGATCGAATTAGAAGTTCCAGAATCCGAGTAAGCCTTCACGTCAAAGAACCCATCTCGAAAAAATTGGAGCACGACCGACTCAGTTGGTTTTGTCGTGTTCAAAGGAGGGATCCTACAAACCCAGTCAAAAAGGCAATGGCAATCAACGTTCATTTACAATCGCGTAAAAGAGGCAGGCCTTAAAACTCCTGGATCACAAAAATGCAGAGACACCAGCATTTGATTAGCATCAGTGATTCAAAATCGGGAGGCCTGAAGATATTTTTGAGGTCGAGCCGCTGAACCCCACAGGCGGACCAGTAGAAATGCAGTGAAGTGGGAGGGTTATGATCCCAATAATCCTGATCATACTAAAGTTGAAATGGAGAGAAGAGAAGAGAAAGATTGATCAAAATCGTTAGAGCCGACTTTGCGAAAACGAATTGAATTTAAATTTAAGAAAATCGTTATATGAAAAAAAAGAATTACAAAAGTATGCCTTCCTCTGACAGGTCTAGTTAGTTTATTCCTCCGTGTTACTATTCCCTTAGCACTGAGCGTCGATTTTTTGTTAACTCTATTCGTCTATGGAACTTTTTACAGCGTACTATTAAAAGAATTATTAACACAAAAAGGTTTAAAAATCAATTAAAAAGTATTTGACATTTCCGAATTTAACTTTATTTATCTTAATTGGAGTATTTTAAATGTAGTATATAGTATTCAATTTAAAATCATAAAAAAATTGTAAATTTTTTTGGAATTCCCTTACTTTTTGAGATATTGGGTATGCAGCATTTTCGGCTCCATCCCAAGTATCCAATGTACAAAAAAAGACCAAAATACTTTTCGAGAAACGCCAGACGTGAGATGTTACCCAAAAAGTCTTGAAGCAACTTCGTCTAACCATTTCGCCATACGGCTCCCATAGACGGACGGCATTGGGGACCCGCTTTTTTGAGCTTATCTTCTCTATAGTCGTAATATCACCCCTTATACACAATTTGAGTTCGAAATTACAGCACGATCGCAATAACTTTCTCTTTAGTATACTAATGTGTACGATAAAGTTAAAACACCAAGATAGCGAAGGAAACCTAGTTACCGATGCGCAGGTAATAGTAGATGTATTTAAGCTGCATTTTCACCAGCTGGTAAATGGTCCAGTCTTCATTGACTCATCTCGCTACTCATATTCATGTACTCAGGTACATTCAAGACAGTTAGCATTGTAGCTTCCGGGCTGGAGAGGTCGAATAAAAAATGTAGCCCAAGTAGCCTAACGTCAACTACATTATATCGGTCACATCGAGCAAATGAACAATAGTTTTCCAGCGAAGAGAAAATATATTCGCAGAGGAGGCAGCGGTCAGCCTCAACCGCTGATAGAGTTATGAAACTTGGAGGGTATATTCCTTTAACCCTGTAGAAGCGCATTGAGAAGGGAATTTTAGATATAAGCCCTTTTGCTTTTTTAAATTATCAAAATCAAATGACGTCACAAGTTCGGTCATATGGCACAAACACAGCACGCACCGCACAGGTACTTATTTATATAAAGCACGTAGAATTTTCAGAAAAATATCATTGACAAAAACTGACATTTACATCAACAATGATAAGTTTAAAGCTGCTTTCCTATTTTTGTCGTATCGTATCGTATCGTAGTCTTGCTAAAAAAGAGCACACGATGCAAAATCAACGTGTAGAAAAAAGACTGGGCGTGCATGTGTGCACACGCTCCTATCCTCGTGTGTGAAAAGAACAACTATCGAGAATATTTTTGCTGTCCTCTGAGGCCTTAAATTTACTGGAGCTGTAAGAAAAGTGGCAATGTTATGGTTGAGGGGAGCGGAAAAAAGCAAACACAAGAATGAGTGCATCTATTAGTATCGCTCGAATCGCTCAAACTTGAAATGTTTAAATTACGTGATTTAGGCTTTAAAGGGTAAATACTCCAAGTAGCAGCTCAGTTTTACTGGAAAATCCATACTTTTCGAGGCAGTTGCTACGGATTCTTAGGAGAGCAATTTATTACCATTAATCGACCCTTTAAGAAATAGTAAAAGAGTAACTAGATCACCACCCAAGGGATCTGTGCCAAAATGAATCACCGGCCCTACGGTGCCGAAAGACGATGCGCGCGTAACTCGAGACTGAAAGCTTCTAGGAAAATGAAAAGCAAAAAACCGAGCGAAATGAGGAAATCGAAGTCAAGCTGTTCATGGTTAGATTTGAAAAGTCGAAAAATATTAAAATTATCCTTAATATTGTGGTCAAAATTGAATCGGTGTGACAAAGGATTCTACTCGTTCCTCAGTATGAGCGTTGCAAAGGTTCCCCTTAGGTTTTGTGAAGGGTGTAATCTCGTCAGACTTCGCGGCGAATTCTGAGTCTAAGTGGAAGAACTTGACAAATTGCGTAATTTCTAGGAAGATTTGTCCCAAATACAAGAAACCTAGGTCTCATAACCTTATACAAAAAAAACCGTGCGGACGTTACTATCTTGGTGGGCGTAAGTATGGGTCACTGTGCAGTAGGCACCCATGCTGCTAAGGCAAAATTTAGATATTTCTAGCGAAGAGGACAAGTTCAGTTTTCAATGGATTTACATCGAAT
Source organism: Ferdinandea cuprea (assembly GCA_963576555.1). Classification (NCBI taxonomy): domain Eukaryota; kingdom Metazoa; phylum Arthropoda; class Insecta; order Diptera; family Syrphidae; genus Ferdinandea; species Ferdinandea cuprea. Next base: position 28,415,079 of record OY754962.1, read on the forward strand.
TTTTCCAACCTTAACGAGATCTCTTTTTGCATATCTCCGAAATTGCTTATCCAATGTCGTCAGTAAAGGCTCTAAGCATACAACTATTTCCCTCCACTTGAGTAACATAGTATTTATGTTTATATCTTTTTAAGTTTCTGTCGTTCGCTGTTTGGTTTCTGATAGGGATAGGGGTTTATCGAATAAAAAAATTGATATAGATTTCTACCAAGGACGTTAATGGTAGTGCAAACGCAAACTGGTGGAGGTTGAAAAGAGCGTTATGTATGCACGAAAAACATGTTGCCTTTTGTATTTTTTGTGACATATGTAAAAATAGGGTGCCATTCTTTTGATTAAGGTTATGGATGGTTTTTTTTTTCATGCAAAAAAAACTTATAAACTCGTCAATTAAAGGCTCCAAATTGTTTTAGATTACCCTTTCTTTTAACTAAATATTGTTGGTGTTAATTTTGTTTGCACCACACGTTATTTGAAAGGAACAGATGGCTGGCAGAGAGGCAAGAACAATGTTTGGTACAGAATACTGAGCTTGTAGACACTACTTTAAGTATTAAAGCGAATACTCTGCCATTATCCCATTATCCATGCCACTTGCATCGCTAAAACCAAAAGACTTTACATCCTTAGTATGTGCGTAAATGACAAACTTCGTTGGAATGATCTATGCTTCACTTAAGCGATGCAAGAAATATTTCATCTCTTCATATCTGGCTAGAATTTATAAAGCGTTTCTTTTCGCCCCATTTTGGATTATAACGCTCATATCTGGTTCGATGCACCAATTACTACATATTTGGAGCTACTTGACAGGATTTAAAAACCCGCGATAAAAGTTATTGGCGATCGAGGTTATAATCAACCCTCTTAGACATCGTCGCAATATCTACTGTATATAGTTGTTTTATCGCGTCTTTCATTAAAAGTTTAAAGTGTTCTAACGTGCATTCCAACCCACAACAAATCAAGGGAAAGACTCGCTAAACGAGTGGAAATCAGTTCAACCTTAAGCATATATTCGATGTGGGATGCTCTACCACGCTGTGTTTCCTTCACATTACAGTTAAGTTTAGACATTCATCTCCCCGTGTCACAAGTCGACACCCTCAAGCAACTAAGGCAATCTTAAAGTATTTTGGTTGATACTCTTTGTCGTTTTTTATAACAAAAAAATCTTCGAAGAACAGATTACATATTACAAATTCAAGAGAAACCCATCCAGACATGCATTTCCTGCTTTATGACGCATGTTCTAAGAGAAATTTACACAAAATATGTGATTAAAGCTTTTCACCACAGTTTCCACGTTTTGTAATCAGACAACAAACCGAATTTTTAGACCCTCTACCTAGTAATGGAAGAGCACATGTACATTAGGGTGCAGTCAAAATCGCTTTCTTGTGTGATATGTCCCAACAACTAGAATGCCGGCGTCCTACTACATTTAATGATAAAAACTTTGCTCTAGACCTCAAACTAATTTTGTATATGTCATTATCAATTTGTCAGTAAATAATTGTATATAATATACCCTATCCACCCTAATGCCGTCGTGTAAAGTAATAATTTAATAGAGTGGGACAGGATGGCAGACAGCTTGCTGGCATTTGATTAGCAGCGACCTATGACAATGTTGCGTACCACGTGCGTTTGTATACCTAAACATATAAGTTTTTAAGTAGCGGGAATCCGACCAAGTTGATAGTGATGAGATGGTGTGTGTTTGACGTCTATGCATGAGATATGTCGTTATATATATTTATTAAATGAACCAAAAAATATGTTGCTTGAAATGCACACAGGCAAGCACTTAACTTATACCCAATTCACACCGCACTGAAATTTGAGGTTTCCACAAAAAGATTTCGAAATTCCCTTAAAGCATTCACACCGAACATTACCTGGGCTACCTTTGGCGTTTCAGTCAGCCATCGGAAAATAAAATCGAATACACAATTATTGCGTTGAAGTTGCAAGTGCACTATAAGCTAGCAATGACGTATATGCTGCTCATATAGTTCGTGTGATCATCGTTCAAGAAATAGGTAAGCTGCCTCTTAAGTGACTTGGAGTTGACTTGTTACTAAGTTGGAAATCTTTCAACCGCTTGTATAGGGTTAAACTCCACTTCTCAGTTACTGGTGTCTTAGAAAGCAAAACACCAAATCTTAGAACCAATTTTCTTGGAATTAACCAAGGAGCCAAAGTGTACTAGAATAACAAAACAAAACATAAAAATAAAGCTTTCTTAACGCAGACATTGTTGCTTATTTTGAATGTTTTCTTAGTATAGCGGAAGAAATCGATCTCGAGCATATTGATCATGAATAGTAATCGACTTAATGTTTCTAAACAACTTAAGTTTGCTTGGATTTTCCCAACATTAAATATAAATGAATATTCATATTTACAAGGTGCGTTGGACTACAAGACGAAGCAAATAAAATGTTCTGAGCCAACATCTCGTCGATTTTTTGTTTTTATACCCTATCCTAAGGGTATATTAATTTAGACACAAAGTTTGTAACACCCCTTAATATTCGTCGCAGACCCCTAAAAGTATATATATTTATGATCAGGACCAAAATCTAAGACTATTTAGCAATGTCCGTCCGTCCGTATCAACTTTTGAGGCCTTTAGAGTTATGCTAGGAAGCTGAAATTTGGAACATATACTCCCTAGGGTTCCGAAATGGTAAAGTGTTAAAATGTACAAAATACGCCCACTGCCACGCCCACAATTTGGAAAAAACCGTTTTAAGGCTTAAGTTATAGAGATAAAGTTGTACAACCTTCACAAGATATGTAGGTACTGCCCATCTTTATTAATTTGTCATATAAAGTTGTTTGCCACGCCTACTTTTTGTAGGCGTTTTTCACTAAAATGCTGTTTTCTTCATAGAAATCGAAAAAAAATGTTTAACAATATATTAAGCCAATATTTTTCTCAATATATCGCAAATACAAAGTTTTTGGCCACTCCCACTTTTTGGGGGCGTTTTTTAAAAACAAATATTTTTTTTCTATAAATTTCATAGAATGAAATAAAATGCTATCCATCATCTTCCTAATGCTATTTTTCTTTGGGGTACATAGGGATAAGGATAGGGTATCATACTGTTCGTCCCAAGCGGACTGCAGCCTTTCCTTATGTTTTTTTTTTTTTATTTTTAATAGCTTTTAATGAATCCATCATTTAACGGATGATTGAATTGGGGTTAGGTAATATCAAGATTCCGTCAAACTAGTACTGTATGAATATGGCATATTCGAGGAGAGGTATATTTTTAAAGTAATATAAAGGGACTTGGTAACACAAGAGTCAGAGAATTCATTGGACCATCTTTTATAGAAGCAAAGAGGTGAGTTCCAAATCTTGAACGTTAGATATTGAGGGTACGTAAGCTAGTACCCGGTTACGTTTTTATTACGTTAGTAACTTCCATTTGGTGAAATTAAGGTGCGAAAAGTTAGTTTTTACACCGAAATTAAACTTCGTTAAATTGAAAGGCAAGCATCCCTGCCTTCAGAGGGCAGAGATATATTGTCTGAAATTATCATATAATCGGGTAGATAAATCTGAATCCTTTCAGACCTTATATATGTATATCACCATATGATGATTCTAAGACAGAGACAATTGATATTAAATAGTCCTATCGACTGACTGATTACTACAATGACTTTCAAGCTGGGATATATGCATTTAAGAAAGTAGCACAGACCTATCGATTGAACTACCAATGGAAATGACCATCTGTGTTGACAGTCAAGCAGCACAGTGGGGTTACCCAAGCCGTTGCGCAATAATCCGAAGTTAGTGGCCCAATATCGAGACCAAAAGATCAAAGTCCCTACACTCTCTTAAAAAAGCCAAAATTCATGTGCTCGTCGGGGTATTAACCGGACATTGAATCAGTGGAAACATGACTAGAAGGCTAGCGGTCTTTGTAAACAATTTCTGCAGAAGTTGAAAAATATGAAGAGAAAATAGAGTCTGTGGAACATTTCCTATGCCCCAGCCGCTTATCCAGCAGAAGAATATCTTAAGAAGCTTAGACGACTCGGCTTTGTAAGATATATGTCCATAAGGCAACCAGAGGAAAGCCAAAATAATAAAGCTTTTTGATTTTTTTATTACACTGAAAATGAGTGGACAATTGTTCAAATTGAGTTCTTGGATGGTTTGTGAAAACGACTGGCAGAAAACTGCGTTTGACAAATTAAAACCTAAAGTCATAAATAAATAACTCGCCTTCGGAATGATACAAATTTATTGCGCCGACTTGAATGGATAAAACCATAACGCAAATATAGATTATTAAATCTAAAATACGAGGCCCTTCTTGTACTCTTGAATAACTCTCCGTGTCACCTTTTGAGAATATGTGATGAAAAGTGATATTGTTAACCAATATGAGCCCAGCAGATATTTAAATTAATTTCTTTGCACTTGCTACTTGCGTCTGAAATACTAAGCTACAGTGACCAGGGAGCATGACAGAGCAATGCTCTAACAGATAGAATGTATTTAGTTGAATTCGTGAGATTTTATTCGCTATCAAGGTTTATTCGAGTAAATATATTGTTGGTTCTATGGTTGGAGAATGGCAGTTCAGTTAACTGGAAGACACTTTTCATCTCATATTCTTAAAGGTGCCACGGGGAATTGTTCAAGATTGTGAAACTGGGATTTTCTGAGAATTCCATTGGATCCAGGTGGATTGGACTCAAATTAAAATATCACTTTTGCACTGCTAATGAATTCAACTTTTTAAAACTGCCTTTTTATGCCGCCAATAAATCTTTATCTAGGGGTTTTAAACTGACTATTACCTTATATAGGTATATCACCATATGATGATTCTAAGACAGAGACAATTGATATTTAAGAGTCCTATCGACTGACTGATTACTACAATGACTTTCAAGCTGGGATATATGCATTTAAGAAAGTAGCACAGACTATCCTATCGATTGAACTACCAATGGAAATGACCATCTGTGTTGACAGTCAAGCAGCACAATGGGGTTACCCAAGCCGTTGCGCAATAATCCGAAGTTAGTGGCCCAATATCGAGACAATTGTTCAAATTGAGTTCTTGGATGGTTTGTGAAAACGACTGGCAGAAAACTGCGTTTGACAAATTAAAACCTAAAGTCATAAAACAGTGATAACGACAAAAACTATGTGGCAACTCGGAATGATACAAATTTATTGCGCCGACTTGAATGGATAAAACCATAACGCAAATATAGATTATTAAATCTAAAATACGAGGCCCTTTTTGTACTCTTGAATAACTCTCCGTGTCACCTTTTGAGAATATGTGATGAAAAGTGATATTGTTAACCAATATGAGCCCAGCAGATATTTAAATTAATTTCTTTGCACTTGCTACTTGCGTCTGAAATACTAAGCTACAGTGACCAGGGAGCATGACAGAGCAATGCTCTAACAGATAGAATGTATTTAGTTGAATTCGTGAGGTTTTATTCGCTATCAAGGTTTATTCGAGTAAATATATTGTTGGTTCTATGGTTGGAGAATGGCAGTTCAGTTAACTGGAAGACACTTTTCATCTCATATTCTTAAAGGTGCCACGGGGAATTGTTCAAGATTGTAAAACTGGGATTTTCTGAGAGTTCCATTGGATCCAGGTGGATTGGACTCAAATTAAAATATCACTTCTGCACTGCTAATGAATTCAACTTTTTAAAACTGCCTTTTTATGCCGCCAATAAATCTTTATCTAGGGGTTTTAAACTGACTATTACCTTATATAGGTATATCACCATATGATGATTCTAAGACAGAGACAATTGATATTTAAGAGTCCTATCGACTGACTGATTACTACAATGACTTTCAAGCTGGGATATATGAATTTAAGAAAGTAGCACAGACTATCCTATCGATTGAACTACCAATGGAAATGACCATCTGTGTTGACAGTCAAGCAGCACATTGGGGTTACCCAAGCCGTTGCGCAATAATCCGAAGTTAGTGGCCCAATATCGAGACCAAAAGATCAAAGTCCCTACACTCTCTTAAAAAAGCCAAAATTCATGTGCTCGTCGGGGTATTAACCGGACATTGAATCAGTGGAAACATGACTAGAAGAATAGCGGTCTTTGTAAACAATTTCTGCAGAAGTTGAAAAATATGAAGAGAAAATAGAGTCTGTGGAACATTTCCTATGCCCCAGCCGCTTATCCAGCAGAAGAATATCTTAAGAAGCTTCGACGACTCGGCTTTGTAAGACATATGTCCATAAGGCAACCAGAGGAAAGCCAAAATAATAAAGCTTTTTGATTTTTTTATTACACTGAAAATGAGTGGACAATTGTTCAAATTGAGTTCTTGGATGGTTTGTGAAAACGACTGGCAGAAAACTGCGTTTGACAAATTAAAACCTAAAGTCATAAAACAGTGATAACGACAAAAACTATGTGGCAACTCGCCTTCGGAATGATACAAATTTATTGCGCCGACTTGAATGGATAAAACCATAACGCAAATATAGATTATTAAATCTAAAATACGAGGCCCTTTTTGTACTCTTGAATAACTCTCCGTGTCACCTTTTGAGAATATGTGATGAAAAGTGATATTGTTAACCAATATGAGCCCAGCAGATATTTAAATTAATTTCTTTGCACTTGCTACTTGCGTCTGAAATACTAAGCTACAGTGACCAGGGAGCATGCCAGAGCAATGCTCTAACAGATAGAATGTATTTAGTTGAATTCGTGAGGTTTTATTCGCTATCAAGGTTTATTCGAGTAAATAAATTGTTGGTTCTATGGTTGGAGAATGGCAGTTCAGTTAGCTGGAAGACACTTTGCCACGGGGAATTGTTCAAGAGTATAAAACTGGGATTTTCTGAGAATTCCATTGGATCCAGGTGGATTGGACTTAAATTAAAATATCACTTCTCCGCTGCTAATGAATTCAACTTTTTAAAATTGCCTTTTTATGCCGCCAATAAATCTTTATCTAGGTGTTTTAAACTGACTGTTACCGGATTTAACCTGAAGTAGATACGTATTTCGAATTCGTCTGTTATTCATTTTAAATAACTTCTGAGGTATCGTTTTATGTATCAATTTTCTCTTTGACGCATGTATTTATTCAAAATGTTTATCAAAAATATAGGATGAATAGTTTCTTTTATTGAGTGGATATTGCACTAGTGTGTACCCAACATTTCCAACTGAACATCTAAAGCTCTGCCTCCTGCAATAAGATGGCGTTTTTTTGTTAAATAATTTCTTTTAAATAAAACAATATTAAAAAAATTAGGAATTAGGAATTATGAATTAAAGACAAATAAGCATGACTTAAAATTTAAATTTCTTTAAGCCACAAATGAGCAGAAGAGAACTTTACTTTACCAAAGTACTCAACTTACATTACATTAAAATCAAATGCAGAGCCTCAACACCTTGCTTAAAGACCACAAATTAAAACTTTCTATGATTGGAAAATAGAATTGCTGGTAAAAAAAAGTGGTGGCTTAAAGTGCTTATTACAGAAGCTTGAGCTTCCATAGAGTCTATATTAAGACTTTTTGAGTGGAATTAAAGTGGAAGCATATAGAGATGTAAAACTTTAAACATAGTTCTTATGAAAATCTTTTCAAAGGCTTTATGTTCGCCTTTCTGATATTAACCATGTTTTTTTAAAATTTTCTTTTAAATCTTAGAGTGCAAAGTATCTACTTACGATCGACTGAGTGGCGAAAGACGGAGCTTCATTTTAAAGGACTAAATGTAGCCAAATACCTATCCAAAGAACTATGAGTCATTTTTTGAGAAAGATTTTCTCCAGAAGTGCTACAAAATATATTTATTTATTTGCCTTATTTGTCCAAAATAAATCATATGGTGACAACTCTTGTATTTTCGTCGCACATCGTTATTTAAGTCACTTTTTTCGCTTCGTTATAGTCGTCGCTTTTATCGGTTATCGACGCTCCACCATAAACTCAACCCTGTTTTATTATCCGTCGGCAGTATTTCGATTTAACCACGACTACTTCTAAGCTAGCCCTCATTTTCGTATATTCCTCATAAAAATAACTCCTTTGTTTTTAATCTAACTTTAGTAAGGACCCCTCGGCCACCACATAAACTGAAGATGTTTTCATTGCGTCGGTATCAACTATTTTACGCATTGATATGGCAATATGTGCAGTGATACGTATTTTATTCGGATTTCCAAAGCCCCGCGGTGCCACCAAAGGTTTTCTTTTCCACCCGAAAACCAGACAAACATCCAAGAGTACAACTTGTTGTGAGAAGCTTCTAACGTCGTATGTACCCACGTATGTACACGTTTTACAGCTTAATCATATGAAGGACAGTAGGTCCTTACTTAACCACTTTGTTTCAATGTTTTTGATAATTTTGTCAATACTAACGACGTCCTTTTTTTGGTTGAACTCGCATTTTTTAAGCGCTCGGCACATGGAATTTTAACCGTATCTCATGAGAGTTTTTCTCCAATAAATATCTACCATCAAAATTAACCTTGTGTAATACTATACCATCAAAAATAATAACAGACAGCTGACGTTCAGACAATAGCAATATGTATACGACGGCAGAAAATGTACGCAACATGTCAAGCTTATGTCCACCCACTTGTGACAAAAATATTTACTTGCCTAGTTTATATTTGCAATTTAAGATACGAATATCCTTGTAGAGCTTTGCAATGACGGCAATCGATATATTTATTTTGATTGCCAAACAGGTGGAAATGGGGTTTGGGATGTTGCTAAGCAGGAACTTTTTTTTAGGAGCGATTCGACGCACTTATTTTGAAACTAAAAATAACACAAAACCACATCAGAACTTAAAAAAATAACAAGGATGAGGATACAGACAACCAACTGAAATCACAATTTGGGTTATATTTAAAAGCATGTTTTTTTTGTGAAAACGACTTAATTCATTAAATAAACAATGAAAATCCTCCAAACAATTACTTAAACAGTTGAAAGGATTCTAAAAATGACAAATACCTACGTTTTGCGAACAGCGAAACGAATTTTAGAACGTCTTTTAAATTAAAATCTGATTGGTGTTTCTGAATTCATAAATGGATTTGACATTTGGATTTCAAAATGAATGGTTGTGATTGGCAGGGTAACGACAACATCGAAAACACATCTACCATTAAATATTGCATGTTTCAGGGTGCATATTCGTCGTGGGAAATCGGCTAAGGACAAAAGTTATTGACTTCAAGCAAGTGATCACTTGCTTGTGATCCGCTTCAAAGCGTTGTTCTAAAACATTAGCCAAATATCGGCACACACGCCTACAGGCTATTGCTGAAACCCCACTCATATAAAACCTTAAACGCTTTTCGAGAAGCAAACGTTGAAGAAATCCAACGTTTGACGCCTTTGCAAACCTGGAGTAGCCAAAGCTGATAAAAAAGGCGGAGTTAAAAACTCTTCCCTGTGCATTCACCAAGGATAGGTGAAGGTGTAAACTGCCAAGAAGAAGAAATTAAACGTTGGACGTCGTTGCAAATCTGGAGTAGCAAAAGATTGTAACAAAAAGGCGGAGTTAAGAACTCTTCCCACAGACACCAACAACCAAAATTTCCAACATTACGACATCATCAAAGAGCTAACCGAAACCACTCTACGTTACCTGTGATATCACAAAAAGAGCCAGTGATATGATGATGTATTCGTTGACCAGGTTTTTGAAATTGTGACGTAAAGTCCAGGTTATTGCAGAAATGTTCAAAGGGCATCATTTCAAAAGACTGGAAGGGAAAAAAGAAAACCCACGTTCAATGTAGACGAAAATTCACCTTCCAGTTTAGAAGAGCTCGGTATGATGGTTCCGCTCTGAAGTAAACTTACGTCAAGCAGGGCTATGACGCTATCCCTGAGAGAGCCAACTTCAAAAGTCGTCAAAAAGAAGCCAACCTCAAGAAAAACATCCTACACCATTTCTACAAATTTTCACATAACGGCAAATCCTGTAAAAGACAACCGAATTTCAATTCGAGTGACGCCATCTTTTTATCGATTTCAAAGCCGCTTACGATAGCATTCATCGTTCACCTCTCAACGTGCCGTGATAGAGGCTTTAACGGCAATTGATGAACTGACGAATTCGGTTGGACTTGTAATAGACGAGGATAAAAGCAAAAACATGCTTTCAACAAACAACCAAGCAAGTGCACCTTCTTGGACAAACGTAACTGTTGAAAGCGCAACTTCGAGTTGGTTTTGGAGTTCATATCCCTTTATGTTACACTAAGATATCGCTGCTACTTTGATTTGGCAATATTGATGGGTTTGAAACTCTTGACTCGAAAGGGCAGAATGTCTACAGAAATCGTATACGCCCAGTTCTGGAGGAGTAAATTCAAAATTCAATCGAATTTTGACATGTATATTGATCGATGACATGGAAGAAAGAAATGAATTTTAAGCGCACTTAAGCATTGAAGTACACGAACATTTATTTTACTATTTGTTGAAGTGGGCATACATAATTTCGATTTAAACAAAATAAATATTGTTTCTCTTTGATCTCACATAAAAAATGCAATTTTCTCCCATACTTACTTTTAAGGGCACTGAGGGAACGATAAATTAAAATTTTACAGTACACGGGTCGAGGGTTAAGTAATCAATGCTCTTTGAAAGCAATTCCAATGTTCATAATTTATCAACATTCGATTCAGAGTCAACTATTAAGTCATCATGTTATTTGCTTGCTAATCTCAATTCAAATCCTGATTTTTCCAATTCAAGTTCGATCCTAAAACGTACTTATTTATAAAATCTTAATAAATTAAAAGAAAATAAGCACATGTCAAACAATTAGCTTCGCTATTATTTGGGACAAAAAATAGTCGTAAATAAAAAATTCGACAAAGGGTGTTACTCTAAAGTGTTGGGAACACAAATAGACTCATTAACTCTTTAAGTATTAAAAAAACCATCACCCTGACGACTCATCTCTTTTCAACAGATGTCGTCGTATGAATGATTTTCCCGCCAAGTATGTCCGGCTTAATGGCGCACATTTGGAGTTTGTAAAAAATCTGTAACAGAATTCATTCTCAATGTCGCTCGTGAATGGTTTTTACGCAACAGTTTGATTGTTTTGTTTGCACTAGATAACTTTAAAAGTCCAAAAAGTGTCTGAATTCGGGTTGCTTAAAAATTCAAAAACTTGCAAAGCACATCACACATTTTGACAACTTCAACACGATTGACGTTTGTGAAAAAAAAGAGCCTACATTCTGGTTTTGCTCAAAACACAAAAAAAAAATACTCTTAAAAGCTTTGACAATTCTTCGCGTGCAATGGTTTTAAGAGTTGCACATAAAGCATATAAAGGGTGTTTTTTTAGAGGTTGGGTTTTCGAATATAGACAAAACTGACATTTTGTGGTCAAATCTGGCAACTCTAATGTCATTTATTTTCATTTTGGTTTGCCATTTCATCATGAATAGGTTGACAAATAAGCAACGCTTGCAAATCGTGCAAATTTATTTCGAAAATAATAGTTCAGTTCGCAAAGTTTACCACAAGCTCCGTTCATTTTATGGTCGAAATAATCTTCTATCAGAGCAATTAATTCGGTTAACCATGGATCGTTTTCGCACTACGTTTACTCTATGTGATAATTCGCATCCGCAGAGGCGTCGAACAGTACGCACCGAAGTAAAAATTGCCGGTGTAGAGCAAAGTGTTGAAGAGGACTCGAATGAATCTATTCGCCACCGTGCACAGCAATTGGAGCTTTGTCAATCAACTTTATGGAAGATTATATTTTTAACTTCTTACGACCTTACAAGATCCAGCTTGTGCAGGAATTAAAGCCGCGAGATCATGCAATGCGTCGTGATTTTGGTGATATGGGCCGAAAATGAGACTGATATCGATGCTGATTTTCATCGCAAAATTTTGTTCATTGATGAGGCTCATTTTGGGTTGAATGGCTACGTCAACAAGCAAAATTGCCGCATTTGGAGTACTTCTACGTTAACTGACTGTTTGGTGTGCTCTATGGGCTGGTGGAGTCATTGGGCCATACTTCTTCCGAAATGATGCTGGAGAGTCAGTTACCGTTAATGAAGACCGGTATAGAGGCATGATAACCGACTATTTTTCCCGAATTGGATGGCATGAATGTGGTTCCTACAAGACGGGGCTACATGCCACACAGCGCACGTCACAATCTATTTAGAAAACATTCGATGAGCGCATAATTTCGCGGAATGGACGTGTCAATGGGGCACCAAGATCGTGTGATTTGACACCATTGGATTATTTTCTTTGGGCATATGTGAAGTCGCTCGCCTACGCCAACAAACCAGAAACGTTAGGGGACTTGGAAGCCAACATTCGTGGCGTTATTGCCGACATACAGCCCCAAATGCTTGAAAAAGTGGTTGAAAATTGGACCTCTAGACTTGCCTTTATTCGAACCAGCCGCAGTGGCCACATGCCCGAAATCATATTTAAACATTAATGGCATACAATTATCCTTGCAATAAAGCCAAAAAAGCCATAAAAGACCATTCGACATATTACTATGTTCCATCTTTGAAAATGTAGTCAGAGAGTCTATGTCCATTTTGTGCACTGCGAAAAATTGGACAACTTTTCAAAGAAAAACTCTCATGCCAACACCGAAGATTGCCTCCTTAGCATTGGAGGTGGTCTATAAAGTTTTTTAAAACAGTCACACAGTTGACAACTGGATTTCATTAACAAGCAAAGCCCTGACGTTCTTGGAAAAGGGTAAAAAGTCTTTCTTTTGACTCCTCTTATGTTGGAATTTCAACGAAATCTTTAATCTGATCCCAAATTTTGATGAAAATGACAAAAGAAGCTGCGAAAGATGAATAAAACATTGCAAAACTGTTTCAACAATCGAACTCTGGAGTATCTTAACACCAACAACTTTATTTCCCACGACTGTGTGAGATACGCAAGAGATGCAAGGGATTCGAAATGGACAAAACGAGGAACTTAAGAAAGTCAGAGAATATAAATATCTCAGCGTACAGATTACCCCAGAGCTACCGTTTACAAAACACCACCAAAAGAAGTAACAACAATCAAAACGCACGCAATCAACTGTTATTGAAAAGGTATTTTACTGGAAATAGAATACCTAAAGGAGAATATCTAAAAACAGTTTAAAGAGGTCGAAAAATTTATAAGATTTTTTTTAAGGAAATATACATTAATATAAGAAGATAAATAATAATCCCCAAAACCCTAGCTTAAAAGTAACCGAACTTAAAGTTAACTTAAAAGTTATAAGAACAAACAAAATTTAAGAAAAAAACAAAATTTAAGAAAAAAACAAAATTTAAGAAAAACCAAATAGAAACTTAAACCGCTGAATTTTCATATACTCATCTGCTGCTTTATTCTATACCTTTTGTTTAAAGTCGGTAATACCTTGACATATTTTTAGGCTAATTGGAACTAAATTCCAAAGTCTCACGGCATATGTACAAAAAAGGGTTTTTCGGTTGCCAAAAAATGTAACAGATGGTAAATTAAGGGCTTTAGAAGCGAATTGAGATACTCGGGCAGTTCGTTTTTCATAAATTTAAATACAAATATTAAAACATTTGAAACTCCGTGCTCAGGAACGCATCTAGCGCATCGTGAGATGTGATAACATTGTAGATAGATCTTAATGCACTGTTTAGAGCCGCTTTTAGTTTTCGTGATCAGAGATTCTACCAATGTAGCTTTGACTTTGATGGGTAGCCAGTTCCAAGTTTGATACAGGGAAACTTTCCTACAATCCTGATCATCCAACTTACCTACAGTTGAATGCCGATTCCGAGCGGCAATTAATTTTTAAGAAGCCTTGAGCAATATTTAGCTGCATTTTCATTTCCCTTTAAAAACAGGCAAACCTTTTAAAATACTTATTTAGAGTTGGTAATATAAGTCATGATACTCCTAAAAGAAAAATATTGCGAAGAAATGCTTCGAATATCAGTAATAAAAATTAAGTTTTATGGTTTTAATTTTTACGAATGAAGTGTCATTCAAAAAGAATGGTTTCAAACAAATAAAAAAAAACATTAGGAAATGCTACATTTTATGAAATTTATAAAAAAACATAAGGAAAGGCTACAGTCCGCTTGGGGCGAACAGTACAGATACCCTATCCATATCCCTATGTGCCCCAAAGAGAAAAGCATTAGCATTTTATTTCATTCTATTAAATTTAAAAAATAATTATTTTTTTTTGAAAAACGCCCCCAAAATGTGGGCGTCGCCAAAAACTTTGTATGGACAGTGCCTACATATCTGGTGATAGTTCTAACCCTTTATCTCTTTAACTTCAGCACTAAAACGGTTTTTTCTAAATTGAGGCGTGAAAAATGTTAACACTTTACCCTTGAGAGTATATGTTCCAAATTTCAGCATCCCAGCATAAATTTAAAGGCCTCAAAAGTTGATACGGATAGACGGACGGACGGAAATTGCGAAATAGTCTTAGGTTGTGGTCCTCATCATATATATTTATGGTGACTTTTAGGGGTCCTACGATGGGTGTTACAAAAAAAATTCGACCTAATACAATTGGGATATTATATACATATGTAGAAATAAAACAAGAAAACATTTTACTCACCTTTAAAATGATAATTTATAATCTTTTTTTTTTGTTTTCACACAATTTTTTTTTGTTTTTACACAATATTTTTTTTTTATTTTTAAAAATTTTTTTTTTGTTTTTACACAAATTTTTCATTAACAATTTTTTTTTATTGTACACAAAATTTTAGAGACTTTTTATGAATTTCAGGACATTTATTCACCACGATGTTTTGACTTTAAATCAAGCGAAATTTTTAAAGTTGAGATCACAAACAAAACCGAGAACTTCTCGCATCGAGAAAATTTTATTAGACAAGCAGCTATCAAAGCACTGGACTCCTTGGTCATTTTTCTAGATGCGAGATAGATATAGAACACGATTCCAACTAATCACTTATTAAGATTTTTACACTGTTTTTTTTTTGTATTTGTACTTTGAAATATTTTTGTCAAATCACGTTTTTTCACTGTTGTTTTTTTTTTGTTTTGTATTTGTACTTTGAAATATTTTTTGACAATTTTCTGTCATTCAATAAAAACACAAAGAAATGAGTGCGGCGGCTGTCAATTCGGAACTAAGATTAATTTAACTGATCTCACTCTTAAAACTACATTTTACCCTGTAAGATCCACCTACAAATTTCATCAAAATGTGTGTGTACACAAGTGTAGAATGAAATAGAGAACGATAAATGCCCACATATGCGGATAGATTTGTTTAGGGAGGGGTGCATTTTTGTTTTGGTTTTTCTCCTCCAGAATATGTGTACACTCCATTCCACACATATCGAACGTTTGCTTGCGATATAAGGAAGGTAGGCTTCAGTGTAGTGAAATGAGTGGCAAAGAATCTTGTGTGGGCGATGATGGTGTTCATTTTGATTTTTTTTCATCAAGTTATATATGTATTATAATTAACCCAACAACAATTTTGACAGTGTATGAGTAACGAAATGATCTAATTCCCCAATGTTCCCTGCTTCCCCACCAAATATATATTGTAGATAAAAGTATTGTTTTAGATCGTGTCCAGAATATGTGTACACTCCATTCTACACATATGGAATGTTTGCATGCTATATAAGGAAGGTAGGCTTTAGTGTAGTGTAAGGAGTGGCAAACAATCTAGTGGGGGCGATGATGACATGAGTACAGAAATGATCTATTTCCCCAATGTTCCATGCTTCCCCACCAAATATATTGTAGATATGAGTATTGTTTTAAATCGTGTCTCTGTAGAGAAGACATTTAGAAAGAAATGCATATTTTGCGAAAGGCATATGCAAATAAAATATACTTCAAGATTGTGTGTGCTTGAAAAGTACATAACGGGAAAGTAGAATCTCTTGGTTACATAGTGTGTAGGACGCAAAACATATGAGTTTATTTATATGGTTCAAGGAAAAATGATTTTACATGTAGCTTTGACTCACTTGGAAAAAATTTGGGGGTAAAAGAATTCATATTATTGAAAATGTTGTAGGCACCTATTTACATATTATGATATTAATTAGAAAACACTGTCGCTTTTCATTGGACTCTGGATAAACTGGTCTGAAAATTCATATTTTTCAGCAGCTATAGCATGATTAAAAAAAAGACTCATACCACCACAAAAGCGTATGAAATTTCTCGCGTCTCTTTTAGCGGCTGACCTGGTGTATTTAATAGTTAAAGAGATCCCTTGGGAAACACTAATTATACTCTTTTATCTAATACGTGCTTCGTTTAGGCTATTGTACGTTCCACTACAATGGATGGTAGATGAAGTCATTCCAAAGCCAGAAAAGCCTCCATATGACATGAAATTGAATAGACCAACTTCGCTTTTATCAATATAATCGAAGCTTTTAAAAAAATTAATACCTGACCACCAATTCGGGTTCAGAATCATGTATTCACAATCGACCAGGTTTATAGAATAACTTTTGAGATGGAAAAAACCCGGGAGGAGCTCCATATGAATGCTACAAATTCTAAATAAAACGAATTGTTAAAACGAATGAAACCTTTTGAACTAGTGAAATAAGATGTAACTCAAGAGTAACTCAATGAGGGAAAGACAGGTTGTCAAGAAGATAGGACACCCGTTATTGTGCCTTGGACGGAAAGTCACCGGCACAAGGCACATATAACTTCGAGGTAGTTAATCACTTTGTCTACCTTGGCACATGGGTCGCTTACCGCTGCTTCTCTGGACAAAGAAAGCAATTGAGTAGCAAAGTTCTCTCTTCAATAACTAAAATGAATGATTTGTAAGGGCTTGGACTTTGTTAAAAGTAGGTGATGTTGCTTTTGGCTGATTTAAGAGAAAAGTTCTTGCGGTGATTTTCGGAGACATACAACGACGACTTAGCCAAAAGATTAGAATGAAGATCTAACGACTGAGATGACTGGGTCATGTAGAACGAATAACACGAATACATACCACAGCTCAAGGACGAAATATTTTCGAGTCCACCCCCAAGGGACGGCGCAGTAGAGGAAGACCCCACGCAAGTGAAAAGGGACCTGAACCAACTTTGCGTGCAAAACTGGAGGTAGATAGAGCTAGCTGGAGACGCGTGTTGGTTGAGTCCGGGTCTCCATATAAAGCAGAATTACAGTACTAACTTATTACTAAATCATATCCAGGCAACTAAAAGTCATCCAAATCAGGTTTACACGACATAACGATTGAAGAGAATACAAAGCGTAGCAACACCTCAAGATTTGGGAATGATCATGATTTTGACTATGATTTTTGATAATGATTTTCACCCCAAAAACATCAACACCACAAAGCAGCGAATCTTCTTTTTATACCCTATCCTAAAGGTATATTAAATTCGACACATAGTTTGTAACACCTCTTAATATTCATCGTAATCCCCAAAAGTATATATATTTATGATCAGGACCAAAACCTAGGACTTTTTAGCAATGTCCTATCGTCCGTATCAACTTTTGAGGCCTTAACATTTAATTGTTTTTATAGACTACATACAAAATGAAATAAAATGTCTTCACAATGTTTTTAACGCCTTTTATTGGAGGCATATAGGGATATGAAATTCGCCCCAAGCGGACTGTAGCCTTTTCTTATGCTTTTTATTTAAAAGTGGTTACTTCATCGTCATATGAGTATATCATTTTAAAATTACCTCGGTTCCTTTTATAAATACGATGTACTTTATTAATTTTTTCAAAATTTAATCGCATCGACGTAGAAAATGCCAGGCAAATTTGTTAAAAAAAAAACCCCAACTTTTAAGTTAATGCGAATTTTTCAAAGCAAACGATATTTTATGTATTATATATTTTATATATATACGACTAGGTTCGTAAAATGAAAACGAAAATATAATCTAGTGAATACAATGTTCGCATTATATAAACAAACAAATACGGCAACGTCGGCGCCGCGCTCTGACCAGCCCCCTCTTGAGAGCACCATCTATCACCAAAAAGCACAAAAAAAAACTTAATTAAAGTCTCTTATGGATCTGAGAATTTATTATTGATGAATCTGATTCTATTCCCGACCGACTGCTTGGCACCAATTTTATGAACGCTTTAATTTTTGTTGAAATTAACAAGTGGTTTTTGTCTTCAGCACAGACCCAGAAATCATTCAAGCGCGCCACAAGCCGCACTTTTAAGTATCATGACACATTTTGAGTATCAATTTCAAACGAAAAATATGTAAAAAGGAAAAGGAGGAATACAATAAAAATAAAAAAACACATGCTAGACTAATGCGGTGTCGTAATAATGTGTGCGGTTTATTTCAAGAATAAACACATTTTTTTAAAACAATGTTGCACCCGTTGGAGAATGGAAAGTGTGAAAAGTCAAGATTGATTGGTACCTACATATGTATGTCTGTTTTGATATTTTAAATGCGATCAGCGATAAGGGGTGAGAACGGCAACATTAGAAGAGGTATTTCAATTAACATGGAACAGTTGGTTGACCAAATCAAACAGGATAAAATAATTTGTATTTTATTTAATTTTTTGATTTGTCAAGGACATCTAACGGCGAAATTTAGGTATTTAGGCAAAAATATGGTATTTAAGGATTCAACTTTTTTATCTGACGTAGTGAAGAATATAAGGAAGTAGAAATTACAAAGAATAGGGACGCCAGATAAAATAGATGCAACAACAGAAATGTTAAACACATTTGTAAGCAAATTATACGATATGGCCTGTTTGAAGAACTATTTAAAACAATCTGTTATCATGTAAATGTCAACTTAATTGCAAATCGAGTTAAATAGTCTCAAAAATCGAATAACAGGTTCATTTGAACCATAATTAGTTCTATGTAAAGAAATATGAAACGGTTTCTCATACTCCTTTCGGGAACATAAAAAACCTAAGAGAAAGCAATTAACAGAGTTTATTCTCGGCTTATTTCCCCTATGACTCTCTAACCCCCCCTCCACCTCATAGAGTATTGTGAATCCAAAGGTTAGGTCTTGTCTTGTGCTGCGATGCTAATGATCAGAACACTCTTTGGGGCAGCAGCGAATGCAACATAGGGGGAGATCGACTTTTGGTCTTCATTTTATCGTCTGATATTACCATCCTCTCTCTGAGATGCAATATGCCTATCAGCAAGAAAAATCCTACGAGACTGCGCTTCAAAACTTTGTTGGTATGATTGAAAGTGCTCTTGACCGGAAGGAGTACGCGTTGGGCATTTTCGTCGATATTGAGGTTGCTTTTGATAATGCGTCCTTTGACAGCAAACTTATGCGGATGATGTCGCCGTTCTTTCTGTCGGTTCAAATATAGGGGCTGCCTGCTCTCAAGCGCAGAGATCCCTGGATTTGATCAATGTTTGGTGCACTTGTAATGAGCTTTCAGTGAATCCTCTTAAAACCACAGTTGTTCTCTTTACGAGAAAGAGAATCGTCACTGGTCTGCCCCATCTAGTGCTTAAAGTTGTCGCCATCCCTATATCCGATGAAGTTTGGTACCATGCGCACTGGAATTCTGAAGAACTTGCTCGAGAATTATCCTTTGACCCCTGTCTTATGGGTATGCCATCTGATGACACCAGAAATCCTTCTGCAAAATAACTATACGTCAACTTTTCACAGGTAACGGAATGGCTTCGGTCAGACTCTGAACCATGGATTGAATGTCATCGTATTTTTACGGATGGCTCCAAAACTGGACAGAGGTCTGGTGCTGGAGTCTTTGTGGAACGCGATGACAGAAGACTTTACTACCCCTTGGGTAAACATGCGTCTGTTTTCCAAGGAGAGATTTTTGCCATGCTAATGGCTATACGCTATATTGTGAAGAACAGGTCGAGGGCTGGAGGCATTTGCATTTGCAGTGATAGCCAGGCTGCACTAAAAGTGCTGCTAAACCCTCTTTCCTCGTCCAAGTTAGTACTAGAACCCAAGCTTTCTCTGAATTTGGGCGGAAGACTGAACACAGTGAATATTGTCTGGGTTCCAGGTCACACTGGCATCAACTAAATATTATCTATTTTAAGTTAGAAAATATATATTTCTATAAAGCGGCTTACTTTATTGTTCTGATATTGAAATGATAAATTGCTTTCATTGGTGCGAAAATAAAAATATTTCGTGGGCAACTATATTTAAAGTAACATGTACTCTCATTGATACTAACTCATTGGAAACTTGCGACATGTTCTTATATAAACCAAAGTTTATACAGAGTGGCCTTATAGCGATTCTGACTGAAATGTAATTTTAATATATAACCATGTTTTTCATTTCTTCTCTTTCGTCATTAATTATTTAAAATAATTTACAATTAAACTTTGATTTATTATAAACGGCGTTCCCACTAATTTACATTTTCAATTTCTTTTTTATCTCTAGACTATTACAACATGTCGCACTTCCTTTATTAAGGTATGAAAATCAGAAATGTCGTGCTGCCTCGATTCTGTATTATTATAATAAAGTTATCAGTAATGGAGTCAAGATCGCTTCAGCCTAGAAACTAAGAAAAAAAACATAAGGAAAGGCTACAAAGAAAACAGCATTAATAAGATGATGGATAGCATTTTATTTACTATGAAATTTATAAAAAAACATAAGGAAAGGCTACAGTCAGTCCGCTTGGTGCGAACAGTACGATACCCTATCCATAGCCATATATGCCCCAAAGAAAAAATCATTAATAAGGTGATAAATATTATTTTATTTCATTCTATGAAATTTATAAAAAAAAATATTTTTTGAAAAAACGCCCCCCAAGAAGTGGGCGTGGCAAAAACGATATATTGCAAAAAAATATTTGCTAAATATCTTGTTAAACATTTTTTTTCAGTTTCTATGAAAATGTCCACAAAAAATTGGCGTGGCAAAAAATTTTATATGACAGACTTATAAAGGAGGGTAGTGCCTACATGGCAGTGGGCGGATTTAAAAACTTTTAACACTTTACCCTAGGGTGTATATTGTTCCAAATTTCAGCCTCCTAGCATAACTTTAAAGGCCTCAAAAGTTGATACGGACGGACGGACATTGCTAAATAGTCTTAGGATTTGGTCTACATCGAATATTAAGAGGTGTTACAAACTATGTGTCAAAATGTGTCAAAACCCTTAGGATAGGGTAAAAAAAATATTTTTTTGTAAAAACGCCTCCAAAAAGTGGGCGTGGACAAAAACTTGGTATTGGCGATATATTGGATAAAATATTGCCTAAATATCTTATTAAACATTTTTTTCGGTTTTTATCGAAGAAACGAACTTATATACGAACGTTATATCACAATCACAGGTTTTTTACTGCGGGTGGCAGTGGACGTATTTGAAAAATTTTAAGGATCTAGGGAGTATATGTTCGAAATTTCAGCTTCCTAGCATAAATTTAAAGGCCTCAAAAATTTATACGGACGGACGGATATTGCTAATGCTAAATAGTCTTAGTTTTTGGTCCTGATCATATATACATACATATATCGTAGACCCCTAACTACGATGAATATTAAGGGGTGTTACAAACAATGTGTCAAAATTAATATACCCCTAGGATAGGGTATAAGAACACGACCATAAACTTACCATCAGATTACATTCGGATTTCGAAAGATGCCCGAAAAAAAAATCCTTACAAAGTCCTTTCCCTTAAATACAATTTCTTATAAATTGTCAGCCCTGGTCAGTGAATAGTGCAAGTAAACAAAGCAGAGAAATTTAGATGAAGAATGATGAAGAATTATCTTCTATTATTCTAAAATTGAGAGTGTATTTTACGCAAAGTAATTTAACCAGAAGCTCGAGTGCAGATAAAATATCCAGTGGCTTAGCTGAAAAGTTAATTCATGTGCTCGTCAAGACAACTGAGGTGTAAAATTGACAATTAAACATCAGGGAAATCAAAAGGCCTAAAAGGTTTTTGTCCTTGATTAACTTAAAGACGGTGGTTCAGGGTTTGTATAATTTCGAAAATCCTAAAAATATGCAACACACTCCAAGTAGGAGTACAGACTTAACAACTTGTCGACAAACTTGGTATACAAGAAATAGAGACCCACGTATATGAGTTTTCATTGAAGATATGTGAACTTTCAAGTGAAAACGAAGAACTCAAGGAAGAAGTAAAACAGCTCAAAGAGGACCGAGATAAGGATAAATGACAAATGATTCAACTGAAAGACCAAATCAAAAGAAAAAATCTTATAGTTAGAAGCGTCGAATCACAAGAGTCTCCAACTGAAGCTGTCGAAATAAAGTAGAAAAACTGTCTGCAGTGAAAAACTCCAAATAACAACGCCAATCGAAATCGAATACGCCAAGAAAATGTTTATAATGAAAAATGTCATTGCTAGCCAAGATGAGAACAGAGAGCATGGTACAACAGGTGCCGAAACAGGAAGGTTCATACCCCGGAACAGGAAATGCGTAAAAAAATTATGTTGACGATAAAAGGCTTAACTACATTCGGCAAAAAGTGCAAAAACTGACTTTTTCAAAGCTCACATATACACGCTGATGTCCCCTCGTATTCAGAAACTGGACTAGGTATCTATTTTGACTTTTAAAAGCTCTAAGAAAGCAAAAAACAGGAAGAATTTGCCAACGAAAAAAAGAAACATTTGCATCAGAGTCAGCTAAGCGTAAGATCATCTGTCCAACGTAATTGGCAGTACACGTCTTATGGGGAAGCTTTTTAAAAATCAGTAGCGTGCCATATTTTTCTACCATTCTAAATTGAAAGAAACCCCTTATAAAGTGTTTAACCTTCAGTGAATTTCCAATTGCATCTGACGTAGATCCACCACGTCCTATTCAGCGCACATTTGAGTGTGCACTGGCCTGTGGCTGCTGCTATTCAACGCTCATTTAATTTATGTGCATTCAGAATTACCAATGTCCGTTTGGTGAATCGTTCAGCTTTTTTTCTTGGGTTTCTGTTGAGGAGCTTTAGGTTTTAGAGCTTTGAACAAAAGTTCTTAATCATAAGTGTTATCGTGGAGGTCTCTTTTTTGATCATTGACATTTCTTTTAATGTGATGAGAATATGTTAAAATGCAGTTACAAATTAGTAATCTGTTTTCTTTAAGGAAAAATATTATTTGCGTTTGTTTTGTTTGTTCGAAAAGGCTTTAAATTCATCCAAAGACTTAAGTGCAAAAAAAAAAGAAATTGTTGACGAAACAAAAAAAAAAATTCATCAAAATTTGAAAAATAAAACAGTAACTGCGAATCAAGTAGGTGATATTTTTTCTGGGTAAACGAACAGTTTATAGACCTCTTAACGAAAATAGGTCACAACTCGCCACCAAAGAAGAAAACCTAATCTGATTTAAAAGAAAAGTAGATGATTTCAATAAGTGTGCCATCAGGCAAATTGTGCATCAATTTTTTCCAAATAACGAACTTACGACGCTGGATAAAATACTGCATAAGGTATAAAATTTTAGCAATGCAAACATCACTAAAAGTAGCAGGTCTCCTTTGCATACGGTTTTAAAAATTAAAGTGAGTTTTTAATTTGCAAATCGTCAGCGAAAGAGAGTTCTTTTGGATAGAACTGACATCATAACATAAATTTAATAAATAAATAATTTGATAAATTTGTTTTGATAATTTTGTATTAAACAATTAAAATGAAAATTTCAATCTAAAAAAAGCATGGTAAACGAACATAATATTCGTTTAGGTTTTTGCTGATTTAAAATCCTTAGTACGGAAACCCTGTAAAGGCTTTTGTTAGAATAGCACCTTACGGAAAACAAAAGAGTGCGAATTAGAGGCAAACATCCCTATTTTCCCTGTACTGACAATTTATGTTGGACCGAGTATAGTGACCGCTTTTTGTGTAAATGTTTTAGTTTGTTTTTTGAACTTTCCCAAAGTGTGCCACTTTGTTTATGCTTTCTTAGATTCTTATTCCAGTTTCTGAATACGACGGGACAGCACGTGTGTATGTGACCTTTGAAAGTCATTTTTTGCCGAATGTAGTTAAGCCTTTAGACGTACCTCTAACTTCCAAGTGAAACAATTTGTTAAAGTTTGAAAAAAAACTAATACATATACACAAAAAAGCTGTCACTAGTTACTGATCTTACTCTTAAATGACACAAAAAAGCTAAAGAAGATGATGGATAGCATTTTATTTACTATGAAACTTATAAAAAAAAAATATTTTTTTGTAAAAACGCCCCCAAAAAGTGGACGTGGGACTTTGTATGGGCGATATATTGGAAAAAATATTGCTTAACATTTTTTTTCGATTTCTATGAAAATTTTCAATGAAAACAGCATTTTAGTGAAAAACGCAAAAAAAAATTAAAGGCGTGACAAAAAACTTTATATGACAAATTTAAAAAGGTGGGCAGTACCTACTTATCTTGTAAAGTTTGTAAAACTTGATCTCTCTAACTTAAAACGGGTTTTTTCTAAATTGTTGACGTTGCAGTTAACCATTATTACTTAGGTATTTACTTAGTCAATCAAGGAATACAAACAGCTCTTATAGACTTAGAAAATTACAATAAACAAAATTGTGTGTTTTTTTAGAGGTTGGTTTTTCAAATAAAGCTGACATTTTGTGGTCAAATCTGGCAACTCTAATGTCATTTACGTTCAGTTTGGTTTGCCATTTCATCATGAGCAGGTTGACAAATGAACAACGCTTGCAAATCGTGCAAATTTATTTCGAAAATAATTGTTCAGTTCACGAAGTTTACAACAAAATTTTGTTCATTGATGAGGCTCATTTTGGGTTGAGTGGCTACGTCAACAAGCAAAATTGCCGCATTTGGGGTGAGAATTGATTTGGAGAGAATCCACATGAGACCCTTGAAACGCCATTACATCCACAAAAACTGACTGTTTGGTGTGCTCTATGGGCTGGTGGAGTCATTGGGCCATACTTCTTCCGAAATGATGCTGGAGAGTAAGTTACCGTTAATGGAGACCTGTATAGAGCCATGATAACTGACAATTTTGTTCCCGAATTGGATGGCATGAATGTGAAAGAGATGTGGTTCCAACAAGACGGTGCTACATGCCACAGATCGCACATCACAATCGATTTATTGAAGGAAACATTCGATGAGCGCATAGATTCGCGGAATGGACCTGTCAATTGGCCACCAAGATCGTGTGATTTGACACCATTGCATTATTTTCTTTGAGGATATGTGAAGTCCCTCGCCTACGCCAACAAACCAGAAACGTTAGGGGATTTGGAAGCCAACATTCGTGGCGTTATTGCCGCCATACAGCCCCAAATGCTTGAAAAAGTGGTTAAAAATTGGACCTCTAGACTTGTCTTTATTCGAACCAGCCGCAGTGGCCACATGCCCGAAATCATATTGAAACATTAACGGCATAAAATTATCCTTCCAATAAAGCCGAATTGATGGGCATTAAAACGATTTTCTTGTGTTTTATTTCAATTAGAACTTCTATACCTCTAAAAACACCCTGTCTAAATGATCAATATCGGATAAGTGGTTCAGAAATGACACGGGGTTTAACGTACATTTGCTTGCATTTATGGCCATCGTAAAATGGAAAATACAGAAAAAGCACATTCAAACAAATGTCATTTCTGAACCACTTACCCGATAGGAATCAAGTTTATACTCTTAAGTCGCAATATCAATACCCTAGATATGAGTGGAATTAAGTTTTCCAAATTGAATTATTTTAGAATTTCGTTCTCATGTTCAACTGCCTTGATCGAAAATCGAAACCCGACATATGTTAAGACCCGAGTTATTTTTGAACCACTTATTCGATACGGATCGAATATATACTATTCAGTAACAATATTCTCGCCCTACCTGGTAAAAAAAAGAACAAAAATATTTCATTGATATTCAAATTAATATTTATTTTTGTCAATTATTTGGGATTTCTTAAGAATTCATCGCAAAAGTCCACCGAAAACTTTTAAAATGGAATTTGGAAGCACTAGTCTATAGCGGCGATAGTTATATTCGCTAAGGCTAGCGTATATAGTCTAAGCTGTTGTTGTATTTAACATAGAAATTGAAAATAAGCCTATATACGCATACCAAAAAACACGGCTGATATGTGCCGTCTCTCCATTTAACGACGAGATTATGATCAGGATTATAGGGATCATAACCCTCTCACTTCACTGCATTCCTACTAGTCCGCCTGTGGGATTCGCCCTCAAAAAATATCTGTAGGCCTCCCGATTTTGAATCACCTCATCATTGAGGCCAATCAAATGCTGGTGTTTCTGCATTTGTGTGATCCAGGAGTTTTTAGGCCTGCCTCTTTTACGCGATTGTAAATGAACGTTGATTGCCATTGCCTTTTTGGGTTCGTAGGATCCCTCCTCTGTCGTGCTCCAATTTTTTCGAGATGGGTCTTTAACGTGAAGGCTTCCTCGGATTATGGAACTTCTAATTCGATCAAGATTTGTTACTCCTGCTGTCATGCGAAGCATCTTCATTTCAGCTGCTGTCAACTTGTCCTCATACTTTTTGTACATTGTCCAGCATTGTGAACCGTATGTGAGCGCTGGACGAACAACTGCAGTGTAGAGCCCTCCCTTTAGCTTAGGGGCCATTTTTCGGTCACAGAAGATGACAGAGTTTTCCTGCCACTTCATCCACCCTGCGCTTACACGCTGATTGATGTCGTCATCAAAGGTTTCTTCGCTGTTGATCATTGATCCCAGATATTTGAACTTTTCACACTTGGGAACCACCACCCTATTCAAATAAATGTCTGGAATGGGTTGGCTTGGGTCAGAGAATGGGCAGTACAGATACTCATTCCCTTCTAAAACTTCCCCTCCCAAACATCAAGTGTTCGTTGCAGGGAAGTCTGATCATCACTTATGATGGCTCCATCGTCAGCAAAGAACAACTGACGCACTTTAGGGTCCGTCACTTTTTCGTCAAGCAGATAATCTAAGAACGTAATAAAGAGCAAAGGACTTAAGATACTTCCCTGGTGAACACCGACTTGATTGGAAATTCATCGGTGATATATGATTTTTATCTTCGCTCCCTCGTACATGTCCATGATCATCTGTACGTAGGTTTCAGGAACTCCTCGTTGTCCTGGAGCTACCCATATCAGACCTCTTGGTTGTCTATCGAATGTTTTTTTTTTTAAATCAACCAGAATCTTATGCAGATCCTTTAAGGAATCACGATGCTTTTCCATTATAATCCTTATACTTTGGATTACATCTGTGGTTGATTTACCCGCGACAAACCCGCACTGGTCGTCAGACAGCCGTATTATTTGTCTTAAATGAACATCTCATACCCGCTCAACGATCTTAATGGTGTGTGACATCAACTTCATTGATAGGTTATTATCACCCTTTCCTTTGTGCTCATATTTTTTATAGAAGACTATCGTTCCTTTTGCAAAAAGAAGAAAAATTAAAAATATCCTTACTGAAGCTGAACTTCCAGCCGACCAAACTGTGAAAGCCACAGTAACAGAGCTTGTAATTACATTTTTACATGCTTAAATAGTGCTATATCCAATAAATTGTTTAAACCTCAAAAACAAGATCTTCTTACGACTTCGTGTTTGACACACCTACATCACCCACAACTACCTTATGAACTCGCAAATTATCATATGCGTAACAGCAATACAACGCTTAATATATAATCTTTGAATTTCCGACAATCATAAGACCACAAAACAACTTGGTTGGTAGTCGGGCTTACATCTGTTGGTTTTTATTTGGTCAGCACTGCCACATCGAAAATACAAAATGTAGTGCAAATTCTAGACTGTCAAACCAAAACATGTAATGCCAGAGAAGAAACGAAAAACATGGTTAAATGGAAATTTGCAATTCAGTGCAAATCGCTACTACGACATCGTCTATAGGCGCCTTCTATTTATTACGACGAAGTTCCCAAGTTTCAGCTAATATCCATATAAACCTATCGAATAGTTTCCCACGCAAAACATATTTATATTATATATACAATATGAGAGATTTGTCATTTCAATCTGAGTATAATAAAATAAGTCGTTAATATTATCCAAGTCTGATAGTACAATTAATTTCTTTTAACACGGGCTAGGCCGGGCATTTAGCTTTGACTAAAGATCATACAAATTGTGTACCAAAGAAAGCAAATGTTTCAAATTCTCAATTAAAATGTTATTTCAGGTACACCTTTCAGTGCTGTCTATCCGATCATCTCGTATGCAGCTGTCGTCTGGTGGCCAAATGTACTTGAACTGACAAAGGCAAACAAACAGCGTTACGCACATGCCAAACAATTGCAGTATTGCTGCATTGCTGGGCTCTCACCTCTACAGATCTTCATTAAGAAGACAGCTGCTATATGCGCCATATAGTGCAACTCGAATATAGGTTTAAATCAGATGACCATGTGTGTCACCTAAAATTACTTAACTCCATCAGAGACTTGGACATGTTTTATTGCATCCCCTACATTGTGTTTGGAGAAAGAAATAATGATCCGTTGAACCGTTAAAATGAACTACATTAAATACATCTGTTACGTAGCCGACGTGAAATACTTATGTGGTTATCAGGCTGGATATACATTTCCTTAACAATTGGTAAAACGTCTTCAAGTAATGCTACGTTTCCACCAAAAAATAAACCGAGATTAAGCACAAAAGACTAAAAATTAATCTTTCAGCGTTTCCACCCAAGATAACAGATTAATCTGACGTTTGGCTCTTTCTCTCATCTTTACTTTAAAATTGAAAACGTAATTGACATTCCAAAAGAGAACAGATGTTTTTTCTTGAACGTCAAACAAAGCGAAAATAAAATTAAAATTAAATAAAAACGAAAACTGGTTGCTATATTTAATTGAGTGGAAAAAGAATGCGAATATTACTAGCCCACCATTTTACTCCTCAAACCAATATATTATATTTTTAATCTCGTGTTTAGCAGATTAAAATTTGTATGGCATTGTATGAGATTTAAAGTAGATTAAGGGCAGATTAACCTTAATCTCGGTTTAGTGCTTATTGGAAACGCAGCATAAGAGAAAGGTTTTCCGATCTTAAAAAAGATCTCATAAAATTTTAGCAGGAAGATTAACAAATCTCAATATGTGTTTAAGTTCCAGATCAAATAATCGTTTTATATATGCAAAGGGGCAAAGACTTCGCGAAGATGAAGGACATTAACAGGCTTTTTTTAATGCTGGCTGTCTCTTTGGAATGTGTCCAGAATAAACAAGAAAATAAATATAGTGAGTCAAAAAAGTATTGGCACACGGATTATTTTTGAAGAAAGTTTCTTTCAGTGGTAAACAAAAAGAAGAGGTTGAAGTTCGCTAAACTCCACGTTAATAAGCCGGAGAAATTTTGGAGTAATGTCGTATTCAGCGACGAGTCAAAATTCAACCTTTTTGGCTCAGATAGTTCACAAAAAATATGGCGAAAGCCCAACAAAGAGCTACAAGAAAACAACATCAGTAAAACAATTAAACACGGCGGTGGTAATGTTATGGTGGGGGTGCTTCGCGGCATCTGGAGTGGACAATTTATATTTATATTTATAAATGAAAAAATGTTCCCAAGTGCTGAGAAGTTGTGATTAAAAGATCAGCAATGGTTGTTTCAGCAGGATAATGACCCGAAACACGCTTGATATCTGGTCCCATAATGGCTTATTTACTATTGCATACCGCCTCTACATAACCTCTAAATCGTCACTAATTGAGGCCTTACCACTCAGGAAGCCTCCAACCTAGTGGGAAGTATGCGTCGACGCTTAGAAGCAGTCATACAAGTCAAGGGAAGCCCGACCAACTATAAGGGATAAGATATTCGATACTGCAAAATTAAAAAAAAATCGCACGTTTTGCGATTTATCGGAGAATCTGTCAAGCCTTGTAGTTAATCCAAAAAAGTGTCATTTCTGCCATCTCTGATGTTGGCTTCCACCAAAAAAATACCCGTATCTTGGGACAAAACCCTTGCTCGATACACTACATTGTCAGCTAATTGGACAAGGGAATTTAAACAAAGTAATACGAAACAGGAAAAAAACCAAATATATATGTACTTACATTTTGCTGTGCCAACAAACCCTAATTGCTGATTACTACAATATCTTCGAACTAAATTCAGCGAATCGGTAACAATTCTTATCCTGTCAGAATTACAACGCAATAATTGTCGCGCAAACGTACGATTCCGCGTCTGCAAGCAGCCAGCGTTTCCCAATATCAATAACCAGAAATCGGCCACACCACGTGTACAATGTATTTCGCGAACAAACCTTCGTTTAAATACCGTTTGAAAGTAAACATGCGATGTGTCCCGCCCGAACTGACAATTATATTTAAGTATGTATGTATGTATGTAAGTGTATCAATGTTTTATCTGCGTTTCTCTGCGAATTCAATTTTAATTTAATATGCGTTGCTGAGCAGCGACAAAAGACAATGCGCACAAAACTCTAAAAATTATCACCGCCAAAGTCTTCCACACTACTATACTCGCCAACGCAAGGATAACAAATATATTTCATCTAAAAGTAGCGGTACTCACTTTTTGTTCCGTTTTGTGTATGAATACTTTACCGCAACACTGTTGTTATTGTTTTGGTTTGTTCCTTATTTTTCAATGTGTTCGCCGCTCGCTTGTCTATCGCACTGCAAACGCCGACACAAATCGATGCAGCTAGTAATTGAATTCTTCTTCGTTAGTTATTTGACGAGTTGTTGCACTAGTTTAATCTGAAAGAAACCCATTTTTGTTACTGTTTATAAGTCCACATTATGTACGTTTGTATGTACCCGCCAAAAAAAATTGATTTCCCTTCGGCAGCTTGTACCAGATGAAATGAAACGAAACTAAATGGAATATTAAAGATTTCAGTAGTAGATTTTATAAAAGAATGACGAAAGTCAAACGATAAAATATTTTTTAATAAAAAAATTATAAATGAATTTGCACATTCTGCGAATGAATTAATATTTTACTATACTGTATTGATTATTTACAAATATATAAATCACATCGCGGTTTAAAATACTTAAACTTATTTATTCGTCTAGATTTTATAAGACTGCACCATCTCCGAAATAGCTCAAATTTTGTATCCCAGTTCCTTTTTATGTCCTCAACTCAAATGTGCAAGTTGAGGACATACAGGGTACTGTTGCCATATGAGAAAAGCGCATACCAACGATATTTCATTTTAGTTATAGTTTCTTAAACTGTAATAATTATTTACAAATCTATTTATTTAATCACGGCTCAAAATACTAAAACTTATTTATAAACGCACTTCAATGTCCTGAATTTCCGAAATTCATATGGAATGCTGCTAAAAAATTGTTTGCTTGGCCACCATGCCGATTTGACAGCTAAAAAAGCAAACTAAAGGACTGTTCACATGAGAGCAAACTGCGAATAGGCGAATCGCGAACAAATCAATTTTAATGTGTTTATGAATAGAAAATTTCTATTGCTTCTACCAGAAAAGCTTGATATTTAATTGATCTAACATATTATCTAAAAAAATCTGAGTCTCAATTGACTTAAATAGCAATATTTACAATTACAAAAAATTTCCCGCGAATTGAAAAATTCTTGCCGGGAACTGTCACTCTTTATTCACAATCCACATAATACAGATGCGATCCATAAATCCGCGAATGAAAAATTCGTTCGAACATAACCTTTAAATTGACACATCTTATTGCTAACATTAGCAAATCAGATTCGCAGTTACCTGCGACCAAAAAAAGTACTGTTGTGAAAGAAATGTCAGAATTTAGGAATATTCGCCGGTTCGCAGTTCGCGGTTCGCTCTCATGTGAATGATCCTTAACTAAAGCTATATAAGCTAACAATGCCTTTATCTTAATGAAATTCGCTTGATCATCGTTCAAAATATCGGTAAGCTGAATCTAAGGTGACTTGGACTATACAAGTCTAGTTTAAAATCTGTCAACCGGTTGTCAACTGCTTTGTAGAAGGTGTTAAAAGATGCGTTTGCTTCAGCAACCTCACCATTGGCACCGAATTATTATACCCTATTCACACCGGTTTTCACAAAAAGATTACGAAATCTTGTCAAAGCATTCACACCGAACACTACCTAGCTTTTGTTTGACGTTTCAGTCAGCCATCGAAAAATAAAAGCGAGTGTGGAAAACTCGAATTTTAGTGCGGTGTGAATAGGGTATTAGGTATGAATGGTTTAACAAGATTGCGAAATCTTTTTGTGGAAACCTCAGATTTCAGTGCGGTGTGAATAGTGTATAAGGTTAAGATTAGATTAGATTGGTTAAATAATTATCATTTCGCTGTCCAATATATTGCAAGCAAACATTGCCGGAAATGGCAACTTTATAATCTCTTTGCATGCAGTCTTATCTTACCCCGACTCATAATATCGGTACAGGTAAAATACTATATCTGACAAATAAAGGGTGATCCATTTCGAGGTTTCCTACTTTTTTAATGAAAAAAAAACAAAGAAAATTCAAATTTAATGTTTATTATCATTTGAAAGAACATTCTTTGGCATTTATTTTTTGAAGATTATATCTATCAAATGTTGGCCGTTGCTACGCCGCAGATGGTCCATCAGTTGAGTCCAATTTTCGATTACTCGTTCGAGCATTTCGACTGGTAACTGGCGAATGACACGCGTGATGTTTTCCTCCAAGGCCTGAATCGAAGCGGGTTTGTCGGCATAAGCTTTTGACTTTACATATCCGCACAGGAAAAAGTCTAACGGTGTGATATCACACGATCTTGGTGGCCAATCGACCAGCCCAAAACGTGAAATTATGTGCTCAACGAAATGTTCTCTCAATAAGTCCATTGATTGATGCGATGAGTGGGAAGTGGCGTCGTCTTGCTGAAACCAAATGTCGCCGAGATCACGAGCTTCAATTTCAGGCATCAAATAGTCGGTTATCATGGCACGATAACGGTCGCCATTGACGGTTACGTTCGCACCGGCATAATTTTTTTCGAAAACGTCGGATCTTCTTGGAACTTTTCAAGAGCCCATAGAGCGAAGCGATGTCGCTTGGGAAGGTCGAGCGGATTCAGTTGTTGCACAAGCTGTATTTTGTACGCTTTCAATTTAAGATCTTGACGTAAAATGCGCCAAGTCGTTCCATACGTCAGTCCGAGTTGCTGCGAACGGCGCCGAATCGACTCTCTACGGTCTTCGTGTACACTCTCTCGTGTACACGGCCGCTATATTTTCTTCACAGCGTGCTGGACGTGGTCTATTCGGTCGAATATTATCCAATAATGAATGCTGGGTCTCAAAATGGGTGATGGTGTTGCGAATAGTACGCTCAGTAGGCCGATTATGTTGACCATAAGTTGAGCGAAGGGCACGAAACACATTCCTCACAGAACGTGAATTTTCATAATAAAGTTGAACAATTTGTAAACGTTATTCACGCGTAAGTCTTTCCATTATGAAATGCCAAACAATACTAAACAAAAATAACATGACAGCATGACACGACTCACACGTGATCTGTCAAAAAAGGCTATTGCAAATAATATCTTTACTTGGATCACCCGTTATATACAAATATTTTTGAGTTGACACCTTACTAATAAAATTTAATATTGAAGAATGTAGTAGATCTATGTACTGATTTCCTTTTAACTGGAACAAATTGATTAGAATTTCATATTAGCTTCTGGTTCTTAAATTTGCTAAGCGCACATAAAATTCTAACTTTCTTAGTTCTAACTGGTTGGATGCCAGATGGAGCATAAATCTCTTTTTGCCATTATGTTCCGTTGACGTCTATAAAATCTGTAAATATTTACACTCGTCTAATTTAAAATTGTAATAAATTTCTAAAAAATAAAAATGCATGATTGGAGCAGACACTTGTTAATTTTTTCCCCGTAATCTCTTGCTTGAAATGAGTTAAATAATTCTATAGATATTCCGGTCTGAAGCAACAGCCTGATTCGTGCTGAGCGGGCATGCAGTCCGAAATTTAAGTTTATGATTTCAGGTGGTTTGCTCTGCACTTCCAAGTACTTAACATTGCAACAGAAGAAGTTAATTTATCCCTATTTGATAAAAATCCCAGGACAAGGCGATGACTTGATTTTTCGCTATTTATATTCAAAATTGTCAAGTGGCGTGGAAACTGAAGAATCAAGTCAATCAATGAAAATTTTGCACCCAAACTCGAAACAGACCATTAGAAGGAGCTAATCAATAATCGAACAAGCAAACATATTTCATTTCAATTTGAAATGTAGGAATATGTCGTTGAATATGAGAATATGCACATATTTTCAACCGCCGTAGATATGATGACCCTGAAGATTGCAGGGAGTGTACAAAAATTAATATTACGTCTTCAGTCTTATCGAATTTGAATTACCTACGAGGTTTCAACAAGAATTATTAAATGCATACCAAGAAGGTATAATTCTGATTCTGAATTTAAATCCAAAAGCATTTGTGTCTTTTTATAACCTTTTTATACCTAAGGGTATATTAATTTCGACACATAGTTTGTAACACCCCTTAATATTCATCGTATATATCAGGATCAGGACCAAAATCTAAGACTATTTAGCAAAGTCCGTCCGCCCGTATCAACTTTAGAGGCGTTTAAATTTATGCTAGGAAGCTGAATTTTGGAGCATATACTCCTCTAGGCTCCGAAATGGTAAAGTGTTAAAATTTTCGAAATACGCCCACAATTTAGAAAAAACCGTTTTAAAGGTTAAGTTAGAGAGATTAAGTTTTACAACCTTCACAAGATATGTAGGTACTGCCCAGCTTTATAAATTTGTCATATAAAGTTTTTTGAGACGCCCACTTTTTGTGGGCCTTTTTCACTAAATTGCTGTTTTCTTCGAAAATTTTCATAGAAATCAAAAAAAAAATGTTTAACAATATGTTTAGCCAATATTTTATCCAATATATCGCCCACACAAAGTTTTTGGCCACGCCCACTTTTTGGGGGCATTTTAAAAAAAATAAATGTTTTTTCTATAAATTTTATACAATGAATAAAATGCTATCCATCATCTTCTTAATGCTGTTTTTCTTGTCCCTATGTAATAAGGATAGAGTATCATACTGTTCGCCCCAAGCAGACTGTAGCCTTTCCTTATGGTTATAGGAGAAAACGTGCAATTTGACTACCAAACGACCACTTCAATTTATTTGTCTGTAACGAACGTTTCTGGCTAGGACGGATGCTAATGTAATCGGAAATGTAAATTGGCTAATATTACTACATATATTACATTATTGCAGTACTGCACTGCCCTAGAAATTGAGGAATAAATTTGTCCTTTCGAAAAACAATTCTTGCGTATATCAATGCCTTTTTTTATGTCGGGCACAGTATCATTTTTTTTTTCATAAAATTTTTTGGAATGAATTTTTTGTATATTTCATGGAAAAGTTATTACGACTTGGTGTTGATGTTGTCCACTTGTAATGGCCATGGAGGGATTTTACCGCGAGAAAGTGGACTAACATTTGCTTAAATACTTTTCTAGCCTCGGTTATTGCAGATTTATTGGGCCAGACGTGCAGTAAAAAGATCTCTGCACTGTGAGAATGCTATTTTATATGGTTCCAAAGGATGGTTCTCATAGCGTAATGGTGAGATGGTTTGGATGTAATATGTGCACTGTTGTTGGTGTTTGTACTAGCCGTCAGGGTGGAGAGATTGATCTACTTTGAATCCTTTTTTTGTAAGCGTCGGCCTTTTAATTACCGGTTAAGGGACGTGTTCAAGAATACCAATGAATATTCTAATATACATACATTTACAGAATCTGTGTGCGAGACCTGGGTTCCAGTTCCAGGTAACTATTTGAATGATTACTAAGCCGCTCTTGGTACTTTGGCCATTATCAAGTATTGGCCTATTTAAGACATAAATGTTTATAATTTTTTTTGAATGCAGTCTCATCTTACCTTAACTCTTAATCAGGCCTGTCAAGTGTTCCTTTCGTAGAAATCCCTGAAGGGATTCGAAAAAGCATTGCCTGATTGAAAATATTAGTTTCCATTTTCGAAGTCACCTGTATATGTCAAAATGAATAATCGAACAAAAGAAAGAAAAATCCCAGAACATTTTTAAAATGTTTGTAATATTGACTAAATTGTAAATATATATGCAATGAAGAATTTAACTGTCGAATATAATAAAATATTGCTTTCAAGTTAAAAATTCCCAAAAAAGGTTTTTCGTTACCTGGTAACCGAGTACTTTGTCAAATGCAAAAAAAAAAATAATAATAATTCAAAGAAGGCGACTACGGGACGCATGCAACATTTGAACGGAACTCTGTAAGTTGTCCTTGAAATTATTTAAAATTGTTGAAATAACTGTTACTTTTAGTCTACGACAGAAAAAACTTATCGTAGAGATTTCCACTATCGTAGCAGTTTTTCCACTACGAAGGGAATTTGTAATAGATTTTCCGGGATTCGTCGACATTTTTCTATTACGTCGTATCTCGTGATAGGTGTAAATAACGTTACAGGCGAACAACTTTATCTGTTCCAACAAAGATTTTTGATTTGACACATTAATACTAACATTTAGTATCAAATAATGTAGTAGATCTATGTACTGATTTCCTTTTAACACTTGTTTATTATGAGTTAAATAATTATACAGATATTTGGATGTGAAGCAATATAGCCCGACTCGACCGACTAGAATGGCCAACCATAAGTCAATTTGGTGGATGAAAAAAAATTAAAGTCGTGCTGAACGTGCATGGAGTCCAATATTTAAATTTATGATTACAAGTCGTTTGCTCCGTACCAACTATCCCTATTTGATAAAAACCACACCCAAGCAGATGATGTAGGGCAAGGCGATGCCTTGATTGATTTTTCGCTATTTATATTCAAAATTGTCAAGTGGTGTTGAAACTGAAGAATCAAGTCAATCAATGAAAATGTTGCGCCCAATCTCGGAACAGATCATTAGAAGGAGCTAATCAAGAATCGAACAACCAAACATATTTCATTCCAATTTGAAATGTAGGAATATGTCGTTGAATATGAGAATATGTATTTCCAACCGCCGCACTGCAGATATGATGACGATGAAGGTTGAAGGGAGTTGGCGAAAATTAATATTATGTTCTTAATCTAATCAAAGTTGAAGAATTAGCAAATGCATTACCAACAAGGTTTGATTCTGAACTTTAATGCAAAAGCAATTGTCCCTTTTTTTTGGAGAAGAAGTGTTATTTGACTACTAAACGAACATTTCAATTTATTTTTCCGAAAGGAATGTTTTTGTGTATATGTCCTATTGGCTAATATATTATGTCCTATTGGCTAATATTACTAAATGTCCTAGTTACGGTCTCACATTTCCTTGAAAATGAAAATGCTGCTGGGCACGAGACGGCATTAACTTCATATCATGAACTGCGCTTTCTATTTGCCCCATTTGAAGAAGTGATAATAAGTGATGTTTTGCCAGACATACCGCAGATGCCAATCAATTTTGCTACTGAAGAGAATGCGGATGTTTTTTCAACCGAAGACGTGGAACATTTCATATGTGAACAAAACGATGGTTTTTCTAACACGGTGAGGGTCCTAGAAAATGATACTAATTTGGGAGGGCAGGAACAAGCGGATGGGCTTTCTTTCGCCTCCGAGGAACTTCTCTCTCTTAAGATCAGAGATCATGTTGAGTTTCCAACTCCAGCTGCCGGGAACGAATATGAATTAATTTATTTGAGCATTTGTATGCGGATTGGAATCGTTGCTTGCGCTTTAGCTTGGTGGGGCAGAATAGCAGAATAGATGTTGAATGGCAGAAAAATATTTTAAATTTATTTTCAAGTAACTATAACTATAAATGTATACATTCCTTTTATTTTCATTAAAATTATAAGTATTACTTATTTATTACAACATTGCAAGAAATTGCAGAATTCGGATACTTGATAGATATATATACCTGTTTTATCAAAATTACTGTCAAATTTTTTTTTTTCTAACTCTATTTAACGCTAAAGAAATTAAAAAAATTAAAAAGTGATTGTATTCCAGTAAAACTATTATTTTTATTTTATTTAAAACAATGTGGGGTTCGCCGAACAAAAAAATATTAGGACTATTAAGTTGTTATAAATAAATATAATTTTTATTACACAAATTAGTTTTAATCCCAAATATGTTTTATTTGTTAATAACGTTCTGAGTTTGAAATTAAATTTTGATTCCTTTAAATTTTTTAATTAATATCGTTTCTATATATATCATTCCTTCGGGGAAATAATTTTTATCATAATGTTTATTTTATTGAAATCATATATATTACACAATCTATTTAAAACCATAACAAAACAAATACTTTTATAAAAGAATACAAAAGAATAAAAATTTTTAATTTAAGCTGTAAACACCGCCAATTTTTTCTTATTATTACAATACAAATTTTTCTTATACATAAATTCTATCATAATCAATTTTTTTTTAATATCATTTCTATATAAAGGGTGATTTTTTAGCTGGTTTGGTTTTGGCAACACTGGTTTTGACAGCTGACGTGTGTTTAGTACCTTGTGTCACTGTCAAACAGCTTCAGTTTGGTTTGCAATTTAACCATGGATCGTCTTACAAATGAACAACGCTTGCAAATTATTGAATTTTACTATCAAAATTCGTGCTCGGTTCGAAATGTTCATCGCGCGCTGCTTCCATTTTATGATCGGCATTCTCGACCTTCTGAGCAGTCTATTCGGAAGATTGTGACCAAATTTCGCACCAAATTTACTTTGTTGGACATTAAACCACCAACACGTTTACGTACTGTGCGTATTGAAGAAAATATTGCGGCCGTATCAGCTATTGTGACAGCAGTTCGCGAAATGTCGATTCGGCGCCGTTCCCAGCAGTTAGGCCTTTGTTACAGCACTACGTGGAAAATTTTGCGGAAGGATTTGGGCGTAAAGCCTTTTAAGATACAGCTGGTGCAAGAACTAAAGCCAGCCGACCTACCACAACGCCGAATTTTTGGTGAATGGGCTCTTGGAAAGCTGGCCGAGGATCCGCTTTTTTATCGAAAAATTGTGTTCAGCGATGAGGCTC
Source organism: Ferdinandea cuprea (assembly GCA_963576555.1). Lineage (NCBI taxonomy): Eukaryota > Metazoa > Arthropoda > Insecta > Diptera > Syrphidae > Ferdinandea > Ferdinandea cuprea. The sequence goes on from OY754962.1 coordinate 28,454,247, forward strand.
ATTTTTGGTTGAATGGGTACGTAAATAAGCAAAATTGCCGCATTTGGAGTGAAGATCAGCCAGAAGCATTGCAACAGCTACCAATGCATCCCGAAAAAGCCACTGTTTGGTGCGGTTTATGGGCCGGCGGCATTATTGGGCCATATTTCTTCAAAGATGATGCGAATCGCAGCGTTACTGTCAATGGTGAACGCTACCGAGCGATGATAACAAACTTTTTTTTGCCCGAAATGGAAGTTCTTGACTTGCATGATATGTGGTTTCAACAAGACGGTGCCACATGCCACACAGCACGCGAAACAATGGCGCAATTGCGAGGCGAGTTTGGTGAACAGTTAATTTCACGTTTCGGGCCGGTCAATTGGCCGCCTAGATCGTGCGATTTGACACCATTAGATTATTTTTTGTGGGGGTATGCCAAGGCTAATGTGTATAGGGACAAGCCCGCTTCGATTGACGCACTGGAAGCCAACATCCATGCATTCATTCGTGAGATACCGGCCGATATGTGTGAAAGAGTATGCCAAAATTGGACTCAGCGGATGGGCTACCTGAGACGCAGCCGCGGTCAACATTTGCATGAAATTATCTTTAAACATTAAACTGCAAGGTTCAAACTATCGATTCAAATAAATATTTCATTCATTTTTTCGAATTTTTTGTGTTTTTTTTTTAAAAAAAGTTCTAAACCTCTTAAAAAGCACCCTTTATATATCATTTCTTCGAGGAAATAATGTTCACATAATGTTTACTTTATTGAAATCATATGCCCTTGATTTTTGTATATAAAATGTTATATACCTTATAACAAAAATTCCTAATATATATATATATATATATATATTGTACCATATTAAATTTTTTAAATAATATTATTTCTATATATATCATTTCTTCAAGGAAATAATGTTTATCATAATGTTTACTTTATTAAAATCATATATATTACAAAATCTATTTAAAACTATCACAAAACCAATATTTTTATAAGCGAATACAAATTTCTAATAATCAAATTAAAAAAAAAATTTGGAATACAAATTTTTAATATAACCTGAAAATATATAAAATGTTATATAACATTGAAAGCCAAATAATCATTGTAATATTACTTAAATTAAGAAACTTAATATATATTTTTACTATTAAATATTATTATTAATATGAGGTTCATATTTTCATATAGTTCATCAATTATTATTACTATACAATTTTTTAATTAATATCATATATATTTATTATTATCATATATATATATTGTACCATATTACATTTTTTTAATTAATATCAATTCTATATATATATCATAGGAAATAATGTTCACATAATGTTTACTTTATTGAAATCATATGTATTGCAAAATCTATTTAAAACCATCAAAAAACAAATATTTTTATAAGCGAATAAAAATTCCTAATAATCAAATTAAAAAAAACGATATTGAAATAAAACTTTTTAATATAGCTGTAAATACCACCAATTTTATCTTAAGTCAGAGCAGACGCAAATGCCCTTGATTTTTGTACATAAAATGTTATCTAACATTAAAAGCAAAATAAGCATTGTAATATTACTAAAAATAAGAAACTTAATATACATTATTACAATTAATTATTATTAATATGAACCTCATCAATTATTATAACTATACAATTTTTTAATTTCTATCATATATATATATATATTGTACCATAATATATTTCTATATATATATTATTTCTTCGAGGAAATAATGTTTATCACAATGTTTACTTTATTAAAATCAGATATATTACAAAATCTATTTAAAACCATCACAAAACAAATATTTTTATAAGCGAATAAAAATTCCTAATAATCAAATTAAAAAAACGATATTGAAATACAAATTTTTAATATAGCTGTAAATATCACCAATTTTATCTTAAGTTAAAGCAAACGCAAATGCCCTTGATTTTTGTACATAAAATGTTATATAACATTAAAAGCAAAATAAGCATTGTAATATTACTAAAAGTAAGAAACTTAATATACATTATTAACATTAATTATTACTTATTTAAACCTCATCAATTATTATTACCATACAATTTTTTAATTACTATCATATAAATATATATTATTATCATATATATATTGCACCATATTACATTTTTTTAATTAATATCAAATCTATGTATACATTATTTCCTCACTTCTTCGAGGAAATAATGTTTATCATAATGTTTACTTTATTGAAATCATATATATATATTACAAAATCTATTTAAAACCATTACAAAACAAATATTTTTATAAGCAAATAAAAATTTCTAATAATCAAATAAAAAAAATATTGAAATACAAATTTTTAATATAAGCTGTAAATACCACCAATTTTATCTTAAGTTAGAGCAGACGCAAATGCCCCTTGAGATTTTTGTATATAAAATGTTATATAACATTAAAAGCAAAATAAGCTTTGTAATATTACGAAAAATAAGGAACTTAATATACATTATTACCATTAATTATTTTTAATTTGAACCTCAGCAACTATTATTACTATACATTTTTTTAATTACTATCATAGTAATTTCGTCGAGGATATAATGATAACATAATGTTTACTTTATTAAAATCATATATATTACAAAATCTATTTAAAACCATCACAAAACAAATATTTTTATAAGCGAATAAAAATTTCTAATAATCAAATTAAAAAAAAATATTGAAATACAAATTTTTAATATAAGCTGTAAATACCACCAATTTTATCTTAAGTTAGAGCAGACGCAAATGCCCCTTAAGATATTTGTATATAAAATGTTATATAACATTAAAAACAAAATAAGCTTTGTAATATTACTAAAAATGAGAAACCTAATATGTATTATTACCATTAATTATTATTAATTTGAACCTCATCAACTATTATTCCTATACATTTTTTTAATTACTATCATAGTAATTTCTTCGAGGATATAATGTTCACATAATGTTTACTTTATTAAAATCATGTATATAATAAAATCTATTTAAAACCATCACAAAACAAATATTTTTATAAGCGAATAAAAATTCCTAATAATCAAATTAAAAAAAAAGATTTTGAAATACAAATTTTTAATATAGCTGTAAATACCATCAATTTTATGCTAAGTTAGAGCAGACGGAAATGCCCTTAATTTCTGTATATAAAATGTTATATAACATTAAAAGCAAAATAAGCATTGTAATAGTACTAAAAGTAAGAAACTTAATATGCATTATTAACATTAATTATTACTTATTTGAACCTCATCAATTATTATTACCATACAATTTTTTAATTACTATCATATATATATATATATTATTATCATATATATATATATTGTACCATACTACATTTTTTTAATTAATATCAAATCTATATATACATTATTTCCTCACTTCTTCGAGGAAATAATGTTTATCATAATGTTTACTTTATTGAAATCATATATATATTACAAAATCTATTTAAAACCATCACAAAACAAATCAAATTAAAAACAAAAATATTGGAGTACAAATCTTTAATATAAGCTTACAGCTGTAAGCTGTATTTACAATACCACCAATTTTATTTTAAGTTAGTGCAGACGCAAATGCCCCTTGATTTTTGTATATAAAATGTTATATAACATTAAAAGCCAAATAAATATTGTAATATTACTGATAATATGAAACTTAATCTACAAGATTACTAATAATTATTATTAATATGAATCTTATCAATTATTATAACTATACAATTTTTTAATTACTATCATATATATATATTGTACCATATTAAATTTTTTAAATAATATTATTTCTATATATATCATTTCTTCGAGGAAATAATGTTTATCATAATGTTTACTTTATTAAAATCATACATATTACAAAATCTATTTAAAACCATCACAAAACAAATATTTTTATAAGCGAATAAAAATTTCTAATAATCAAATTAAAAAAAAAAATTTGGAATACAAATTTTTAATATAAGCTGTAAATATATAAAATGTTATATAACATTAAAAGCCAAATAAACATTGTAATATTACTTAAAATAAGAAACTTAATATACATTTTTACTACTAATTGTCATTAATATGAACCTCATCAATTATTATTACTATACAATTTTTTAATTACTGTCATATGTATATATTATTATCATATATATATATTGTACCATATTACATTTTTTAATTAATATCATTTCTATATATATCATTTCTTCGAGGAAATAATGTTCACATAATGTTTACTTTATCTAAATCATATATATTAAAAAATCTATTTAAAACCATCACAAAACAAATATTTTTATAAGCGAATAATAATTTCTAATAATCAAATTAAAAAAAAATATTGAAATACAAACTTTTAATATAAGCTGTAAATACCACCAATTTTATTTTAAGTTAGAGCAGACGCAAATGCCCCTTGAGATTGTATATAAAATGTTATATAACATTAAAAACAAAATAAGCTTTGTAATATTACTAAAAATAAGAAACTTAATATACATTATTACCATTAATTATTATTAATTTGAACCTCATCAACTATTATTACTATACATTTTTTTAATTACTATCACAGTAATTTCTTCGAGGATATAATGTTCTCATAATGTTTACTTTATTAAAATCATATATATTACAAAATCTATTTAAAACCATCACAAAACAAATATTTTTATAAGCGAATAAAAATTCCTAATAATCAAATTAAAAAAAAAGATTTTGAAATACATATTTTTAATATAGCTGTAAATACCATCAATTTTATGTTAAGTTAGAGCAGATGGAAATGCCCTTAATTTGGTAATATAAAATGTTATATAACATTAAAAGCAAAATAAGCATTGTAATATTACTAAAAGTAAGAAACTTAATATACATTATTATCATTAATTATTACTTATTTGAACCTCATCAATTATTATTACCATACAATTTTTTAATTACTATCATATATATGTATATATTGTACCATATTAAATTTTTTTTAAATAATATCAAATCTATATATACATTATTTCCTCACTTCTTCGAGGAAATAATGTTTATCATAATGTTTACTTTATTGAAATCATATATATATTACAAAATCTATTTAAAACCATCACAAAAGAAATATTGTTATAAGGGAATAAAAATTTCCAATAATCAAATTAAAAACAAAAATATTGGAATACAAATCTTTAAAATAAGCTGTAAATACCACCAATTTTATCTTAAGTTAGAGCAGACGCAAATGCCCTTGATTTTTGTATATAAAATGTTATATAACATTAAAAGCAAAATAAACATTGTAATAGTACTAACAATATGAGACTTAATCTACACGATTACTATGAATTATTATTAATATGAACCTTATTAATTATTATAACTTTACAATTTGTTAACCTCTCTCATTTAAATATATATGGTAACATGTTCAATTTTTTAATTAATATCATTTTTATATATATTATTCCCTTGAGGAAATAATGCTTATCATAATGTTTATATTATACAATCTTAAATCACAATGGAAAAATATATTTATAAACGTATTCGTTAAAATTTAAAAAAAATTAGAAATGTTAATACCGACAATTTTGTCTTAACTTGGTTAGAACAGAGTGCGGAAGTTTTTTTTTATAATTAAATGATTCTTAAAAAATTTTATTATTATAATTTTCTTTAATAAATATCATTTTAATAAAACAAATTAATTTTAAATTTTTTTTTATATAAAATTTTTAATTACAATCATCACTATCACAAATACAAAATTATGTAACAAAATTATGGATGTTAATCAAAGCTTAAAAATTTACAAAAAAAAGAAAATTATTGCCTGGCATACCAAATTTTGTTATTATTTCTCAATTTCTTATAATTAAAAGTACGATAAAAAGCTATCAGAAAATTTCTTATCAACGGTTTAAAATTTAGGTATCAATTCGCGAATTCTAATTTTTTTTAAAAATATTTAAGGATTGCCAAAATATCTTTAAAAAAAACATTACAAGTTGAGGAGTGATACTTTAATTTGGGACCGTCGATTGGTGCGGTGACATAAAGCCGTGCGACATAAGTCAAAATTTGCGCTAATATTTAAATATAATTTTCTAATAATATGGCTTCATGTCACGGCACTCCGTCGATTTAAGTACATTAAACCAAAATTACTTAATAACCCTGGTTAACACTGAATAATTTTTAAATTAATAAAAAAAAACTATTATCAATAAACCTAAAAAAGTTATTTGAATTGAAGCACTAAAATTAAATTTATTTTCTTAAAAAAAATTAGTTTTGTATAGGTTAAAAAATTTGACACACACTTATCAAATAATAAGACAAAATCAAAATTTGAATATTAATATTTTTATGTACTTTATATTTCAAAGATATTAAATTCAATTTTTCATTAAAAAATAATCAAATAAAATAAATAAAACTACTAAATTGCCAGAACGAATTTATTATTCAATCATCTCAATACCTTAAATGAACTTCTTCAGAATGCTCTCTCAACAAGCTTACAATCTGGACAGACCGTTGCGGGCTGTGGGTAAACCCACACAAAACCGAAGTTACCAGAAAAAACTTAACTGGAAATCTGATAAAGACAGACTTAGGAAAGCCACAGTTGCTCTTTTTGATATATCACCTAAAAAGAATTTGGCCACCCTGGTATTCTAAATCTATTTAAGACCCTTCCTAGAATAGAAATATATACTACTCCACACATCAGCCTCAGTTTGAAAGAATTCGCTAGTGTACTATTACATCCAGATCAATCTGGGACGAAAGTAATCTGGAATAAGATGAATCGATCCACATCTACACCGATCGATCAAAATATGATCAAGGGGTTTGTGGTGGCGTTTTTTCTGGTAGACTAAATTTAAGTCTCTCGTTTCGTCTTCGCAATCATTGCAGTGTGTTTCAGGTGGAAGTCATGTCGATTAAGAAAGGCTTATCTTAGCTGAAAAGAATATCCAAAATCTTCCCAGCCAAGCAGTCTTAAAATCACTAGACTCAGTTTTTCTAAACTCTGTAATGGCCCTATAATGCCGATCCTCTCTTAAAGAGATGTCAAAGGATGTCAATATTCACCTCTGCATGGTGCCAGGGCATAGAGATATTCTAGGGAACAACAAGGCCGACGAACTCGCAAAGCACGGAACCACACCCCCTGATATATCACCTAATAAAAGTTCCTTAGGCATTCTAATTGCCACATGCAAACTAATGCTAATATTAGAAGCTATTGAGAAAACTAACCTTAGGTGGACAAGTGGCACAACTTGAATAGCGACAAAGCGGATTTGGCCTAAGCTAGATCTGAAACTCTCGAAGTGTTTGATTTCTCTAAAAAGACTGCACGTCAGAGATCATTAGGTGTCATCAATGGACACTGTCTTATAGACAAGCATGCAATTAGGCTTGGCATGTACTCAAATGACTTTTGTATAAGGTGCATGGACGAGAAGGAAGAGAAGACAATCCTACACCTTCTTTGCACTTGTCCTGCTCTCTCCCAGAAACGAAAGGTCAACCTAGGTGGCTTCTTTTGCTATATCCAGAGCACCAAATGGTTTTACGAGTAGATTAGTAAAAGTTTAGATCCACGCGGTACCACAACGGGACCTCTGTTTGGTCTAAGTGAATCGGCCACGTCAAACTAATCTAACGTTACCTAACGCAGCTCATAACCTTATCAAAGTTAAGCAAGAAAGATCTATTTTCATACAAATTCTTGCGATATAGAATTTTTTTGCTTAACAAACATTCGATTTTCGGATATGTGTAGAGTTTATTTTTTGGGGCAGGATTGCAGATGTACTTTAAACCAGTGACGTGCGGCACCAAAATTTCTAAAGTAGATATAATAACTGTTTCTATGTGAGTACTCTCCTGCCTTCTAAATCAAAAGCGCGCAATATTTGCAGTTAATGAATACGATGATAAAATCACTGTAAGCAATAAAGACAGAAACTCTGGATGTTTAAACCCTATCCTATTTAGCAATGTCCGTCCGTACGCCCGTCACCAATTTGTAGGATTTTAAATTTGTTATTTCTTAGTAAATAAAACCACGCGTCTCATTTTCTGTGTTCCTTATTTCGTAAAGCAACTTATAAGACTAAGTTATGTAAAACTATACAATAGGTAAATAAGCCTAACGGAGTATATAAAACTGTTTCGCATTTCTGTATGGCTACAGTCGAAGTTAAGTAGACGTTTGTGTACAGAGAGTCAAAAGACTTTTCATACACAACAGTTTTCCCCTTTTTTCAAAAAAAAAAAAGTATGTAACCAAAATAAAAATGATACCAATTAGAAATAACTATATGATAAGCCGAAAATTCATGTGCTATCATAATTTAATCTTTTAGGGTTTTTAATAACTCTTTTCGGTCGGTATTTCCAATAATTTTCACATTAAATTACGCTAGCTTCTTTTTCTCTTTCTTATCTCTCTCTTTATTTTCAGTTTTTTTTTACAAAATTCTTTATAGTTTTTTTTTAAAAAAATAATTGTTTCGTTCAAACTGTTTTTTTAAGTGATTTATATGTTTTGATTACACTATTATTAAGACAAATTTCATAAATAAATCTTCTATTTTTTTTAATGGTTTTACGTGGAATCCATTTTACATGTTTCCAAAAATGTTTTTATACATTATTAAGTCATTAGGTTTAAATTTACTTGAATTATCAAAGCTTCCTTTTGGTCTTAAACTGTATTTATTTGACAAATTGTTTCTATATCTTCTATTAAATGATGAAATTTGCATTAAGGTATTTTTATTATTTAAAGAGTCCAATAAAGTCCTTGCCTTATAACTTAATAAAAGTTCGACAGGCGTGCAAGATTTTGATGTTGCTATGGTATTTCGATCAACTTAGTAATTGCTGTTCTTTCTGTGGAGTGGTCAATCAAAAATATTTTCAAATGCCTTTTGACAGTTTGTACATTTCTTTCGGCGATGCCGAATAAGGTGGTGATTTTGTTATCTAAATCCCGTATCGCGTGCCGAAATTATAAAACAAATTCGAATTGAAGGGTGGACCATTGTCTGAAACTATTTCCGTGCATAAACCAAACACTGCCAAAAATTCTTCTAGCTTATCAATTACCGCATAGACATTGGTTTTGTGCATGATATTTATGTGTACGTACTTGCTGTATGAATCAACAAGTAATAAAAAGGTATTTCTACCAAAAAAGAAATCAATTCATGTGGACGCGCTCGAAAGGAAATTAGCTTACCGGCCAATCTGATATTTTCTCTTTAAAATAATAATGCAATTGCTGGCATGTCATGCATGATTTTACAAATTCCTCAATAGCAATATCAATTTGTGGCCACCAAACATACTGGCAAGACAATTTCATTTGCATTTGAAAAATCCCAAGATGCAAGACACGAGGAACAACTGTCCTATCCATATAAAAAATACTATCATTTTCTAAGCTAAACTTAGTAACATTTTCCAAACCATTTGTATAACTTCCTAATATATTATCTTTCAACAAATTTTTTTTTCCTTCTTTTAGCCAGGATATTACTTTTCTAGGGAAGAGTATCTTAAGAAACAATGGGTGAATTTCATTGACGATTTAATTGATAGAATAGCCTCTACTATGGCTGCACTCTCAGTGGACCTTAAGCTAAAACTAGGAGCAAGGACTAGTGACGATCGGGGAAATTCAGTATTGATGGTTATGTTAGAAGAAGGGGGAATGGGTGTTGTTGGTACTTTAACAAATTTTCGTTAAGTACATCTTTACTGCCGATGTCGCGTAGGTTTTTCCAATGTTTTCGTCCTCCTAAAGACCCATTTAAACGACTGGAAAAGACTTGAGTCTTTACTTTCCTTATCTCTGTCACAACTTTATTACGAAGGACGCAGTAAGTACGTCGAAGGTCTTGCAATCGGTATCGCCTTCACATTTTAAAAGCTTGATCACGCTGCGTCATTAAGAAACGAATATTTGTAGTGAGCCACGATGGCTGATTTTCGCCTACGACTTTTGTCTTCATTGGAACAAAGTTGTAGTATAACCTCCTTATGTTTTCAATTTATTGTTCGGACGATGGCCTGTAGTATATGTATTCCCAATTTGTTGTTCTTGCATATTGCTATAAAGTTGAGATATTTTATTTTTTATATTTGGAGCAGAGAGTTGATCGTAAAGGGCGACTTTTTTAATTTCGCTAACCCAAAATAGATTCGTGTTTACGGATCGTAGATTGAATATACTTAGCCCATCAGTGAGGTCATTCTGCCTTAATATGTTGTTGTTGAAGTCTCCGCACATTATTATATTGGGACACGTAAGTGATAAATCTTCTAACAATATCAATAAGGGTGAGAAATGTATGCTACTATTTGGCCTTTAAACAGCGCCAACGAGAAGTTTACCATACGGACCAACAATGTCAACAAACAAGTACTCTATTCCACTATTGGCCTCCGAATTGCACCTCCTTTTGCATTTAATATGTTCTCGAACGAATAAAGCCACACCCCACGACTTACCCTATCGCACGAAATGGTTTGTTATATCCTCCCAATGAACACATTTTATCGTTAATGTTTATGGACAACCATGTTTCGGAGATGCAAACAACATCTATCCCTGATTTTTTTTAAATATATCCCGAAACTCATCTATCTTAGGTAATAAACATTGAGCGTAAATATGATATACCCTTAAATCTACTTTCTGTTTACTCAAAACCCTAACCATTGCATGTTCATAACTAAATGGAGTTTTGCAAAAAGAATAGTAGAACGAAATTCAGAAGGAACAAAAAACATAAAAACGAAAACGGGAATAAACAAAAGAAAAAAGCGAGCAAAACGTAATGAGAAAATAAAAATACAAATGAATGAAATGTAGGTATACAATGAATTATTAATAATACAATACAAATTTGAATACTATGAGCTAATTAAAAAAGAGAAAAAAACATAAGGAAAGGCTACAGTCCGCTTGGGGCGAACAGTATGATACCCTATCCTTATCCCTATGTACCCCAAAGAAAAAATTCATAAGGAAGATGATAGATTGCATATTATTTCATTCTATGAAATTTATAGAAAAAAAAGAGGGCGTGGCCAAAAACTTTTTATGGGCGATATATTAGAAAAAATATTGACTAAATATATTGTTAAACATTTTTTTTCGATTTCTATGAAAATTTTCAAAGAAAACAGCATTTTAGTGAAAAACGCCCACAAAAAGTAAGCGTGGCAAAAATCTTTATATGTCAAATTTATAAAAGTAGGCAGTACCTACATATCTTGTGAAGGTTTTACAACTTTATCTCTCTAACTTAAGCCTTAAAAGGGTTTTTTCTAAATTGTGGGCGTGGCAGTGGGCGGATTTAAAAACGTTTAACACTTTACCATTTCGGGAACCTAGGGAGTATATGGTCCAAATTTCAGCCTCCTAGCATAACTTCAAAGGCCTCAAAAGTTGATACGGACGGACGGACGGACATTGCTTAATAGTCTTAGGATTTGTTCCTGATCATAAATATATATACTTTTATGGGTCTACAACGAATATTAAGGGTTGTTACAAACTATGTGTCAAAATTAATATACCCTTAGGATAGTGTATAAAAATCAATTGCTCAATTCAGCTTAATACATTCTTAATCATCTATTGGTCTGGCAATTTCTTCCAACGTCATCAAAGATTCCACAGGAACGCCATTGTGAATAATATTTAGTTTGACATAAACAACTCCACGTAGTGTGTACGCCGACGACAAAAGTTTTTTTCTTTTTAGGCTAAGATATTTGTTGTTTCGAGTTAAGCTCTCACGCATGTAGATTGAGGAACCGCCGTGGCTAGATCGATTGTTGTTGGACAACCCGATATTTTCCAGTGAGAGTTGTTTCTTGTTTATTTTTTTATATAGAGCAATCGATCTCAATAGTTAAATTTAATTAAAATAGAGGAGTTTAGTGTGTTATTCCTTGATCTGGTGTGGTAGATATTGCGAAGTATCGGTGGTTGTATGTTTATGCTGTGCTTATGAATTCAGGAAAGATACATGAGCCGAGTGGAAGCCAAGCGAAAGCATAAGGATATAGTCTGCATATTTGTTTAATTATTATCAGGAGATACTGATAAATAATACAATGTAGCGAATTTTAGCGACTTTTCACACCGCACAAACTAGATATGCTATCCAAAAAAGTGTCAGATCATCGGGCAGATCCGACTTATTTACACTACATTTGATTGGTTGCACATCCCAATGTCTGTTGAGGATTTTTTGTACTGTTGCATTCTGTATTCAACTTATGTCCAGTACAGTACATACAGCATTTCATAAGATCTTTGTAATTGAAGTCGTTAAATGTTACTGTCGTTCTTTGAAAATATTAATTTCGGTGTTATTTTTTTACACGGTATGTGCGATATATACATATGTACCTACATTAAGAATTAAAAAAAAAAAAGTATAGTTAAAGCCAGTGACGCTATTATATAATATAACAAAGAGGAATCAATTAAAAGTGCTCAACAGCTGACCTAACTGTTATTTGCAAGACGTCATAAGCAAAATTGGAAAGCCACGACTATCGCAAACTGATTTAACAGCTAGAATTGCCGGGGCATCAGTTTCAAATTTTAATTTAGGAAGTGGTAGTAGCCAGGACCGATAAATCTATATTTGAGTTGGAAATTTATTTGTAATTCATTTTTTCTTTTTCAAAATAATTTATCTTGAATTTAGTTATTGTTTTTTTTTTTCATTTGTTTTAATAAATAATAATATACTTCAAATAAAAATACCTACTTTTTTTATCAACTTTCTTTTCTTTCTTTCAGAGAAAGATCTATGAACATATCTAGCAGATTTTGTTTTCACTTAGCATCAACGCCATCAATAGATCCATCTTTTAAATGTTAAAGACATGTTGAGTCCTCCAGTTTTACATCAAACATTTTTAAATGTGATAAATGAAACATAAGGAAATATAAGAAAATGTTTACAACGCTTAAAAGTTGCTGGAGCGACTCTAAATGCATTACAGACAATCGGAATTGTGTCGGCAGTTGTTTAGATTTCACATATTGTCCAGTATCGGGTTTATCCTCCTTAGACCTATGCCAAAAGAACGCATTTGTTTGTTGATTTTATTCGATTTTCGGGCTTATATATGATATGATAAAAAACTAATATTAACAACATTTTTAAATAAGCATTTCGAATTTTGCATTTTTACCTGTATAGTTACTTTTTCGCTGGGAGGAAATTAAGTAACTATATGCAATGGCCGACTGAGATACAAGTAACGCATAGCACCAAGTGCCATCTAAAAATTATTGTAGCAATATGAATCCCAACACTTGGTGTTAAAATACATAAAGGTACACATATGTATTACCTACGCTCTGAAGTGGTAATACTTTGACTAATTTGAGTATTTTCAATATAAGAGTAATTTTCAAGGACTGAAAGAGCAGAGAAGGGTTTTATCGGAAAAAGAAAGAGAGCTCTGAAATAGCAACAACAACTTTGTTTTCTTGTTAAATGAAAATCATTCCTTTTTTTATTTGATTTCATACTCAAGATTTTTCTAATTTATTATTGGATAGACAGTGTCTCTATGACGAACCGTAATAACTCAAAACATGAATTTTGGTGCTTATGACTTTTTTTGCTTAACACTGGCGTATGGCGAAACGATTGCACCTTGGTTTTGCAGAATTTCGATTTATTATTGGATTATTTTTGATGCCAATAAATATTATTAGTTCCCCTTCACATAGGTACATCGACCATTGACAGAAGCAGTAGGTACTGGGCTACAAAAAAAAACTCCAATCAAAATTGGAATCCCATCAAACAGGCCAGAGAAAACAGGTCAATTAAACGACAACAAATGGGTTGTTGACGATCTGAACCTGCTCGGTCCAGACAATAAAGTCTACAGACTGTACGGAACTGTGTTGGTAAAACAATATTTAGTTAGGTAGAAGATTCCCATAAAAAAATCGGCAAACGTATCAAGTACATTTCCAAAGAACTCAAATCGTCAAATAAAACTCTATGGAATTGCTTCAGCAGCAATATGTACTAATTCGCTGTAGCTGTAAGTAGCGCAAATAGAGCATGTGCGTTTTAAAACCTACCACAAATTTTCGAGAAATATTTCTGTTCAAAATTGCCCACAGACGTCATGCGCGACATACATATATCTTTAGCCCTGTAAATCAATATAATCACTCAAAGCCCACATCCGTGACCTTTTTGATAAAAAAAAATCGCCTGTAATGAATTCGAATTTCATTAAAACAGCAATAGTAAGTATGTATGTATGTTCAACGGCGATCGTAAAAGTCATTAGTTTCTGAAAACTTTGTTTAATGGATAAAAAGCCAACACATTATATATTTTGTAGATCATAATGTACATGCCCTTTTTTAATTTGAATAAAAACTTTGTGTTATACTCAACAATATGATTATTTCTGGTCTTTAGAGGGAAACAGTTTCGTGTTATAAGCGGCACATAGACGGTCGTAAAATTTCTTCTTCTCATCATCGAATGCGACATTCGTCGCGTCATAATGGCGCATTTCGATGGAATTCTGTTGTTGTTAATTTGACCTACTTTATAACACACCGACGAACAGGAAGAGGGGCTGTGTCTTCATTTTTGGTTTCAATGGAAGGTTGCAATGTTTTTGTTCTTTGTTTTCCTTCGCTCACAGTATTTGGTGCGATAATTATTTCAAGAGCCCCTAGTACTAAGTATTCCTAATCTGAATATGTGTAAACTGAAACGCTCTTCTCCCTCATTTCTTCACGCTTCTTCAATGCGATATTCTTTCAAATATTGGGACAGTGCCCTACATAGCAAAATGCACTCCGAATCCAGTTCACCACTAAAGGGGTCCTATATGAAGCAACGATTACCCTTCGTCACGAAATTTAGTACCATAAATCATTACATAGCCACAGACTCAAATGCCGCGAGTCGCTAAAGAGTTTTACGATCGCTGTTATTTAAGAGCCCAAAAAAGGCGACAATAAGGCATAGGCTTACGTCACACTTCATCGTGAATATAGTACGTTCTTGTATTCTAATTTAACAGGCAATGTATTCTCCGCATCTGTTGCTGAGACGTGACATAAAGACTTGTATTTATGTATATATGTATATGACAATTGCACCAGGAACTATTAAAATCCAGGGAATTGACTTACAAAGCAATACATAATTATTCTTTTCCAATTTATGTATAATGTTGTTCCAAAGCTTTAGCTTTTGTCAGCTTACTACGTGTTGCAGACTGTGGGGTCTGGTAGAGATATATTTCACTTCCTGGCGATACTGCCTCGTCGCACCACGGTGTTATCGTTATAAAACTATACAAGATTTAGTGACAAGTCGCGATAACCATAGCCATAAATTTCCCATGATGCAGGCAAATAGATAGGAAAAGGATTTTCTTATTGCGGAGTAATCATTATGCACCTAGCTATCTATGCCCGTGGTGCAATTGAAAATCGTACATCTTCAATCAGCAATCGCTGCTCCGGAACTGCTCATTACCATCCGCCCTTACGTCAGCATTTTTTAGACCTACAATTTTGATATAGGAAGCTGAAATTTTAAAATTGCCTATTGGTTTGCTGGTTCGCTGAAAAGCCAATATCTAATGCCCTATAATTTTGTAATATATACAAAGTAACGTTTTATTGGCTCATAGTTTAAAAGCTTTTACATTTTATTTGTTTTAACAATCAAATACATTGACAAGTATTTAAAACCATCTCATTGATTAAAGGTTAAATGTTAAATATTTTCCTTCAGCAAAGATTATTAAAATATTTAAAGGAGAAAGATACTTAAAATAAATAAATATTTGCTATAAACGGAATTTACAGGACCTACAGCCTAACTTCTCCAACCATTGTGTTTGCGAAGAGTTATTTTTTGACACGAATTTTGATACATTTTAATGACGACTCCGAACAGCAATTTTTATTTTTGAGGAGCTTCTCATGATAGTTCTTACCTTTAGATGTTTGTCAGGCTTTCGCAAGAGGCGGGGACAGCGAATAAAAACTTTAAGATCGTACGGCACTGGTACGGTACCAGTGGTGACCCCTCGCTTAGTAGCCTAACGCTCTTTACACCTAAGCAACTGCACCCACCCAGATAGATACTTCCTGCATTCAAAATGTTTACTCCACTTATACTTTCTCTTCGTTTTAGTTAACCTAACGTTTAATCCAACACCAATCTCTTAGTGAAATGGAAATGGATAGCGTACCGTGCAGGCTGAGAGCTCCCACGACCAGTGTTATTGCTTTTGGCAATTGTCGAAAATTCGCAAGGTAAGCGTTGGTATGCTGGTTTCTACCGGGTAAGTTTTATATATATTTTTTAAAAGAATCTGATCGAAGCGTTGATAATGATCAGTAAAAGAAATAAAATCATTTCCAGAAGTAACAGAAGAAATGATGTCGTTAGTATGTTTCTCTCCATAAGAATCAGTTGTCTTAGCCCTCAACCCGTGTACTGGGCACTGAGTGCAAATTTTAACATGCATATTGGTCTATTACAAGAAAGAAAGATATGATTTTTTAGGGCATACAATCCTCAAGTTGAAGTAGATAGATATAATTTGTATTAAAATAAATAAAATAGTTTATCTTTGAGCTTTGAATGGAAATTCCCTCTATACTTACTTTGGAGAGCACTTAGTGTCCACGTACACGATAACTTATAATTTTACAGTACACGGTTCGAGGGTTAAAGATTAGATATATACATTTTTTATTCACATGTCGATGGTTTCTTCTGTACATTTGATTTCAGTGATTTTTGGCAAAATTGCTTAAGAATGGCATATTGTTTGTACTAAGTCCTCCAAAAATGTGATTCGGAGGTACGACAGAAGCTTAGCTTTAAACTTTAAATACAACAAAGACTTCGAAAATCGCGTCCCCAGCTCTGCATCCCTCATTCCAGTAGTAAATAATTCTATACAAATTTGTAGTCTGGTGAACTACGTAAGACTCCGCGATATGTGTTTGAATGTGTGTTACTTCCCGAACTACTTCCCTTGCAACTCTTGGCAGTCTGTTTCAGCCGACACACTTTGATATCTTAAGAAATTGGGTGCCCGTACGGTTATTTGTATAAATTCAACCTTAAAGTAGATGCAAAGGGATTTTCGTCACTCTTCAATCCTTATTGCTTTCAAAAACCTCCCAAGAAGCATTGACTTGTACCTCAATTTAACATAAACTTACAAGTCGCGATTCTTACTATAGCACTCTTGGAATAAGGTGAGTACCATGTCTACCGATAATACAGATTTAGATCAAGTGAAATTCAAACGCTTTAAGTAAGTGATTTCCCTAAATAGATTGCACATTGGTGCACCGACAGTTGTATACTCTTCTGTAGAAGTTGTTTTTGCAAATGCTTAATCTTATAAAAAAAATTTCCTTTACGGAACTATTCCCAATCTTGATCGATCTTAAAGATCTATCAAATATTGATATAAAAAGTACTTCTAGCTAGTACATAAATTAGTACATTTAACAAGTAGGATGTAAGCCCTCCTAACCTAACCTAACTTAACCTTATACATATAAATGAACATAAATTATTCAAATCTGTCCTATCTTCACTTATACATTACTTTTGTAGTTAATATTGATTGACCTTTAAACGTCTTTAAAAGAGTGTCATTTTGTCTATTGTCCAAATTGGTCACAAAAGTAGCTTCTTCTTATTCTCATTCCAAATAGTTATAAGTGTTTTTTTTTTCTTTTTTGGAACCCACATATTTATTTTTCATTCCAAAAAACAATCCAGATACATACCTCTGTGTGAAATTTTGAATTTGAGCTTTTTTGGTCAAATATGTTATTTTTTGTCAATTGACATACATTTTTACCTTACGTTTCACATGTACTCAGCTTCCTCAGGGGTTTTTATTTATTGAGTATTACGGTTCCTATTTCATTTTATATTAACAATATTTAACAATTAACATTAAAATAAAGCATTTAGAAACACACCTTTATTCTATACTGAACTTTGAAATGAATCCTCATACTTCATATATCTCTATGTTTATTTTCCAATCAGAACTACCTCAGCAGTCATCCAAGATCTACCACTTTATTCTTAAATCATAGTAAGCGTTCCACAAAAATAAAATGGAAATAGCAACTTATGCTTAACAGTCTTAACTCCGTCTGGTAATATTCCCTCAAATCGAATTAAAGCAATTTAACGTAACTTTATTCGATTTGGCCCAAGAGGACTTCCATGGGATGATCAATGCATCCTTTCTCCTTACTGTCAAAGTATCAAACCTCTTCAAATTATAAACCTCTCTCAACGAATACTCAATAGTGATATAATTTTGTAAAATGGATTAAATTTATACAATTAAATTGCAATTTCAATGCCCTAGATATAAGTCTAATAAAGTATAATTATCATTCTACAAGATGACATATGTATTTACATGTGAATTTAGATTTTGTGAGTGGATATAATTTTGGAAGATAGCTCGCGAGTTTAATGCAAACTACAATCACTAAAATAAAAAAAATAAAAAAATACATGTCAGTTAAAGTTAGTTAGTTAGATTTCATAGATCTTCGTGATGCAAATCTTGCAATCTTATATACGCTTACCAAACAAAACACGGAGCTCAGGTCTTAACATATGTCTGGTTTCTATTTTCGATCAGAGCAGTCTACATAGCGTAAATGAACAAAATTCTAAAATAATACCCACTTGGAAGACCTTATTATACCAATATCTAGGACATTGAAACTACAACTTAATAGTATAAATTTTATCCCGATCGGATAAGTGGTTCAGAAATGACATGGGTTTAAATGTGCTTTTTTTGCATTTTCCATTTTACATCGGCAATAAATGCAAGCAAATGTACATTAATACCTGTGTAATTTCTGAACCACTTATCCGATATGAATTAAATTTACACTGTTAGGTTGCAATTCGATTGCTCTACATGACGGCGTATTAAGATTTTGTGAGTGGGTATTATTTTGGAAGTTGGCTCGCGGGGTTAATGCAGACTACTAAGACTGAAAATCAAAAAAACAAGAATAAAAATTTCATTTAAAGTGTGCTAAGATTTCATAGATATTGGTTATGTCAAATCGTTTTGATGAATTTCCTTAGAGGCGATGGAATGCTTTTGTGCAATCTTATATACGCTTACAGGAAAAAGTACGGAGATCAGGTCTTAACATATGCCTGGTGTATATTTTCGATCAGAGCACTCTATATTTAACATAGGAACGAAATTCTAAAATAATACCCACTTGGATAAATTTAGAAGACGTATATGTAGGACATTGAAATTATGACTTAATAGTATAAATTTTATCCCGATCGGATAAGTGGTTCAGAAATGACATGGGTTTGAATGTGCTCTTTTTGCATTTTCCATTATACTTCCGCAATAAATGCGAGCAAATGTACATGTATACCTCTGTCATTTCTGAACCAATTATCCGATATGGATTAAATTTATACTGGTAAGTTGCAATTTGATTGCTCTACATGACGGCATATTAAGATTTTGTGAATGGGTATTATTTTGGAAGTTAGCTCGCGGGTTTAATGCAGACTACTAAGACTGAAAATAAAAAAAAAACAACAAAAAATATGTCAGTTAAAGTGTCCTTAGATTTCATAGATATTGGTGATGTCAAGTCGTTTCGATGAATTTCTTTAGAGGCGATGGAATGCTTTTGTGCAATCTTATATACGCTTACAGGAAAAAACACGAAGATCGGGTCTTGATATATGCCTGGTTTTTATTTTCGATCAAAGCAGTTTATATAGAACATATGAACGAAATTCTAAAATAATACCCAGTTGGAAAAATTTATTAGAATTGTATCTAGGACATTGAAACTATGACTTAATAGTATAAATTTTATCCCGATCGGATAAGTGGTTCAGAAATGACATGGGTTTAAATGTGCTCTTTTTGCATTTTCCATTATACTTCGGCAATAAATGCGAGCAAATGTACATGTATACCTGTGTCATTTCTGAACCAATTATCAGATATGGATTCAATTTATACTGTTAAGTTGAAGTTGCAATTTGATTCTTCTACATGACGGATTATTAAGATTTTGTGAATGGGTATTATTTTGGAAGTTAGCTCGCGGGTTTAATGCAGACACTAAGATTGAAAATCAAAAAAACAACAAAATATGTCAGTTAAAGTGTCCTTAGATTTCATAGATATTGGTGATGCCCAATCGTTTTGATGAATTTTCTTAGCGGCGTTGAGCGTTATTTTTTGCACCAAAATAGCACTGCTAGGCTTATATTAGATCTTCTGTTCCGAGGAATTTTAATTATTAAAATATAATTATTATCGAAAAAATCTTAGCCTTGGATTTTGGGAATTCATGCGTCCTTGAAGAGTATAGTTTTTCCATGACAATTTAATTAAAAAAAACCTTGTTAATTTGTTTTTGAATGATATGTTTTCATTTTTAGTGAAAACTAATTTACATTTTTATTTGAATAAATTTGCTACCCACGTTAGCGCTCTTAAAAATGACTTGTTATTTGGTTAAATTGATTTATTTATAAAAAAAAACTAAATACCGAGTTTAAACAATTTTAATTAGCTGTTTTGGCTGCCTGATATCCAGAGGATATAAGTCTGAATTCATACATTAGTTATTTATTGGTAGCCGTAAATTATAACAATGTTGTGTTTCTATTCAAACGTCTATGTCCATAATTATGGTATATATTTACCTTTCTTATAAAATAAACTTATAAAATGAATACAAGTTTTTATATACAAATTATTATTTGGCGAAGGAAAAGCTACTGTAAAACCTGCATTTAAAATTTCAAAATTCGATCAGAAACTATCATATTTAATACTACAGGGTCCGCCATCTAACTTTTTTTTAACTAGTGCTTATTTCACGAATGGTAACACTTAGCTCATATCTGATTTGACAGATAATTAGTTTTATCCTTTCGCTGAACGAATATGGTTGTGTATACGCTTGAACTACGCTGGGAAATATTGCGCCATAGAGAAGATGCCGATTTTGCCAAAAAAATCATCTTTTCATATTTCATCTTGGCGGGTATGTAAACATGCAAAATGGTCGCATTTGGGGCACAGAAAACCGGCACGCATACACTGAAAAGCCGATATACCCAAAACGAGTCACTGTTTGGTGCGGATTTTGGTCCAGAGGCATAATTGGGCCATTTTTCTCCGAAAATGAGCAAGGAGTGGCCGTTACGGTCAATGGCGATCGTTATGTTGAACGAATTTTTGTTCACATCTATAGAAATAGTCTTTTGGTATGTTTAAGGTGGATTGCAGTTTAATTTAGGTTGTTAAACTAAAAACATCAGAGGAATAAACACATGTGGCACCTGCAAATATTGCAGAGTGACAGTTTATTGAGTGTGGAAAATCAAATGGCTCCTAAGGCAGATCCTTTGGGCTACAACTGCACGGTGTAGCCCACTGGAGTAACTTAAATTTAAACAACATTGAAATGTTATACTGTCTTCGAAGGAGTCAACATTTTTTATGAAATGCACAGGGAAGTTAAGTTGTGTAAGTTTGTATACCAATCAGTTATGCCAGACTGAATCGCAAGCTTTTTCGACATCCAATAGTACCATACAGTACGGGTACTTTGGCCTTCTTTGAACTTCATTAATGTGTTGCTTTATTCGTTAAACTTGATGTATTCGTGTTGTGATAGGATTGTTACCAAAACTGTTCTGCAGGAAATATATTGTTATCCTCATTGTGTCTTAAAAGTTTGGTAAAATTTTACAATACTTCACCATCTGTGAAATCGCTCAATTTTTGTATTTCAGTTACTTTTTATGCAGCAGCTGTCACGAGAAAAAATTTTCTGGCACAAAAAGTGCACGACTGGATCATCATTTTGTGCTGGTGTTAGAAAATACATACATAAAGCAAATAAATTGTGCATAGATAACACAAACAAAAAAGATAAAAAAATTATCTAAGACACCAGAGTATGATTACCCAAATACATTTTCAGTTTAAATTTACTGACAGATGCGGACGGTCGAAGTAATTGTACAAAGACTGAGTAACGTAGGGGTCGTCAAATTTTTTATATAGCCTAGCATGGAGTTTGGTTTATAAAAAATAAAATTATTATGACCAATAAAGTTAAACTTGGAGTCAAAGAAAACTCGGAGAACTTTGAAACTATCAACATTACAAAGCATATGATCGGATAAAGAATAATGAAAAATGGAGGGAATACGTTTTCTTGAAAATGTCATATGTTGACATTTAGATGGGTTCAAAATTATACCACTATTACCACACCAAGTCGCAAAACTATTAATATCCGCTGGAGAAGATTTCCGTTATCCTGATTGTTAACAGATATATACATTTTCATATCATCAGCGTATTTTAAAATATTGCTGGTTTTTATACATGCTTTAATATCATTAATAGCGAGATTGACCAAACTGGCCTCCCTAAGGAACTCCAGACTGAGCAGTAAACAATTCAGAAAATGAATCTCTAATTTCGACACGATAATCCCTATCCATAAGGTATGAATTGAGTTTAAATCTGACTATCTCATGGGACAGTTGTTCGGAAGCTTAAGAGGAGTCGGTGTATATGCAATCGCCTTCTTAATTTTTTTCTAAAGAACTAGAACGTGCACGCACAAAACATATCAAATTTATAATAGTGGACCTGTTTTTTACAAATACATGTTGCTCATTATAAATGACATTACGACATAAAAAAAATATTTGCACAAAAAATTTCGATTCGTGATATCACGTGCCAGCTCACTAAGGCACTTCTCCTGTTTCCGGACGGCGGCGGACGTATTCTACGGATGGATCAACGGCGGCGTCCACAGTTCCAGTTAGGTGCTTCGACTTATTTGAAGCCCAGGTCTATAGGGATATCCAACACTAAGCAAGGGTGTTGGAAAAGAGTTGGTGGCGGATGATCCCTTGATGGGTCAACGGCAGCACTCACATCCCCGAAGTGGTTTACTGGCACCGGCATTACCGGCCTACTGTCCTAGGGTCAAGAACAGGGCCTGGCCCTCCAGTTTAGGGGTTGTGCCGTCGGGGTAACTTCCCGACCACGTCAAAAACATTTAGTTATGGGAGAGACTATGGCAGCCTCGGATATAAACGAACCTTAAATGCAAAATAGACCCGGAACGTTAACGGACATGCGAGTGTGTACCTGGAATGTGCGGACACTCTACACTCCAGGTGCTACTCAAAAACTTGAGTCTGTCCTCTCGCGGTACAAGGCCGACATTACCGCGATCCAGGAGATACGATGGATAGGATCAGGAACTATGAAAAGACAAAATTGCGACATATATGACAGTTGTAACAAAAGATTGCACATGTTAGGATGCGGATTCCTCGTGGGAAATCTGGAGTCGCCAGAGCCTACAAAGTTTCTGAGTGAGAAACTCCCCACAGTGCATTCACCTACCACAGACGCCAACAACCAGTGGTCTTAGTATCATGACATCATCATGTAGCCGAAACCACGCAAGGATACCAGAAAAAGCCCGTGGTATGATGATGTATGCGTATACCGGGAAAAGGTGACAGAAGATGCACACATTAGAACGCTGCAGAGGAAAACAAGGGCATCAAGGGATGAGTACCGAGCCAGGAGACGGGAGGAGAAGAAGATCCTGCGTAGAAACAAAAAAGAGCACGCAGTCTCCCAGCTCAAGGAGATCGAAGAGTCTCGCGACCGAAATAACATCCGGAAGTTCAATAAGAAAGCCAAGCAACTGGCTGCTGGCTTTAAGATGTGGGGGACAGCCTGCAATAACATTGTCTGTGAAAGGTATATAAAATATTTATTTTTCCCGAAGCATCACAGTTTACGGACGCATCCGACCGGAAGCAATGCCAATTTTAACGAAACTGAAAACCAAGTTTCAAGAAAAAAAAATATTTATATTTAACGAAAAGAGTACTTCCGAACCATGCGACCCAGCTTGACTCTCTCTTTTCCAATTTTGGCAGCCGCAGGTGCAGGAGTAAAATTATTAGGCTCCTTTCGAGTCCAAGTGTAAAAAGTGACTTTTGTTTTGTTTAAGTAGTGTTTAAGTGCAGCACTTAAATTTAAAATCAAAATACTAAAATACAAAAAAACAAAATAGGAACAAGCGTGGATTTAACGCCGCCGCAATCTTACCCTTAAACACAACTTAAAACGCAGACCACCACGACCTTTTCGCCATACTTATAGTCATACCACCATCATTTTGGTGACCTGACATACCGTATACCAACTTCATTCTCGCTAGAAGCGTCCACGGCAGGCTGCGTCAAATTAAAATATATAAGCGCTTTACAAACACCGGAGATTTTTTTTGTAAGAAAAACGCACTCATAAGTGAATCACCCCCCTGTAAGATCAAGGTCAACGGTGAGTTTTTTTTTCTTCTCTTCTTCAATTAAACATTTGAGCGAACTATCAACTTTGATAGGCAGTTATCATGTTAGTTGGTTACAATATATGTCAATAATGCCAAATCCTAAGAGTATGTTATGAAAAGTGTAATTATAAAATTTATGGCATAACCGACTGGTGGTGTAATGTAAGAAAGGTAGTTTACTTATCGGCGCAAATTTTTATGATTGTTTCCAGAGAAACACAATTTATAATTATTCTTAGCACAAACATTTTATAACATCGGGCTATGCTATTTAAATAAAACGATACATATAAGAGCTTTAAATTTGTATAACATTAAATTGCTTAATATCAATATAGGGTTAAAATAAGGTACATAGAAGTAATGAAGAAAATATTAATAAGGGAAAGTTAACAAACATAATAGATACATATAATTATCTGATATATTTATATTTAATGAACATTTTCGCACCTTTGATATATGATACGTGGTATAAGTACTATACCAGGTATTTGTTTATATATGTATCTATTTTTTTTTCCTTTTTTGATTTAGTTTTAAGATATATTTGTTAAATAAAATATTAAAATGTTTAATACATGAGATATGAAAATCTTTCTTTCATATGTTCAAAGCCACATATTCATATAAAATGATGGCATAATTTTAATAGTACGTGGGTGGAGAAGCGGTTCAGTTGAAATGTTTAAGGTGACGACACTGTGAGCTTTTAACGAGCTCACTTTTGCATTAGGGGCCATTAGTAAAATACAGAGTGGAACAATGGCCAAGGATTCATTATACCACTTCATGGATAGTGGACAGTGGGTGGATCACACTCATGAAGCCAAACAACACCTTAGGTATTCCCAAATTTTTGTTGGCTTGTTTTTCGAATTCGTTGTTAATGGACAGTGTAGCCAGTTAATTTTTTTTAGGACATGTTAATTAAGTACGGTGGTTCAGCGGTTGGTACAAGAACCCCCCATTACGGCGAGCTAGTCCGTGCAATAAGCAAGCATGTCCGCGTACCAACCGACTGAACAAACCGCAAGCTCCTCAGAGATATCTCGAAAGTCCTGTTAGTTCGAAGTACCTTTGGGGTTAACATCGCCTTCCACTTATGTATGTGATTATTTTTTTAAATTTTCAAAATTTTTTTTTCTTTGGATTGCTTGAGGGAGTTAGCTTCCGTTACACAGGTGGCGCCCAACGTGGGGCAACGACAACGATAGCAACGATGAAAAAAAAAAACAAAAAAAAAATGGACATCCATAGTGATCTTGAATACAACGTTTATAATTTTTTTTTGATGACCATATTTTCACGCTTTTAATTATAGCGGTCTTTAGTAGAAGCATCGAATAAACACTAATCGTTTTATAATATTTAAGGGTATACTTTATGATCTGGTTTGTAAGGCGACCGGGACTTATCGGTTCTTAGAAATCACAGTGCGTCAGTAGCGTTTGAGATACCACTTTGTAATTTAATATACTCCCGTAACAGCTTTTATACGTTCATTATATGTTGTTGCCTTGCAATAAAATCTCTGACAACATTTAGTAACTTGCTATTCAGTATGAAATTTGTAAAATGTAATACTTTTAAAAGTACTCAACATTTTTAAGAATGAAATCATTCGAAGAGCAGCATTAACTTTTGAAATGGTTACTTAGTTTAAAGTTTCTTTCGACATTAATTTCGATAAAATTTTCCATGTCCGAGAGGAAACTTTTCGTTTTAAATCTCCTCTGCCGTTGCGAGTAAGATTTTTTTTATTGTTATTGAAAGATAAATCGAAATAAAGCTTAGTAAAATAAAATAATTTTAAAAAAATCAACGCAACAAAAACAGAACTTCAAAATAAAACGTCACTACCAACAATCAACTTTTAACTTCTCCACCAAATTTTTGATAAAATTTTTTTGAAATCTTATACACATATGTACATATATATGAAATTTTATAAACATATACACATTCTAGTTTTAATTTTTTTATTTTGAGGTTGAGTACATAGGACATTCTTTAATATTTATAAAAGTTTTCTAAAATTACCTTTGAAAAAAAAAAAAAAATAATAATATTAATATGCCTCCGAGATTTCCTAGTAGGAGTAATCGCTCTCAAAACACGCAAATAAATCGTTCAACGCGTAGAAACATCCGCGATGAAACAATAAATTCACAAAATGACACTCCAAATGTGCAATCCCGCGAAGACGAGCAAAACAATGAAAGTCATGTATCGGTGGCGAATACGCAACCTTTTTCGAATGTTCTTTCTAGTAGCGCTAATCCTAGAACCCGAAACCCTGCGGACGAATCTATTCGAATCTCAAGTATTCCGGGTTCAAGTCGATCGGTTTTAGCAGATCGCAGCCTAACTCAGTACATTCAAGAAGTGGTTACTGCAACAGTAGGCTTAGGTCGCTCAGCGGATTTGCAAGTCTTACGTGAAGAATTTGCGAGAGAAAGGCAAGTCATGCGAGAAGAAGTTGCCGAAACTGTGAGAACAACACTTCAGGCAACCACTCCTCAAATTAACTCAAATGAGTATGATGTAAATCGAGTACAGTCACCACAACACTCTACAAATCGTGAACCCCACATACAAATCAACGAGCAAAGAGTAACTAGCTGTCCGGAACCTGACCCAGCAAACATTAGTGAAAATGCGCAAAACTTTATCAGACAACTTAATCGTCTGTATTTAAATTCCGACTCTCCGCCGGAAAGAAACGTCCCGTCCTGTACATCCCAAAGGACATTCGAATTCCGAAAGTGGGGATTAAAATTTGACAACAATCAGATGACAATTGACGAATTTTTGTTTCGGTTAAGTCGTTTGAAGGAGTGTTACGGTAGCACTTGGGAAGAAATCTTTTTTCATTTTCATCTCGCCGGAAAATCGCCGGACAAGTTGCAAATTGGTATTGGGTTTATCTTAAATCAAATCCCACTGCTGATTGGCGTACCCTTCGGATGGCCTTAATCGAACAATATAGAACTCTGGAAACAAATTCTGAGCTTTCGCGTCGAATGTTCGACAGGCGTTAAGGTCAAAATGAATGTTTTGACGATTTTTATAATGCTATATCGCAGTTGAATACAAGACTTCATTTCCCAAAACCACCTAGGGAAATAATTGATTTAATTAAGCAAAATGTGAAACGTCGGATTGGTGAATTACTTATTACGTACAACACCAACAGTCTACCGGAGATGGTCTACATTTGTAGAACCATTGAAAAGTACGTTAACCAAAGTGATGGTTTACGGCCACGGCAACTGAACAACACCAATTTCAAGAGACAAATCAGTGCACTAGATGTTTCTTCTGAAATGGAAACGCCAGTTGAAATTGAGGCAGTACGACTTTCCGGTAACAGACGTGATACCAGCACTTATGTATGCTGGAATTGCAAAATCAAGGGTCACTCGTTTGTCCAATGTCCCAGCACACAGCGTAACCTATTTTGTTACAAGTGCGGCTTGGAAAACACAACGACACCAAATTGTGGGAAGTTTTGTTCTTCAGCGAGCCGGAAAAATCCTCATTAAGTTTCGAGAATTCTCAAAATCATAATATACAAACTATTAATGAATTACCACAAATATCTAACAATATAACTAACTTGCATAATTCTAAAACAAACATCTTAAAAACCTCAGGAGAGACTTTAAAAATCAATTTACCCGTAAATAAACCAAAAACTCTTCACGAGCGGTTGGTTAACTACTATCAAGTGCGCAGTCGGATTTTTAAATGCGAAATCCCAAAACGTATTTTAAAGTTGCGGGAGCGTTTTAAAAATAAGAAACAGATGTATAGAGCGATTTCATCTACGATACTTGACGGGGCTGAAGACCCAAGACCATACGCCAGTGTCTCACTTTTTGGCCAGCAAATGCTAGGTCTTCTAGATAGCGGCGCTAGTATTAGCTGTTTAGGAAAAGGGTGTTTGGAGGTCATCAGAAGCGCCAATGTCGTTCTAAAATCGTTCACATCCTGCATTAAGACTGCGAGTGGACAGTCTCAATCGATCGTTGGAGTTGTAAAAACAAAAGTGTTTTACAAAGGAGTCTCAAAAGAGATAACATTGTGTTTAATACCCGAATTAGAACAGCAGTTGTACCTGGGGGTCAATTTTTGGAGGTCATTTGAGATTGCACCTCAAGTGATTTCTGAAATTTCGTCACGTATACAGCAAGATTCATGCGATTTAAACGTTCACGACTTGTCAAAAGATGAAGCCAGGGAACTCGAAAGTGTCAACAGTTTATTTCCATCTTGTGTCAAGTGTGGGTTGGGAAAAACCAAACTCGAAGAATACAATATTAATACTGGGGATGCGGCACAACGCATGTGCAGGCTTATGGACAAAGTGGTGCCGCACGAATTGAAACAAAACATCTTCGTGTACCTTGACGATCTTTTGATTATTTCACGAACGTTTGAAGAACACCTGGAGCTTTTACGGCTCGTAGCCGCTCGACTAACGTTAGCAGGTGGGTGTCTGAAAACGGATCCGGACAAACTTTCGGCCATTGAATCATTTCCATTACCAAAAACACCTAGACAAGTTAGGAGATTTTTAGGTTTGTCGGGTTGGTACAGGAGATTTGTAAAGGATTACTCCATACTCGCAACCCCTATTACCGACACACTTAAAAAAGGTAAATCCTTCGTATTTGGTCCCGTGGCTATAGAAGCCTTTGGAAAATTAAAAACTGCATTGACAACTGCACCAGTTTTATACAAATTGAATTCGGCACAGCGCAACTACAGTGTGACCGAGTTAGAATGCCTAGCGGCAGTCATGGGAGTAGAAAGATTTCGCTCATTCGTCGAGGGTCTAGACTTTACAATTGTGACGGACCACGCGAGCTTGAAGTGGCTTATGAGTCAGAAGGACCTGAGTGGACGGCTAGCTAGATGGAGTCTACTGCTTCAGCGTTTTTCTTTTAACATAGAGCACTGAAAGGGATCGCAGAATGTGGTGCCAGACGCACTATCAAGAGTTTACGCTATTGATAGTATATCTGACACTGCGTATAATGTGAAATCTTCCGATGTTCTGTGTATCGACCTTGCAGATCCGTCCTTCAAATCGGATGAGTATTTCGAGCTAATCAAAACAATTGAGAAAAATAAAGACCAGCTTCCAGACCTCCTTGTCTCAGACGGTTTTGTGTACAAGAAGGTAAAATTTTGCACAGGGAATTCTGGAGATGACGACTTAGTCAGGAAACTCTGGATTCCCAAATTATTAGCCAAAACTCTGATTCTTTTGGCACATGAATCACCAAAAGCCTCGCATGGTGGCATCTCAAAAACTTTGTATTGTTTGCGTGAGCGCTTCTACTGGCCTAATATGGCGGCTGAGGTGAAAGCCTTCATCGCAGACTGCAAAATTTATAAAACTTCAAAAGCTCCGAACTCGACGTTGAGACCGCAAATGGGCCAAGCCTTTATTGTGGACAGGCCATTTCAACATATATATATAGATTTTCTTGGGCCATATCCAAGATCGAAAAGTGGAAATATTTATATGATCGTATGTGTAGACCAACTGACCAAATTTGTTGTTGTTTCTCCTTTGCGTAAAGCAACAGGGGAAGTAGCGATCAAGTTTTTAGAAGAGAACGTCTTCATGATATATGGAGTACCGAAATCAGTATTATCTGACAACGGGAAACAATTCACCGGTAAAGAATTTTCCAAATTTCTTAACAATTACGACGTGAAACACGTGAAAACGGCCTTTTATTCGCCACAGGCAAACGCGAGTGAACGAGTTAATAGATCTATATTATCCGCTATAAGGTCTTACATAGGTCCGAAGCAAGATAGTTGGGATAGATACCTCCCACATATAATAAGTGCCTTACGAACAACCATACATGCGGCAATTGGTATGTCACCCCATGAGGCGCTATTCGGTCAGCCTAAAATAGAACACGGATCTGATTACGTTTGGCTTCGAAAGCTAAAGAGTCTGAATAATCCAGAATTTGATGTTCTGCCGAAAGCAGCGAAAATGAATATCGTTCATAATCGCATCAAGGAGTCTTTGGCTAAAGCTCACATAATTTATGAACGAAGTTATAACACTCGTAGTAAAAATACCCAATTTAAGGAAGGCCAAATAGTATTCAAGCGAAACTTTATCCTCAGCGACAGAAACAAAAAGCGTAATGCCAAATTGTGTCCCGAATTCACACAGATTAATATTAAATCCATAATCTCAAATAATATGTTTCAATTACAGGATATAAATGGAAATGACATTTGGGTTTTCCACGCAAAACACATACGTGTGTAATATTCGAAACTTCTCAGTTCGTATACACATATATTTCAGAGGTTGGATCGCCTAACTCCAGTCCTTTTTCCAACTATCTGATTTGCGCTTGTGCTTAATCAATAAGATTGGTTTGTGGGGACAGCCTGCAATAACATTGTCTGTGAAAGGTATATAAAATATTTATTTTTCCCGAAGCAACACAGTTTACGGACGCATCCGACCGGAAGCAATGCCAATTTTAATGAAACTGAAAACTAAGTTTCAAGAAAAAAAAAAATATTTATATTTAACGAAAAGAGTACTTCCGAACCATGCGACCCAGCTTGACTCTCTCTTTTCCAATTTTGGCAGCCGCAGGTGCAGGAGTAAAATTATTAGGCTCCTTTCGAGTCCAAGTGTAAAAAGTGACTTTTGTTTTGTTTAAGTAGTGTTTAAGTGCAGCAACTTAAAACGCAGACCACCACGACCTTTTCGCCATACTTATAGTCACACCACCATCATTTTGGTGATTTGACATACCGTATACCAACTTCATTCTCGCTAGAAGCGTCCACGGCAGGCTGCGTCAAATTAAAATATATAAGCGCTTTACAAACACCGGAGATTTTTTTTGTAAGAAAAACTCACTCATAAGTGAATCACCCCCCTGTAAGATCAAGGTCAACGGTGAGTTTTTTTTTCTTCTCTTCTTCAATTAAACATTTGAGAGAACTATCAACTTTGATAGGCAGTTATCATGTTAGTTGGTTACAATATATGTCAATAATGCCAAATCCTAAGAGTATGTAATGAAAAGTGTTATTATAAAATTTATGGCATAACCGACTGGTGGTGTAATGTAAGAAAGGTAGTTTACTTATCGGCGCAACTTTTTATGATTGTTTCCAGAGAAACACAATTTATAATTATTCTTAGCACAAACATTTTATAACATCGGGCTATGCTATTTAAATAAAACGATACATATAAGAGCTTTAAATTTGTATAACATTAAATTGCTTAATATCAATATAGGGTTAAAATAAGGTACATAGAAGTAATGAAGAAAATATTAATAAGGGAAAGTTAACAAACATAATAGATACATATAATTATCTGATATATTTATATTTAATGAACATTTTCGCACCTTTGATATATGATACGTGGTATAAGTACTATACCAGGTTTTTTTTAATATATGTATCTATTTTTTTTTCTTTTTTTGATTTAGTTTTAAGATATATTTGTTAAATAAAATATTAAAATTTTTAATACATGAGATATGAAAATCTTTCTTTCATATGTTCAAAGACACATATTCATATAAAATGATGTCATAATTTTAATAGTGCGTGGGTGGAGAAGCGGTTCAGTTGAAATGTTTAAGGTGACGACACTGTGAGCTTTTAACGAGCTCACTTTTGCATAAGGGGCCATTAGTAAAATACAGAGTGGAACAATGGCCAAGGATTCATTATACCACTTCATGGATAGTGGACAGTGGGTGGGTCACACTCATGAAGCCAAACAACACCTTAGGTATTCCCAAATTTTAGACACAAACGCGAACTCTATGAGCTGTACCAAGATGTGGATGTAGCCAAAAAGCCAAAACTCTTCGACAACATTGGATCGGCCACATCGAGCGAATGGACAATAATGCACCAGCTTTGAGGATTTTCAAATCCCAGCCCCCAGATTTGAGACGACAAAGAAGACCGAACCTCCGTTTCGAGGACCAAGACATCGCGGATGTCAGAGCACTTAGTCTGGATAACTGGAATCAGAGTGCCCGGGATAGAAAAGAATGAAAGGCTGCCGTGTCACAGGCAGGGACTCTTCGCGGGTCGGGTGCCCGTTAAGTAACTAAGTAAGTTTCTAGAATATATCCAACGAACTTACTACATTTAAATGGAGAAAATCCTGGACAGGCACATCAAAGACGGAGCCCTTCGCTCGAACTCTCTTCACAAAAATCAATATGCCTATCAACGACCCATGCTTTTCAGAATCTTACATCTATGATTGAAAAACCACTAATTGGCAAAGAGATTGGTTGGTTGTTTTCCGGACATCGAAGATGCTTCGATAATACTGATCACACCCAAATAACTGCAGATGTATCCATAACAAAGGGGTACACAATACCGCATGTAAATGGATAAAGTGTATGCTAGCAGATATGAAAAGTAAAACCTTACTAGGCAGCACACAACTCAAAGTATTAGCTGCGAAAGGCTGTCCTGAAGGTAGCCTTCATTAAAAGAAGAAAACTGAAGGGTCTCAAAAATCCAGTACTCTTTGGTGGAACTATAGAGTTCTCCAGTGAAGTAAAATTTCTAGGAATAATCCTGGACCAGAAACTTACTTGAAACTCTCATATCAAAAAGACCATGGACAAAGCTAGAATAAGCTTTAGGAGTAAAAGTCGACTGGGCAAAAACTGGGGCCCAAACCCCAAATTACATTATGGATGTACACGGCAATCGCTAGACCTATCGCTGCATATACAGCACCATGTTGGTGGCAAAAAACAAAACAAAAATCTACAAATTGCAAAGACTAGCTTGCGTGTATACGTTGGGTGCTATGAGAACAAAGCCAACCGCAGTGCTTGAAGTCCTAAGCCTAAGCTAAGCTTCCCCCCCCCCCACCGCCCTTTATCGTTTTATTCAGAAAAAAGCAGCGGTAAACGCCTACATGCTAGTCTCATCGAATGAAGGCAAGACACGAATCCATCTAGACCTTGAACTAGGCCCAAATACATATAATAGAGCTCTGCATCAAAGAGAATTTAAACAGGATCGTCACTGACAAGCACATTTATATTCTATCTGACAATGAGAGTAAAGCGGCACTACTATTTGCGCCTTTGAAATCACTTATAAACTAGTTTGGGACTGTCTCTAACTACTCACGATACTATCTAGCACCAATAGAGTCAACCTTTATCTGGGTGGCTGCGATGGGAATTAAAGGCTGATGAACTTTCCAGAAAAGTATCTGAGTCACCATTTACGATTCCTAGACCATTCTGTGGCGTGCACATCAGCTTCATTAAACTCCGCATCAAATACTGGCTACAAAAGAAATCACTAAATTACTGGAGGGAAACTGAAGGTAACAAACAGGCGCAACTATTTATACCATCCCCTTCTCCAAAAAGAACTACTTAACTACTCTTAACTATCCAGAGGGCAAATACACACAGTTAACGGATTCTATCGGGACACTGCAGAGTAAAAAAACACATATGTCACATATGTCGGGTGTGGTGGATCCAATAATTTAGATCTCCCCCAATTATGAACCTACAATTAAAGTTAGTCAATTTTCGAGAGTGGCTCGCGTCTTCACAGACACATTTCACTTGCCGGATGTAAGCCTTTTGTCAGTGTTATCCGTAAATTTCACTATTAAGCTGAAACAGCAACTGCCGCAGATATACGACGAGGACAGTTTGATTCTTGCGTTCGAGACGATTCAGATGAGCTCGGACAGTGGTTAGCTGAAAATGAAAAATGTTTTTTGAAAAGATACAGACAAATACTGACAGAGAAAAACAGACAACGTATAAAGTAGGCTTGCAGACATTATGCAGAGTGTGTGTGTTCACAAACGCACGAGAAAAGAAATGCGATTTTACTAGCGCAGATTTCCGGCGTTTATGAAAACAAAAATATTTTTGAATATATGGTCCAAATTTCAGCTTCCTAGCTTAATTTTAAAGGCCTAAAAAGTGCGTACGGACGGACGGACATTGCTAATTAGTCTTAGGATTTGGTCCTGATCATAAATATATATATTCTTTTACTGGTCTACGACAAATATTAAGAGGTGTTAAAAACTATGTGTCAAAATTAATATACCCTTAGGATAGGGTATAAAAAAGAATTGTTCCGTGTGTTCACAAGAAATTGATCGCAACTGTTCAACAAAAATAAATTGTGGTGATTGTAAGCACTTTTTTCACTATTGATGTGCAAATATCACTGAACAAGACGTGGAATATATGAGATCCAGTGGTGATCCCTATCTTTGTGAGAAATGTGGAGTTCTAAATCGTCGCTTATTGCATTTGCCTATCTCAGCCGCACAGACGCAAAACAACAATATTGCTCAGGTTTGCACCAAAAACAACAAAAATCTACCGGGTAGAGGCTGTGTGCAAACATCAGCAGCAGAGCCTAAGCCAAACAAGAACAAAACTAGTCTCTTCAAAATGAATTTAGTAACTGATTGCAAAATCACCAAATCAGTGAGGGCAGTGACAGTGGGGCGAATGTGAGGGCGAATGTACACTTCAAATAGTCTACGCAAAGCTGTCCAGTCTGGAGGAAGAAAATCATCGCTTTCTTCAACAGCTGAATGAGTTATGAACTGAAAATGGTGAACAAAAAGTCAATAATTTGGAGAGCAAACTCAATTGGAAACAACAGCAGGTTCTAAGTAAGTCTGTTGAAATTGTTGGTGTCAATGCCAATGAAGAGAACGCTCTATGTAAAGCCAAGCTAATTTTCAACAAAGCTAATTTTCATTGATGTCTCCGACTGTGAAATAGAGAAATGCTACATTAAGAAAAACTTATAAATCAATGTCGATCATCTGCGTAAAATTCTCTGACCCTTGAAGGCGAAAGAAGCAATTAAAAGTAAATGCGTAAAATATGTATGGTACAAAGTTAATCAAATTCTTGTGGAAAAGTCATTTCAATCAAGTCATTTAATGATCTTGCACTTATCTAGTGCTTTTTCAATAGTTTGCATTCAAATATTCATATGCAAGCAGAATTCCAAAATGATTTTATAGATGACTTTTCTTTTCCCAATCTAAATACATACTTAGTTCCAATTCTAATAATATTTTTAATAATTATAATGATAACCTTTTTTTGTTCACCAGAATGTCAGAAGTTTAAGAGAAATCTTTTCGGCTCTTGTCACACAAATTGATTGTGTTTGTCTCTGAAATCTGGATCTATGGCTTTGAAGTAAATGGTTATGGATATTCCTGGACATAATTGCTAACACTAATGAAAACTACGAGGCAGGTGGTGTTGGTTTTCATTTTGTAAAAAATGTATACAAGATTCTATATATTTTGTATCTTGATTTGTTTAGTGCTGACGTTATTAAAGTTTTCATTGAAATTACCAATGTTGTGTTTGTCTATAGACTGCATTTGTTTATTGTTGTGTTGTTCTTACGTAAATTTTCTGATCTCTTGGATAAGGAAAAGTCCAATAATTTGTTTATTTTAGGGGAAATCAATCGTAATATTTTTGAAAATACTGAGACGGTTTCCAGTTATTATTGGCATTATTGGCTTCACATGGCCTAGCTTGTTTCATAAATGATCGTACCAGGCCTGTATCATGTAAATGCTTAGATCACATCTACGGACGTTCTTTTAATGTGTCTCTAACGAATTGTAAAAAATGTGTACTAGATTTGATGATAACTTATCATTCTATGACAGGACTTTTAATTGATGTTTTAAAAAGCAAACATAATAATAATTCAAAATATTCGATGAAGTTAATGAAAATGAACTTTAATATGCTCAAAAATAATTGACTATAAGTTTTGGGAAGATGTTTATGCATGTAGTTATGCTTCAACATCCTTTGCAATTTTTATGGAATTCCTTAAGAATCAAATTAGGGGTTGTTACTCAAAAAAAGTGGCTAAACGACTTAAGCCGTGGATCTCTATGTATTTATTAAATAAAGTTAAACCGAAAAACAAACTAAGACTGAAATTTAATAAATACCCCAGAAGTTTGAGCTTAAGAAAAAAATACAAGATATTGTGCGCTGAACTAAAAAAAGGAGATTCCAATTTTTCATGATAATTATTACCGTTCATAGTTTAACTTTGCGAATGGAAATTTAAAATATGAATGGAAGATTGTAAATAGTATCCTTAATAACTCACCCAAGAAACCTACTATTATTCGTGTCAATGATTGCGATGTATCTGATAAACTCCTTATTGCTAATGAATTTAGCATCTATTTGACTGGTATAGCTTAAAGCCTACAACCATCTCCACCGTTCTCTTTGTTCCTCCAATCTGAGAATTGCTGAGCAGTTTCAAGAAAACAGCTTTGTCTGACAGCCTATAACACCTCTTGAAGTTTTAACAGTAATTGGTACCTTAAATAAATCGAGCTCGTGTGGTTCGGGTCGTATTTCAAATTTTATTGTTGAAAAAATTGCGTATGCTATTCTAAATGTGTTAGTTGATATTTTCAACCGCGGTGTTTTTTCTGGTGCCTTTCCTGAAGTACTCAAATGTGCAGATGTTGTACCTTTGTTTAAAAAGGTTTTCGCTGCGGAGATCTCTAATTATCGTCCCATTTCACTTCTAACTGTCTTCAGTAAAATGTATGAAAAACTTATAAAAAGTAGAATAGTGAGTTTTCTAAATGCTAATGCATTTTTTAGCCCATTTCAATCCGGATTTTAGAAAGGGAAATCAACTGAAAATGCTCTTTTACAGTTTTGCTCTCAAATAATGTCTAATCTCGATGATAAAAAGTGTACAGCTGGGTTGTTTATTGACATTACCTAGGTCTTCGATATGGTTGATCATAACTTCCTGTTCGAGAAATTTTAAAAAAGCTGGATTTTGTGGTTTCATTCTGGACTGGCTTAGACCTTATCTTGATAACAGGTCGCAAAAGTGAAGTTGGATGATATTAGGAGCGAAATTAGGTATTTTAACTTGGGTGCACCCCAAGTCTCAGTCTTAGGACATATTTTGTTTATAATTTACATTAACTCACTATTTTTTCTTAACTTTAAAGGTACACCAACTGCTTTTGCGGATGATGTTGGATTTTCATATGGTTGTGATTGTGCTTTGGATCTTATTTCAGACATTAACTGGGATCTTAACCTGCTGAGAAACTGGTTCGCTGAACATAATTTGGTAATAAGTTCCAAAACTAATATTATGTTTTTTATGTTATTATCGGTCTAGTTGTCATTCTGCGTCCATAACAGAAACATAATTTGTAGTAATAAGTGTTTTTTAATATATAGAAAAAGTAGATGAGTTTAAGTATCTGGGGCTTACCATTGATTCTAGAATGAACTTCTTGAAGCCTGTGGAAACTATATGGAAGTATTTTCGATGTACACTTCGACATTTTTTCCACTTGCGAAATAAATGTTCCAAAATACTTTTAAAAACTATTTACTATGGAATTTTTCATTCTAAGTTGCAGAATGGAATTACTTTTTGGGGAGGTGCATATTTTAATAAAATAAAACCATTAATATATGCCGCAAACCTGCTAGATGGCATAGTTATCCCTTGTTTTGTAACTTTTTATTCTGTTTCATCTTACCGCTTGTTTAACAAATTCCCACACTCAATAAGGACAATCACAACAATCATCAAATGCTGGCTCTTTAACTTTAATTATGCTAATTTAGAATCATTTATTGCCGATTTCTTTATCTAATTACTGATATTTCGGTCTAATTTTTGTTAATTGCTTCTAATTGTCTTTATAATACCATAATTAAAGTTTTGATTTCCATGCATAAATGCAAATGTAACTTTAGTAAATTTGAATTCGTTTTTATTTTTGTAGCTTTTTTATACTTTAATTTTGTTTTAAAAATTGTTTTCACTAGGGTCACCCCAACCCAAAAAATTGTATCTTATAATGTTAAGCCTCTTGAAGTGGCATTCATCACTATTTTTTTATTACCAATTTGTAAAATACAGAATGTCTCATTATTTATAATATATTGTCTTTGTACCATTGGTATCTCAATTTGTATAAATTTATAATAGATTTTCAAGAAATAAAATTAATTGTCTATCTATCTAATTATCGAAGTAAATTTTCATCGACAGTTTAACATCAACACACCGGAACGTTAGGTGTGGGAAATTGGAGACCCTAGGCTAGAGAGGTCCCATTCAGTCTGGTATACGGATGGCTCAAAAATGTCAACGGGAGTAAGAGCTGCTAAATTTCAGCTCCTCGAGGCCACATAACATCAATCTTCCAAGCAGACGTGTACGCCATCGAACTATGCGTAAGAGAATGCTTAAGACTTAAGTTCAACTTTGTTGTTGCAACTGTCTATTTATTCTAAAACAACTCAGCTCCCATAACAGAGTGACTCTATTCTGGGTCCCAAGACACGAAGGAATTCTTGGTAAGGAAGTGGCTGACGAAGTAGCACGTAAAAGCTCTGCATCCCCTTTTATTGGCATAGAGCCCTACTGTGGACTACCTACCAGTAATATAC
This sequence comes from Ferdinandea cuprea, assembly GCA_963576555.1. NCBI lineage: Eukaryota > Metazoa > Arthropoda > Insecta > Diptera > Syrphidae > Ferdinandea > Ferdinandea cuprea. The sequence continues at coordinate 28,493,321 of OY754962.1, forward strand.
AATTTGAACTCAATACATGGGAACACCAAATGCATATATTTTAATGGAACTCTATCCACGGCTTACGCTATGCGTAAGTCCAAACTGGATGACTGCTGATGGTAACAGTCCCCTTTGCAAATCAGTACAACGAATTGTGGGCTAATGAGTATAATAGGGAAAAGAAAGAACCCGAATGAAATGCAATGCACTTTTTTGCGCTTAAAAAAATGCTGGTCAGTCCATTGAAACCTATAAACAACAAAAATTCTACTCAGACAGATCTGAATGTGGGGTTTCGATGGCGATGTGCATAGTGTGTGCCCTTGCTTGACGAGAACGTAGATCTAAGTGAAGGTTCGGTTCCTGATGATTGAAAGCATTTTTTCGAATTAATGACAGCTGTAATTCCAGCCTACTGTTTCGGCAACTGTTTTAATTTAACGGACTTGAACTCGGGTGAAAGACAAAGAACTAGGATATTTTTCGGAATTAATAAAGCTAAGGGGAAGGGATACGGTGAAGTACACCATTCCTCGATATGGTTATTACAACGCCTTTTTCTGAAAATTAGGCCAACATAAAAAGCCAAACTTTCTTGTACGGGAGCAGGCTACAATCCGCTTGGGGCGAACAGTATGATACGCTATCCATATCCCTATATGCCCCAAAGAAAAAAGCAATAAGAAGATGATGGATAGCAGTTAATTTCATTCTGTTATTAAAAAAATGTTTTTTTGAAAAAACGCCTCCAAAAGTTGGGCGTGGTCAAAAACTTTGTATGTGCGATATGTTGGAAAAAATATTGGCTAAATGTCTTGGTAAACATTTTTTTTTGCTTTATATGAAAATTTTCGAAGAAAACAGCATTTTGTAAAAAAAACGGCGTGGCAAAAAACTTTATATGACAAACTTATAAAGGAGGTGCCTACATACCTTGTGAAGGTTGTAACACTGTATCTCTCTAACTTTAGCTTTCAAACGGTTTTTTCTAAATTGTGGGCACTTAACCATTTCGGTGCCCTAGGGAATATGTGGTCCGAATTTCAGCTTCCTATCTTAATTTGAAAGGCCTAAAAATTGCATACGGGCGGACGGACGGACGGACGGACGGACGGACATTGCTAGATAGTCTTAGGGTTTGGTCTTGATCATAAATATATATACTTTTATGGGTCTACGACGAATATTAAGGGGTGTTACAAACTATATGTCAAAATTAATATACCCTTAGGATAGGGTATAATAATAATAATGTGATTATCCAATTAGACCGGGATTTGATCCCGAGAAACCGAGATTCACAAGCCAAGTGCTAGTCAGTGCAGTTTCAGTTTTAATGCTTTTTATTGGTTAATTCATTTATTCTTTAATGCTGGACAAAAATGCTTAAAACTAGCTTAACTAACTTAACTATGTTATTTAAACTGACTGGCCCTATGCGGGCGCTCTAAGATAGACGTAATTAATAACAATTGTCTTTCGACTTAACCTGAGTTATATTTATTATTATTTAAAATTAAATAAAAATAACTCTTACATCTAAACTAAGAAAATTTAATATTTATTTCAAAAAACGCCCCTAAAAAGTGGGCGTGGCCAAAAACTTTGTATGGGCGATATATTAAGAAAAATATTGGCATAATATATTGTTAAACATTTTTTACCGATTTCTATGAACATTTTCGAAGAAAACAGCATTTTAGCGAAAAACGCCCACAAAAAGTAGGCGTGGCAAGAAACCACATGACAAATTAATATAGGTAGGCAGTACCTACATATCTTGTGAAGGTTGTACAACTTTATCTCTCTAACTTAAGCCTTAAAACGGTTTTTTCTAAATTGTGGGCGTGGCAGTGGGCGTATTTTGAAAATTTTAACACTTTACCATTTCGGAACCCTAGGGAGTATATGTTCTAAATTTCAGCTTCTTAGCATAATTTTAAAGGCCTCAAAAGTAATATATAAACATCATCCAGGAAGGAGTAAGGAAAATGAAATGGGTTATATTTTGTAAATGCAACTTACACAGAGTGTTCCGATTAGGGCTACAGAATACATTGGTTAGTATTCAATGAGCTACAGTGTTTTTTAAAAAGACCTTCTTTTGTCCCTGTGTGCTTTCGTTATAGAGATAAAGTTATAGAGATAAAGTTTTAAAACCTTCACAAGATATGTAGGTACTGCCTACCTTTATAAATTTGTCATATAAAGTTTTTTGCCACGCCTACTTTTTGTGGGCGTTTTTCACTAAAATGCTGTTTTCTTTGAAAATTTTCATAGAAATCGAAAAAAAATGTTTAACAATATATTTAGCCAATATTTTTTCCAATATATCGCCCATACAAAGTTTTTTTCCACGCCCACTTTTTGGGGGCGTTTTTTCAAAAAAATATTTTTTTTTCTATAAATTTTATAGAATGAAATAAAATGCTATCTATCAGCTTCCTTATGAATTTTTTCTTTGGGGTACATAGGGATAAGGATAGGGTATCATACTGTTCGCACCAAGCGGACTGTAGCCTTTCCTTATGTTTTTATTTTGGAAACGCATAATTTCTTAGAAATTACCCTTTAAGCAACCAGCGAATTAATAATTAATTTTCACATTATTTCCAAACCTCATTTAAATTGGAGAGCTTGCACAAAAATTGAATTGTGTCCGTTAACCTTTAGACTGCACTTAAATTAACCGATTTATGAAGAAGAAGTCACGTATAACACATGTAGACAGGCAAAAAACGAACTGTGAAAAATATTTTAATTAAACTTTTTAATACAAATTCCAAACTTTCATTCCTTCGGAACTCAAATCAGAATGGCAAGAGACAGTACAATCCCTTTATCTTTCAGCTAAGACCTGATAAATTTTTCAAAAACAAAACATCGTCTGTTCAAAGGTAAAACTCCTTAAGTACAAAATATAACGACTCATAACTGTCATTTTTTAAATTTGACAGGATACACAAAATTATAATACTCAGTAAGTGCAGGCATTTTGAGACCGAAGACTGAGTTTAATGAGTTTTACTTTTGAACAGACGATATAACGTTTTTCTCTCATATCGAGTCTTCAAACTCGTAGAATATTTAAGGATTGAAAGGATGCCACTGTTATTTTGTAAAATACATTTGCATCCAATTAATAAGGAGCTGTTGAGGAGAAGATGCTTCTAATAACACTGACTATTGCATGCGCTGCAATTGAATTATATAGTTATGCCTTATCTATCGATAGCTAACATATAAATGAGTTTGACTGTTCTCAAGAATGGATCATAATTAATTCATTTAAAAATGTGTATATCTGTTGAATGGGTGATTCGGGCAACATGACTGGAACTGAATCAATATGAATTGACATTTGGGTCACAAAGCAATTCCAATTTCCGTTAGTTATTTTATTATTTTAATTTGTGGAAATATTTCGTTTGTTTGCTAGTTATATTGTTTATTTCATTTGACTGAATTAGGACTGGAATTAATTAATTTTATGATTCGATTTTTGGTTAGATTGAGACAGCTCTTGAACTCCGCATCCGCACACTCATTAAAGAAGTTCAACGGTAGCTGGATTGAATGACATATAGAAAGTCAGGTCCTACTGACGGAAACTCATTTCCTGGGCTATACTGTAGTTCCCATGGCGTAACCGGTCCATACAGCACCTAGAGCATATAGCTTCTCCAACCACTGTGTGTGATATATATTTTGACACGAATGGAAATGACCTACATTTTAATGCCGGTTGCGAACGGAAATTTATGTTTGAATTGTTTTCTCATGACAGTTATACTCTTGGATGTTTGTTAGGCATATACATAAACACTTTTAGGTGGATCGGGTCGGATTTGAACCTGAGACCTGGCTTAGTGGCCACAGAGTATTTTATAGTATTCACGAATAGAAGCCATTGTATGGAGACTAGCGAGACCGATGAAGAATAAATAGTATATGTCCAATTAATTCGTTTCACCCGTTTAAAGCACCAGAAATAGATAATATATTGTACACGAGAAGAAATATCATCTTTCAAATCTTACTTAATCCAAAGGGGTCCATTGCGGAATCCTTAACCTTAGTGGTGGTTGGTCGAAAGAAGACTTCTCAGGACCTAAACCTGTGATTAGTTATTGTGCTCTATGAGTCTTATTTGGGAAATGCGATCTCCGACGAACTTGCTCGTCAAGGTTCGGAAGAAATCTCTAGTACTTGGTCTCTTATAGGCACAATATTCGGTGACAAGACTCTTCGGGCTACAGACTCACGATGCTAATTCGACCGAACCTCTTTAAGAAGTCTGTGGAATTTTTGCTATCAGTAGCAAGAAAAGACTGCAGACGGGCCACCACACCTTGTTTTCCCTTCCTTTTATTAACTGACACTTGAAGAAGAGGCAATTGGTTAATGTTCAACCAAACGGTTGTAAAATATATTTATATTTACTTAATTCATAGAAAAAAAATAATGTGTCGCGAACAAACACCCCCGTTAATGTAGAGAAAAAAATAAGTAAAAATATTGGCAATAAAGTGACGTCATCTCATAGAGATTTCATACTAAAAATTCGATTTTCAAACCCTCATATCTTCTAAACAAGGCGAAAACGCGACTGTTGTTGCATATTAACTTGTGATTATTTCGTTGAGATCTATAAAGTTGCATCTTCAAATCTTGTCGCCTCGGAAACTATAGTACTGCCCAATTATAAGTTAAGGAAAGCGAAAAAGCAAGCAAAAAGCAGGACTTCACAAGGCCTTGACAAAGTCAGGAAAAGTGCCAACTTCTGTGAAGAAACCAGATGGTAGCTTTAGGAATGACGTGCAGTATTGCTCTTAGAAACAAACATCTCGGGAAGCGTAGCAGAGACTACTGAAACACAATCAATCCGTAAAGATCTCGGAAGGAAGACAGCATTAGCTATCTGCTTTAGGTCTTAAGTCCTTTCAACGATTCCTAAAAGAAAATTAGTTAACACAATAGTATCCATGGAGACGTATGAGCTGCTGTGCAGGAATCCAGCATATACAACCAAACGATGTATACAAGAAAGAGTTCTATACCACTTTATATAAAGCTCTTAAGCTGTGTGCTAAAGTTCGGAATAACCTCTATGACATGACACAAAAAGAATTTGAAGTAATCCAAAGATAGGAAAAAAACTGAAATTGGAGAACATCCGGATACCAAACTTCTTGGGGCACTTCCGAGCACTCAAATTAAACTTTGAGTTTAAAAATTAAAAATATAACACAGGTTATGAAATACATAAATTATAAATATACATATTTTAGCTATTACAACCGATTATCGAAGAGGGCTGATTAATACCTCACAGTCGACAAATAATATTTATAAAAAGCCCTATAGAGGAGAAAAAAATATATTCTACCATTTTTCTACTGAAACTATTTTTCGAATGGAAAAAAAAATATCTTAAAATATCAACAAAACATAATTAATATACATAAAAAAAAACATAAAGAAATTATGCGACAACTCCGCTGCTATTTGTAATTTTTCTGGGTGATTAAGTTGAATACCTGCTTCTGGGGGAGTCCCCAAAGTGCCTTCAAAAGATAATCAATAGGTTAGAAACATATTAAAAAGTCTACCAAAAAACCTATATCTCTAAATATACAGCATAGCTAAAACTAAATGCCGATTACATTACAAGAGTGCTACATATGGATCAACGAAGGCTTCCGAAGAGGATTCTGCAGTATGCAGTATCCGGCAGAAGACAATTTTCGTCAAGAATTAGAATCCGTTAGCTGCGGACTATGGAATAATACCTTCTTAGTCGAAAAGAAGCGCAGAAGATTGGAAAAAGTCGTTGTATGAAGTAATTGTGAATTTGTATAAAAACTATTTTTGTTTTTACTAAACTGCTAGTCCTTTACATCCGGTAATTGAGGTCAAAATTTGGTGAAAGACTATAAGTCTAGAACAGCCAAATTCTCCATCAACTTTGGCACTACACTTTTATTTACAGGAAACAAATCAGGCAACCCCACTCCCTAACTAAAGCAACATTTTTACTTTAGAAACAAATTATAATTGCCACCACGAGAAATTGAAGCTGGAGCTGCAGCTGTTTCAAGGCTTGCCTCGGCTTGGGGTTAATACGAAAAACAGTTTCTCCCATCCAATGGAACCATTCAATAACCTACTTGACCTAACCCGTCTGAATTAACAAACAAATAGTTGATTTTTTCTAATGACTAAACTTTTTTTTATTACAGATTAATGTTTGCTGTATTTCGTCATTCTTGGTATCGGATTTATTCAGCTTTCGTAAGAATCCGCTTGGATATACCAATTATGCATGATTAGTACAAAAATGCTTGTTGTCCTTGCTAAGGAACAAAATTGTTATAATATTGAGGGTGTCTTTGAGTCGGCTTTTTATAGTTTTTATTTTCTGTGGGTGTAACTTTGAAGCTTTCTGTTTTGTTTGAGTTTTTATCCTCTAAATTTTATCTTATGTATTTTATATCGTCTCCCTCATGCCATAAATTTAACAATGTTTCAGCACTCAAGCCAACATTTTCATTTCTGCACATTTATGTTTCTAGCCTTAGGAGGATAAAATATATTTTTATTTTGTGTTAAAGAGAAAGTGTTAAAAAAATGCATTAAAAAACCGAAACTTTGATATATTCTGTTCTGAAAATTAAATAGAATTGTATTTTAATACTTAATTTTAAAAATGAGGAAAGTAAATTTTGATTTTGTTTGCAATTTATGAATAAATAAATTTTTATGGTTAAAATGAAGAAGAAATGGTTTTGTTCTTTATTGAGGATATTTGTACCAAGATTTGTCTTTTCTGCTTGGGCTTAAAATTTGCTATTTGTTTTAATAAAATTGTATCTTAACTTTGCAGTTAGTAAGTGGTTTCTTCCCCATAAAAGAATATTCCAATGTACACACAAAATTCAAATATGTCTTGCAAAAATCCTCAGAGTTTACCATCTGAAATGTGGGGTCAATCATTAAAATCGATTAGACCATTCGCCTGTAATTCAAATTGCAAGAACGCTTTCTTTGATACAAATCGCCCCAAAACAAAAAAAAAAAACAAATAGAAAGGTATGATACCCTATCCGTATCCCTTCCAATGAAAAAGACATAAAAAACACCTTGGATAACATTTTATTTGGTATTTTTTTTAATAAAATCATGTAAACAGGTTTTTTGAAAAGAAAAAAATTGGGCGACGCCCCCAAAAAATAGGGGCGGAAAAAAACTTAGTATTGCAAATTTATAATAAGGAGGTCATATATATTTTGTGAAGGTTTAAGAGCTTTATTCCATCAATTTTAGGCTTAAAACAATTTTTTAATACCTTTAATTTGAAGTCCTAAAAATTGGTGACGGACGGACGGACATTACTAAAAAGTCTTAGATTTTCATGCTGATCGTAAATATACATATATTCTTTTAGAAAGGGTATATGATGAAAATTAAGGGGCGTTACAAAGTATGTGTCAAAATTAAACCCTTAGTGCCTGGCTACACGTTCATGAGAATGAAAGTCAAGCCGTGGCTACACACACAAAAAAGCCTCATAAGAATGAAAGAAATTTGAATACCGGGAACGCTGAAATCTGAAACAAAACAAAATTTCTCTTTAAAAATCGAGTACTTTTGTTCTCTCTAGTACCTGGGGCCGAGTTACCGCATCAGTTAATGAGTGAGTAACTTCTATACGTTACTGAATTATCTCGGTTTGGCATTACTGCTTCAGTTATCGGGCATGGTATCGAGTTTAATTGTTTGACATTTCGAATCAGTTATCGTGTGTTTTTTCATACGTCAGCTCTGGAGGTGTCGTATGGTGGTAAAATGGCAGAAAAAGTGTAAGTTTAATTATTTTTTTGTAAAAATGTTTTAAAAATACAAATTTAAATTATTACAGAATAAATTTAAACAAAATAAATGCAAGCCATGGCGGTGTACCCGATTTGACCAAAAACGTATTGCCAAACTCTGCTCAAGGAAAAGCGACATGCAACAGATTATGGGAAGAATTTCCCAGAAGAATCGGACGACGAAAATAATAATAACATATCTTGTTAATAAAATTTATAAAGTTTTTAACCGTTTTTATTCAAAGCACAACTCACAATTTCGCATAAAAAAGCGAATGAGAGAACACAAAATGACAGTATAGTGGTACAAAATTGAGTTTTCCTAGTGAAATCATAAACTGCGCTCGATACGTGATGCTTCGTATGATATTATCCCAATGTGCTTATTCGATAGTTCAGTAACGTATAGAAGTTACTCACTCGTTAACTGATGCGGTAATTCGGCTCCTGTATTCGGTCTTCACTCTTCCAACACAAATCTCAAATGAGGATTTCTGTCAAAAGCGATATGGTTTGGAACCGAAGCGCTCATGCCCACGCCGAGAATTCAAATCGAAAGAGGATTTTCAGTGGATTCCTGGTACAATCTACCCTTTTCTTTCTGACTCACATAAAATCTACCTGTTTCGTGCGACATGACGATCATTCCCATGAACGTATAGCCAGGCACTTGAGGATCATTCACATGGGAGCGAACTGCGAACAAGGGAATATTCGTAAATTCGCACATTTCATTCACATGACAATTTTTTGTGGTAGAAGGTACCCGCGAATCTGATTTGTTAATGTAAGTAGCAAGATGTGTTAATTTTAAGGTTATGTTCGAACGAATTTTTTATTTGTGGATCACGACTGTTTATGTGGATTGTGATTAAAGTGTGACAGTTCGCGGCAAGAATTTTTCAATCCGCGGTAAAATTGTTATACTCTTAAATTTACCTGATTAAATCAATTTAGACTGAGTTTTTTTTAGATAAGATGTTAGATCAACTAAATTAATGAATTTGTGGTAGAACCAATAGAAATTTTCAATTCATAAATGCGTCCAAATTGATTAGTTCGCAATTCGCTCTCATGTATAAATACACAGCGAATTCCCCACGCAAACTAGCTCCTTACGATAGGCCAAGACAAATTCTAATGAAACGTACACCCTGTGTGTATGCAAAAAAAATAAATGGCACATGAATTAAACACATATTAGCCTCGTAACATACCTAGAAAATGGCAACATAGTATTTTTTTGTGTTACCTAATATGATTTCTGCATTTCTGGGGCCTAGTTCCTTGAATAGAGTTTTTGCTTTGACTATCCGTTTCGCGCGGAAGGAAAATACAAATCTGGTTGTTGGTTGGTGTTTGGTGTTTGGGCCGCATTGTGTTTTGCAATTTGAATTACTGGCGAATGGGTGGTTCGATGACCCCTCATTTTAAAGGGCTCATAAAGAAAATTTATGATTTTATAAAAATATTCCGAAAGTCATTAAGTGGACGAATCTATTTTCTTTGTGACTTGTTACTAACATTTATTAATTGAAATATTTATTTGTACAGAGAACTTTTACAGATATAGCTCCGTCTTTTAAATTTTAGCTGACATCTGAAATGTCAGGTAAGAGTTTTTGGTGTGGTCACTCGCTAAGAAGCGTTGATGGGAAAATTAACCAAGTGTAATCTGCACATACTTTTAAAAATTATGGAAAATGATTGAAAATTGCGTTTATGGAAAAGCGAAAGAACAAGTAAATTACATTTTTAAGTTCCAACTACTCTGCTGTGTTGAGAAGTAAGCAATTCAATACAACATCAATAAATAAAACCACAACGATATACAAAACATAAAAACATTTATTAAAGGTGATCATTAACAAAAATATATATAGTTAATACAGTTCTTAAATATTTCACAAACTGCAGTATATTTCATGTAATTTTATTGATTTATATCCCAATTGCATATAATTTTAAATCTATAAATGTTAATTCATTTTTTATGTTTGCCTCGAGATGATAGGTCTAATAAAATCTTTATGTTTGCATCAATGAAATATTTTCATTGTTAGCCACAATATATATATATATATATATTAAAGTAACATGTTGCTTTTATGCTTAGCAAGTTATCTTAAAAATATATATATGTCTGTAAAAGAAAAAAATTAAATGTTGCATTTTCTGCAACCCGTTTCTAATTAAAAACATACAAAATTATTTCGTATTACAAAGTGTGTTTTATATATTTTTTTGGTTTCTACTTTGTTTAATTTTTGTTCACAGTTCTTGGCTTTTGAATATATGTAAATAGTTTATTGATTTTTTTTAGAAGTTAAATGTAAATCGGCGATTTACAAAACACTGATCTGGAAAAATAAGGAGAATTTAGTTGTTAAGAAAGCTGCATAAAAGTGTTCATATCTGCGACTGAAGCAGTTCTCACTGTTTCTTATTATACGATGTTTAAGGCGAATTTAGCTGATAAAAAAGCTGCATAAAAGTGTTCATGTTTGTGATTGAATTTCTCGCTGTTTTTTTTCTTTTTATACGACGTTTAAGGGAATCTACCTATCAGCTTAACTTTATTTGTTTTGAAATAATTCATATCTCCAGCTCATAATGTTAAAATATGGAAAAAGCTTTGCAAATTATTGTGACTTTTGTGAAAGGAACACTAAAAGGCACCCTTGTAGTTTCATGTCATTTCATTTCATTTCTTTGTTCTGAGAGTTGTAGTTGGCCTAGGCGAAGTATAAGGCTGAGAGACTGTGTTATATCCAGAATGATCGAAGAATAATATTAAAGAACTAAGAACCAGTTCATTATTGTCTTTTCTTGTGAGTATAGTCATTGGGTAGTCTTAACCTAACTCTTAAGCGTATTGTGCATTTCATTATTCTGGAGGGCTCCATAAGCACCATTCACAAAAAAGAGCTGTTGAGGCACATATCTTCTGAATGTCGTATAGCGGATCTAATCAACAACCGGTTCAAATAGTAGAAATGAAAGGTGTCAACAAAGAAGGCACTATCTTGAACAGATCAGTTCAGCTACTGAGATATGCACGACTTTGATATTATCGGATGCACTCAGCACATACGAACGCATCAGAAAATGGAGTCAACTGGGATAATTGTATCCCAAAGATCAGGGTGTGAACTAGAGAACAAGCTACAAATAGTTACTACATCAGCAAATTCTCAGCAACCTGAAAGTTTTCAAATTTCGTAAAAAAGGGAACATATTCTGCAACAGCGTCAATCGCTCAAAATCGTAATCAGTTGTCTATTTTGTTTCAACCATTACCAAGCTGAAAAAAAAATTATATCAGAATCACAAAATTATCGTTATTATTTGGTAAAGTTTCTTAAGTGTCGGAAGTATCAGGGTAAATCAAGACTGAAACACATGAATGTGGTTTATTATTTACTCAAGACAAGTGCCATTGCGAGAGACGCACTGCATTGATTCAACTATTGCAAATTCACGGAATTGAAAAGCCAATAAACATAGAAGAGTCTGATTAGATAGCGCTAAAACTATATTTTACTATTCAAAGAAAGTAAACTGAGGATCGTAAGTTTAGCCTGTACAAATCGACCGACATCAGACATTTACCCATTGGACCACTTCAGCGGCATATCTTGCCATAAGGAGTATGAAGTAGTTCGCTGAACTTGCGGCATCATGCTACCCAATCAGATCACATCATGAGAATTTCAGTAACAAAGATGCCGAGAAGAACCAATAGCAAAGATGTAGTGGGTTTCACCCACCATCAGCACGAAGAGAAAGGGAAGAACATAAAACAAATTTGGTTCGAAAGTTTTATCAAGGTTAAAAAACAGAGATGAGTGAGGAAACCGTGTGGTGGAGTCACAATCGGTGCTGGGGACATGGAAACACAAAGTCTGCAAACTGATAAATGGTGAAGAACACAAAAATTCGCTGTCAGATAGAGCACCATTAAGCATTGATGATGAAAGCCGGGGCACATGACCCCCAGAATCTTTGATATCATCAAAATTGCTGATATAATGTGTTCAGACGAAGGTGAATATGGTTAGAATTTTAAACGCATACTTAACCGCAGCCCACAAGTCGCCGAATTACAAACCATTATCAGATACCAGAACACCACACACAGTGATTTTAAGTTCTATGGTGATCGCTTTATACGTTTGGTTATCGAAAAGAGCGTCAACCAATTTCCATATTACGATTGTTTTGTTGCTAAGTGCTCCTACTCTCTAACCATTTCTGTACCATGAATTTTAATTTCCAGAGATGAATATCATTGCGTCAGAGCTGTACCCTAGCTTCCAAACATGTTAGATCATATACTTCGGTAGTCACGATCTGTCTTTGAAGAATTTATTTTCGCTGATTAGGTGTTTTAAATGAAGGTATCTTTGGCTGATTTCTTTTTAAAGAAAACCAGTCGAGATTTAGAAAACCCGGCACCCAAAGTCCGAATGACAGTTTACGTTTGTCGTAATAAGACTGTTAACGAAGCTATATGTTTCAGAAGTACGCCTTCTTAATCGTCCAGGGTATGATCTGACAACACATTCTAACTATAAAAAGAAAAGTATTTGTTAATTATACAAACACCGTTTATTCTAAAACAGACTCTATATCAAATAGCCCAATTGTAAGCAAACGTCCTGAGAAGACTGGCATAAAATGAAAACGATCAACTGACGTCGTTTGGATGATTCTTTAGAAGATATGAAAGAGGTAAAAATGCCGAAACGATGTTGTCCGAGAGTTTAACTTGTAACGCGAAAATGTTCTAGTAAACAAATTAACAGAAGAATTGTTTAGAGTACTGAAGGTATTTAAATGTAAAATAAAAAAACTTGTTACGCATTTTGAGTACGTGTTTATAAAATCAAAAAATTAATTTGTTTTCCAGAAGTCTCGTGAGCAAGCTCTTATTTTTCTATTATAGTTATATATATATATAAATTGTATAAATCTTTGCATTTTATGCTTAATACAATGATATTTTTTTGAAATTCTTTAGACAACAAGGCAATAATGTAAACATAAACACTTTAAATGCACAAACATCGATAGAATTAAAGAAACACTTATAATACATACACTGTTGCTGCATCGTTATTTATTCATTGGTTTATCTCCGATGTTTTTTTTTCGTTGTTATATTTTATAGATTAGTCTTCTTCATATAAAATCGCTGTTTAATACTTTGTGTAGCTGGGGGTGGAAATTAAAAATAGAATTAACAATGAACGTGATTTTACGAGAAAAGGTAGTTGGGGATGTTAGAGAAGAAATGGAAAATGATCCTCAGATCTTTTAAGTGGAAATTAACGTCATAAAGATGAAATGGCTGCCAGGATATTTTATCAATCCGAGGAAAAACAACACTACTATTTTCTACAATCTACCAAAACTCATCATACTCAAACGCTAGTTATTATAGCTTTATCACATACACCTGTTGAGAATCAGCAACTACTACATAAAACCTCTATCCCTACTCTAGTATTTGGACCGGAATCGTTGCGGAGTTCTTTCGAAAAGCAGAGTTCCTCATTTGCTCAACCCTGAAGTTCTTACTTAAACTGCATAGAAAATTTATCGAACATAGAATTTTAAGTAAGAAAATCATTTGTAGGGAGTAAGGCTTTTTTTTAATATTAGTTTGGAGCCATGTATCATTTTGCTGGGTAAATAAAATCACATGGAATTACTACACTTTCTGTTGTGTGGATTAAAGCTAGCTAATGTACAGGACGCTGATAACCGATGCAGATTCTGGCTATTTCGTCATAGCAGAGGTACATAGGGTCTGCCCGAAAGGTGGTGTGGGTAGACTATCGTCTTACGGCCTTCAATCTTCCTGGAAACTGCACTCAAGCTTATGCGCATGTTCTCGCCGTTCTTTCTATCGGTTCAAACCGTCTGCTCTCAGAGGTGTGTTTGACTATTTGGTGACGGCGGCCGCGGATGTCTTGGATTTGGCATTGGCTCGTTCATTATTAAATTGATTCTGTTGGGTTGTTGTAGAATGTTGCACCTTTTTTTTTATACACATATAATTTCCACGTGCAAAGGGATAGTTGGCACCCTTATAATGTTATAGTAACACAGTACGGGCATTAAGCAAATAAAAGTTTAAAAGAAACGATGAGGAAACGATGAGAAACCGATGCACATTGATTTTAAATGTTTGTAAATTGTAATGGTCAGGAAAAACAGAGTGAGATAGAGCATTCCACATTCGTGTTGTACGGCAGAGGAACAAATCTTTAAATTTCACAGTTCGACCGAATATAGGCTTTAGGGTGAACGGAAGAATGCAACTGGCTATTTCGTTTGAGCACTTGTGATGGTAGTATCGATAGAACAACGATAGGCAGGAGACATTACGACGATGACTAAGAGGGTCAAGCGAATTCGCAATATCTCGGTCGCCAATAAGTTTTATCGCGCGTTTTTGAATTCTGTTAAGTAGCTCCAAATATGTAATTGGTGCACCGGACCAGATATGAGCGTTGCACTCAAGTTTTGGGCGAATAAATGCCTTGTAGATTCTATCCAGGTCAGAACGGGTAAAATATTTCTTGCAACGCTTTAGGAAGCGTAGACACTTCGCAGCGTTCTTGGCGACGTCGAATATGTGGTCATTCCAACGAAGGTTGTCCTTAACACACATACCGAGAAAGGAAAGGCTTTCGGATTCAGCGATGCAAGTGCCATTCACGGATAATGGCAGAGTATTGAGGTTTCGCTTTAGTGACAGAAGACAGCATTGTGTTTTGGAAGCATTAAATTGAACTCTATTGGTTTTACCCCACTCAAGAATGCTGTCAAGATCGGAAATTAATGAGCTTAACATACGTTGTCGTTCCAGTTCGACGCTCGAAGATGAGGGACGTTGCCCAGGAAACGAATATGTAAAGCTGAGGGTACTGTCATCGGCGAAGGAATGAATAGGATTAGAAGTAACAGAGAGTAATCATTTATAAAAATGAGAAAGAGAGTCGGAGATAAAAGGGAGCTTTGGGGAACACCATAATTTATTTGGTAAGTTGTAGACTTAAAACCGTCCAAACCAACTTGAATTAAACTGTCCGAAATGTAATTTATAATATATTGAATAAAGGTAACATAGATCCCAAATGCACGCATTTTCGACCAGAGAGCTTGATGCCAAAATCTGTCAAATTCATTTGAAATATCAAGAATCAATGGTAACCTTAGTTTCACTCAGTGCCAAAACAGCTGGTTTGTTTTGGGAAACATGGGCATGCAGCGAAAAAAGATTCACTCTTAAGCCCCGAACGTTACTCACATCTACCCTGAAATTCCTAAACATTACAAAAAAACAAAAACAAAAAATATCACTGTGTACTAAATATGGTCAACCTGAAACAGCAGCAAACGAGATGGAATGGGGGTAAAGGGACCGCACGCACTGTGCACTGTTAACATCGGAGCTCCTTCACTTTCCGAAAATAGGCAATAAGCTAAATATTTCGCTACATACATCAATCTATATGTATTTGATTTGGCCGGGAAAGATGGTTCTGCTGGAAATGCAACGGCAGGAACGTGCGTCAAGTCCGTCGTTGGACGGGTTCTCCAAACATCTTCGGCTCTATGAAGTGTTGCAAAGATATCCTTAACCTTCGTTTAGCTGTATTAAAGTAGAGCTAGACGTACTGATGACTGATCGTTTTTTTAAAACAACACTTTTCGAAATTAAGTCATTAGCTAAATATTTCGCTACAAACATCAAACTATCCGTATTGGATTTGGCCGGGGAAGATGGTTCTGCTGGAACTGCAACGGCAGGATCGCGCGCCAAGCCCGTCGTTGGCGCGGTTCTCCAAACATTTTCGGCTCTTTGAAGTGTTGCAGAGATATCCTTAGCAAAAAAATCATCTGGTAGTACCATTCCGACAGGACTTATATTAGTACTGCTAAATGCATCTACATTTGCAGGATGGATAGGAGAAGCTTTAGATTTAGCTTCAGTGAATTGCTTTGATTTGTAACGCAATAATGCAGGGAATTCGCTTGGTCGTATTTTTTGTATTGCCGCCAGAGTAGTAGAGGAACAACTGAGAAATTGAAGCGAAGCAATATCAGCATTGCTTAGACTAGGATATGGTGTGTTTCCACTGCCAATACTCCTGTTGGAATGTGAGCTTACATACGTATCAGAGCTTTGATTTGTGGCATGAACGACGTCCTCGTTACAGTCCGTCATTAGATCAATTATATCGGTTTCCTTCGGCATCGAGTTGATGCATGCGTTGACACCCTCGTACACTAGAATAAGCAACGATATCCAACCCTTCCAAAGTTTTATATTGAACAAAGCTGAGAGCCGCAAACATTTAAATTGATTGAGTTGAATATGGAATTGATAAGTTGGTCACATAGTGGACTCTGAGACAGAAAAGAATTCAAACCTTGGCCTTTCTCGCGCAAAGTAGTCCAACTCACCAACCGTGTGCCGACGAATGAATTAAACCAATACTTTGCAATTTTAAGGATTATGTAGTGAATTACTGTTTGATTAGTGGTCAAGAATGCTTTTAAAAGCGTTTCATTTGCATTCAAAGGAATGCAAAAAGTGCTACAAAACTTGATCCCAGCTCTTTGAAAACGCTATTCGAATAGGATTTGATGGGTTAATACATGACAATGAATGATCATAACCCCTTTTATTAAATCCATAAATATTTCCTCTGTGAATTGAATGACAGAAGTTTAATTTTTGGCACCTGACGAAAACACCTCCAAACAATCTTTACCAGTTTCTACGAACATCGAGTAAATATTGATTAAAAATTACATCATTAAACACACCATCGCTCACTTTGACAGCAGCAAGCCCCATACACTTACCAAAAGTGCTAATAACCTTAACAAGAGAGGCAGAAAATATTTTTCAAACCTATACAACGGAACACTTAAAAACATCACGTTAGTTTAAAAAAAAATAAAAATCCTTACCTGAAACAGTTTAGTTCTGACTACTGTTGGACGACTCCGACAGCTTGGATGGAACGACTGGTAGATCGGCATTAACTTCTCCTTCCGAGTCGGTTACATAAGCAGTGGTTGATGTAAGGTCGTCCAAAATGTCGACGGGTTCGCCAGCTGCAAGAAGCATTGCAATGCGTTTTCGTTGTTCCTTTTTGGTTAACGAATCAGATCCAATATTTGAGTCATCCTCTTGACTATCATTTAACGGATCCTCTGCAATCGAATCATGCTCATCATCGGTGTCATCTTCGATTTCCACGATGTTGCTTTTCGCAATATCCACGAATTTTATTTTATTGCCATCGTTGTCGTTGTCGTCATCCTTCTCAGAATTGATTTCGATATTTTTTAAATTTTTGAAATATTTCTCAATCGGATATCGCAAAACGCGAACATGCGGTTTACGACACATTTCTGCCTGTCGAAAAGTTAAACGAGTAAGATGTACTCTAACCTCTACGCATTTGTGGAGTAACAGTGCACTGGCCTGACTAAGAGTAGTAGACTGACGATGCATTTTAATATTCAACGCGATCTTACTACTCTTCCCCTTTGCTGCAGTACTATGCACTGGTAAGGTTTGATTTGCCGTTGATTTTACGGCAAAATGCCTTTTTGACCGACGCGTTGCTGTGCTCGAACAAGAACTGGAATCGTTGATCACCTCCGGCCGAAAACTTGTTCGTGCACTTCTCAATTTTATTGGATGACTTATTCTTTGACGCTTGCTATACGGGATATAATCCGACCCGTCATCAGAGTCGTTGGTTGGACTTGGTGCCTCGATATCTGTTTCTTCGTCCATTTGTCTTAAAGTTCGTAGTCTTCTACTAGCCGCTTCTACGCGCAATGACTTCCTTCTTCTGCTTATTTGAGGCTTCAAAATTGGCATTTCGAGTGGCGGTCCTGTACTGGTTACTGATAACACAGGCATTGACTCATTGGAATGATCTATTTGATCCCGATTTCTGGAAACCTCACGATCGTTATTACTTGGTGCCTCGATATCTGTTTCTTCGTCCATTTTTCTTAAAGTTCGTAGTCTTCTACTAGCCGCTTCTACGCGCAATGACTTCCTTCTTCTGCTTATTTGAGGCTTCAAAATTGGCATTTCGAGTGGCGGTCCTGTACTGGTTACTGATAACACAGGCATTGACTCATCGGAATGATCTATTTGATCCCGATTTCTGGAAACCTCACGATCGTTATTACTTGGTGCCTCGATATCTGTTTCTTCGTCCATTTTTCTTAAAGTTCTTAGTCTTCTACTAGCCGCTTCTACGCGCAATGACTTCCTTCTTCTGCTTATTTGAGGCTTCCTCTTTGCTGCAGTACTATGCACTGGTAAGGTTTGATTTGCCGTTGATTTTACGGCAAAATGCCTTTTTGACCGACGCGTTGCTGTGCTCGAACAAGAACTGGAATCGTTGATCACTTCCGGCCGAAAACTTGTTCGTGCACTTCTCAATCTTATTGGACGAGTTATTCTTTGACGCTTGCTATCCGGGATATAATCCGACCCGTCATCAGAGTCGTTGGTTGGACTTGGTGCCTCGATATCTGTTTCTTCGTCCATTTGTCTTAAAGTTCGTAGTCTTCTACTATCCGCTTCTACGCGCAATGACTTCCTTCTTCTGCTTATTTGAGGCTTCAAAATTGGCATTTCGAGTGGCGGTCCTGTACTAGTTACTAATAACACAGGCATTGACTCATCGGAATGATCTATTTGATCCCGATTTCTGGAAACCTCACGATCGTTATTACTTGGTGCCTCGATATCTGTTTCTTCGTCCATTTTTCTTAAAGTTCTTAGTCTTCTACTAGCCGCTTCTACGCGCAATGACTTCCTTCTTCTGCTCATTTGAGGCTTCAAAATTGGCATTTCGAGTGGCGGTCCTGTACTGGTTACTGATAACACAGGCATTGACTCATCGGAATGATCTATTTGATCCCGATTTCTGGAAACCTCACGATCGTTATTACTTGGTACCTCGATATCTGTTTCTTCGTCCATTTTTCTTAAAGTTCTACTAGCCGCTTCCACGCGCAATGACTTCCTTCTTCTGCTTATTTGAGGCTTCAAAATTGGCATTTCGAGTGGCGGTCCTGTACTGGTTACTGATAACACAGGCATTGACTCATCGGAATGATCTATTTGATCCCGATTTCTGGAAACCTCACGATCGTTATTATCAGTCACATCTCCAGACTCATTGACAGATGTTTCTGAATCTGACTCAAAATACGTTCTTTCCATCTCTTTGAAGTGGTTACTATTAATCCAAGTGTCTAACATCAAAATTGGAGAATACACAATAGATGACGTTAACTTCCGTGTTTCAGCAATAAACGCATCCAACATGGGAGCCAGATCTACGATCGATAAACAGCTTTCAATTTCTATTAAGCCGATTGTGATCTTAAAAAATATATCATGTGGTTGATCCAATGACTCACTTAAATCCTCAATACTAGTCCAGTAGACAGGCGTAAAAGCCTGTGTGGATATTTGGAATCCTTGGAACAAGTTTTGCTGTCGCAGCGTTGACATTATATGTTTTGCATCTAATGTATCGTCTAGGCGTGCAATCAAAACTCTAGCAATCGTCGGGTCAGTATACATCATTGTAGAAAAGATTTGTCTTTCTTGCATATAATGCATCGTGAATTTGAGAAACCTTGCCTGAACCATAATTTTGTGCAAAATTGAATTAGGTTCGATTTCGTTAGTTCTCATATTTAGCATATGAACTATCTCGTTGATTTTTGAGAAAGTTTCCTTAAAAAGTTCCTCTAATGTTGGTCCGAAGTTTTCTATGTTAATTGTCGTACGAATGTCCGATATTGAGCTTTTAAGCAATGCGATGTTAATTGGTGGTAGAGGTTCTTCCTGCAAATTATTTGTGGGTGGTTCGGAATCAGTTTCCATGACTGGTGATTCCTGTGGCACTGTTGGCGCAACAGAATCAGAAGCTGCTGCAGGCGTATCATGGATCAACGTGGTATTAGTTTCCACTTCTGACTTCGAAGTTGATCCTTCATCCTTTACAGTGGGCGTGCACTAAAATAAAAAATGAAAACATTTGTTTAAACATACCTACGAATTTAAAACTTGTCTTAAATAATATAATTATGGGCATGGGCTTTAACCCACTAAAGACCAATATTTTATGATAAACATACCTCAGTCATATGTACCAGAAGCTCTTGGGTGGTCATAAATGTGTGTAAAGGTTTTTCCTGTACAATTTCCGTTGATGATTTTGAATCAGTTTCCGAGAGAATAGATTCCTTCGACTCTTTTAACATGGGAGATTGTGAAGTTGATGAAGTCGTATCTTGGGTCGGAGTGTTTTTTTTTGACAAATTTAATTCGAGGGTACACTAAAAAAAAAAACAACAAAAAAATGATCATATCTTGGTCTAATAAAGAATTAAAAATAAAATCAATTATTTTAAGCCTAACCAACTGATGTGACCCATCTCAGGATATAGAATCAGGGTTTCCCCAATAACACTTAAGTATTAAATTGTTAATTTTTTATCCTTTTTTAAGTATGAGTTTGTCTTTTAAAAGCGCCTTTAATTCATATTTTTTATACGTTCTGACGGCAGAAAACCGAAACTAGTTTAAAATTTTAAAACGGTTTCTTGTTTCAGGCCAAGACCTACTTCTGACCCATGTAAGGAAGTAGGCAATTAGATTGATTTGACGTTAGTACAACGCTTAGCAGAATTTCCTATTAATGGTATTATTCCATTCAAAAACTTGTTGAGAAAACAACAATTTATGTATCTAATAATTGTAGATAGTAATATACTCATGAATGATTTTTGCTAATTTTGTTTTTACAAATTATACATTCGATGAACGTGTTACCAACATACCTTAGTAATATCAGGTACTACTGGCTCTTTTTTTGGTACAAGATCCGTGTATGATTTCGAACCGGTTTCCAAACGCGTGGATTCCTTTTAAATAATAGATTGATAAATTGATCACAAACAAAAAGTTTACATAACTCTTACTGAACATACCTCTGTGCTAGTGGAAGGCCTTTTTTTAAACATTTTTGCTCCCCTATTGTATGTTTTTAAATGAGGATTGAGTAGATTAAAATTGAAGACTTTGCCTGAGGGAAAGAAAATTATTTTTACATAAATTCATGTGATAAATAAAAAAAGTTTTGATCTAACCCTCATCGTGGAGAATGTCGTCTGAAGCTGATACAATTGAATCTTCTAAATAATTTTGTGTATGTGCTGTTTGCTCAACGCGCGGTATTTCGGTTTTAGACGTCGTAACTGGATCTTCAGCAACAGGTATCGGTGTAGAAACAGGTATTTTCTCCATTTTTGGAATGTCAAACTCTGCTTCTGATATCGGTTTTATAAGACTGACGGCTTGTTGCTTTGCAACTGGATTGCTACTTTTATGTTTTCTCCTTCTGACAGCCTTCTTTGGCGGTGATTTGTATGCCGAGTCTTTTGAGTCACTTCAAATTGGCTTCACTGTAGTATCATCACCATCAGAGTCTGAATCGAAGCATTCATAACCATGCTCAATGGTACCGTAATCAATCTGAGATTTATCCTTATATCTGTCGAAATCAATGTCAAGATGAGTTAGACGTTAGACGATGTGGCCAACTCCTGTTCCTTTGCTATAAGATCATTTACTCCTTGCTCTTCGGTATACTTACGATCTTCCAATTTGTTAAGTTCCTCACTTATTATAGCAAGAAGAAGGGTAAGTTTTGTGGTATACCACTCAGAACGAGCCTGTAAAACACAAATGAGGGAGTGTTTATCAATATAAGTTGCATTTTTTTATTACATTGAAATTGACTCTATGCATTCAAAATCTTACATAAATTTGTCAGTCGATCTCGATAGTTGGCCAGCACTAATTTGTGAATTGAATTTAATTAAAAAAAAAAAAAAAAAAAAAAGTAAACTGACCAACTCATAAGATTGTGTGTAAATACATAATTAAAACCGAATCATGTGAAGTACAAATGTAAGGCAGAATGGGTTTGTGAACATGCTCATACTCTATTTCTTAGGTCTAGTATTTCCCCTCAGCTTTATTAATTCGTACGCAAACTTTAACGCTTCCAAGTTGTGTACGGCAGAAAAAAGCTTTTCTGCCAGCATAGCGGTGGTAGTCATAAGTTCGTCAGACGATTCTCGTTGTTTTATAAATAATTTAACAAGCTCTATGTACAGATTGTCATACGGTGCGTCGAACTTTAGAGAATGTAACGAATGTAGCTTTCTTAATTGATATTCTGTAGGCAGCGTATTTGATTAGGGTAATCCCGAAGGTATTGGTTTAATGTGTGTCGGGAACTTTGAGCAAAAATTCATTCAAGAATTCCATTAAAGTTCGTTTTTCTTCCTGCAATCCTTTGCCCAGGCATGTGCTGCTCTTTCAAGTGGACTAGCACTCTCTATTAATATACAATGCATATTCCTTTGAATGCACTCGAGCTGAGTGTGAAAGGAGTGTTAATTTCGCCGTTTAAAAGTGACAAAAAAAACAAGAGAGAATACACGCCTTACCACGTAGTGCAAGTCCTTAATACCATTTGACTTAATACCATTTGAAAATTAACATTTAAATATTCAACCATCTAGGGATCGCAGTAAATCGAAAACATATACGGCCAGAAGTAAGGATGCATTGTTATATAAGCAGCCGGATATACCTTCATCATGTGCTCTATCAAAGACGTCTTGTTCTCAGTCGAACATGCGATCCAGTCTCGACCAAACCATAGATCTAAGGTATACCGGCCCACCCACTTTACAGCGCTTCCTACACAAGGTGCGAACTGATTCCGAGTTACATAATCACCGATTTTCTGCCATGCCATCAAAAGTACGGTCAGCCTATCCTGCGATTGCAACAAATGCAGATATGAATTTACGATAATGTCAAACCATAGGGAGTTGGGTTAAATTAAAATTCCAACGAACCGCTGCTAATTCTTCGAAGCCGATTTGCATTGCCGAATTTTTGAATACCAAACGAGCATTCTCGTCGTGCGGAAAAAATATGTCCATTACGATTTTTTTTTTTTGGATTTTTGCTGGCAAGTTACCTATACGAATTTATTTGAATTCTGGAAAACAAAAATTCATTTGGTTAGGGTAAAAAATTAAGCACTAATACACTGATTTAACCGCAGAGGCGCAATTTTACGACGCACATACATACACAATATTTACGAGCAACCGCGCGAATTTTTCAGATTATGTTTCATTATTCTGATGAAAACAATTTTTTTTTACTTACTGTAACTGATACCAACAAGTAAAGGTTTGTTAGTATTTTAACTGGTTCCCGTATTTTGCGTATTTACGAGCAACCGCGCGAATTTTTGAGATTATGTTTCATTCTTCTGATGAAAACAATTAATAAACAATAAACAAATGAGAAAGGAAATGTGTTGATTGGATTTTGTCAGATTGTCACAAAATACCTTTTAAGTGGAACTGGAGTTAATTAAATCTAAGAGCCCTCGGTATATAGTCAAAAGTATTAATCAATAACCTACTGCCCAATAAATATAATTATTATAAAATACAATAATTGAAAACAGACGACTGACGTTTTATGTTGTTATTTATTTAACTCGCATATTTCTTTGTGCGGAAAAGTAATAAATTTGAAACGGATTTACTAATATGAGTGGAAATTTTATGATATTTGCCATCATATCGGAGTATGATCCATAGATTTCGGTGAATATCCAGAATGGGGCGGGCGTCCTTACTGACTTTGATAAAGTATACCATGTTTTAGAGAACATTTTGCTACGAATTTGATGTATTAATGGAGAGGTCCAATGGATTAACTGTTTATGACATTGTAATTTTACGAAAAAAAGGCAACAACTTTCAGTTCTGCGGTAAGATAGGCCGGGCAAGAGAAAGAAAAAAAAAATGCGATGTTAACTACGGAGATTTCTAGGGAACAGAAAGCAAAGTCTTTGTTGTAGGCGGCAGACTAAGGCTTCGCGCCTAAGTAAAGCGAGATAGTGAAGTAAAATAAATACATGACCTAAAGCCTAGCTTCTCCTTTTTTTTTTGACACGAATGGAAGGGACCTACAGTTTAATGCCGATTCCGAACGGCAATTTATTTTTGAGAAGCTTTTCTTGACATTTCTGACTCTTGGATGTTTGTCAGGCGTTCGCAAGTGGTGGGGCAGCGAATAAAAACTTTAAGGTGATACAGGTCGGGATTTGATAGATAGTGAACTGCATAAGAAAATTTGTAAATAGTTTTACCGCATGTAAACGTTTCTCACTTTACTGTGCACGCAGCCTTAGTCACGTTAGTGAAAGATAAATTAAAAAAAGTTAAAAGCAACATCAGCTTGATATCCTCCACGACATAACAGAGGAAAACAACAATGGTACCAAACCATCTTCGTACAAGCTTCTCAAAAATTTTTATAACCAATATCCAAGGTATATGACGTAAAATCGCCCTAGACAGTTTGAATGATAAAATAGGAAAGAAGGACATCTTTATCACGATTTGTGCAGCATAAACTTTACAACGTCATGTCTGAAAACAGATTTAAACTACGAATATAAATGACAAGAAGAACATCGGCTTCTTGGAAGGAAAAACTCTATATAATTGCTACTCTAGGAGTAGTGTTCGGAAGCTTTAAAAAAAACATGTACATAACAGTGGCCTCTAGTGGAGTCACAGTCTGTGCTGATGTTATGCAAAAATCGAATTTTAAATTGATTAAAAAGCCGCATATAACAGTATCTATTGAGGTGAGCTGTACAGAGATGCTCCATCACCGTTAAATTTCATATTTAAAAAAAAGGGACGATCTTTAAAATATGAGTAATAGAAAACTGCAAGCTGTCACTGCTTGCGAATATAAAAACATAAGGAAAGGCTACAGTCTGCTTAGGGGAAAAGTGTAATACCTATATCCCTATATGCCCCAATGAAAAAAGCGTTAGCAACATGATGGATGGGATGCAATTTATAAATAAAAAATATTTCTTGATCCTGATCATAAATATATAAACTTTTGAGAGTCTACGACCAATATTAGGGAAGGGTTGTTATAAACTATGTGTCAAAATTAATATACCCTTACGATAGGGTTAAACAGAAGCGCAAAATGAATCAACTGGTGTAAACGAGGGCAAAAGAAAGTATATGATGCCAACAGTAAGGAATAGCCAACATCGACGAATTGGCCGACATTCCCTCAGAAAGAAGAATAACGTAAGCCAATCGCTGTTTATTTGAATAGAGGCAGGCAGCTATGAAGTAAGGCCCTTAACTAAGGAAACTATGCAATATTATATACGGATATTCTCTTATATAAAGGGTGATTTTTTAAGAGTTGAGTTTTTCAGGTTCGCAGCACTGGTTATTAATGGCGTCCAAACGTCATCTGTCAAAGTGCAAAGTTTTCAGTATACTCTGCCATTTAATCATGGAAAGACTTACAAACGAACAACGATTGCAGATTATTGAAATTTATCGTCAAATTTCGTGCCCTGTGAAAGAATGTGAAAATCCGCTGTTTTATCGAAAAATTGTGTTCAGCGATGAGGCTCATTTCTGCCTCAACGGCTACGTAAATAAGCAAAACTGTCTCATCTTGAGCGATGAACAGCCACATGCCATACAAGAATTACCGATGGATCCCGAAAAAATTACAGTTTGGTGTGGTTTATGGGCTGGTGGCAACATCGGTCCAGTTTTCTTCAAAGACGACCGTGGAAGAAACCTTACCGTCAACGGCGAACGATATCGAGCCATGATACGTGACTTTTTTTTTTGCCCCAGTTGGCTGGGGTGACATTTTGAACTTGGTTAACATGTGGTTTCATCAAGACGGTGCCACATGCCACACAGCTCGTGAAACAATGGAAATTTTGAATCGCATGATCTTGGCCCTGTGAGTTGGCCGCCAAGATCATGCGATTTAACGGCTCTTGATTATTTATTGTGGGGTTATGTAAAGACGTTAGTCTATGTGGAAAAACCGAACACGGCTGAACGCTTAAAGGATAATATAAAACGCGTAATTCGTGAAATACGAAATTATCGAAAAAGTGACGCAAAATTGGACCTTCCGAATGGACCATTTTAAACGGAGTCGCGGACAAAATTTACATGAAGTTGTCTTTAAAATGGAAAAGGCATTTTTATCGATGCATATACATTTTTAATATCTGATGCATATTTAAGTGTTTTATTCGATTTTAAAAAAAACAACGCTTAAAATATCACCCTTTATATGCTTTTTCTAAAGCGAATGAAGAATTGTTTGGTCGTTTCGAGATACAAATTCTCTGGATGAAACGATTTAATTAGACAAACTTTACGATCTGTAGAGCAATATTGACCTGGTCAAGGAACGGCGCATTGGGCGTTTGCGATAAATGAACATATTATAGATCGAATGAACACCTACGCTCCAGCCAGCAGAATATTCGTCGCTAATCCGGTATGCAACAGGAGGTAAAGAACGCAGACTATAGCTTCGCCAATGAAGTTCAAAAGTGGTGGCAACCGACAGCCAAATATTAAAAAAATTGTAGGAGTTGCATTGCTTAAGCCGGCAGTGATGCAATAAAAGTAGTTTGAAGTAAAAGAGGTGGGAGAGGGCACGTTGGTTGGATCGTAGTGGAACTACAAAAATATGGATTTTCCGGCTCACTGCCCAATATGATTTAACTCTCTTTCTACAGGCTGTAAGAATGTTACTATGTTGCTGCAAGGACACAGTAATAAAATCGTTTTTAATATATACAGAACCCCTTTTGTTTTGCTTTGTTATTTTGAAACTGACGGCTCTTATGCGCTTAAAAGATTAACAGAATCTTATTTATATTTCCGCGGTACAAAACAATTCGGTTTAGTGAAAAGGTACTTCCAAACTGAATTCTCTGTTGTTGAAACAGTGCGAATTGTAAAAAGAAATTTCGACTCAAAATTAACCACAAAACGTAATTATAATCAGATGAAGCGCATTTCTGTCCCGGCGACTTAGTTAACAAGCAAAATTAAAATTATTTTCTTTAAACTTAGCTTTTTTTCGTATAGTTTTTTGGCCTATCTATATCTTGTCAGCTGTTGCGACAACTGAATATATGTATTACAATCTGAGGGCACACCCCTCTTCTGGATATTAACGGTTTTTTTTTTAGATTTTTTATAACTTTTTCGCACACAGAAAATTGCAAGAGTTACAAGAGATGTTCCAGTCATCCATCTTGAAACCAAAAAGAAATAGTCAAAATTTAAATAATCAAACTCACCGAAAATCTGGATTTTTAGTTTTTATAAGTTGTTTTAGTATCTGAAAGAATTAAGAAAATTATTAATCCTTGTTTTCGAATTCTTAGGTCTATTAAAATTATTTGAGTAACAGACAGAAGGCCTATAGCGCGAACCACCTATCACTAACCACTCATCGAGTAATTAAATTATGTTATGTTATTATTATAAGCCAGGAGAAGGAAGGGATTGAAGATCCTGCGTAGAAGAAAGTAAGACCGGAATGCAGTCCTTTAGCTCAAAAAAACAATCAAAGATATTAATAAAGTAAACGAATGCGTCATACGAAACTCTCTCGGTAAATTAGATGCGTTTCTGAAGCCCCTCGAAATGACAACATTTGATCAAATACCAAATTTATTTAAATCACTTTTTAAGTTTTGAAAAATTTTATTTTCTTACAAAGGGCTCTAACGATTTTGATGTAATTTCGCACATTGGACTATTTTAACATAATTGTTCCTATACTTGAGGGAAAAGTGAAGGACCCTAAAGTGCATCAGTAGTTCTTTGCTGACGATAGAGCCATCATAAGTGATGATCAGACTACCCTGCAACGAGCACTTGATATTTGGGTAGATGTTTCGTATCGCCAAAAAAAGACAGAGTATCTGCACAGCTGTCTGTCTATAAACCAAGCCAACCCATTCCAGACATTTATTTGAATAGGGTGGTGGTTTTCAAGTGTGAAAAGTTCAAATATTTGGGATCAATTATCAACAGCGGGGCAACTGTTGATGACAACATCAATCAGCGTGTAAGCGTAGGGTGGATGAAGTGGCAGGAAAATTCTGCCATCTTCTGTGGCCGAAAAATGTCCCCTAAGCAGAAAGGAAGGCTCTACATCGCAGTTGTGCATCCGGCGCTCACATAATACAATGCTGGACAATGTACAAAAAAGCATGAGCGCAAGTTGACAGTAGCTGAGATGAAGATGCTTCGCATGACAGCAGGAGTAACAAAGCTTGATCGAATTAGAAGTTCCAGAATCCGAGTAAGCCTTCACGTCAAAGAACCCATCTCGAAAAAATTGGAGCACGACCGACTCAGTTGGTTTTGTCGTCTTCAAAGGAGGGATCCTACAAACCCAGTCAAAAAGGCAATGGCAATCAACGTTCATTTACAATCGCGTAAAAGAGGCAGGCCTTAAAACTCCTGGATCACAAAAATGCAGAAACACCAGCATTTGATTAGCCTCAGTGATTCAAAATCGGGAGGCCTGAAGATATTTTTGAGGTCGAGCCGCTGAACCCCACAGGCGGACCAGTAGAAATGCAGTGAAGTGGGAGGGTTATGATCCCAATAATCCTGATCATACTAAAGTTGAAATGGAGAGAAGAGAAGAAAAAGATTGATCAAAATCGTTAGAGCCGATTTTGCGAAAACGAATTGAATTTAAATTTAAGAAAATCGTTATATGAAAAAAAAGAATTACAAAAGTATGCCTTCCTCTGACACTGAGCGTCGATTTTTTGTTAACTCTATTCGTCTATGGAACTTTTTACAGCGTACTATTAAAAGAATTATTAACACAAAAAGGTTTAAAAATCAATTAAAAAGTATTTGACATTTCCGAATTTAACTTTATTGATCTTAATTGGATTATTATTGGATTCAATTTAACATCATAAAAATATTGTAAATATTTTTGGAATTCCCTTACTTTTTCAGATATTGGGTATGCAGCATTTTCGGCTCCATCCCAAGTATCCAATGTACAAAAAAAGACCAAAATACTTTTCGAGAAACGCCAGACGCGAGATGTTACCCAAAAAGTCTTGAAGCAACTTCGTCTAACCATTTCGCCATACGGCTCCCATAGACGGACGGCATTGGGGACCCGCTTTTTTGAGCTTATCTTCTCTATAGTCGTAATATCACCCCTTATACACAATTTGAGTTCGAAATTACAGCACGATCGCAATAACTTTCTCTTTAGTATACTAATGTGTACGATAAAGTTAAAACACCAAGATAGCGAAGGAAACCTAGTTACCGATGCGCAGGTAATAGTAGATGTATTTAAGCTGCATTTTCACCAGCTGGTAAATGGTCCAGTCTTCATTGACTCATCTCGCTACTCATATTCATGTACTTAGGTACATTCAAGACAGTTAGCATTGTAGCTTCCGGGCTGGAGAGGTCGAATAAAAAATGTAGCCCAAGTAGCCTAACGTCAACTACATTATATCGGTCACATCGAGCAAATGAACAATAGTTTTCCAGCGAAGAGAAAATATATTCGCAGAGGAGGCAGCGGTCAGCCTCAACCGCTGATAGAGTTATGAAACTTGGAGGGTATATTCCTTTAACCCTGTAGAAGCGCATTGAGAAGGGAATTTTAGATATAAGCCCTTTTGCTTTTTTAAATTATCAAAATCAAATGACGTCACAAGTTCGGTCATATGGCACAAACACAGCACGCACCGCACAGGTACTTATTTATATAAAGCACGTAGAATTTTCAGAAAAATATCATTGACAAAAACTGACATTTACATCAACAATGATAAGTTTAAAGCTGCTTTCCTATTTTTGTCGTATCGTATCGTATCGTAGTCTTGCTAAAAAAGAGCGCACGATGCAAAATCAACGTGTAGAAAAAAGACTGGGCGTGCATGTGTGCACACGCTCCTATCCTCGTGTGTGAAAAGAACAACTATCGAGAATATTTTGTCTGTCCTCTGAGGCCTTAAACTTACTGGAGCTGTAAGAAAAGTGGCAATGTTATGGTCGAGGGGAGCGGAAAAAACTAAACATAAGAATGAGTGCCTTTATTATTATCGCTCGAATCGCTCAAACTTGAAATGTTGAAATCGCGTGATTTAGGCTCCAGGTAGCAGCCCAGTTTTACTGGAAAATCCATACTTTTCGAGGCAGTTGCTACGGATTCTTAGGAGAGCAATTTATTACCATTAATCGACCCTTTAAGAAATAGTAAAAGAGTAACTAGATCACCACCCAAGGGATCTGTGCCAAAATGAATCACCGGCCCTACGGTGCCGAAAGACGATGCGCGCGTAACTCGAGACTGAAAGCTTCTAGGAAAATGAAAAGCAAAAAACCGAGCGAAATGAGGAAATAGAAGTCAAGCTGTTCATGGTTAGATTTGAAAAGTCGAAAAATATTAAAATTATCCTTAATATTGTGGTCAAAATTGAATCGGTGTGACAAAGGATTCTACTCGTTCCTCAGTATGAGCGTTGCAAAGGTTCCCCTTAGGTTTTGTGAAGGGTGTAATCTCGTCAGACTTCGCGGCGAATTCTGAGTCTAAGTGGAAGAACTTGACAAATTGCGTAATTTCTAGGAAGATTTGTCCCAAATACAAGAAACCTAGGTCTCATAACCTTATACAAAAAAAACCGTGCGGACGTTACTATCTTGGTGGGCGTAAGTATGGGTCACTGTGCAGTAGGCACCCATGCTGCTAAGGCAAAATTTAGATATTTCTAGCGAAGAGGACAAGTTCAGTTTTCAATGGATTTACATCGAATTTTTCCAACCTTAACGAGATCTCTTTTTGCATATCTCGGAAATTGCTTATCCAATGTCGTCAGTAAAGGCTCTAAGCATACAACTATTTCCCTCCACTTGAGTAACATAGTATTTATGTTTATATCTTTTTAAGTTTCTGTCGTTCGCTGTTTGGTTTCTGATAGGGATAGGGGTTTATCGAATAAAAAAATTGATATAGATTTCTACCAAGGACGTTAATGGTAGTGCAAACGCAAACTGGTGGAGGTTGAAAAGAGCGTTATGTATGCACGAAAAACATGTTGCCTTTTGTATTTTTTGTGACATATGTAAAAATAGGGTGCCATTCTTTTGATTAAGGTTATGGATGGTTTTTTTTTTCATGCAAAAAAAACTTATAAACTCGTCAATTAAAGGCTCCAAATTGTTTTAGATTACCCTTTCTTTTAGCTAAATATTATTGGTGTTAATTTTGTTTGCACCACACGTTATTTGAAAGGAACAGATGGCTGGCAGAGAGGCAAGAACAATGTTTGGTACAGAATACTGAGCTTGTAGACACTACTTTAAGTATTAAAGCGAATACTCTGCCATTATCCCATTATCCATGCCACTTGCATCGCTAAAACCAAAAGACTTTACATCCTTAGTATGTGCGTAAATGACAAACTTCGTTGGAATGATCTATGCTTCACTTAAGCGATGCAAGAAATATTTCATCTCTTCATATCTGGCTAGAATTTATAAAGCGTTTCTTTTCGCCCCATTTTGGAGTACAACGCTCATATCTGGTCCGATGCACCAATTACTACATATTTGGAGCTACTTGACAGGATTTAAAAACCCGCGATAAAATTTATTGGCGATCGAGGTTATAATGAACCCTCTTAGACATCGTCGCAATGTCTACTGTATATAGTTGTTGTCTTTCATTAAAAGTTTAAAGTGTTCTAACGTGCATTCCAACCTACAACAAATCAAGGGAAAGACTCGCTAAACGAGTGGAAATCAGTTCAACCTTAAGCCTATATTCGATGTGGGATGCTCTACCACGCTGTGTTTCCTTCACATTACAGTTAAGTTTAGACATTCATCTCCCCCTGTCACAAGTCGACACCCTCAAGCAACTAAGGCAATCGTAAAGTATTTTGGTTGATACTCTTTGTCGTTTTTTATAACAAAAAAATCTTCGAAGAACAGATTACATATTACAAATTCAAGAGAAACCCATCCAGACATGCATTTCTTGCTTTATGACGCATGTTCTAAGAGAAATTTACACAAAATAAGTGATTAAAGCTTTTCACCACAGTTTCCACGTTTTGTAATCAGACAACAAACCAATATTTAGCCCCTCTACCTTGTAATGGAAGAGCACATGTACATTAGGGTGGAGTCAAAATCGCTTTCTTGTGTGATATGTCCCAACAACTAGAATGCCGGCGTCTTACTACATTTAATGATAAAAACTTTGCTCTAGACCTCAAACTAATTTTGTATATGTCATTATCAATTTGTCAGTAAATAATTGTATATAATATACCCTATCCACCCTAATGCCGTCGTGTAAAGTAATAATTTAATAGAGTGGGACAGGATGGCAGACTGCTTGCCGGCATTTGATTAGCAGCGACCTATGACAATGTTGCGTACCATGTGCGTTTGTATACCTAAACATATAAGTTTTTAAGTAGCGGGAATCCGACCAAGTTGATAGTGATGAGATGGTGTGTGTTTGACGTCTATGCATGAGATATGTCGTTATATATATTTATTAAATGAACCAAAAAATATGTTGCTTGAAATGCACACAGGCAAGCACTTAACTTATACCCAATTCACACCGCACTGAAATTTGAGGTTTCCACAAAAAGATTTCGAAATCCCCTTTAAGCATTCACACCGAACATTACCTGGGCTACCTTTGGCGTTTCAGTCAGCCATCGGAAAATAAAATCGAATACACAATTATTGCGATCAAGTTGCAAGTGCACTATAAGCTAGCAATGACGTATATGCTGCTCATATAGTTCGCGTGATCATCGTTCAAGAAATAGGTAAGCTGCCTCTTAAGTGACTTGGAGTTGACCTGTTACTAAGTTGAAAATCTTTCAACCGCTTGTATAGGGTTAAACTCCACTTCTCAGTTACTGGTGTCTTAGAAAGCACAACACCAAATCTTAGAACCAATTTTCTTGGAATTAACCAAGGAGCCAAAGTGTACTAGAATAACAAAACAAAACATAAACATAAGGAAAGGCTACAGTCCGCTTGGGGCGAACAGTATGATACCCTATCCTTATCCCTATGTACCCGAAAGAAAAAAAGCATTAGGAAGATGATGGATAGAATTTTATTTTATTCTATGAAATTTAAAGAAAACAATTTTTTTTTTTAAAAAACGCCCCCAAAAAGTGGGCGTGGCCAAAAACTTTGTATGGGCAATATATTGGAAAAAATATTGGCTAAATATATTGTTAAACATTTTTTTCGATTTCTATGAAAATTTTCAAAGAAAACAGCATTTTAGTGAAAAACGCCCACAAAAAGTAGGCGTGGCAAAAAACTTTATATGACAAATTTATAAAGGTAGGCAGTACCTACATATCTTGTGAAGGTTTTACAACTTTATCTCTCTAACTTAAGCCTTAAAACGGTTTTTTCTAAATTGTGGGCGTGGCAGTGGGCGGATTTAAAAACTTTTAACACTTTACCATTTCGGGACCCTAGGGAGTATATGCTCCAAATTTCAGCCTCCTAGCATAACTTTAAAGGCCTCAAAAGTTGATACGGACGGACGGACGGACGGACGGACGGACGGACGGACGGACGGACATTGCTAAATAGTCTTAGGATTTGGTCCTGATCATAAATATATATACTTTTATGGGTCTACGACGAATATTAAGGGGTGTTACAAACTATGTGTCAAAATTAATATACCCTTAGGATAGGGTATAAAAATAAAGCTTTCTTAACGCAGACATTGTTGCTTATTTTGAATGTTTTCTTAGTATAGCGGAAGAAATCGATCTCGAGCATATTAATCATGAATAGTAATCGACTTAATGTTTCTAAACAACTTAAGTTTGCTTGGATTTTCCCAACATTAAATATAAATGAATATTCATACAAGGTGCGTTGGACTACAAGACGAAGCAAATAAAATGTTCTGAGCCAACATCTCGTCGATTTTTTGTTTTTATACCCTATCCTAAGGGTATATTAATTTTGACACAAAGTTTGTAACACCCCTTAATATTCGTCGCAGACCCCTAAAAGTATATATATTTATGATCAGGACCAAAATCTAAGACTATTTAGCTATGTCCGTCCGTCCGTATCAACTTTTGAGGCCTTTAGAGTTATGCTAGGAAGCTGAAATTTGGAACATATACTCCCTAGGGTTCCGAAATGGTAAAGTGTTAAAATGTACAAAATACGCCCACTGCCACGCCCACAATTTGGAAAAAACCGTTTTAAGGCTTAAGTTATAGAGATAAACTTGTACAACCTTCACAAGATATGTAGGTACTGCCCATCTTTATTAATTTGTCATATAAAGTTGTTTGCCACGCCTACTTTTTGTGGGCGTTTTTCACTAAAATGCTGTTTTCTTCATAGAAATCGAAAAAAAATGTTTAACAATATATTAAGCCAATATTTTTCTCAATATATCGCAAACACAAAGTTTTTGGCCACTCCCACTTTTTGGGGGCGTTTTTTAAAAAAAAAATATTTTTTTTCTATAAATTTCATAGAATGAAATAAAATGCTATCCATAATCTTTCTAATGCTATTTTTCTTTGGGGTACATAGGGATAAAGATAGGGTATCATACTGTTCGTCCCAAGCGGACTGCAGCCTTTCTTATGTTCCCTTATGTTTTTTTTTTTTTTATTTTTCATAGCTTTTAATGAATCCATCATTTAACGGATGATTGAATTGGGGTTAGGTAATATCAAGATTCCGTCAAACTAGTACTGTATGAATATGGCATATTCGAGGAGAGGTATATTTTTAAAGTAATATAAAGGGACTTGGTAACACAAGAGTCAGAGAATTCATTGGACCATCTTTTATAGAAGCAAAGAGGTGAGTTCCAAATCTTGAACGTTAGATGTTGAGGGTACGTAAGCAAGTACCCGGTTACTTTTTTATTAGTAGTAATAGTAAAAGTTAGTAACTTCCAATTGGTGAAATTAAGGTGCGAAAAGTTAGTTTTTACACCGAAATTAAACTTCGTTAAATTGAAAGGCAAGCATCCCTGCCTTCAGAGGGCAGGGATATATTTTCTGAAATTATCATATAATCGGGTAGATAAATCTGAATCCTTTCAGACCTTATATAGGTATATCACCATATGATGATTCTAAGACAGAGACAATTGATATTAAAGAGTCCTATCGACTGACTGATTACTACAATGACTTTCAAGCTGGGATATATGCATTTAAGAAAGTAGCACAGACTATCCTATCGATTGAACTACCAAAAATGGAAATGACCATCTGTGTTGACAGCCAAGCAGCACAATGGGGTTACACAAGCCGTTGCGCAATAATCCGAAGTTAGTGGCCCATTATCGAGACCAAAAGATCAAAGTCCCTACACCCTCTTAAAAAAGCCAAAATTCATGTGCTCGTCGGGGTATTAACCGGACATTGAAACATGACTAGAAGGCTAGCGGTCTTTGTAAATAATTTCTGCAGAAGTTGCAAAATATGAAGAGAAAATAGAGTCTGTGGAACATTTCCTATGCCCCAGCCGCTTATCCAGCAGAGTTCTTAAGAAGCTTAGATGACTCGGCTTTGTAAGACATATGTCCATAAGGCAACCAGAAGAAAGCCAAAATAATTAAGCTTTTTGATTTTTTTATTACACTGAAAATGAGTGGACAATTGTTCAAATTGAGTTCTTGGATGGTTTGTGAAAACGACTGGCAGAAAACTGCGTTTGACAAATTAAAACCTAGTCATAAAACAGTGATAACGACAAAAACTATGTGGCAACTCGCCTTCGGAATGATACAATAACGCAAATATAGATTATTAAATCTAAAATACGAGGCCCTTTTTGTACTCTTGAATAACTCTCCGTGTCACCTTTTGAGAATATGTGATGAAAAGTGATATTGTTAACCATTATGAGCCCAGCAGATATTTAAATTAATTTCTTTGCACTTGCTACTTGCGTCTGAAATACTAAGCTACAGTGACCAGGGAGCATGACAGAGCAATGCTCTACAAGATAGAATGTATTTAGTTGAATTCGTGAGGTTTTATTCGCTATCAAGGTTTATTCGAGTCAATAAATTGTTGGTTCTATGGTTGGAGAATGGCAGTTCAGTTAGCTGGAAGACACTTTTCATCTCATATTCTTAAAGGTGCCACGGGGAATTGTTCAAGAGTATAAAACTGGGATTTTCTGAGAATTCCATTGGATCCAGGTGGATTGGACTTAAATTAAAATATCACTTCTCCGCTGCTAATGAATTCAACTTTTTAAAATTGCCTTTTTATGCCGCCAATAAATCTTTATCTAGGTGTTTTAAACTGACTGTTACCGGATTTAACCTGAAGTAGATACGTATTTCGAATTAGTCTGTTATTCATTTTAAATAACTTCTGAGGTATCGTTTTATGTATCAATTTTCTCTTTGACACATGTATTTATTCAAAATGTTTATCAAAAATATAGAATGAATAGTTTCTTTTATTGAATGGATATTGCACTAGTGTGTACCCAACATTGATAAAGTAAAGTTCTCTTCTTGAATTAAAGACAAATAAGCATGACTTAAAATTTAAATTTCTTTAAGCCACAAATGAGCAGAAGAGAACTTTACTTTACCAAAGTACTCAACTTACATAACATTAAAATCAAATGCAGAGCCTCAACACCTTGCTTAAAGACCACAAATTAAAACTTTCTATGATTGGAAAATAGAATTGCTGGTAAAAAAAAGTGGTGGCTTAAAGTGCTTTTTACAGAAGCTTGAGCTTCCATAGAGTCTATATTAAGACTTTTTGAGTGGAATTAAAGTGGAAGCATATAGAGATGTAAAACTTTAAACATAGTTCTTATGAATTTTTTTTCAAAGGCTTTATGTTCGCCTTTCTGATATTAACCATGTTTTTTTTTAATTTTCTTTTAAATCTTAGAGTGCAAAGTATCTACTTACGATCGACTGAGTGGCGAAAGACCGGGCTTCATTTTAAAGGACTAAATGTAGCCAAATACCTATCCAAAGAACTATGAGTCATTTTTTGAGAAAGATTTTCTCCAGAAGTGCTACAAAATATATTTATTTATTTGCCTTATTTGTCCAAAATAAATCATATGGTGACAACTCTTGTATTTTCGTCGCACATCGTTATTTAAGTCACTTTTTTCGCTTCGTTATCATAAACTCAACCCTGTTTAATTATCCGTCGGCAGTATTTCGATTTAACCACGACTACTTCTAAGCTAGCCCTCATTTTCGTATATTCCTAATAATCCATTCCTCCATATTCCTCAATAATTCCAAATAACTCCTTTGTTTTTAATCTAACTTTAGAAAGGACCCCTCGGCCCCCACATAAACTGAAGATGTTTTCATTGCGTCGGTATCAACTATTTTACGCATTGATATGGCAATATGTGCAGTGATACGTATTTTATTCGGATTTCCAAAGCCCCGCGGTGCCACCAAAGGTTTTCTTTTCCACCCGAAAACCAGACAAACATCCAAGAGTACAACTTGTTGTGAGAAGCTTCTAACGTCGTTTATCTTTTGCGAAGGTATTCACCTCTGTGGGATTTGCTACACTAACCTCACGTATGTACACGTTTTACAGCTTAATCATATGAAGGACAGAAGGTCCTTACTTAACCACTTTGTTTCATTGTTTTTGACAATTTTGTCAATACTTACGACGTCCTTTTTTTGGTTGAACTCGCATTTTTTAAGCGCTCGGCACATGGAATTTTAACCGTATCTCATGAGAGTTTTTCTCCAATAAATGTCTACCATCAAAATTAACCTTGTGTAATACTATACCATCAAAAACAATAACAGACAGCTGACGTTCCGACAATAGCAATATGTATACGACGGCAGAAAATGTACGCAACATGTCAAGCTTATGTCCACCCACTTGCGACAAAAATATTTACTTGCCTAGTTTATATTTGCAATTTAAGATACGAATATCCTTGTAGAGCTTTGAAATGACGGCAATCGATATATTTATTTTGATGGCCCAACAGGTGGAAATGGGGTTTGGGATGTTGCTAAGTAGGAACTTTTTTTAGCAGCGATTCGACGCACTTATTTTGAAACTAAAAATAACACAAAACCACATCAGAACTTAAAAAAATAACAAGGATGAGGATGCAGACAACCAAATGAAATCACAATTTGGGTTATATTTAAAAGCATGTTTTTTTGTGAAAACGACTTAATTCATTAAATAAACAATGAAAATCCTCCAAACAATTACTTAAACAGTTGAAAGGATTCTAAAAATGACAAATACCTACGTTTTGCGAACAGCGAAACGAATTTTAGAACGTCTTTTAAATTAAAATCTGATTGGTGTTTCTGAATTCATAAAAGGATTTGACATTTGGATTTCAAAATGAATGGTTGTGATTGGCAGGGTAACGACAACATCGAAAACACATCTACCATTAAATATTGCATGTTTCAGGGTGCATATTCGTCGTGGGAAATCGGCTAAGGACAAAAGTTATTGACTTCAAGCAAGTGATCACTTGCTTGTGATCCGCTTCAAAGCGTTGTTCTAAAACATTAGCCTAATATCGGCACACACGCCTTCAGGCTATTGCTGAAACCCCATCAAGGGGGGAGTATGATGTCTTGGAGAAAGACTAGGCCCGGAATTTTAATGCCTAAGTCGAAAGGAAAACATTTTTGAAGGGTTAAGCAAAGGATTCACACAGCAACCTTGCGTCCTGCAGATGCTTCACACGCCAACCAAATCGACCATTTAAAATCTATCTAGGCACTCATATAAAACCTTAAACGCTTTTCGAGAAGCAAACGTTGAAGAAATCCAACGTTTGACGCCTTTGCAAACCTGGAGTAGCCAAAGCTGATAAAAAAGGCGGAGTTAAAAACTCTTCCCTGTGCATTCACCAAGGATAGGTGAAGGTGTAAACTGCCAAGAAGAAGAAATTAAACATTGGACGTCGTTGCAAATCTGGAGTAGCAAAAGATTGTAACAAAAAGGCGGAGTTAAGAACTCTTCCCACAGACCCCAACAACCAAAATTTCCAACATTACGACATCATCAAAGAGCTAACCGAAACCACTCTACGTTACCTGTGATATCACAAAAAGAGCCAGTGATATGATGATGTATTCGTTGACCAGGTTTTTGAAATTGTGACGTAAAGTCCAGGTTATTGCAGAAATGTTCAAAGGGCATCATTTCAAAAGACTGGAAGGGAAAAAAGAAAACCCACGTTCAATGTAGACGAAAATTCACCTTCCAGTTTAGAAGAGCTCGGTATGATGGTTCCGCTCTGAGGTAAACCTACGTCAAGCAGGGCTATGACGCTATCCCTGAGAGAGCCAACTTCAAAAGTCGTCAAAAAGAAGCCAACCTCAAGAAAAACATCCTACACCATTTCTACAAATTTTCACATAACGGCAAATCCTGGAAAAGACAACCGAATTTCAATTCGAGTGACGCCATCTTTTTATCGATTTCAAAGCCGCTTACGATAGCATTCATCGTTCACCTCTCAACGTGCCGTGATAGAGGCTTTAACGGCAATTGATGAACTGACGAATTCGGCTGGACTTGTAATAGACGAGGATAAAAGCAAAAACATGCTTTCAACAAACAACCAAGCTTGGATAAGCGTAACTGTTGAAAGCGCAACTTCGAGTTGGTTTTGGAGTTCATATCCCTTTATGTTACACTAATTGTAAGATACCGCTGCTACTTTGATTTGGCAATATTGATGGGTTTGAAACTCTTGACTCGAAAGGGCAGAATGTCTACAGAAATCTTATACGCCCAGTTCTGGAGGAGCAAATTCAAAATTCAAAAGATATTCGTTAAGTCCCGTTTGCTGTTCTTAAGTTCTTAAATCTGTCTCATAACTAAGAAGAAAGGGAACATACATTTTAACACATTATCCAAGTGTCCAACTTAGGCCCTTAAGCCGTAATACTTCTTCCACATAAAATAATTTCAAGTTTCAGTAAGTAGAACTTAGTTTTTGTACGAGCTGTATCAGCAGTATTAGAGTAATACAAAATTAAAAGTCCCAACCAGTGAATAACCGCTTGAAATTGGAGAAAATATATTGAAGCGTAATACTGCGAACGCTTCTCGCTACATCCCGCCATATGCATTTAATATAAAATCACCCATATCTAATAGGCTAGCACACATGTACTGCAGCCATTAATTTGTGGTTCTTATTATTTTCCTGTTAATCAGGTGTGGACAAGATAGCGAATGCGGGACAGGAAACATGCAACAAGCAACATAATCGCCTTTCTCAACGCTGGGCAACCGTGGAGCGATGGTGAAATCTTTCATTTTGTTTTGACTGGTATCTCTCTTGCTATTAGACACACATGCGCTAATTAAGAACATTTATCTATACACAACAAACTGTTCGCTTGCATCCTACATATGGTGTATGTCTACAAGAAGAATGTAATCATGTTTTGTAGGTAGCTTCATTTGTATGTAGCAAGTACTACTTGCGTAGGTACATATTTAAAAAAAAAAGAATGGGAACAAGCTGATGCATTGTTTTTCGCTATGTGTGAAACATTTCGATACGAAAAAAATATCATGCAGAGAAGCCATATGAGTTCAGAATGAAAAAACCTTGGTTTTAAAGGAGCTTGTACTTTTAATATACAACTAGCTTTTCGAAACAATTGTTCCAGGCGCCCGTGTACAGATGCGAATACGTGTAAGACCACGAATAATTCTTAATTAAA
Source organism: Ferdinandea cuprea (assembly GCA_963576555.1). Taxonomy (NCBI): domain Eukaryota; kingdom Metazoa; phylum Arthropoda; class Insecta; order Diptera; family Syrphidae; genus Ferdinandea; species Ferdinandea cuprea. The sequence continues at coordinate 28,533,992 of OY754962.1, forward strand.
ATCGGTCGGTGTACATTTGGAAAGCGTTTATGCTCGTTTTATAAAAAAAGGAAAAGAATATATCTACAGCATAAGTCCCAAAAAATGTCGCTTCTCTTTCAAGGCGTTCTTCAATACTACATATTTACAAAGCAACATATTGATCATTTCCAGGGACGCTTTTATGTCTCTCAAACCTAAAAGGTGTTGATACCGTGTTGGCGTGAGCATTGGGAAAAAGATAAATCCTGGAAAGATTTCCATAACCAGAGTTGTAAAAAAATGCAATAATTGTTGACAGCAATCTTTGATAAGATCGTTGAACGGGTATTAGACAGCCGTTTCGGCAAATAATAAGGTTGGCATAATAAGTTTGCATATTGGGTGGAAAAACTTCGATTCCAGGGGCACTTGATGTTTTGGTGAATGTTTTGGAGGGAAATGGGTTTGTTATAAGCAGCTCCACTCCGACCTATTTCATCTATAATCAACAGCGAAGCAACCATGGATGACGACATCAATCATCATGCAAGCATGGAGTGGATGACGTGGCAGGAAAACTAAGCCGAAATGAAGACTCTGCACCGCAGTTATTGGACAATGTACAAAAAGTATGAGGGCATGACAGCAAGTGTTACGAAGCGTGATCAAATGAGAAGTTTAAGGATCGGCTCAGTTGGTATCACTTGATTGGTCTCATTGGCAAAGTGCTGTGAAACGAGGACGCCTAAAAATATTTGTTTGAGCTCAAACAGGTGCGGAACCCTACATGATGATAGAAAAATAATATATCAGAAAATAGCAGAGCTTAAGTATATAAAGGGTCTACCAATAGCTGAGCACGAACTTTGTTTTGTTCTTATTAAAACATCCACCTCTATCTCGATTTCGCCGACACACATTCAATAATCGCAATATGCAAGTACTTTTCCAATAAATCTAGCTGAATATTTTCACATTGTCAATCGTTTGTTCTTTGTAAACGTAAACAAATAACTTTGCATTATCCAAATCACTTTGTCGCGGAGCTTCTTTTCCTCAACGTTAAGTCTTTCGCTCTGAAGGATGATTTCCATACTATGTTGTAGCGCTTAGTTAAGACTGCTGATGCAGAAATCTAAATAATACAATATTGCGACAAACTCTACTGAAAGTTGGTATGACATAGCTTTTAGTAAGCCCATTACAAAGCTAATCGTGTCCCATGTTAACAGAGTCAAATATTAACCCTCGACCCGTGTACTGGGCACTGAGTGCCCAAAGAAATTTTCAAATCAAATTTTGACATGCATATTGATCGCATACGGAAGAGAGAAATGAATTTTAAGCGCACTTAAGCATTGAAGTACACGAACATATATTTTACTATTTGTTGAAGTGGGCATACATAATTTCGATTTAAACAAAATAAATGTTGTTTCGCTTTGATCTCACATAAAAAATGCAATTTTCTCCCATACTTACATTTAAGGGCACTGAGAGAACGATAACTTAAAATTTTACAGTACACGGGTCGAGGGTTAAGTAATCAATGCTCTTTGAAAGCAATTCCAATGTTCATAATTTATCAACATTCGATTCAGAGTCAACTATTAAGTCATCATGTTATTTGCTTGCTAATCTCAACTCAAATCCTGATTTTTCCAATTAAAAAAATTCAAGTTCGTTCCTAAAACGCACTTATTTATAAAATCTTAATAAATTAAAAGAAAATAAGCACATGTCAAACAATTAGCTTCGCTATTATTTGGGACAAAAAATAGTCGTAAATAAAAAATTCGACAAAGGGTGTTACTCTAAAGTGTTGGGAACACAAATAGACTCATTAACTCTTTCAGTATTAAAAAAACCATCACCCTGACGACTCATTTCTTTTCAATAGATGTCGTCGTATGAATGATTTTCCCGCCAAGTATGTCCGGCTTAATGGCGCACATTTGGAGTTTGCAAAAATCTGTAACAGAATTCATTCTCAATGTCGCTTGTGAATGGTTTTTACGCAACAGTTTGATTGTTTTGTTTGTACTAGATAACTTTAAAAGTACAAAAAGTGTCTGAATTCGGGTTGCTTAAAAATTCAAAAACTTGCAAAGCACATCACACATTTTGACAACTTCAACACGATTGACGTTTGTGAAAAAAAAGAGCCTACATTCTGGTTTTGCTCAAAACACAAAAAAAAAATACTCTTAAAAGCTTTGACAATTCTTCGTGTGCAATGGTTTTAAGAGTTGCACATAACGCATATAAAGGGTGTTTTTTTAGAGGTTGGTTTTTCGAATATAGACAAAACTGACATTTTGTGGTCAAATCTGGCAACTCTAATGTCATTTATTTTCATTTTGGTTTGCCATTTCATCATGAATAGGTTGACAAATAAGCAACGCTTGCAAATCGTGCAAATTTATTTCGAAAATAATAGTTCAGTTCGCAAAGTTTACCACAAGCTTTGTTCATTTTATGGTCGAAATAATCTTCTATCAGAGCAATTAATTCGGTTAACCATGGATCGTTTTCGCACTACGTTTACTCTATGTGATAATTCACATCCGCAGAGGCGTCGAACATTACGCACCGAAGTAAAAAACACACAAATTGCAAAGTGTTGAAGAGGACTCGAATGAATCTATTCGCCACCGTGCACAGCAATTGGAGCTTTGTCCATCAACTTTATGGAAGAATATATTTTTAACTTCTTACGACCTTACAAGATCCAGATTGTGCAAGAATTAAAGCCGCGAGATCATGCAATGTGTCGTGATTTTGGTGATATGGGCCGAAAATAAGACTGATATCGATGCTGATTTTCATGGCAAAATTTTGTTCATTGATGAGGCTCATTTTGGGTTGAATGGCTACGTCAACAAGCAAAATTGCCGCATTTGGAGTACTTCTTCAAAAACTGACTGTTTGGTGTACTCTATGGGCTGGTGGAGTCATTGGGCCATACTTCTTCCGAAATGATGCTGGAGAGTCAGTTACCGTTAATGAAGACCGGTATAGAGGCATGATAACCGACTATTTTTCCCGAATTGGATGGCATGAATGTGGTTCCCACAAGACGGGGCTACATGCCACACAGCGCACGTCACAATCTATTTAGAAAACATTCGATGAGCGCATAATTTCGCGGAATGGACGTGTCAATTGGGCACCAAGATCGTGTGATTTGACACTATTGGATTATTTTCTTTGGGGATATGTGAAGTCGCTCGCCTACGCCAAGAAACCAGAAACGTTAGGGGACTTGGAAACCAACATTCGTGGCGTTATTGCCGACATAATGCTTGAAAAAGTGGTTGAAAATTGGACCTCTAGACTTGCCTTTATTCGAACCAGCCGCAGTGGCCACATGCCCGAAATCATATTAAAACATTAATGGCATACAATTATCCTTGCAATAAAGCCAAAAAAGCCATAAAAGACCATTCGACATATTACTATGTTCCATCTTTGAAAATGTAGTCAGAGAGTCTATGTCCATTTTGTGCACTGCGAAAAATTGGACAACTTTTCAAAGAAAAACTCTCATGCCAACACCGAAGATTGCCTCCTTAGCATTGGAGGTGGTCTATAAAGTTTTTTAAAAAAGTCACACAATTGACAACTGGATTTCATTCACAAGCAAAGCCCTGACGTTCTTGGAAAAGGGTAAAAAGTCTTTCTTTTGACTCCTCTAATGTTGGAATTTCAACGAAATCTTTAATCTGATCCCAAATTTTGATGAAAATGACAAAAGAAGCTGCGAAAGATGAAAAAAACATTGCAAAACTGTTTCAACAATCGAACTCTGGAGTATCTTAACACCAACAACTTTATTTCCCACGACTGTGTGAGATACGCAAGAGATGCAAGGGATTCGAAATGGACAAAACGAGGAACTTAAGAAAGTTAGAGAATATAAATATCTCAGCGTACAGATTACCCCAGAGCTACCGTTTACAACACACCACCAAAAGAAGTAACAACAATCAAAACGCACGCAATCAACTGTTATTGAAAAGGTATTTTACTGGAAATAGAATACCTAAAGGAGAATATCTAAAAACAGTTTAAAGAGGTCGAAAAAGATAAATAATAATCCCCAAAACCCTAGCTTAAAAGTAACCGAACTTAAAGTTAACTTAAAAGTTATAAGAACAAACAAAATTGAAGAAAAACATAAGGAAAGGCTACAGTCCGCTTGGAGCGAACAGTATGATACCCTATCCCTATCCCTATATGCCCCAAAAAAACCTTAAGAAGATGATGGATAGCATTTTATTTCATTCTATAAAATTTAGAAAAAAAAAAAAACATTTTTTGAAAAAACGCCCCCAAAAAGTGGGCGTGGCCAAAAACTTTGTATGGGCGATATATTGGAAAAAATATTGGCTAAATATCTTGTTAAACACTTTTTTTCGGTTTCTATGAAAATTATCGAAGAAAACAGCATTTTAGTGAAAAACGCCCACAAAAAGTAGGCGTGGCAAAAAACTTTATATGACAAACTTATAAAGGAGGGCAGTGCCTACATATCTTGTGAAGGTTATAACCCTCTATCTGTCCATCTGTAGCTTTAAATTGGTTTTTTCTAAATTGTGGGCGTGGCAGTGGGCGTATTCCAAAAAATTTTACACTTAACCATTTCGGAGCCCTAGGGAGTATGTGGTCCAAATTTCAGCTTTCTAGCTTGAATTTAAAGGCCTAAAAATTGCGTACGGACGGACGGACGGACGGACATTGCTAAATAGTCTTAGGATTTGGTCCTGATCATAAATATATATACTTTTATGGGTCTACGACGAATATTAAGGGGTGTTACAAACTATGTGTCAAAATTAATATACCCTTAGGATAGGGTATAAAAACAAAATTTAAGAAAAACCAAATAGAAACTTAAACCGCTGATTTTTCATATACTCATCTGCTGCTTTATTCTATACCTTTTGTTTAAAGTCGGTAATACCTTGACATATTTTTAGGCTAATTGGAACTAAATTCCAAAGTCTCACGGCATATGTACAAAAAAGGGTTTTTCGGTTGCCAAAAAATGTAACAGATGGTAAATTAAGGGCTTTAGAAGCGAATTGAGATACTCGGGCAGTTCGTTTTCATTTGAAACTCCGTGCTCAGGAACGCATCTAGCGCATCGTGAGATGTGATAACATTGTAGATAGATCTTAATGCACTGTTTAGAGCCGCTTTTAGTTTTCGTGATCAGAGATTCTACCAATGTAGCTTTGACTTTGATGGGTAGCTAGTTCTAAGTTTGATACAGGGAAACTTTCCTACAATGATCATCCAACTTACCTACAGTTGAGTAATAAAAATTAAGTTTTATGGTTTTAATTTTGACGAATGAAGTGTCATTCAAAAAGAATGGTTTCAAACAAATAAAAAAAAACATTAGGAAATGCTACATTTTATGAAATTTATAAAAAAACATAAGGAAAGGCTACAGTCCGCTTGGGGCGAACAGTACAGATACCCTATCCATATCCCTATGTGCCCCAAAGAGAAAAGCATTAGCATTTTATTTCATTCTATTAAATTTAAAAAATAATTTTTTTTTTTGAAAAACGCCCCCAAAATGTGGGCGTGGCCAAAAACTTTGTATGGACAGTGCCTACATATCTGGAATTTTAGGACATTTATTCACCACGATGTTTTGACTTTAAATCAAGCGAAATTTTTAAAGTTAAGATCACAAACAAAACCGGAACTAAATTCCAAAGTCTCACGGCATATGTACAAAAAAGGGTTTTTCGGTTGCCAAAAAATGTAACAGATGGTAAATTAAGGGCTTTAGAAGCGAATTGAGATACTCGGGCAGTTCGTTTTTCATAAATTTAAATACAAATATTAAAACATTTGAAACTCCGTGCTCAGGAACGCATCTAGCGCATCGTGAGATGTGATAACATTGTAGATAGATCTTAATGCACTGTTTAGAGCCGCTTTTAGTTTTCGTGATCAGAGATTCTACCAATGTAGCTTTGACTTTGATGGGTAGCCAGTTCTAAGTTTGATACAGGGAAACTTTCCTACAATGATCATCCAACTTACCTACAGTTGAGTAATAAAAATTAAGTTTTATGGTTTTAATTTTTACGAATGAAGTGTCATTCAAAAAGAATGGTTTCAAACAAATAAAAAAAAACATTAGGAAATGCTACATTTTATGAAATTTATAAAAAAACATAAGGAAAGGCTACAGTCCGCTTGGGGCGAACAGTACAGATACCCTATCCATATCCCTATGTGCCCCAAAGAGAAAAGCATTAGCATTTTATTTCATTCTATTAAATTTAAAAAATAATTTTTTTTTTTTTGAAAAACGCCCCCAAAATGTGGGCGTGGCCAAAAACTTTCTATGGACAGTGCCTACATATCTGGTGATAGTTCTAACCCTTTATCTCTTTAACTTCAGCTTTAAAACGGTTTTTTCTAAATTGAGGCGTGGAACTGGGCGTATTTGAAAAATGTTAACACTTTACCCTTGAGAGTATATGTTCCAAATTTTAGCTTCCCAGCATAAATTTAAAGGCCTCAAAAGTTGATACGGATAGACGGACGGACGGAAATTGCGAAATAGTCTTAGGTTGTGGTCCTCATCATATATATTTATGGTGACTTTTAGGGGTCCTACGATGGGTGTTACAAAAAAAATTCGACCAAAACAAGAAAACATTTTACTCACCTTTAAAATGATAATTTATAATCTTTTTTTTTTGTTTTCACACAATGTTTTTTTGTTTTACCAATATTTTTTTTTTATTTTTAAAAAAATTTTTTTTGTTTTTACACAAATTTTTCATTAACAATTTTTTTTTATTGTACACAAAATTTTAGAGAATTTTTAGGAATTTTAGGACATTTATTCACCACGATGTTTTGACTTTAAATCAAGGGAAATTTTTAAAGTTAAGATCACAAACAAAACCGAGAACTTCTCGCATCGAGAAAATTTTATTAGACAAGTAGCTATCAAAGCACTGGACTCCTTGGTCATTTTTCTAGATGCGAGATAGATATAGAACACGATTGCAACTAATCAATCGCTTATTAAGATTTTTACACTGTTGTTTTTTTTTTTTTTTTGTATTTGTATTTTGAAATATTTTTTGACAATTTTTTGTCATTCAACAAAAACACAAAGCCACACACACTGATCTCACTCTTAAAACTACATTTTACCCTGTAAGATCCACCCACAAATTTTATCAAAATGTGTGTGTACACAAGTGTAAAATGAAATAGAGAACGATAAATGCCCACATATACGGATAGATTTGTTTAGGGGGGGGTGCATTTTTGTTTTGGTTTTTCTCCTCCAGAATATGTGTACACTCCACTCCACACATATCGAACGTTTGCTTGCGATATAAGGAAGGTAGGCTTCAGTGTAGTGAAATGAGTGGCAAAGAATCTAGTGTGGGCGATGATGGTGTTCATTTCGATTTTTTTTCATCAAGTTATATATGTATTATAATTAACCCAACAACAATTTTGACAGTGTATGAGTAACGAAATGATCTAATTCCCCAATGTTCCCTGCTTCCCACCAAATATATATTGTAGATAAAAGTATTGTTTTAGATCGTGTCCAGAATATGTGTACACTCCATTCCATACATATGGAATGTTTGCATGCTATATAAGGAAGGTAGGCTTTAGTGTAGTGTAAGGAGTGGCAAACAATCTAGTGGGGGCGATGATGATGTTCATTTCAATTTTTTTTCTTTATGTTATATATGTATTATAATTAACAAAAAATTTGACAGCGTATGAGTAAAGAAATGATCTATTTCCCCAATGTTCCATGCTTCCCCAACAAATATATTGTAGATATGAGTATTGTTTTAGATCGTGTCTCTGTAGAGAAGACATTTAGAAAAAAATGCATATTTTGCGAAAAGCATATGCAAATAAAATATACTTCAAGATTGTGTGTGCTTGAAAAGTACATAACGGGAAACTAGAATCTCTTGGTTACATAGTGTATAGGACGCAAAACATATGAGTTTATTTATATGGTTCAAGGTAAAATGATTTTACATGTGGACTGTGGATAAACTGGTCTGAAAATTCATATTTTTCAGCAGCTATAGCATGATTAAAAAAAAGACTCATACCACCGCCAAAGCGTATGAAATTTCTCGCGTCTCTTTTAGCGGCTGACCTGGTGTATTTAATAGTTAAAGAGATCCCTTGGAAAACACTAATTATACTCTTTTATCTAATACGTGCTTCGTTTAGGCTATTGTACGTTCCACTACAATGGAAGGTATTCCAAAGCCAGAAAAGCCTCCATATGACATGAAATTGAATAGACCAACTTCGCTTTTACCAATATAATCAAAGCTTTTAAAAAAATTAATACCTGACCACCAATTCGGGTTCAGAATCATGTATTCACAATCGACCAGGTTTATAGAATAACTTTTGAGATGGAAAAATACCCGGGAGGAGCTCTATATGAATGCTACAAATTCTAAATAAAACGAATTGTTAAAACGAATGAAACCAGGTTTACACGACATAACGATTGAAGAGAATACAAAGCGTAGCAACACCTCAAGATTTGGGAATGATCATGATTTTGACTATGATTTTTGATAATGATTTTCACCCCCAAAACATCAACACCACAAAGCAGCGAATCTTCTTTTTATACCCTATCCTAAAGGTATATTAAATTCGACACATAGTTTGTAACACCTCTTAATATTCATCGTAATCCCCAAAAGTATATATATTTATGATCAGGACCAAAACCTAGGACTTTTTAGCAATGTCCTATCGTCCGTATCAACTTTTGAGGCCTTAACATTTAATTGTTTTTATAGACTACATACAAAATGAAGTAAAATGTCTTCACAATGTTTTTAACGCCTTTTATTGGAGGCATATAGGGATATGAAATTCGCCCCAAGCGGACTGTAGCCTTTTCTTATATTTTTTATTTAAAAGTGGTTACTTCATCGTCATATGAGTATATCATTTTAAAATTACCTCGGTTCCTTTTATAAATACGATGTACTTTATTAATTTTTTCAAAATTTAATCGCATCGACGTAGAAAATGCCAGGCAAATTTGTTAAAAAAAAAACCCCAACTTTTAAGTTAATGCGAATTTTTCAAAGCAAACGATATTTTATATATTATATATTTTATATATATACGACTAGGTTCGTAAAATGAAAACGAAAATATAATCTAGTGAATACAATGTTCGCATTATATAAACAAACAAATACGGCAACGTCGGCGCCGCGCTCTGACCAGCCCCCTCTTGAGAGCACCATCTATCACCAAAAAGCACAAAAAAAAACAATTTCCTGCCTCTGACTTAATTAAAGTCTCTTATGGATCTGAGAATTTATTATTGATGAATCTGGTTCGATTCCCGACCAACAGTGTGACACCAATTTTATGAACGCTTTAATGTTTGTTGAAATTAACAAGTGGTTTTTGTCTTCAGCACAGACCCAGAAATCATTCAAGCGCGCCACAAGCCGCACTTTTAAGTATCATGACACATTTTGAGTATCAATTTCAAACGAAAAATATGTAAAAAGGAAAAGGAGGAATACAATAAAAATAAAAAAAACACATGCTAGACTAATGCGGTGTCGTAATGTGTGCGGTTTATTTCAAGAATAAACACGTTTTTTTAAAACAATGTTGCACCCGTTGGAGAATGGAAAGTGTGAAAAGTCAAGATTGATTGGTACCTACATATGTATGTCTGTTTTGATATTTTAAATGCGATCAGCGATAAGGGGTGAGAACGGCAACATTAGAAGAGGTATTTCAATTAATATGGAACAGTTGGTTGACCAAATCAAACAGGATAAAATAATTTGTATTTTATTTAATTTTTTGATTTGTCAAGGACATCTAACGGCGAAATTTAGGTATTTAGGCAAAAATATGGTATTTAAGGATTCAACTTTTTTATCTGACGTAGTGAAGAATATAAGGAAGTAGAAATTACAAAGAATAGGGACGCCAGATAAAATAGATGCAACAACAGAAATGTTAAACACATTTGTAAGCAAATTATACGATATGGCCTGTTTGAAGAACTATTTAAAACAATCTGTTATCATGCAAATGTCAACTTAATTGCAAATCGAGTTAAATAGTCTCAAAAATCGAATAACAGGTTCATTTGAACCATAATTAGTTCTATGTAAAGAAATATGAAACGGTTTCTCATACTCCTTTCGGGAACATAAAAAACCTAAGAGAAAGCAATTAACAGAGTTTATTCTCGGCTTATTTCCCCTATGACTCTCTAACCCCCCCTCCACCTCATAGAGTATTGTGAATCCAAAGGTTAGGTCTTGTTTTGTGCTGCGATGCTAATGATCAGAACACTCTTTGGGGCAGCAGCGAATGCAACATAGGGGGAGATCGACTTTTGGTCTTCATTTTATCGTCTGATATTACCATCCTCTCTCTGAGATGCAATATGCCTATCAGCAAGAAAAATCCTGCGAGACTGCGCTTCAAAACCTTGTTGGTATGATTGAAAGTGCTCTTGACCGGAAGGAGTACGCGTTGGGCATTTTCGTCGATATTAAGGTTGCTTTTGATAATGCGTCCTTTGACAGCAAGCTTATGCGGATGATGTCGCCGTTCTTTCTGTCGGTTCAAATATAGGGGCTGCCTGCTCTCAAGCGCAGAGATCCCTCGATTTGATGGATGTTCGGTGCACTAGTTACACTACTTAAAACCACGGTTGTTCTCTTTACGAGAAAGAGAATCGTCACTGGTCTGCCCCATCTCGTGCTTAAAGGTGTCGCCATCCCTATATCCGATGAAGTTTGGTACCATGCGCACTGGAATTCTGAAGAACTTGCTCGAGAATTATTCTTTGACCTCTGTCTTATGGGTATGCCATCTGATGACACCAGAAATCCTTCTGCAAAATAACTATACGTCAATTTTTCACAGGTAACGGAATGGCTTCGGTCAGACTCTGAACCATGGATTGAATGTCATCGTATTTTTTACGGATGGCTCCAAAACTGGACAAAGGTTTGGTGCTGGAGTCTTTGTGAAACGCGATGACAGAAGACTTTACTACCCCTTGGGTAAACATGCGTCTGTTTTCCAAGGAGAGATTTTTGCCATGCTAATGGCTATACGCTATATTGTGAAGAACAGGTCGAGGGCTAGAGGCATTTGCATTTGCAGTGATAGCCAGGCTGCACTAAAAGTGCTGCTAAACCCTCTTTCCTCGTCCAAGTTAGTACTAGAACCCAAGCTTTCTCTGAATTTGGGCGGAAGACTGAACACAGTGAATCTTGTCTGGGTTCCAGGTCACACTGGCATCAACTAAATATTAACTATTTTAGGTTAGAAAATATATATTTCTATACAGCGGCTTACTTTATTTTTCTGATACTGAAATGATAAATTGCTTTCATTGGTGCGAAAATAAAAATATTTCGTGGGCAACTATATTTAAAGTAACATGTACTCTCATTGATACTAACTCATTGGAAACCTGCGACATGTTCTTATATAAACCAAAGTTTATACAGAGTGGCCTTATAGCGATTCTGACTGAAATGCAATTTTAATATATAACCATGTTTTAATGTCTTCTCTTTCGTTATTAATTATTTAAAATAATTTACAATTAAACTTTGATTTATTCTAAACGGCGTTCCCACTAATTTACATTTTCAATTTCTTTTTTATCTCTAGACTATTACAATTAATTAAAATTATAGACAATCAGAAATGTCGTGCTGCCTCGATTCTGTATTATTATAATAAAGTTATCAGTAATGGAGTCAAGATCGCTTCAGCCTAGAAACTAAGAAAAGAAACATAAGGAAAGGCTACAAAGAAAACAGCATTAATAAGATGATGGATAGCATTTTATTTACTATGAAATTTATAAAAAAACATAAGGAAAGGCTACAGTCAGTCCGCTTGGTGCGAACAGTACGATACCCTATCTATAACCTTATATGCCCCAAAGAAAAAAGCATTAAGAAGGTGATAAATATTATTTTATTTCATTCTATGAAATTTATAAAAAAAAAATATTTTTTGATAAAACGCCCCCCAAGAAGTAGGCGTGGCAAAAACGATATATTGCAAAAAAATATTTGCTAAATATCTTGTTAAACATTTTTTTTCAGTTTCTATGAAACAGCATTTTAGTGAAAAAAGTCCACAAAAAATGGGCGTGGCAAAAAATTGTATATGACAGACTTATAAAGGAGGGTAGTGCCTACATGGCAGTGGGCGGATTTAAAAACTTTTAACACTTTACCCTAGGGTGTATATGTTCCAAATTTCAGCCTCCAAGCATAACTTTAAAGGCCTCAAAAGTTGATACGGACGGACGGACATTGCTAAATAGTCTTAGGATTTGGTCTACATCGAATATTAAGGGGTGTTACAAACTATGTGTCAAAATTAATATACCCTTAGGATAGGGTAAAAAAAATATTTTTTTGTAAAAACGCCTCCAAAAAGTGGGCGTGAACAAAAACTTGTTATTGGCTATATATTGGATAAAATATTGCCTAAATATCTTATTAAACATTTTTTTCGGTTTCTATCGAGGAAACGAACGTATATACGAACGTTATATCACAATCACAGGTTTTTTACTGCGGGTGGCAGTGGACGTATTTGAAAAATTTTAAGGATCTAGGGAGTATATGTTCGAAATTTCAGCTTCCTAGCATAAATTTAAAGGCCTCAAAAATTTATACGGACGGACGGACGGACATTGCTAATGCTAAATAGTCTTAGGTTTTGGTCCTGATCATATACACATACATATTTCGTAGACCCCTAACTACGATGAATATTAAGGGGTGTTACAAACAATGTGTCAAAATTAATATACCCTTAGGATAGGGTATAAGAACACGACCATAAACTTACCATCAGATTACATTCAAATTGTCAGCCCTGGTCAGTGAATAGTGCAAGTAAACAAAGCAGAGAAATTTAGATGAAGAATGATTAAGAATTATCTTCTATTATTCTAAAATTGAGAGTGTATTTTACGCAAAGTAATTTAACCAGAAGCTCGAGTGCAGATAAAATATCCAGTGGCTTAGCTGAAAAGTTAATTCATGTGCTCGTCAAGACAACTGAGGTGTAAAATTGACAATTAAACATCAGGGAAATCAAAAGGCCTAAAAGGTTTTTGTCCTTGATTAACTTAAAGACGGTGGTTCAGGGTTTGTATAATTTCGAAAATCCTAAAAATATGCAACACACTCCAAGTAGGAGTACAGACTTATCAACTTGTCGACAAACTTGGTATACAAGAAATAGAGACCCACGTATATGAGTTTTCATTGAAGATATGTGAACTTTCAAGTGAAAACGAAGCACTCAAGGAAGAAGTAAAACAGCTCAAAGAGGACCGAGATAAGGATAAATGACAAATGATTCAACTGAAAGACCAAATCAAAAGAAAAAATCTTATAGTTAGAAGCGTCGAATCACAAGAGTCTCCAACTGAAGCTGTCGAAATAAAGTAGAAAAACTGTCTGCAGTGAAAAACTCCAAATAACAACGCCAATCGAAATCGAATACGCCAAGAAAATGTTTATAATGAAAAATGTCATTGCTAGCCAAGATGAGAACAGAGAGCATGGTACAACAGGTGCCGAAACAGGAAGGTTCATACCCCGGAACAGGAAATGCGTAAAAAAATTATGTTGACGATAAAAGGCTTAACTACATTCGGCAAAAAGTGCAAAAACTGACTTTTTCAAAGCTCACATATACACGCTGATGTCCCCTCGTATTCAGAAACTGGACTAGGTATCTATTTTGACTATTAAAAGCTCTAAGAAAGCAAAAAACAGGAAGAATTTGCCAACGAAAAAAAGAAACATTTGCATCAGAGTCAGCTAAGCGTAAGATCATCTGTCCAACGTAATTGGCAGTACACGTCTTATGGGGAAGCTTTTTAAAAATCAGTAGCGTGCCATATTTTTCTACCATTCTAAATTGAAAGAAACCCCTTATAAAGTGTTTACCCTTCAGTGAATTTCCAATTGCATCTGACGTAGATCCACCACGTCCTATTCAGCGCACATTTGAGTGTGCACTGGCCTGTGGCTGCTGCTATTCAACGCTCATTTAATTTATGTGCATTCAGAATTACCAATGTCCATTTGGTGAATCGTTCAGCTTTTTTTCTTGGGTTTCTGTTGAGGAGCTTTAGGTTTTAGAGCTTTGAACAAAAGGTCTTAATAATAAGTGTTATCGTGGAGGTCTCTTTTTTGATCATTGACATTTCCTTTAATGTGATGAGAATATGTTAAAATGCAGTTACAAATTAGTAATCTGTTTTCTTTAAGGAAAAATATTATTTGCGTTTGTTTTGTTTGTTAGAAAAGGCTTTAAATTCATCCAAAGACTTAAGTGAAAAAAAAAAGAAATTGTTGACGAAACAAAAAAAAATTCATCAAAATTTGAAAAATAAGACAGTAACTGCGAATCAAGTAGGTGATATTTTTTCTGGGTAAACGAACAGTTTATAGACCTCTTAACAAAAATAGGTCACAACTCGCCACCAAAGAAGAAAACCCAATCTGATTTAAAAGAAAAGTAGATGATTTCAATAAGTGTGCCATCAGGCAAATTGTGCATCAATTTTTTCCAAATAACGAACTTACGACGCTGGATAAAATACTGCATAAGGTATGAAATTTTAGCAATGCAAACATCACTAAAAGTAGCAGGTCTCCTCTGCATACGGTTTTAAAAATTAAAGTGAGTTTTTAATTTGCAAATCTTCAGCGAAAGAGAGTTCTTTTGGATAGAACTGACATCATAACATAAATTTAATAAATAAATAAATTTAATAAATAAATAATTTGATAAATTTGTTTTATTTTTTATTAATAAAACAATTAAAATGAAAATTTCAATCTAAAAAAAAGCATGGTAACCGAACATAATATTCTTTTAGGTTTTTGCTGATTTAAAATCCTTAGTACGCAAACCCTGTAAAGGCTTTTGTTAGAATAGCACCTTACGGAAAACAAAAGAGTGCGAATTAGAGGCAAACATCCCTATTTTCCCTGTACTGACAATTTATGTTGGACAGAGTATAGTGACCGCTTTTTTGTGTAAATGTTTTAGTTTGTTTTTTGAACTTTCCCAAAGTGTGCCACTTTGTTTATGCTTTCTTAGATTCTTATTCCAGTTTCTGAATACGACGGGACAGCACGTGTGTATGTGACCTTTGAAAAAGTCACTTTTTGCCGAATGTAGTTAAGCCTTTAGACGTACCTCTAACTTCCAAGTGAAACAATTTGTTAAAGTTTGAAAAAAAAAAAATAATACATTTACACAAAAAAGCTGTCACTAGTTACTGATCTTACTCTTAAATGACACAAAAAAGCTAAAGAAGATGATGGATAGCATTTTATTTACTATGAAACTTATAAAAAAAAATATTTTTTTGTAAAAACGCCCCCAAAAAGTGGACGTGGGACTTTGTATGGGCGATATATTGGAAAAAATACTGCTTAACATTTTTTTTCGATTTCTATGAAAATTTTCAATGAAAACAGCATTTTAGTGAAAAACGCAAAAAAAAATTAAAGGCGTGACAAAAAACTTTATATGACAAATTTAAAAAGGTGGGCAGTACCTACTTATCTTGTAAAGTTTGTAAAAATTTATCTCTCTAACTTAAAACGGGGTTTTTCTAAATTGTTGGCGTTGCAGTTAACCATTATTACTTAGGTATTTACTTAGTCAATCAAGGAATACAAACAGCTCTTATAGACTTAGAAAATTACAATAAACAAAATTGTGTGTTTTAGAGTGTTTTTTTAGAGGTTGGTTTTTCAAATAGAGATAAAGCTGAATTTTGTGGTCAAATCTGGCAACTGTAATGTCATTTATGTTCAGTTTGGTTTGCCATTTCATCATGAGCAGGTTGATAAATGAACAACCCTTGCAAATCGTGCAAATTTATTTTGGAAAATAATCGTTCAGTTCGCGAAGTTTACAACAAAATTTTGTTCATTGATGAGGCTCATTTTGGGTTGAGTGGCTACGTCAAAAAGCAAAATTGCCGCATTTGGGGTGAGAATTGATTTGGAGAGAATCCACATGAGACCCTTGAAACGCCATTACATCCACAAAAACTGACTGTTTGGTGTGCTCTATGGGCTGGTGGAGTCATTGGGCCATACTTCTTCCGAAATTATGCTGGAGAGTCAGTTACCGTTAATGGAGACCTGTATAGAGCCATGATAACTGACAATTTTGTTCCCGAATTGGATGGCATGAATGTGAAAGAGATGTGGTTCCAACAAGACGGCGCTACATGCCACAGATCGCACATCACAATCGATTTATTGAAGGAAACATTCGATGAGCGCATAGATTCGCGGAATGGACCTGTCAATTGGCCACCAAGATCGTGTGATTTGACACCATTGCATTATTTTCTTTGAGGATATGTGAAGTCCCTCGCCTACGCCAACAAACCAGAAACGTTAGGGGATTTGAAAGCCAACATTCGTGGCGTTATTGCCGCCATACAGCCCCAAATGCTTGAAAAAGTGGTTAAAAATTGGACCTCTAGACTTGTCTTTATTCGAACCAGCCGCAGTGGCCACATGCCCGAAATCATATTGAAACATTAACGGCATAAAATTATCCTTCCAATAAAGCCGAATTGATGGGCATTAAAACGATTTTCTTGTGTTTTATTTCAATTAGAACTTCTATACCTCTAAAAACACCCTGTCTAAATGATCAATATCGGATAAGTGGTTCAGAAATGACACGGGGTTTAACGTACATTTGCTTGCATTTATGGCCATCGTAAAATGGAAAATACAGAAAAAGCACATTCAAACAAATGTCATTTCTGAACCACTTACCCGATAGGAATCAAGTTTATACTATTAAGTCGCAATATCAATACCCTAGATATGAGTGGAATTAAGTTTTCCAAATTGAATTATTTTAGAATTTCGTTCTCATGTTCAACTGCCTTGATCGAAAATCGAAACCCGACATATGTTAAGACCCGAGTTATTTTTGAACCACTTATTCGATACGGATCGAATATATACTATTCAGTAACAATATTCTCGCCCTACCTGGTAAAAAAAAGAACAAAAATATTTCATTGATATTCAAATTAATATTTATTTTTGTTAATTATTTGGGATTTCTTAAGAATTCATCGCAAAAGTCCACCGAAAACTTTTAAAATGGAATTTGGAAGCACTAGTCTATAGCGGCGATAGTTATATTCGCTAAGGCTAGCGTATATAGTCTAAACTGTTGTTGTATTTAACATAGAAATTGAAAATAAGCCTATATACGCTTACTAAAAAACACGGCTGTTATGTGCCTTCTCTCCATTTAACGAAGAGATTATGATCAGGATTATAGGGATCATAACCCTCCCACTTCACTGCATTCGTACTAGTCCGCCTGTGGGGTTCGCCCTCAAAAAATATCTGTAGGCCTCCCGATTTTGAATCACCTCATCATTGAGGCCAATCAAATGCTGGTGTTTCTGCATTTGTGTGATCCAGGAGTTTTTAGGCCTGCCTCTTTTACGCGATTGTAAATGAACGTTGATTGCCATTGCGTTTTTGACTGGGTTCGTAGGATCCATCCTCTGAACACGACAAAACCAACTGTGTCGGTCGTGCTCCAATTTTTTCGAGATGGGTCTTTAACGTGAAGGCTTCCTCGGATTATAGAACTTCTAATTCGATCAAGCCTTGTTACTCCTGCTGTCATGCGAAGCATCTTCATTTCAGCTGCTGTCAACTTGTCCTCATACTTTTTGTACATTGTCCAGCATTGTGAACCGTATGTGAGCGCTGGACGAACAACTGCAGTGTAGAGCCCTCGTACATGTCCATGATCATCTGTACGTAGGTTTCAGGAACTCCTCGTTGTCCTGGAGCTACCCATATCAGACCTCTTGGTTGTCTATCGAATGTTTTATTTTTAAATAGACCAGAATCTTATGCAGATCCTTTAAGGAATCACGATGCTTTTCCATTATAATCCTTATACTTTGGATTACATCTGAGGTGACAGCCGTATTATTTGTCTTAAATGAACATCTCATACCCGCTCAACGATCTTAATGGTGTGTGACATCAACTTGATTGATAGGTTATTATCACCCTTTCCTTTGTGCCCATATTTTTTATAGAAGACAATCGTTCCTTTTGCAAAAAGAAGAAAAATTAAAAATATCCTTACTGAAGCTGAACTTCCAGCCGACCAAACTGTGAATGCAACAGTAACAGAGCTTGTAATTACATTTTTACATGCTTAAATAGTGCTATATCCAATAAATTGTTTAAACCTCAAAAACAAGATCTTCTTACGACTTCATGTTTGACACACCTACATCACCCACAACTACCTTATGAACTCGCAAATTATCAAATGCGTAACAGCAATACAACGCTTAATATATAATCTTTGAATTTCCGACAATCATAAGACCACAAAACAACTTGGTTGGTAGTCGGGCTTACATCTGTTGGTTTTTATTTGGTCAGCACTGCCACATCGAAAATACAAAATGTAGTGCAGATTCTAGACTGTCAAACCAAAACATGTAATGCCAGAGAAGAAACGAAAAACATGGTTAAATGGAAATTTGCAATTCAGTGCAAATCGCTAACTACGACATCGTCTATAGGCGCCTTCTATTTATTACGACGAAGTTCCCAAGTTTCAGCTAATATCCATATAAACCTATCGAATAGTTTCCCACACAAAACATATTTATATTATATATACAATATGAGAGATTTGTCATTTCAATCTGAGTATAATAAAATAAGTCGTTAATATTATCCAAGTCTGATAGTACAATTAATTTCTTTTAACACGGGCTAGGCCGGGCATTTAGCTTTGACTAAAGATCATACAAATTGTGTACCAAAGAAAGCAAATGTTTCAAATTCTCAATTAAAATGTTATTTCAGGTACACCTTTCAGTGCTGTCTATCCGATCAATCATCGTGGCGACCCATCATCTCGTATGCAGCTGTCGTCTGGTGGCCAAATGTACTTGAACTGACAAAGGCCATCAAACAGCGCTACGCACATGCCAAACAATTGCAGTATTGCTGCATTGCTGGGCTCTCACCTCTACAGATCTTCATTAAGAAGACAGCTGCTATATGCGCCATATAGTGCAACTCGAATATAGGTTTAAATCAGATGACCATGTGTGTCACCTAAAATTACTTAACTCCATCAGAGACTTGGACATGTTTTATTGCATCCCCTACATTGTGTTTGGAGAAAGAAATAATGATCCGTTGAACCGTTAAAATGAACTACATTAAATACATCTGTTACGTAGCCGACGTGAAATACTTATGTGGTTATCAGGCTGGATATACATTTCCTTAACAATTGGTAAAACGTTTTCAAGTAATGCTACGTTTCCACCAAAAAATAAACCGAGATTAAGCACAAAAGACTAAAAATTAATCTTTCAGCGTTTCCACCCAAGAAAACAGATTAATCTGACGTTTGGCTCTTTCTCTCATCTTTACTTTAAAATTGAAAACGTAATTGACATTCCAAAAGAGAACAGATGTTTTTTCTTGAACGTCAAACAAAGCGAAAATAAAATTAAAATTAAATAAAAACGAAAACTGGTTGCTATATTTAATTGAGTGGAAAAAGAATGAGAATATTACTAGCCCACCATTTTACTCCTCAAACCAATATATTATATTTTTAATCTCGTCTTTAGCAGATTAAAATTTGTATGGCATTGTATGAGATTCAAAGGGAGATTAACCTTAATCTCGGTTTAGTGCTTATTGGAAACGCAGCATAAGAGAAAGGTTTTCCGATCTTAAAAAAGATCTCATAAAATTTTAGCAGGAAGATTAACAAATCTCAATATGTGTTTAAGTTCCAGATCAAATAATCGTTTTATATATGCAAAGGGGCAAAGACTTCGCGAAGATGAAGGACATTAACAGGCTTTTTTTAATGCTGGCTGTCTCTTTGGAATGTGTCCAGAATAAACAAGAAAATAAATATAGTGAGTCAAAAAAGTATTGGCACACGGATTATTTTTGAAGAAAGTTTCTTTCAGTGGTAAACAAAAAGAAGAGGTTGAAGTTCGCTAAACTCCACGTTAATAAGCCGGAGAAATTTTGGAGTAATGTCGTATTTAGCGACGAGTCAAAATTCAACCATTTTGGCTCAGATAGTTCACAAAAAATATGGCGAAAGCCCAACAAAGAGCTACAAGAAAACAACATCAGTAAAACAATTAAACACGGCGGTGGTAATGTTATGGTGGGGGTGCTTCGCGGCATCTGGAGTGGACAATTTATATTTATATTTATAAATGAAAAAATGTTCCCAAGTGCTGAGAAGTTGTGATTAAAAGATCAGCAATGGTTGTTTCAGCAGGATAATGACCCGAAACACGCTTGATATCTGGTCCCATAATGGCTTATTTACTATTGCATACCGCCTCTACATAACCTCTAAATCATCACTAATTGAGGCCTTACCACTCAGGAAGCCTCCAACCTAGTGGGAAGTATGCGTCGACGCTTAGAAGCAGTCATACAAGTCAAGGGAAGCCCGACCAACTATAAGGGATAAGATATTCGATACTGCAAAATTAAAAAAAAATCGCACGTTTTGCGATTTATCGGAGAATCTGTCAAGCCTTGTAGTTAATCCAAAAAAGTGTCATTTCTGCCATCTCTGATGTTGGCTTCCACCAAAAAAAATACCCGTATCTTGGGACAAAACCCTTGCTCGATACACTACATTGTCAGCTAATTGGACAAGGGAATTTAAACAAAGTAATACGAAACAGGAAAAAAACCAAATATATATGTACTTACATTTTGCTGTGTTGTTGGCACCCTAATTGCTGATTACTACAATATCTTCGAACTAAATTCAGCGAATCGGTAACAATTCTTATCCTGTCGGAATTACAACGCAATAATTGTCGCGCAAACGTACGATTCCGCGTCTGCAAGCAGCCAGCGTTTCCCAATATCAATAACCAGAAATCGGCCACACCACGTGTACAATGTATTTCGCGAACAAACCTTCGTTTAAATACCGTTTGAAAGTAAACATGCGATGTGTCCCGCCCGAACTGACAATTATATTTAAGTATGTATGTATGTATGTAAGTGTATCAATGTTTTATCTGCGTTTCTCTGCGAATTCAATTTTAATTTAATATGCGTTGGTGAGCAGCGATAAAAGACAATGCGCACAAAACTCTAAAAATTATCACCGCCAAAGTCTTCCACACTACTATACTCGCCAACGCAAGGATAACAAATATATTTCATCTAAAAGTAGCGGTACTCACTTTTTGTTCCGTTTTGTTTATGAATACTTTACCGTAACACTGTTGTTATTGTTTTGGTTTGTTCCTTATTTTTCAATGTGTTCGCCGCTCGCTTGTCTATCGCACTGCAAACGCCGACACAAATCGATGCAGCTAGTAATTGAATTCTTCTTCGTTAGTTATTTGACGAGTTGTTGCACTAGTTTAATCTGAAAGAAACCCATTTTTGTTTCTGTTTATAAATATGTAAAGTCCACATTATGTACGTTTGTATTTACCCGCCAAAAAAAAATTGATTTCCCTTCGGCAGTTTGTACCAGATGAAATGAAACGAAACTTAATGGAATATTAAAGATTTCAGTAGTAGATTTTATAAAAGAATGACGAAAGTCAAACGATAAAATATTTTTTAATAAAAAAATTATAAATGAATTTGCACATTCTGCGAATGAATTAATATTTTACTATACTGTATTGATTACTTACAAATATATAAATCACATCGCGGTTTAAAATACTTAAACTTATTTATTCGTCTAGATTTTATAAGACTGCACCATCTCCGAAATAGCTCAAATTTTGTATTCCAGTTCCTTTTTATGTCCTCAACTCAAATGTGCAAGTTGAGGACACACAGGGTACTGTTGCCATATGAGAAAAGCGCATACCAACGATATTTCCTTTTAGTTATAGTTTCTTAAACTGTAATAATTATTTACAAATCTATTTATTTAATCACGGCTCAAAATACTAAAACTTATTTATAAACGCACTTCAATGTCCTGAATTTCCGAAATTCATATGGAATGCTGCTAAAAAATTGTTTGCTTGGCCACCATGCCGATTTGACAGCTAAAAAAGCAAACTAAAGGACTGTTCACATGAGAGCAAACTGCGAATAGGCGAATCGCGAACAAATCAATTTTAATGTGTTTATGAATAGAAAATTTCTATTGCTTCTACCAGAAAAGCTTGATATTTAATTGATCTAACATATTATCTAAAAAAATCTGAGTCTCAATTGACTTAAATAACAATATTTACAATTACAAAAAATTTCCCGCGAATTGAAAAATTCTTGCCGGGAACTGTCACTCTTTATTCACAATCCACATAATACAGATGCGATCCATAAATCCGCGAATGAAAAATTCGTTCGAACATAACCTTTAAATTGACACATCTTATTGCTAATATTAGCAAATCAGATTCGCAGTTACCTGCGACCAAAAAAAGTACTGTTGTGAAAGAAATGTCAGAATTTAGGAATATTCGCCGGTTCGCAGTTCGCGGTTCGCTCTCATGTGAATGATCCTTAACTAAAGCTATATAAGCTAACAATGCCTTTATCTTAATAAAATTCGCTTGATCATCGTTCAAAATATCGGTAAGCTGAATCTAAGGTGACTTGGACTATACAAGTCTAGTTTAAAATCTGTCAACCGGTTGTCAACTGCTTTGTAGAAGGTGTTAAAAGATGCGTTTGCTTCAGCAACCTCACCATTGGCACCGAATTATTATACCCTATTCACACCGGTTTTCACAAAAAGATTACGAAATCTTGTCAAAGCATTCACACCGAACACTACCTAGCTTTTGTTTGACGTTTCAGTCAGCCATCGAAAAATAAAAGCGAGTATGGAAAACTCGAATTTTAGTGCGGTGTGAATAGGGTATTAGGTATGAATGGTTTAACGAGATTGCGAAATCTTTTTGTGGAAACCTCATATTTCAGTGCGGTGTGAATAGTGTATAAGGTTAAGATTAGATTAGATTGGTTAAATAATTATCATTTCGCTGTCCAATATTTTGCAAGCAAACATTGCCGGAAATGGCAACTTTATAATCTCTTTGCATGCAGTCTTATCTTACGCCGACTCATAATATCGGTACAGGTAAAAAACTATATCTAAGAAATAAAGGGTGATCCATTTCGAGGTTTCCTACTTTTTTAAGAAAAAAAACACAGAAAATTCAAATTTAATGGAGAATGTTTATTATCATTTGAAAGAACATTCTTTGGCATTTATTTTTTGAAGATTATATCTATCAAATGTTGGCCGTTGCTACGCCGCAGATGGTCCATCAGTTGAGTACAATTTTCCATTACTCGTTCGAGCATTTCGACTGGTAACTGGCGAATGACACGCGTGATGTTTTCCTCCAAGGCCTGAATCGAAGCGGGTTTGTCGGCATAAGCTTTTGACTTTACATATCCGCACAGGAAAAAGTCTAACGGTGTGATATCACACGATCTTGGTGGCCAATCGACCAGCCCAAAACGTGAAATTATGTGCTCAACGAAATGTTCTCTCAATAAGTCCATTGATTGATGCGATGAGTGGGAAGTGGCGCCGTCTTGCTGAAACCAAATGTCGCCGAGATCACGAGCTTCAATTTCAGGCATCAAATAGTCGGTTATCATGGCACGATAACGGTCGCCATTGACGGTTACGTTCGCACCGGCATAGTTTTTTCGAAAACGTCGGATCTTCTTGGAACTTTTCAAGAGCCCATAGAGCGGAGCGATGTCGCTTGGGAAGGTCGAGCGGATTCAGTTGTTGCACAAGCTGTATTTTGTACGCTTTCAATTTAAGATCTTGACGTAAAATGCGCCAAGTCGTTCCATACGTCAGTCCGAGTTGTTGCGAACGGCGCCGAATCGACTCTCTACGGTCTTCGTGTACACTCTCTCGTGTACACGGCCGCTATATTTTCTTCACAGCGTGCTGGACGTGGTCTATTCGGTCGAATATTATCCAATAATGAATGCTGGGTCTCAAAATGGGTGATGGTGTTGCGAATAGTACGCTCAGTAGGCCGATTATGTTGACCATAAGTTGAGCGAAGGGCACGAAACACATTCCTCACAGAACGTGAATTTTCATAATAAAGTTGAACAATTTGTAAACGTTGTTCACGCGTAAGTCTTTCCATTATGAAATGCCAAACAATACTAAACAAAAATAACATGAGAGCATGACACGACTCACACGTGAGCTGTCAAAAAAGGCTATTGAAAAAAATATCTTTACTTGGATCACCCGTTATATACAAATATTTTTGAGTTGAAACCTTACTAATAAAATTTAATATTGAAGAATGTAGTAGATCTATGTACTGATTTCCTTTTAACTGGAACAAATTTATTAGAATTTCATATTAGCTTCTGGTTCTTAAATTTGCTAAGCGCACATAAAATTCTAACTTTCTTAGTTCTAACTGGTTGGATGCCAGATGGAGCATAAATCTCTTTTTGCCATTATGTTCCGTTGACGTCTATAAAATCTGTAAATATTTACACTCGTCTAATTTAAAATTGTAATCAATTTCTAAAAAATAAAAATGCATGATTGGAGCAGACACTTGTTAATTTTTTCCCCGTAATCTCTTGCTTGAAATGAGTTAAATAATTCTATAGATATTCCGGTCTGAAGCAACAGCCTGATTCGTGCTGAGCGGGCATGCAGTCCGAAATTTATGTTTATGATTTCAGGTGGTTTGCTCTGCACTTCCAAGTACTTAACATTGCAAGAGAAGAAGTTAATTTATCCCTATTTGATAAAAATCACAGGACAAGGCGATGACTTGATTTTTCGCTATTTATATTCAAAATTGTCAAGTGGCGTGGAAACTGAAGAATCAAGTCAATCAATGAAAATTTTGCACCCAAACTCGAAACAGACCATTAGAAGGAGCTAATCAATAATCGAACAAGCAAACATATTTCATTTCAATTTGAAATGTAGGAATATGTCGTTGAATATGAGAATATGTACATATTTTCAACCGCCGTAGATATGATGACCCTGAAGATTGCAGGGAGTGTACAAAAATTAATATTACGTCTTCAGTCTAATCGAATTTGAATTACCTACGAGGTTTCAACAAGAATTATTAAATGCATACCAAGAAGGTATAATTCTGATTTAAATCCAAAAGCATTTGTGTCTTTTTATAACCTTTTTATACCTAAGGGTATATTAATTTCGACACATAGTTTGTAACACCCCTTAATATTCATCGTAGACCCCTAAAAGTATATATCAGGATCAGGACCAAAATCTAAGACTATTTAGCAATGTCCGTCCGCCCGTATCAACTTTTGAGGCGTTTAAATTTATGCTAGGAAGCTGAATTTTGGAGCATATACTCCTCTAGGCTCCGAAATGGTAAAGTGTTAAAATTTTCGAAATACGCCCACAATTTAGAAAAAACCGTTTTAAAGGTTAAGTTAGAGAGATAAAGTTTTACAACCTTCACAAGATATGTAGGTACTGCCCAGCTTTATAAATTTGTCATATAAAGTTTTTTGACACGCCCACTTTTTGTGGGCCTTTTTCACTAAATTGCTGTTTTCTTCGAAAATTTTCATAGAAATCAAAAAAAAAATGTTTAACAATATGTTTAGCCAATATTTTATCCAATATATCGCCCACACAAAGTTTTTGGCCACGCCCACTTTTTGGGGGCATTTTAAAAAAAAATTTGTTTTTCTATAAATTTTATAGAATGAATAAAATGCTATCCATCATCTTCTTAATGCTGTTTTTCTTGTCCCTATGTAATAAGGATAGAGTATCATACTGTTCGCCCCAAGCAGACTGTAGCCTTTCCTTATGGTTATAGGAGAAAACGTGCAATTTGACTACCAAACGACCACTTCAATTTATTTGTCTGTAACGAACGTTTCTGGCTAGGACGGATACTAATGTAATCGGAAATGTAAATTGGCTAATATTACTACATATATTACATTATTGCAGTACTGCACTGCCCTAGAGATTGAGGAATAAATTTGTCCTTTCGAAAAACAATTCTTGCGTATATCAATGCCTTTTTTTATGTCGGGCACAGTATAATTTTTTTTTTCATAAAATTTTTTGGAATGAATTTTTTGTATATTTCATGGAAAAGTTATTACGACTTGGTGTTGATGTTGTCCACTTGTAATGGCCATGGAGGGATTTTACCGCGAGAAAGTGGACTAACATTTGCTTAAATACTTTTCTAGCCTCGGTTATTGCAGATTTATTGGGCCAGACGTGCAGTAAAAATATCTCTGCACTGTGAGAATGCTATTTTATATGGTTCCAAAGGATGGTTCTCATAGCGTAATGGTGAGATTGTTTGGATGTAATATGTGCACTGTTGTTGGTGTTTGTACTAGCCGTCAGGGTGGAGAGATTGATCTACTTTGAATCCTTTTTTTGTAAGCGTCGGCCTTTAAATTACCAGTTAAGGGACGTGTTCAAGAATACCAATGAATATTCTAATATACATACATTTACAGAATCTGTGTGCGAGACCTGGGTTCCAGTTCCAGGTAACTATTTGAATGATTATTAAGCCGCTCTTGGTACTTTGGCCATTATCAAGTATTGGCCTGAGTTTATCGAAGCCACTTCCGAGTCGATGGCAACGTCGGCAATTTGGTTGACAGTTTATCACTGTTTATGACGGCACTTATCACGTAGACGTCTTCTCCAGCAGATCGTAGAAATCTTCCATGGCTGTGTCACCTTTCTGCTCAGTGGTAGAGTGAGGAGAAATCAGCGTTATAATTTTGAATTCTGTTACAAGGATCTAGGTCAGTAAGTACCTACATTGATTGAAATGTGACGTTGTTCTCGTGGCGAGGAGCACATACCCATAAAAATGGATAGGTATGTGTGTCTATAAATATTATTTTTCGTTGTTGAAGTGATAATCCTATAGCAAGTAGGTTAGTGTTCTTACCATCGACCATGGTAAGAACGCTACTGAATTGCCAAAATTGGCAAATTGTAGGGTTTTCAGTGTTGGGGAGATAGGTCTGCGTTATCTGAGTGCGTCCGAGTCGAAGTCACACACAAAATTTCGGTATTGTGTATGTCAGAAACGTAGTTCGATCGGCCGTGGAACTAATAGTAGAAAAGGTTATTAAACCGGACAACAAATGCAAGTGGTCAAATAGTGTTAAAATAAGGTCAATTAAGTATATAGGAAAAAAGCTTTACTCCTTATACCCCCAAAAACATTCTTGATTACAGCACAGAAACTTCAACGTTAGACCTATACAACTTAGTGCGAAATTATGTGATTAGAAAAAGGTGTTATACCCTTTTCACACCACATTGAAATCTGGGGTTTCGCAAAAACTCCTGAAACCTCCATCGAAATCAGGAGGTTTCTCATACATTACATAGATTTCCAAATCTCGTTATTGCGTGAGGTTTCAATGAAACCTTCTCAGAGTCTGGTTTCAATGGTGAGGTTGCCGCAGAAAAATCACCTTTTAACACATTCTACAAGTTCCACCAAACAGTTAACAAGTTGACAGATTTTTAACTGTGTAACAATTCAACAGCAAGTTACATGTGATTCAGCTTACCGATTCCGTGAACGATGATCACGCGAATTATATGAGCATATAGGCACTGTTAGCTTTCAGTGGACTTGCATTGCTCTTGCAACTTGAATGCAATACTCTTCGATGGCTGACTGCAACGTCAAACAAATTCCAGGTAGTGTGAATGCTGTAACGAGATTTCGAAATCTACGCAAAAGATTTCAACATAAATTAACAAAGATCTGTCAAAAGCAGCTGAGTTTCTGCACCCTTAAAGGAAAATGTAGTAGAATCGTATATTTTTGGTACTAGTTTGGCAAGTTTTCTTACTTATTAAGACATAAACCTCGTTAAGTTAAAACATAGACGAAAATGGTTTAGAAGTCAGAATTTCAGCAAAGTTACATAAAAGTTGTATAAATACTTACGTTTAACTAACTTATGTTTAACTAAGAAACCTCTGAGAGGTGTTTTAGGGAAATTTAATAAATACGACTGTAAGATATCAGTGCGGTTGAATAGGGTATAAGGTTAAGATAAGATTTGAATTGGTTGAATAATTATCATTTCGCTGTCAAATGATCATATTTTGCAAGCAAAAAGTGCCAGAAATAGCATGTTTATAATTTTTTTTGAATGCAGTCTCATCTTACCTTAACTCTTAATCAGGCCTGTCAAGTGTTCCTTTCGTAGAAATCCCTGAAGGGATTCGAAAAAGCATTGCTTGATTGAAAATATTAGTTTCCATTTTCGAAGTCACCTGTATATGTCAAAATGAATAATCGAACAAAAGAAAGAAAAATCCCAGAACATTTTTAAAATGTTTGTAATATTGACTAAATTGTAAATATATATGCAATGAAGAATTTAACTGTCGAATATAATAAAATATTGCTTTCAAGTTAAAAATTCCCAAAAAAGGTTTTTCGTTACCTGGTAACCGAGTACTTTGTCAAATGCAAAAAAAAAAAAAATAATAATTCAAAGAAGGCGACTACGGGACGCATGCAACATTTGAACGGAACTCTGTAAGTTGTCCTTGAAATTATTTAAAATTGTTGAAATAACTGTTACTTTTAGTCTACGACAGAAAAAACTTATCGTAGAGATTTCCACTATCGTAGCAGTTTTTCCACTACGAAGGCAATTTGTAATAGATTTTCCGGGATTCGTCGACATTTTTCTATTACGTCGTATCTCGTGATAGGTGTAAATAACGCTACAGGCGAACAACTTTATCTGTTCCAACAAAGATTTTTGATTTGACACATTAATACTAACATTTAGTATCAAATAATGTAGTAGATCTATGTACTGATTTCCTTTTAACACTTGTTTATTATGAGTTAAATAATTATACAGATATTTGGATGTGAAGCAATAGCCCGACTCGACCGACTAGAATGGCCAACCATAAGTCAATTTGGTGGATGAAAAAAAATTAAAGTCGTGCTGAACGTGCATGGAGTCCAATATTTAAATTTATGATTACAAGTCGTTTGCTCCGTACCAACTATCCCTATTTGATAAAAACCACACCCAAGCAGATGATGTAGGGCAAGGCGATGACTTGATTGATTTTTCGCTATTTATATTCAAAATTGTCAAGTGGTGTTAAAACTGAAGAATCAAGTCAATCAATGAAAATGTTGCGCCCAATCTCGGAACAGATCATTAGAAGGAGCTAATCAAGAATCGAACAAGCAAACATATTTCATTCCAATTTGAAATGTAGGAATATGTCGTTGAATATGAGAATATGTATTTCCAACCGCCGCACTGCAGATATGATGACGATGAAGGTTGAAGGGAGTTGGCGAAAATTAATATTATGTTCTTAATCTAATCAAAGTTGAAGAATTAGCAAATGCATTACCAACAAGGTTTGATTCTGAACTTTAATGCAAAAGCAATTGTCCCTTTTTTTTTGGAGAAGAAGTGTTATTTGACTACTAAACGAACATTTCAATTTATTTTTCCGAAAGGAATGTTTTTGTGTATATGTCCTATTGGCTAATATATTATGTCCTATTGGCTAATATTACTAAATGTCCTAGTTACGGTCTCACATTTCCTTGAAAATGAAAATGCTGCTGGGCACGAGACGGCATTAACTTCATATCATGAACTGCGCTTTCTATTTGCCCCATTTTAAGAAGTGATAATAAGTGATGTTTTGCCAGACATACCGCAGATGCCAATCAATTTTGCTACTGAAGAGAATGCGGATGTTTTTTCAACCGAAGACGTGGAACATCGCATATGTG
Organism: Ferdinandea cuprea; assembly: GCA_963576555.1. Classification (NCBI taxonomy): domain Eukaryota; kingdom Metazoa; phylum Arthropoda; class Insecta; order Diptera; family Syrphidae; genus Ferdinandea; species Ferdinandea cuprea. The sequence continues at coordinate 28,563,912 of OY754962.1, forward strand.
AACAAAACGATGGTTTTTCTAACACGGTGAGGGTCCTAGAAAATGATACTAATTTGGGAGGGCAGGAACAAGCGGATGGGCTTTCTTTCGCCTCCGAGGAACTTCTCTCTCTTAAGATCAGAGATCATGTTGAGTTTCCAACTCCAGCTGCCGGGAACGAATATGAATTAATATATTTGAGCATTTGTATGCTGATTGGAATCGTTGCTTGCGCTTTAGCTTGGTGGGGCAGAATAGCAGAATAGATGTTGAATGGCAGAAAAATATTTTAAATTTATTTTCAAGTAACTATAACTATAAATGTATACATTCCTTTTATTTTCATTAAAATTATAAGTATTACTTATTTATTACAACATTGCAAGAAATTGCAGAATTCGGATACTTGATAGATATATATACCTGTTTTATCAAAATTACTGTCAAATTTTTTTTTGTAACTCTATTTAACGCTAAAGAAATTAAAAAAATTAAAAAGTGATTGTATTCCAGTAAAACTTTTAATTTTATTTTATTTAAAACAATGTGGGGTTCGCCGAACAAAAAAATATTAGTACTATTAAGTTGTTATAAATAAATATAATTTTTATTTCACAAATTAGTTTTAATCCCAAATATGTTTTATTTGTTAATAACGTTCTGAGTTTCAAATTAAATTAAATAATTTTTATCATAATGTTTATTTTATTGAAATCATATATATTACACAATCTATTTAAAACCATAACAAAACAAATACTTTTATAAAAGAATACAAAAGAATAAAAATTTTTAATTTAAGCTGTAAACACCGCCAATTTTTTCTTATTATTACTATACAATTTTTTCTTATACATAAATTCTATCATAATCAATTTTTTTTTAATATCATTTCTATATAAAGGGTGATTTTTTAGCTAGTTTGGTTTTGGCAACACTGGTTTTGACAGCTGACGTGTGTTTAGTACCTTGTGTCACTGTCAAACAGCTTCAGTTTGGTTTGCAATTTAACCATGGATCGTCTTACAAATGAACAACGCTTGCAAATTATTGAATTTTACTATCAAAATTCGTGCTCGGTTCGAAATGTTCATCGCGCGCTGCTTCCATTTTATGATCGGCATTCTCGACCTTCTGAGCAGTCTATTCGGAAGATTGTGACTAAATTTCGCACCAAATTTACTTTGTTGGACATTAAACCACCAACACGTTTACGTACTGTGCGTATTGAAGAAAATATTGCGGCCGTATCAGCTAGTGTGACAGAAGACCGCGAAATGTCGATTCGGCGCCGTTCCCAGCAGTTAGGCCTTTGTTACAGCACTACGTGGAAAATTTTGCGGAAGGATTTGGGCGTAAAGCCGTTTAAGATACAGCTGGTGCAAGAACTAAAGCCAGCCGACCTACCACAACGCCGAATTTTTGGTGAATGGGCTCTTGGAAAGCTGGCCGAGGATCCGCTTTTTTATCGAAAAATTGTGTTCAGCGATGAGGCTCATTTTTGGTTGAATGGGTACGTAAATAAGCAAAATTGCCGCATTTGGAGTGAAGATCAGCCAGAAGCATTGCAACAGCTACCAATGCATCCCGAAAAAGCCACTGTTTGGTGCGGTTTATGGGCCGGCGGCATTATTGGGCCATATTTCTTCCAAGATGATGCGAATCGCAGCGTTACTGTCAATGGTGAACGCTACCGAGCGATGATAACAAACTTTTTTTTGCCCGAAATGGAAGTTCTTGACTTGCATGATATGTGGTTTCAACAAGACGGTGCCACATGCCACACAGCACGCGAAACAATGGCGCAATTGCGAGGCGAGTTTGGTGAACAGTTAGTTTCACGTTTCGGGCCGGTCAATTGGCCGCCTAGATCGTGCGATTTGACACCATTAGATTATTTTTTGTGGGGGTATGCCAAGGCTGTGTAAAGGGACAAGCCCGCTTCGATTGACGCACTGGAAGCCAACATCCATGCATTCATTCGTGAGATACCGGCCGATATGTGTGAAAGAGTATGCCAAAATTGGACTCAGCGGATGGGCTACCTGAGACGCAGCCGCGGTCAACATTTGCATGAAATTATCTTTAAACATTAAATTGCAAGGTTCAAACTATCGATTCAAATAAATATTTCATTCATTTTTTCGAATTTTTTGTGTTTTTTTTTTAAAAAAAGTTCTAAACCTCTTAAAAAGCACCCTTTATATATCATTTCTTCGAGGAAATAATGTTCACATAATGTTTACTTTATTGAAATCATATGCCCTTAATTTTTGTATATAAAATGTTATATACCTTATCAATTATTATAACTATACAATTTTTTAATTACTAAATATATAAAATGTTTTATAACATTAAAAGCCAAATAAATATAGTAATATTAATATAAAATAAGCATTGTTATATTACTAAAAATAAGAAACTTAATATACATTATTACTATTAATTAGTATTAATATGAACCTCATCAATTATTATAACTATACAATTTTTTTAATTACTATCATATATATATATATATTGTACCATATTAAATTTTTTAAATAATATTATTTCTATATATATCATTTCTTTAAGGAAATAATGTTTATCATAATGTTTACTTTATTAAAATCATATATATTACAAAATCTATTTAAAACCATCACAAAACAAATATTTTTATAAGCGAATACAAATTTCTAATAATCAAATTAAAAAAAAAATTTGGAATACAAATTTTTAATATAACCTGAAAATATATAAAATGTTATATAACATTGAAAGCCAAATAATCATTGTAATATTACTTAAAATAAGAAACTTAATATATATTTTTACTATTAAATATTATTATTAATATGAACCTCATCAATTATTATTACTATACAATTTTTTAATTAATATCATATATATTTATTATTATCATATATATATAATGTACCATATTACATTTTTTTAATTAATATCAATTCTATATATATATCATAGGAAATAATGTTCACATAATGTTTACTTTATTGAAATCATATGTATTGCAAAATCTATTTAAAACCATCACAAAACAAATATTTTTATAAGCGAATAAAAATTCCTAATAATCAAATTAAAAAAAACGATATTGAAATAAAACTTTTTAATATAGCTGTAAATACCACCAATTTTATCTTAAGTCAGAGCAGACGCAAATGCCCTTGATTTTTGTACATAAAATGTTATATAACATTAAAAGCAAAATAAGCATTGTAATATTACTAAAAATAAGAAACTTAATATACATTATTACTATTAATTATTATTAATATGAACCTCATCAATTATTATAACTATACAATTTTTTAATTTCTGTCATATATATATATATATATTGTACCATAATATATTTCTATATATATATTATTTCTTCGAGGAAATAATGTTTATCACAATGTTTACTTTATTAAAATCAGATATATTACAAAATCTATTTAAAACCATCACAAAACAAATATTTTTATAAGCGAATAAAAATTCCTAATAATCAAATTAAAAAAACGATATTGAAATACAAATTTTTAATATAGCTGTAAATACCACCAATTTTATCTTAAGTTAAAGCAGACGCAAATGCCCTTGATTTTTGTACATAAAATGTTATATAACATTAAAAGCAAAATAAGCATTGTAATATTACTAAAAGTAAGAAACTTAATATACATTATTAACATTAATTATTACTTATTTGAACCTCATCAATTATTAATACCATACAATTTTTTAATTACTATCATATATATATATATTATTATCATATATATATATTGCACCATATTACATTTTTTTAATTAATATCAAATCTATGTTTACATTATTTCCTCACTTCTTCGAGGCAATAATGTTTACTTTATTGAAATCATATATATATATTACAAAATCTATTTAAAACCATTACAAAACAAATATTTTTATAAGCAAATAAAAATTTCTAATAATCAAATAAAAAAAATATTGAAATACAAATTTTTAATATAAGCTGTAAATACCACCAATTTTATCTTAAGTTAGAGCAGACGCAAATGCCCCTTGAGATTTTTGTATATAAAATGTTATATAACATTAAAAGCAAAATAAGCTTTGTAATATTACGAAAAATAAGCAACTTAATATACATTATTACCATTAATTATTTTTAATTTGAACCTCATCAACTATTATTACTATACATTTTTTTTAATTACTATCATAGTAATTTCGTCGATGATATAATGATCACATAATGTTTACTTTATTAAAATCATATATATTACAAAATCTATTTAAAACCATCACAAAACAACTATTTTTATAAGCGAATAAAAATTTCTAATAATCAAATTAAAAAAAAATATTGAAATACAAATTTTTAATATAAGCTGTAAATACCACCAATTTTATCTTAAGTTAGAGCAGACGCAAATGCCCCTTAAGATTTTTGTATATAAAATGTTATATAACATTAAAAACAAAATAAGCTTTGTAATATTACTAAAAATAAGAAACCTTATATGTATTATTACCATTAATTATTATTAATTTGAACCTCATCAACTATTATTACTATACATTTTTGTAATTACTATCATAGTAATTTCTTCGAGGATATAATGTTCACATAATGTTTACTTTATTAAAATCATATATATAATAAAATCTATTTAAAACCATCACAAAACAAATATTTTTATAAGCGAATAAAAATTCCTAATAATCAAATTAAAAAAAAGATTTTGAAATACAAATTTTTAATATAGCTGTAAATACCATCAATTTTATGCTAAGTTAGAGCAGACGGAAATGCCCTTAATTTTTGTATATAAAATGTTATATAACATTAAAAGCAAAATAAGCATTGTAATAGTACTAAAAGTAAGAAACTTAATATGCATTATTAACATTAATTATTACTTATTTGAACCTCATCAATTATTATTACCATACAATTTTTTAATTACTAATATATATATATATATTATTATCATATATATATATATTGTACCATACTACATTTTTTTCATTAATATCAAATCTATATATACATTATTTCCTCACTTCTTCGAGGAAATAATGTTTATCATAATGTTTACTTTATTGAAATCATATATATATTACAAAATCTATTTAAAACCATCACAAAACAAATCAAATTAAAAACAAAAATATTGGAGTACAAATCTTTAATATAAGCTGTAAATACCACCAATTTTATTTTAAGTTAGTGCAGACGCAAATGCCCCTTGATTTTTGTATATAAAATGTTATATAACATTAAAAGCCAAATAAATATTGTAATATTACTGATAATATGAAACTTAATCTACAAGATTACTAATAATTATTATTAATATGAATCTTATCAATTATTATAACTATACAGTTTTTTAATTACTATCCTATATATATATTGTACCATATTAAATTTTTTAAATAATATTATTTCTATATATATCATTTCTTCGACGAAATAATGTTTATCATAATGTTTACTTTACTAAAATCATACATATTACAAAATCTATTTAAAACCATCACAAAACAAATATTTTTATAAGCGAATAAAAATTTCTAATAATCAAATTAAAAAAAAAATTTGGAATACAAATTTTTAATATAAGCTGTAAATATATAAAATGTTATATAACATTAAAAGCCAAATAAACATTGTAATATTACTTAAAATAAGAAACTTAATATACATTTTTACTACTAATTATCATTAATATGAACCTCATCAATTATTATTACTATACAATTTTTATATTACCGTCATATGTATATATTATTATCATATATATATATTGTACCATATTACATTTTTTTAATTAATATCAATTCTATATATATATCATTTCTTCGAGGAAATAATGTTCACATAATGTTTACTTTATTGAAATCATATATATTACAAAATCCATTTAAAACCATCACAAAACAAATATTTTTATAAGCGAATAAAATTTCCTAATAATCAAATTAAAAAAAAAGATATTGAAATACAAATTTTTAATATAACTGTAAATACCACCAATTTTATCTTAAGTTAGAGCAGACGCAAATGCCCTTGATTTTTGTATATAAAATGTTGTATACCTTATCAATCACAATAACTATACAATTTTTTAATTACTATCATATATATATATATTGTACCATATTAATTTTTTTAAATAATATTATTTCTACATATATCATTTCTTCGAGGAAATAATGTTTATTATAATGTTTACTTTATTGAACTCATATATATTACAAAATCTACTTAAAACCATCACAAAACAAATATTTTTATAAGCGAATAAAAATTTCTAATAATCAAATTAAAAAAAAAATATTGAAATATAAATTTTTAATATAAGCTGTGAATATATAAAATGTTTTATAACATTAAAAGCCAAATAAATATTGTAATATTACTAATAATACGAAACTTTATCTACATGATTACTATTAATTATTATTAATATGAACCTTATCAATTATTATTACTGTACAATTTTTTAATTACTATCATATATAAATATATTATTATCATATATATATATTGTACCATATTACATTTTTTAATTAATATCATTTCTATATATATCATTTCTTCGAGGAAATAATGTTCACATAATGTTTACTTTATCTAAATCATATATATTAAAAAATCTATTTAAAACCATCACAAAACAAATATTTTTATAAGCGAATAATAATTTCTAATAATCAAATTAAAAAAAAATATTGAAATACAAACTTTTAATATAAGCTGTAAATACCACCAATTTTATTTTAAGTTAGAGCAGACGCAAATGCCCCTTGAGATTGTATATAAAATGTTATATAACATTAAAAACAAAATAAGCTTTGTAATATTACTAAAAATAGGAAACTTAATATACATTATTACCATTAATTATTATTAATTTGAACCTCATCAACTATTATTACTATACATTTTTTTAATTACTATCACAGTAATTTCTTCGAGGATATAATGTTCTCATAATGTTTACTTTATTAAAATCATGTATATTACAAAATCTATTTAAAACCATCACAAAACAAATATTTTTATAAGCGAATAAAAATTCCTAATAATCAAATTAAAAAAAAAGATTTTGAAATACATATTTTTAATATAGCTGTAAATACCATCAATTTTATGTTAATTTAGAGCAGACGGAAATGCCCTTAATTTGTGTATATAAAATGTTATATAACATTAAAAGCAAAATAAGCATTGTAATATTACTAAAAGTTAGAAACTTAATATACATTATTATCATTAATTATTACTTATTTGAACCTCATCAATTATTATTACCATACAATTTTTTAATTACTATCATATATATGTATATATTGTACCATATTACATTTTTTTTTAAATAATATCAAATCTATATATACATTATTTTCACACTTCTTCGAGGAAATAATGTTTATCATAATGTTTACTTTATTGAAATCATATATATATTACAAAATCTATTTAAAACCATCACAAAACAAATATTGTTATAAGGGAATAAAAATTTCCAATAATCAAATTAAAAACAAAAATATTGGAATACAAATCTTTAAAATAAGCTGTAAATACCACCAATTTTATCTTAAGTTAGAGCAGACGCAAATGCCCTTGATTTTTTTATATAAAATGTTATATAACATTAAAAACAAAATAAACATTGTAATAGTACTAATAATATGAGACTTAATCTACACGATTACTATGAATTATTATTAATATGAACCTTATTAATTATTATAACTTTACAATTTGTTTACCTCTCTCATTTAAATATATATGGTAACATGTTCAATTTTTTAATTAATATCATTTTTATATATATTATTCCCTTGAGGAAATAATGCTTATCATAATGTTTATATTATACAATCTTAAATCACAATGGAAAAATATATTTATAAACGTATTCGTTAAAATTTAAAAAAAATTAGAAATGTTAATACCGACAATTTTGCTTTAACTTGGTTAGAACGGAGTGCGGAAGTTTTTTGTTATAATTAAATGATTCTTAAAAAAATTTATTACTATAATTTTCTTTAATAAATATCATTTTAATAACACAAATTAGTTTTAAATTTTTTTTTATATAAAATTTTTAATTACAATCATCACTATCACAAATACAAAATTATGTAACTAATAATAAAATAAAAAAAATTACATTTATTGTACAATATTTTCTAATGTTAATCAAAGCTTAAAAATTTACAAAAAAAAAAAATTATTGCCTGGCATCCCAAATTTTGTTATTATTTCTCAATTTCTTATAATTAAAAGTACGATAAAAAGCTATCAGAAAATTTCTCATCAACGGTTTAAAATTTAGGTATCAATTCGCGAATTCTAATTTTTTTTAAAAATATTTAAGGATTGCCAAAATATCTTTAAAAAAAACATTACAAGTTGAGGAGTGATACTTTAATTTGGGACCGTCGATTGGTGCGGTGACATAAAGCCGTGCGACATAAGTCAAAATTTGCGCTAATATTTAAATATAATTTTCTAATAATATGGCTTCATGTCACGGCACTCCGTCGATTTAAGTACATTAAACCAAAATTACTTAATAACCCTGGTTAACACTGAATAATTTTTAAATTAATAAAAAAAAACTATTATCAATAAACCTAAAAAAGTTATTTGAATTGAAGCACTAAAATTAAATTTATTTTCTTAAAAAAAATTAGTTTTGTATAGGTTAAAAAATTTGACACACACTTATCAAATAATAAGACAAAATCAAAATTTGAATATTAATATTTTTATGTACTTTATATTTCAAAGATATTAAATTCAATTTTTCATTAAAAAATAATCAAATAAAATAAATAAAACTACTAAATTGCCAGAACGAATTTATTATTCAATCATCTCAATACCTTAAATGAACTTCTTCAGAATGCTCTCTCAACAAGCTTACAATCTGGACAGACCGTTGCGGGCTGTCGGTAAACCCACACAAAACCGAAGTTACCAGAAAAAACTTAACTGGAAATCTGATAAAGACAGACTTAGGAAAGCCACAGTTGCTCTTTTTGATATATCACCTAAAAAGAATTTGGCCACCCTGGTATTCTAAATCTATTTAAGACCCTTCCTAGAATAGAAATATATACTACTCCACACATCAGCCTCAGTTTGAAAGAATTCGCTAGTGTACTATTACATCCAGATCAATCTGGGACGAAAGTAATCTGGCATAAGATGAATCGATCCACATCTACACCGATCGATCAAAATATGATCAAGGGGTTTGTGGTGGCGTTTTTTCTGGTAGACTAAATTTAAGTCTCTCGTTTCGTCTTCGCAATCATTGCAGTGTTTTTCAGGTGGAAGTCATGTCGATTAAGAAAGGCTTATCTTAGCTGAAAATAATATCCAAAATCTTCCCAGCCAAGCAGTCTTAAAATCACTAGACTCAGTTTTTCTAAACTCTGTAATGGCCCTATAATGCCGATCCTCTCTTAAAGAGATGTCAAAGGATGTCAATATTCACCTCTGCATGGTGCCAGGCCATAGAGATATTCTAGGGAACAACAAGGCCCCCTGATATATCACCTAATAAAAGTTCCTTAGGCATTCTAATTGCCACATGCAAACTAATGCTAATATTAGAAGCTATTGAGAAAACTAACCTTAGGTGGACAAGTGGCACAACTTGAATAGCGACAAAGCGGATTTGGCCTAAGCTAGATCTGAAACTCTCGAAGTGTTTGATTTCTCTAAAAAGACTGCACGTCAGAGATCATTAGGTGTCATCAATGGACACTGTCTTATAGACAAGCATGCAATTAGGCTTGGCATGTACTCAAATGACTTTTGTATAAGGTGCATGGACGAGAAGGAAGAGAAGACAATCCTACACCTTCTTTGCACTTGTCCTGCTCTCTCCCAGAAACGAAAGGTCAACCTAGGTGGCTTCTTTTGCTATATCCAGAGCACCAAATGGTTTTACGAGTAGATTAGTAAAAGTTTAGATCCACGCGGTACCACAACGGGACCTCTGTTTGGTCTAAGTGAATCGGCCACGTCAAACTAATCTAACGTTACCTAACGCAGCTCATAACCTTATCAAAATTAAGCAAGAAAGATCTATTTTCATACAAATTCTTGCGATATAGAATTTTTTTGCTTAACAAACATTCGATTTTCGGATATGTGTAGAGTTTATTTTTTGGGGCACTTCCAGACACAACTTTTCTGTCAGCGCAGGGAAATAGAGTATTAGTGCAGGATTGCAGATGTGCTTTAAACCAGTGACGTGCGGCACCAAAATTTCTAAAGTAGATATAATAACTGTTTCTATGTGAGTACTCTCCTGCCTTCTAAATCAAAAGCGCGCAATATTTGCAGTTAATGAATACGATGAAAAAATCACTGTAAGCAATAAAGACAGAAACTCTGGATGTTTAAACCCTATCCTATTTAGCAATGTCCGTCCGTACGCCCGTCACCAATTTGTAGGATTTTAAATTTGTTATTTCTTAGTAAATAAAACCACGCGTCTCATTTTCTGTGTTCCTTATTTCGTAAAGCAACTTATAAGACTAAGTTATATAAAACTATACAATAGGTAAATAAGCCTAACGGAGTATATAAAACTGTTTCGCATTTCTGTATGGCTACAGTCGAAGTTAAGTAGACGTTTGTGTACAGAGAGTCAAAAGACTTTTCATACACAACAGTTTTCCCCTTTTTTTAAAAAAAAAAGTATGTAACCAAAATAAAAATGATACCAATTAGAAATAACTATATGATAAGCCGAAAATTCATGTGCTATCATAATTTAATCTTTTAGGGTTTTTAATAACTCTTTTCGGTCGGTATTTCCAATAATTTTCACATTAAATTACGCTAGCTTCTTTTTCTCTTTCTTATCTCTCTCTTTATTTTCAGTTTTTTTTTACAAAATTCTTTATAGTTTTTTTTTTAAAAAAATAATTGTTTCGTTCAAACTGTTTTTTTAAGTGATTTATATGATTTGATTACACTATTATTAAGACAAATTTCATAAATAAATCTTCTATTTTTTTTAATGGTTTTAGGTGGAATCCATTTTACATGTTTCCAAAAATGTTTTTATACATTATTAAGTCATTAGGTTTAAATTTACATGAATTATCAAAGCTTCCTTTTGGTCTTAAACTGTATTTATTTGACAAATTGTTTCTATATCTTCTATTAAATGATGAAATTTGCATTAAGGTATTTTTATTATTTAAAGAGTCCAATAAAGTCCTTGCCTTATAACTTAATAAAAGTTCGACAGGCGTGCAAGATTTTGATGTTGCTATGGTATTTCGATCAACTTACTAATTGCTGTTCTTTCTGTGGAGTGGTCAATCAAAAATATTTTCAAATGCCTTTTGACAGTTTGTACATTTCTTTCGGCGATGCCGAATAAGGTGGTGATTTTGTTATCTAAATCCCGTATCGCGTGCCGAAATTATAAAACAAATTCGAATTGAAGGGTGGACCGTTGTCTGAAACTATTTCCGTGCATAAACCAAACACTGCCAAAAATTCTTCTAGCTTATCAATTACCGCATAGACATTGGTTTTGTGCATGATATTTATGTGTACGTACTTGCTGTATGAATCAACAAGTAATAAAAAGGTATTTCTACCAAAAAAGAAATCAATTCATGTGGACGCTTACCGGCCAATGTGATATTTTCTCTTTAAAATAATAATGCAATTGCTGGCATGTCATGCATGATTTTACAAATTCCTCAATAGCAATATCAATTTGTGGCCACCAAACATACTGGCAAGACAATTTCATTTGCATTTGAAAAATCCCAAGACGCAAGACACTAGGAACAACTGTCCTATCCATATAAAAAATACTATCATTTTCTAAGCTAAACTTAGTAAAATTTTCCAAACCATTTGTATAACTTCCTAATATAATATCTTTCAACAAATTTTTCTTTCCTTCTTTTAGCCAGGATATTACTTTTCTAGGGAAGAGTATCTTAAGAAACAATGGGTGAATTTCATTGACGATTTAATTGATAGAATAGCCTCTACTATGGCTGCACTCTCAGTGGACCTTAAGCTAAAACTAGGAGCAAGGACTAGTGACGATCGGGGAAATTCAGTATTGATGGTTATGTTAGAAGAAGGGGGAATGGGTGTTGTTGGCACTTTAACAAATTTTCGTTAAGTACATCTTTACTGCCGATGTCGCGTAGTTTTTTCCAATGTTTTCGTCCTCCTAAAGACCCATTTAAACGACTGGAAAAGACTTGAGTCCTTACTTTCCTTATCTCTGTCACAACTTTATTACGAAGGACGCAGTAAGTACGTCGAAGGTCTTGCAATCGGTATCGCCTTCACATTTTAAAAGCTTGATCACGCTGCGTCATTAAGAAACGAATATTTGTAGTGAGCCACGATGGCTGATTTTGGCCTACGACTTTTGTCTTCATTGGAACAAAGTTGTAGTATAACCTCCTTATGTTTTCAATTTATTGTTCGGACGATGGCCTGTAGTATATGTATTCCCAATTTGTTGTTCTTGCATATTGCTATAAAGTTGAGATATTTTATTTTTTATATTTGGAGCAGAGAGTTGATCGTAAAGGGCGACTTTTTTTAATTTCGCTAACCCAAAATAGATTCGTGTTTACGGATCGTAGATTGAATATACTTAGCCCATCAGTGAGGTCATTCTGCCTTAATATGTTGTTGTTGAAGTCTCCGCACATTATTATATTGGGACACGTAAGTGATAAATCTTCTAACAATATCAATAAGGGTGAGAAATGTATGCTACTATTTGGCCTTTAAACAGCGCCAACGAGAAGTTTACCATACGGACCAACAATGTCAACAAACAAGTACTCTTTTCCACTATTGGCCTCCGAATTGCAGCTCCTTTTGCATTTAATATGTTCTCGAACGAATAAAGCCACACCCCACGACTTACCCTATCGCACGAAATGGTTTGTTATATCCTCCCATTGAACACATTTTATCGTTGATGTTTATGGACAACCATGTTTCGGAGACGCAAACAACATCTATCCCTGATTTTTTTTTAAATATATCCCGAAACTCATCTATCTTAGGTAATAAACATTGAGCGTAAATATGACATACCCTTAAATCTTATAAGTATTACTTATTTATTACAACATTGCAAGAAATTGCAGAATTCGGATACTTGATAGATATATATACCTGTTTTATCAAAATTACTGTCAAATTTTTTTTTGTAACTCTATTTAACGCTAAAGAAATTAAAAAAATTAAAAAGTGATTGTATTCCAGTAAAACTTTTAATTTTATTTTATTTATTTCAATGTGGGGTTCGCCGAACAAAAAAATATTAGTACTATTAAGTTGTTATAAATAAATATAATTTTTATTTCACAAATTAGTTTTAATCCCAAATATGTTTTATTTGTTAATAACGTTCTGAGTTTCAAATTAAATTTTGATTCCTTTAAATTTTTTAATTAATATCGTTTCTATATATATCATTCCTTCGGGGAAATAATTTTTATCATAATGTTTATTTTATTGAAATCATATATATTACACAATCTATTTAAAACCATAACAAAACAAATACTTTTATAAAAGAATACAAAAGAATAAAAATTTTTAATTTAAGCTGTAAACACCGCCAATTTTTTCTTATTATTACTATACAATTTTTTCTTATACATAAATTCTATCATAATCAATTTTTTTTTAATATCATTTCTATATAAAGGGTGATTTTTTAGCTGGTTTGGTTTTGGCAACACTGGTTTTGACAGCTGACGTGTGTTTAGTACCTTGTGTCACTGTCAAACAGCTTCAGTTTGGTTTGCAATTTAACCATGGATCGTCTTACAAATGAACAACGCTTGCAAATTATTGAATTTTACGATCAAAATTCGTGCTCGGTTCGAAATGTTCATCGCGCGCTGCTTCCATTTTATGATCGGCATTCTCGACCTTCTGAGCAGTCTATTCGGAAGATTGTGACTAAATTTCGCACCAAATTTACTTTGTTGGACATTAAACCACCAACACGTTTACGTACTGTGCGTATTGAAGAAAATATTGCGGCCGTATCAGCTAGTGTGACAGAAGACCGCGAAATGTCGATTCGGCGCCGTTCCCAGCAGTTAGGCCTTTGTTACAGCACTACGTGGAAAATTTTGCGGAAGGATTTGGGCGTAAAGCCGTTTAAGATACAGCTGGTGCAAGAACTAAAGCCAGCCGACCTACCACAACGCCGAATTTTTGGTGAATGGGCTCTTGGAAAGCTGGCCGAGGATCCGCTTTTTTATCGAAAAATTGTGTTCAGCGATGAGGCTCATTTTTGGTTGAATGGGTACGTAAATAAGCAAAATTGCCGCATTTGGAGTGAAGATCAGCCAGAAGCATTGCAACAGCTACCAATGCATCCCGAAAAAGCCACTGTTTGGTGCGGTTTATGGGCCGGCGGCATTATTGGGCCATATTTCTTCAAAGATGATGCGAATCGCAGCGTTACTGTCAATGGTGAACGCTACCGAGCGATGATAACAAACTTTTTTTTGCCCGAAATGGAAGTTCTTGACTTGCATGATATGTGGTTTCAACAAGACGGTGCCACATGCCACACAGCACGCGAAACAATGGCGCAATTGCGAGGCGAGTTTGGTGAACAGTTAATTTCACGTTTCGGGCCGGTCAATTGGCCGCCTAGATCGTGCGATTTGACACCATTAGATTATTTTTTGTGGGGGTATGCCAAGGCTGTGTAAAGGGACAAGCCCGCTTCGATTGACGCACTGGAAGCCAATATCCATGCATTTATTCGTGAGATACCGGCCGATATGTGTGAAAGAGTATGCCAAAATTGGACTCAGCGGATGGGCTACCTGAGACGCAGCCGCGGTCAACATTTGCATGAAATTATCTTTAAACATTAAATTGCAAGGTTCAAACTATCGATTCAAATAAATATTTCATTCATTTTTTCGAATTTTTTGTGTTTTTTTTTTAAAAAAAGTTCTAAACCTCTTAAAAAGCACCCTTTATATATCATTTCTTCGAGGAAATAATGTTCACATAATGTTTACTTTATTGAAATCATATGCCCTTAATTTTTGTATATAAAATGTTATATACCTTATCAATTATTATAACTATACAATTTTTTAATTACTAAATATATAAAATGTTTTATAACATTAAAAGCCAAATAAATATTGTAATATTAATATAAAATTAGCATTGTTATATTACTAAAAATAAGAAACTTAATATACATTATTACTATTAATTAGTATTAATATGAACCTCATCAATTATTATAATTATAAAATTTTTTTTATTACTATCATATATATATATATTGTACCATATTAAATTTTTTAAATAATATTATTTCTATATATATCATTTCTTTAAGGAAATAATGTTTATCATAATGTTTACTTCATTAAAATCATATATATTACAAAATCTATTTAAAACCATCACAAAACCAATATTTTTATAAGCGAATACAAATTTCTAATAATCAAATTAAAAAAAAAATTTGGAATACAAATTTTTAATATAACCTGAAAATATATAAAATGTTATATAACATTGAAAGCCAAATAATCATTGTAATATTACTTAAAATAAGAAACTTAATATATATTTTTACTATTAAATATTATTATTAATATGAACCTCATCAATTATTATTACTATACATTTTTTTAATTAATATCAATTCTATATATATATCATTGGAAATAATGTTCACATAATGTTTACTTTATTGAAATCATATGTATTGCAAAATCTATTTAAAACCATCACAAAACAAATATTTTTATAAGCGAATAAAAATTCCTAATAATCAAATTAAAAAAAACGATATTGAAATAAAACTTTTTAATATAGCTGTAAATACCACCAATTTTATCTTAAGTCAGAGCAGACGCAAATGCCCTTGATTTTTGTACATAAAATGTTATATAACATTAAAAGCAAAATAAGCATTGTAATATTACTAAAAATAAGAAACTTAATATACATTATTACTATTAATTATTATTAATATGAAACTCATCAATTATTATAACTATACAATTTTTTAATTTCTATCATATATATATATATATTGTACCATAATTTATTTCTATATATATATTATTTCTTCGAGGAAATAATGTTTATCACAATGTTTACTTTATTAAAATCAGATATATTACAAAATCTATTTAAAACCATCACAAAACAAATATTTTTATAAGCGAATAAAAATTCCTAATAATCAAATTAAAAAAACGATATTGAAATACAAATTTTTAATATAGCTGTAAATACCACCAATTTTATCTTAAGTTAAAGCAGACGCAAATGCCCTTGATTTTTGTACATAAAATGTTATATAACATTAAAAGCAAAATAAGCATTGTAATATTACTAAAAGTAAGAAACTTAATATACATTATTAACATTAATTATTACTTATTTGAACCTCATCAATTATTAATACCATACAATTTTTTAATTACTATCATATATATATATATTATTATCATATATATATATATATTGCACCATATTACATTTTTTTAATTAATATCAAATCTATGTTTACATTATTTCCTCACTTCTTCGAGGAAATAATGTTTATCATAATGTTTACTTTATTGAAATCATATAAATATATTACAAAATCTATTTAAAACCATTACAAAACAAATATTTTTATAAGCAAATAAAAATTTCTAATAATCAAATAAAAAAAATATTGAAATACAAATTTTTAATATAAGCTGTAAATACCACCAATTTTATCTTAAGTTAGAGCAGACGCAAATGCCCCTTGAGATTTTTGTATATAAAATGTTATATAGCATTAAAAGCAAAATAAGCTTTGTAATATTACGAAAAATAAGGAACTTAATATACATTATTTACATTAATTATTTTTAATTTGAACCTCATCAACTAATATTACTATACATTTTTTTAATTACTATCATAGTAATTTCGTCGAGGATATAATGATCACATAATGTTTACTTTATTAAAATCATATATATTACAAAATCTATTTAAAACCATCACAAAACAAATATTTTTATAAGCGAAAAAAAATTTCTAATAATCAAATTAAAAAAAAACATAAGGAAAGGCTACAGTCCGCTTGGGGCGAACAGTATGATACCCTATCCTTATCCCTATGTGCCCCAAAGAAAAAATTCATAAGGAAGATGATAGATAGCATTTTATTTCATTCTATGAAATTTATAGAAAAAAAAAATATTTATTTTGAAAAAAACGCCCCCAAAAAGTGGGCTTGGCCAAAAACTTTGTATGGGCGATATATTGGAAAAAATATTGGCTAAATATATTGTTAAACATTTTTTTTCGATTCCTTTGAAAATTTTCAAAGAAAACAGCATTTTAGTGAAAAACGCCCACAAAAAGTAGGCGTGGCAAAAAACTTTATATGACAAATTTATAAAGGTAGGCAGTACCTACATATCTTGTGAAGGTTTTACAACTTTATCTCTCTAACTTAAGCCTTAAAACGGTTTTTTCTAAATTGTGGGCGTGGCAGTGGGCGGATTTAAAAACTTTTAACACTTTACCATTTCGGGACCCTAGGGAGTATATGCTCCAAATTTCAGCCTCCTAGCATATCTTTAAAGGCCTCAAAAGTTGATACGGACGGACGGACGGACGGACGGACGGACATTGCTAAATAGTCTTAGGATTTGGTCCTGATCATAAATATATATACTTTTATGGGTCTACGACGAATATTAAGGGGTGTTACAAACTATGTGTCAAAATTAATATACCCTTAGGATAGGGTATAAATATTGAAATACAAATTTTTAATATAAGCTGTAAATACCATCAATTTTATGCTAATTAGAGCAGACGGAAATGCCCTAAATTTTTGTATATAAAATGTTATATAACATTAAAAACAAAATAAGCTTTGTAATATTACTAAAAATAAGAAACCTAATATGTATTATTACCATTAATTATTATTAATTTGAACCTCATCAACTATTATTACTATACATTTTTTTAATTACTATCATAGTAATTTCTTCGAGGATATAATGTTCACATAATGTTTACTTTATTAAAATCATATATATAATAAAATCTATTTAAAACCATCACAAAACAAATATTTTTATAAGCGAATAAAAATTCCTAATAATCAAATTAAAAAAAAGATTTTGAAATACAAATTTTTAATATAGCTGTAAATACCATCAATTTTATGCTAAGTTAGAGCAGACGGAAATGCCCTTAATTTTTGTATGTAAAATGTTATATAACATTAAAAGCAAAATAAGCATTGTAATAGTACTAAAAGTAAGAAACTTAATATGCATTATTAACATTAATTATTACTTATTTGAACCTCATCAATTATTATTACCATACAATTTTTTAATTACTAATATATATATATATATTATTATCATATATATATATATTGTACCATACTACATTTTTTTCATTAATATCAAATCTATATATACATTATTTCCTCACTTCTTCGAGGAAATAATGTTTATCATAATGTTTACTTTATTGAAATCATATATATATTACAAAATCTATTTAAAACCATCACAAAACAAATCAAATTAAAAACAAAAATATTGGAGTACAAATCTTTAATATAAGCTGTAAATACCACCAATTTTATTTTAAGTTAGTGCAGACGCAAATGCCCCTTGATTTTTGTATATAAAATGTTATATAACATTAAAAGCCAAATAAATATTGTAATATTACTGATAATATGAAACTTAATCTACAAGATTACTAATAATTATTATTAATATGAATCTTATCAATTATTATAACTATACAGTTTTTTAATTACTATCATATATATATATTGTACCATATTAAATTTTTTAAATAATATTATTTCTATATATATCATTTCTTCGAGGAAATAATGTTCACATAATGTTTACTTTATCTAAATCATATATATTAAAAAATCTATTTAAAACCATCACAAAACAAATATTTTTATAAGCGAATAATAATTTCTAATAATCAAATTAAAAAAAAATATTGAAATACAAACTTTTAATATAAGCTGTAAATACCACCAATTTTATTTTAAGTTAGAGCAGACGCAAATGCCCCTTGAGATTGTATATAAAATGTTATATAACATTAAAAACAAAATAAGCTTTGTAATATTACTAAAAATAAGAAACTTAATATACATTATTACCATTAATTATTATTAATTTGAACCTCATCAACTATTATTACTATACATTTTTTTAATTACTATCACAGTAATTTCTTCGAGGATATAATGTTCTCATAATGTTTACTTTATTAAAATCATGTATATTACAAAATCTATTTAAAACCATCACAAAACAAATATTTTTATAAGCGAATAAAAATTCCTAATAATCAAATTAAAAAAAAAGATTTTGAAATACACATTTTTAATATAGCTGTAAATACCATCAATTTTATGTTAAGTTAGAGCAGACGGAAATGCCCTTAATTTGTGTATATAAAATGTTATATAACATTAAAAGCAAAATAAGCATTGTAATATTACTAAAAGTAAGAAACTTAATGTACATTATTATCATTAATTATTACTTATTTGAACCTCATCAATTATTATTACCATACAATTTTTTAATTACTATCATATATATGTATATATTGTACCATATTACATTTTTTTTTAAATAATATCAAATCTATATATACATTATTTCCTCACTTCTTCGAGGAAATAATGTTTATCATAATGTTTACTTTATTGAAATCATATATATATTACAAAATCTATTTAAAACCATCACAAACCAAATATTGTTATAAGGGAATAAAAATTTCCAATAATCAAATTAAAAACAAAAATATTGGAATACAAATCTTTAAAATAAGCTGTAAATACCACCAATTTTATCTTAAGTTAGAGCAGACGCAAATGCCCTTGATTTTTGTATATAAAATGTTATATAACATTAAAAGCAAAATAAACATTGTAATAGTACTAATAATATGAGACTTAATCTACACGATTACTATGAATTATTATTAATATGAACCTTATTAATTATTATAACTTTACAATTTGTTTACCTCTCTCATTTAAATATATATGGTAACATGTTCAATTTTTTAATTAATATCATTTTTATATATATTATTCCCTTGAGGAAATAATGCTTATCATAATGTTTATATTATACAATCTTAAATCACAATGGAAAAATATATTTATAAACGTATTCGTTAAAATTTAAAAAAAATTAGAAATGTTAATACCGACAATTTTGCTTTAACTTGGTTAGAACGGAGTGCGGAAGTTTTTTGTTATAATTAAATGATTCTTAAAAAAATTTATTACTATAATTTTCTTTAATAAATATCATTTTAATAACACAAATTAATTTTAAATTTTTTTTTATATAAAATTTTTAATTACAATCATCACTATCACAAATACAAAATTATGTAACTAATAATAAAATAAAAAAAATTACATTTATTGTACAATATTTTCTAATGTTAATCAAAGCTTAAAAATTTACAAAAAAAAAAATTATTGCCTGGCATCCCAAATTTTGTTATTATTTCTCAATTTCTTATAATTAAAAGTACGATAAAAAGCTATCAGAAAATTTCTTATCAACGGTTTAAAATTTAGGTATCAATTCGCGAATTCTAATTTTTTTTAAAAATATTTAAGGATTGCCAAAATATCTTTAAAAAAAACATTACAAGTTGAAGAGTGATACTTTAATTTGGGACCGTCGATTGGTGCGGTGACATAAAGCCGTGCGACATAAGTCAAAATTTGCGCTAATATTTAAATATAATTTTCTAATAATATGGCTTCATGTCACGGCACTCCGTCGATTTAAGTACATTAAACCAAAATTACTTAATAACCCTGGTTAACACTGAATAATTTTTAAATTAATAAAAAAAAACTATTATCAATAAACCTAAAAAAGTTATTTGAATTGAAGCACTAAAATTAAATTTATTTTCTTAAAAAAAATTAGTTTTGTATAGGTTAAAAAATTTGACACACACTTATCAAATAATAAGACAAAATCAAAATTTGAATATTAATATTTTTATGTACTTTATATTTCAAAGATATTAAATTCAATTTTTCATTAAAAAATAATCAAATAAAATAAATAAAACTACTAAATTGCCAGAACGAATTTATTATTCAATCATCTCAATACCTTCAATGAACTTCTTCAGAATGCTCTCTCAACAAGCTTACAATCTGGACAGACCGTTGCGGGCTGTGGGTAAACCCACACAAAACCGAAGTTACCAGAAAAAACTTAACTGGAAATCTGATAAAGACAGACTTAGGAAAGCCACAGTTGCTCTTTTTGATATATCACCTAAAAAGAATTTGGCCACCCTGGTATTCTAAATCTATTTAAGACCCTTCCTAGAATAGAAATATATACTACTCCACACATCAGCCTCAGTTTGAAAGAATTCGCTAGTGTACTATTACATCCAGATCAATCTGGGACGAAAGTAATCTGGCATAAGATGAATCGATCCACATCTACACCGATCGATCAAAATATGATCAAGGGGTTTGTGGTGGCGTTTTTTCTGGTAGACTAAATTTAAGTCTCTCGTTTCGTCTTCGCAATCATTGCAGTGTGTTTCAGGTGGAAGTCATGTCGATTAAGAAAGGCTTATCTTAGCTGAAAATAATATCCAAAATCTTCCCAGCCAAGCAGTCTTAAAATCACTAGACTCAGTTTTTCTAAACTCTGTAATGGCCCTATAATGCCGATCCTCTCTTAAAGAGATGTCAAAGGATGTCAATATTCACCTCTGCATGGTGCCAGGCCATAGAGATATTCTAGGGAACAACAAGGCCGACGAACTCGCAAAGCACGGAACCACACCCCCTGATATATCACCTAATAAAAGTTCCTTAGGCATTCTAATTGCCACATGCAAACTAATGCTAATATTAGAAGCTATTGAGAAAACTAACCTTAGGTGGACAAGTGGCACAACTTGAATAGCGACAAAGCGGATTTGGCCTAAGCTAGATCTGAAACTCTCGAAGTGTTTGATTTCTCTAAAAAGACTGCACGTCAGAGATCATTAGGTGTCATCAATGGACACTGTCTTATAGACAAGCATGCAATTAGGCTTGGCATGTACTCAAATGACTTTTGTATAAGGTGCATGGACGAGAAGGAAGAGAAGACAATCCTACACCTTCTTTGCACTTGTCCTGCTCTCTCCCAGAAACGAAAGGTCAACCTAGGTGGCTTCTTTTGCTATATCCAGAGCACCAAATGGTTTTACGAGTAGATTAGTAAAAGTTTAGATCCACGCGGTACCACAACGGGACCTCTGTTTGGTCTAAGTGAATCGGCCACGTCAAACTAATCTAACGTTACCTAACGCAGCTCATAACCTTATCAAAATTAAGCAAGAAAGATCTATTTTCATACAAATTCTTGCGATATAGAATTTTTTTGCTTAACAAACATTCGATTTTCGGATATGTGTAGAGTTTATTTTTTGGGGCACTTCCAGACACAACTTTTCTGTCAGCGCAGGGAAATAGAGTATTAGTGCAGGATTGCAGATGTGCTTTAAACCAGTGACGTGCGGCACCAAAATTTCTAAAGTAGATATAATAACTGTTTCTATGTGAGTACTCTCCTGCCTTCTAAATCAAAAGCGCGCAATATTTGCAGTTAATGAATACGATGATAAAATCACTGTAAGCAATAAAGACAGAAACTCTGGATGTTTAAACCCTATCCTATTTAGCAATGTCCGTCCGTACGCCCGTCACCAATTTGTAGGATTTTAAATTTGTTATTTCTTAGTAAATAAAACCACGCGTCTCATTTTCTGTGTTCCTTATTTCGTAAAGCAACTTATAAGACTAAGTTATATAAAACTATACAATAGGTAAATAAGCCTAACGGAGTATATAAAACTGTTTCGCATTTCTGTATGGCTACAGTCGAAGTTAAGTAGACGTTTGTGTACAGAGAGTCAAAAGACTTTTCATACACAACAGTTTTCCCCTTTTTTCAAAAAAAAAAAAGTATGTAACCAAAATAAAAATGATACCAATTAGAAATAGCTATATGATAAGCCGAAAATTCATGTGCTATCATAATTTAATCTTTTAGGGTTTTTAATAACTCTTTTCGGTCGGTATTTCCAATAATTTTCACATTAAATTACGCTAGCTTCTTTTTCTCTTTCTTATCTCTCTCTTTATTTTCAGTTTTTTTTTACAAAATTCTTTATAGTTTTTTTTTAAAAAAATAATTGTTTCGTTCAAACTGTTTTTTTAAGTGATTTATATGTTTTGATTACACTATTATTAAGACAAATTTCATAAATAAATCTTCTATTTTTTTTAATGGTTTTACGTGGAATCCATTTTACATGTTTCCAAAAATGTTTTTATACATTATTAAGTCATTAGGTTTAAATTTACATGAATTATCAAAGCTTCCTTTTGGTCTTAAACTGTATTTATTTGACAAATTGTTTCTATATCTTCTATTAAATGATGAAATTTGCATTAAGGTATTTTTATTATTTAAAGAGTCCAATAAAGTCCTTGCCTTATAACTTAATAAAAGTTCGACAGGCGTGCAAGATTTTGATGTTGCTATGGTATTTCGATCAACTTAGTAATTGCTGTTCTTTCTGTGGAGTGGTCAATCAAAAATATTTTCAAATGCCTTTTGACAGTTTGTACATTTCTTTCGGCGATGCCGAATAAGGTGGTGATTTTGTTATCTAAATCCCGTATCGCGTGCCGAAATTATAAAACAAATTCGAATTGAAGGGTGGACCATTGTCTGAAACTATTTCCGTGCATAAACCAAACACTGCCAAAAATTCTTCTAGCTTATCAATTACCGCATAGACATTGGTTTTGTGCATGATATTTATGTGTACGTACTTGCTGTATGAATCAACAAGTAATAAAAAGGTATTTCTACCAAAAAAGAAATCAATTCATGTGGACGCTTACCGGCCAATGTGATATTTTCTCTTTAAAATAATAATGCAATTGCTGGCATGTCATGCATGATTTTACAAATTCCTCAATAGCAATATCAATTTGTGGCCACCAAACATACTGGCAAGACAATTTCATTTGAAAAATCCCAAGACGCAAGACACTAGGAACAACTGTCCTATCCATATAAAAAATACTATCATTTTCTAAGCTAAACTTAGTAAAATTTTCCAAACCATTTGTATAACTTCCTAATATAATATCTTTCAACAAATTTTTCTTTCCTTCTTTTAGCCAGGATATTACTTTTCTAGGGAAGAGTATCTTAAGAAACAATGGGTGAATTTCATTGACGATTTAATTGATAGAATAGCCTCTACTATGGCTGCACTCTCAGTGGACCTTAAGCTAAAACTAGGAGCAAGGACTAGTGACGATCGGGGAAATTCAGTATTGATGGTTATGTTAGAAGAAGGGGGAATGGGTGTTGTTGGCACTTTAACAAATTTTCGTTAAGTACATCTTTACTGCCGATGTCGCGTAGTTTTTTCCAATGTTTTCGTCCTCCTAAAGACCCATTTAAACGACTGGAAAAGACTTGAGTCTTTACTTTCCTTATCTCTGTCACAACTTTATTACGAAGGACGCAGTAAGTACGTCGAAGGTCTTGCAATCGGTATCGCCTTCACATTTTAAAAGCTTGATCACGCTGCGTCATTAAGAAACGAATATTTGTAGTGAGCCACGATGGCTGATTTTGGCCTACGACTTTTGTCTTCATTGGAACAAAGTTGTAGTATAACCTCCTTATGTTTTCAATTTATTGTTCGGACGATGGCCTGTAGTATATGTATTCCCAATTTGTTGTTCTTGCATATTGCTATAAAGTTGAGATATTTTATTTTTTATATTTGGAGCAGAGAGTTGATCGTAAAGGGCGACTTTTTTTAATTTCGCTAACCCAAAATAGATTCGTGTTTACGGATCGTAGATTGAATATACTTAGCCCATCAGTGAGGTCATTCTGCCTTAATATGTTGTTGTTGAAGTCTCCGCACATTATTATATTGGGACACGTAAGTGATAAATCTTCTAACAATATCAATAAGGGTGAGAAATGTATGCTACTATTTGGCCTTTAAACAGCGCCAACGAGAAGTTTACCATACGGACCAACAATGTCAACAAACAAGTACTCTATTCCACTATTGGCCTCCGAATTGCACCTCCTTTTGCATTTAATATGTTCTCGAACGAATAAAGCCACACCCCACGACTTACCCTATCGCACGAAATGGTTTGTTATATCCTCCCAATGAACACATTTTATCGTTGATGTTTATGGACAACCATGTTTCGGAGACGCAAACAACATCTATCCCTGATTTTTTTTAAATATATCCCGAAACTCATCTATCTTAGGTAATAAACATTGAGCGTAAATATGACATACCCTTAAATCTACTTTCTGTTTACTCAAAACCCTAACCATTGCATGTTCATAACTAAATGGAGTTTTGCAAAAAGAATAGTAGAACGAAATTCAGAAGGAAAAAAAAAACATAAAAACGAAAACGGGAATAAACAAAAGAAAAAAGCGAGCAAAACGTAATGAGAAAATAAAAATACAAATGAATGAAATGTAGGTATACAATGAATTATTAATAATACAATACAAATTTGAATACTATGAGCTAATTAAAAAAGAGAAAAAAACATAAGGAAAGGCTACAGTCTGCTTGGGGCGAACAGTATGATACCCTATCCTTATCCCTATGTACCCCAAAGAAAAAATTCATAAGGAAGATGATAGATTGCATATTATTTCATTCTATGAAATTTATAGAAAAAAAAGAGGGCGTGGCCAAAAACTTTTTATGGGCGATATATTAGAAAAAATATTGACTAAATATATTGTTAAACATTTTTTTTCGATTTCTATGAAAATTTTCAAAGAAAACAGCATTTTAGTGAAAAACGCCCACAAAAAGTAAGCGTGGCAAAAATCTTTATATGTCAAATTTATAAAAGTAGGCAGTACCTACATATCTTGTGAAGGTTTTACAACTTTATCTCTCTAACTTAAGCCTTAAAAGGGTTTTTTCTAAATTGTGGGCGTGGCAGTGGGCGGATTTAAAAACGTTTAACACTTTACCATTTCGGGAACCTAGGGAGTATATGCTCCAAATTTCAGCCTCCTAGCATAACTCCAAAGGCCTCAAAAGTTGATACGAGTTGTGTCAAAATTAATATACCCTTAGGATAGTGTATAAAAATCAATTGCTTAATTCAGCTTAATACATTCTTAATCATCTATTGGTCTGCCAATTTCTTCCAACGTCATCAAAGATTCCACAGGAACGCCATTGTGAATAATATTTAGTTTGACATAAACAACTCCACGTAGTGTGTACGCCGACGACAAAAGCTTTTTTCTTTTTAGGCTAAGATATTTGTTGTTTCGAGTTAAGCTCTCACGCATGTAGATTGAGGAACCGCCGTGGCTAGATCGATTGTTGTTGGACAACCCGATATTTTCCAGTGAGAGTTGTTTCTTGTTTATTTTTTTATATAGAGCAATCGATCTCAATAGTTAAATTTAATTAAAATAGAGGAGTTTAGTGTGTTATTCCTTGATCTGGTGTGGTAGATATTGCGAAGTATCGGTGGTTGTATGTTTATGCTGTGCTTATGAATTCAGGAAAGATACATGAGCCGAGTGGAAGCCAAGCGAAAGCATAAGGATATAATCTGCATATTTGTTTAATTATTATCAGGAGATACTGATAAATAATACAATGTAGCGAATTTTAGCGACTTTTCACACCGCACAAACTAGATATGCTATCCAAAAAAGTGTCAGATCATCGGGCAGATCCGACTTATTTACACTACATTTGATTGGTTGCACATCCCAATGTCTGTTGAGGATTTTTTGTACTGTTGCATTCTGTATTCAACTTATACCCAGTACAGTACATACAGCATTTCATAAGATCTTTGTAATTGAAGTCGTTAATTGTTACTGTCGTTCTTTGAAAATATTAATTTCGGTGTTATTTTTTTACACGGTATGTGCGATATATACATATGTACCTACATTAAGAATTAAAAAAAAAAAGTATAGTTAAAGCCAGTGACGCTATTATATAATATAACAAAGAGGAATCAATTAAAGGTGCTCAACAGCTGACCTAACTGTTATTTGCAAGACGTCATAAGCAAAATTGGAAAGCCACGACTATCGCAAACTGATTTAACAGCTAGAATTGCCGGGGCATCAGCTTCAAATTTTAATTTAGGAAGTGGTAGTAGCCAGGACCGATAAATCTATATTTGAGTTGGAAATTTATTTGTAATTCATTTTTTCTTTTTCCAAATAATTTATCTTGAATTTAGTTATTGTTTTTTTTTTTCATTTGTTTTAATAAATAATAATATACTTCAAATAAAAATACCTACTTTTTTTTATCAACTTTCTTTTCTTTCTTTCAGAGAAAGATCTATGAACATATCTAGCAGATTTTGTTTTCACTTAGCATCAACGCCATCAATAGATCCATCTTTTAAATGTTAAAGACATGTTGAGTCCTCCAGTTTTACATCAAACATTTTTAAATGTGATAAATGAAACATAAGGAAATATAAGAAAATGTTTACAACGCTTAAAAGTTGCTGGAGCGACTCTAAATGCATTACAGACAATCGGAATTGTGTCGGCAGTTGTTTAGATTTCACATATTGTCCAGTATCGGGTTTATCCTCCTTAGACCTATGCCAAAAGAACGCATTTGTTTGTTGATTTTATTCGATTTTCGGGCTTATATATGATATGATAAAAAACTAATATTAACAACATTTTTAAATAAGCATTTCGAATTTTGCATTTTTACCTGTATAGTTACTTTTTCGCTGGGAGGAAATTAAGTAACTATATGCAATGGCCGACTGAGATACAAGTAACGCATAGCACCAAGTGCCATCTAAAAATTATTGTAGCAATATGAATCCCAACACTTGGTGTTAAAATACATAAAGGTACACATATGTATTACCTACGCTCTGAAGTGGTAATACTTTGACTAATTTGAGTATTTTCAATATAAGAGTAATTTTCAAGGACTGAAAGAGCAGAGAAGGGTTTTATCGGAAAAAGAAAGAGAGCTCTGAAATAGCAACAACAACTTTGTTTTCTTGTTAAATGAAAATCATTCCTTTTTTTATTTGATTTCATACTCAAGATTTTTCTAATTTATTATTGGATAGACAGTGTCTCTATGACGAACCGTAATAACTCAAAACATGAATTTTGGTGCTTATGACTTTTTTTGCTTAACACTGGCGTATGGCGAAACGATTGCACCTTGGTTTTGCAGAATTTCGATTTATTATTGGATTATTTTTGATGCCAATAAATATTATTAGTTCCCCTTCACATAGGTACATCGACCATTGACAGAAGCAGTAGGTACTGGGCTACCAAAAAAAACTCCAATCAAAATTGGAATCCCATCAAACAGGCCAGAGAAAACAGGTCAATTGAACGAGAACAAATGGGTTGTCGACGATCTGAACCTGCTCGGTCCAGACAATAAAGTCTACAGACTGTACGGAACTGTGTTGGTAAAACAATATTTAGTTAGGTAGAAGATTCCCATAAAAAAATCGGCAAACGTATCAAGTACATTTCCAAAGAACTCAAATCGTCAAATAAAACTCTATGGAATTGCTTCAGCAGCAATATGTACTAAATCGCTGTAGCTGTAAGTAGCGCAAATAGAGCATGTGCGTTTTAAAACCTACCACAAATTTTCGAGAAATATTTCTGTTCAAAATTGCCCACAGACGTCATGCGCGACATACATATATCTTTAGCCCTGTAAATCAATATAATCACTCAAAGCCCACATCCGTGACCTTTTTGATAAAAAAAAAATCGCCTGTAATGAATTCGAATTTCATTAAAACAGCAATAGTAAGTATGTATGTATGTTCAACGGCGATCGTAAAAGTCATTAGTTTCTGAAAACTTTGTTTAATGGATAAAAAGCCAACACATTATATATTTTGTAGATCATAATGTACATGCCCTTTTTTAATTTGAATAAAAACTTTGTGTTATACTCAACAATATGATTATTTCTGGTCTTTAGAGCGAAACAGTTTCGTGTTATAAGCGGCACATAGACGGTCGTAAAATTTCTTCTTCTCATCATCGAATGCGACATTCGTCGCGTCATAATGGCGCATTTCGATGGAATTCTGTTGTTGTTAATTTGACCTACTTTA
This sequence comes from Ferdinandea cuprea, assembly GCA_963576555.1. Classification (NCBI taxonomy): domain Eukaryota; kingdom Metazoa; phylum Arthropoda; class Insecta; order Diptera; family Syrphidae; genus Ferdinandea; species Ferdinandea cuprea. The sequence continues at coordinate 28,593,215 of OY754962.1, forward strand.
TAACACACCGACGAACAGGAAGAGGGGCTGTGTCTTCATTTTTGGTTTCAATGGCAGGTTGCAATGTTTTTGTTCTTTGTTTTCCTTCGCTCACAGTATTTGGTGCGATAATTATTTCAAGAGCCCCTAGTACTAAGTATTCCTAATCTGAATATGTGTAAACTGAAACGCTCTTCTCCCTCATTTCTTCACGCTTCTTCAATGCGATATTCTTTCAAATATTGGGACAGTGCCCTACATAGCAAAATGCACTCCGAATCCAGTTCACCACTAAAGGGGTCCTATATGAAGCAACGATTACCCTTCGTCACGAAATTTAGTACCATAAATCATTACATAGCCACAGACTCAAATGCCGCGAGTCGCTAAAGAGTTTTACGATCGCTGTTATTTATGAGCCCAAAAAAGGCGACAATAAGGCATAGGCTTACGTCACACTTCATCGTGAATATAGTACGTTCTTGTATTCTAATTTAACAGGCAATGTATTCTCCGCATCTGTTGCTGAGACGTGACATAAAGACTTGTATTTATGTATGTATGTATATGACAATTGCACCAGGAACTATTAAAATCCAGGGAATTGACTTACAAAGCAATACATAATTATTCTTTTCCAATTTATATATAATGTTGTTCCAAAGCTTTAGCTTTTGTCAGCTTACTACGTGTTGATTAGACGTGTTGATCTCTACCAGACTGTGGGGTCTGGTAGAGATATATTTCACTTCCTGGCGATACTGCCTCGTCGCACCACGGTGTTATCGTTATAAAACTATACAAGATTTAGTGACAAGTCGCGATAACCATAAGCCATAAATTTCCCATGATGCAGGCAAATAGATAGGAAAAGGATTTTCTTATTGCGGAGTAATCATTATGCACCTAGCTATCTATGCCCGTGGTGCAATTGAAAATCCTACATCTTCAATCAGCAATCGCTGCTCCGGAACTGCTCATTACCATCCGCCCTTACGTCAGCGTTTTTTAGACCTACAATTTTGATATAGGAAGCTGAAATTTTAAAATTGTCTATTGGTTTGCTGGTTCGCTGAAAAGCCAATATCTAATGCCCTATAATTTTGTAATATATACAAAGTAACGTTTTATTGGCTCATAGCTTAAAAGCTTTTACATTTTATTTGTTTTAACAATCAAATACAATGACAAGTATTTAAAACCATCTCATTGATTAAAGGTTAAATGTTAAATATTTTCCTTCAGCAAAGATTATTAAAATATTTAAAGGAGAAAGATACTTAAAATAAATAAATATTTGCTATAAACGGAATTTACAGGACCTACAGCCTAACTTCTCCAACCATTGTGTTTGCGAAGAGTTATTTTTTGACACGAATTTTGATACATTTTAATGACGACTCCGAACAGCAATTTTTATTTTTGAGGAGCTTCTCATGATAGTTCTTACCTTTAGATGTTTGTCAGGCTTTCGCAAGAGGCGGGGACAGCGAATAAAAACTTTAAGATCGTACGGCACTGGTACGGTACCAGTGGTAACCCCTCGCTTAGTAGCCTAACGCTCTTTACACCTAAGCAACTGCACCCACCCAGATAGATACTTCCTGCATTCAAAATGTTTACTCCACTTATACTTTCTCTTCGTTTTAGTTAACCTAACGTTTAATCCAACACCAATCTCTTAGAGAAATGGAAATGGATAGCGTACCGTGCAGGCTGAGAGCTCCCACGACCAGTGTTATTGCTTTTGGCAATTGTCGAAAATTCGCAAGGTAAGCGTTGGTATGCTGGTTTTTACCGGGTAAGTTTTATATATATTTTTTAAAAGAATCTGATCGAAGCGTTGATAATGATCAGTAAAAGAAATAAAATCATTTCCAGAAGTAACAGAAGAAATGATGTCGTTAGTATGTTTCTCTCCATAAGAATCAGTTGTCTTAGCCCTCAACCCGTGTACTGGGCACTGAGTGCAAATTTTAACATGCATATTGGTCTATTACAAGAAAGAAAGATATGATTTTTTAGGGCATACAATCCTCAAGTTGAAGTAGATAGATATAATTTGGATTAAAATAAATAAAATAGTTTATCTTTGAGCTTTGAATGGAAATTCCCTCTATACTTACTTTGGAGAGCACTTAGTGTCCACGTACACGATAACTTATAATTTTACAGTACACGGGTCGAGGGTTAAAGATTAGATATATATATTTTTTATTCACATGTCGATGGTTTCTTCTGTACATTTGATTTTAGTGATTTTTGGCAAAATTGCTTAAGAATGGCATATTGTTTGTACTAAGTCCTCCAAAAATGTGATTCGGAGGTACGACAGAAGCTTAGCTTTAAACTTTAAATACAACAAAGACTTCGAAAATCGCGTCCCCAGCTCTGCATCCCTCATTCCAGTAGTAAATAATTCTATACAAATTTGTAGTCTGGTGAACTACCTAAGACTCCGCGATATGTGTTTGAATGTGTGTTACTTCCCGAACTACTTCCCTTGCAACTCTTGGCAGTCTGTTTCAGCCGACACACTTTGATATCTTAAGAAATTGGGTGCCCGTACGGTTATTTGTATAAATTCAACCTTAAAGTAGATGCAAAGGGATTTTCGTCACTCTTCAATCCTTATTGCTTTCAAAAACCTTCCAAGAAGCATTGACTTGTACCTCAATTTAACATAAACTTACAAGTCGCGATTCTTACTATAGCACTCTTGGAATAAGGTGAGTACCATGTCTACCGATAATACAGATTTAGACCAAGTGAAATTCAAACGCTTTAAGTAAGTGATTTCCCTAAATAGATTGCACATTGGTGCACCGACAGTTGTATACTCTTCTGTAGAAGTTGTTTTTGCAAATGCTTAATCTTATAAAAAAAATTTCCTTTACGGAACTATTCCCAATCTTGATCGATCTTAAAGATCTATCAAATATTGATATAAAAAGTACTTCTAGCTAGTACATAAATTAGTACATTTAACAAGTAGGATGTAAGCCCTCCTAACCTAACCTAACTTAACCTTATACATATAAATGAACATAAATTATTCAAATCTGTCCTATCTTCACTTATACATTACTTTTGTAGTTAATATTGATTGACCTTTAAACGTCTTTAAAAGAGTGTCATTTTGTCTATTGTCCAAATTGGTCACAAAAGTAGCTTCTTCTTATTCTCATTCCAAATAGTTATAAGTGTTTTTTTTTTCTTTTTTGGAACCCACATATTTATTTTTCATTCCAAAAAACAATCCAGATACATACCTCTGTGTGAAATTTTGAATTTGAGCTTTTTTGGTCAAATATGTTATTTTATGTCAATTGACATACATTTTTACCTTACGTTTCACATGTACTCAGCTTCCTCAGGGGTTTTTATTTATTGAGTATTACGGTTCCTATTTCATTTTATATTAACAATATTTAACAATTAACATTAAAACAAAGCATTTAGAAACACACCTTTATTCTATACTGAACTTTGAAATGAATCCTCATACTTCATATATCTCTATGTTTATTTTCCAATCAGAACTACCTCAGCAGTCATCCAAGATCTACCACTTTATTCTTAAATCATAGTAAGCGTTCCACAAAAATAAAATGGAAATAGCAACTTATGCTTAACAGTCTTAACTCCGTCTGGTAATATTCCCTCAAATCGAATTAAAGCAATTTAACGTAACTTTATTCGATTTGGCCCAAGAGGACTTCCATGGGATGATCAATGCATCCTTTCTCCTTACTGTCAAAGTATCAAACCTCTTCAAATTATAAACCTCTCTCAACGAATACTCAATAGTGATATAATTTTGTAAAATGGATTAAATTTATACAATTAAATTGCAATTTCAATGCCCTAGATATAAGTCTAATAAAGTATAATTATCATTCTACAAGATGACATATGTATTTACATGTGAATTTAGATTTTGTGAGTGGATATAATTTTGGAAGATAGCTCGCGAGTTTAATGCAAACTACAATCACTAAAATAAAAAAAATAAAAAAATACATGTCAGTTAAAGTTAGTTAGTTAGATTTCATAGATCTTCGTGATGCAAATCTTGCAATCTTATATACGCTTACCAAACAAAACACGGAGCTCAGGTCTTAACATATGTCTGGTTTCTATTTTCGATCAGAGCAGTCTACATAGCGTAAATGAACAAAATTCTAAAATAATACCCACTTGGAAGACCTTATTATACCAATATCTAGGACATTGAAACTACAACTTAATAGTATAAATTTTATCCCGATCGGACAAATGATTCAGAAATGACATGGGTTTGAACGTGCTTTTTTTGCATTTTCCATTTTACATCGGCAATAAATGCAAGCAAATGTACATTAATACCTTGTTACAGAACTACTCGTTGTTTTGATAAACAAACGAGTCTCGAAGGGTATGTGCAGATGAAACGTTTAAGTTATGCCTGGTGTAGAGTTTACACAGTCGATTCCAGAAAGCCGGGTTTTCCAGAAACGGAAACCACTATGGGAAATTTAACGGCCTGTAGGCATTCAAGAAAAGTTTAAAAAGCAAAAAGAACTCTCACCAGGCAGAACGTCACTGCCGCCCAAAGTAGCAAACATTTTTTTTGAATTTAAATAAAATTGTTTTTTTCTGTTAAATAAATGTGCAAATTCAAATAAGTATAAAATAAAAATTGGATGCAGTATAAAAGAGAAGCAAAATAAATTGAAAACAATTTATACAGGCAACGACCTATCGATTTCTTCCATTTTAATAGGCAGTGCTTAAAAAGTGCTGCCTTCAAAATTTGTCCGGAGGTGGAAAAGTTCTGTGGAAATTTAGAAGAATTTAAATAAAAATTGTTTAAAAGGCAATCCGCCATTGCGCCGAACCATCAATTTTAAATTCCACAGAACAAATCATAAGTCCGGATTAGCCAAGGGCGATAAGGTGCTGGCAGATAGAGGAAAGTGCGGAGCATCGTGGGTTCAAAACTCAACGAAAGAACCAGAAAGCATTCTTTTTTTTTATTTTTATTTGGAGCAACAATTTTTTTTTGTACTTATTTAATTATTGGCAACGACAGGTAATAGGTATATATATATGTATATTTTCAATTTGAAAGGTAAGGGATCGCTTTTATATTTCCATATGTATTTATAACTAATTTGAATATTTTTGCGCGTTTGTTAAGGTACAGGGTTCCAGCAGCAGGCGATACAGTGGCCATTGGATCGACGGTTGCAGAGCACCCCCCAAAGGTACCAAGTAGAGAAAACCCGGTAAGTCAAGAAAAGTGACTTTTCTCTTTGGTTATATATACATATAGAAATATAAAAAGTGAACAAAAGAAGTCCCGATATCTGTTATATGCCCGTGCATATGCAGTAGCCGTTAGAGTTTGCGGAAGTAAATATATATATATACCTCAATTGCCGTTTTCCTTTATTTCATAGTTGCATTAGTCATAAATTTTTTTTGTTTAACGTTAAATCTCGTTTGCTTAATTTATGAGTTTATGTCGTTCCAATAATTTTTTTATATTCGAGTCATTTAATTTTAATGAATAAATTCGAATAATTAAGTTTATAAGAGCAATAAAATGGGCGTTTAATTTAAATAAGGGCTATATGGGATGAGGACGGTTGGATAGGGAAGGATGGCAGAGGCAAACAAAAGTAGGAAGTGAAAGGTGGCGGCAAAGGGGCTGTCGTAATAGCGAGTGAGACAGCCAAGGTAGGGTGGGTTATGAATTAAACTCGCAGCGTCAATACCACCTAGACGCAAGACTGGCATGATATATTTTTGTAGTGTATGGAAAAGGGTCAAGGTCCCACGCCCACCGACGAGCTAAGGATGGCGACAAGCATGCCAGCGCCGACCCGAAGCAAGCAAAACCTTACACAACAACCTGTGTAATTTCTGAACCACTTATCCGATATGGATTAAATTTATACTGTTAGGTTGCAATTCGATTGCTCTACATGACGGCGTATTAAGATTTTGTGAGTGGGTATTATTTTGGAAGTTGGCTCGCGGGGTTAATGCAGACTACTAAGACTGAAAATCAAAAAAACAAGAATAAAAATTTCATTTAAAGTGTGCTAAGATTTCATAGATATTGGTTATGTCAAATCGTTTTGATGAATTTCCTTAGAGGCGATGGAATGCTTTTGTGCAATCTTATATACGCTTACAGGAAAAAGTACGGAGATCAGCTCTTAACATATGCCTGGTGTATATTTTCGATCAGAGCACTCTATATTTAACATAGGAACGAAATTCTAAAATAATACCCACTTGGATAAATTTAGAAGACGTATATGTAGGACATTGAAATTATGACTTAATAGTATAAATTTTATCCCGATCGGATAAGTGGTTCAGAAATGACATGGGTTTGAATGTGCTCTTTTTGCATTTTCCATTATACTTCCGCAATAAATGCGAGCAAATGTACATGTATACCTCTGTCATTTCTGAACCAATTATCCGATATGGATTAAATTTATACTGGTAAGTTGCAATTTGATTGCTCTACATGACGGCATATTAAGATTTTGTGAATGGGTATTATTTTGGAAGTTAGCTCGCGGGTTTAATGCAGACTACTAAGACTGAAAATAAAAAAAAAACAACAAAAAATATGTCAGTTAAAGTGTCCTTAGATTTCATAGATATTGGTGATGTCAAGTCGTTTCGATGAATTTCTTTAGAGGCGATGGAATGCTTTTGTGCAATCTTATATACGCTTACAGGAAAAAACACGAAGATCGGGTCTTGATATATGCCTGGTTTTTATTTTCGATCAAAGCAGTTTATATAGAACATATGAACGAAATTCTAAAATAATACCCAGTTGGAAAAATTTATTAGAATTGTATCTAGGACATTGAAACTATGACTTAATAGTATAAATTTTATCCCGATCGGATAAGTGGTTCAGAAATGACATGGGTTTAAATGTGCTCTTTTTGCATTTTCCATTATACTTCGGCAATAAATGCGAGCAAATGTACATGTATACCTGTGTCATTTCTGAATCAATTATCCGATATGGATTCAATTTATACTGTTAAGTTGAAGTTGCAATTTGATTCTTCTACATGACGGATTATTAAGATTTTGTGAATGGGTATTATTTTGGAAGTTAGCTCGCGGGTGTAATGCAGACACTAAGATTGAAAATCAAAAAAACAACAAAATATGTCAGTTAAAGTGTCCTTAGATTTCATAGATATTGGTGATGCCCAATCGTTTTGATGAATTTTCTTAGCGGCGTTGAGCGTTATTTTTTGCACCAAAATAGCACTGCTAGGCTTATATTAGATCTTCTGTTCCGAGGAATTTTAATTATTAAAAAATAATTATTATCGAAAAAATCTTAGCCTTGGATTTTGGGAATTCATGCGTCCTTGAAGAGTATAGTTTTTCCATGACAATTTAATTAAAAAAAACCATGTTAATTTGTTTTTGAATGATATGTTTTCATTTTTAGTGAAAACTAATTTACATTTTTATTTGAATAAAGTTTTGAATGTATATTTGCTACCCACGTTAGCGCTCTTAAAAATGACTTGTTATTTGGTTAAATTGATTTATTTATAAAAAAAAACTAAATACCGAGTTTAAACAATTTTAATTAGCTGTTTTGGCTGCCTGATATCCAGAGGATATAAGTCTGAATTCATACATTAGTTATTTATTGGTAGCCGTAAATTATAACAATGTTGTGTTTCTATTCAAACGTCTATGTCCATAATTATGGTATATATTTACCTTTCTTATAAAATAAACTTATAAAATGAATACAAGTTTTTATATACAAATTATTATTTGGCGAAGGAAAAGCTACTGTAAAACCTGCATTTAAAATTTCAAAATTCGATCAGAAACTATCATATTTAATACTACAGGGTCCGCCATCTAACGTTTTTTTTAACTAGTGCTTATTTCGCGAATGGTAACACTTAGCTCATATCTGATTTGACAGATAATTAGTTTTATCCTTTCGCTGAACGAATATGGTTGTGTATACGCTTGAACTACGCTGGGAAATATTGCGACATAGAGAAGATGCCGATTTTGCCAAAAAAATCATCTTTTCATATTTCATCTTGGCGGGTATGTAAACATGCAAAATGGTCGCATTTGGGGCACAGAAAACCCGCACGCATACACTGAAAAGCCGATATACCCAAAACGAGTCACTGTTTGGTGCGGATTTTGGTCCAGAGGCATAATTGGGCCATTTTTCTCCGAAAATGAGCAAGGAGTGGCCGTTACGGTCAATGGCGATCGTTATGTTGAACGAATTTTTGTTCACATCTATAGAAATAGTCTTTTGGTATGTTTAAGGTGGATTGCAGTTTAATTTAGGTTGTTAAACTAAAAACATCAGAGGAATAAACACATGTGGCACCTGCAAATATTGCAGAGTGACAGTTTATTGAGTGTGGAAAATCAAATGGCTCCTAAGGCAGATCCTTTGGGCTACACCTGCACGGTGTAGCCCACTGGAGTAACTTAAATTTAAACAACATTGAAATGTTATACTGTCTTCGAAGGAGTCAACATTTTTTATGAAATGCACAGGGAAGTTAAGTTGTGTAAGTTTGTATACCAATCAGTTATGCCAGACTGAATCGCAAGCTTTTTCGACATCCAATAGTACCATACAGTACGGGTACTTTGGCCTTCTTTGAACTTCATTAATGTGTTGCTTTATTCGTTAAACTTGATGTATTCGTGTTGTGATAGGATTGTTACCAAAACTGTTCTGCAGGAAATATATTGTTATCCTCATTGTGTCTTAAAAGTTTGGTAAAATTTTACAAGACTTCACCATCTGTGAAATCGCTCAATTTTTGTATTTCAGTTACTTTTTATGCAGCAGCTGTCACGAGAAAAAATTTTCTGGCACAAAAAGTGCACGACTGGATCATCATTTTGTGCTGGTGTTAGAAAATACATACATAAAGCAAATAAATTGTGCATAGATAACACAAACAAAAAAGATAAAAAAATTATCTAAGACACCAGAGTATGATTACCCAAATACATTTTCAGTTTAAATTTACTGACAGATGCGGACGGTCGAAGTAATTGTACAAAGACTGAGTAACGTAGGGGTCGTCAAATTTTTTATATAGCCTAGCATGGAGTTTGATTTATAAAAAATAAAATTATTATGACCAATAAAGTTAAACTTGGAGTCAAAGAAAACTCGGAGAACTTTGAAACTATCAACATTACAAAGCATATGATCGGATAAAGAATAATGAAAAATGGAGGGAATACGTTTTCTTGAAAATGTCATATGTTGACATTTAGATGGGTTCTAAATTATACCACTATTACCACACCAAGTCGCAAAACTATTAATATCCGCTGGAGAAGATTTCCGTTATCCTGATTGTTAACAGATATATACATTTTCATATCATCAGCGTATTTTAAAATATTGCTGGTTTTTATACATGCTTTAATATCATTAATAGCGAGATTGACCAAACTATGGCCTCCCTAAGGAACTCCAGACTGAGCAGTAAACAATTCAGAAAATGAATCTCTAATTTCGAAACGATAATCCCTATCCATAAGGTATGAATTGAGTTTAAATCTGACTAGCTCATGGGACAGTTGTTCGAAAGCTTAAGAGGAGTCGGTGTATATGCAATCGAAAATTTCGATTCGTGATATCACGTGCCAGCTCACTAAGGCACTTCTCCTGTTTCCGGACGGCGGCGGACGTATTCTACGGATGGATCAACGGCGGCGTCGACAGTTCCAGTTAGGTGGAACAAGTGATCTCCTCTGCTTCGACTTATTTGAAGCCCAGGTCTATAGGGATATCCAACACTAAGCAAGGGTGTTGGAAAAGAGTTGGTGGCGGATGATCCCTTGATGGGTCAACGGCAGCACTCACATCCCCGAAGTGGTTTACTGGCACCGGCATTACCGGCCTACTGTCCTAGGGTCAAGAACAGGGCCTGGCCCTCCAGTTTAGGGGTTGTGCCGTCGGGGTAACTTCCCGACCACGTCAAAAACATTTAGTTATGGGAGAGACTATGGCAGCTTCGGATATAAACGAACCTTAAATGCAAAATAGACCCGGAACGTTAACGGACATGCGAGTGTGTACCTGGAATGTGCGGACACTCTACACTCCAGGTGCTACTCAAAAACTTGAGTCTGTCCTCTCGCGGTACAAGGCCGACATTACCGCGATCCAGGAGATACGATGGATAGGATCAGGAACTATGAAAAGACAAAATTGCGACATATATGACAGTTGTAACAAAAGATTGCACATGTTAGGATGCGGATTCGTCGTGGGAAATCTGGAGTCGCCAGAGCCTACAAAGTTTCTGAGTGAGAAACTCCCCACAGTGCATTCACCTACCACAGACGCCAACAACCAGTGGTCTTAGTATCATGACATCATCATGTAGCCGAAACCACGCAAGGATACCAGAAAAAGCCCGTGGTATGATGATGTATGCGTATACCGGGAAAAGGTGACAGAAGATGCACACATTAGAACGCTGCAGAGGAAAACAAGGGCATCAAGGGATGAGTACCGAGCCAGGAGACGGGAGGAGAAGAAGATCCTGCGTAGAAACAAAAGAGAGCACGCAGTCTCCCAGCTCAAGAAGATCGAAGAGTCTCGCGACCGAATCAACATCCGGAAGTTCTATAAGAAAGCCAAGTAACTGGCTGCTGGCTTTAAGATGTGGGGGACAGCCTGCAATAACATTGTCTGTGAAAGGTATATAAAATATTTATTTTTCCCGAAGCATCACAGTTTACGGACGCATCCGACCGGAAGCAATGCCAATTTTAACGAAACTGAAAACCAAGTTTCAAGAAAAAAAAATATTTATATTTAACGAAAAGAGTACTTCCGAACCATGCGACCCAGCTTGACTCTCTCTTTTCCAATTTTGGCAGCCGCAGGTGCAGGAGTAAAATTATTAGGCTCCTTTCGAGTCCAAGTGTAAAAAGTGACTTTTGTTTTGTTTAAGTAGTGTTTAAGTGCAGCACTTAAATTTAAAATCAAAATACTAAAATACAAAAAAACAAAATAGGAACAAGCGTGGATTTAACGCCGCCGCAATCTTACCCTTAAACACAACTTAAAACGCAGACCACCACGACCTTTTCGCCATACTTATAGTCACACCACCATCATTTTGGTGACCTGACATACCGTATACCAACTTCATTCTCGCTAGAAGCGTCCACGGCAGCCTGCGTCAAATTAAAATATATAAGCGCTTTACAAACACCGGAGATTTTTTTTGTAAGAAAAACTCACTCATAAGTGAATCACCCCCCTGTAAGATCAAGGTCAACGGTGAGTTTTTTTTTCTTCTCTTCTTCAATTAAACATTTGAGCGAACTATCAACTTTGATAGGCAGTTATCATGTTAGTTGGTTACAATATATGTCAATAATGCCAAATCCTAAGAGTATGTTATGAAAAGTGTTATTATAAAATTTATGGCATAACCGACTGGTGGTGTAATGTAAGAAAGGTAGTTTACTTATCGGCGCAAATTTTTATGATTGTTTCCAGAGAAACACAATTTATAATTATTCTTAGCACAAACATTTTATAACATCGGGCTATGCTATTTAAATAAAACGATACATATAAGAGCTTTAAATTTGTATAACATTAAATTGCTTAATATCAATATAGGGTTAAAATAAGGTACATAGAAGTAATGAAGAAAATATTAATAAGGGAAAGTTAACAAACATAATAGATACATATAATTATCTGATATATTTATATTTAATGAACATTTTCGCACCTTTGATATATGATACGTGGTATAAGTACTATACCAGGTATTTGTTTATATATGTATCTATTTTTTTTTCTTTTTTTGATTTAGTTTTAAGATATATTTGTTAAATAAAATATTAAAATGTTTAATACATGAGATATGAAAATCTTTCTTTCATATGTTCAAAGCCACATATTCATATAAAATGATGGCATAATTTTAATAGTACGTGGGTGGAGAAGCGGTTCAGTTGAAATGTTTAAGGTGACGACACTGTGAGCTTTTAATGAGCTCACTTTTGCATTAGGGGCCATTAGTAAAATACAGAGTGGAACAATGGCCAAGGATTCATTATATCACTTCATGGATAGTGGACAGTGGGTGGATCACACTCATGAAGCCAAACAACACCTTAGGTATTCCCAAATTTTTGTTGGCTTGTTTTTCGAATTCGTTGTTAATGGACAGTGTAGCCAGTTAATTTTTTTTAGGACATGTTAATTAAGTACGGTGGTTCAGCGGTTGGTACAAGAACCCCCCATTACGGCGAGCTAGTCCGTGCAATAAGCAAGCATGTCCGCGTACCAACCGACTGAACAAACCGCAAGCTCCTCAGAGATATCTCGAAAGTCCTGTTAGTTCGAAGTACCTTCGGGGTTAACATCGCCTTCCACTTATGTATGTGATTATTTTTTTAAATTTTCAAAATTTTTTTTCTTTGGATTGCTTGAGGGAGTTAGCTTCCGTTACACGGGTGGCGCCCAACGTGGGGCAACGACAACGATAGCAACGATGAAAAAAAAAAAAAAAAAAAATGGACATCCATAGTGATCTTGAGTACAACGTTTATAATTTTTTTTTGATGACCATATTTTCACGCTTTTAATTATAGCGGTCTTTAGTAGAAGCATCGAATAAACACTAATCGTTTTATAATATTTAAGGGTATACTTTATGATCTGGTTCGTAAGGCGACCGGGACTTATCGGTTCTTAGAAATCACAGTGCGTCAGTAGCGTTTGAGATACCACTTTGTAATTTAATATACTCCCGTAACAGCTTTTATACGTTCATTATATGTTGTTGCCTTGCAATAAAATCTCTGACAACATTTAGTAACTTGCTATTCAGTATGAAATTTGTAAAATGTAATACTTTTAAAAGTACTCAACATTTTTAAGAATGAAATCATTCGAAGAGCAGCATTAACTTTTGAAATGGTTACTTAGTTTAAAGTTTCTTTCGACATTAATTTCGATAAAATTTTCCATGTCCGAGAGGAAACTTTTCGGTTTAAATCTCCTCTGCCGTTGCGAGTAAGATTTTTTTTTATTATTATTGAAAGATAAATCGAAATAAAGCTTAGTAAAATAAAATAATTTTAAAAAAATCAACGCAACGAAAACAGAACTTCAAAATATAACGTCACTACTAACAATCAACTTTTAACTTTTCCACCAAATTTTTGATAAAATTTTTTTGAAATCTTATACACATATGTACATATATATGAAATTTTATAAACATATACACATTCTAGTTTTCATTTTTTTATTTTGAGGTTGAGTACATAGGACATTCTTTAATATTTATAAAAGTTTTCTAAAATTACCTTTGAAAAAAAAAAAAAATAATAATATTAATATGCCTCCGAGATTTCCTAGTAGGAGTAATCGCTCTCAAAACACGCAAATAAATCGTTCAACGCGTAGAAACATCCGCGATGAAACAATAAATTCACAAAATGACACTCCAAATGTGCAATCCCGCGAAGACGAGCAAAACAATGAAAGTCATGTATCGGTGGCGAATACGCAACCTTTTTCGAATGTTCTTTCTAGTAGCGCTAATCCTAGAACCCGAAACCCTGCGGACGAATCTATTCGAATCTCAAGTATTCCGGGTTCAAGTCGATCGGTTTTAGCAGATCGCAGCCTAACTCAGTACATTCAAGAAGTGGTTACTGCAACAGTAGGCTTAGGTCGCTCAGCGGATTTGCAAGTCTTACGTGAAGAATTTGCGAGAGAAAGGCAAGTCATGCGAGAAGAAGTTGCCGAAACTGTGAGAACAACACTTCAGGCAACCACTCCTCAAATTAATTCAAATGAGTATGATGTAAATCGAGTACAGTCACCACAACACTCTACAAATCGTGAACCCCACATACAAATCAACGAGCAAAGAGTAACTAGCTGTCCGGGACCTGACCCAGCAAACATTAGTGAAAATGCGCAAAACTTTATCAGACAACTTAATCGTCTGAATTTAAATTCCGACTCTCCGCCGGAAAGAAACGTCCCGTCCTGTACATCCCAAAGGACATTCGAATTCCGAAAGTGGGGATTAAAATTTGACAACAATCAGATGACAATTGACGAATTTTTGTTTCGGTTAAGTCGTTTGAAGGAGTGTTACGGTAGCACTTGGGAAGAAATCTTTTTTCATTTTCATCTCGCCGGAAAATCGCCGGACAAGTTGCAAATTGGTATTGGGTTTATCTTAAATCAAATCCCACTGCTGATTGGCGTACCCTTCGGATGGCCTTAATCGAACAATATAGAACTCTGGAAACAAATTCTGAGCTTTCGCGTCGAATGTTCGACAGGCGTTAAGGTCAAAATGAATGTTTTGACGATTTTTATAATGCTATATCGCAGTTGAATACAAGACTTCATTTCCCAAAACCACCTAGGGAAATAATTGATTTAATTAAGCAAAATGTGAAACGTCGGATTGGTGAATTACTTATTACGTACAACACCAACAGTCTACCGGAGATGGTCTACATTTGTAGAACCATTGAAAAGTACGTTAACCAAAGTGATGGTTTACGGCCACGGCAACTGAACAACACCAATTTCAAGAGACAAATCAGTGCACTAGATGTTTCTTCTGAAATGGAAACGCCAGTTAAAATTGAGGCAGTACGACTTTCCGGTAACAGACGTGATACCAGCACTTATGTATGCTGGAATTGCAAAATCAAGGGTCACTCGTTTGTCCAATGTCCCAGCACACAGCGTAACCTATTTTGTTACAAGTGCGGCTTGGAAAACACAACGACACCAAATTGTGGGAAGTTTTGTTCTTCAGCGAGCCGGGAAAATCCTCATTAAGTTTCGAGAATTCTCAAAATCATAATATACAAACTATTAATGAATTACCACAAATATCTAACAATATAACTAACTTGCATAATTCTAAAACAAACATCTTAAAAACCTCAGGAGAGACTTTAAAAATCAATTTACCCGTAAATAAACCAAAAACTCTTCACGAGCGGTTGGTTAACTACTATCAAGTGCGCAGTCGGATTTTTAAATGCGAAATCCCAAAACGTATTTTAAAGTTGCGGGAGCGTTTTAAAAATAAGAAACAGATGTATAGAGCGATTTCATCTACGATACTTGACGGGGCTGAAGACCCAAGACCATACGCCAGTGTCTCACTTTTTGGCCAGCAAATGCTAGGTCTTCTAGATAGCGGCGCTAGTATTAGCTGTTTAGGAAAAGGGTGTTTGGAGGTCATCAGAAACGCCAATGTCGTTCTAAATTCGTTCACATCCTGCATTAAGACTGCGAGTGGACAGTCTCAATCGATCGTTGGAGTTGTAAAAACAAAAGTGTTTTACAAAGGAGTCTCAAAAGAGATAACATTGTGTTTAATACCCGAATTAGAACAGCAGTTGTACCTGGGGGTCAATTTTTGGAGGTCATTTGAGATTGCACCTCAAGTGATTTCTGAAATTTCGTCACGTATACAGCAAGATTCATGCGATTTAAACGTTCACGACTTGTCAAAAGATGAAGCCAGGGAACTCGAAAGTTTCAACAGTTTATTTCCATCTTGTGTCAAGTGTGGGTTGGGAAAAACCAAACTCGAAGAACACAACATTAATACTGGGGATGCGGCACAACGCATGTGCAGGCTTATGGACAAAGTGGTGCCGCACGAATTGAAACAAAACATCTTCGTGTACCTTGACGATCTTTTGATTATTTCACGAACGTTTGAAGAACACCTGGAGCTTTTACGGCTCGTAGCCGCTCGACTAACGTTAGCAGGTTTAACCATCAACCTGTCTTAATCGAAATTCTGCGTTAAGCAATTAAAGTACCACGGATACATCGTCGGGGGTGGGTGTCTGAAAACGGATCCGGACAAACTTTCGGCCATTGAATCATTTCCATTACCAAAAACACCTAGACAAGTTAGGAGATTTTTAGGTTTGTCGGGTTGGTACAGGAGATTTGTAAAGGATTACTCCATACTCGCAACCCCTATTACCGACACACTTAAAAAAGGTAAATCCTTCGTATTTGGTCCCGTGGCTATAGAAGCCTTTGGAAAATTAAAAACTGCATTGACAACTGCACCAGTTTTATACAAATTGAATTCGGCACAGCGCAACTACAGTGTGACCGAGTTAGAATGCTTAGCGGCAGTCATGGGAGTAGAAAGATTTCGCTCATTCGTCGAGGGTCTAGACTTTACAATTGTGACGGACCACGCGAGCTTGAAGTGGCTTATGAGTCAGAAGGACCTGAGTGGACGGCTAGCTAGATGGAGTCTACTGCTTCAGCGTTTTTCTTTTAACATAGAGCACCGAAAGGGATCGCAGAATGTGGTGCCAGACGCACTATCAAGAGTTTACGCTATTGATAGTATATCTGACACTGCGTATAATGTGAAATCTTCCGATGTTCTGTGTATCGACCTTGCAGATCCGTCCTTCAAATCGGATGAGTATTTCGAGCTAATCAAAACAATTGAGAAAAATAAAGACCAGCTTCCAGACCTCCTTGTCTCAGACGGTTTTGTGTACAAGAAGGTAAAATTTTGCACAGGGAATTCTGGAGATGACGACTTAGTCTGGAAACTCTGGATTCCCAAATTATTAGCCAAAACTCTGATTCTTTTGGCACATGAATCACCAAAAGCCTCGCATGGTGGCATCTCAAAAACTTTGTATCGTTTGCGTGAGCGCTTCTACTGGCCTAATATGGCGGCTGAGGTGAAAGCCTTCATCGCAGACTGCAAAATTTGTAAAACTTCAAAAGCTCCGAACTCGACGTTGAGACCGCAAATGGGCCAAGCCTTTATTGTGGACAGGCCATTTCAACATATATATATAGATTTTCTTGGGCCATATCCAAGATCGAAAAGTGGAAATATTTATATGATCGTATGTGTAGACCAACTGACCAAATTTGTTGTTGTTTCTCCTTTGCGTAAAGCAACAGGGGAAGCAGCGATCAAGTTTTTAGAAGAGAACGTCTTCATGATATATGGAGTACCGAAATCAGTATTATCTGACAACGGGAAACAATTCACCGGTAAAGAATTTTCCAAATTTCTTAACAATTACGACGTGAAACACGTGAAAACGGCCTTTTATTCGCCACAGGCAAACGCGAGTGAACGAGTTAATAGATCTATATTATCCGCTATAAGGTCTTACATAGGTCCGAAGCAAGATAGTTGGGATAGATACCTCCCACATATAATAAGTGCCTTACGAACAACCATACATGCGGCAATTGGTATGTCACCCCATGAGGCGCTATTCGGTCAGCCTAAAATAGAACACGGATCTGATTACGTTTTGCTTCGAAAGCTAAAGAGTCTGAATAATCCAGAATTTGATGTTCTGCCGAAAGCAGCGAAAATGAATATCGTTCATAATCGCATCAAGGAGTCTTTGGCTAAAGCTCACATAATTTATGAACGAAGTTATAACACCCGTAGTAAAAATACCCAATTTAAGGAAGGCCAAATAGTATTCAAGCGAAACTTTATCCTCAGCGACAGAAACAAAAAGCGTAATGCCAAATTGTGTCCCGAATTCACACAGATTAATATTAAATCCATAATCTCAAATAATATGTTTCAATTACAGGATATAAATGGAAATGACATTTGGGTTTTCCACGCAAAACACATACGTGTGTAATATTCGAAACTTCTCAGTTCGTATACACATATATTTCAGAGGTTGGATCGCCTAACTCCAGTCCTTTTTCCAACTATCTGATTTGCGCTTGTGCTTAATCAATAAGATTGGTTTGTGGGGACAGCCTGCAATAACATTGTCTGTGAAAGGTATATAAAATATTTATTTTTCCCGAAGCAACACAGTTTACGGACGCATCCGACCGGAAGCAATGCCAATTTTAACGAAACTGAAAACCAAGTTTCAAGAAAAAAAAAATATTTATATTTAACGAAAAGAGTACTTCCGAACCATGCGACCCAGCTTGACTCTCTCTTTTCCAATTTTGGCAGCCGCAGGTGCAGGAGTAAAATTATTAGGCTCCTTTCGAGTCCAAGTGTAAAAAGTGACTTTTGTTTTGTTTAAGTAGTGTTTAAGTGCAGCACTTAAATTTAAAATCAAAATACTAAAATACAAAAAAACAAAAAAGGAACAAGCGTGGATTTAACGCCGCCGCAATCTTACCCTTAAACACAACTTAAAACGCAGACCACCACGACCTTTTCGCCATACTTATAGTCACACCACCATCATTTTGGTGACCTGACATACCGTATACCGACTTCATTCTCGCTAGAAGCGTCCACGGCAGCCTGCGTCAAATTAAAATATATAAGCGCTTTACAAACACCGGAGATTTTTTTTGTAAGAAAAACTCACTCATAAGTGAATCACCCCCCTGTAAGATCAAGGTCAACGGTGAGTTTTTTTTTCTTCTCTTCTTCAATTAAACATTTGAGCGAACTATCAACTTTGATAGGCAGTTATCATGTAAGTTGGTTACAATATATGTCAATAATTCCAAATCCTAAGAGTATGTAATGAAAAGTGTAATTATAAAATTTATGGCATAACCGACTGGTGGTGTAATGTAAGAAAGGTAGTTTACTTATCGGCGCAAATTTTTATGATTGTTTCCAGAGAAACACAATTCATAATTATTCTTGGCACATACATCGGGCTATGCTATTTAAATAAAACGATACATATAAGAGCTTTAAATTTGTATAACATTAAATTGCTTAACATCAATATAGGGTTAAAATAAGGTACATAGAAGTAATGAAGAAAATATTAATAAGGGAAAGTTAACAAACATAATAGATACATATAATTATCTGATATATTTATATTTAATGAACATTTTCGCACCTTTGATATATGATACGTGGTATAAGTACTATACCAGGTTTTTTTTAATATATGTATCTATTTTTTTTTCTTTTTTTGATTTAGTTTTAAGATATATTTGTTAAATAAAATATTAAAATTTTTAATACATGAGATATGAAAATCTTTCTTTCATATGTTCAAAGACACATATTCATATAAAATGATGTCATAATTTTAATAGTGCGTGGGTGGAGAAGCGGTTCAGTTGAAATGTTTAAGGTGACGACACTGTGAGCTTTTAACGAGCTCACTTTTGCATAAGGGGCTATTAGTAAAATACAGAGTGGAACAATGGCCAAGGATTCATTATACCACTTCATGGATAGTGGACAGTGGGTGGGTCACACTCATGAAGCCAAACAACACCTTAGGTATTCCCAAATTTTAGACACAAACGCGAACTCTATGAGCTGTACCAAGATGTGGATGTAGCCAAAAAGCCAAAACTCTTCGACAACATTGGATCGGCCACATCGAGCGAATGGACAATAATGCACCAGCTTTGAGGATTTTCAAATCCCAGCCCCCAGATTTGAGACGACAAAGAAGACCGAACCTCCGTTTCGAGGACCAAGACATCGCGGATGTCAGAGCACTTAGTCTGGATAACTGGAATCAGAGTGCCCGGGATAGAAAAGAATGAAAGGCTGCCGTGTCACAGGCAGGGACTCTTCGCGGGTCGGGTGCCCGTTAAGTAACTAAGTAAGTTTCTAGAATATATCCAACGAACTTACTACATTTAAATGGAGAAAATCCTGGACAGGCACATCAAAGACGGAGCCCTTCGCTCGAACTCTCTTCACAAAAATCAATATGCCTATCAACGACCCATGCTTTTCAGAATCTTACATCTATGATTGAAAAACCACTAATTGGCAAAGAGATTGGTTGGTTGTTTTCCGGACATCGAAGATGCTTCGATAATACTGATCACACCCAAATAACTGCAGATGTATCCATAACAAAGGGGTACACAATACCGCATGTAAATGGATAAAGTGTATGCTAGCAGATATGAAAAGTAAAACCTTACTAGGCAGCACACAACTCAAAGTATTAGCTGCGAAAGGCTGTCCTGAAGGTAGCCTTCATCAAAAGAAGAAAACTGAAGGGTCTCAAAAATCCAGTACTCTTTGGTGGAACTATAGAGTTCTCCAGTGAAGTAAAATTTCTAGGAATAATCCTGGACCAGAAACTTACTTGAAACTCTCATATCAAAAAGACCATGGACAAAGCTAGAATAAGCTTTAGGAGTAAAAGTCGACTGGGCAAAAACTGGGGCCCAAACCCCAAATTACATTATGGATGTACACGGCAATCGCTAGACCTATCGCTGCATATACAGCACCATGTTGGTGGCAAAAAACAAAACAAAAATCTACAAATTGCAAAGACTAGCTTGCGTGTATACGTTGGGTGCTATTAGAACAAAGCCAACCGCAGTGCTTGAAGTCCTAAGCCTAAGCTAAGCTTCCCCCCCCCCCACCGCCCTTTATCGTTTTATTCAGAAAAAAGCAGCGGTAAACGCCTACATGCTAGTCTCATCGGATGAAGGCAAGACACGAATCCATCTAGACCTTGAACTAGGCCCAAATACATATAATAGAGCTCTGCATCAAAGAGAATTTAAACAGGATCGTCACTGACAAGTACATTTATATGCTATCTGACAATGAGAGTAAAGCGGCACTACTTCCTATTTGCGCCTTTGAAATCACTTATAAACTAGTTTGGGACTGTCTCTAACTACTCCAATAGAGTCAACATTTATCTGGGTGGCTGCGATGGGAATTAAAGGCGGATGAACTTGCCAGAAAAGTATCTGAGTCACCATTTACGATTCCTAGACCATTCTGTGGCGTGCACATCAGCTTCATTAAACTCCGCATCAAATACTGGCTACAAAAGAAATCACTAAATTACTGGAGGGAAACTGAAGGTAACAAACAGGCGCAACTATTTATACCATCCCCTTCTCCAAAAAGAACTACTTAACTACTCTTAACTATCCAGAGGGCAAATACACACAGTTAACGGATTCTATCGGGACACTGCAGAGTAAAAAAACACATATGTCACATATGTCGGGTGTGGTGGATCCAATAATTTAGATCTCCCCCAATTATGAACCTACAATTAAAGTTAGTCAATTTTCGAGAGTGGCTCGCGTCTTCACAGACACATTTCACTTGCCGGATGTAAGCCTTTTGTCAGTGTTATCCGTAAATTTCACTATTAAGCTGAAACAGCAACTGCCGCAGATATACGACGAGGACAGTTTGATTCTTGCGTTCGAGACGATTCAGATGAGCTCGGACAGTGGTTAGCTGAAAATGAAAAATGTTTTTTGAAAAGATACAGACAAATACTGACAGAGAAAAACAGACAACGTATAAAGGACTGCAGACTTAGATTTAGATAAGTTATGTATATATAGAAATAAAGCGTTCTGTTTATGAAAAATGTTATTACATTAATATTTTAAGTACCTATATAAATAAAAGTAAATTTCATAATGCCATCATAGGTCAAGCATGACCATGAGTTTATGCAACAAACATCAAAAAGGTACCCCTACTAGGGTTCCCAACCGCCGTCCTGTTCTACTTTGAATCAAAATGTCCTTTTGAACTCTTTTTTGCGTTTTGGGCAACAATTTCTAGTTCATCAATGTCTTCTACTTTGTTTATGCAATAAAGCGTTGATTATCCTTATGCGTTTGGTAAAGACAAACCTATAAAAGACGTAAACTGGGTCAGAGCTGTTTGTGAAATCTTAAGTAAATTTCATTAAAATTTCAAACTAAAATACATACCTTTTAGAAGCCTGCCTCTTTTCGTTGGGCTTTGTCCGATTTTTTATTTCAGCGAAACATCGAGGATTTATTTATTTATTTATTTATCTACAAGCTAAGGCTAACAGATTTAAGAAATAGTATTATAAAAATATTTAGAATATTTACAGAAAAAAAAGGAAACAAATAATAAAAATAAATTTCATAAATAAAGAAAAGGAAAAAAAAACCTAATCAGCATTAAAATTTAATATTAAGACAAGTTTAGTTTTGAACAAGTCTCTTGTCCAGGTTAATTCAATATTTTGACAAACTTCATTGAATTGTCTTATGCATCTACAGATGGGTTCATTATTACCATAGTTAGTTCTGTGGTATTGCTCGAAAAGCAAATCTTTGGAGCATAAAACTTTTGATGGCGCATAAAGTGGTATTTTGGAGAGTAAGGAAGGGCATTTAATGTGATAATTCAAAATATCCCTCACAAACGTTACATCATGCATACATCTTCTGGATTTCAGTGATTTAATACCAAGAAGAAAACAATGCGACTTATACGGGATAAAAGTCCATTTTATTTTATAAAATATAAATTTAGAAAAACGTCTTTGGACTTTTTCAATGCGTTCAGAGAAAGTCTTCAAGGCCGGGTTCCAGATAATATCGATCTAATTAGAGATATATACAAGGAAATCAAAGCATGTGGGTCACAAAAATCAATACAATTTTGCTTAATGAAACCAACAAGTACTTGTGTGCTTGC
Source organism: Ferdinandea cuprea (assembly GCA_963576555.1). NCBI lineage: Eukaryota > Metazoa > Arthropoda > Insecta > Diptera > Syrphidae > Ferdinandea > Ferdinandea cuprea. Next base: position 28,615,702 of record OY754962.1, read on the forward strand.
TTCTCTTCGGATTTTTAGGATGCTTGATGAACTAGCACGTCGAACTATGTTTAAAAAATGATTCTTATATTAAATTCAAACATAAAAATTAAATTTTAAACCAATAGTATCTATTGAAAGACGCTTAACCCAGATCAATTGGCAAACGGCAGTTGATTTACCTTTTCTTTTTTACAAAGTCTTAGAATTCCTAATACAAAAAATGGAACATATAACGGCTATCGAGTCGATAGTATCGACTAATTGATTTTGCAGCAGCTTTACTTACGTTGATAAGTAGCACTAGTTTTTCACGGCTTAGAATCCAGAAACGCTAACCAAATCCACCGTGTGCTAATCGACACGAGGCAAACATCTTGGACGTGCACACTTACCGAGGGCCAAACGTCGAGTCTAACCAACTTCTTGCAACAGCTAGAATCAGAGCTCAACTATCCTACGAGAATAAGCTACGAACTGCTTAGAAGAAGAATTTTGAAGTTGGACGCCTCCAGCCAAGAGAATCTTCGGATGAATCCAGGTTCGAGATGACAAAGAATAAAGAATATCCGTTTTGAAGATCAATCCAGGGTGCTTGGTCTTATAAAAATTCTTATATAAGTGGGCAGATGGCAAAACCACTAAATTCAAATTTGGATGACCCTTTGGTGATAAATAACAAAGAATCAGACTTTTAACTAATTAATGAAATTTTGAACTGTGAAAATTTTTAATACTGTGTGCGAATAATATATTTTTTCTCCTGCGTTCGCCGCTTCATCTTAGCATTTGGAGTTCCCTTTATATCATTAAGTTCCCTCCGTCGGGTCGTGAGTAGATCTGAAGTTTGCGAAAGGTTTAATGAAATTCGTCAACCATTTCTAAAAAAATAATTTACAAACCTATATATCGATCTGTTGTTCATAAATTTCAAATACTGCCGACTTGAAGTAGCTTAGCTGCGCTGTGCAAAACATCAAACCAATATTCCGTAACAGTAGGAAAGCTTTGCTTGGATAATATATTAATATAAATCAACAACTGTATATTATAACACAAAATTCAAACCTACCTACTGCGATAGAAATTCCGTCGCTCAGCTTCTATAAAAAACGAGCAATAATTATTTTCTTTAATATGAATTATGATATTTAAAATACTAACCTAAGTTCAAATGAAACCTGGGTTGAAAATTTCTTAGTCATTTATTTGCATAATATCTATGACTCTGACTCTGAGGTCATTTGATAAACTTGAATTAAATGCACTACGTCTGTTATCATACTCGAATTTTAACTGAAGACTTAACTTTAAAGCTGCTTCAGCAATACTGCCAGTTGATTATTTGTAAATGTGTGTCGGCAGTAGTCTTAAATAAAAATATGTTCAAGTAAGTGTATTATAACCTCAATCAAAATTTATTTGTTTAAGATTATAAACTTACCCCCAAAAACTCCAAAACTAGTATCTCTTTTTCATCAACGATAAGTTCCTTAATAAAATAGAATGTCCAGTCTGCCATCATTTCGAATTTCATTTCTATGTTCTTAAAAGCCCAGGGTTCTAATTGATCAAATGACATCGTTTCAATTGGTTTTTATTTCTATTTATAATATTTAAAGAAATATATAGAGACAAACGACTGTGGGACGCACAGCAGCAGGCTCCATACCAAAGTTCCTGAGTTATAAGGCCCCAAAAATAGTAACCATACCTCACTGACTTACTGAGAGATCATAAAAATTATGGAGCACTTCCAATCATCGTAGAACCTTGAAATTTTGCACAGTAATAGGGTTTGCTGAGAAACCACACGGAAAAATGTTACATATGTGGTTTTCCATACAGGGGGCGTGGCAGCCACCCACTTCTCTTATTAACTTATCATCAAAACTATGGAGCCCTTCCATACATCGTGGAACATTCAAACTTGCCACAGTAATAGGGTTACAGGGGCGTGGCAGCCGCTCACTTTTATTAACGCACCCTCAAAAAGTTTTGATTACATGAAGGTTGGATTTTAACAACAAACTAAAAAAAAAATTTAAATATTATTTATTTTCCATTCAGGGACTTGGTAGCCGCCCCTTTTATTTAACTCAACCTTTAAAAGACTTACAATTATGATTTTTTACATGAGGGTTGGATTTTAAGAACAAACTCAGAAAAAATAACATATTGTTAATTTTCCATTTAGGGGGCGTGCTAGCCGCCCCTTTTCTTTAACCTTGCACGCAAAAGACTAAGAGCTATGAAATTTTACGTGGGGGAAGGATTTGAAGAACAGGCACAAAATTTGTGTATATTATGTATACGTTTTTAAAGTCGTGAAAATTGGGGCTGTGTGCACATGTGTTTTATATATATAAACATCTTCCAAATTCAAACTGGAAAACTTGCCAAGCATACAAATTTACCTAAATACTATTTGTGAATTTTTTAATAATTACAATACAAACTTGGATTTCTACAGGGCTTAACCCTGCATTAGAACCTTAGAACATTAATAAGAATTCTGAAAGTACACTGTCTCCTGCGGAAACAAGCAAGGAGTCCCGGATAATCGGACACAAATTTCTGCAGATACTGCACATATACTGTGTGAATGTTAGGCAATAGCGCGTAGTTAAAGAACATTTTTGGGGAAATACGTCTTTGAAAACTTAGAGGAAATAGCTGGCATGGACTTCTAGGGTCCTTAAGGTTTTACCACGGAAATTGTTTAGGCTTGGGTGTTTTCATAAACGTCAGACTAACAAAGGCCTGCGTTATCCATGTTCTTTAATGGAGATTCACGAACATAGTAACTTAGATGAACTCCAGTACAGAGTGTTCATAAACATCAATATGCCATCGATGCCGGGCAGATTGTGCAGCCATTATTTTTTGACTGCAAAAGAGCGCGATTCGAAGGAAACATTTCACATTACATTATCATTATTTCAAAAATACTTTTAACTGCATAAAATGTAAGTAGTTTTTGCAAATATTTTGTTATTACCTTTGCAATATATTTTAGCACCACTTTTGGTCGAGCGGTGGTTTTTGTTTCCCAAAAAATGTTTAACTCCTTTTCAATAAACTATGGATAGAATCTTTTAACCTATTTGTTCTGTATTTTGCATAGGAAAGAACTTACATTGAATGTAGATCCTAAAGTGGCTTTGAAACACATGACCGAGATACTTTTGAATTATGTTTTTAAAGATTGAATTTTTTGGATATTATTCGATATTTTCTAAGACTCTCAGAACGCTTTAAAGCTTCATTCCTCTTTTTTGTTCGAGAAATGTTTTTTGCAATTATTATTATATTTTTTTTTTTCGACAGTAACGTAAAGACCAAACTCCTAATTATTTGTTTCGCGGCCATTTCTGACGTTTATGAACACAATGTTAGATGACAATTGTACTAAAGTAGGCTTGCAGACATTATGCAGAGTGTGTGTGTTCACAAACGCACGAGAAAAGAAATGCGATTGTACTAGCGCAGATTTCCGGCGTTAATGAAAACAAAAATATTTTTGAATATATGGTCCAAATTTCAGCTTCCTAGCTTAATTTTAAAGGCCTAAAAAGTGCGTACGGACGGACGGACATTGCTAATTAGTCTTAGGATTTGGTCCTGATCATAAATATATATATTCTTTTACTGGTCTACGACGAATATTAAGAGGTGCTAAAAACTATGTGTCAAAATTAATATACCCTTAGGATAGGGTATAAAAAAGAATTGTTCCGTGTGTTCACAAGAAATTGATCGCAACTGTTCAACAAAAATAAATTGTGGTGATTGTAAGCACTTTTTTCACTATTGATGTGCAAATATCACTGAACAAGACATGGAATATATGAGATCCAGTGGTGATCCCTATCGTTGTGAGAAATGTGGAGTTCTAAATCGTCGCTCATTGCATTTGCCTATCTCAGCCGCACAGACGCAAAACAACATTATTGCTCAGGTTTGCACCAAAAACAACAAAAATCTACCGGGTAGAGGCTGTGTGCAAACATCAGCAGCAGAGCCTAAGCCAAACAAGAACAAAACTAGTCTCTTCAAAATGAATTTAGTAACTGATTGCAAAATCACCAAATCAGTGAGGGCAGTGACAGTGGGGCGAATGTGAGGGCGAATGTACACTTCAAATAGTCTACGCAAAGCTGTCCAGTCTGGAGGAAGAAAATCATCGCTTTCTTCAACAGCTGAATGTGTTATGAACTGAAAATGGTGAACAAAAAGTCAATAATTTGGAGAGCAAACTCAATTGGAAACAACAGCAGGTTCTAAGTAAGTCTGTTGAAATTGTTGGTGTCAATGCCAATGAAGAGAACGCTCTATGTAAAGCCAAGCTAATTTTCAACAAAGCTAATTTTCATCGATGTCTCCGACTGTGAAATAGAGAAATGCTACATTAAGAAAAACTTATAAATCAATGTCGATCATCTGCGTAAAATTCTCTGACCTAACTACGAAGCAACGAATTATGACTGCAAGGAGGATTAACAAAAAAAAAATCTTTACACACAAGTAACTGACATTAATGAGAGCTCAAAAAAAAGAAGTGGCGACAACAAAAAGACACTGTCTCCTTGAAGGCGAAAGAAGCAATTAAAAGTAAAGGCGTAAAATATGTATGGTACAAAGTTAATCAAATTCTTGTTAAGGTTGAGAGTGGAAAAGTCATTTCAATCAAGTCATTTAATGATCTTGCACTTATCTAGTGCTTTTTCAATAGTTTGCATTCAAATATTCATATGCAAGCAGAATTCCAAAATGATTTTATAGATGACTTTTCTTTTCCCAATCTAAATACATACTTAGTTCCAATTCTAATAATATTTTTAATAATTATAATGATAACCTTTTTTTGTTCACCAGAATGTCAGAAGTTTAAGAGAAAACTTTTCGGCTCTTGTCACACAAATTGATTGTGTTTGTCTCTGAAATCTGGATCTATGGCTTTGAAGTAAATGGTTATGGATATTCCTGGACATAATTTTTGCTAACACTAATGAAAACTACGAGGCAGGTGGTGTTGGTTTTCATTTTGTAAAAAATGTATACAAGATTCCATATATTTTGTATCTTGATTTGTTTAGTGCTGACGTTATTAAAGTTTCCATTGAAATTAACAATGTTGTGTTTGTCTATAGACTGCATTTGTTTATTGTTGTGTTGTTCTTACGTAAATTTTCTGATCTCTTGGATAAGGAAAAGTCCAATAATTTGTTTATTTTAGGGGAAATCAATCATAATATTTTGGAAAATACTGAGACGGTTTCCAGTTATTATTGGCATTATTGGCTTCACATGGCCTAGCTTGTTTCATAAATGATCGTACCAGGCCTGTATCATGTAAATGCTTAGACCACATCTACGGACGTTCTTTTAATGTGTCTCTAACGAATTGTAAAAAATGTGTACTAGATTTGATGATAACTTATCATTCTATGACAGGACTTTTAATTGATGTTTTAAAAAGCAAACATAATAATAATTCAAAATATTCGAGGAAGTTAATGAAAATGAACTTTAATATGCTCAAAAATAATTGACTATAAGTTTTGGGAAGATGTTTATGCATGTAGTTATGCTTCAACATCCTTTGCAATTTTTATGGAATTCCTTAAGAATCAAATTATGGGTTGTTACTCAAAAAAAGTGGCTAAACGACTTAAGCCGTGGATCTCTATGTATTTATTAAATAAAGTTAAAACGAAAAACAAACTAAGACTGAAATTTAATAAATACCCCAGAAGTTTGAGCTTAAGAAAAAAATACAAGATATTGTGCGCTGAACTAAAAAAAGGAGATTCCAATTTTTCGTGATAAATATTACCGTTCATAGTTTAACTTTGCGAATGGAAATTTAAAATATGAATGGAAGATTGTAAATAGTATCCTTAATAACTCACCCAAGAAACCTACTATTATTCGTGTCAATGATTGCGATGTATCTGATAAACTCCTTATTGCTAATGAATTTAGCATCTATTTGACTGGTATAGCTTAAGGCCTACAACCATCTCCACCGTTCTCTTTGTTCCTCCAATCTGAGAATTGCTGAGCAGTTTCAAGAAAACAGCTTTGTCTGACAGCCTATAACACCTCTTGAAGTTTTAACAGTAATTGGTAACTTAAATAAATCGAGCTCGTGTGGTTCGGGTCGTATTTCAAATTTTATTGTTGAAAGAATTGCGTATGCTATTCTGAATGTGTTAGTTGATATTTTCAACCGCTGTGTTTTTTCTGGTGCCTTTCCTGAAGTACTCAAATGTGCAGATGTTGTACCTTTGTTTAAAAAGGTTTCCGCTTCGGAGATCTCTAATTATCGTCCCATTTCACTTCTAACTGTCTTCAGTAAAATGTATGAAAAACTTATAAAAAGTAGAATATTGAGTTTTCTAAATGCTAATGCATTTTTTAGCCCATTTCAATCCGGATTTTAGAAAGGGAAATCAACTGAAAATGCTCTTTTACAGTTTTGTTCTCAAATAATGTCTAATCTCGATGATAAAAATTGAACAGCTGGGTTGTTTATTGACATTACCTAGGCCTTCGATATAGTTGATCATAACTTCCTGTTCGAGAAATTTTAAAATTCTGGACTGGTTTAGACCTTATCTTGGTAACAGGTAGCAAAAAGTGAAGTTGGATGATATTAGGAGCGAAATTAGGTATTTTAACTTGGGTGCACCCCAAGTCTCAGTCTTAGGACATATTTTGTTTATAATTTACATTAACTCACTATTTTTTCTTAACTTTAAAGGTACACCAACTGCTTTTGCGGATGATGTTGGATTTTCATATGGTTGTGATTGTGCTTTGGATCTTATTTCAGACATTAACTGGGATCTTAACCTGCTGAGAAACTGGTTCGTTGAACATAATTTGGTAATAAGTTCCAAAACTAATATTATGTTTTTTATGTAATTATCGGTCTAGTTGTCATTCTGCCTCCATATCAGAAGCATAATTTGTAGTAATAATTTTAATAGTTTTTTAATATATAGAAAAAGTAGATGAGTTTAAGTATCTGGGGCTTACCATTGATTCTAGAATGAACTTCTTGAAGCCTGTGGAAACTATATGGAAGTATTTTCGATGTACACTTCGACATGTTTTCCACTTGCGAAATAAATGTTCCAAAATACTTTAAAAAAATTTATTTCCGAAGGAATTTTTCATTCTAAGTTGCAGTATGCAATTACTTATTGGGGAGGTGCATAATTTAATAAAATAAAACCATTACTAATTTTATGCTAGATGGCATAGTTATCCCTTGTTTTGTGACTTTTTATTCTGTTTCATATTACCGCTTGTTTAAACAATAAGGACAATCACAACAATCATAAAATGCTGGCTCTTTAACTTTAATTATGCTAATTTAGAATCATTTATTGCCGATTTCTTTATCTAATTACTGATATTTCGGTCTAATTTTTGTTAATTGCTTCTAATTGTATTTATACCATACCATATCAATACCATAATTCAAGTTTTGATTTCCATGCATAAATGCAAATGTAACTTAAGTAAATTTGAATTCGTTTTTATTTTTGTAGCTTTTTTATACTTTAATTTTGTTTTCACTAGGGTCACCCCAACCCAAAAAATTGTATCTTATAATGTTAAGCCTCTTGAAGTGGCATTCATCACTATTTTCTTATTCCAATTTGTAAAATACAGAATGTCTCATTATTTCTAATATATTGTCTTTGTACCATTGGTATCTCAATTTGTATAAATTTATAATAGATTTTCAAGAAATAAAATTAATTGTCTATCTATCTAATTATCGAAGTAAATTTTCATCGACAGTTTAACATCAACACACCGGAACGTTAGGTGTGGGAAATTAGAGACCCTAGGCTAGAGAGGTCCCATTCAGTCTGGTATACGGATGGCTCAAAAATGCCAACGGGAGTAAGAGCTGCTATATTTCAGCTCCTCGAGGCCACATAACATCAATCTTCCAAGCAATCTTCCACGCCATCGAACTATGCGTAAGAGAATGCTTAAGACTTAAGTTCAACTTTGTTGTTGCAACTGTCTATTTATTCTAAAACAACTCAGCTCCCATAACAGAGTGACTCTATTCTGGGTCCCAAGACACGAAGGAATTCTTGGTAAGGAAGTGGCTGACGAAGTAGCACGTAAAAGCTCTGCATCACCTTTTATTGGCATAGAGCCCTACTGTGGACTACCTACCAGTAATATACAATTTGAACTCAATACATGGGAACACCAAATGCATATATTTTAATGGAACTCTATCCACGGATTACGCCATGCTAAAAAATATTGCGTAAGTCCAAACTGGATGACTGCTGATGGGCTATTGAGTGGGCTAATGAGTATAATAGGGAAAAGAAAGAACCCGAATGAAAAGCAATGCACTTTTTTGCGCTTAAAAAAATGCTGGTCAGTCCATTGAAACCTATAAACAACAAAAATTCTACTCAGACAGATCTGAATGTGGGGTTTCGATGGCGATGTGCATAGTGTGTGCCCTTGCTGTTTTAATTTAACGGACTTGAACTCGGGTGAAAGACAAAGAACTAGGATATTTTTCGGAATTAATAAAGCTAAGGGGAAGGGATACGGTGAAGTATACCATTCCTCGATATGGTTATTACAACGCCTTTTTCTGAAAACTAGGCCAACATAAAAAGCTAAACTTTCTTGTACGGGAGCAGACGACTCAAACCACACATTGTTCACCAAAGTCATGTGGAAGAAAGCATCAGCGTCATTACTTCAGAGAACATAATCGGAAAGATGCTGATGAGCCAAATTAACAGACAGCTGATATCAATATAAGACTTGCTTCTGATATAGCAAATTAATTGAGACGTCTTAAGCCTAAAACATATAAGTGTTACGATCAGTTCCATGGTGGAAGCAAATGAGCACAACAAGAGGTGACGGCCTACCACTTGAAAGTAGTTCAATACTTTGCATACTTCTAGTTTTCTCAGCTGTTTGCAAATGAAGTTCAAGGTTCGAACAGACGACATCGTTCCAAAATTTAATTTTTCTCTCTATTATATCTGAAGAAATATATAGAGATACCAACATTGAAAATATCTGGTTCGATTGCTTTCATTTCACATGCTCTAGCCCAGGCGTTCGAAATAAATATTCAATCAAATAAAGAAAACTTACCTTAAGAACATCAAATCTCTTGTACGCTGCATCGGAAGCTCACGAATTAACTTTTGAAAGTTGTCGAGTTAAAAATGCAAAATGCAAGCACATCTTCTTCGCAGCTGACTTTAGTTCGCGATTAGTTTTTAATAAGATCTGAACCATTTTCCATCTTTTAGTGAGTATAAAAATAAGTTTACAATTCACAAGTAAACAGATAGATACTGCATGTAAGTTTTACTAAAAAGATTATGATGCACAATTTTATCCTTAAGAAGTGTGAGAAGGCGATGTATTTATACCTTTATCCAACAAAGATGCATTCAAATTATCGAATCTAAACTTATAAATTATATTTAAATGTAACAATTTTCAAAAATAAATTTGTCATATAAAGTTTTTTGCCACCCCTACTTTTTGTGGGCGTTTTTCACTAAAATGCTGTTTTCTTTGAAAATTTTCATAGAAATCGAAAAAAAATGTTTAACAATATATTTAGCCAATATTTTTTCCAATATATCGCCCATACAAAGTTTTTTTCCACGCCCACTTTTTGGGGGCGTTTTTTCAAAAAAATATTTTTTTTTCTATAAATTTTATAGAATGAAATAAAATGCTATCTATCATCTTCCTTATGAATTTTTTCTTTGGGGTACATAGGGATAAGGATAGGGTATCATACTGTTCGCACCAAGCGGACTGTAGCCTTTCCTTATGTTTTTATTTTGGAAACGCATAATTTCTTAGAAATTACCCTTTAAGCAACCAGCGAATTAATAATTAATTTTCACATTATTTCCAAACCTCATTTAAATTGGAGAGCTTGCACAAAAATTGAATTGTGTCCGTTAACCTTTAGACTGCACTTAAATTAACCGATTTATGAAGAAGAAGTCACGTATAACACATGTAGACAGGCAAAAAACGAACTGTGAAAAATATTTTAATTAAACTTTTTAATACAAATTCCAAACTTTCATTTGTGTAAAATACATTTGCATCCAATTAATAAGGAGCTGTTGAGGAGAAGATGCTTCTAATAACACTGACTATTGCATGCGCTGCAATTGAATTATATAGTTATGCCTTATCTATCGATAGCTAACATATAAATGAGTTTGACTGTTCTCAAGAATGGATCATAATTAATTCATTTAAAAATGTGTATATCTGTTGAATGGGTGATTCGGGCAACATGACTGGAACTGAATCAATATGAATTGACATTTGGGTCACAAAGCAATTCCAATTTCCGTTAGTTATTTTATTATTTTAATTTGTGGAAATATTTCGTTTGTTTACTAGTTATATTGTTTATTTCATTTGACTGAATTAGGACTGGAATTAATTAATTTTATGATTCGATTTTTGGTTAGATTGAGACAGCTCTTGAACTCCGCATCCGCACACTCATTAAAGAAGTTCAACTGTAGCTGGATTGAATGACATAAAGAAAGTCAGGTCCTACTGACGGAAACTCATTTCCTGGGCTATACTGTAGTTCCCATGGCGTAACCGGTCCATACAGCACCTAAAGCATATAGCTTCTCCAACCACTGTGTGTGATATATATTTTGACACGAATGGAAATGACCTACATTTTAATGCCGGTTGCGAACGGAAATTTATGTTTGAATTGTTTTCTCATGACAGTTATACTCTTGGATGTTTGTTAGGCATATACATTAACACTTTTAGGTGGATCGGGTCGGATTTGAACCTGAGACCTGGCTTAGTGGCCACAGAGTATTTTATAGTATTCACGAATAGAAGCCATTGTATGGAGACTAGCGAGACCGATGAAGAATAAATAGTATATGTCCAATTAATTCGTTTCACCCGTTTAAAGCACCAGAAATAGATAATCTATTTTACGCGAGAAGAAATATCATATTTCAAATCTTACTTAATCTTACGGAATCCTAAAGCTTAGTGGTGGTTGGTCAGAAGAAGACTTCTCAGGACCTAAACCTGTGATTAGTTATTGTGCTCTATGAGTCTTATTTGGGAAATGCAATCTCCGACGAACTTTCTCGTCAAGGTTCGGAAGAAATCTCTAGTACTGGGTCTCTTATAGGCACAATATTCGGTGACAAGACTCTTCGGCCAACAGACATACGATGCTAATTCAACGAATCTCTTTAAGAAGTCTGTGGAATTTTTGCTATCAGTAGCAAGAAAAGACTGCAGACGGGCCACCACACCTTGTTTTCCCTTCCTTTTATGAACTGACACTTGAAGAAGAGGCAATTGGTTAATGTTCAACCAAACGGTTGTAAAATATATTTAAATTTACTTAATTCATAGAAAAAAAATGTGTCGCGAACAAACACCCCCGTTAATGTAGAGAAAAAAATTCAGCAACCAAACAGTGACATTTTATTTCCGGCATTACCACTTACTCAATTGTAAACGCAAATTAAAAGTATGCACCACAGCTGAACCCACCTATTTTTTTGTATTCCCTTGAAAATCTCTGATTGATCCAATCCAACAGCCACAACTACAAACAGAAGCATATATGAGTACGTTATCTTGCGCATGACCTACGCATACCACTTAAATATCCAATGAGATTGTAGCTACGCAACCTCTGATTATTATTTATCCACGCAATTTAAAATGAAGGTTTTGTGAGAGCGAAAATTCGTTTGTAATTTCAAATAAAATGGGATTGCATAATTGTATGTACGACTATAAGCTTCGTAAACAATTATGGAGGATACTATAGTTTCCGAGGCGATAAGATTTGAAGATGCAACTTTATAGATCACAACGAAATAATCACAAGTTAATATGTAACAACAGTCTCGTTTTCGCCTAGTTTAGGAGATATCAGGGTTTGTAAATATAATTTTTGGTATGAAATCTCTATGACATGACGTCACTTTTTTGCCAATATATTTGCGTTTATTAAGGAGTTCAATCACGAATATTTTTCACCAAAAAAATAAGGAATACTTTTAGGAGTTTATCTTAAATTGTGTTGGGAAAGAAGACTAATTTGAAGTTATTTTTTTTGCATATGCATTCTGTTGGCCCCCAAGCCACGTAGCGGCTCCCTGAGCACCTGCATGTGAGGCCGAAGGCCGTTCGATAGCAGTCGAGGAGACAGGCCAGAGTTGAAATCCCATTTTCCCGCGAAGAGGGTCACCCAGGTACTGTTTAGCTAATTAGAAATCATCCAAATTTAGTTTGCATTCAGTTTCTAACTTCTACCATTATGTGCTAACCGCAATACACTACGAAAAGATATAGTTATAGTTAAAGAAATTAAGAAACTAAATTATAATAGAATACAAATGAGAGATTATTAATTCCTAATAGCACACCTTACTTTTAATGGTGGAAAATATTGTTGTTCGAACTCCTTAATAAATATATGTAATGGTTTTTGATTTTTAAGTGAAAATATTGGCAAAAAAGTGACGTCATCTCATAGAGATTTTCATTTCATTTCATCGATTTTCAAACCCTGATATCTTCTAAACAAGGCGAAAACGCGACTGTTGTTGCATATAAACTTGTGATTATTTCGTTGAGATCTATAAAGTTGCATCTTCAAATCTTGTCGCCTCGGAAACTATAGTACTACCCAATTATAAGTTAAGGAAAGCAAAAAAGCAAGCGAAAAGCAGGACTTCACAAGGCCTTGGCAAAGTCAGGAAAAGTGCCAACTTCTGTGAAGAAACCAGATGGTAGCTTTAGGAATGACGAGCAGTATTGCTCTTAGAAACAAACATCTCGGGAAACGTAGCAGAGACTACTGAAACACAATCAATCCGTAAAGATCTCGGAAGGAAGACAGCATTAGCTATCTGCTTTAGGTCTTAAGTCCTTTCAACGATTCCTAAAAGAAAATTAGTTAACACAATAGTATCCATGGAGACGTATGAGCTGCTGTGCAGGAATCCAGCATATACAACCAAACGATGTATACAAGAAAGAGTTCTATACCACTTTATATAAAGCTCTTAAGCTGTGTGCTAAAGTTCGGAATAACCTCTATGACATGACACAAAAAGAATTTGAAGTAATCCAAAGATAGGAAAAAAACTGAAATTGGAGAACATCCGGATACCAAACTCCTTGGGGCACTTCCGAGCACTCAAATTAAACTTTGAGTTTAAAAATTAAAAATATAACCTGTGTTATGAAATACATAAATTATAAATATACATATTTTAGCTATTACAACCGATTATCGAAGAGGGCTGATTAATACCTCACAGTCGACAAATAATATTTATAAAAAAAGCCCTATAGAGGAGAAAAAAAATATATTCTACCATTTTTCTACTGAAACTATTTTTCGAATGGAAAAAATAATTTCAATTTAGCAAAAATATTTCATATATTAAAATATCAACAAAACATAATTAATATACATAAAAAAAAAACATAAAGAAATTATGCGACAACTCCGCTGCTATTTGTAATTTTTCTGGGTGATTAGGTTGAATACCTGCTTCTGGCGGAGTCCCCAAAGTGCCTTCAAAAGAAAATCAATAGGTTAGAAACATATTAAAAAGTCTACCAAAAAACCTATATCTCTAAATATCCAGCATAGCTAAAACTAAATGCCGATTACATTATTAGAGTGCTGCATATGGATCAACGAAGGCTTTCGAAGAGGATTCTGCAGTATGCAGTATCCGGCAGAAGACAATTTTCGTCAAGAATTAGAATCCGTTAGCTGCGGAATATGGAATAATACCTTCTTAGTCGAAAAGAAGCTGTATGAAGTAATTGTGAATTTGTATAAAAACTATTTTTATTTTTACTAAACTGCTAGTCCTTTACAACCGATAATTGAGGTCAAAATTTGGTGAAAGACTACAAGTCTAGAACAGCCAAATTCTCCATCAACTTTGGCACTACACTTTTATTTACAGGAAACAAATCAGGCACCCCCGTCCCAAACTAAAGCAAAATTTTTACTTTAGAAACAAATTATAATTGCCACCACGAGAAATTGAAGCTGGAGCTGTTTCAAGGCTTGCCTCGGCTTGGGGTTAATACGAAAAACAGTTTCTCCCATCCAATGGAACCATTCAATAACCTACTTGACCTAACCCGTCTGAATTAACAAACAAATAGTTGATTTTTTCTAATGACTAAACTTTTTTTTATTACAGATTAATGTTTGCTGTATTACGTCATTCTTGGTATCGGATTTATTCAGCTTTCGTAAGAATCCGCTTGGATATACCAGCTATGCATGATTAGTACAAAAATGCTTGTTGTCCTTGCTAAGGAACAAAATTGTTATAATATTGAGGGTGTCTTTGCGTCGGCTTTTTATAGTTTTTATTTTCTGTGTGTGTAACTTTGAAGCTTTCAGTTTTGTTTGAGTTTTTATCCTCTAAATTTTATCTAATGTATTTTATATCGTCTCCCTCATACCATAAATTTAACAATGTTTCAGCACTCAAGCCAACATTTTCATTTCTGCACATTTATGTTTCGAGCCTAAGGAGGATAAAATATATTTTTATTTTGTGTTAAAGAGAAAGTGTTAAAAAAATGCATTAAAAAACCGAAGCTTTGATATATTCTGTTCTGAAAATTAAATAGAATTGTATTTTAATACTTAATTTTAAAAATGAGGAAAGCAAATTTTGAATTTGTTTGCAATTTATGAATAAATAAATTTTTATAGTAAAAATGAAGAAGTAATGGTTTTGTTCTTGATTGGGGATATTTGTCTTTACTGCTTGGGCTAAAAATTTGCTATTTGTTTTAATAAAATTGTATCTTAACTTTGCAGTTAGTAAGTGGTTTCTTCCCCATAAAAGAATATTCCAATGTACACACAAAATTCAAATATGTCTTGCAAAAATCCTCAGTGTTTACCATCTGAAATGTGAGGTCAATCATTAAAATCGATTAGACCATTCGCCTGTAATTCAAATTGCAAGAACGCTTTCTTTGATACAAATCGCCCTATCGGTATGATACCCTATCCGTATCCCTTCCAATGAAAAAGACATAAAAAACACCTTGGATAACATTTTATTTGGTTTTTTTTTTTATAAAATCATGTAAACAGGTTTTTTGAAAAGAAAAAAAATTGGGCGATGCCCCCGAAAAGTAGGGGCGGAAAAAAACTTAGTATTGCAAATTTATAATAAGGAGGTCATATATATTTTGTGAAGGTTTAAGAGCCTTATTCCATCAATTTTAGGCTTAAAACAATTTTTTAATACCTTTAATTTGAAGTCCTAAAAATTGGTGACGGACGGACGGACATTGCTAAAAAGTCTTAGATTTTCATGCTGATCGATGAAAATTAAGGGGTGTTACAAAGTATGTGTCAAAATTAAGCCCTTAGTGCCTGGCTACACGTTCATGGGAATGAAAGTCAAGTCGTGGCTACACACACAAAAAAGTCTCACAAGAATGAAAGAAATTTTAATACCGGGAACGCTGAAATCTGAAACAAAACAAAATTTCTCTTTAAAAATCGAATACTTTTTTTCTCTCTAGTACCTGGGGCCGAGTTACCGCATCAGTTAATGAGTGAGTAACTTCTATACGTTACTGAATTATCTCGGTTTGGCATTACTGCTTCAGTTATCGGGCATGGTATCGAGTATCGACATTAATTGTTTGACATTTCGTAGTCAGTTATCGTGTGTTTTTTCATACGTCAGCTCTGGAGGTGTCGTATGGTGGTAAAATGGCAGAAAAAGTGTAAGTTTAATTATTTTTTTGTAAAAATGTTCTAAAAATACAAATTTAAATTATTACAGAATAAATTTAAACAAAATAAATGCAAGCCATGGCGGTGTACCCGATTTGACCAAAAACGTATTGCCAAACTCTGCTCAAGGAAAAGCAACATGCAACAGATTATGGGAAGAATTTCCCAGAAGAATCGGACGACGAAAATAATAATAACATATCTAGTTAGTAAAATTTATAAAGTTTTTAACCGTTTTTATTCAAAGCACAACTCACAATTTCGCATAAAAAAGCGAATGACAGAACACAAAATGACAGTATACTGGTACAAAATTGAATGTACTAGAGTTTTCCTAGTACAATCACAAACTGCGCTCGATACGTGATGCTTCGTATGACATAATCCCAATGTGCTTATTCGATAGTTCAGTAACGTATAGAAGTTACTCACTCGTTAACTGATGCGGATTTCTGGCAAAAGTGATATGGTTTGGAACCGAAGCGTTCATGCCCACGCCGAGAATTCAAATCGAAAGAGGATTTTCGGTGGATTCCTGGTACAATCTACCCTTTTCTTTCTGACTCTACCTGTTTCGTGCGACATGACGATCATTCCCATGAACGTGTAGCCAGGCACTTGAGGATCATTCACTTGAGAGCGAAATGCGAACAAGAGAATATTAGTAAATTCGGACATTTCATTCACATGACAATTTTTTGTGGTAGAAGGTACTCGCGAATCTGAGTTGTAAATGTTAGTAGCAAGATGTGTTAATTTTAAGGTTATGTCCGAACGAATTTTTTATTTGTGGATCGCGACTGTTTTATGTGGATTGTGAATAAAGTGTGACAGTTCGCGGCAAGAATTTTTCAATTCGCGGTAAAATTGTTATACTCTTAAATTTACCTGATTAAATCAATTTAGACTGAGTTTTTTTTAGATAAGATGTTTGATCAACTAAATGTAATGATTTTGTGGTAGAACCAATAGAAATTTTCAATTCATTAATGCGTCCAAATTGATTAGTTCGCAATTCGCCTATTAGCAATTCGCACTCATGTATAAATACACAGCGAATTCCCCACGCAAACTAGCTCCTTACGATAGGCCAAGACAAATTCTAACGAAACGTACACCCTGTGTGTATGCAAAAAAATAAATGGCACATGAATTAAACACACATTAGCCTCCTATCATACCAAGAAAACCTCTTTGCATGTTTCATTGTGAAACATGGCATGTGTCGAATACTTACGTTTATGGAAAAGCGAAAGAACAAGTAAATTACAATTTTAAGTTCCAACTACTCTGCTGTGTTGAGAAGTTAGCAATTCAATACAACATCAATAAATAAAATCACAACGATATACAAAACATAAAAACATTTATTAAAGGTGATCATTAACACAAATATATATAGTTAATACAGTTCTTAAATATTTCACAAACTGCAGTATATTTCATGTAATTTTATTGATTTATATCCCAATTGCATGTAGTTTTAAATCTATAAATGTTAATACATTTTTTATGTTTGCCTCGAGATGATAGGTCTAATAAAATCTTTATGTTTGCATCAATGATATATTTTCATTGTTAGCCACAATATATATATATATATATATATATTAAAGTAACATGTTGCTTAACAAGTTATCTTAAAAATATATATATGTCTGTAAACGAAAAAAAGAAAAATTACATGTTGCATTTTCTGCAACCCGTTTCTAATTAAAAACATACAAAATTATTTCTTATTACAGTGTGTTTTATATATTTTTGTGGTTTCTACTTTGTTTAATTTTCTTTTTCACAGGTCTTGGCTTTTGAATATATGTAAATAGTTTATTGATTTTTTTTAAATGTAATTGTTCGTTTACGTTATACATTCACAGCATTTTTTTGTTTGAAATACAGTTTATATGTATACAAAAAATACAATTATCCTCAAATCTATGTATTAAAATATATATATAGAATTGTTTTTATATATTAATAATTGATACAAAAAAAATATGTAATTTTTTAAACGAAAAAAAGTGTTTAAATAATAACATTAATGAATTGAGTGGAGTTGAACAAACGATCTTCAAAATGCGTTGTTATTATAGGGACTTTTTTCATAGTTGCACAGCGATTCGTCAAGAAGTTAAATGTAAATCGGCGATTTACAAAACACTGATCTGGAAAAATAAGGAGAATTTAGTTGTTAAGAAAGCTGCATAAAAGTGTTCATATCTGCGACTGAAGCAGTTCTCACTGTTTATTTTAAACGATGTGTAAGGCGAATTTAGCTGATAAAAAAGCTGCATAAAAGTGTTCATGTTTGTGACTGAATTTCTCGCTGTTTTTTTTTCGTTTTATACGACGTTTAAGGGAATCTACCTATCAGCTTAACTTTATTTGTTTTGAAATAATTCATATCTCCAGCTCATAATGTTAAAATATGGAAAAAGCTTTGCAAATTATTGTGACTTTTGTGAAAGGAACACTAAAGGGCACCCTTGTAGTTTCATGTCATTCCATTTCATTTCTTTGTTCTGAGAGTTGTAGTTGGCCTAGGCGAAGTATAAGGCTGTTATATCCAGAATGATCGAAGAATAATATTAAAGAACTAAGAACCAGTTCATTATTGTCTTTTCTTGTGAGTATAGTCATTGGGTAGTCTTAACCTAACTCTTAAGCGTATTGTGCATTTTATTATTCTGGAGGGCTCCATAAGCACCATTCACAAAAAAGGCGATTCTTCGCCTTGCAAGAGCTTTTGAGGCACATATCTTCTGAATGTCGTATAGCGGATCTACGATCAACAAGCGGTTCAAATAGTAGAAATGAAAGGTGTCAACAAAGAAGGCACTATCTTGAACAGATCAGTTCAGCTACTGAGATATTGCACGACTTTGATATTATCGGATGCACTCAGCGCATACGAACGCATCAGAAAATGGAGTCAACTGGGACAAAGATCAGGGTGTGAACTAGAAAACAAGCTACAAATAGTTACTACATCAGCAAATTCTCAGCAACCTGAGAATTTTCAAATTTCGTAAAAAAGGCAACATATTCTGCAACAGCGTCAATCGCTCAAAATCGTAATCAGTTGTCTATTTTGTTTAAATCATTACCAAGCTGAAAAAAAAAATTATATCAGAATCACAAAATTATCGTTATTATTTGGTAAAGTGTCTTAAGTGTCGGAAGTATCAGGGTAAATCAAGACTGTAACACATGAAAGTGGTTTAATATTTACTCAAGACAAGTGCCATTGCGAGAGACACACTGCATTGATTCAACTATTGCGAATTCACGGAATTGAAAAGCCAATAAACATAGAAGAGTCTGATTAAATAGCGCTAAAACTATATTTTACTATTCAAAGAAAGTAAACTGAGGATCGTAAGTTTAGCCTGTACAAATCGACCGACATTAGACATTTACCCATTGGACCACCTCAGCGGCATATCTTGCCATAAGGAGTATGAAGTAGTTCGCTGAACTTGCGGCATCATGCTACCCAATCAGGTCACATCATGAGAATGTCAGTAACAAAGATGCCGAGAAGAACCAATAGCAAAGATGTAGTGGGTTTCACCCACCATCAGCACGAAGAGAAAGGGAAGAACATAAAACAAATTTGGTTCGAAAGTTTTATCAAGGTTAAAAAACAGAGACCTTTAGAGATGAGTGAGGAAACCGTGTGGTGGAGTCACAATCGGTGGTGGGGACATGGAAACACAAATTCTGCAAACTGATAAATGGTAAAGAACACAAAAATTCGCTGTCAGATAGAGCACCATTAAGCATTGATGATGAAAGCCGGGGCACATGACCCCCAGAATCATCAAAATTGCTGATATAATGTGTTAAGACGAAGGTGAATATGGTTAGAATTTTAAACGCATACTTAACCGCAGCCCACAAGTCGCCGAATTACAAACCATTATCAGATACCAGAACACCACACGCAGTGATTTTAAGTTCTATGCTGATCGCTTTATACGTTTGGTTATCGAAAAGAGCGTCAACCAATTGCCATATTACGATTGTTTTGTGGACGACACTCATGTTGCCAAGTGCTCCTACTCTCTAACCATTTCTGTACCATGAATTTTAATTTCCAGAGATGAAAATCATTGCGTCAGAGCTGTATCCTAGCTTCCAAACATGTTGGACCAAATACTTCGGTAGTCACGATCTGTCTTTGCCTCTCTACCCAAAACTAAAAGCCTTAAGATCTTCTAGAAGTGCTTATCTCCCTCCTTTCTTCCAAGTTGCTTCTAAATAGTTATAAATCGCTTCCCGTTTCAATTGGTTTCTCTTTTTAGCCTTTTATATTACTTCTGATATATGCTTGTGGCGGTTTTAATTAGTAGAAAATAAAATAATGTAAAAATTGAAATGATTCAAGAATTTATTTTCGCTGATTAGGTGTTTGAAATGAAGTTATCTTTGGCTGAATTCTGTTTAAAGAAAACCAGTTGAGATTTAGAAAACCCGGCACCCAAAGTCCGAATGACAGTTTACGTTTGTCGGAATAAGACTGTTAACGAAGCTATATGTTTCAGAAGTACGCTTTCTTAATCGTCCAGGGTATGATCTGACAACACATTCTAACTATAAAAAGAAAAGTATTTGTTAATTATACAAACACCGTTTATTCTAAAACAGACTCTATATCAAATAGCCCAATTGTAAGCAAACGTCCTGAGAACACTGGCATAAAATGAAAACGATCAACTGACGTCGTTTGGATGATTCTTTAGAAGATATGAAAGAGGTAAAAATGCCGAAACGATGTTGTCCGAGAGTTTAACTTGTAACGCGAAAATGTTCTAGTAAACAAATTAACAGAAGAATTGTTTAGAGTACTGAAGGTATTTAAATGTAAAATAAAAAAACTTGTTACGCATTTTGAGTACGTGTTTATAAAATCAAAAAATTAATTTGTTTTCCAGATTTTATAAACACGTACTCAAAATGCGTAACAAGTTTTTTTATTTTACATCTTTAATTCTATCGATGCTTGTGCATTTAAAGTGTTTATGTTTACATTATTGTATATATATATATATATATATATAAATTGTATAAATCTTTGCATTTTATGCTTAATACAATTATATTTTTTTGAAATTCGTTAGACAACAAGGCAATAATGTAAACATAAACACTTTAAATGCACAAGCATCGATAGAATTAAAGAAACACTTATAATACATACACTGTTGCTGCATCGTTATTTATTCATTGGTTTATCTCCGATGTTTTTTTTTCGTTGTTATATTTTATAGATTAGTCTTCTTCATATAAAATCGCTGTTTAATACTTTGTGTAGCTGCGGGTGGAAATTAAAAATAGAATTAACAATGAACGTAATTTTACGAGAAGAGGTAGGAGGTTGGGGATGTTAGAGAAGAAATGGAAAAGGATCTCACATCTTTTAAGTGGAAATTAACGTCATAAAGATGAAATGGCTGCCAGGAATAAAACAACACTACTATTTTCTACAATCTACCAAAACTCATCATATCCAAACGCTAGTTATTATAGCTTTAGTTGAGAATCAGCAATTACTACATAAAACCTCTGTCCCTACTCTAGTATTTGGACCGGAATCGTTGCGGAGTTCTTTCGAATAGCAGAGTTCCTCATTTGCTCAACCCTGAAGTTCTTACTTAAACTGCATAGAAAATTTATCGAACATAGAATTTTAAGTAAGAAAATCATTTGTAGGGAGTAAGGCTTTTTTTATTATTAGTTTGGAGCCATGTATCATTTTGCTGGGTAAATAAAATCACATGGAATTACTAACACTTTTTGTTGTGTGGATTAAAGCTAGCTAATGTACAGGACGCTGATAACCGATGCAGATTCTGGCAATGTCGTCATAGCAGAGGTAAATAGGGTCTGCCCGAAAGGTGGTGTGGGTAGACTATCGTCTTACGGCCTTCAATCTTCCTGGAAACTGCACTCAAGCTTATGCGCATGTTCTCGCCGTTCTTTCTATCGGTTCAAACCTAGGGGCCGTCCTGATTTGATCGATGTTTGGTGCACTAGAAATGGGCTTTCAGTGAATCCTCTTCAAAACCACAGTTTTTTTCTTTACGAGAAGGAGGAAGGTCACTGGACTTAAAAAACAGAGAAGAGGTCCATTTTAACAACTATATACGACGTCCGTAACGTTTTACTTGTATCCATGGCCTTATTAGACGCAAGAAATTAGCAACCATAGTAACTGACTCACAGGCAGGTGATCACAACTCTGAGGCATCACAAACATCGCATTGCAACCCTATATATCAGAATACGAACAAATTTAAAATTTCAATTTATGTCAAGAAAGATTCACCTTGATATTGATAGTTTAGTGGTAGTTAAAGAAACCTGACGTCTGAAGGTTGTGTTTGACCACCTGGTGACGGCGGCCGCGGATGTCTTGGATTTGGCATTGGCTCGTTCATTATTAAATTGATTCAGTTGGGTTGTTGTAGAATGTTGCACCTTTTTTTTTATACACATATAATTTCCACGTGCAAAGGGATTGTTGGCACCCTTATAATGTTATAGTAACACAGCACGGGCATTAAGGAAATAAAAGTTTAAAAGAAACGATGAGGAAACGATGAGAAACCGATGCACATTGATTTTAAATATTTGTAAATTGTAATGGTCAGGAAAAACAGAGTGAGATAGAGCATTCCACATTCGTGTTGTACGTCAGAGGAACAAATCTTTAAATTTCACAGTTCGAATATAGGCTTTAGGGTGAACTGATGAGCATTCCTGGCGTGGCGAGTATTATGGTTGAAGGGGAAGAATGCAACTGGCTATTTCGTTTGAGCACTTGTTTTGGTAGTATCGATAGAACAACGATAGGCGGGAGACATTACGACGATGACTAAGAGGGCCAAGCGAATTTGCAATATCTCGGTCGTCAATAAGTTTTATCGCGCGTTTTTGAATTCTGTTAAGTAGCTCCAAATATGTAATTGGTGCACCGGACCAGATATGAGCGTTGCACTCAAGTTTTAGGCGAATAAATGCCTTGTAGATTCTATCCAGGTCAGAATGGGTAAAATATTTCTTGCAACGCTTTAGGAAGCGTAGACACTTCGCAGCGTTCTTGGCGACGTTGAATATGTGGTCATTCTAACGAAGGTTGTCATTAACACACATACCGAGAATGGAAAGACTTTCGGATTCAGCGATGCAAGTGCCATTCATGGATAATGGCAGAGTATTGAGGTTTCGCTTTAGTGACAGAAGACAGCATTGCGTTTTGGAAGCATTAAATTCAACTCTATTGGTTTTACCCCACTCAAGAATGCTGTCAAGATCGGAATTTAATGAGCTTAACATACGTTGCCGTTCCAGTTTGACACCCGAAGATGAGGGGCGTTGCCCAGGAAACGAATATGTAAAGCTGAGGGTACTGTCATCGGCGAAGGAATGAATAGGATTAGAAGTACCAGAGAGTAGATCATTTATAAAAATGAGAAAGAGAGTCGGAGATAAAAGGGAGCCTTGGGGAACACCATAATTTATTTGGTAAGTTGTAGACTTAAAACCGTCCAAACCAACTTGAATTAAACTGTCCGAAAGGTAATTTCTAATATATTGAATAAAGGTAACATAGATCCCAAATGCACGCATTTTCGACCAGAGAGCTTGATGCCAAAATCTGTCAAATTCCTTTGAAATATCAAGAATCAATGCTAACCTTAGTTTCACTCAGTGCCAAAACAGCTGGTTTGTTTTGGGAAACATGGGCATGCAGCGAAAAAAGATTCGCTCTTAAGCCCCGAACGTTACTCACATCTACCCTGAAATTCCTAAACATTACAAAAAAACAAAAACAAAAAATATCACTGTGTACTAAATATGGTCAACCTGAAGCAGCAGCAAACGAGATGGAATGGGGGTAAAGGGACCACACGCACTGTGCACTGTTTGCACAGACGTGCGTGTTTGCGCATCTTTGTTTACATCGGAGCTCCTTCACTTTCCGAAAATAGGCAATAAGCTAAATATTTCGCTACATACATCAATCTATCTGTATTTGATTTGGCCGGTGAAGATGGTTCTGCTGGAAATGCAACGGCAGGAACGTGCGTCAAGTCCGTCGTTGGCGGGGTTCTCCAAACATCTTCGGCTCTTTGAAGTGTTGCAAAGATATCCTTAACAATAGTCTCCGCCAAAGATTCAGCTATCTTTTGGTTTGGCTGTATTAAAGTAAAGCTAGACGTACTGATGACTGATCTTTTTTTTAAAACAACACTTTTCGAAATTAAGTCATTAGCTAAATATTTCGCTACAAACATCAAACTATCCGTATTGGATTTGGCCGGGGAAGATGGTTCTGCTGCAACTGCAACGGCAGAATCGCGCGCCAAGCCCGTCGTTGGCGCGGTTCTCCAAACAGTTTCGGCTCTTTGAAGTGTTGCAAAGATATCCTTAGCAAAAAAATCATCTGGTAGTACCATTCCGACAGGGCTTATATTAGTACTGCTAAATGCATCTACATTTGCAGGATGGATAGGAGAAACTTTAGATTTAGCTTCACTGAATTGCTTTGATTTGTAACGCAATTATGCAGGGAATTCGCTTGTTCGTATTTTTTGTATTGCCGCCAGAGTAGTAGAGGAACAACTGAGAAATTTAAGCGAAGCAATATCAGCATTGCTTAGACTAGGATATGGTGGTTTCCACTGTCAATACTCCTGTTGGAATGTGAGCTTACATACGTATCAGAGCTTTGATTTGTGGCATGAACGACGTCCTCGTTACAGTCCGTCATTAGATCAATTATATCGGTTTCCTTACTATTGTCTTGAGCATTGAGTTGATGCATGCGTTGACACCCGATATCCAACCCTTCCAAAGTTTTGTATTGAACAAAGCTGAGAGCCGCAAACATTTAAATTGATTGAGTTGAATATGGAATTCATAAGTTGGTCACAAAGTGGACTCTGAGACAGAAAAGAATTCAAAACTTGGCCTTTCTCGCGCAAAGTAGTCCAACTCACCAACCGTGTGCCGACGAATGCATTAAACCAATACTTTGCAATTTTAAAGATTATGTAGTGAATTACTGTTTGATAAGTGGTCAAGAATGCTTTTAAAAGCGTTTCATTTGCATTCAAAGTAATGTAAAAAGTGCTACAAAACTTGATCCCAGCTCTTTGAAAACGCTATTCGAATAGGATTTGATGGGTTAATTCATGACCCCTTTTATTAAATCCATAAATATTTCCTCTGTGAATTGAATGACAGAGGTTTACTTTTTGGCACCTGACGAAAACACCTCCAAAAAATCTTTACCAGTTTCTACGAACATCGAGTAAATATTGATTAAAAATTACATCATTAAACACACCATCGCTCACTTTGACAGCAGCAAGCCCCATACCTTTACCAAAAGTGCTAAAAACCTTAAGAAGAGAGGCAGAAAATATTTTCCAAACCTATACAACGGAACACTTAAAAACATCACATTAGTTTAAAAAAAAAAAAGACAAAGTCAATGGCGGAGAGACACAATAAGGCCAAGAGTCACTGAAAATAAAAATCCTTACCTGAAACAGTTTAGTTCTGACTACTGTTGGACGACTCCGACAGCTTGGGTGGAACGACTGGTAGATCGGCGTTGTCATTGTCGTCATCCTTCTCAGAATTGATTTCGATATTTTTTCCATTTTTGAAATATTTCTCAATCAGATATCCCAAAACGTTAACATGCGGTTTACGACACGTTTCTGCCTGTCGAACAGTTGAGCGAGTAAGATGTACTCTAGGAGTAGTAGACTGACGATGCCTTTTAATATTCAACGCGATCTTACTACTCATCCTCTTTGCTGCAGTACTATGCACTGGTAAGGTTTGATTTGCCGTTGATTTTACGGCAAAATGCCTTTTTGACCGACGCGTTGCTGTGCTCGAACAAGAACTGGAATCGTTGATCACTTCCGGCCGAAAACTTGTTCGTGCACTTCTCAATCTTATTGGACGACTTATTCTTTGACGCTTGCTATCCGGGATATAATCCGACCCGTCATCAGAGTCGTTGGTTGGACTTGGTGCCTCGATATCTGTTTCTTCGTCCATTTGTCTTAAAGTTCGTAGTCTTCTACTAGCCGCTTCTACGCGCAATGACTTCCTTCTTCTGCTTATTTGAGGCTTCAAAATTGGCATTTCGAGTGGCGGTCCTGTACTGGTTACTGATAACACAGGCATTGACTCATCGGAATGATCTATTTGATCCCGATTTCTGGAAACCTCACGATCGTTATTATCAGTCACATCTCCAGACTCATTGTCAGATGTTTCTGAATCTGACTCAAAATACGTTTTTTCCATCTCTTTGAAGTGGTCAAGGGAATTAAGGCTACCATTAATCCAAGTGTCTAACATCAAAATTGGAGAATACACAATAGATGACGTTAACTGCCGTGTTTCAGCAATAAACGCATCCAACATGGGAGCCACATCTACGATCGACAAACGGCTTTTAATATGTATTAAGCTGATTGCGATCTTAAAAAACATATCATGTGGTTGATCCAATGACTCACTTAAATCCTCAATATTAGTCCAGTAGACAGGCGTAAAAGCCTGTGTGGATATTTGGAATCCTTGGAACAAGTTTTGCTGTCGCAGCGTTGACATTATATGTTTTGCATCTAATGTATCGTCTAGGCGTGCAATCAAAACTCTAGCAATCGTCGAGTCAGTACACATCATTCTATAAAAGAGTTGTCTTTCTTGCATATAATGCATCGTGAATTTGAGAAACCTTGCCTGAACCATAATTTTGTGCAAAATTGAATTAGGTTCGATTTCGTTAGTTCTCATATTTAGCATATGAACTATCTCGTTGATTTTTGAGAAAGTTTCCTTAAAATGGTCCTTTAATGTTGGTCCGAAGTTTTTTATGTTAATTGTCGTACGAATGTCCAATATTGAGCTTTTAAGCAATGCGATGTTAATTGGTGGTAGAGGTTCTTCCTGCAAATTATTTGTGGGTGGTTCGGAATCAGTTTCCATGACCGGTGATTCCTGTGGCACTGTTGGCGCAACAGAATCAGAAGCTGCTGCAGGCGTATCATGGATCAACGTGGTATTAGTTTCCACTTCTGACTTCGAAGTTGATCCTTCATCCTTTACAGTGGGCGTGCACTAAAATAAAAAATGAAAACATTTGTTTAAACATACCTCATTTGTTTAAACATACCTCAGCAGGATCTTCCTTAGTGTCTATTGCTGATTCCTTCTCGTGCACAATTTGTTGGCTATTTTTTTTTAATGGTATACATTCCTTTGACGAACGTGAAGTTGATGCGGACGACGTACCCTAAAAAAAAAAGAAGAATCACTTAAGTCTTACTCAGAAGTTGGAATGTGGTTTCAACAATATACGTTCGTGGTTAAAGCTGGCTCATTCTCTGCTATTCTAGGGTTTTGTTTCATGGGTGATGTGTTACCAGTTTCCAATACCAGAATTGATGCGGCCTAACAATAGAAAAAAAAGACATAACATGTAGACTTATTCTCAAGCTGATATCTGATCAGATCTGATATTGGTCACCCATATCTTATTATAAACATACTTCAGTGATGTGGGCAAGAGCTTCTTCAGTGGTAACAGTTGAGTTCACCTGCGATAATAATTTTTCTTGTCCAAGATCCGTGGGTAATTTTGAATCATTTGAAAACATGGATTCCTTTGAAACTGTTAACGTGGGAGATTGTGAATCGGATGATGTTGTATCTTGCGTTGAAGTAGACTGTTTTGAAACATTCGATTCGAGCATACACTGAACAAATAAAGACACATCACTTTGATTTAACTACGAATTTTAAACTTGTCTTAAATAATATAATTATGGGCATGGGCTTTAACCCACTAACGACCAATATTTTATGATAAATATACCTCAGTCATATGTACCAGAAGCTCTTGGGTGGTCATAAATGTGTGTAAAGGTTTTTCCTGTACAATTTCCGTTGATGATTTCGAATCAGTTTCCGAGAGAATAGATTCTTTCGACTCTTTTAACATGGGAGATTGTGAAGTTGATGAAGTCGTATCTTGTGTCGGAGTGTTTTTTTTTGACAAATTTAATTCGAGGGTACACTGAAAAAAAAAACAACAAAAAAATGATCATATCTTGGTCTAATAAAGAATTAAAAAAGAAAATCAATTATTTTAAGCCTAACCAACTGATGTGACCCATCTCAGGATATAGAATCAGGGTTTCCCAATAACACTTTAGTATTAAATTGTTAATTTTTTATCCTTTTTTAAGTATGAGTTTGTCTTTTAAAAGCACCTTTAATTCATATTTTTTATACGTTCTGACGGCAGAAAACCAAAACTAGTTTAAAATTTTAAAACGGTTTCTTGTTTCAGGCCAAGACCTACTTCTGACCCATGTAAGGAAGTAGGCAATTAGATTGATTTGAGGTTAGTACAAAGCTTAGCAGAATTTCCTATTAATGGTATTATTCCATTCAAAAACTTGTTGAGAAAACAACAATTTATGTATCTAATTATATATATTTATGTATATTTTTGCTAATTTTTTTTTTTTTGTTTTTACAAATTATACATTCTATGAACGTGTTACCAACATACCTTAGTAATATCAGGTACTACTGGCTCTTTTTCGGGTATAGGTTTTTCTGGTACAAGATCCGTGGATGATTTCGAACGGGTTTCCAAACGCGTGGATTCCTTTTAAATAAAAGATTGAGAAATTGATCACAAACAAAAAGTTTACATAACTCTTACTGAACATACCTCTGTGCTAGTGGAAGGCCTTTTTTTAAACATTTTTGCTCCCCTATTGTATGTTTTTAAATGAGGATTGAGTAGATTAAAATTGAAGACTTTGCCTGAGGGAAAGAAAATTATTTTTACATAAATTCATGAGATAAAAAAAAAGTTTTGATCCAACCCTCATCGTGTAGAATGTCGTCTGAAGCTGATACCATTGAATCTTCTAAATAATTTTGTGTATGTGCTGTTTGCTCAACGCGCGGTATTTCGGTTTTAGACGTCGTAACTGGATCTTCAGCAACAGGTAACGGTGTAGAAACAGGTATTTTCTCCATTTTCGGAATGTCACACTCTGCTTCTGATATCGGTTTTACAAGACTGACGGCTTGTTGCTTTGCAACTGGATTGCTACTTTTATGTTTTCTCCTTCTGACAGCCTTCTTTGGCGGTGATTTGTATGCCGAGTCTTTTGAGTCACTTCAAATTGGCTTCAATGTAGTATCATCACCATCAGAGTCTGAATCGAAGCATTCATAACCATGCTCAATGGTACCGTTATCAATCTGAGATTTATCCTTGAGTTAGACGATGTGGCCAACTCCTGTTCCTTTGCTATAAGATCATTTACTCCCTGCTCTTCGGTATACTTACGATCTTCCAATTTGTTAAGTTCCTCACTTATTATAGCAAGAAGAAGGATAAGTTTTGTGGTATACCACTCAGAACGAGTCTGTAAAACACAAATGAGGGAGTGTTTATCAATATAAGTTGAATTTTTTTTTACAATGAAATTGACTCTATGCATTCAAAATCTTACATAAATTTGTCAGTCGATCTCGATAGTTGGCCAGCACTAATTTGTGAATTGAATTTATTTAAAAAAAAAAAAAAAAAAAAAAAAAAAAAAAGTAAACTGACCAACTCATAAGATTCTGTGTAAATACATAATTAAAACCGAATCATGTGAAGTACAAATGCAAGGCAGTGTTCAACAGTAAATCGAAAACATATACGGCCAGGAGTAAGGATGCATTGTTATATAAGCAGCCGGATATACCTTCATCATGTGCTCTATCAAAGACGTCTTGTTCTCAGTCGAACATGCGATCCAGTCTCGACCAAATCATAGATATAAGGTATACCAGCCCACCCACTTTACAGCGCTTCCTACGCAAGGTGCGAACTGATTCCGAGTTAGATAATCACCGATTTTCTGCCATGTCAACAAAAGTACGGTCAGCCTATCATGCGATTGCAACAAATGCATATTCGCTGTACATTCCTATAGATATGAATTTACGATAATGTCAAACCATATGGAGTTAGGTTAAATTAAAATTCCAACAAACCGCTGCTAATTCTTCGAAGCCGATTTGCATTGCAGAATTTTTGAATTCCAAACGAGCATTCTCGTCGTGCGGAAAAAATATGTCCATTATGATTTTTTTTTTTTGATTTTTGCTGGTAAGTTACCTATACGAATTTATTTGAATTCTGGAAAACAAAATTCATTTGGTTAAGGTAAAAAATTAAGCACTGATACACTGATTTAACCGCAGAGGCGCAATTTTACGACGCACATACATACAGAATTCACATCATTTAGATATAACAAAACGCACGTAAACTTTCGTAAGTTAATAGTTGTAGTTTGCAATCCTTTCCCGTATTTTGCGTATTTACGAGCAACCGCGCGAATTTTTCAGATTATGTTTCATTCTTCTAAAGAAAACAATTTTTTTTACTTACTGTAACTGATACCAACAAATAAAGGTTTATCAGCATTTTAACTGGTTCCCGTATTTTGCGCATTTACGAGCAACCGCGCGAATTTTTGAGATTATGTTTCATTCTTCTGATAAAAACAAATTTTGTTGCTAACTGTAACTGATACCAACAAATAAAGGTTTGTCAGTCACTGGTGGCTAAAATTATGTTAAATGATGGAAAAAAACAATAAACAAATGAGAAAGGAAATGTGTTGATTGGATTTTGTCAGATTGTCACAAAATACCTTTTAAGTTAATTAAATTTAAGAGCCCTCGGTATATAGTCAAAAGTATTAATCAATAAGCTACTGCCCAATAAATATAATTATTATAAAATACAATAATTGAAAACACACACGACTGACGTTTTATGTTGTTATTTATTTAACTCTTTGTGCGGAAAAGTAATAAATTTGAAATGGATTTACTAATATGAGTGGAAATTTTATGATATTTGCCATCATATCGGAGTATGATCCATTGGTTGAAAAGGGACATGCTCCATGATATTTGCTTGTAACGGAACCTTATTTTCGGTGAATATCCAGAATGGGGCGGGCATCCTTACTGACTTTGATAAAGTATACCATGTTTTAGAGAACATTTTGCTACGAATTTGATGTATTAATGGAGAGGTCCAATGGATTAACTGTTTATGACATTGTAATTTTACGAAAAAAAGGCAACAACTTACAGTTCTGCGGTAAGATAGGCCGGGCAAGAGATAGAAAAAAAAATGCGATGTTAACTACGAAGATTTCTAGGGAACAGAAAGCAAAGTCTATGTTGTAGGCGGCAGACTAAGGCTTCGCGCCTAAGTAAAGCGAGATAGTGAAGTAAAATAAATACATGACCTAAAGCCTAGCTTCTCCAACCATTGTGTGTGAGAAGTTATATTTTTGATTTGGTAAGATATGTCGGTCGTGTTGGACACGTAAAAAAAATATTTGGCGTAAACGGCCCATACAGGACCCAAAGCCTAGCTTCTCCAACTGTGTGTGCGAAGATATTTTTTTTTGACACGAATGGAAGGGACATACAGTTTAATGCCGATTCAGAACGGCAATTTATTTTTTAGAAGCTTCTCTTGACATTTCTTACTCTTGGATGTTTGTCAGGCGTTCGCAAGAGGTGGGGCAGCGAATAAAAACTTAAAGGTGATACAGGTCGGGATTTGATAGATAGTGAAAACTGCATAAGAAAATTTGTAAATAGTTTTACCGCATGTAAACGTTTCTCACTTTACTGTGCACGCAGCCTTAGGGAAGAATACTTGAGCTATCGTCACGTTAGTGAAAGATAAATTAAAAAAGTTTAAAAGCAACATCAGCTTGATATCCTCCATGACATAACAGAGGAAAAGAACAATGGTACCAAACCATCTTCGTACAAGCTTCTCAAAAATTTGTGTAACCAATATCCAAGGTATATGACGTAAAATCGCCCTAGACAGTTTGAATGATAAAATAGGAAAGAAGGACATCTTTATCGCGATTTGTGCAGCATAAACTTCACAACGCCATGTCTGAAAACAGATTTAAACTACGAATATAAATGACGAGAAAAACATCGGCTTCTTGGGAGGAAAAACTCTATATAATTGCTACTCTAGGAGTAGTGTTCGGAAGCTTTAAAAAAAATATGTACATAACAGTGGCCTCTAGTGGAGTCACAGTTTGTGCTGATGTTATGCAAAAATCGCATTTAAATCGATTTAAAGCCGCATATAACAGTATCTATTGAGGTGAGCTGTACAGAGATGCTCCATCACCGTTAAATTTCATATTTAAAAAAAAGGTACGATCTTTAAAATATGAGTAATAGAAAACTGCAAGCTGTCACTGCTTGCGAATATAAAAACATAAGGAAAGGCTACAGTCTGCTTAGGGGAAAAGTGTAATACCTATATCCCTATATGCCCCAAAGAAAAAAGCGTTAGCAACATGATGCAATTTATAAAGAAAAAATATTTCTTAAAAAACGCACCCAAAAAGTAGGCGTGACTAATCAATCATGGTCCTGATCATAAATATATAAACTTTTGAGAGTCTACGAAAATTTCAAAATGTCAAAATTAATATATCCTTACGATAGGGATAAACAGAAGCGCAACATGAATCGACTGGTGTAAGCGAGGGCAAAAGAAAGTATATGATGCCAACAGTAAGGAATAGCCAACATCGACGAATTGGCCGACATTCCCTCAGAAAGAATAATAACGTATGCCAATCGCTGTTTATTTGAATAGAGGCAGGCAGCTATGAAGTAAGGCCCTTAACTAAGGAAACTATGCAATATTATATACGGATATTCTCTTATATAAAGGGTGATTTTTTAAGAGTTGAGTTTTTCAGGTTGGCAGCACTGGTTATTAATGGCGTCCAAACGTCATCTGTCAAAGTGAAAAGTTTTCAGTATACTCTGCCATTTAATCATGGAAAGACTTACAAACGAGCAACGATTGCAGAATATTGAAATTTATCGTCAAATTTCGTGCCTTGTGAAAGAATGTGAAAATCCGCTGCCTCAACGGCTACGTAAATAAGCAAAACTGTCTCATCTTGAGCGATGAACAGCCACATGCCATACAAGAATTACCGATGGATCCCGAAAAAATTACAGTTTGGTGTGGTTTATGGCCTGGTGGCATCATCGGTCCAGTTTTCTTCAAAGACGACCGTGGAAGAAACCTTACCGTCAACGGCGAACGATATCGAGCCATGATACTTTACTTTTTTTTGCCCCAGTTGGCTGGGGTGACATTTTGAGCTTGGTTAACATGTGGTTTAATCAAGACGGTGTCACATGCCACACAGCTCGTGAAACAATGGAAATGTTGAAGGATGAATTTGGTGAGCAGCTTATCTCTCGAGATGGCCCTGTGAGTTGGCCGCCAAGATCATGCGATTTAACGGCTCTTGATTATTTATTGTGGGGTTATGTAAAGTCGTTAGTCTAAGTGGAAAAACAAAACACGGCTGAACGCTTACAGGATAAAATAAAACGCGTAATTCGTGAAATAAGGGCGAAATTATCGAAAAAGTGACGCAAAATTGGACCTTCCGAATGGACCATTTTAAACGGAGTCGCGGAAAAGGCCTATTTATCGATGCATATACATTTTAAATATCTGATGCATATTTAAGTGTTTTATTCGATTTAAAAAAAAAACACGCTTAAAAAATCACCCTTTATATGCTTTTTCTAAAGCGAATTAAGAATTGTTTGGTCGTTTCGAGATACAAATTCTCTGGATGAAACGATTTAATTAGACAAACTTTACGATCTGTAGAGCTATATTGACCTGGTCAAGGAACGGCGCATTGGGCGTTTGCGATGAATAAACATATTATAGATCGAATGAACACCTACGCTCCAGCTAGCAGAATATTCGTCGCTAATCCGGTATACAACAGGAGGTAAAGAACGCAGACTATAGCTTCGCCAATGAAGTTCAAAAGTGGTGGCAACCGCCAGCCAAATAATAAAAAAAATTGTAGGAGTTGCATTGCTTAAGCCGGTAGTGATGCAATAAAAGTAGTTTGAAGTAAAAGAGGTGGGAGAGGGCGCGTTGGTTGGATCGTAGTGGAACTACAAAAATATGGATTTTCCGGCCGTCACTGCCCAATATGATTTAACTCTCTTTCTACAGGCTACAAGAATGTTACTATGTTGCTGCAAAGGCACAGTAATAAAATCGTTTTTAATATATACAGAACCCCTTTTGTTTTGCTTTGTTATTTTGAAACTGACGGCTCTTATGCGCTTAAAAGATTAACAGAATCTTATTTATATTTCCGCGGTACAAAACAATTCGGTTTAGTGAAAAGGTACTTCCAAACTGAATTCTCTGTTGTTGAAACAGTGCGAATTGTAAAAAGAAATTTCGACTCAAAATTAACCACAAAACGTAATTATAATCAGGTGAAGCGCATTTCTGTCCCGGCGACTTAGTTAACAAGCAAAATTAAAATTATTTTCTTTAAACTTAGCTTTTTTTCGTATAGTTTTTTGGCCTATCTATATCTTGTCAGCTGTTGCGACAACTAAATATATGTATTACAATCTGACGGCACACCCCTCTTCTGGATATTAACGGTTTTTTGTTTTTAGATTTTTTATAACTTTTTCGCACACAGAAAATTGCAAGAGTTACAAGAGATGTTCCAGTCATCCATCTTGAAACCAAAAAGAAATACTGAAAATTTAAATAATCAAACTCACCGAAAATCTGGATTTTTAGTTTTTATAAGTTGGTTTAGTATCTGAAAGAATTAAGAAAATTATTAATCCTTGTTTTCGAATTCTTAGGTCTATTAAAATTATTTGAGTAACAGACAGAAGGCCTATAGCGCGAACCACCTATCACTAACCACTCATCGAGTAATTAAATTATGTTATGTTATTATTATAAGCCAGGAGAAGGAAGGGATTGAAGATCCTGCGTAGAAGAAAGAAAGACAGGAATGCAGTCCTTCAGCTCAAAAAAACAATCAAAGATATTAATAAAGTAAACGAATGCGTCATACGAAACTCTCTCGGTAAATTAGATGCGTTTCTGAAGCCCCTCGAAATGACAACATTTGATCAAATACCAAATTTATTTAAATCACTTTTTAAGTTTTGAAAAATTTTATTTTCTTACAAAGGGCTCTAACGATTTTGATGTAATTTCGCACATTGGACTATTTTAACATAATTGTTCCTTTACTTGAGGGAAAAGTGAAGGACCTTAAAGTGCATCAGTAGTTCTTTGCTGAGGATAGAGCCATCATAAGTGATGATCAGACTACCCTGCAACGAGCACTTGATATTTGGGTAGATGTTTCGTATCGCCAAAAAAAGACAGAGTATCTGCACAGCTGTCTGTCTATAAACCAAGCCAACCCATTCCAGACATTTATTTGAATAGGGTGGTGGTTTTCAAGTGTGAAAAGTTCAAATATTTGGGATCAATTATCAACAGCGGGGCAACTGTTGATGACAACATCAATCAGCGTGTAAGCGTAGGGTGGATGAAGTGGCAGGAAAATTCTGCCATCTTCTGTGGCCGAAAAATGTCCCCTAAGCTGAAAGGAAGGCTCTACATCGCAGTTGTGCATCCGGCGCTCACATAATACATTTGCTGGACAATGTACAAAAAAGCATAAGCGCAAGTTGACAGTAGCTGAGATGAAGATGCTTCGCATGACAGCAGGAGTAACAAAGCTTGATCGAAGTTCCAGAATCCGAGTAAGCCTTCACGTCAAAGAACCCATCTCGAAAAAATTGGAGCACGACCGATTCAGTTGGTTTTGTCGTGTTCAAAGGAGGGATCCTACAAACCCAGTCAAAAAGGCAATGGCAATCAACGTTCATTTACAATCGCGTAAAAGAGGCAGGCCTTAAAACTCCTGGATCACAAAAATGCAGAGACACCAGCATTTAATTAGCATCAGTGATTCAAAATCGGGAGGCCTGAAGATATTTTTGAGGTCGAGCCGCTGAACCCCACAGGCGGACCAGTAGAAATGCAGTGAAGTGGGAGGGTTATGATCCCAATAATCCTGATCATACTAAAGTTGAAATGGAGAGAAGAGAAGAGAAAGATTGATCAAAATCGTTAGAGCCGACTTTGCGAAAACGAATTGAATTTAAATTTAAGAAAATCGTTATATGAAAAAAAAAGAATTACAAAAGTATGCCTTCCTCTGACAGGTCTAGTTAGTTTATTCCTCCGTGTTACTATTCCCTTAGCACTGAGCGTCGATTTTTTGTTAACTCTATTCGTCTATGGAACTTTTTACAGCGTACTATTAAAAGAATTATTAACACAAAAAGGTTTAAAAATCAATTAAAAAGTATTTGACATTTCCGAATTTAACTTTATTTATCTTAATTGGAGTATTTTAAATGTAGTATATAGTATTCAATTTAAAATCATAAAAAAATTGTAAATTTTTTTGGAATTCCCTTACTTTTTGAGATATTGGGTATGCAGCATTTTCGGCTCCATCCCAAGTATCCAATGTACAAAAAAAGACCAAAATACTTTTCGAGAAACGCCAGACGCGAGATGTTACCCAAAAAGTCTTGAAGCAACTTCGTCTAACCATTTCGCCATACGGCTCCCATAGACGGACGACATTGGGGACCCGCTTTTTTGAGCTTATCTTCTCTATAGTCGTAATATCACCCCTTATACACAATTTGAGTTCGAAATTACAGCACGATCGCAATAACTTTCTCTTTAGTATACTAATGTGTACGATAAAGTTAAAACACCAAGATAGCGAAGGAAACCTAGTTACCGATGCGCAGGTAATAGTAGATGTATTTAAGCTGCATTTTCACCAGCTGGTAAATGGTCCAGTCTTCATTGACTCATCTCGCTACTCATATTCATGTACTCAGGTACATTCAAGACAGTTAGCATTGTAGCTTCCGGGCTGGAGAGGTCGAATAAAAAATGTAGCCCAAGTAGCCTAACGTCAACTACATTATATCGGTCACATCGAGCAAATGAACAATAGTTTTCCAGCGAAGAGAAAATATATTCGCAGAGGAGGCAGCGGTCAGCCTCAACCGCTGATAGAGTTATGAAACTTGGAGGGTATATTCCTTTAACCCTGTAGAAGCGCATTGAGAAGGGAATTTTAGATATAAGCCCTTTTGCTTTTTTAAATTATCAAAATCAAATGACGTCACAAGTTCGGTCATATGGCACAAACACAGCACGCACCGCACAGGTACTTATTTATATAAAGCACGTAGAATTTTCAGAAAAATATCATTGACAAAAACTGACATTTACATCAACAATGATAAGTTTAAAGCTGCTTTCCTATTTTTGTCGTATCGTATCGTATCGTAGTCTTGCTAAAAAAGAGCACACGATGCAAAATCAACGTGTAGAAAAAAGACTGGGCGTGCATGTGTGCACACGCTCCTATCCTCGTGTGTGAAAAGAACAACTATCGAGAATATTTTTGCTGTCCTCTGAGGCCTTAAATTTACTGGAGCTGTAAGAAAAGTGGCAATGTTATGGCCGAGGGGAGCGGAAAAAAGCAAACACAAGAATGAGTGCATCTATTAGTATCGCTCGAATCGCTCAAACTTGAAATGTTTAAATTACGTGATTTAGGCTTTAAAGTGTAAATACTCCAAGTAGCAGCTCAGTTTTACTGGAAAATCCATACTTTTCGAGGCAGTTGCTACGGATTCTTAGGAGAGCAATTTATTACCATTAATCGACCCTTTAAGAAATAGTAAAAGAGTAACTAGATCACCACCCAAGGGATCTGTGCCAAAATGAATCACCGGCCCTACGGTGCCGAAAGACGATGCGCGCGTAACTCGAGACTGAAAGCTTCTAGGAAAATGAAAAGCAAAAAACCGAGCGAAATGAGGAAATCGAAGTCAAGCTGTTCATGGTTAGATTTGAAAAGTCGAAAAATATTAAAATTATCCTTAATATTGTGGTCAAAATTGAATCGGTGTGACAAAGGATTCTACTCGTTCCTCAGTATGAGCGTTGCAAAGGTTCCCCTTAGGTTTTGTGAAGGGTGTAATCTCGTCAGACTTCGCGGCGAATTCTGAGTCTAAGTGGAAGAACTTGACAAATTGCGTAATTTCTAGGAAGATTTGTCCCAAATACAAGAAACCTAGGTCTCATAACCTTATACAAAAAAAACCGTGCGGACGTTACTATCTTGGTGGGCGTAAGTATGGGTCACTGTGCAGTAGGCACCCATGCTGCTAAGGCAAAATTTAGATATTTCTAGCGAAGAGGACAAGTTCAGTTTTCAATGGATTTACATCGAATTTTTCCAACCTTAACGAGATCTCTTTTTGCATATCTCCGAAATTGCTTATCCAATGTCGTCAGTAAAGGCTCTAAGCATACAACTATTTCCCTCCACTTGAGTAACATAGTATTTATGTTTATATCTTTTTAAGTTTCTGTCGTTCGCTGTTTGGTTTCTATTTGGTAGATAGGGATAGGGGTTTATCGAATAAAAAAATTGATATAGATTTCTACCAAGGACGTTAATGGTAGTGCAAACGCAAACTGGTGGAGGTTAAAAAGAGCGTTATGTATGCACGAAAAACATGTTGCCTTTTGTATTTTTTGTGACATATGTAAAAATAGGGTGCCATTCTTTTGATTAAGGTTATGGATGGTTTTTTTTTCATGCAAAAAAAACTTATAAACTCGTCAATTAAAGGCTCCAAATTGTTTTAAATTACCCTTTCTTTTAACTAAATATTGTTGGTGTTAATTTTGTTTGCACCACACGTTATTTGAAAGGAACAGATGGCTGGCAGAGAGGCAAGAACAATGTTTGAATACTGAGCTTGTAGACACTACTTTAAGTATTAAAGCGAATACTCTGCCATTATCCCATTATCCATGCCACTTGCATCGCTAAAACCAAAAGACTTTACATCCTTAGTATGTGCGTAAATGACAAACTTCGTTGAAATGATCTATGCTTCACTTAAGCGATGCAAGAAATATTTCATCTCTTCATATCTGGCTAGAATTTATAAAGCGTTTCTTTTCGCCCCATTTTGGATTATAACGCTCATATCTGGTTCGATGCACCAATTACTACATATTTGGAGCTACTTGACAGGATTTAAAAACCCGCGATAAAAGTTATTGGCGATCGAGGTTATAATCAACCCTCTTAGACATCGTCGCAATATCTACTGTATATAGTTGTTTTATCGCGTCTTTCATTAAAAGTTTAAAGTGTTCTAACGTGCATTCCAACCCACAACAAATCAAGGGAAAGACTCGCTAAACGAGTGGAAATCAGTTCAACCTTAAGCATATATTCGATGTGGGATGCTCTACCACGCTGTGTTTCCTTCACATTACAGTTAAGTTTAGACATTCATCTCCCCGTGTCACAAGTCGACACCCTCAAGCAACTAAGGCAATCTTAAAGTATTTTGGTTGATACTCTTTGTCGTTTTTTATAACAAAAAAATCTTCGAAGAACAGATTACATATTACAAATTCAAGAGAAACCCATCCAGACATGCATTTCCTGCTTTATGACGCATGTGCTAAGAGAAATTTACACAAAATATGTGATTAAAGCTTTTCACCACAGTTTCCACGTTTTGTAATCAGACAACAAACCGAATTTTTAGACCCTCTACCTAGTAATGGAAGAGCACATGTACATTAGGGTGCAGTCAAAATCGCTTTCTTGTGTGATATGTCCCAACAACTAGAATGCCGGCGTCCTACTACATTTAATGATAAAAACTTTGCTCTAGACCTCAAACTAATTTTGTATATGTCATTATCAATTTGTCAGTAAATAATTGTATATAATATACCCTATCCACCCTAATGCCGTCGTGTAAAGTAATAATTTAATAGAGTGGGACAGGATGGCAGACTGCTTGCTGGCATTTGATTAGCAGCGACCTATGACAATGTTGCGTACCACGTGCGTTTGTATACCTAAACATATAAGTTTTTAAGTAGCGGGAATCCGACCAAGTTGATAGTGATGAGATGGTGTGTGTTTGACGTCTATGCATGAGATATGTCGTTATATATATTTATTAAATGAACCAAAAAATATGTTGCTTGAAATGCACACAGGCAAGCACTTAACTTATACCCAATTCACACCGCACTGAAATTTGAGGTTTCCACAAAAAGATTTCGAAATTCCCTTAAAGCATTCACACCGAACATTACCTGGGCTACCTTTGGCGTTTCAGTCAGCCATCGGAAAATAAAATCGAATACACAATTATTGCGTTCAAGTTGCAAGTGCACTATAAGCTAGCAATGACGTATATGCTGCTCATATAGTTCGTGTGATCATCGTTCAAGAAATAGGTAAGCTGCTTGGAGTTGACTTGTTACTAAGTTGGAAATCTTTCAACCGCTTGTATAGGGTTAAACTCCACTTCTCAGTTACTGGTGTCTTAGAAAGCAAAACACCAAATCTTAGAACCAATTTTCTTGGAATTAACCAAGGAGCCAAAGTGTACTAGAATAACAAAACAAAACATAAAAATAAAGCTTTCTTAACGCAGACATTGTTGCTTATTTTGAATGTTTTCTTAGTATAGCGGAAGAAATCGATCTCGAGCATATTGATCATGAATAGTAATCGACTTAATGTTTCTAAACAACTTAAGTTTGCTTGGATTTTCCCAACATTAAATATAAATGAATATTCATATTTACAAGGTGCGTTGGACTACAAGACGAAGCAAATAAAATGTTCTGAGCCAACATCTCGTCGATTTTTTGTTTTTATACCCTATCCTAAGGGTATATTAATTTAGACACAAAGTTTGTAACACCCCTTAATATTCGTCGCAGACCCCTAAAAGTATATATATTTATGATCAGGACCAAAATCTAAGACTATTTAGCAATGTCCGTCCGTCCGTATCAACTTTTGAGGCCTTTAGAGTTATGCTAGGAAGCTGAAATTTGGAACATATACTCCCTAGGGTTCCGAAATGGTAAAGTGTTAAAATGTACAAAATACGCCTACTGCCACGCCCACAATTTGGAAAAAACCGTTTTAAGGCTTAAGTTATAGAGATAAAGTTGTACAACCTTCACAAGATATGTAGGTACTGCCCATCTTTATTAATTTGTCATATAAAGTTGTTTGCCACGCCTACTTTTTGTGGGCGTTTTTCACTAAAATGCTTTTTTCTTCATAGAAATCGAAAAAAAATGTTTAACAATATATTAAGCCAATATTTTTCTCAATATATCGCAAATACAAAGTTTTTGGCCACTCCCACTTTTTGGGGGCGTTTTTTAAAAACAAATATTTTTTTTCTATAAATTTCATAGAATGAAATAAAATGCTATCCATCATCTTCCTAATGCTATTTTTCTTTGGGGTACATAGGGATAAGGATAGGGTATCATACTGTTCGTCCCAAGCGGACTGCAGCCTTTCCTTATGTTTTTTTTTTTTATTTTTAATAGCTTTTAATGAATCCATCATTTAACGGATGATTGAATTGGGGTTAGGTAATATCAAGATTCCGTCAAACTAGTACTGTATGAATATGGCATATTCGAGGAGAGGTATATTTTTAAAGTAATATAAAGGGACTTGGTAACACAAGAGTCAGACAATTCATTGGACCATCTTTTATAGAAGCAAAGAGGTGAGTTCCAAATCTTGAACGTTAGATATTGAGGGTACGTAAGCTAGTACCCGGTTACGTTTTTATTACGTTAGTAACTTCCATTTGGTGAAATTAAGGTGCGAAAAGTTAGTTTTTACACCGAAATTAAACTTCGTTAAATTGAAAGGCAAGCATCCCTGCCTTCAGAGGGCAGAGATATATTTTCTGAAATTATCATATAATCGGGTAGATAAATCTGAATCCTTTCAGACCTTATATAGGTATATCACCATATGATGATTCTAAGAGAGACAATTGATATTAAATAGTCCTATCGACTGACTGATTACTACAATGACTTTCAAGCTGGGATATATGCATTTAAGAAAGTAGCACAGACCTATCGATTGAACTACCAATGGAAATGACCATCTGTGTTGACAGTCAAGCAGCACAGTGGGGTTACCCAAGCCGTTGCGCAATAATCCGAAGTTAGTGGCCCAATATCGAGACCAAAAGATCAAAGTCCCTACACTCTCTTAAAAAAGCCAAAATTCATGTGCTCGTCGGGGTATTAACCGGACATTGAATCAGTGGAAACATGACTAGAAGGCTAGCGGTCTTTGTAAACAATTTCTGCAGAAGTTGAAAAATATGAAGAGAAAATAGAGTCTGTGGAACATTTCCTATGCCCCAGCCGCTTATCCAGCAGAAGAATATCTTAAGAAGCTTAGACGACTCGGCTTTGTAAGATATATGTCCATAAGGCAACCAGAGGAAAGCCAAAATAATAAAGCTTTTTGATTTTTTTATTACACTGAAAATGAGTGGACAATTGTTCAAATTGAGTTCTTGGATGGTTTGTGAAAACGACTGGCAGAAAACTGCGTTTGACAAATTAAAACCTAAAGTCATAAATAAATAACTCGCCTTCGGAATGATACAAATTTATTGCGCCGACTTGAATGGATAAAACCATAACGCAAATATAGATTATTAAATCTAAAATACGAGGCCCTTCTTGTACTCTTGAATAACTCTCCGTGTCACCTTTTGAGAATATGTGATGAAAAGTGATATTGTTAACCAATATGAGCCCAGCAGATATTTAAATTAATTTCTTTGCACTTGCTACTTGCGTCTGAAATACTAAGCTACAGTGACCAGGGAGCATGACAGAGCAATGCTCTAACAGATAGAATGTATTTAGTTGAATTCGTGAGATTTTATTCGCTATCAAGGTTTATTCGAGTAAATATATTGTTGGTTCTATGGTTGGAGAATGGCAGTTCAGTTAACTGGAAGACACTTTTCATCTCAT
This sequence comes from Ferdinandea cuprea, assembly GCA_963576555.1. Lineage (NCBI taxonomy): Eukaryota > Metazoa > Arthropoda > Insecta > Diptera > Syrphidae > Ferdinandea > Ferdinandea cuprea. The sequence goes on from OY754962.1 coordinate 28,658,502, forward strand.
ATACTTAAAGGTGCCACGGGGAATTGTTCAAGAGTATAAAACTGGGATTTTCTGAGAATTCCATTGGATCCAGGTGGATTGGACTTAAATTAAAATATCACTTCTCCGCTGCTAATGAATTCAACTTTTTAAAATTGCCTTTTTATGCCGCCAATAAATCTTTATCTAGGTGTTTTAAACTGACTGTTACCGGATTTAACCTGAAGTAGATACGTATTTCGAATTCGTCTGTTATTCATTTTAAATAACTTCTGAGGTATCGTTTTATGTATCAATTTTCTCTTTGACGCATGTATTTATTCAAAATGTTTATCAAAAATATAGGATGAATAGTTTCTTTTATTGAGTGGATATTGCACTAGTGTGTACCCAACATTTCCAACTGAACATCTAAAGCTCTGCCTCCTGCAATAAGATGGCGTTTTTTTGTTAAATAATTTCTTTTAAATAAAACAATATTAAAAAAATTAGGAATTAGGAATTATGAATTAAAGACAAATAAGCATGACTTAAAATTTAAATTTCTTTAAGCCACAAATGAGCAGAAGAGAACTTTACTTTACCAAAGTACTCAACTTACATTACATTAAAATCAAATGCAGAGCCTCAACACCTTGCTTAAAGACCACAAATTAAAACTTTCTATGATTGGAAAATAGAATTGCTGGTAAAAAAAAGTGGTGGCTTAAAGTGCTTATTACAGAAGCTTGAGCTTCCATAGAGTCTATATTAAGACTTTTTGAGTGGAATTAAAGTGGAAGCATATAGAGATGTAAAACTTTAAACATAGTTCTTATGAAAATCTTTTCAAAGGCTTTATGTTCGCCTTTCTGATATTAACCATGTTTTTTTTAAATTTTCTTTTAAATCTTAGAGTGCAAAGTATCTACTTACGATCGACTGAGTGGCGAAAGACGGAGCTTCATTTTAAAGGACTAAATGTAGCCAAATACCTATCCAAAGAACTATGAGTCATTTTTTGAGAAAGATTTTCTCCAGAAGTGCTACAAAATATATTTATTTATTTGCCTTATTTGTCCAAAATAAATCATATGGTGACAACTCTTGTATTTTCGTCGCACATCGTTATTTAAGTCACTTTTTTCGCTTCGTTATAGTCGTCGCTTTTATCGGTTATCGACGCTCCACCATAAACTCAACCCTGTTTTATTATCCGTCGGCAGTATTTCGATTTAACCACGACTACTTCTAAGCTAGCCCTCATTTTCGTATATTCCTCATAAAAATAACTCCTTTGTTTTTAATCTAACTTTAGTAAGGACCCCTCGGCCCCCACATAAACTGAAGATGTTTTCATTGCGTCGGTATCAACTATTTTACGCATTGATATGGCAATATGTGCAGTGATACGTATTTTATTCGGATTTCCAAAGCCCCGCGGTGCCACCAAAGGTTTTCTTTTCCACCCGAAAACCAGACAAACATCCAAGAGTACAACTTGTTGTGAGAAGCTTCTAACGTCGTATGTACCCACGTATGTACACGTTTTACAGCTTAATCATATGAAGGACAGTAGGTCCTTACTTAACCACTTTGTTTCAATGTTTTTGATAATTTTGTCAATACTAACGACGTCCTTTTTTTGGTTGAACTCGCATTTTTTAAGCGCTCGGCACATGGAATTTTAACCGTATCTCATGAGAGTTTTTCTCCAATAAATATCTACCATCAAAATTAACCTTGTGTAATACTATACCATCAAAAACAATAACAGACAGCTGACGTTCAGACAATAGCAATATGTATACGACGGCAGAAAATGTACGCAACATGTCAAGCTTATGTCCACCCACTTGTGACAAAAATATTTACTTGCCTAGTTTATATTTGCAATTTAAGATACGAATATCCTTGTAGAGCTTTGCAATGACGGCAATCGATATATTTATTTTGATTGCCAAACAGGTGGAAATGGGGTTTGGGATGTTGCTAAGCAGGAACTTTTTTTTAGGAGCGATTCGACGCACTTATTTTGAAACTAAAAATAACACAAAACCACATCAGAACTTAAAAAAATAACAAGGATGAGGATACAGACAACCAACTGAAATCACAATTTGGGTTATATTTAAAAGCATGTTTTTTTTGTGAAAATGACTTAATTCATTAAATAAACAATGAAAATCCTCCAAACAATTACTTAAACAGTTGAAAGGATTCTAAAAATGACAAA